>JAKUCG020000214.1:0-1429853 GCA_022539655.2 Ceriodaphnia dubia | reverse complement strand
TGCTGGAGGGTGCTGGATGGGAAGTATAAAAGAAATGATAAGATCCAAAAGTAATATATTGTATACTTTGTAAACACGCAGATGTGCATAGGCGAGTGGTTAAGGCGACTGACTCGGAATCAGTTTCCATTTGGGAGCGTTGGTTTGAATCCTACCATCTGCGATCAGTTTTGGGTTGGGTTCAAATTTCTTGAGTCACTTAGTCAACGGTTGCACGAAAACTATGTAGTAAATCTACTTGCCTATACTACGTAGATTTCCTATACATGGTTCTCACAATATCACTTATAGTCTTATTCATACAAATACAACAGTAATTCTCATTCAACTCGTCGTAGCAGTTTTTCCTTTTTTGGCTGATTGATAGGTCCCCGCAACGGAAACTATTCTTTTGTCAGAAAATATTCTTAAGCTCCAAATAAAGAAATTGGTTAAGAATACTGCGAATACTATTCCGTTCTATTCTAATATGAACTAGTCCAATATGATAACGGCCGTTGCTGGTACGTAGCGTGTAATTTATCTCAACCGTAGCCCGGTTAGCTCAGTCGGTAGAGCGCGGGACTTTTAATCCTGAGGTCAAGGGTTCAAGTCCCTTATCGGGCGATAGCATATAATATGTTTGCTGCCTGAAGTATTAAATCACTCGGTGAGTAATTTTGCTGCCAAAGTCAAGAAATTGGTTAAGAAGACTGCGAATACTCTCTGTTCTATTCTAAAATGAACTAGTCTTAACGATCCTTGCTCGTACGTTCAGTTCCTTATTATAGGAAAAGGTACGTATAAAAGACTCTTACTAATGAGACTCGGCCATGATCCCGTTCTAAGTTAGGAAGAAATGAAAGCCTTCATTACCCTCCATTTTTTATAGATCAATGTTATCAGTTTCCTTGGGCTCCATGAAGGGTCAGCGGTCACCTGTCATAAAGCAACCATTGGTATTTCGCCTAATGAACTATTAATGAAGGGAATCCATAATTCCAACCCTTCTGCGTCGAGATATCAAGGTATATGAAAGATGGATGCGGCTTTAAAGCTTTTCAAAGGAGCCTCCGCGGAAAGTGGCCTCCCAAAATCAAGGAAGGGACAACATGATGGTAACTTCCTATAATGTCCGCTCTGTGAAGCGCCTGCTCTATTATCTCATTATACCGGGTTCTTTTCCTGAGCAAGAGCTAATTACACGTTTCTTTACTCTAATGGCATTGATTGGTGGTGACAGATTATTTACTCGAAACATTTTCTAAAAATATCTGCTGTACAAGTGCCTAAACATATAACGTAAAGATGACTGCAAAGGGGTGGTAACTCAGTGGTAGAGTGCTCGCTTTGCATGCGAGAAGTCCAGAGTTCAATCCTCTGCCACTCCATTTTGGCATCGTAATACTGTCGGTACAAAATAATTCTATACGCATTGTCTAAACGTAAGTAAACCAGTAAAATAGCTCAATAACTGAATCGACATGAAATACATCAAACAGTCGAAAACGTTAAACAGAAAATATTTGTCACTATATGTTTTCTAATGACTGGTTCAAGGCGTACATCACAAATGCTTTCGGTTCTGGTTTGGAAGGAGCCCCTGAACGATGGCTGAACTAAAATATAACCACGTACTATGATTTGAAGCCGACACCATAGGACTCTCAGCTCCATGGGACTTTGGTTCTAATTAATTCCCATAAGAGACAAAATATTTTATCAAGTCATAAGTCGTAAATACAAATTTGTTCTTGCACTTCATGCTATTCAGATTAAAATGTTATTGTCAGAAGTGGGATTTGAACCCACGCCCTCTATTGAGGACCAGAATTCTTCCATCCGTTGGACACGGAAAGTTTTTACACTTGAGTCTGGCGCCTTAGACCGCTCGGCCATCCTGACAACAGCTACATTTTGAACTGTATATGCTCATATTACCTCAAACTCAAGTTGTCCACTTCTGCACGTTCTCTCCTTGACACTCTCTTACTATTACTGTCCCTCTCCCCACTCACTTACCGCTATGATTATCGAAGAAAACGCACAACGACACATTGAAGAAGTCACATATTGGTTATTATAATTATTTCTCATTTGGCTGATTGTATATTATTCTTTATTCAATGATATTTACGTAATAAGGATCCCACCACTCGGAACACGCAAACTTCCTCCAATTGATCGAAATTCGATCAATAGAAACGGTCCTCAATGGCCGTGAGTAGATATACCACCGGAGTAGTTACACTCACGACCCATTTCACGCTCAGAAGCCAACGTCGTCACTCGTCATCGTGGGTGTGTAGGGGACAAGTTTCTGGTGGGAAACTCGTCGAGATATACTACAGAAATGATCCTGTGAAGTATGATCTTGGTTTCACTTGATTTACACAAGCGGTTTATTAGTTTTACGAACGCCCGAATTAACTCGTAAACATAAATACATTTCTAGCATTTAAATAAGAGCTGTACACAATTTTACTTCGATTGCATAACCCTTAAAAATGAGCAAAGTATAATTGGGAAAGCTCATTGGTGGCGTCGAGTTATTTTTGCGAGTTACTTCAACAATGTTTATGTAGAAGTTATTACCAACTTGCTTGGCGTGACGGCTTAATTATCCTTTGGCTAGCAGATGACAATATATATTGCAGTTACTAACTTATTGGTTTTCAATTCATGGCTTCCCTTTAATGGATCGCCTTCTTAGCTCAGTGGTAGAGCGCTGGTCTCGTACATTTAGATATTAACTGATTTGACCAGAAGTCAACCAGAGGTCGAGAGTTCAATCCTCTCAGGAGGCATTGTGAAAGATGTGTTTTACTTTATAAGACTTAATACTATATTTAAACTAGTACAATATTATAAGGACCTTTGCCTAGCTAGCTGGAGGAAAAAGCTAAAATTCTTAAATCAAAATATCAAATCGCAAATCTAAAAACTAAATTGTAATTGATAGGATTCTATATGTCATAGAATGGTAAGCCTAACGGTCGTGTGGCCTAATGGATAAGGCGTCGGACTTCTACCATTCAACTGAGTCATCCGAAAATTGCGGGTTCGACTCCCGCCACGATTATAAATCTAGACATGATCCCATAAATTCACTCGCGACGGAAGAATAATTTAGATTTCTTTGAAACTTTAATTCGATATTTTATAAAATGGAGCACAAACAATGTCGCAAACTGCATATAAGGGTTCAACATCCCCGTGTCCACTTGTTTTCCACACGTCCCATTCCGTGTCAACTATTTTTTTTACAAAAGAGACTGGGTCAGCCAGCTTACTCGTTTAACAGTAATGGCCATCATCTGATTAGAACATTTAGAGTTATTTGCACAGCGGGCGTGGATATTCCGACTCAGTTTGTCAGGGATGGTATATAGACAACCAGAGGCAAGACTCTGATCTCCACATGACGGTCTATACTCCAAACTCTCCAACCATTACCGCTCGCAATATGACCGGTATCGATTTACAAGGGATTCAGTCATATTTCGACCACAACCTCATATTGAGCAAAGATGACCTCAACCACAAGACTATTTCTGCTCCAGTAGCGAGTATTAGTTTGAAGCTCTATTTATACGGCAAGTTCATCTCCTAGTGATTGGCAAAACGAGTCCTTCAGTAATGTTGTTTTTCGAACTTTATTTTCGTAAAATTACAAAGACGTGACTGTTACATTACTTCGACAAATATCTGACTGAAGTGAAAGATTCCACTGTACTACGGTTAAAGGGGAGAAAATGTAATTTGGTAGAATTAGTATTGCGCAATGCGCAGATGGTAGGGTTCGAACCTACGCCCTCAGAGAGGAATAGATTTCAAGTCTATCGCCTTAACCACTCGGCCACATCTGCCGTTAAAATAATCAGCAAGAGCTCATTCATTAATCGTGGTAATCGCATAATGTTTATTATTTAGATGCGAGCCATATGGTTGAGGGAGATAACCTACAAAGCCACCGGATTTAACTAAAAGCCGAGCTAAGAACCTCAGTTCGAAAATCAATACGAAAACCGTGCATGCTCTCACCAGGTCTTATTAACAGCAAGTATTGGATTTTTTCAGAATGTTTAATGACCAATAACGATATCGTAACGTAAAACGAACGAAAAATAAAATTGTGTACAAAATAAAAAATAGTTAGAAACAGCAGTTAGACTTGGCATTAGAAAAATATCATTCAAAAATAAAATCCCGTATTAATTATCGCGTTATATTCGTAGTGTAGTAACTTATCTGTTACCACGGTCGTCTTAAACACTACAGCTCATTAGTTCTGCCCTGGGCGGGTGCATTCATTTTGCTCTGCATTTGTGAATAATTCACTTCCAATTGAGAGTTTTCTCTTTTAAGGACGCAGTTAAAAGAAATATTGTCACGGACACTTCGTTTCTCTCGCTCTCGACGATTTTCGTTACACGGATTAGAAGTTAAACCCAACGCCGACGACTCTCTTTATCCAAGACAAGTCCGACCGTCGAAGTCCTTCCTCAACGACGACAACAACACTACACCTAATCCAGCAGTGTCCCAAAACCATCTCTACTTCTTTGAGGTCTCTAAGTCTCTAAGAGAATTCCGGGTCAAAACGTCTAAGCAAGATTTAGCACGATGAATATCATACAATCAATGAAACTATCATGGTCATCTTAAAAAAATACCTGAGCAGGAAACAAATATTCATTATATAGCACAGCGTAGTTTCGATCTACGGACCTCTGGGTTATGGGCTCAGCACGCTTCCCCTGCGCCACTCTGCTTAAATTAACATGGCATTATTGTTGATTGAATGCAAGTGTATTCCTGAATTCAAGATTTACATCAATTTTGATTCATTTATCCACTCTCTTTTATTATCAACTAGCTTAAGTGCCCGGTTTCACTCGGTTTTAAAATGTGAAATGTGAATAACCCAAGTTTTTAATAAACAGAAGTTATTTACTACGGGATACGTTTGTCAGGTGTTTCAGTCTGTCCGCCATGATGAATACCTATTATTATCACGGGAAGAGATAGGAATAAGGTTTTCAAAGTTAATTTACGGAATTTTGCACGGTGCAACTGCCATTTTTCTCCAAAGCAACATACAGTGACCTAAGAGGGATCTTAAGCCAAGTTCGGTGTACGAAGGAAGAATTTCAAAAATAGGCTAAATACCATTTTAATAGGCTTTTTAACTGTCTACCGCCATCGTTGTGAATGAACGGTCACGTGACTCATGACTTAGTCCTACTTCTTCAACTTTTGAGGCATATCGGACATTTGTGCAAGTTTTCTGCAAATGACCCATTTGAAGTCACCTAAAAAAGAAGTGGCCCCTAGTCATGAGTTGCGTGACCGTTCGTTCACAACGATGGTGGATGACAATTAAAAAGCATATAAAAAGTGTTTTTTTTTTCAGGTGTTTCACCTTTCCATTTCAAGGCTCTACAGAAGAGGCAAATTGTGTCTATTCTTCCAACCGATACAGCTGGATGTTGATCATATTTTGTTTCTGGGTCATAATTGAATGCAGCATTTTCTAGTCCTCTAAAGGTTTTTGAAGTCAACATGACATAACTAGTTCGATCAATTTGTTGGCGATTAAAAGACTGTTCAGCATTCTTCGATGATCTAGAACCAACGTACTTCGAACGGCGACACTTTAAGCGATTCTGTTTCTTTTCGACCGTCTCTGAAAACCTCACAGGTTGATTCTGTGTTCGGTCGTTCTGAAGACGGGATTCATTTTGTTGAGGTGTTTCTTTTAATCTAGACTTTGATTTATTCTGAGCCAATGTGGTTTTCCGCCCAAGAGTGCATGGTCTTTCCTTTCTTTGCTTTCTTCGGTTGCGGATCCATGGGATAATCAACTTCCATTTGCAAGTCGCATGTTTCATTGCAATATCTTTTCTCCGTTTTTAAAGTGCTGGCTATATGAGGCAAATTTCCAACCACAATAAATATGCCAGTGAAACTATCAAGCATTTCATTCGTAGAAAAGCTAGAGAGGTGAGTCCCATGATTATGGATTTCTACCGGGTACGGCTAAAGGGAGTTCAGGTTGTACCATTTAGCCAATCTTTCGCAGTGTAAACCAATGGTTTTGTCAGTGGCAAATAAACGCCTGCTGATTGAAAGAGTTGTTACGTGTGGATACGGCTCAAGGATATGAGCATTTATATGGTAAAACTTCCAGTTGACGGAGAAGAAGCGCAGTAATGATAACCTGAATCGAAAAGTTCCCATTTCAGTGTATATTTTGGGAACATTGAACAGTTGAGGGAGTAAGAGACTGCTAAAAATTGTCCAGGTTTTGTGCAATTGCAATGAGGTCTTCTTTGACGAACACACGTTCCTGTAAAACGGAGTTGATTGCGTGAAGGGCGCACAAATTACCAACCTGTCTGTCGTGATAAATTGTTGAAGCAATTGATGCTTCATCCACTTCCATGAAATTGTCGTTTTGCATTTGAAAAGATTAACTTTTTCAAGGCTTAATATTTAAAAGAGAGGACTAGCTCTCATAGAATTTCATGGTAGGCTAACGAAACGCAAGTGCCGATTCACGGTATTTATTTCAATTAAAAAGTATAAGATTAGCTTTTTTCTCTAATTAAACTGTTTTACATCGTTAAATATCTTATTTCCGATCTATTTCAGAGTGAAATAGGTTGAACAATTTTTAAAATAAGTTATTATTCAACAATCATCAATGAAATTGTACGTAACTTCAAACCGGAATCTCAATAACTATCGATGCATAAGGCCTGTATCGATTGTTTGCAAGGGGATTCCCCGGGTATACCCTTTAACAAGGAAATTATTTTTTTTCATTATATTTTTTAAAAATTAGAATTTAAAAAAATTAACGATCTCGCTTTAATACCTAGTGCGCAACTTTCTGCATCTAATTCAATTTGTTTCATGCCACTACCTCTCATAGTTTCGGAGAAAAACGTAGACGGACACCAAAAATTGACTTTTATAGTTATAGATTGCGGTGTTTAATAATTCTAGGGATTTCGTGGCGCAATGGTAGTGCGCCTGACTCCAGATAAGGAGGTTGCGTGTTGGCACTATATACGTTGACAAGATACCTCGTCTTGAAGTTATTTATGAACTTCTTCTCTCTACGAAAAATGTCCATTTTTTTTTCTCCAACTAAACTGTTTTAAATCGTTAATTATTCTATTTCCAATCTAATTCAGAGTAAATTTGGTTTAAACGATAAGAAATAATCTATTATTCAACAATCATCAATGAAATTGTACATTACTTCAAACCAGAATCTCAATAACTATCGTATAATCTACTGACTTCCTATCCTACCCTTTAATCTACACTTACAACTTTCCTTCACAAAGATAGCGTCACTCATTCAGTAACCTTGGGTGGGTGAGGTTTTCTGAGGTTAAACTTTGTAGGGGATTTGCAGGCTTCTTATTGAGTTCTGTAGTGGGCTTATTCGTACGCAAAAGCTGTCATCCGATGTTCAATGCTATTCAAATATACTTAAGTAGCTTACCCCTCTTATTTAACTGCGCTCCAACTGCTTGTACTATTTCGAATCTAATTCAACTGGAATCGTTTTGAAACGTTAATCCGTAACTAATGAATCATCGGATTACTCCTCCGTCAAATTTCTCTGCGGACACAATTTTAGTCAACTTAAAGAAAGGACCTTGCTTTTTATGTTCTTGTGATAAGTAAATATGGAACGTAGTACACTGATCAATCTTATGCGTTAACTGCTGTTTGAATTTATCGGATGCTGTTAGAGACTTTTTATGTCGGAAATCTCCGACCTACTTTCACCATAGCGATCTATTCTTACCACTATTCATCGACAACATGTTTTCCGAACTCTTCTCACTTTCTTATCAAGGTCATCGTCCTTGCATATCTTATCTTGCCATCAATTCTTATCAGTTCATCGATTCTCCCCTTTTATTAGTACCATTGACCTTACTTATTACCCCTCCCCCCAATCAAAATCAATATCTACTGTAGCCAACCCAACGCCCATGACCTATTGTTCCACTTCGCCTTATAGGCCTACACTTTTCTTCTACACTCAGTTAACATCAGCCATTTTCATTACTCAGTCACTTTTCAGTCACCTGCAGTTCTTAGCTCAAACCCCGAGCGAGTCACACCACAAGTGTCTCGCTCGGGTCATCTTGAATCTAGTTTAAGCATGTTTTAATACATTGACCTAGGGTCAGTTCACATCTTCATCTCGTCTTCAGCTCTTCGCTACAATACAGAATTCTCGACTCATCCCAACAAAACATTCGTCTCAGCCTTTATTCAATTCAATGTCGGATTATTTTCCGACATTTTATACGGAATGATTTGTTATTTTCTATCGTATATACATGTGCAATTTATTCTTCCAAGGTGTAAAAATAATTGCGATGGCCGAGAATCGAACTCGGGTCGACTGCTTGGAAGGCAGCCATGCTAACCACTATACCACCATCGCATCACGTAAGAGATGGTAAATGCCAAACTACATTTGGGGTACTTGGCTGAAGAATTGAACCGAAACATAAGATCCGTACAGTTACTTAAAATACTGCCTCCTATGAGAATCGAACTCATGACCACTAGTTAACGATTACGAAAGTGCAAGACTAGAGCTCTGCACTGAGCTAAGAAGGCTATTTAAGATGAAATTAGTAACTCGATGGACCCTAGGTTGTGGGCTTGCTATAATTTTGTAGTAACCCAGGTTTGAATCCTGGTCACGGCAAGTAATATTTGCCATCAATTTCTATATATTTTTAACTGAAATCTATTTCAAGCCTTGGATTATGTCAAGCAAAATAAGAAATTCAAACCAACTAGGCAGGATCCCTTTTTTGTAGTTTCGTAAAGTATTTGGAAGATATTTGAACCGCCCGTATCCGTCAAGTGTAATGCACAACGCCACTTTTATATCGTCTGCTGAATGAAATCATCAGATATTTTCTAGAGTATATTCCGGGAAACAATGATGACGTCCATGGTCATAGAATAGTTGGTTGCCCAGATCTGTTCCCCGGAGTAGTAATAACATTAACGTTTAAAATACATCTATATTCGTGATTTGTTCAATGTTGGAACTTAGGATATTTTTAAAAATTCCTGTAAGAGCTTCCCCCCTTCCACCACCAGGGCGCAGGCCTAGACTAGTAACCCAGGATCATTGGCGGTACAGGGTGCCTTATGGCAAGTTATAACATGGAGCTGGGCAACCAACTATTCAATGACCATGATGACGTCGAAAGGCAAATCAAAAATATTGAAACATGGCAGCGGTGGGATTCGAACCCACGCCCCCGAAGAGACTGGTGCCTTAAACCAGCGCCTTAGACCGCTCGGCCACGCTACCGAAAAATCATCAAGTGACAATCCAGATCGAGCAATCCAGATAAACGTTTTCGGTTTTAACTAGACCCGAGCTTCTTTCATGCCTAAGCTGATGAGTCTTCAAACAAAAGTCGTACAATTACGAGAGAAGTGTACTGCATCGGTGGATGGAGTGCGGGGCTTATCGTCTTATTTGCCGTACCTGCTAGCTGGAACATAACATTGGGGAACATAAGATAACTATCCCTAGGGAAATGTAACTTTCTCGTCTCCGACGGGGCCGCATTGCCTTACTGTGAATCGAGTGCAGAATCACGAGAATATCGTACACTCTGACAGGACTTTGCTCACCGATGTCGTTTTGTTCTGGGACGAGGTGACCGAGTGGTTAAGGTGATGGACTGCCAATACATTTTGTATTGCACGCAGGGGTAGTGTCGTAATGATGCCTAGATTTTTTAGTTATATATTGTTTTTCAGATCTTCTTATTCCAAAACTTCGCCCAACGTGGGGCTCGAACCCACGACCCTGAGATTAAGAGTCTCATGCTCTACCGACTGAGCTAGCCAGGCTTAGACAATGACGGTTGAACTAAATGCCTAATTATTTTGAGACATTAACATAAACTGTAGAAACAGAATGTTTGAAAATTTTACACTTCCTTTAACGTTTCATCATTTTGTTCAAATCGTCAAAATCATACCCGATTTTTGATGGTAGTATCAAGAGTAGAATGCAATAACCGATATGGGATCTTATACATACATCGTTAGCATTTGCAAATAAATATTTTTTCAATCAAAGCATTTTTGGGGTTATGGGGCTAGCTTGACATTAGGCAGTTCAAAAAAAGGGTCATATACTCATGCTTCCACCCACGGAAATCTTTAGTAAAAGGCGAACAATTTATCCGTTTTTGAGTTGGAGCCTGGAGCATGAACTTACTTGTCAAGTTCCCCTTATTCTTATAGTGTAAGCTCTCTGTAACTTAGGTTGTATTTTTCTAATGAAAGTTCTACATCTCTTTCTACTATTTTTATTATTAAAAATATGCAAGGGGTATCAATGGTTATTATTTCGTCGCCTAGAATACAAAATATTTTCTATTTCCATTAAATATGATTGTGTTTTCAATACTTCCATACCCAACTAAAACTCTAGATATGCCAGTGTTGGATATGACTTTGCAACTCGCGGCCTCTGTGGCGCAATTGGCTAGCGCGTTCGGCTGTGTATAGACGTGTCTAACTGATCTCCCAAGAGTGACATCTTGCTGTGAGTCCAAAAACTATTTGTTCCCTTTCTATTTTGTATTGTTGCATTTGCTTCGTTTGTTTTTCGTTGTTTTTTTTCCTTGTTACGTGTCTTTTCGTTGTTTCCCCCGTTATTTTGCATTGTCCTTTTTTTTGCCGTCCTTTTGCCCCCTTTTTGTGTGGGTAAAATGGGTACGGAAACCCCAGACGTCTGGCCTCGTACTGCCGAAATTAATTTTGGCAGCACCGAAGTGACTAGGCATGAATTCTATGAATGTTTCGAGCGCCATGATAGTGAGTCTGACAGTATCTTTGAGGCAGTTTCTCGCCTACCAGGCCGTTCTTTTTGCGTTTTCCGGGTTGGTTTCAAGACCGTCAAAAATCATATCGAATTTTTGGATACCTTTAGCACCAAAGAATCTGTAGTCATCAATGGCAAAGAAGTCCGAATCAGAGTCAGGGATAGATCTGTCAATTTAGTACGCGTTCGAATTCAACATTTTAAATTCGATGATGACTTAAGCCTGCTGAGCAAGAGATTGCGTGAGTATGGATTGGTGTCTCGGATTTTTTGGGACACGTATCAGGATAGATCACTTCCAAAGTGGAACGGCATTAAGACTGGAGTTGTCAATGTGGATATGGAAATCCACAAGAACATTCCGTCTTATATCACTTTTGGAAGTTACAAGGATCCACTCATGGTGTCTTATGCAGGCCAATTGTACACATGCCGTTTGTGTGACTCCCCTACTCATGTCTTAGCTGATTGCCCGAAGCAACCCGGTAGACTAACCACCCCAAGCACCAACCCAAAAGCCTCCATTGGATCACGTAATTACAGTAGTGTACTAACCAATCGTGCCCCAGTTGGGTCAACAACTTCTAAGAGACCCGAGGCTACAAACCCAATTGGTATGGGGCCAAGACCAATTGCTCCAACTGTTGACGCAGAGTCTTTCCCCGGTTTAGCCCAGAGGCCAACGACGTCGACTGCGGTCGTGCTTGATGAAGCTCCAGAGGTTCCCGTTTCGAAACCCGATGGACCCGAAACTCTTTCTGACACCGATTCTGACGCTGAAGACACCACCGAAGTGGCTCCGTCTGTAGCGTCTAAACCGGGTAGGAAGGAGAAAAGGAAAGAGTCGAGGGAATTTCGGGATCAACAAAAACAGTTGCAAAAAAAGAGTCGTACTGCCTCCTCCAACTCTTTTAGCGAAGAAACGGAGGAATTGATGACTGACGTAGCTCAGTTAGTTGAACTCGGGTCTCCGACTCGAGAGGTCCAAGGTTCGATTCCAGGTGGAGACAATTCTTTTGCCAGTATCTCTGGGATAGATGATATGACACCTGGTGGAATTTTCCCGAATGATCCATCAGTAAATCAGGTGGTTATCGAAGAGGATGGAGAGATGGATATTACACAACCGCCTTCGGTTTCGAATCCCGAGGAAGACATTTCTTTTTCCAGTGGCAGTATTCAGCCAGGCCAACGCCCACTTGATAGCCAGGAGGCTAGTCATGTGAGCGAGACTCAGGAGTCCTTGGGCATTCCCCTCGGCACTCCAGCAGACAGCATTAAGGAAAAAACTCTTCGATCTTTAAAACTCGTAAATAAAAATCCTAAAATGAGTCAGAATACCAAACCTAGATTTAAAAATTAATCATGACTAACATCGCAACATATAATATCAATAGAATCTCATCTCCTGAAAAACTTCAAATAATACTAAATTTTTTTTTACATCAGAAACTCGATATTATATGTTTGCAAGAAGTAGTATTCCACTCTAGCACCGTATTTAGTAACCATTACCAGATGTATACGAATCTCGGCCCTAGAAAACATGGGACAGCCATCCTAGTACGACACGGCCTAAGCGCCACCAACATTTTGTTTGAGCCGGAGGGGAGGCTGATAGCCATGGAAGTAAGGGCTTTGCTTTCGTGTGTATTTATGCCCCATCTGGTGATCAAAATAAAAGTTATAGAGATTCTTTCCTCCGTCAAACTATTCCGGCTTATGTTGCCCAGTATAAGGCGCCAGCAATTATATTGGGAGATTTTAATGCCGTTGACGAGATCGATGACCGGAAAAGTAGCAAGACAACACCACCTAAAATTAGACAAGCACTACTAGAATCCCTCCGTAATTTAGTAAAAGCTCTCTCTTTAACAGATGTCTGGAGAGACATTCGGAAAGATGAACCTTGCTGGTCGTACAATTGTGCGACTGGCCAGGCTAGATTGGACCGAATTTATTGCCAGCATCAAGTTAAATTTTCCAATATCCATTTGCACGACTTACCACTCGGGGATCACAGACCAATTGTAGGGTATATAAACAGCACCACCCCTCGTCCTGTAGTGAGAAAAAAGTCAATGGACTTATGGAAACTTAATACAGCTATTCTAGAGGAAGAAGAGTATATTGAATTAGTGCATGTTTTTATCGAGGAAATGTCCCAACACCCTTCCCGTATTGCAAATATAGACCACTGGTGGGAGCATACCTTCAAACCTGGCCTCAGGCGGTTATCAATCAACTATTGTAGAAAGAGAATCTGTGATCAGAGAGTCAAACGGAAATTGCTCCAAGATCAACTTAAAGAAACCGTGAACAGTGCAGATTTCAATCATGCACGCTACGTGGAGTTGAAACGTGAGTTTCTAGCCTGGGAGCGAGAAGCATTGAGGGGATTTGCAATTCGTTCACGCGTGCAGACTTCAACCGAAGAAGAGCCATCTACCTTTCACATGAATAAGTCAACGAGCAATTTCCAGAAATCTCTGATCACTCAGCTCAAAACTGACGACAACCGTAAAATTAACCAGCCTGAGGAAATTAACCAAGTAATAATTGAACATTTTCGTAGAATCTTTCAGAATCAACCTTCACCAAATACCCAATTAGCTGATAAATTTTTAGAAGGAATTAGGGGTGCACTTAACCGTAGAAAAACTAATATAAACGGTCCGGGAGCATCAGTGGTAGCTCAGTCGATTAACGCTCAAGCGTCTGATCGAGGAGTACTAGGTTCGATCCCGTTGACTGACAACTTTCTAGTAGTACCCTTTACAGTTGGAGAAATTAACAGTGCCCTTAGGGCTACCAAAAAGAACAAGGCCCCAGGTACGGATGGCATTCCTTTTGAGTTTTATTTAAAATTCTGGGATGTCATCGGTATCCATTTTCTCGACATGATGAACTCTGTTCTCGACAAAGAAAAGTTACAACCATCGCAGGGAAGAGCAGCTATTAGACTAGTCCCAAAAATCCCGACACCGAGTAAAATCACTGATTACCGACCAATCTCTTTGCTAAATACCGATTATAAGTTAATCGCGTCAGCATTGGCTTTTCGTCTGAGAAAATCACTTCCTAATTCTTTAGGCTCACATCAAAAAGGTGGTGTACCCGGCCGCTATATCTTTGACAGCTTGAGTTTAATTCGAGATGTCATTGATAATACAGGCCGTAAATCAAAAGAGGTTTTTTCTCTCAAGCCGGCCGCCATTATTGCGTACGATTTGGAGAAAGCATATGACCTTGTAAATCGAGACGTACTGTGGGAAGTGATGATTGCCATGGGCTATCCCCCTCTGTTTGTTAATTGGTTGAAAACGCTATACAGCATCACTGAACTTTGCCCATTGAACGGTAATGATATAGTCGGCACCGTGGACAATGCACAATCCGTGCGGCAGGGGTGCCCTCTGTCTGTCCACCTTTTCGCCCTCTATATTGAACCACTTTTAGTTTGCTTGGCTAAAGGTATTGACGGAATTGAACACTATGGTAAACGTGTAAAAGTTCGTGCCTACGTAGATGATTTGGTAGTTTTCGTCTCCTCTGTCAAAGACATCCGTCGTGCGTGCGAGATTATCCTAGAATTTTGTGCCTGGACTCATGCTAGAATAAACAAGGGGAAAACCAAATTGCTGGGCCTAGGGACTTGGGCTTTAAATGTCAGAAAACCAACTGTGATGGCGCAGTCGTCTAAGGCACCGTCTGGGGTTCCCAAAGTCGTAGGTTCGATTCCCAGTAGAAGCATTTTACACCCAGATATTTCTAAACGTACATGGCCATACGATTGGATTACTCAAGTAGATGAGTTAAAAATCCTTGGTATTATTTTTTCCCCAGACACGAAAAAAACTATCCAAATTAACTGGCAAAGACAATTCAACATTATACAAAACATCCTCATCACAAACACACATCGTCATTTCACATTTTATGGTCGCGTTTTATTCATCAAACAACATATATTATCACAACTCATACACATAGCACACGTCCTCCCTTGTAACAAAACCCAAGCCCTCCAACTTCAACAAAAATGCAACAGATTTCTTTGGGCCCAACGTAGAGAACACCCACCCCTCAATGTTTTAATTCGCCCCCGGCTTCAAGGTGGGCTCGGTGCCACGTTACTTTTTCAATTTTTTCTGTCCCTCTTTACCCGACAAATTTTCAAATCCCTAATTCATCCCGAGGCGATTGAGAGAACTTCATCAGTTTATTGGTTGGGGCCACATCTGAAGAATTTTCTCCCACAAATTATCCAGCCCAGATTTGATTCGACCCATCCATCACATCCATACTTTACTACATCACTTCCAACCATCATCGAACTACTTAAAGCTGGCATATTTTCATCTACTTCTGCATCCAGTCACCGCGCCACCTACCATCACCTGATTGCCAACATTGGGCAACCAGGAAGAACAGAGATTGCGAAACCGGACCTTGATTGGGCTTCCATCTGGCGGTGGGTGGCCAAGCTTAAAGGAACGAATGCTGAATTAATATGGGACTTCAACCATAACCAGCTTCCAACTAACATGCGCCTTACGAGTCTCAAGCTGTCGGATAAGGATCAATGTCCTCTCTGCAATGCAGGGCAAGAAAGTGACGATCACTTGATGCTACTTTGTCCAGAAAAATTCAACTTGAACGTTTGGCTCCGTATCCAACTAACAAAACTTGGATGCTTAAAACCTCTACAATCGGCGATCCATGGAGACGTTGGAAATTTCGCCAACAAAAAGAAAGCCCTGGCTCTCATCCAGTCATACATTACCACAATATGGACCGCCCGCAGCAAAAACCACACCCCAGCCATTAACGAAGTGAAGTCTCTCTGGGAAAACCTCCTTCGTTCAAAAACCTCTCCCCAGATGTCACCCCACATTTCATAAACTTTCTTTCTTTAACAACCTACAGATGTCCTTTCCTCTTCCTAAACATATGATACCTCATGATCAATATTACTTCCTTAATCCCTCCCAAGATGTCATATTGTTATTTCTCATTATAAATTATCACGTATTCATAAAAATCATTCGCTTTACCACTCTGTTCTATTTTCAAATGTACAAGTATCTATTTATTTCCCTCCTTGGTCACAGCAAGTCACTCGATGTCACTCATGTCAAATTGTCTCAAATGATCTGTAAACAAACTTAATTTTTATTTGTGACAATACATCGTTTAAATATAAAAAAAAAAAATTTCGTTGTTACCGGAAGGCTGGTGGTTCGAGCCCACCCAGGGGCGAGCTATTTTGAAATATTTTCTACTTCATAATTGTACATTGTTTGCATACTTCCGATTGCTATCGTATCGACTCGTGTATTTCATATCGTAAGATTAGATCAAGTGACGCTGAAGGCATTACTGTCTCGTTAAAAACTTTCACCTTCTATTTGAATTCGAGCAGCAAACGGGAAGCGGACGATCTTCACATCAACAGAGCCAGAGATAGGCATGACCCGCGAGCTTGAAGGCGATTCTTTGAGGAGTTGGAAACCATCTCAGGTACTTCAAGTGCCGTATCATGTGTTCTCGCCGACGTACGCGAAGGACCAGCCTGGCAGTCAAATCTCGAAACATACTGATTTGATTGCAAATATCGGCTCATTGGTCTAGTAGTATGATACTTGCTTCGGGTGTAAGTGGTCCCGGGTTCAACTCCTGGATGAGCCCTCATTATTATTGTATGTTTATAATGCGTGCAACGATTGTTATTCAATGATGCAAGCAAGGCAAAGCGCCTGTCTAGTAAGCAGAAGACCTAACAACTAATGTGAAATAAGCCTCGATAGCGCAGTAGGCAGCGCGCGAGTCTCATAATCTCGAGGTCGTGAGTTCGAACCTCACTCGGGGCAATCAAACTGATTAAATTTTGCTGGTAACTCTTCTAGATAATACTTATTGCCAACAAGAGGATTAATCGCACTTTGTTCAAAAGTAGAATCTTAGGGCTCATCCGGGATTTGAACCCGGGGCCTCCTACACCCAAAGCAGGAATCATACCACTAGACCAATGAGCCAATAAATGACTGAATTGACTAATTTAAATTAAAACTGAGCAGGAAAAGGGGCCAGTGGGAAACAGGCTAATAAGTAATCTGGAATATCGAGAAAGAGTCCCATGGATTGGCTGCAAAGCACTCCCATCCTAGCCGAAAGGCCGAGAACCGACCTGACTTGCATCTTAGCAATAAAGCCTAGATTTGACTGCACTTTCATCTTAGCCTAAAGAAGGAATCGTACCACTAGACCAATGAGCCGTAAACAAAGGCGAAATTCTAGTTTAGCGGGTTTTTTTTTATTCACTCGATTTTGGTGCCAATCGACTCGCCACATCAAGGCGAGTCGATTACCACAAAAATAAATGATGGCAAATGTACGCAAAGGGTTAAAACTGATAGTTCAAAAGTCGAATTTCAGGCACTGTTTTGGCACTTTTTCTCGTCCAATCCAGCGGTGGCGTCGTCAACTAGTTTGGTTTTGGTTTTTGGTTCTATACCCTACCCTAAATTTTGATAGCCGCCTAAAAGCTACCGAAAAGGGAGCAGAATCAAAAAGTCCGGAACACGCGAGTCCCCGAGCGTGTGAGGTAGCATAAAGCGTCGCAGACCCATACCGCGCTAGAACAATCAAATAAAAATGTCATTATTTAATCAGCGATTAATTATTATTTGCTATTTTTTCGTTTCTTTAATATTTCATTTATTATTTCTCAATTATTTCTCAAAAGCTAGGGGCGCTGATTGCCGCTTAGTGGCGGCGCTGAAAGAGGGCGCTTCAAACCATCAACAAAATTTCGTCTGCTACCCCTTAGCAACCACACGTGCACGTCGTTCGGCTGAGAGAATTTTTGAGAGGAAAGGTTTTCACCACATTTTTGGGGAAAGGTACACAACACGTTTTGAAGGAAAGGTAAGATATTTTTTCGTTGTAAATTTTCGTTCGTTTTCCCCGTGCATTTAATTGATATCCATCATGTCGTCCCACAGGTCTCATCGCAGAAAAGATAGCAAAGAGCCAGTTACGTGGGGACCGATGAGGTTTCGTTGGGTGGAGAAAAATATCGAACCTGGTAACATTTGGTGCCTTTTTTATCCATTCAACTGTGGTTTAATGTGTTTAATATTTTTGTGTCAGGTATTGGTATGGTTAAATACCTTCAACAGCAAGGGTGGCTCCCGATATCAAGAAATTGTCCAAACTGCAGAAAGGCAATGAGCCTCACCACGGACAAAAGCTGTGTTGATGGTTGTGTCTGGAGGTGTAACTCAAAGGTGCGAGCCCCACACAAGAAAACCAAGGTGTGTAGGAAAAAAGCATCTGTTCGGGATCTCACCTGGTTCTCTGGGACCCACTTATCAATGTTGGAGGTTATCGAGCTGGCATACATGTGGTGGCATAGGGAATTTGTGTGAATCTTGTTTACGTTCCTGGATATCCCCTAACTTTGTTTATTTCATTTTTAGAACTGATCAGGCTCGCATAAAACATGATGTATGGCTAGCCAATGGGACATTGGTAGACTGGTCTAGCTTTTGTAGACAGGTTTGCCTGTTCATTGAGGACTCGTTGGAACCTCTTGGAGGAAATGGGAGATTAGTAGAGATTGATGAGTCACTATTTGGCAAACGAAAGTATGGGAAAGGAGAGAGGGACCATGAAGGAGTCTGGGTTTTGGGTGGGGTAGAAAGGATAACAGGCCGTTGCTTCAATCGACATAGGCCTCATTTCGAAGGTGTGTTTTTTAATATCAATTCCCAACTTTCATTTTGTTTCATATTTGTTCTCCTCGTAGGTTATTTGGCACATTACGTAGTAAAAAAACAGTTCAAAGTCTACAAGGATCCATTTGCAGAATTTTTTAGAAGAGGATGCCGCTGTTGGATCCCGCTGGATGTGAGTCCCATTGTCGACTTTAAATTTGTGGAGAGGCCTATAGAAGAAATAGAGCAAGAAGCTGCAGAAATAGAAAAAGCGCTGGAGAAGTATTTTGAAAAAAAAATTGAAAGAAGCGTGAAAAGAAAACTGAAAAGAAGGGCTTGGCAGGAAAAGATGAAGAAAATTTCTGAAGGAAAGAAGACTGAAAAAAACGAAAAATTAAGAAGAAAGTTGCAAAAAATGACAGCAAAACAGAGGGAAGAATATGATGAAAGAGAACGAAAAAAAAAAGAGACAAAAGATGCGATACTGAAGAAAAGACTAGCAGCAAAGAGAGTCCGTGCCGCGTTAGAATATAAGCGGGCACGAGAGGTTCTTCCAGGAATGTTCCCTCTAACAATGGTCCCAGATGAGCGGCCCTTAAAGAAACATGTTCCTGATACATCTGTTGCAGTCTCAAAATCATCCAGGACACGTCGCGTCGCCGAAAAATCCAAGTCGCAAACAACTCGAGTAGCCAAAACATCTTGTGTCGCAAAGCCATCGCGCGTCACTGAAATTACAGCTGTTAAAGCAGGGGACAAAGAACACAAGAAGACTCGTTGCGGCAGAAAATCTGTATTACCGAGTCGTTATTTGATTTGATTTTCACTCGGATTTTCAATAATACAAATCTGTGACGAGTCATTTCCTTTTCATTTGTCATTTTAGACTTTTAGATAATAACTTTAGTAAAATTCTTCAGTTTTTAAAACATTTATTGAAAAATTAGACTTATGTCATGAAATAAAGAAAAGGTTTCGTCCATAATTCTTCTGGCACGATCAGCCCGTCGAATGACTAGCAGTAGAATTGTAATGTCCAGCTAAAGAAGTTAAATTAATTGAGGGTTCGGTTTTTCAGTGTATTTATCATACTTTATCTTACCTTGTGGGCAATTTGAATTGCTTGCGCGTGGTGAGCAAATCTGATGACTAGATCGACGGCTGCCGCAATTTCGTTCTTCTTTTCGATTACACTTTCTTCGTCGAGTGTAACGTTAGGCTCATTTTGCCAGTCGAAGAAATGGTCGGACATTTCTCGAAGGCCTACTGCCGCGGTGACCAAGGGTTCGATCATAAGCCTTTCAATCTCCTTAAACCTTTGAAGAGGATCAACATTTTCCCAAGCCCTCCACGACCAAGCCATAACATTGAAAACTAAACAAATAAATTATAAATTTAAAAAATCAGCTTGAAAATGGAAACGTGAGAATTTGAAAGTTGGAACTATTTTCAAAAAAAGACAAAAATTCATTACCTGGCAACGCTGTGAGTCCAAGGACGTAAAAACAGTAGTTTCGGCTGATGTGACTTCCAGGAAAGTTGTGTGTTGAGTGTGTTCCTCTTTGCAGAATTTCGTCGGAACCCGGATTTTTCATTTTTTCGGTAACAAAAGTGCTAGCCCTCACCCCTTTTTCGTGAATCTTACCAAACCCCCTTTTTAATCCCGTAAAATTTGAACTGGGGAATACGGACCGCGAAGCCCGATGTTACTTTTCATTGATGGTTTTCTCCCATTTACAATTGAATGCCATCATTTATTTTGGTGCCAATCGACTCGCCTTGATGTGGCGAGTCGATTGGCACCAAAATCGAGTGAATCAAAAAAACCCCGCTAAACTAGAACTTTGCCTAAACAAATAGTTTCACTTTTTGAAACTCCGCATAGTTTATTTCAATTGCTCATCTCTACCAACTGAGCTATCAAAGAGTCAAAATTGCATGTTTATCAAAGAAAAAAAAACAGAAAATGTCATCAACAAAAACTCCTACCGAGTCATAGAATATACTAGGGTAACAAAAATTCAGGGATGGGCACGGAACTAACGGTGATTCAGCTCGGTATATTTTCTGGCGCCACCAATGATACTATTCAAAGATGATGGGCTGCTCGAATGCAGAATAAGGCTGTATTGACCAAAAGGTGAGCAATATGGTACGATGTGTAAATAGCTATGATATATAAAAGGGAAGAGACATACAAGGGTTTAGGCATGAACGGAACATAAACAAGCAGAGCAAAGTATACCTGTGTTGAGGGAGAGTCAAGAGCATGCGCCCTCACACAGACCGAATCATGGATGTACACAACACACACACACACAGTGAGTCGCCTGGGAAGAAACAAGGAAATAAATATCGTACATTCATAAACTTGACAAGGGGGGAACTTACTAAGCATGCACTCGATAATTGTGCCGGGAAAGGGACGACCAACGTGTCCAATCTCAGACGCACTCGACACAATGGCCACTTGGGCTACAACAAGATGGTGGCAATACTAGACATGCAATAAATTAGAAATCAAACTCAATATTGAACGACATAAGAATATTACCGAGTGAAATAGAGGAGCACTGTGCTCTAAGAGAGCTAAGAATAAAGAGACAGAAGGGCTTTCACACGTTGCCCAAGAAGCAGACGACAATTTACGTATGACAATCGAAGTGAGCAGTGGCTCTAATCTAAAATAAACATTCCTTCTTCCGAGCGGACGCTTAGATGGTTTTCGCCGCAACATCCTCCCCCGATGCCGGGGCGACGGTAGTAGATCCGGTTGAGACTGGTTCCAATAGACAGAGGCGATGAATGGCCCGTCGGAAGATCCCGCTGTGCAGCTCGACGTCGACCGTCCGGACGAGTCCGTCCTCTCCTGGATAAACGCGCACGATGTTCCACTCGCCTCTTTTCAGGGATTTGTCAATCTCCATGACGACGCATCCAACTTCAAAATTGGGCTGCTCAGTCCTCCACTTCCTGCGCGATGCCAGCGACTGTAGATAGCCAAAAGAGGTTCAGCATCTTCTGGACGTAGCGATAGTGGTCTCTGGGCAGAGCGTCGTCGAAATCTCCAGCTGGGACGTCGGCTACAGGCGGACGATTCATAAAATCGTTGGACGTCCACGGCCGGAAGTCGGTCGGATCCGAGCTGGTATAAGTCAATGGCCGAGAGTTCAATAGGCCTGCGATCTCGAAGAGGAGAGTTCTGAAAAGATCTTCGGTGGGATGCCGGAACTTCCCTTTCTCTTCGTCCAGCGCGCGGTTGAGCGCTTTCTTTGTACTCTTCACGAGGGACTCATGAGCGCCGCCGAAATGGGGAGCCCTTGGAGGCTGGAATGACCAACTGATGCTTTTCTCCTTGAAGAAACCCGCCAATTCCTCCTCTCCGCAGAGTTTTTCGACTTCCTCTCTGAGCTCGCGCCCACCGCCAACGAAGTTGGTGCCTTTGTCTGAGTGGTTCCTTTTCGGCTTCCCGTAGATCCCGATGAAGCGGCGCAGAGGCAGCAAAAAATCTCCCGAAGAGAGTGACGGCACGACGTCCAAGTAGACCGCTCTCGTGACCAAGCAGGTGAATAGCACACCCCAACGCTTCGTCGTGCGGTTTCGTGATAAGCCAACCTCGATTTGGCCAAACAGGTCACAGGGCGTGTTGGTGAACGGGACCGATCCAAACTCGAGACGGGAATCAGGAAGATCGCCCATCTTCTGCTCGCCAGGTTTCGCTCTCTCCTTCTTGCAGACGAGACAGTCCCTCCGCGCCCTCTTCACTGCTTCGCGACCGCCCGTCAGCCAGACGTAGTGCTGTATGTAGGAGAGCAAGAAGTCTGTGCCGACGTGCCTCAGCTCCTCGTGGAACGCCGTGATGATTAACCGCGCTAGCTTGTGGCGGCCGGGAATGATCGGCGGATGGACTTGGTCGTAGGGCAGCTTCTTGACGCGCCTGGCCCGGCTGCCCAGCCTCACGAGGCCGTCTTCGCCCAGAAACGGGGCCAAGGACAGCAGACTGGAGGTGGAGTGTAGTCTCTTATTCTTTTTCAGCTGGTGTATGTCGTCGGCGTAGACCTCTTCTTGACATTTTCGGAGCAGATCGGCCACTCTACCTTCCATCCTCGCTAACTCCGGGATGTCCTTGGGCGTGAAAGTAACTTGATCCCAATCGAAGAGGCTCTCGCCTCGGGCCGACGCCAGATGGACTCGCGCCGGACGTAATTCCTCCGTGACCGTCATCCACGGCAAATCTTCCGGCCAGCTCTCTTCCGTCTTTAGCAGGAACTCGGATCCCGACAGCCAGCTGCTGGTGATGGCCTCTTCCTCGATGATGGATCTAGTCGCCAAATCCGCCGGATTCATCTTGCCCGGCACGAATCGCCATTCGGTAGCGTCGGTGAGCGTCTGGATCTCCCCGATCCGGTTTGCGACGAATATCTGGTAGGATGCGGCGGGAGATCGTATCCAGTTGCGCACCGTGCTACTGTCGGTCCAGAAATAGCGCTGCTGGACGACTCGAGTTAGGGATCCTTAGACAAAGCGGGCTAGACGTGCCGACAGCAGGGCCGCGTTCAACTCCAGTTTCGGAATCGACGCGACTTTCTTCGGAGCTAACTTGGTCGCCGCCTTCACATGCCGGATGACAGCTCTGCCATCGCTGTAGACGCTGCGGATGTAACATACTGCAGCGTACGCCTCCTCCGAGTCGTCGCCAAACGTGTGCAGCTCGACGCGAACAATGTCGTCCTCGCTCTTGAAGATGCACCGGGGAAACCGCACGTCGTTCAGCTGGGTGAGCGATTGAAACCAGCACTCCCACCAACGCCGATCTTCTCCGACGACGTCGTCGCCCCAGCCCAATCCTTTGATGCTTAAGAGCCGCAGCTTGATTTTTGCTTTGACTGTCAAGGGGGCGGCGGATCCTTGGGGGTCAAATATGCTGGCCACTTTGCTGAGGAGGCCCGCGTGAGTAAACTTGACGTCTCCGATGTTGTCCACTCGAAAACTCAGCGTGTCAGTGGAGGGCCTCCAGATGATCCCTAGGACCTTCTCTGACGCGTCTCCGTCCAGTGAGAGCCCGACGCCGTCGGCTTCCGCGTTGAGAGCTGATCCCACCGCCGCCAGCAGCTCGGGTGAATTCGATATCCATCCTTGTAGATGCATGTCACCCTTGGCTAACGTCTCTTTCACGTCGACCGCCTCCTTCACTCCCCCAGGCACCGTTCTCGATGAGCAGAGGTAGTCATCGACATACATTTTCTCCTGGATGGCCTTGGTAACTTCCGGGCAGAGGCTAAAGTCGGCTGCTATCCGTCGTGTGGTGTTGATGGCGATAAAAGGCGAGCAGGTGGCTCCGAACGGCAGGCGTCTCATCTCGCAAGTCAGGATCTTGTCTTCGTCCTTCCGCTTCCACAGGAACCGGAAGTACCGCGCGTCCTCCGGTCTCAGCCGTATGCGGCTGAACATGGCTTCGACGTCCGCCGCCCACGCGAATTCTCCCTCACGGAATTTTATGATGACTGAAGGGGGCGACGTCTGAAGCGCCGGGCCGCTGAGTAGGCAATCGTTGAGCGACTTCCCTCTGAATTTCGCCGCGGCGTCGAACACCACTCTGAATTTAGGACCTTGGCGGATTCCATGATGGATGACGAGGTACTCCGGGCCGACGTCGATCGCCTCGTCGTCAAGGACGACGGCGTAGCCTTTGGCAAAGTTCTTCTCCATGGCCTTTCTGTAATCCTCTTCAAACTGCTGGTCCTGTCTGAATCGTCGCTCAAGGCTCTGGAACCTCCTCTCTGCCATGACGCGATTACTCGGCAGGTCTGGCTCTCCGATCTTCCAAGTTAACGGAACCTCGTAGCCTACTTCTAGTCGTCGAGTGCCTTCTTGGAGGAGCCGGATTGCGCGCTGACCGCCCTCCGAGAGACAGCCGGCGGTGAATTCCGTCCCAAAATCTTCCGTATCACAGAAGCGGCGGATTGCATGGGCTAGCGGATCCTGATCTTCGGTACTGAAACTGACGTGCGTCCGCGCTGCTACCCGCCTGGGCTCTGTCTCGATGACCCCACGGGCAATCCAGCCCAGCTTGGTGTGTGAGGCGACAGGGTCATCGTCCTTCCCGATACGGGTCGCTAGGACGGCCATGAGACGGGCGTTGTCGAGTCCTAACAACACGTCCACGCGCCCTCCACATTTCTTCAGAGGAAGGTCCGACAGGTGGGGCCAGCGAGTCTTCAGCTTCTCCCAGGGCGTGACTGGCACCGGATTGGTGGCGGTGGGTAGCGTGGCTCCACCAATCGTGAGGATTTCTCCCGTCTCGTTCATAACTTGAAACTCGACACGCATCGAAGGATATTTGCAACGCGTACCGCCTACACCGTCGACAGTTAAGGGCAGTTTGACTCCCTTCACTCCAAGCTGGTCGGCGAATCCCTCTCGGATGAGCGTCGTGTCGCTTCCTTCGTCCAACAGGATGGTGGCGGGCACGACGTGTCCGTTCTTGTCGATCGCTCCGAGCTGTATGACCCCCAGGGCCACCTGGTGGTCCTCGTTCCGAGCCGAGTTGGAATGCGCTCCTGAATCTTGAGGCTGAGTCTCGTGCAACAGCGGATGATGGTAGAGGCTACATCCTTCGTGCTGGCAGCGTTTCGTCTGGTTGCATTCTCTCGAAGAATGGCGAATGCCGAAACAGAAGAAGCATAGTCGGTGTCGGACACAGAACGACACTCGCTCACCGACGGACAAGGCCTTAAATTGCGTGCAGTCGGCGAGGTGGTGCGCGGCTTCGCACTTAAACAGAACGGATTGTTCGAACGTCCTTTCGTTTTTGGCTTCTGGTCGGCCTCGGGTTTGGAAGAGGATTTGTTCGTGCGGGCCTGTTGATGACGATCTCGTTGCTTGTTGCTCAGCTGATCGGACGCGATGCTATAGGCGTTCTGGTAGACGGCGGCGCGCTGACAGAGCCACCCGCCAAATTGATTGAGACTCCTTCTTTCCAGTCCGGCTCCTTTCTCCGAGTTCCAGGCGACACGGTCAGCTCATCTTCTTCGGCATGCTGTAGCTTGAGGCAAACTTTCTCTATGATGTCGGCGGTCGCCGTCTCTCCTATCCTGCTGAGGTCAAAGAGATGCGTCCGCACCTTTTCCGCAAATCGCTTGAACGAAGAAGGGTCCGTCTTGTTCAGGTCCAACCGATCCAGCGCCTGGATATGAGCCGCTCGCATCACGTCACGACGGCCGTATGACTGTTTCAATCTGGAGAGGGCTTCGATGTAGGCTGCTTCTCCCCCTCCGAGGCCGTAGACGACATCGAGACAATCTCCTTTGAGGCTCCGCTGCAGGATGGCCAGCTTCTCGCCCGGTGCTTTAGCGGTGTCGTGGACTAAGGCCCGAAAAAGATCGATCCATGAAAACCAGTCGAGAGCTTTACCCGAAAACGGTTCGAGCTCCGCTCTGACTGACGATCTAGGGCCGGGCTTGGTCCAACTGCTAGGTGGTAGTACGCCATCTCGGTAAAGGTCGATCCAGTCGTCCGGTGTCTTTTCTTCGCGTGCAGGCCGCGGTGCCGGGTTAGATGCATTGAACTTCTGCTGCTCTTGGATCCATTTGGCTACAGGATCCGAGATTAGCTGGAGCTCATCTTCTTCGAGCTGCAGGCGACGTAGAGCTTCTGCAGCCACGTCGGCTTAGGCTTGAGCATGGCGGGCTTCTTCTTGTGCACGGAGTGCTTCTTCTTGAGCATCGATGATCGACTGGCGTCGCTGTGTGTCTTTTGGCGCTCCCCCTGAGGCGTTGGATCGATGCGAGGGGGCCACCGAAGCCGGGTCATCGGCTCGTTCAGCGAGGTAGTGTTCAACTTCTTCCTCGATTTGCCCGACGCGCTGGGCGTAGCGAAGGTGGATGGTATGCTGCTGGCCATAGTCCTCTTCGTCTATGAGCAGGTCGTTTTTCTGTTCGGCAACGATGAGTAACCCAGAGGCAGTCTTGAGTAGTGCTTGGATGCCTCCCCG
Source organism: Ceriodaphnia dubia (assembly GCA_022539655.2). Classification (NCBI taxonomy): domain Eukaryota; kingdom Metazoa; phylum Arthropoda; class Branchiopoda; order Diplostraca; family Daphniidae; genus Ceriodaphnia; species Ceriodaphnia dubia. The sequence continues at coordinate 1,403,254 of JAKUCG020000214.1, read as the reverse complement.
CGAACCTCGAGCCAAGATGGCCCGTGAAATCTCTTGGCAGGTTAAGGTTATCTTGCGTCGAACAGCAGTACGTTGCTTCTTCGCCTCGTCCACGTCGATGGGTGGATGGGTGGAACCACTCGCTACAGTTTGGTTCTAGCTGCCAGCTCCTGTATCGTCAGCACTTCGATGGACATCTGCATTCGTGATTATCTGTGACATCTTTGATCTGGATTTCGGCTAGTTCCGGTTCGAAGGACCAATGATTCAGCTCGGTATATTTTCTGGCGCCGCAAATGATACTATTCAAAGATGATGGGCTACTCGAATCCAGAATAAGGCTGTATTGACCAAAAGGTGGGCAATATGGTACGATGTGTAAATAGCTATGATATCTAAAAGGGAAGAGACATACAAGGGTTTAGGCATGAACGGAACATAAACAAGCAGAGCAAAGTATACCTGTGTTGAGGGAGAGTCAAGAGCATGCGCCCTCACACAGACCGAATCATGGATGTACACAACACACACACACACAGTGAGTCGCCTGGGAAGAAATAAGGAAATAAATATCGTACATTCATAAACTTGACAAGGGGGGAACTTACTAAGCATGCACTCGATAATTGTGCCGGGAAAGGGACGACCAACGCGTCCAATCTCAGACGCACTCGACACAATGGCCACTTGGGCTACAACAAGATGGTGGCAATACTAGACATGCAATAAATTAGAAATCAAACTCAATATTGAACGACATAAGAATATTACCGAGTGAAATAGAGGAGCACTGTGCTATAAGAGAGCTAAGAATAAAGAGACAGAAGGGCTTTCACACGTTGCCCAAGAAGCAGACGACAATTTACGTATGACAATCGAAATGAGCAGTGGCTCTAATCTAAAATAAACATTCCTTCTTCCGAGCGGACGCTTAGATGGTTTTCGCCGCAACAAACGGCCCATGGCGTCTTGAAGAGATAATATTTTAACTCGCTCACGGCGGCCTTGGTTACACGGCTTAGAAGCCAAACCCGACGCCGACTCTCTTTCTTAGGCAAGTACGGACGCCGAGTCCGTCCTCACCGCCGGCAACTACGCACTACACCTACCCCGGCGGTGTCCCAAAACCAACTCTACTCGTCTCTCCCAGACTACTCTTAGCGAATAACAGGGTTTCAACGTCTTAGATACGTCAGGGATAAGGAAAGGGAAGAAAGATGGGAAGGGTTAAACTCAATACGTGACAATATCATACAATCAATGAAACTATCATGGCCATCTTAAAAAAATACCTGAGCAGGGAACAATATTCATTATTTATAGCAGAGCGTAGTTTCGATCTACGGACCTCTGGGTTATGGTCGCAGCACGCTTCCGCTGCACCTGAATTTCCGATTTACATCAATTTTGGTTCATTTATACTCTATTTTAGTATCGGTTGCGGTGTTCATTACCTCTATAGGGATCTCGTGGCGCAATTGTAGCGCGCCTGACTCCAGATCAGGAGTTGCATGCTTAGATCACGTCGAGATCACAACACGTTGTCAAGATACCTCGTCTTGAAGTTATTCATGTACTTTTTTTATTCAATTCATCTTGCACATTAGTAACAACTGAGTTAGTTTAGATCTACCAACAATTTATCCCATATTGTCTAGTGGTTAGGATACCTGGCTCTCACCCAGGAGGCCCGGGTTCAATTCCCGGTATGGGAATCCACATTTTGTTATATTAGGCTTGATTTGCTTAATTATTATTATTAGTGAGTACACTACGCACAAGCAACCCTTGGGGTGGTGAGGGTGACACCCCTGCAATGAAGCACCCCAGTCGTTTTGCTTTCTCCCTTGCTTCGCCCATACAAGAGTGAATAACATCTATAGACAATCAGAGGCAAGACTCTGAGCTCCACATGACGGTCTATACTACAAACTCATCTCCAACCATTGCCGCTCGCAATAGTCCTAGTGCAGTGCGCGTACCCTGGCTCACGCTTGCTGTTTTACGAACGCACCCCGCACTCTGCTACCTAGCGGGGCAGTATTTTTTGTATCTCTTCCGTGTTAAACATCCCGGTTTTCACATTCTAACAACTTTGTAATTTTTGTGTGACCTGGAAGAAGTTTAATTTTCTAATCACGATATCCGCCGTTAGACAATCAGACTGTTTGGCCTTCAAACGCAAATTGAAAATTATCACACTTAAAACGATGAAACGTAAACTCCAAAACATGACGGTCTATACACAAAAATACAAAAAACTCATCTCCAACCATTGCGTTCGTAAAACCGCTCGCAATACGACCGGTGTCGATTTACAAGGGATATTCAGTCATATTTCGACCACAACCTCATACTGAGCAAAGATGACCTCAACCACAAGACTATTTCTGCTCTAGTAGCGAGTATTAGTTTGAAGCTCTGTTTATACCGCAAGTTCATCATCTAGTTACTGGCAAAACTAGCCCTTCGGGAATTTTTATTTTTCGAACCGTATTTTCATAAAATTATCAAGTTCCATTACTGAACTAGGTTTCAATCACTTTTGATAGCTTATCAAACTAATTGTTATTCATAAAATCTTTCAATTATTTAATTTTTCAGCATAACTGTGTATGTGCCTATATAGAGAACCGATGCTTGTTTACCGACACGTTTGAACTCCGTTTTCCGTGCCCTGCAGAGAACTGTATCCAGAGCTGTCGAAGTCAGCTTGCGACTAGACTCTCCACAATTGGAGAGTTTCGTTTATAGTCGGTAGTATAGAGCACTTAAAAATGATTGAAACATATAGTTCTTTATATTAGGTTTTTATGGTTGAAATATGCTTGAACTTCTTATAAATCGACACAAGTCGTATTGCTGTATTGGCAACTGAGTGTGTAGTGACTTAATATGTTTATTGTTAATGAATAGTTGTTTTTATGGACAAGAAGATTTAAAATATAGGTCCTATGGTGTAATGGTTATCACTTCAGACTCTGAATCTGGCAATCCGAGTTCAAATCTCGGTAGGACCTAGATTCATTTCATTGAATTGAGTAAGGATTGATTATGAAGAAAATGATATAAGCTTTGAATTACTTCACTTTAATTGAATTTGTCATATTGAATGGCTTTTTGCTGGTCTGTCACTTGAGTTTTATACTTGTTAGCCTCTTTTCCAAAAATGTCTCACTCGGATATTTTCAGACATGATGCAGATGTTAGTGATGTTGTATTTAGATGTTCATTGGAGATCCGGAAGATTTGCATCGCCACCTGAAAGAAGGCGATCGTGCATCTGCCCAGGATTGAACTGAGGACTTGTTGTGTGTGAGACAACCGTGATAACCACTGATTTCTTTTTTTTACATAAATGGGAACTTTGGAATTCTAATGGGAGCATTGAAATCAGCATAGAGTTTGTAAGGTAGGTACGGTCCTATACAGTGAAGGCCTACACGATTGAAAGTGCGACGAGTCATATTTCTTCTTCGCTTCTATGTATGTACTATGTAATATGTTTTTGTCTCGCATAATCCACTGCGCTATTTACTCTTGTGGTTGATAGTATAGCCTATTGAATGAAAATTGAGAGAATTATACAAAATGTAACATGATAGCATACCTCCCTCCATGAAATGAGATTGAGGTTGGTCTTGACTCTCTTTAGCGTGTTTTACTTTTGAGCGCACGTGTTACAAGTTTCCATAGTGTAGTGGTTATCACGTCGGCCTAACACGCTGAAGGTCCTCAGTTCGATCCTGGGTGGAAACAGAATCCTAAATGTAATATTTCTTATATTTGCTGGAGGGTGCTGGATGGGAAGTATAAAAGAAATGATAAGATCCAAAAGTAATATATTGTATACTTTGTAAACACGCAGATGTGCATAGGCGAGTGGTTAAGGCGACTGACTCGGAATCAGTTTCCATTTGGGAGCGTTGGTTTGAATCCTACCATCTGCGATCAGTTTTGGGTTGGGTTCAAATTTCTTGAGTCACTTAGTCAACGGTTGCACGAAAACTATGTAGTAAATCTACTTGCCTATACTACGTAGATTTCCTATACATGGTTCTCACAATATCACTTATAGTCTTATTCATACAAATACAACAGTAATTCTCATTCAACTCGTCGTAGCAGTTTTTCCTTTTTTGGCTGATTGATAGGTCCCCGCAACGGAAACTATTCTTTTGTCAGAAAATATTCTTAAGCTCCAAATAAAGAAATTGGTTAAGAATACTGCGAATACTATTCCGTTCTATTCTAATATGAACTAGTCCAATATGATAACGGCCGTTGCTGGTACGTAGCGTGTAATTTATCTCAACCGTAGCCCGGTTAGCTCAGTCGGTAGAGCGCGGGACTTTTAATCCTGAGGTCAAGGGTTCAAGTCCCTTATCGGGCGATAGCATATAATATGTTTGCTGCCTGAAGTATTAAATCACTCGGTGAGTAATTTTGCTGCCAAAGTCAAGAAATTGGTTAAGAAGACTGCGAATACTCTCTGTTCTATTCTAAAATGAACTAGTCTTAATGATCCTTGCTCGTACGTTCAGTTCCTTATTATAGGAAAAGGTACGTATAAAAGACTCTTACTAATGAGACTCGGCCATGATCCCGTTCTAAGTTAGGAAGAAATGAAAGCCTTCATTACCCTCCATTTTTTATAGATCAATGTTATCAGTTTCCTTGGGCTCCATGAAGGGTCAGCGGTCACCTGTCATAAAGCAGCCATTGGTATTTCGCCTAATGAACTATTAATGAAGGGAATCCATAATTCCAACCCTTCTGCGTCGAGATATCAAGGTATATGAAAGATGGATGCGGCTTTAAAGCTTTTCAAAGGAGCCTCCGCGGAAAGTGGCCTCCCAAAATCAAGGAAGGGACAACATGATGGTAACTTCCTATAATGTCCGCTCTGTGAAGCGCCTGCTCTATTATCTCATTATACCGGGTTCTTTTCCTGAGCAAGAGCTAATTACACGTTTCTTTACTCTAATGGCATTGATTGGTGGTGACAGATTATTTACTCGAAACATTTTCTAAAAATATCTGCTGTACAAGTGCCTAAACATATAACGTAAAGATGTCTGCAAAGGGGTGGTAACTCAGTGGTAGAGTGCTCGCTTTGCATGCGAGAAGTCCAGAGTTCAATCCTCTGCCACTCCATTTTGGCATCGTAATACTGTCGGTACAAAATAATTCTATACGCATTGTCTAAACGTAAGTAAACCAGTAAAATAGCTCAATAACTGAATCGACATGAAATACATCAAACAGTCGAAAACGTTAAACAGAAAATATTTGTCACTATATGTTTTCTAATGACTGGTTCAAGGCGTACATCACAAATGCTTTCGGTTCTGGTTTGGAAGGAGCCCCTGAACGATGGCTGAACTAAAATATAACCACGTACTATGATTTGAAGCCGACACCATAGGACTCTCAGCTCCATGGGACTTTGGTTCTAATTAATTCCCATAAGAGACAAAATATTTTATCAAGTCATAAGTCGTAAATACAAATTTGTTCTTGCACTTCATGCTATTCAGATTAAAATGTTATTGTCAGAAGTGGGATTTGAACCCACGCCCTCTATTGAGGACCAGAATTCTTCCATCCGTTGGACACGGAAAGTTTTTACACTTGAGTCTGGCGCCTTAGACCGCTCGGCCATCCTGACAACAGCTACATTTTGAACTGTATATGCTCATATTACCTCAAACTCAAGTTGTCCACTTCTGCACGTTCTCTCCTTGACACTCTCTTACTATTACTGTCCCTCTCCCCACTCACTTACCGCTATGATTATCGAAGAAAACGCACAACGACACATTGAAGAAGTCACATATTGGTTATTATAATTATTTCTCATTTGGCTGATTGTATATTATTCTTTATTCAATGATATTTACGTAATAAGGATCCCACCACTCGGAACACGCAAACTTCCTCCAATTGATCGAAATTCGATCAATAGAAACGGTCCTCAATGGCCGTGAGTAGATATACCACCGGAGTAGTTACACTCACGACCCATTTCACGCTCAGAAGCCAACGTCGTCACTCGTCATCGTGGGTGTGTAGGGGACAAGTTTCTGGTGGGAAACTCGTCGAGATATACTACAGAAATGATCCTGTGAAGTATGATCTTGGTTTCACTTGATTTACACAAGCGGTTTATTAGTTTTACGAACGCCCGAATTAACTCGTAAACATAAATACATTTCTAGCATTTAAATAAGAGCTGTACACAATTTTACTTCGATTGCATAACCCTTAAAAATGAGCAAAGTATAATTGGGAAAGCTCATGGGTGGCGTCGAGTTATTTTTGCGAGTTACTTCAACAATGTTTATGTAGAAGTTATTACCAACTTGCTTGGCGTGACGGCTTAATTATCCTTTGGCTAGCAGATGACAATATATATTGCAGTTACTAACTTATTGGTTTTCAATTCATGGCTTCCCTTTAATGGATCGCCTTCTTAGCTCAGTGGTAGAGCGCTGGTCTCGTACATTTAGATATTAACTGATTTGACCAGAAGTCAACCAGAGGTCGAGAGTTCAATCTTCTCAGGAGGCATTGTGAAAGATGTGTTTTACTTTATAAGACTTAATACTATATTTAAACTAGTACAATATTATAAGGACCTTTGCCTAGCTAGCTGGAGGAAAAAGCTAAAATTCTTAAATCAAAATATCAAATCGCAAATCTAAAAACTAAATTGTAATTGATAGGATTCTATATGTCATAGAATGGTAAGCCTAACGGTCGTGTGGCCTAATGGATAAGGCGTCGGACTTCTACCATTCAACTGAGTCATCCGAAAATTGCGGGTTCGACTCCCGCCACGATTATAAATCTTGATATGATACCATAATTTCATGTTCCTTATATGCTTTTAGACGAACTGTCGTGTCATGTGGACGTATTTTCCTATTTTGGATAGCTCCCGCAGGTCGTTACTTGTAAGTTGGTTTATCTATTTTTCTTTCTCTTTTCTCTCATCATTCTGTCATCACCTGTGATGACTCATCCAGCGATCCAGGACATTGGCGTGGTCAGACTTTCCCACGGCCCACTACGTGGGCGGCGATCATCCACTAGGGCACTAGCCTTTGTCGTTTTTGTTCCCGGTGGAGATGTTAGGGCCGGCGAGATCATAGCCTACACTAGGCTATCGGTGTGACGAAATTGATTGCAATTGCTTCAATGCATCCTTTTATTATCTTGTCCTGACTTTTCTTCTGAATTGATAGAGAAAGTGACGGACGAGGAGAAACTTCGCCGTGGCATCCGCTTCATCGACAAAATCCCCCTCAACGATTTAGGCAAAATCGTTCGTCCCGAATTGGTGAAACCGATTTGATCATAGGTAAGATTTTCGAGAAGATATTTTTACTGTAGTTAAATGAACATGTCCTTACTACCTTTATGAAAAAAAAAGTTTAAAAAAACTAAAATTGGTGCCCCCAAAAAATTCCAACAGAAAAAAATAAATGTTTTGGACGCAAAAATGGCAATAAAACCTCCACAACTAAAAAATGGCTTTATGGATTTCTGAAATTTTTGGGTATCAATAGTAGTGGCTGTATGATGAACAAATGGATTTTAAAAAAAGTTAGACTTCATCAATGTTGATGCCCTGAAAACCCTCGGAAGGGGGAAAAACAAGCGTATTTCTTGTTTAGGTTGCGGTAACTCCCTAATAACCGCATCTTCAAATGCGACGAAATTTATCTATGATCATTCAAACATTGTGAAACGTAATTTCGAAATGAAAAAAAAAATGAAATCAAAGTTGTATAAAAATGTTGCAAAAATAGTGGGGCTACTTTGAACAATGGAAAAACATGTTCAAAGTTTCCCCGAAAATCTGAAAAAACGTGGGGCTACTTTGAACATGTGAGCTGTAGGCTCAGGAAAACAGTTTAGTATATTTTTTTTAATGCACATGTTTTTTAGTGTTTCCCTTTGTACGAATATGCAAAAAAATCTAAAACTTTTGTGGTTCTTTGCAAAAAAAAAGCAACTTACTTTCCACACTTTACGGATGATTTTGAGGGTCACAATTTGGCATGAAAAAACTTGCACTCGTAAATGAGATACACAGGTGAAATTCACAATGGTTAATGACTCGTAATGAGGGGTGAAAATGAACATTTCTCCCGCCAGATAGAATTAGGGATGCACACGGATAGGATCGGATCGGTTTCGGATAGGATGGGGAACGGATAGCTTTTTTTTCGGACAGGATAGGATGCATAACCGATTTTATTTTATATAGGATAGGATAGGTTCGGTCATTATCCGCTTACAACCGAACCGAACCGATATCCGCTAATTGGACTCTACCTCCGAATTTCAACGAAGGTTGGGACGTAAGGGTCAGGGTAACAATATTTGGTTTTCACACCCACCCTTCGAAAATGAGCGTCCCCTAGCGTGGGACGATTTAGTGTTCAGTTGCCACGCGTGGTGACACATTCTACTGAAGAATGGCAAATTCAGTGAATTTAGTTGCAAATCGTAGTAAGAGGAATGCGGCAATCGAAGCCAGTTTAAAAATTAGTGAGGTAAAACGTCCGAGAAAAGGTGAAGAAACCGGAATTCCACAGTCTCGTGCTCGCCCCAAAGGATTCCGTAAGACCGGTAAGGGTGAAAAATCGGGTGGTGAAAAAGAAAGGCAAGAAACCCAACATCATGAAGGATTACGCGAGGAAAACGAGAGGGAGCATGTGGTGGCCAGTCAGTTCACTGAAAACATGAACCAAACTATGCAAGTAGATGGGCCGCCGAAGGAGAGTGAAGTGTTGGAAGAAAATCAGCCAATGGAAGAGAGTGAGCCTTTTAAGGAGAGTGAGCCGGTGGAAGAGAATAATTTGGCGGAGAGGAGTGAGCTGGGGAAGGAGAGTGAGACGGAGGAAGAAAGTGATCTGGAAGAAGGGAACCAGTCGGTGAAGGAATGTGATCCGCTCTCTTAAAAGTGATGTTCACAGATGGTGAACATTTTGTTTAGAAAAAGGCTGACATCGATGTTTTGCCACCGACCCTAAAGCATTAATGTTTTCTTTTGTTCTGAAAACAAAAATGTTCATTCACTAATCTGCTTTTTAACTAACCCTACCTCTACGAGGTAGGTCTCCCTTCCCAACATTTTTTCTTCTCGCATTAATATTTTCTGAAAAAGAAAAGCATTTCATCGGGTTCGATACCACTGCACTAGTTATTTCAGCTTCATCAAATTGTCATATACTCGCTCTGCCGACTCGGCTAATTCAACTTTTAACATATTGAAAGTACCAGTCACATAATCAAAGAGCTTTTGTTTTACTTCCCTCAGGCGGGAAGCGGTTTCCCTTTGCTTTTTGTACGACTAATGGGAAAGCTAGAGTAGGGGACAGCAGCTTTACACACAAATCGCATCACCATTTCCCCTTTTTCTCATCTCATCCTTTAACTTTTATACTCCATTTTGCAAACATGAAAAAAACTAATTGTTCACAGAATGATTTTCTTGATGGCAAAACATTTTGTTTACTCTTAGTAAACAATCTGTTCATGAAATTGTTAAAACATCGCGATGTTTCTCTTTTAGTGAACATCATTTTTTAGAGAGCGGTGGAGGAGATTGAGTCGGCAGAGGAGATTGAGTCGGCGGAGGATAGTGAGTCGGCGGAGGACAGTGAGTCGGCGGAAGAGAGGGAATCGGCGGAGGACAGTGAGTCGGCGGAGGAGAGGGAGTCGGCGGAGGAGATTGAGTCGGCGGAGGAGAGGGAGTCGGCGGAGGAGAGGGAGTCGGCTGAGGAGATTGAGTCGGCGGAGGAGAGGGAGTCGGCGGAGGAGAGTGAGTCGGCGGAGGTAAATGAACCGCTGAAGGCCAATGAGCCTGCTCAGCGAGGGGAACCGGCGCAGAATGGTAAAAGTGACGTAATTAATATTATATTTAAAGGATTTATATATAAAAGTTTGTTTGTTAAATTAACTTTAGGTAAAAGGCAGGTACGAGTAAGATCTTGGGTGTGGCAATATTTCACACGAGATGCGGTCACTAATCGCGTTACTTGTATTTGTGGGTAGGCTATGTTATCATATTTACCTCTTACCTTTTTAGAAAGAAAATATTTGAAACGAAGAAGAATTGAAAACGTTTATACATCATTTTTTAAATGTAGAGTTTCATTTGAATGGTCGAAAGCTAAAGGGAGCACATCGAATATGCGCCAGCATTTAACTAGTGAACAAGGTCCACACAAAATTGGAAAAAACGGCCCCGTGAATGATGGAACCGCCATTTTTCCCGGGATTCACCGGCAGATTCCCGTAGGCCATTTTTAGTTGTCGGATAATAGTGGTGATTTTATAGAGAAAAAACCTAATCGATTTCTTATTTCTAAGGTACATTCTGAATTAAACCGTAGGTTTTATATAATTAAATGGATTGTGAAAACAAATAAGCCCTTTGATGAAGTCAGCTACTCCGATTTTTGGGAAATGATGTTGGTGTCTAATCCATCGATTAAGCCCTTTTCACGTTCAACTGTGAAGAGGGATATTGAACTGATGCATCAAATTGGAGAAGAATGGATTTGTACTGTATTAAAAGTAGGTTAACATATCTATTGTGGTAGGCCTAGCAAATCATATTTCCTATAATGTGGCTGTTACGTTTTCTGCTTGGGCAGGATGTAAAATCCAAACTTTCCTTTAGCATGGATTGTTGGACTACGAAGAACACACAAATTCCGTTTATGGGGATAACCGCCCATTGGATAGATGACGACTGGATCATAAAACATCTTTGCATTGGTTTGTTGCATCTTGAAGGTACACATACAGGGGAAAATCTTTCGGAAGCCTTTATAGAGCACACGGACAACAAACATAAAGTTCTGGACAAAGTAGGCTTATTTTCGGGAGTTCACAAGATTTCATTGAGAACGAGTTGAAATCCGCTCATTATTCTCCTCGTAGGTGATGTCTATCACAACAGATTCAGCGTCTAATAATTGTACCTTTATTAGACATCTTTGGACTTATTGCGAAAAAACGACAAGGATATTCCCCCGGCTACAGAAATTCACATTAAATGTTTCCTTCACATTTTAAATCTCGGGGCCAAAAAGTTTTTGAGTAGTATCAGGTGTATAGCACCTGACGAGGAGGATGTGTGGATGGACGAGCTAGAAACCCAGCCTCCGTCTTCTCAGGCAAGACCTAGTGATTCAGTTGTGCAAAAGGTGCGATCCAGTTCAAATTTTATTCCAGTGCAGCCTAATTCTATTGGTAATTTTACAGTTACGAAAATTAGTTGTTAAAGTCCGAAGTTCCTGCCAGCGCAGATCAAGATTTGCGAAAGCCTGTGTTTATGAGAACATTGAAAAACTGGAGCTGATATTGGATGTTGATCATAGGTGGAATGCTTCGTACGAAATGATAAAAAGAGCTATCAGAATGAGAAAAGTAAGCTATGCGTACGCGTGAGCTATATTTTAGATTATTATGGATTATTCATGCTATAACGGCAAAAACTTTTTGCTTTATTTCATTGTAAGGCTATCGAACGGTTCATAACAAACTCGGACAGAGAACCTGACATAAAAAGCTTAGCTGTAACTGAGAACGAATGGAAATATTTGTCGCTTGTCATGGATATATTAGAGGTATTTTTCGAATATATATTTAAAAATCTGTAAGTTAGCCGACTAATAGTACGGATTGAATTAAATCAAAATTGAATTGTAAATAGTGGTTTGAGGTTACTACCAAATGCATGAGCAATAGCCAGCATCCTACTCTACAACAAGTCCTTCCTTTCTTCAATCTTCTAATATCGCGATTGGACTCATTTTTACAATGCGATAGCGATGACGTTCCCGATTATGATTACCTGGAGCTGTGTGGTAAGCCGCATGAAATTACGGAGGCAGTATTTGCTGCACGTCAAAAGATGACTCTTTATTATGACAAGACTTGCAGCGTTCCAATATACGCAATCAGCACCGGTAATTTTCAAATCCTTGTGACCAAAACAATCGATCGTATGATTATAGTCTTTTGGAACAGTCTTAGATCCTAGGTTTAAGCTGGAGTACTTTAAAACCCAACAACTACCAGAACTGACAGTCTCTAATGTAAAAGAAACTGTAAAGCGAGCATGGTTAAAATATAAGCCTAGGGTTGCGGAAACTCCAACAAATAATCAAATGGACCCGACAAATGATACTCTATCGTCTACGACGGTGGTAAAGATTTTGAGGTCCCAAGTTTCTCAAAATATGAGGTATTTAAACGAGAATGATGAATTTATATTAGGGCTTTTATAGTTTAATTTTTTTGGCTCACACAGACATACTCGACATGCTCAAGACACTGGCGCGTTTATCCGCAATACGATTTCTGGTGGAACTCAAGTACAAGATGAGCTTGATAAATACTATGAATCAGGGTTAGTTGGCGACGAGGTTACTGATGTTTTACTTTGGTGGAAGGTTTGTTTTATTGTTTACCATTTCGTAATAAAAGATATAATGTAGGCCTATATACATCTTTGGTATCGAATAGGGGAGGCAGGATGAATATCCTCACCTATCACAAATGGCGAAGGATTATTTAGCGTCTCCAGCATCTTCCGTTTCGGTCGAACGGGAGTTTTCCCGGGCTAGTGATATAGCTACGCAAAAAAGGGCCAATCTTCTACCGCTAAGCATTAAAATAACGCATGAATTAAAAAGTTACTTTCATTTTGGTGGTCAAGCTTTTTGCAATTTTCTTTTTGCAAAAATGTCAGATAATACTGAATTGTGAAACTTTACTATGTAAAAGTTTGCCAAATAAAGACTGTTGAAATGTAATGAGCGAAAATTTTTCAATTTTAATTCCAACATTAAATTACTATTAAAATTACGATATTACGAGAAATCGCTATAGGAGCATGCAACACACATTAGTTTAGTAAATCTGAACGAATGCTGCATAATTTTAAAGTATACTTTCGGTTTAATCGGATGAATCGGATCGGATCGGTTTAGCTCGGATTTTTTTACCGATTCGTCCGATCCGAACCGAACCGATCCGAAAAATAACATTACATTTTTCGGATCGGTTCGGTTTCGGATAAAATCTTCCGGATCGGATAAATCCGAAGATCCTATCCGATCCGTGTGCATCCCTAGATAGAATTAGCCGGAAAAAATTTAAGCTGGAAAATATGTTTTTTTTCTTTTGTTCAAAGTTACCCCGCCTGTTCAAAGTAGCCCCACTCGACGGTAATATGATCTCATACGAGATGTGAGTTCTCAGTTCCAATGTCGCATATCGCATATGATTCTCATATGATGAAGGTATCAGTTCCTGGATGCACCACGTTAGCATGCGCAATGCCAACCAACGTTGGCCCGTCTTCATGACCCACCGCCATTTCTACGAGATCGACCGCTTGTTCAGAGTACCGATGACCGTAAGTAGCCTCGCGTAACTGACCTTAAAAAAGAATATGGCAACTTAAAGTTTTCTGTGATAATATAGATGTATGTTTGGAATTTCAACATGGACGATGTCTGACAGAGTGTCATGGGCAAAATTGGCGGTGGCAAGGCTTCCACCAAATCTAATACATTGGATGAAATCTGGGACGAGCTGAAAATTGCTCCGCGCCCGGCTGAGAAGCGCGCTGGACTTTTGCACATTGGCGATCATTTTATCGACTTGGAGAAAATAATGGTCGAACAAATTCCGAATTTCCTGGCCAACGCCGCCGAATACCAGAATGTTCCTTACGACGTCAGCGTTACCAAATACCGTATGCTGGCCGAATACAGCGTCCATTTCCCAATTGACCTCGGCTTGCCCATGCACTACCAGTTCACTCTGCTCGCTACAGTTTCGATGCAAGGCAATTTGAAGGGAGACGGACAAGGTGGTATCAAGTCGGACATGGCCACCGAATTGAGCTGGAAATTATCCGCCGAACTTCGTGTCGACATTCCCTTTAGTGGCAATTACGTCGCTAACGGAGTCGATGTTCTCTTTGCTTCCCATCTTCCGAAACAACTTCATTTCAGCTACAATAACGAACCCGGACAGATTAAGGTGACCTGGACACCTGGAAACAAAGTCACCGATCTTCTTTACTATCACGTTAAACCTTACACTATTACTCGTAACTGGTCAGACAGCATCACCAAGCCAACTCTAGAAGATCCGGCGGTTGCCCTAATTAGCAATGGCAAACCTGTCCAGCGGGAATTGCCTCTCGGCGATCGTTTTGGCGTTAACCTTCGTGTCAGTGAGCAAAGCGAACTGGCCAATAAAGACAAGTGGTCTTGGTGGCAGTGGTTCACCAAGCATGATTTGAACGGCGTTTCCAATTTGGACTTGTCCGTGCCAACGCAATTGGCCTGTCGAAAGTACGTTTTGCGTTTCGAGCCCTCCGACACTCGCGCCCGCTCTCTGTCCACTTTCGTCCAATACCAACACGCCGCAAAGTCTAGTAGCAACAATTTGATCTACGACACCGGTTGCGGCAGTTCTAGATCTCCTTTGGTGTCCGAGATGATTACTTCTGACAGCCCGATCGCCGCTGAATTCGGCCCGGTTCTCGGCCGTCTCTTCAAAAACGTTGAGAGCTAGCGGAAACGTTCAACTCTTGAGAGCTGGAATGACAGCCGAATGGAAGGACGGAACTTCAATTTACTTGAACGCCACCGCGGGCTACGCAAAAGATTTCTCGTATACCAAAGACTTGACTGAAGTCCGTACCGACACTTCCTTTGGCGCTAATAAAAAAACCGACTTTTCCATCTGCTACTCCGCCAACCGCAACTGGAACAACCCTCCTGATCACGGTTTCAGCAAGGATGTTTTGCAAATGACCGAAGACGATCAAATCGGTTTTGGAGAGCAGTGCGATCAGTCCAACATCGCTATCAAGGCTAAGGTCTATCGCGACGCATCTGCCACCGCGGCCGCCATGTCCAGCTCGGACGGAGAGCAGTGCCAGAAGGACAAGGAATCCGGTTTCACCTATATGGGTCTCCCGCGCTTGTACTAAAGCCCGCCATCTCGACCAGACTTACAACATCTATGAATTGACCGCTGAAACCGAAAATTTTTCAGAATCCCTGTCTCAATGAGCCAGTGGGTTCAGCCAATGGATGAACCACATCTTGTACCCTTTCACCGTCAAACACAGTCGAGGAGAGTCGAACAAACCTAATCGCGCTGGCTGGATCATTAGAGACGCAATCCGTCTAGCGAAAAAAGTAATGTGACTTTTGTCCGTCCTGCGGAAACCTTAGTTGTCTCCAATGTCCACTGGGGAAAGAACATTTGGGCTCGTTATTCCCCGTTGACTTGGACTTTTGCATCCAAGGTCTTTTACCCAATGAACGCCGGTACCAACTTTATTCGTGACGCTGCAAAATTAGCCACAGGATCCGTTTCAGAGTCAAAGTGCTACGTTGGATCGGACGCCGTTTACACCTTTGACGGAGCTAATTCGAAATATAATTATACGATGAATCAGTGTCCGCACGTTTTGCTAACCGATTGCGACAAGAAATCGGAGATTGCTGTTCTGGCCCGAGAGAGTGGACACGGACACAAAATCGTCACCGTTTTATGGCCAGGATACCGTTGAATTGGATCCTTCGGGCTACGTGACCGTCAACGGCGACAAAACATATCTTTCAAGGAAATGACAAAAGGGAGTCGAATTGAAATTCGTGACAGTAAAGATATCAAGGCCGTTATTTATCCGATCGGTGACGGTGTCCGTATGTAAATTAGAAGCCGGAATTTATTAGTTAAGGTCCAGGGATCGAATATTGAACTATCGGCCCCGATGCACTTGCGTGGCAGGATTTGCGGATTGTGCGGCGATTTCGACCAGGAGATGGTAGGCGAATGGAAGACACCCGAGCGTTGTGCCGTCACTTCTGGTGAACTCATGGCTTTAAGTCTTATGGTATGTCTATATGCGCCTAATGTTACATATTGTTTCAAATGAATTAAAAGTCGATCATTTCATCACAGCTGAAGGCAGGTTGCTCTACGGAAAGCGCCAACGATAATACTTTTGGCCGTCTGAAGAAAGAGGCCGAGACGTGTCAGTCGATCGACGAGCGGTACCACACCCCTCTACCGGATTACGACGTGAATGGTTATACTACCAAGTAAATTCCGTGTTGCATCCAGAAATAAACTCCACATTTTGTAATTCTATCAAGAGATATATTAGTAAATACCTCGGTAAATACCATAAGTTTGAAAAGGCTCCGATAGCCGGACATAAAATGTCCGCGTTTTCTTTCGCAATTTTCGTCATCAATGTGAAATACTTTGTGAACCAAAATAGTTATTCATCAACATGTTGGGAACTAAAAACGTTCTAATTAGGCTTTTTACAGAAAGGCACCTTACAAAAAACATATGATGTGAGCTCATATGAGATATGAGTTCTCAGTTCCAATGTCTCATTTCTCATATGCGAAATGAGAGGCCGAGCTGGACATGGCGGCCGCGGTGGCAGATGCGTCGCGATAGACCTTAGCCTTGATAGCGATGTTGGACTGATCGCACTGCTCTCCAAAACCGATTTGATCGTCTTCGGTCATTTGCAAAACATCCTTGCTGAAACCGTGATCAGGAGGGTTGTTCCAGTTGCGGTTGGCGGAGTAGCAGATGGAAAAGTCGGTTTTTTTATTAGCGCCAAAGGAAGTGTCGGTACGGACTTCAGTCAAGTCTTTGGTATACGAGAAATCTTTTGCGTAGCCCGCGGTGGCGTTCAAGTAAATTGAAGTTCCGTCCTTCCATTCGGCTGTCATTCCAGCTCTCAAGAGTTGAACGTTTCCGCTAGCTCTCAACGTTTTTGAAGAGACGGCCGAGAACCGGGCCGAATTCAGCGGCGATCGGGCTGTCAGAAGTAATCATCTCGGACACCAAAGGAGATCTAGAACTGCCGCAACCGGTGTCGTAGATCAAATTGTTGCTACTAGACTTTGCGGCGTGTTGGTATTGGACGAAAGTGGACAGAGAGCGGGCGCGAATGTCGGAGGGCTCGAAACGCAAAACGTACTTTCGACAGGCCAATTGCGTTGGCACGGACAAGTCCAAATTGGAAACGCCGTTCAAATCATGCTTGGTGAACCACTGCCACCAAGACCACTTGTCTTTATTGGCCAGTTCGCTTTGCTCACTGACACGAAGGTTAACGCCAAAACGATCGCCGAGAGGCAATTCCCGCTGGACAGGTTTGCCATTGCTAATTAGGGCAACCGCCGGATCTTCTAGAGTTGGCTTGGTGATGCTGTCTGACCAGTTACGAGTAATAGTGTAAGGTTTAACGTGATAGTAAAGAAGATCGGTGACTTTGTTTCCAGGTGTCCAGGTCACCTTAATCTGTCCGGGTTCGTTATTGTAGCTGAAATGAAGTTGTTTCGGAAGATGGGAAGCAAAGAGAACATCGACTCCGTTAGCGACGTAATTGCCACTAAAGGGAATGTCGACACGAAGTTCGGCGGATAATTTCCAGCTCAATTCGGTGGCCATGTCCGACTTGATACCACCTTGTCCGTCTCCCTTCAAATTGCCTTGCATCGAAACTGTAGCGAGCAGAGTGAACTGGTAGTGCATGGGCAAGCCGAGGTCAATTGGGAAATGGACGCTGTATTCGGCCAGCATACGGTATTTGGTAACGCTGACGTCGTAAGGAACATTCTGGTATTCGGCGGCGTTGGCCAGGAAATTCGGAATTTGTTCGACCATTATTTTCTCCAAGTCGATAAAATGATCGCCAATGTGCAAAAGTCCAGCGCGCTTCTCAGCCGGGCGCGGAGCAATTTTCAGCTCGTCCCAGATTTCATCCAATGTATTAGATTTGGTGGAAGCCTTGCCACCGCCAATTTTGCCCATGACACTCTGTCAGACATCGTCCATGTTGAAATTCCAAACATACATCTATATTATCACAGAAAACTTTAAGTTGCCATATTCTTTTTTAAGGTCAGTTACGCGAGGCTACTTACGGTCATCGGTACTCTGAACAAGCGGTCGATCTCGTAGAAATGGCGGTGGGTCATGAAGACGGGCCAACGTTGGTTGACATTGCGCATGCTAACGTGGTGCATCCAGGAACTGATACCTTCATCCAAATGGGAAGATTCGGAATAAACTACCGAGTACGGAAGACCATAAGAAACGTGTTTGGCGTCACTCCAGACACTCATAGCCTTTTGGTGCCTAGTAATAACATGAAACACTGAAATTTAGCGCAATCGAATCGCAGAATAAGTATAATATTTGGTAACGAGCTGTTTACACTTCATGCATAAGGGGACTAGAAACCTTCGGCGGCGCTTTGGCGATGGAATGGAGCAGACTATGAGTCCATGCGACTATTTGCTGACTGGGATCAAACCAAGTAGTGCTAGCTATTTTGATATTTTCTGCCACATCGGCAATGGAGCATTCGACAACAATGAGCGAAATATAGCAGCCATTCGAACTTCGGCTGTTCGCCGATATTTGTTGCCAAACGTAGTAAAATCGGGTGAATGTGCTCAATCACAAGATGCAGGCTAAATAAGTTATAGTCAATTAAAAAAGACGAATATAACTGATGACTTAGTGAACCTGTTCTGGAACGACGGAAGCAACGTGATACAAAGCCTGGATGGCTTTGACACGCTCGGCCGTGTCATCGAATTTGCCTGGAGTACCGCGGATAACCGACAGCAAAATAGGAACGATTTCCTCGATGCCGAGATTTCCTATGGCTGTCAACACGGGAATGCGATCAACGGCAGCCTGACTGGAATCTAGCTCTGTAGTAAGGATCGGTAAGAACTCGTCGATGATGACAGTGTCCTTGTGGCCACAGAAGGCCGAACTCGGGTTATACGTTTGATGACCGAAGGACTGCAAGCAGTGCGCAGCAAACCGGCAACCATTACCAGAGCAGTTTGCTTCATTGACTTTGAGGATTGCACCAGTCCGGATTTCACCATGTTCTGTGGTGCATATAAGATTTAAATTTGAAGACCAGGAGAATAACAGAAATGAAAAGTTTTACGGTACCACAAGTTCGTGGAGGAGTTGGCGAGTCGGCGTTTTGACGTGTTGGCCGATAGCCGCAACAGCCGAAATTTCCTTGGCTCCAGTTAGTTGCTCAGATTCTATCAACTCTTTCATGAGCATAACAGTTGGATTGCTGCCGGCTTGCACGACGCAGTCGATGAATAAAAATCTGTATGTAAGAATAAAATATTTAGAGGTTAAAACGAATCGAAACCTTATTTGTATCGACTTACATAGTATAGCGAGTCTTGAATCTTGATGTCTTGCCACAAATGTCTGAGCTCATCTAGAGAGAACACGGGCAAAAGGCGACCGATGACGGCCAAACGCTCCAGGTTATCTCTTTCTGAATCGGGCCTCTCCTTCAAATCCCTAACGACAACCCGAAGAGCATCCAGAATGCTCTTTTGCAGGGTGGAAATGGGTACTGGGCTCTTTAAGTAAGCATCCCACAAGTTTGGTCTGCAAGTTAAATGAAATAATTAATTACGGTAGTGTTTATTAACGCATATTTCTTACAACTTACGCTTCTGCGTGGTTCGACTGTTGCTTTAATAAATCGCCAAAGCTATAGGCTAAGCTCTTGTGTTCCGTGAAAGAAGGTGAAATGGAGAACTGGGAAGTGATGCGTTCTTTTCGCTGCAGTTGCCAATTGGTGGTAAATCATATTCCACATCTGGTCCGTCTTGGTCGCAAAGGGTTGGAGAAAAAGATTTCTGTAGCGATTGATGAGAATTACAGTGAGCCGGGGGTAAGTCCCGCCGCAAGCCACGTATGTGTACGACGACATACGCTGTCAAATCGCGTGAAAAAAATAAGGAATATAATAAGATGTTCAAATCACAGATACCATCCTCGACTATCGATATTACCTTCATGAAATCGCCACAATTTGCTTTGTTGAAATCGCATTTTTTAATATTCGGAGTGATTGAGTACCAAATGGGACTGCTCTTGCATCGGTTAAAGTCTGCAGTCTTGATAATCTCGCAGACTTTTCGACCTTTGCAAACGGCGTCGAACGATCCCATCTTAAACCTAAACGCGTCATGAGCGTACACCTGAGACCTAGGTATCCGTCTGACTGCGATCGTGTTGCTGCAGTCCCCAACTATGGAATCCTGTTGATGGACATGTCAAAATATTTAAAATATCACTTGATGAGAGATGTTCGTTTCAAATAGACCTCAAAGACGGTGAATGTATCGATCGCTCTCGTCGCCTTTACGAGTAGACCAGTTGGCAGTTGGACCGTCGAGACGGACAGCGGTGATGTCAAGTTGCAACTGGCTAACAATACTCTTCTTGTAGTTGACGAGCCACAATGGCTCATCGGCATCTATTTGAATGCCGACGATCTGCCATCACACAATTGAAAAAAGACTCGAGCAACCAGCCGTTCTCATCCATAAAGCAAGAGTTGTTTACGAAGCTGCCGTTTCGTTTAAAATGACTGTCCGTCAACTAATTGAAACGCAAAAATTCAGCGCGCAACAGCTGTTAACAAATGAATAACGGAGCTTCTAGAATGTTGACAATACCTTGACGATGATGGTGTTGTCGTCGATACTCTGAACGATAACATGACTTTCAAGTTCGACAAAGGCACTCTGTGAATTCAGTTGGTAAATGCCTATTGCTGAGCGACCGACGTAGTTGTACACGTATTGGGTACCCGCTCCCATCCTAATTATTGACAAAAAAATAATAAGAGCTTTGAGAATTGAAAAAAAAGGAATGTTCATTTTTTTTACCCCATGTCACACATAGGAACGCCGCTGAAATCGCCGGGTGTTGTTGTCAGTATACATACAAACAATAAATGAAAAAATAAGATTATTCAAATAGCTATTGATTGGGGTGGCGGGGCTTGGCTTATGAAAAACTTTAAAAAATAAACGGAAAAAAACTTACAAAAAACGAAGAGGAATGATTGAATTCGGCTCATTTTGCCACTAGAAATCTCGCTTCGCTCGAGAGGTTCCCGATAGGGATACGTGGGGATTTCTATGATAAATACGGTTTAGCGGTGTACGCTATTGTCAAAATCGCCTTCATAAAAATATTCCTGAATCAGGTTGACAGAATTGTGGGTGGGGAGATAAGGAGTAGCTGAAGCAGTAACTCGTTTTCTATGCTACTAAGGTTTTGGTGCTTAAAAACACGCCAAAGCGGCACCTTTTGGAACTACACATTTAAAAAAAACCGTGTAAACGAAATAATTATTTAAAAAAGTTCGAGTAGTACGATTTCTCCCATTTAACGATTTTCGGATCCGCTGATAAACGTTCTTGCCGAAAAAGTTAAATAATCTTTGTATTGGATAAAAATAAGTGAGAAAAGCGGCTATTTTTGGAACTGCATTTTTTTTTCAAACCCTTAAAAAACGAAAATTATTGATTAAAAAAGTTCCAGTCGTACGATTTTCCCCATTTAATTATTTTTGAAACCGCTGATGAACGCTGTTAATGAAAATAGCAAATGAGGTGGAAATTGGACACTTTCAATGAGTAAAGCAGCAATTTTTGGACTGAAAATTTTTTTTTGAAACCCGTGAAAACGAAAATAGTTCATAAAAAAAGTTGAAACCGTACGATTTTCCCAAATTAACGACGATTCAATCCTTTGATGAACGCTGTAAACGAAAATATCAAATGGGAAAATAAAAAAGTTTTGTTGAAATCGGCCAAAAAAATCGAAATCAATTAATTAAAAATAGTTCCCACGATTTCTTCCAAAACTTGACGATTAGTTCCACCGTTAAACGCTACAAATGAATATGCCATGCAGAATCACGGGAGAGAAAAGGGAAAAAAACGTATTAAACTATAATGTCTTTACTTTTGGCCCGTAAAAATTTTTTTTTGTGTGGGTTGGTGGGTGGGTGGGTGGGAGGGTTGTGGTGGGTGGGTTGTGTATGGTTTTGTAGTCATAAGCGAACAACGACAAAATCCCTATCGGGAAATTGAGCAGCGTGAAGCGTTTAACAAATAAACCCAAGCTATTAAAGAAACTTGGATATGTATATGTTTAATGTTTCCCAATAATGCAAAGTCTTTATATGTTAAGCCTCGCTTACACTAGAGGTTTTTCTTAAGCTTTTAGTTCCTTAGTTCCTTAATATGACAAAATAAAGTTCTTAAGTTGTTAATATTGCAACTTACACTAGAGACTTTTCAACTATTAACGACTTAACTAGCTAAAAGTTTAACGTGTCAAAATCAAAACGGTTTTGATTTTTGAGACATTAGTCAGTTAATATTTTCGTCGTTTTAAGCTTCAGCCAATAGAAATATTCCATGGGCGTGTACATTTCAATTCATACATCCAATATTTCGTTTTGGTGCCACTTCCTTTTTGTTTTCATTTCACATATTTGTCTTTCTCCCTTTCCATCACGTGTTTCACAGCCTTGTGTATCTTTTTCAATATATATAGTATATAATACTAATATATAATTCAATAATACTATATATAATTATATAATACTATTTAATATTCAATATAGTATGTTCCCAAAAAAAGTAAAATAATGTTCAAGTAAATAATTCTTTATTGTACACATCTAATCTCCGCCTTCTTTTGAGTTAATAAAGTAGCAAATTCCCTGCGAGTGTAAGTTGAAATATTAAAAGTTTAACTTAACATCCTAACATATTAAGGAACTAAAGTAATAACAACTTAAGAAAAACCTCTAGTGTAAGCGAGGCTTTAGGGAAAACCTTCCTTCTGAATATTGAAAATGAACAAAAATATTATGGCAAAATGTTGTTCTTCTTCTAAAATCGTTGCGTATATTGGTTATCAGCTCTCTTCGTCAATCTGAGGATTCGACACTAACTGACCTTGTTTGAAGGGTTGAAGTACATGTTTTTTCTTGCATCCAAGCAGAACATCCAAGCAGAATTTCACACCACGTCAGAATCATCAATTACGAACTGCGCAAATCATATCATCAAAAAGACGCAATTCGAATGCGCTTTCCCAACATTCGTGTCGAATGTTAACGACGAGTCAAACAGATTGGAGAGCTCAGGGTCGAAAGTAACTTGAGACGATTTTATAACAAAAATAATCAATTCTTTGATAGTTAGCAAATACGGCAACATACTGTAAGTTCGACGCTCGCATGTGTAAGAAATCAAACGATACGCGCTGGCGATCCTATACTGAATTAATAAACGTAAAGCGAATTACTTAATAGGCTTTACTGATAGTCGATATCTATGTTTCGATAAATAATTTTCACAAGTTCTGAAGTGAATTCCAGTTCTATTAGAGATGGAATACACTATTTGCGATAGGCTATGTGTTGGTATAAAACTTTAGAGTAGACAGTCTTTTTTAGTTTTAACTTGGTCATGGACCATGTTAACAATATTACCGTAGAGTGGGGCTACTTGCAACACTAAGAGGCAAAATTTCGAGGTTTTTTCGCCATAACTCCCGTAATGCCGAAGTTTGAGTAACGTAGTGAAAAGCGTTTGTAGAGAAAGAGAAGGCGAATCCGCCTGCATCATTCCCATCTCGATATCTTTTGCAGAAAAAATTTTATGAGCATTTGAAAATGGGTGTTGCAAGTTACCCTGCGTGGGGCTACTTGCCACACTAATGTAATCCTTATGGCAAACGGGGTGAAAAAACAAGTTGATCAATAACTCAACAACGGCTACGAATTTTCAAAAGATTTTTTTACAGTAGCTTCTGTGACACCTTCTTATGACTTTTCTGAAAAATGAGCTAAAAAGAATAAGATTTTATTTTAAAAAAAAATAACTACGTTAAATTTTGACTGTTTTGACAAAAAAAGTTCGGAAAAACACTGATAACTCAAAAACGCCCTTATGGATTTGAGATCTTTTTTGTATTTATGCTGCCGACAACGTCTCCTACGCATAGATACAAAAATTTTTGATTTAGTTAATGTTTATGCCCTGAAAATATTCGGAGGGGAATACAAAAAAATTTTCGCGTTTGGTAGGCTGGGGCAGTTCCTTCAGAATATCCTTAGATGGAATAATATTAACGTCACTACGCTTTGGGAATGAAAAACTGGCCTTTGTCTTCTTTCGTAGACACATTACTTCAACGGAATTGCTTTCACGATAGCTAATGACTTTTGCAACATACGGCTTTCGAGCCCTCCCAACGGAAAAGTATACTTTTATTGCCTATAGGCAATAATCCATTTTCCTGAGGTGACGTCTTCAAAGTCTTCAGGAATCATTAGGCTTGTTTCAGTGTTATTGTTTTCATCGTTTTCGATAATATCAGCAACAGCACCATTGTCTTCTTCCTCGGAAGGTTCGTCTTCTTCCGCTACCTCGTTTTCGTTCTCCGGTAGTGACTCCTCAGATGACTCTTCGGATGATTCTTCAGCTTCGTCCTCCGTCGATGATTTCTCTTTCTCGGGCGTTGGTTCTATATCTTCATCGGACAAAGATTCGCTACTATTTTCATCACTCTCTTCCTCTGAAGTTTCATTTGTCAGACTTTTACCCGCGTCTACGGCCGCTCGTTGCCGTCGTAACATTTTCGGCTTATCGCCGAATCTCTTAGCTTTCAAAACATCAACTAACACTTTTGAGATTGTGGTTTGCACTTGAGAATATGGCAGTACTTCGAAGCGTCTTGAAGATAGAATTTTCTCTCGGGATAGACAGGTCTGAAAGCCACTTATCAAATTGGCACTGGCAGTTGGTTCAATGTCATCCCACAGTTTTTTCAATAGTTGCGGAAAAAGATCCTTTTTTACAGCTGAAACGTTCGGATAATCATTTTTGTATGCATCGAGAATTTCTCTCCACTTGCGTTTTAATGGCCCGAAAAATGTAACATCCAACGGTTGTAAGTAATCAGTGGCATTTGGGGGAAGGCATATGAATTTGATTTGATTGGCCTTGCACGCATTCAAAACCTTCAGGGAAAAATGGCTGGAGAGATTGTCGCCGATCACAGCTTTTTTACCTTCTTTCTTCCTCAAAAAGGGTAAGGCAATTGTAAAAAACCATTCTTCAAAAGTGGCAGATTCGAACCAACCGGATTTTGATGAAGTGTATCGCGCTCCTTTTGGTCCTCCATTCCGCCATGTGTTAAAAAGCCCTTTTGCTTTATAACAGACGAAAGGAGGTAGAAGTTCACCGGCTGCTGTACCGGATATCATGAGGGAGATGTTTGACTTGGTGAAGTCCTTAACTTGATAAGGATACTTAACACCTTTTTTCACGAAGCATATTTTCTTTCCCGGGTCGTCATTGAGGTTAGATTCATCAAAATTCAACTTGTTGTCGTCTGGGACGTCACTCAAGGTTCTTTCAACATTGTCGAAGTATTGGTTCAAAACATCGACGGTCACAGAGGCCCGCTTTCTTGAGTAATTAGGGACGAGGCGTTGGCTCAATATTTTGCTATGCCGTTTCAAAAATCCATACACATAATCTTTACCAGGAAGCTTGTTCTTGAAAATGTTCATATCTTGCTTGATTTCTCTCATGTAATCTCGAACAATGATTTTTAGTGATCTTGTATCGACGGGAAACCCCCATTCGGCCATTGTGATGATACCTTCGATGATAGCCTCCTCTTCTTCCTTGGTCAAAATTGTTGGATGACCAACTTCTTTATTATGCAATCCCCTGAGTTTTCTTGATAGCGTACAAAACGGAATGTTGTGTGCCAAGGCAGTTTTTCGTAAACTCTTTCCGGCTTTTACCTCAGCCAAAGCTGCAGCTAGCTGTTCTTCAGAATAATCTTTGTAGTTTCGGCTTCCTAACTTCCTTTTGTATTTTCTTACCATTCTGAAAAACGTACCATAGCAAATAAAAGCTTCATTGAAAAAAAACCTTGGAAAAATGGCCTAGTTCAAAAATGTGGGGTTACTTGACACACAGCAGAAAATCCGTGTCAAGTAGCCCCAGAAAAGTGGAAAAACGCGAGGCTACTTGAAACACGTGGTTTGTCAGCCATTGATACATGCCACAACATTCATATTTCACTCATAGCTTATTTAATGTTAGTATTAAGTGATTCTGTCGAAAAATTTCGAAGAATTTACACCACATAGATAAAAACAACATACTTACTTTTGACTAATTTGGGCAGTTTTTTTCGGTGGCTTTTTGGACTCAAAAATTACCCTTAAAATTCTTGGGAATAGTGTTTCTGCACACAACGTGACAAACTTGAAGCCCGAGGCATTAAAATGGCGCGTGTCCCGCATGATTGCCATATCAGGAAAAAAAGTTATAATCGAAAATACTAGGTGCAAAGGTTGGGGCCTTCGGCATATTTAAGTATTGCAGGCGTACAAGACAATAGGAATTTAGTGGGTTAAGAAATTTATAGAGGCATATAATTTTCAAGTTTCGTGTTAGGAGTGAAAATACCAAACTATGGTGTGTGTGCCGTGTGGGCTATATTTTTAGGTTAAGATAGCATACATAAATGAATTCAGTCGTTGACACTTTTGTAATAAAAAAAATAAAGTATAGTATTTGCTAAAATGTTTTACAAAATTATTTTCATTGGCAGCAAAATACTCGATAGCAAAATAGTACTAAATATAGCTATTATTTTTTTAGTTCTCTTAAAAAGCAATTTTTAAGTTGAATAGTAACTTTTTTATACACCAGCTTTAAGTTCAGTTGAAAGTTCAATTTCTAAACTAAAAGGCTGTCGAAATTTGCGAATATATTCATATTCGCAAAATTGGCACCAGTGGGCTTCACTTTGGCATCCAATCATTTTGCTCCGCTTATTTGCCCAATCAGGTACGATTAAACGATTCCCCTGTGTATGCGGTGTGTAGGCTCTCGGATGCACCGGTCCGTTTTCGACAGGTCGCCGAGACCCCCCCCCCCCTGGCCCACCCTATTACTAGGGTTGGGGCCTGAGGCATATACTATGCCTCAGGGATAAATTTTCTGTTGGTGTTGCAAGTAGCCCTGCCTGTTGCAAGTAGCCCCACTCTACGGTACGCAACAAGTTAAGACTGCAAGAAAGATTCTCGCAAACCCAACCGGTACAAAAGATCAATGTAACCAAATTCCAAGTATTTGATTTAATTCTGCTTTGAAACTTGACTACCATATTTTTGTATATGAAATAATGTATTAATATTAACCGCGAGTCTCCTTTAGCTTATTTCGGAAGCTATATGAAGCCTTCGGCGCAGTCATTCCTCCGATTAAATACAAATGGTGAAAGAAAACCGGCTTTCTAGTTTCACTCAGTTGTACATATCCACGGTCTTTGTAGAGGGAAAACTCTTTTAGCTAAAAGTAATGAATGATAATAATGCAAATAAAACCTAAAAATAGATTCATTGATTTAATTTCTCATTTTCGTATTCACAAAAATTTAAGGCAAGTATCAAAGCAATTTAAACTGAAATGAAATACGCATTTCCCTCATAACTTGTGGGAAGTGCCGATTGGCGCCCTATTACGGCTATTGGGTTTGGGGCGGCAACATGACGACATGATGACGCGCACAACCAAGAAAAACCAGAATTTGGTTTAATTTCATTTCCGTTGAATACATGAATGACCCTTTATACCAAAACTACTAGACATCAGGATGTACCAAATATTTATCTTTAAAAAATAAAAAAATGTTCCCTATTAATCTTTTTCATGCTAAGCTTATACCGTTTCCGCTGCACTCTTAATGGATTCACACAACCAAATTAATATTTGATTCAACACAATAAATTCCGAATCGTCCTGTCATATTGACCGAACTAAGAAAAATGTATGCTCGATTAAAACAAACAAACAAAAACAATACACACACATATACACGAAAAAAGATTACATGAAAGAATAATGATTCACAAGGTAACTTGATTTCAATTTGAATCAGCTTCGCCTCTTTAATCTGTGTCTTCCTCTTCATTTTCTTCGTCCGTTTCTCCTTCATCTGAATCTTCCTCTGAATATTCTTCTTCGCTTTCTTCCTCAAACTGCAAGGATTCTTGGTGTCGTCTGGCAAAGCGTTCCAGAATTATAGCCCACTTCTCCTCGTCATTACAGCCAAGCAGCCCTCTTTCATTCGAATCAGCAATGCGATCAAGTTTTATCAATGCGTCGATCCTATCGTTGAAGCCCTTTCTTTCGTCCTTCTTCTCGAAGCGAATGAGCTGGCTGATGAGGTAACTGATGTCATTGCTAACGTCGACGCACGGAGACTTGGAATTCCCTTCCAGGTGCTTCGTTACTCTGCACAGCCGTTCGATGAAACTCAAAATGGTTTCCATCAGCTTCATGATGCCTTCTTCCTCCGATAATATTTCCGCCTCTTGCACTTCTCTAAATTCTAGCCAGCTCAACGCCTCACTTCGTGCTGCGTCGTACTTTTGTTTGATCGCCTCCAACGTAGTGCGTATCTTTTTCGGTGCGTAGTCCCATCTGGCAGACTCGTTGCGATGCATCGACCATAAGCATTGTTCAGGACAAACGCGACATTTGCGGGTTTCTTCCGGCATCGAATGATCCATTACGTCACAGTCGAATTTCTCGTCGCCTTTGATGCCACAAACAAGATGGCACGTAATGAGACACTTGGAACAGTTGGTCACGTATTCACCGTACGGCAGGGCGACTCTTTGCGAGTGGGTCCTCTCCATTTCGAACTCGTCGTTTCTACTCCAGTGACGCACGAAGATTTCGCGAATCTCTCCGAAGATGCCCATGTCCGTCTTCAGACGCTTATGTAGTCGGCGAACGACTGCTTCCAGCCTCTTCGCCTCATCTAGCTTCTGTTTGGACAGTGAAACGATCTTGATTTTGGTTAGAGCCAGCGAGGAGAAAAAGCTCTTGAAATTCTCCAGGAAACCAGGAACGTCAAGTTCGTTAAAACGACCGCTGGAACGAAATACAGCAGGGCTATCAAACTTGTGCTGCAGAGGCTCTCCAATCGTTAGGCCGGCTTTGGCGATAGCTGTCAATGACAATGGCTTCTGGCTGGTGGCACCGTCGAACAGGAAATTGACTTTTCCTTTGATATCGATACCAAAGATGGTGATGAGGGTGCAGTAAATATAAAGTTGTGTGGGAGTCAGGTGAGGCACTGATGAATCCATGACGAATCCGACCAAGTCCACTTTCTGGAGACCTTCTTTATCATCGAAAAACTTGCGGATGAGTTCGGCGGTTTGGGGATTTTTGGGAGGGTTGTTTTCAAAGAAATTTGGGGTGTCGATGATGGTCAAAGAGTAATCAATAAGGAATCCCTTGGCGTAGTGGATGTCGTACATTGTGACGCACCTTGTGTGGTAGTCAAGGCGAGGATCAAGGAGCTGGAAACGAAATGGATCGTCCAGTTGGACATCAAAGATGTAGTTGGCCATGGCGTTGATCAGCGATGTCTTGCCGGAACTGGTGGTGCCAACCAATAGGATCGTCCGGTGCATTCGGCTTTTGTTGACGTCCGGGGCCCCAAACATGAAGCGATCTGCCATTGTCAGTTGTCCGTTTAACTTCGCGAGTGGAACAGAGTACAAGTCTAGGCCGTTATTGTTGCCAATCTTCTTGCAGCGCTCCAATAACGTTTCGGCAAAACGAAGATCTTTGCCTAAAGTCGTAAATTCGATATTTTTGCTTGGACAACTGCTATTCGAAAAGTTATCTGCAATGGTCGCCATGTTAAACACATACGTCGTCTCAGGCTCGAGATCTTCCAGCAGGCAGCTGGTCTCGTCAAAATCAATATTGATTTCATCTGCAATGGAACGTTTTTCTGCCTTCTTCCAGTAGAGAATGCGAGTACAGAGGTAGAGGTTCCCAGGTGGAAGTGTCCTAGCCAGCTCGGCGGTAGTCCGAGTGACAGATTTGACTTTCACATTAATCGGAGTATGTAAAAGACTTCTATCGGTTCTTTCTTTAGGGCTCAAGGACGGTGCAGCATCCGCGTTTAGTAACGAATCGGTGTCGATGACGTCGCTAAAATTGCTGCGTCCGATGCAAGTATCAGCTGCTACTCGAATTTCCAGGGTTGAGCCCGTTTTAAAAGTGATGGACAATTGAGTTTCGTCCGGTTTGGTAGTTCTCCGTTGAAGCCAAGTGTCAGATCCATTCTTCAATCGATACTCGACCAAAAATCGGCAAGGGTATCCCAAAGGTTCATATTCCCAATTCACGCGGACGGTAGAAGTTGATTTCCTGGCTTTCTTTGCTTTGCGAGAAACTGGGCGATGAATCCGCAATCCGTTGGGTGGGCCGGGCAGTCGACGCAAGTTGCTCTTGAGGAGATTTTCGCCTTCGTAGACGGAGTAGTTGAATCCGAAAGCCCTTTGGTTTTCGCCGAACGTGACGATAAACTGGGTTCGATTCTCCAAGTGTCTGTTTTTCTCGACGTGCTGGGCCAACTCGTGAATTTTGTCCAAAATCAGCTGCCGCTTA
This sequence comes from Ceriodaphnia dubia, assembly GCA_022539655.2. Taxonomy (NCBI): domain Eukaryota; kingdom Metazoa; phylum Arthropoda; class Branchiopoda; order Diplostraca; family Daphniidae; genus Ceriodaphnia; species Ceriodaphnia dubia. The sequence goes on along the minus strand of JAKUCG020000214.1, from coordinate 1,372,808 downwards.
GTGTGGACCACGTGCCAAGGTTGTTGTTGTTTAGCAACTTCGGCTTGTTCCTCTTCTTCATCTGACGACGTGTAATATTCAATACAAGTATCGGAACTCTTCTTCATAGCATAAAGGATCGGCCTAGTTTTCCCATCCAGCGGAGGAACAAAGAGGACAACAGTGAATTTCTTGCTCGAAGATAATTGCTCTTTCAGCTGTTCTCTATTGATCAAGAAAGTAACTCCGGCTCCAGTTCCACTGATCATCCGAGACGCCATATCCAGTTCGGCTTGCTTGAAATTGAGCCATTCTTTCAGTTTAGAAGGTCCGAACAATGGGTGAGTTTCAGCAATGTTAAAAGCCGATTTGACATCAGAGTCATCAGAGTAGATAACGCTTTTACGTGCATTGACGACGGCTCTAGTCAGTTTCATTTGCAAGACTTCTTTGTACTTTGAAATTGCACCAACAAACTCTCGCAGCGCAGAGCAATCAGGCGACCCTTCATTGGCGGCGCAAATCTTTTCTGCCTTAATCCCGATTCGCTTCCAATCATCAAAGAGAAGGTCAAAGCGGGATGCCAAGGAGTCGTCGATGTCACGATAGCCAAACTTCAACGCGCTTCTTTTAGCTGGATCCACTAGAAATTTTAAAGGACAAAGAAGGATGGCGATGGGAACGGCGTTACTATTTCCGATTTCTTTTGAGCACATTGTCTTCAGCAGCTCTAGGGATCGTCTGTAAGCGTCGAAAACAGCATATTCTCGAAGAGATTCCCCTTGGAGATCGGAGTACATTCGACATTTGATGCGAGCCAGTTGATATTTTTCGGTCTTGTTTAATGTCTGCTGAAACTGTTCCAAGTCTCCGAAATCGGTTAACTTGCTGATCCATTTCATCGCAATATTCGATAGATTCTGTGTCACTTCTTTTCTCGTCTCTTCATCAGCTTCGCTTCCGTCGAAGTCTTGAGCTAAAACGCAGTAAGTCTCTGCCCCGTAAAATACACCGGTGACAATATGTGTCGCCACTGGATCATGAAAGTCGCGATATTCATTCATGGCAACCGGAAGACGTGGAACTTGTTGACTGACCAGCATCTCCAGATCCAAGTGTTCTTCTCTCGTCTGCGTTCGGATTGCTAAAGAAACGGTAGCTTGTCCTGGGTCCTGCCGGTCGTTTATGTAGCTGCTGGCACCATGGAATTCATTGATGAGACCTGACACGATGCTCATCTTCAGGTGGTAATCAAGATCTATTGAGTTGAGGAATTCTGAACTGAAAGTAAACCCTTTTTGCAACTTGCAATCGACTCGAGTGGCTGACAACAAAGACGGCGTCTCCCATGGTTGTTGGACATCTGAAAATGAAAACAAACATTATTAATAAATGTGCATTGATACCAGAACTATGTAGACAATAAACATTGTGACATAACAGGCCATTCCACATACATAAAGTAAAACCAACAGATCTGAGTACTTAGTGTAGTTGACAATACATTAATTTATAGCCACAAACACATTGAGTATGGTGGCGGAACAAATCAACAAAAGCTTGTCCATACGTTCAAGTTTCTAGATGCTGTCACACAACTCCTATAATCAGCTAGTTTTTACCACTAAGTGCTAACCACACTAGTGTAAAAGAGTAGGACTATCAAAAGAAGGAATCACAGGAAAATTAATTCAACCCATTTAATATTAGCGAAATTCAGTAAAAATCTGTTTTATATATGAACTAATATGCTGGAGCATATGAATCCAATTTTGCATCAAGTATAGCTCTTAAAACTTTCAAGTTATGTGTGGTGAAAGATTTACCTGTCAAGATTTGGTCGTACCGATAGTCGTACAGATCTCCAACCCTGAAACTGCGCCCAAGTGCAGCCATCGGTAGAAGGTGTTGCTGGAATGGCCCACCATCCGTCGCCATGTTATTGTCTTCTCTATTTTAACAAAAAAGGTAAACATTTAACAAATTACAGTTTTTGTTAAAAGATTTTGTTGCATTTACCAGTCACTTATTTTCAATTAATCAGAACTGCAACGGTTAAATAAAATCACTCAGTGAGCACAAAGAAACCAGCATGCACGCTGAAAGTAATTAACTTTAGCTCTAGCACTCTCGCTACTGTCGCTAGTCGCTAGCTGCTGCTGTCCCCGAGTCATGCTCTGACGTTCCTGATAATCTTTCATTGTTCCGCATAACGTTTGCTTTGATTGGGCTGCGCGGAATAGTGCCTGATCCGTCCTCACACCCCGAGGGCCGAGACCCTGACTTCCGGTCACGCGTTTAATGCAGACGACGCTCGCGAAGTTGATTTGATTCATTCAATTTATTTTAAATTTTGTAGAAAATTCCTTGTTAAAAATCTCAATAATACAGTCTTAACACAATAATTTATTTTTTCAATAGTTTATAATTACTGTAGCAACAAAAAAATACAATAACAAAAATGTGTGTACGCATCCGCCTACATGAACATAAGTTTAGATATATGGACAAACACTTGGTTGTGTTTCAGTTCAGCTCTACAATTAAAAAGGAAGAAGATGATAATTGTCGTACACAACACAGGTATTTTCAAGATAGACTTCATTTGGTGGATGAGGATTTTTGCGAAGAGAAAGTCTAAGCGGCAGCTGATTCTCTAACAATTTGGCCAATCTCTTCTCTGCTCTCTTCCACACCTCAGGACTTCGAAGGGCGTGATTCGCCTTGGTGCCGAGCAGAAATTCGGCATGGATTCCACATGCCCAAACACAAAGGCACGTTCCGACATCTATATTCGTCAAGTTGGTAAGGTGTAACTGGAAGAAAAAGATTGGCTCTAACTGACACAGCGTGTCAGGAAGTCCTCGAAATTTGCAAAATGGGCAGATGAACATAAAAGTCTTGTCCAAAAAGACGCTTTCATCGTCTTCGTAACGACTCAAATCCACATTTTCATTATCAATAAGTTCGTTCATGTTACGCTCGTGATCTTCTTCAGAGCACAGATAATTAAAAATTTCTCTCGTCGTTACGCGACTACTTTTCACTTTACCGAATTTGCGGAAAATGCGAGTGCTCGTAGAATCCTTGAAGTTTTCGTACTTCAAAAGCTGTTTACATTGCTGACAGAAAGCAACCAACAACCTGCCGAGACCCGCGGGTGAGTTTGTGGTCGGATCGCAAGGAAGAATACTCTTGATTCGCGTCACAATTTGGAAGCGGTTCGGATCTTCTATTAAATGATGGTTGACATTCGAAGTTGATTTGACAAACATGTCTTCTAGATCAGTTTGAGGTGAGCTTAGAGGAATTACAGATACTTCCTCACAGCTGCTGGGCGACCTCGGGATCGAGCAAATGTTGTCCAATGGCTCTTGTCCGGAGTACACAAAAAAGGCTTCTTTTTGAGTACTAGTGACGACATCGCTGAACGAAGGCGTCGACAGCACTGAGCAAGTGTTAGTTGATTCAGTTGAGTTTCTAAGAGAAAAACTAAATTCCTGTAGCTCGAATGATTGGAGATGGACGTTTTCTTCGATCAAACCCTGACTACTGGATTGCGGAATGAAGTCCGTACTTGGAATTTCGCGCATCATTCTTTCAACTGAGGAATCACGTACAGAAGAGTTTGATTCCTCTAAAAATAGAAATGCTACAGTATTGTCTTGATACACGATAATTTTAGCAAACGAACCTTCAAGATTAATTTCATTACTATAAGTATCAAACACAGTACCCTGGAGTAAAGAGGGTTTATGGGTCGAAGCTTCAGTAGTTGTTGGTACCGCAGAGGAACCAACTGGACCCTATACATTAACTTACAATTATTAAGCATCATTAAACAAAAAATGTATCTTTACCATCGAAGGGATGGCTGGGGTTGCAGTCAAATTTTCATACCACAACAGTAGTTTAGAAACAACTTCAACGTCCTCTTCGTTCACGATAAAGCGCTCCGCAGGGCACAATGGTCCGTCATAGTTGTTGGGAAAAACGATCAGTTCTTCGTCTCTAGTCACTCGAAATTCCACTTCGTGGCAGTTAAGTAACCTTTGTTCTGTTGCGACTTGATGAAGCTTAAGAGCATATCCAATTCTGATAGTGGGAAAAATTTTAAGCGAACTAATAAAGACCTGGGCAGTAAAAGTATTCCTCTTGACGCCATTTGAGTAGCAAGAAGGATCAACAATTGCAAACATTCCATGAGCAGTTCCACGAATCGTTACGATTGGTTTCTAGATGTGAATAATACGATTTTTTAAATAAGTGATTATCAAATAATCAATAACCAACTCAAATTACTTTAATGATGCTGCTAACGATGGCGTAAACAGTACGGCGTTGGCGTGGCAGGCATACTGTGGCTGTAGCCTCAATCAGTGTCACGTAGGCGGGTTTATTTGGTAAATAACGGCCGACAGTCGAATTGTTGTTAAAATGTTTCACCAAAATTTTAGCTTCTTTTTCTTCTGATGATGGCAGAAAAAAATGAATCTCTTTGTTTCTCTTCAATATTTGGAATGGAACACCTGACAGGAAATAACTTTCATTTAAACAAGAATCTTGTACTATAGGAAATTATCACCCTACCCTCGAAGATGAATATAAACTTATCATTTTGGCTAACAGCAGATCTTACAAAAGAATGAGAAAACCATCCGTCATTATAAGTTTTGTTGTCCACGTCAAAGTAAAATACTCCTCCTGTTATTAGTCCATTTTGAGTGAGCTCTTCTAATTTAAAACAAAATGATTGTGTTTCTTTACAAGGAGACACTTGTTTCAGCAAACCCTGAAAATCCTCAAACACAGTTAGTTACTGTAAAAATAGGAATATAAAAAGAGCCACTAACAAATATCATACTATAAAAGAATAGTCAGATGTTTCTGTCCGATGGTTTAGACCAGATACTTGATCAACTGGTTTAACTTTCTCAATAGCCTTTGTACTGAGAGTTTTAAGGACAAGAGCAGCAGTACTGTAAGTTACTCTGTCAAACTGAAAAAAGTTTTGTATATACACGCCATTATGTTCCAACATTGAAAAAGGCTCAGGTTCAACTGGAATTTGAGCCGATGTGTTTTAATTTTATTTCTGCGTGCCAAATTTTTTCGGTTGCTGGTTACCCTCCAGATTTTCCATGAAGCAGTGTTTGTTGTGGTGGCAACTGGTCGAGAACTGAGAATTGAGTGACAGACGAACAGAAACAGATGGGGTTCCCTAAACCGGGGAATTGGACCGGGGAATTTGGACCACTATTTAGTGGAATTCTTCCACGATTTTGCCCCGCGGTGGTGCTCAAAAACCGTGGAATACTGAAGGAAAAATCCCTAAATAGTGGAACTTTTTCCCCCTTTTTTTCCAAAAAACACCCTAATTAGTGGAATTTTCAAATATTTTTCTCCCTTTTGCCCTTGTTATTTTTTGCCTAATTTTTTATATTCAGCCTAATTTTTTATATTCAGCCTTATTTTTATTAGTTTTTATTAATCAGTAGTTAAAGGAGGCCTAGAAGTGGTCCTATGCTTCAAATTCCTGTACTTCTTAGGCGCAGTTGTGGCAAAACCAGGGACCTTTAGCTTTTCCAACAAATAGTAACCTCGAACGTAACTCGAATCCACTTACCCGCAATATTGTTGAAATTGATTTGCACATCATCAACACGTGATCATTTCTTCCTGAAAATAAAGTATTTTGTCTTCCCTCCGAAATCTTTCCGGTCGACGACAAATGCAAAACATCGGTATTCCAGCAAAGTTAAACGCAACGTTACTTGCATCAATTTCTTGAAGCAACGCCGTTGCTCCACAGACTCTAATCAGAGGAATTTTAAAGAAAAAAAAGGAACAAATTCCACTAAATAGTGGTCCAAATTCCCCATTCCAATTCCCCGGTTTAGGGACCCCCGAAACAGATCGATGAGCACAAACTGCCACAAACAAACAGCAGTTTTGCGTTGTCAGATTTCTAACTATAAACTTATGACGGATGTTATTTTCTAACGGGCTTAACCCCATTCGCCAAACGACTCGGCAAAAATATATCTTGCAAGAAAAATATGTAGGTGTGCGACCATGATACAAAAGGACTTCTTGTATTCCTCTTGTATCATAGTGCGACTATGAGGACAGAAATTTTCTCCAATCAAGTGTCTACAATCAGACGACATATAAAATAACTTTTCCAACCATTTCCAACTCATTTCGCTATTTTTAAATGAGCAATTTTATTTTATTTTGTTTAATTCAGGCACAGCGAAAGTTATGAAGGCATATATGCATGAGTTATAAAAGCAATTGGACTATAGATTATCCAAACACATGCCTCTTCGATACGTCTATTCCCAGCACCACTATCAGTGTATTTGAAAACTCTGAAACAATACAGAAAAAAGACGAAAACATAATTATGCACCTTAAAATGCTTGCTGAAGTTTATTCTTTCAGGAAAAGACGTTATTTTATGATTTCATTCAATAAAAAGTTTTGACTATCAGGGAGTCGAACCCGAGAGTCTCGGGTTCGATCTCGGGATGAGACCCGCCTCGCTGGAGGGCGCAGCTTGTCAAATTCCAACAAACTATACGCCGGTCGACCGGTACCTGCCGGTCGGGTGACATTGGGCTTGCGACCGGCAGGTACCGGTCGACCGGCGATCCTTTATACAGCACGCAGCGCCTCTGGTAGACTCGCTGAGTAGTTTACTCTCTTTTACGTCAATCAAAACGGTCTAACGTTTGACAGTTGCTAGGCGACCGTAATTTTCACCAGGACAGAATTAATAAACTAAATAGAGGCTATTCACTGCGAGCGAAGTTGTCGTCATTTGTTTTGGACTTTCAGCCTTTTTCTCGTTTTTCACAGGGAGATATTGGACTCGGGACTTAAAAGTTAATTTTCTCCGGCAAGAAAGAACTCATTTTATTCTCAATACACTAAATCTAAAAGTTTTCTTTTCTAGGCAAATTTTAAAGCACGTACTCTGTTAATAAAATGATTAATTAGCTGAGAGTCGCTTTTTGTCTGCTTGTAACTATGTCACCGTCGTGTGTTGATTTGATAACATTAATTGCGAGTTACAGATAGGAAGCAGAGAAAAACGGCATTTAGGCGCATTTAGGTTATTTATTATGGTATTAATAGACGTACCTGCACCAAACGTGGCTTTAGGAGAACCTATAAATTCGGTACATTAACTAGGGGAAAAGTCTAAGAAATTATCACACAAAATTCTTAAAATTGAACATTTGAAGAATGCATTCCCATCTCTCTTCAAGTTCCAGTGCCTTTTTTGTTTATTTCATAGGTTGCCCAGCGTGTATTGCTTCAGCAGCTAATAGAGGAAAATGTGAGTTAAATGGCAATCTAAATTTATAGACATACTGTTATGTTTGAAATTTAATTGCACCAAACGTGGCTTAAGAATAACTTTTAACTACAGGTAGGCTACGTTATCTTGTGGAAAAGTCCCATATTCAATCAAACAAACATTTAATGAATTCCTTTGAAGACTGTATACCATCTTTTTCTTAACTAAATTTTGCCTTCAAAACTATCAAACCGAGCCCCATTGCCTTTTAAGTTTTAGATAAGAGGTTGTCCCGACTTTATTGCTAAAGCATTTTATAGAGGAAAGGACGAGTTAAGTGCAACCTAGATTTTTAAAACAAAATGCTATTCGTATACTGAATTACAGCCATATTTATTATAATTGGGTCTAACATTAATCCGATGCATGCCAGTAGGTCTAAAGTCTTGGAAAAATACAGAAAAATGGCACACCAAGGACTTCGGTACTTCTAACGAGAATTAACCCAAAGATTGAAATACAATGAGAAGTTATAACACTGCAGTCCTTCCCAGAACAAATTACCCGCTTGTTTATATTCCATTTCCCGATTTCTAAAATAAATGAAGGTTATAATTCAAAGTTTTTGAGCACATTTATTTGAGTTGACTGGGTTAATTTGTATCTGAATATTGTTTGTCCTCGAAAGGAAACTATATAATTTCTATTTAGGCAATGTTACTACGGTGTGTATAGTCCCCTATGGTAGATTATAATATGGCGTCTTATTACAACTCGATTGCTTTATTGACCTAGAATCAATATTGTTGCAAAATATCAACATTCGCCGTAAGCTATCATGGGAAAATGTAGGCTATTTCGTATCAACAGTGATTCTAGGTCGATAATGTTATGGAATGTCAAAAGTCGTCATAATCTTACATGGGGGACTGTAGATCCTTAAATTACATTGCCTAATATAGAAATTATACAGTTTGCTGCCAAGGTTACACTGAAGTATGAGTCACAAAAATTTAAGTCACCACAAGAAATAAAATCATCAATTCCTTTCTTCGTAGAAAGATTCACTGATAATTCCCTTAAACAACTTTGCTCTCTTATTCTAGGACTTTGCATCGATTACAACTGAAGTTGTCCCCCATACAATCAACATGTCCCCATACGGGGCACTTTGAGGATTTCGAACACTGCACCCATTCTTTGCCACCTTTATCTTTGGCATAATTTACATTGCATTTTGGGCAAATGTACACAGCACGCTGAGATCTAGTGGCAGTAGTTTTACGTTTGACAGCTGATGTGACAGTTCTAGTTCTAGTGGCCTTTCTTTTCAGCACTTGGCTTGTAACCGGTTGTGTGATCGACGAACAGCTTTCAATTTGGTGTACCTAAAGAACAGTTTATATCACAATAAATATTCTTATTACATATTACAATTTAATTTTAGCTACATAGGAAATGAAGACGGTTACCTCATTATTGATAATAATGGCCGTTGCATCAGCAGGTAGACCCAGTTCTTCGGGCTCAACTGACGTTGAATTTGATGGTGAATCATTTTGAAACTGTAAAACGTGAAAAAATATATATACAACGTTATTGAATGATGTATACGCCATACACAACCTGAACGACTTTTCGCTTTGATGCGACCTTCCTTTTCTCTCGCCTCCTAGCTGGAACATTGTTGGCTGACGTAACTGCTATTTGGGTAACCTATAGTAGCCATGTTAAATTGTTAATGATAGTAGGCTAAACTTTGTTTTTATACAGCGAGTTTAAATTTTTTTACTGATCCAAATCTGAATTTTGAAATTACCTGGTTGTCAGAAAGGTTATAAGCCTCTGCAGTTTGATCGAGAGAGTCTTTAAGTGTGGACGCACTCCGTACCTGAAAGGACAAATTTTGAAATAAATTCCAAAATTCATGTATAATCTTCAACGAAATACCTGATTTTTCTTAGCTGGATAAGAAACGTCCACTGAATTGCTGATAAGCGATTCTTGGTCACTTTCATTGGCAGGCGATAATGGCGTTTCCATTCCGGATAAATTCATCTGTTGAAGCAGAATAAATGGACTATAATTAAAGAGTCATTATTGTTTTGCTTATGCTCATATCATACCTGGTTACTGGTTATTTGGGCATCTTCTATATCACTCATATCGATCTCAACGTCACTTTCAAAAACCCAGTTGAAATAGGAGTCTCTGTTCTCTCCAAAAGCATCTTAAAAGGTAAAAAAGAAAATATAGGTGATATTCGCTTCAAGATGTATGAATAACCTACTCGATTTCTGATTAACGTGGATGAACCTTCTTCCAAATCCCTGACACTCGTATCAACTTCTCTCTCTTCAACAGGGGAAACGGTTTTCGTAGTCCTCGGATGTGTTGATTCCACCGGTTTCTTGAAACGCGAGAGAGTTTTACTAACGACTGCTAGAGCTCCATTAACGACTTGCGTCATTGTGCTGCCAGTATTTGTAGCTCCGTTTTCTAATACTTTGGTAGGCTTTGTGACACCCGACGGAAACGTTGATTTGACTAAGGCCCAGCCAGAAATGAATTGTTGAAGGAGTTCTTGTCCCACAGTAGAATTCATGGTGTCAGCTGCATATGTTCCATATGCCTCATGAGATATGGTATCGCAATCAGGGTTACAACTGATACCCATCATTATGAACTGTGAATTGTTTTGGCTAGACAGCAATTCACCCTACAAAAATTAAAGTCAAATAAACAATTAGTCCAGATTATTACAAATGAGAGATTAGACATTGTTACTTACCAGATCAAACATCTCTTTGGTACGATCATTCCTAGTTGATTTCTTCAACGATGGCTTCCTTTCCAATGTAGATCTTCTCCTTCTGATACGCTAAGACAAAAAAAAACTATTAGTACAACACCGCACACAAGATCAACACCAGAACTGAGGCTTACTCGAAGTGAATGGTAGTTAAGTATTTTGTTTTTCTTTCTTGCTCTGAACTCCCCTTCCTGAATTGGGACATCATCGTCTTCTTCCAGAAGATTTTCCTGATCCCTGATATTAAGTTGACTATTGTCTGAACCTCTGACTTCTTGAGACTTAGATTTTGAGGGGTTCCAGATTGTTGTTCTCGCAGATGAGTCTGTAACTACTTCATCCATGATATTGCAATTTTAGCAGACACAAAGAAAGAATTTTAGTTTTTAGCACGCACTCATAATCCAGCAAAAATATTAAAAAATATTAAGGATAATCAACAAATAAGACGTGTGTGACACATACAGAGACCCCGCGAGAGTCAAAACGTCAACTCCACGCGGTTTGTAACTCCCAGTCCCAGACGATCTTAGAACACTACGGGCTGAGCAGGCCTCTTCTTGACCATGCTTGATTGCGAATTATAATTTTTTTAAAAAAGGCAATTAGCTCAAAACAAAAGTGTAAAATGCCAAGGGATGTAGAAGAAATCATCATCGAACATAATACTCAGAAACAACCTTAACGGCGTCAGCTTAAAAAATGAGTAAACCAATTACTGATCACGTGATCTACTTTCTGGGCAAGTAGCCGGGGGCAGATTAGAGACTGCCGAAAACCTACCGAAAACGATGGCCGACGACCCGCCATTTTTGTTATATTTTGAAGCATATGTGCTCTTCAACAAAGCCAAAAAATATGACACCTTTTTAAAAACATAGAGCTCATCAATAAACATAACATACTGTGAAATAAGCTGGGTCAAATAAGGGGAAAGAGTCGAACACAAGGCCCAAAGAGAGCTTATTTGAATTTTATGAAGAAAATTTTGATGTTTAACATTTATTAACAGCTCGTTTTTTTACTGAAATGAAGTCAAACTTGGTACGAACGATAGAGAATTTCAAGCTTCACAACATACTTAGAGACGAAAAGTATTTGATTAAAAAAATGGGTAGGAAAAAACAGAAAGTCTGTATTTGCGGCGTTTACAAGCCGAATGAACTTTGAAAAATTATTACTCGTAGTTATTCGACTCAAAAGTACATAAAATTACATTAAAATGATCGCAATGACAAGCGGCTTTGAAATATCTAAAAATCAGTGGTAAATTTTGGCTTTAATTTTAAAATTTGTCCCTAAAATGCCGTTTGCCGGCTACGCCTATACTTGCTTGCAGTGGATTTCATTTGAAAAATCATCTTCGAAAAGAAAAATTTTGTTAGTTTAAATTACCCTCTTATTTTTATATATTTCGAAAGCGCTAGTCAATGCGATCATTTTTCATGTAATTTTATGTACTTTTGAGTCGAATAACTACGAGTAATAATTTTTCAAAGTACATTCGGCTTGTAAACGCCGCAAATACAGACTTTCTGTTTTTTTCCTACCCATTTTTTAAATCAATTATTTTCCGTCTTTAAGTATGTTGTGTAGCTTGAAATTCTCTATCGTTCGTACTAAGTTTGACTTCATTTCAGTAAAAAATGAGCTGCTAATAAATGTTAAACATCAAAATGTTCTACATAAAATTCAAATAAGCTCTCTTTGGGCCTTGTGTTCGACCCTTTACCCTTATTTGACTCAGCTTATTTTACAGTATGTTATGTTTATTGATGAGCTCTATGTTTTTAAAAAGGTGTCATATTTTTTGGCTTTGTTGAAGAGCACATATGCTTCAAAATAAACGAAGAATGGCGGGTCGTCGGCCATTACTTGGGGAGATTTTTCGATCGTCTCCAATTTGCCTTCGGCTACTTGCCCAAAGTAAAGATCACGTGATTAGCAGACATGTTTCGCTTTTAGCTCTTTCGTCGCCAAACGTCAAAACGTAAGTCGGTAAGTGAGACAAAGGGTTCTTTTTTCTTCATATAATTATTTCTTTTAAAAAATTTTAGATTATAATGAGTTCTTTTTTTGTAAAAAGAATCGAGACAAATGTTTTAAATCGCTTACCCACTTGAAAAAGCAGACATTAAAATACAAGGTAATAGTAACTTCAAGTTTCTAATTGAGATGATTGGACGTAATTTGACATTATATGCATGAATTCAGGTCTTTCGAATACGAATTATAGCACCCATCAACGGATAAGACTCAGTACCCTTCCCAGTAGAAGAGGTACAGTAAGTAGAAAAAACAATTTAGCCCAAGCACGCACTCATCATAAATTTCATGACAGATTCTGATTTGTATACAAGTTTTAAGTCTTATATTCAATGTTTATTTATGCAGGTATCAAAGAGAATGTTCAATAAATACAACTTTAATCTTGGTTCTTTCCTTCAGGTTCCATTGCTTTATTTTTACTTTCGAGATCTCATTATTATGGACAATGAAAAGTAAGACAGCAAGCAGGCTCGATATAAGTTCATACAAACATTAGCTCAATAGAAAAGATTAAATCCATGCACTAAGAGTGGAGATGGTATTAGAGTTTAGTCAAGTCTTCCTCGTTGTAATTTTTATCCTGTAAATCTAATGCAGCTAGCTCCTCCTCTACTTCATTCCAAATGGCCTCGGCAACTTCTTCACCATCATCTTCTAAAGCTTCCTGCAATTCTTCCAGGGGGAATCCAGGTAATGTTTGAAGAAAGAAATAGTTTCCAATATTTTTGTTGAGAGATCCAACATTTCTTTTTTGGCAGCTGCAACCTTCCCCCGTTTCAACAGGTTATCCTCTGAACACTAAAGGGAGAATGAAGTTTTGATTAATTATGTCTAAAGAATGAAGAATTATAGGTCACTTACTGTTAGAAAAGGATTTTCTTTTGTTGGAAAAGGGAGGTCCTCAGCTATGATATTCTGAATGTGTTCCCGAATCTCCTTGTGAATGCTCATAAGGGAAGCAATGTATTGCTTCATTTCTTTTTTCACCTGATTTATTTCTTCTTTGCTGCGATTGAATAACATCCAGCTATCTACCAGCTGGTATCGTTGATAGAATGGAACTATGTGAGAAAATATATTTGAATGTTACAATAGTTTTATCATCAATAAATGTGTTACCACTCTGTTGTAAGGGCTGCCAGGGAAATTTTCCTGAGTGAATGACGTCTTCATTTACACGATATATCTTTTGAATGTCATTCAGCAGTGCAACAACTTTCTTTCCCCTGCTTTTTAATATGGTGACTTTATTTCGAAGAGCATTTCGTGCTTTGGAACCATCTAAAACAGAGGTTGTTTATTACGAAGGTTTAAAAGTAACTACTTGGTTTGTATTTTGTTACCTTTTCCGTTCTTAATCCTTTCTTGTAAGACCTGGATGTGCCAATGTATGCCTTCTAACTCGTCTTCCAAAGTCGTCTGCGGCATTTGATTTAATCTTCTTGAACCTATTATTATTCAATTGATAGGGAATTTTAATTGAAATCTAAACCGTCTCTGAAATTACGGAACCTTTGTAACTTTTTCCTTCATTCAACAATTCATCCGCCAAATCCTGCATATTTGACTCTTTCCTGCTGCCCAACAGAGATTCAAACTCTCGCTTGTACCTCACTTCAAGATTCTTAGCCTAGAAAAATTGGACACTATTTCAGCTCCGAAATGTATGACTGCACAATGACTTCAAGGCATGTTCTTACCATCAGTAGGCTTCTGCAGAGTGAGTCGGCCATATTATCTTCCTTTCGCCTGTTCCAGTCTAATATAGCGCTTATTAGATGATCTCTGCGACCTATAAAAAATAGTTAGCCAATCAATGATGGGCTCATTAGATAACTACTACGGCTTGTTAACGAACTTGCTTTTCCCATATGTTTTGTCACATTCCCTAGACGGGACATGTATGCATTGCTTTGCTCCTGCATCTCACCCGTGGTGAGTCCAGCATCCTTTTTCCAATGACCGCTATGCTCAAGCTAACAATAGCAAAGATAAATAAATAAATTCTCTTAGTAATAATTATGCTATTGGAATTTCACCTGACACACCCACTCATGCGTTTTCCCATGCATTCGCGACAGGAAGAAAGTTATTTCATCCAATAAGTACTTGTACTCTGGTGCCTTGACCACCAAGTTTTTTAAAAAGCGGACAAAATTACAAACCACGTCATAACAGAAAATTTTGTACCCCAGCTTGTGGGATATTTTCAGCATCCAAAGAACGAGACGATAATTCTCTCCCTCATACATATCCAATGCCTTAAAAATTACTCCGTGGCGACACGAACACATAATCAATCCCGTTTCGTCTTGATTTTTTACTCTGTAGGAGTCTGCCCGGCCAGCCTTGTATAAAGCGTTGCCGCAACTTTCTTTTTCTTTTCCCTAATCCAACAAAAATGAAAACAGCGTTTATAACAGGCAGGGGTACTTTTAAAGTCGAACATAACTACCTTTCGAGGATGAACTGCATCCACTGTTTTTACAAATTCGACGATTTCTTTGTCATCGGGGAAAATATCGACCAGTTGCTGCAAAAGAGGCTTTTTATCAGTGGTCCTGTGTGATCAACGATGGTTAAGTTCAAATAGTAACACTTTTATGTACACCCTTCTTACTGTGAGTCTATATTATATCGGTAAATCTTACGATTACCATCACAGTGGCAAGCTAAAGGATCACTACCACACGAATAGCAACCGTCGTGTTTTCTTTTCAAAACATATTTTTCGCAGTGCCTAACGAAGTGCTCATAATGCTGGCTAGCCAAGTTGAATAACACCTCATTAATCGTATCTTTCTGCAATGGAGAGAAATACAGTATGTTTACGAAACTTTGTCCTGCAATATTTATGAACATACCCGGCCGAATGACTTGGAAATATTTTTTAGAGTTTCGACGTATTTTAGAAGTGATGTCCCTGGCGTGTTGTTTTTTAGACGGTGCCAAAAGCTAAGAACAGTTGTAGAAAACAGATAGCTACAATCTTTCGACGGGTATCCGGGCCAAAACCCAGATTGCATATAGTTTTTAATGCTCGCTTCGGTTGATTTTCCACACGAAGAGCAAATAAACGAAGTGCAATAAAGATCGAAGCGACCTGCTCAGAAATATTAAAATTAAGTAAACACATATCTCTATACACCTTCTTTTTAGATAATTTACCTTGTTCTGTCACAACTTTCATTCTATTTGATCCAGCTGTTCTCTTAAGCTCATTGAACAAATTGCAGTGGGGACACTGTACTGGAACAAAACAAGGAATTGGGACTTCTGTATCAAAATAAAATAAGAGTAAGATAAGTATTCAGTTCGCAAGATGTATAGACAGTGAAATAATGCCTACCTTTATCTGTTTTTTTCCATCAATAATGAATTCAGTTGGCTTCAGAGGGACTGCTTCGAGTCCTTTAAGTTGAACTCGAATGTGGAATGGATGATCAAAGTGAAATCTTACATCGCATTGTTCACATAAGTGTTGGTTGCAACAATTGCAGCGAATGACGCTAAAAATTTGTATGCTGCAATGCATACAAAATGAGATATTTACAGCAACTGAAGATATACAAGCATCAAATAAGGCCCCGTAATCCTTCTCCCATATCTCTTCATATCTTGTAATGTTGGTACTCCATTTTCTCTTCTTATTTGGTTTGGGAATTTTTGTCGTCTTTTCTGACTGAACATTTTCCATCACTTCCATCTGAATAGCATCCAGCATTTCTTTTAACATTGCCTCATCATCAATATTTGTTTTTTCTAAAATATGCATAAAAATGATGAATTAAATAACTGGGAAGTAAGAATAGATATTAGTTTTAAGCTTTAAACTAACTCGGGATATTATATTCTGATAAGTCTTGAAAACCTGGATCATCACTCGTGTCTATTCCATTCTTCTTGTTCAAAGAATGTCTGGGATGTTGAGACGTTGAATCAGTCCTCGATCTTTTGTTTCTTGCTGGAAATAACGAACAGAGAATGCCATCTTTCTTATTAGCCCCTCTTAAAAGTCGAAGAGAAGCGTTCACGGTTGGGGAGTCAACTCGATCCAGTAGTTGGTTAAAATTCCCTTGGTGGAAACAATTCCTTTTTGGATTTTTGGGGACACGTAGCAGATTTCGTGGCATTTCACAGAAAATTAGTAGAGCTACTGTTTTGAATAATAGATTTCTTAGTTAAATATGAGAAGGAAATAAATTGTTACTTGACAGCTTCCAATTTATTGATTTGATTTAAGAGCAGACTACTCAGCGAGTCTACCAGAGGCGCTGCGTGCTGTATAAAGGATCGCCGGTCGACCGGTACCTGTCGGTCGCAAGCCCAATGTCACCCGACCGGCAGGTACCGGTCGACCGGCGTATAGTTTGTTGTCAAATTCAATCATTCAATTCATCAAATTCAAAATTCGGTTTCGGTTGTAAATTGTAATTTGAAAGCCTGCAAGAAAAATATGTGTTTCTTAGTTTTAAAAACTGAAGAATGAGATTTTTTTTAGTGAAACTAATGACTGAAAAAGTTTTCACTAAAAAGAAACATTAATTCTTTTTAGAATTTCAACTGATAAATTTTACAAAAAGGGTTTTTGTCGACTGCGCGACTAGACTGATCAGCCTTATTCCTTACATACTAGATTTCTTACATACTAAGCTACTACGTATCCTACTCTGTATCTTTGACTCCTAGTCGCGACATCTTATCTCGGGACTTAGGGTGTAACCAGGACATTGCGTTCGGTAGGATAGCGAACACAACGACCACACCAAACTGCATGGGAATGGCGTGATTAACTCAGTTAGGCCGTTTTACAAAGTCATCCTTGCCAGGACACTTTAACCACTGAGCTATCCCGGTCACATCAGTTATCGTAAAATTAAAGGTATACTTTAAAGTTGCTATCAGGAACGCACTCCTGCTGGGTTGGTGATCATTATGTCGGAAACTGATCATTTATAGCCGTTTTTTCAGTTGAATTACACTTGAAATTGGTAGGTAAACCAATAATGAGATCATTTGGACAAAAGTGTTTAGAACCATTGGAAAATGTGTTGTGGAAAATGTCAAAATGACTTTCCTGATGTGTAGCCTGCATTGGCTGCATATGTAAAGAGACCACGCCCTTTTTGCCCATTAGCTATAATTCTCTGTCCATGTGCACTAGGACGTCAAAATAGTTTAGGCGAATAAAAAAGGAGAGACAAAAATCTTATTATTTAGGGGAAGTGAATTTAACAAAATATTCACGATTCATTTACTGTAGTTTCCGATGTTGGAAGATAGCTCTACCTCACGATAGTAAATTAATACGTGCTGTACCGTTTGTGTTCGACAGCCAAGAAAAGAGTGCACGCCTGCACGGCTAGGAAGCGGTTTGCTCATTTGCTCACCACTCCTCTTTTTATCAGCTTTTCGCCGCTTTCTCTTTTAAGGCCTTCCCCCTCCTCCTGCAGTTTTAGCAGTTGTAAGGCAGTTTCTCAAAGCCATAGTAGTGCTAAGAAGTATTTTATAAGTTGAAAGTTGAATTTAACAACTAGGCTACTCTCTAACGTCTTAAGAGATGGTCCCAACAGCCCCCAATTTATTATCACCACTCGACTCGATGGTACTTTCAGTCTAATTCAACTGTATCTCAGCAAAAGTAATTTGTTTGCTGTGTATTGATGCCAAAGATATTCTACGCCATAACTATAACACCACCACCGTATAACATAAAACCAGTAGCACTGTAAAACCCATCATCATAATAATCAACAAGTTTTTAAAAATCTAAAGAAAAATTTAATTCGTCCGTTGTTCTGTTGATTTGCCTTTTAAGTTCCGCTTGTGAATGAATGGGTTGCCTAGAAGTGTTTGTAGTGTCCAAGGCTCAACTCCATTCCCATACAGATGCTCAGTAAAATGTTGCTAAAGGCTCGCTTGGGGATGTAACCGCAGACGTAGTTGGACGGTGGCTGGATGGCCGTTGACCAAGCACCGCCCGAACCTGGAGCGCTCTTCAGGATACAGGTGCCACCGCTGGCGTTGGCGATGTGCGTGAAATGGGTGCACTTCCAGTCTCCCGCGCACAGATTTCCACAAGCAAAGGCCGTCGGAATGCAGGTCAATGTGTGAATGTTGTGGTCGCAGAAATCGCAGTTGGTGGTGTAGGTGACGGACGGATGAGTCGTCGGGTATGCACCCGGTGTTGTTGTGGTGCACGGTGGAATAGGCGGTGGGGGAGGGGGAGGTGGAGGAGGAGGTGGTGGAGGTGGTGGAGGTGGCGGAGGAGGAGGAGGTGGCGGTGGCGGAGGAGGAGGAGGAGGAGGTGGTGGTGGCGGAGGAGGACAAGGTCTTCCTCCGCAGCGGTCGTCCGACGATAAGAGCTCATCAAAAGTTGCATTTGCCGATTGCGGACCTTCAACCTTTTCATTCAGTTCCTGTTCAGTTCACCAATCGAAAATTTTAAAGATATGTGATTTGTTTGTGAATTACTAGCCTAATTAATAAGATTCATTTGACCTACTTCTGATGCTTCGTAGGCTCCAGGGCTGTACTGATAGAGTCTTCGTTTACTGCCTTCCGTTGACGGCAGACGAACGGCGACGACACCCGAGATCAATATCAAAACTAACCAGAACTTCTGCATGTTGTATTCAGTTCAGATCAAGTGAAATAGAAATACGTAATTAAATTTTAAAACCCCTGGTCATCATAAGCTTAAGTCCATACTATTTTAAACGAAACTTTGTATACCTTTTCCATTTTGTCTGATATTCTTCGATGACTTTATCGACTTACCAGTAAATGAGTAAATGGATGAATGCTGCCATCTCCAACTGTAGAATCATTTATTTATACTACGCATCAAGGCCGGGACCTCGGTCGGGACCAACGAAGTCTTTAGTTCTATACTGGGACTACTGTTTAAGAAAAGGAGACGAGATAATCTTCATATTTCGCCATTGTTGTTGTTACGATTTTATCTTTTTAATTCCATCAAGGTGTACAATTTGCGTGCACATTTACCTTCATGCAAGGGGCTGTTAAATTGAAATGGCGTAATTCAGTATTGATCAGGAACATCATCAGTAGCTGGAGATGAGCTTGCTGTGCAACCATGTGGGTAATAATAAGTAGTGAACAACAAAAGTAAAGAATACGCTATGCTGGTCTTTGCGACTTTGAAATTTATAAACGGCCTTGTGGCTGTGATGACAGTGGGTGCGGTTGTTCGCAAGTTAAGGTATTCAAGGAAGAATCTCTATATTTCCCTAACAGATGCGGGAGCTAATATGCTATACTCGTAGGACATTATGTTGTTTCTCAACATTCATTCAGTCGACACGTTGACACCCAAACCAATATAGCTATATTGTTAACTGAACCCCCCAAAAAAGTGCGGATGCTTCTTTTGTTTGAATCTTAATCCATGAGAGGAGAAAATAAGTATTGTAAATTTTGTATACGGCTGTAGCCTACACAGTCCACTTAAACAAATTTCGGAAAAAGGATCGCCATATATAGCGTTTCCCATGGTTTCCCAGCAAGAGTATTAAAGATAATTAAGAGTATTAAAATTAAACTGATGAGTTGCCATTGTTAACAAATGCGCTGCGCTTCGTCAGTCCATCAAATATATATTGTTTCGGTCGATCACTGGAAAGCGCGTGCAATTTTGTTGATATCAATCGTGCACTATATAAATGAAAACAATCTGTTGAAATATGGTCTTTATTTGTACCTTGATTTGTACCACCAGCAGTAAAGTTTCTCTTTTATTTTCCCGCACGTGCCCATCGTGAATTTTTGATGTGGCCGTGAAGTTCGTACAACAGCTCACTTCCAGCCGCTTCTTCTCATTGGAAAATTATTTTGACAAAGGTATAGAAGTACAATTTTTGCTGTTTTCTATAAGCAGTTTAAAATTTTTAGTTTGACAGGATATACGAACGAAATAAAACTGACCTGCTGAAAAGTGTAAATATGGTATTCTCCTGGTCCAGATTGACTATCCAGAATCGACGAATGATCATGTTTGTCGATGCCGTTGAAATGGAAGAAAGGCATTAAAGTTAATTAATTTCCCCCAATATTCGATTTTCTAAAAGATGTATCACATGAAATAAACAGAAATAAGATAGAATGAAAATGCTTTATTATCGAGAAGCGGTTATATGTTGAACGTTACAAGGTATATATATATGAGACTGTCTCGTTCTCGTGTCAAATTATTAAACCACGACTGCATGATGTGTGGACATAGTAATTCTTTAGTTACTATGGGGAATGGGGATCTAATAATGAATACAGACCAACTTTTAGTGACTTGTGGTGGGATAAAAGACAAACATTTCGAGGATTTCTTACGGTACATGACGGATATCATCATGTTTTGGGTTCTCATCATGACAGGTTCCATCCTCTACGGCACTGCCGAAGGTAAAGTAGCCTACCAATAACAGGGAAAAACTACAAATATGGAAATTTAGTAAGATTTGATATCTCTGTCCTTAAAAAAGGCGATAACATCGACAAAGGGAACGTTATTGAAGGATTACACTTCGTGATTGCCACCATTCATGTATGAAAAGCGTATTATTTACATTTTACTTAAGCAATAATAGGTTTATTACATATAGATAGCTCCAATGTAATTTATCTTACTTTTCATTCGAAACGCATTAACGTATAGAATAACCCGTATGTGCTTCTTGAACATACCGGACCCAACATCAGTCAAGTTAATGGTTTTCTTCCCGACGTAGTTGAATGGATGGCCAAGAAGTATAAGTTCACGTGAGTTCATTTTTAGGCTTATTTATTCTTTCTTAATTAATTTCATGGTAAAGAAGGATAGAGATCATAGAAAAAATCTTTTAGTTTTGAGTATATTGAACCACCTGACGGTGCTTTTGGAGCCTTCGTAAATGGATCGTGGAACGGAGTGGTCGGAATGGTCGTTCGAAGGGTGGGTCACATACAAAATAATTAAAAACATTCAATTCAATCGGATGAATTCTTCGAGGAAGTCTTGCGCTATTTTTTTTTCATCATGCAGGAAGTCCAAATGGCGATGACAGCCCTATCTGTAACATATCTGCGATCCTTGGCCGTAGATTTTACCATATCTTTTTCAGAGGAGCCCGTGTCCCTCCTTATTCCTTATCCTCAATTAGAGGGCACTATTACCCGCATTATCAAGCCATTTAAATCCGAGGTAGACTATACTTGTTATGCTAATTGCTAAATTATTTAGACGCTTGCATTTAAGCGAATTTATATGATACAAGGTATGGTTAGGATTCATCCTTAGTCTGTTTATCGCTGCCATAATCCTCCGGTTGATTTCTCGATACGAAATGCCCAAGAATTCTCGGTCTTCCCGTCGAGAGCAGGGAGGATTCTCATATGCTTGGTTCCTTTTCCGCGTACTTGCAAATCGTAATATACTTGTCATTATGCATCAGTTAGTTTTCACCTAATGAAGTATCTTTATGTCGCCTATAGCTGACGAAGACATCATCTATACCTTGGCGAAACGACTTGTGGTTGCCGCGTGGTGTCTAATGGCCGTCGTTCTCGTCAACTCTTACACCAGCAGCTTAGTTTCCTACTTGATGGCTCCAAAATACGTATCACTGATGAATACAATTCAAGATTTGGCAGAGAGTAAAGAGATTTCTCTCATCGTTCTGAAACATACCTCAATGCATTCCGAATTGCTTGTATGTAACAGAGACTAGCAGAACTGTTTAAATACAAAAAAAGTTATTACGATTTAATGATAAACAAACAGGCAGCAAAGTACGGTGTTCTAAAGAGACTTGGGGACAGACTAAGAGCTGATCCACAATCCGTCCTCACATCGCTGGAAAACCTTCACGATATCATCTTTTCCCAATACAAGGCGTTTCCAACCGTAACATAACATGGAATAATATTAATTTTAAAATTAAAAGGCCTACTGCCCCTTTTAAAACTGTATTCGATTATCAATTCCGCGTAGGGAGAAACGCCGTCAAAACTTCGAATGGACAGAGACTTCAAAGCTACTGGACAATGTCGCCTTTCCATTGCCAAGGAGTCACTCTTTCCGGATCAGCTTGCCATCGCCATGACAAAATACAGCCCATTGACGAACATCTTTAACATCGAGTATGGCATGATTTTTCCTAAATTTTCCTTATTACACAAAATTTGTCGTAAAATCCTTCAAGGCGCGGATTTTAAATTTAATTTTTGAAAGGCTGATATGGTTGCGACAGTTAGGCTTGCTTAACCACTGGAAACGCTCTCGTTTACCCAGACAAAATCGCTGCTCAGTTCTGCAATCCTCTTCTCTACGTTCAACTGGTAAAAACAAACGATTGAATCTCAATTACCTTTCTAGCGCTTTCTTACTTTACGGTATTGGTATCACGTGTACTGTCGTGGCTTTTGTTTTTGAACTATTGATTTTCTCAATTCAATCTTTTTCTCGAGTCAATATTAAAAATCACCATTCACAGACTTTTGTAAGAAAAGTTATTACGTAACGATTTATTTTTTGTTACAAATCTTCTTCTGCAAAATATTTTTTTTCATTAAAAAAAACTTATTTCTCTAACTTTTAATTATGTACGTATATCACTGTTGTACTGATACTATATGATTATTATATATAACCATGGCAAATTACTTGACGATGAGATTTGGCTTGATTAAATGAAAACGGATTTCCTCTACTGCGTCCCATAATACATATATGGAATGCAGCTGGAAGTCGTTCAGATATCACTTATAGTTCACACGCCCATGTACACACCTCTTGTTAAGTTATCCAGGCCAGTAACTGTATTCGGATGCAAAATTGTTGTTTTTAATCATAAACAGTTATAACTGAGAGATTACACAATGTCACAATGAGAAGCAATACAAATTTATGAATTACGAAGAACAAATAATCGCTACGAAGAGAATTCTATTTAAGTAATGTCACAAGATATAAAAAATTGGACTCACAGTCTCGCACCATTTGGTTTAACTGTGAAGTATACTTAAAAACAGACACAATATGAGTATTAAGACCAATCTGGATTCAAAGGAAGAAAACTGAAAAAAGTTCTTAAAGCTTTTAAAGCTGAATACGTACTGTTTTTAACTCGTATCTGATGACGCGTCGTCATAGTTTATCCATTCTTCTTCCTCACTTTCGTCGTCGTCTTCTTCGGTTTCTTCTTCCTCACCTTCGTCCTCTCCCTCGACTAATTCCTCCTCTTCTTCTTCGTACAAAGCTTCTTGATCCTCATCTGTTTGCAGGCTACGGCGTCGGTCGAGCCACTCTTTGACAACACGAGACATATTTCGACCGCTATTGCCGGGATGTCCAAAGTAAATGTAAGCTAGCCGACGAAGCTCGAGTAGTTTGTTAATCCTTTCGTCGTCATCTTCAATTTCGTCCTGGTTTTCAATGCGAATGACCTCGCTGGTGAAGTAGATGATGGACTCGCTAACATCGAGACACTGCAACTTTGGATTCGGGTTTAGACTTATCTCAATATTGTTCAATCGTTTAATCATGTCCAAAACAGTTTCGAACAACTTCACCAAAGACGCCTTCTTCGACATAAAGTCCTCCTTCATTGCACTGCACAATTCTTTCACTGTCAAGTTCTTCTTCAATTTGGCGTCGTACTGTTCCTTGATGGCGTCCAACGAAGTCGACTCCTTTTCATGGTAATTATCCCATCTGAACGGCTCGTTTCTGTGCATTTTCCACGAACACTGTTCCGGACAAACGCGGCAGACGGGCTGTGCCGGATTAGTGTGATCCATGACATCGCAGTTGTCTTTATAATCGTCTTTGATGCCGCAAACTAAATGGCACGTCACTTTACATACAGTACAGTTGGTCACGTATTTGCCGTACGGTAGACTGAATTGATGTGGAATCGTCACGTCCAATTTCAACTCGTCAATTTCGTTTTCCATGAGAAGAGTTATTTTATTCTTAAGGGTCGACAACTCTTGCAATTTGGTCAAGTCCGTCTTCATTAGATCGTTCAGTCCATTCACCGTCGCTTCGAGTCGCTTCTTCTCGTCAAGAACTTGTTTGGACAGAGGAACTACCTTCGTGTCATCAAGGGAGGTGAAAAAGTTTTCAAACGTCTTCAACCACTGCTCAGAGTCTTTTGAATCTACTCTGAGGCGGCTGGATTCAGCAAAAATGGAGCCGTACCATTTGAAGCACAGAAGCTGGCCTTCGGTCGCCATGCCGTGATCCCAGATAGACTCAAACAGAGGCGTAAAACTCTGCTTGTCGGCACAAGTGAAGAGAAATCGGACGTCGTTTTTGACTTCCAAGCCGAAGATGGTAGTCAACGAGGAGTAGATGTAGAGTTGAGATGACATGACGCGAGTCTCTGTGGGATCCATAACAAACCCGACCAAGTTGACCTCCTGGATGCTGTTGTTCTTGTCATCGAAAAAAGTGCGGACACGTTGAGTGATTTCTTTATTGTGGGCCGAATTACCTTCACGTACGTAGTTTGGAATGTCGATGATAGTCAGTGAATAATCGATGCGAAATCCATTTGCGTGATGAATGTCGTAGACGGTGATGCGATCTTCACGAATATTAGACGGATTGGTTAACTGAAACCGGAACGGGCCCTTCAAGTCGACACCAAAGATATAATTGACGAGGCTGTTGACTAGTAGAGTTTTGCCGGAATTCAAGGTGCCAACCAACAGGATTGTACGGAAGTTCCGCTTTGTGTTGACATTCGGTTCGCCAAACATGAAGCGATCGGCCGTCTCGAGTCGTCCCTTTAGTTTGGTAAGTGGAACAGCGTAGAGGTCCAGTCCGTTTCTTTTGCCGATTTTCTTGCTGCGCTCCACCAGCGTCTCGCCAAATTGGAAATCTTTGGCCAGCGTCGTAAATTCAATTGTTTCGGTCGGCTCACTCGTCTCCGTCCAATCAGTTTCGATGGTCATCATGTACACGAAATACTTCGAATTGGGCTGGAGATCTTTAAAACTACAACAGGTCTCGTAGTTTCGGAACTCGTATTCTTGAGCCGATACATTTGCTCCGTCCTTCCAGCATTTGACGTACACATGATAGGGGAAGGATGAGTCGATTCCAGTTGAATTTGTCCATTCCAATTTGGCTGATGTTCGTGTGATGGAATGAACCTTTAGGTTAGTTGGCGGCTCTAGAGTAACATTCTCGGGAGTTGAAGACGAAACCACGTCAAGGGCAGACGATGCGTCGACGACATCGCTGAAATCGCTGCGCCCGATGCATGTATCCGCTGCTACGCGGAATTCCATCGCCAATTTTGATTGAACGGTTAGTTGAATCTCGCCTGGCTCATTCATCCTCTGTTGCATCCATGGATCGTAACTTCCTTTCCGTCGATATTCAATCAAAAATTGACAAGGGAAACCCAGTTCCCCATAATCCCACGTTGCAGAGATTGCTGGCGAATTCGTCTCCGGAGCAAAAATCTGTAATCCAGTTGGTGGGCACGGCAATCGGCGTACGTTTTTCTTTGACAGTTTGCCAGCTTTGTAAACGGAGTAGTAGCAACCAAACTGTGCGTTGCTCTCCCTGAATGTGACGACAAACTGGACTTGGTCCTGAAGATGCGTGTTCTTCTCGACGTGGAGGGCCAGCTCTCTAACTCTGTCCAGCACGAGCTTCCGTTTAGCTTGGATCAAGTACCAAGGTTGTTCAACATTTCGAATGCTGTCACCTTCTTCGTCTTCGGTATAAATGTCTTCCAAATAGGAACTTTTCATAAATGACAGAATAGAGTTCGTCTTTTCATCCAGTGACGGAACAAAAAGAACAAGAGAGTATTCTTTGTTTGTGGACATTTTCAGTAGCCGGTCCAGTTGATTTTTACCGGCCAAGGTAACTCCGGCCCCAGTTCTGCTGGCAATCGCTTCCATCATCTCCAATTCGGCCCGTTTACAGTTCAGCCAATGTTCCAGTTTAGTCGGTCTAAACAGAGGATGGCGCAAGGCTTTGTCGAGGTCCGTTTTGACACGATTGTCGAAAGAGTTGACGCACTTGCGACCAAGAAAGACAGATATCTTCAACTTTGATTTCAAGACCTCTTGGTATTTGAAGACAACTTTTGCGAACTCGAGTAGTTTGGTACAAACAGCTGATCCTTTATTGACACAGGCAACGGCTTCTGCCTTTGCGACGATGTCTTTCCAGTCGGCGAACAGAGAGTTGCATCGAGAGGCCAAGCTAGCGTCGATGTCGCGATAGCCAAAATTCAACAAATCTTTCTCAGTTTGATCTGAAAGTAGAACATTCAAGGGACAAAGGTGGACGGCGATGGGAATGGCTTTGCTGTTCCCGACATTTCCCGGAAATATAACAAGTTTCTTCATCAGTCCAAGTGAGTGACTGTAAGCATCGAAAAAACTGCATTTGATAACAGGCTCAACCTGCAAATCAGCGTAAAGTCGGCACTTGATGCGAGAGAGAAGATGATTTTCATTCTTGTCGAATTGCTTTTTGAATTCGGGCAGGTGTTGGTTGCTTGACAAGGCCTTCTCCCATTTCAACGCCAATTTAGATAGGTTCTGCACGATTTCATTTCTTGCCTCTTCGTCAGCTTCTCCACCATCAACGTCCTGGGTAAAGACGCAATAAGCTTCGGCTCCATAGAAGACACCAGTGACAATGTGTGTCGCCATCGGGTATCCATTTTCATCTACGTCAACAAGAAGACGAGGGACTTCTTGATTGATGAGCGTGTCCAGATCCAAATGCTCTTCTTGTATTTTGAGACGGATAGCCAAAGTAAAAGCGGTTTCTGAAGGGTTTCTTGAGTCGTTAATGTAGTTACTGGCGCCTGGGAAGTTAACCAGGAAACCGGCTGCTACGCTCATCTGCAGATGATTATCGAGACCTAGACTTCCGGTTTTGTTATTGAAGTCGAAATCACGAAAAAATCGTTTCTCCCATCTGTGCTCGATTTGAGTTGCTGATTTCAGCATAGCCTTTCCCCATGACAAGTGATGATCTGAAATATGAACAATGTATCACAAAAATTATTTAATATCAAACATTGATAACACGGCACCTGAATGATTGCATAGCATTTGAGCAAAAGATTTTCATATAAACTCTAGCTACTATTAAACACATTCTGCTATTGAGCACCCATCTGTACAATTAAAACTGAAACACAAAAAGATGGTACATTAGGCCTATCATCCCTATAAAACTGTTGAAATTTACTACGATATTAGCTATTTTGCATGAATTTGTAATTCTAAACAGAATATTCAATTATTTATTCAGTTAAATATTGGTATGGGGAAAGCATAAAATATTAATGGAAAAGAGTGTGAAGCAAGGGAACAGTATATGTAGGCCTATACATCATCTACACAAAACAGACAACTTTTACTGTAAGTTCAATTACCTGACAGAACTTGGTCTTTCCTGTAGTCGTATAGATATCCCAAACTGAAGTTTCGACCTAGTGCAGCCATCTGAATCAAGTGTATTTGGAACTGCCCTCCATCAGTCGCCATGTTTTTTCTGTCAGTTTAGTTGAAATTCGGTTAAAAAGTATATGTGCCAACTTAAGGTATTTCGGAAACTCTTAATTTCAACACTAATTGACACAAAAAAATCGGGTTTCTTTCCACTTTGCTGTTCTAAAGATTAGACGTTGTGTACAGGACTACAGCTGGTGCAGCTGTCACTGCAGGGCAAGCAGACTACACTCGAGACGCACACTCCTCACTCCTGTTTTCGGTTTTCCAAGCCCCAAGGTATCGACAAGGACACCAGCGAAGTTCAGTCGCGAGCACGAAGATACCAAAAAAGAATTGATAATGGGGGGAAAGCTGAAAGGGAGGAGTAAGGGTAAGAAAAGAGCGGCCATTTTGTATTTTTCGTTAGCTTTTGCAATCGTAGTTCCCTCGAGGCTCGAGGGTCTCACTCTTCGTCCTCAGGTTTTAAAACTAAAACGTTACTCTTCGAATCAAATGCAAAGATAATGAATGTCGCACAATTAAAAAATTTAAAGTTTGCCGACGAAATACAAACATCCTGACTTCAGGAGGATACTGAAAATTTTACAGCATTTAATTTAATTCCCTCCGACTCTTGGTATTTAACTTCTTTGTCGTCATCGTCGAAGTTGGACGGATGATGAGGCAGGTAGCGATTTATTGAATTGCCGAGAAGCGGATGAACTAATTGAGACGTTCAGTGAAACTTTTACGAGGAACAGTAACGACGGCACCAGTATAAAACAGTCTTCGTGATGGTGGGACGGATCAATCAGTGAACTAGGAACAACAAAACCGTCATCAGCGGTCCAAAAATGGTTCTCAATGACCGAATTTCTTTTTTCCTTAATTTTGTGTTTTTAAAATAAAACAATGGTAGATTGACTGATTGACACTTAAAAGTTAAAAATATCAAAAACCCCTTGTTGCCGGCTCGATACGTCAATTCCCAGAGTGATTTTGAAAACTATAAAACCTAAAACAATAGAACCTATACAGAAAAAAACCAAAACTATAGTTATGCACCTTAAAACGCTTGCAGAAGTTTATTCTTTCAGAAAAAGACTTTATTGAATTAATTCATGTAATAAAAAGGTTTGACTATCCGGGGAATCGAACCCAAGAGCCTCGGTTCGATCTCGGGCTGAGACCCTCGTTGGAGGGCTCAGTCGTTTCTCGTTTTCATCAATTCAAACTTCGGTATCGGTTGTAATTTGTAATTTGAAAGCGCACAAGAAAAAATTTGTGCTTCATGGAAGTTTTGAAAACATAAAAAATGAGATTTTTTCAGTGAAATAAATAGCTTAAACCGTTTTCACTAAAAAGAAACTTTTCACTAAAAAAATGATTAATTATTTTTAGAATTTCAACTGATAAATTTTACAAAAAGGGTTTTTGTCGACTGCGCGACTAGACTGATCAGCCTTAGTCCTTACACATACTAGATTTCTTACATACTAAGCTACTACGTATCCTACTCTGTATCTTTGACTCCTAGTCGCGACATCTTATCTCGGGACTTAGGATGTAACCAGGACATTGCGTTCGGTAGGATAGCGAACACAACGACCACACCAAACTGCATGGGAATGGCGTGATTAACTCAGTTAGGCCGTTTTACAAAGTCATCCTTGCCAGGACACTTTAACCACTGAGCTATCCCGGTCACATCAGTTATCGTAAAATTAAAGGTATACTTTAAAGTTGCTATCAGGAACAGTTATGCTATTTATAGCCGTTTTTTCAGTTGAATTACACCGAGGGGGTCACTCTTTCCAGCTGTACGAGATTCTGGAATCAATGGAATTAATTAACATGGAGCCTATGATTATTGGAAACTGATCATTTATAGCCGTTTTTCAGTTGAATTACACTTGAAATTGGTAGGTAAACCAATAATGAGATCATTTGGACAAAAGTGTTTAGAACCATTGGAAAATGTGTTGTGGAAAATGTCAAAATGACTTTCCTGATGTGTAGCCTGCATTGGCTGCATAAGTAAAGAGACCACGCCCTTTTTGCCCATTACCTATAATTCTCTGTCCATGTGCACAAGGACGTCAAAATAATTTAGGCGAATAAAAAAGGAGAGAAAAAAATTTTTTTTTCTTTTTTAGGGGAAGTGCATTTGATTAAAAAAATTTAACTATAATGGCTGTTTTTTTACATGCGGACAAAATTCAGGAGCGGCTCGAGAGAGAAAAGAGGACCAAGAGCTAGTGGTCTCGAGATCGGACATCGATCCCTAATGGAATAGCCTTGTTTTAGGCTAATTAATTCGTAAGTCGGCTCGGAAATTTTAATGATCGAAGACTTTCACGGTCAACTTCCATATGGGCTAGGCTATACTAACTGGCGCTAGAGAAAACTTCAACCAGAATTAAACTGATGATTTTAATGATCAGACGCAATATGAAATATCGATTATTTGCCGTATATGTGTTGTTATTGGTTTCAACGCAGTAGTCTTGAAAACAAACTTACAGAATGGTTGTACGCCATACGGTTATAATTATAATTATAAGATTAATATAAAATGGCACTAATACAATAAAAAGGTATGTAGGACTCAGGGGCGGGCTGGCAAGCTTTTTTGGTAGTGGAAATCGACACAATTTCGCATATCCTACGAGAGTTTTTTTGCGACTCACTTGTCAATGTGATTACGGTGATTAGGTACGTACTGTTCATTCTACGGTTGTCTATGGAATGCCATTAGGGTCACAGAAAACCGTATATATACATCTCTACTAGGTCAGTTTTGTCTGTAGTGTCTAATTCGTGTCTAATTGTACATGAAGCCTATAAACGCATTTACTGCAGTAAAGTCAATGAAAAACTTGTATGTGTTATCGAAAGAAAAAAAACAGCAGTCCAAAATCTTTTCTTTTTATAAGTTTCATAAGCATTAAGTTCATCTACTTTTAAAACCGTCAAGCATCGCAAGCAAGCGAAAGGTTTGCAACGTTCAATTGTGGGGGCGGGGTCGATCGTTGGTCATTATTGCTGCTGTCAATGCAGTTCGGTGGAATTTTACATTCAATATTCAACAAAGATTTAAAAGAGTTTCTAGATTTCTTATTATCGAACAAAGTTCGATTATATGTGTCAAGTTCAAGTACAAATAAACGGAAAAATATTTGTAACGAGATGTGTCCCAATAATAAACAATCCAATTTCCGGTTACATGTTCAGCGTGGGTCGATAGTATACTTTTTCAAA
Source organism: Ceriodaphnia dubia (assembly GCA_022539655.2). Lineage (NCBI taxonomy): Eukaryota > Metazoa > Arthropoda > Branchiopoda > Diplostraca > Daphniidae > Ceriodaphnia > Ceriodaphnia dubia. The sequence goes on along the minus strand of JAKUCG020000214.1, from coordinate 1,341,924 downwards.
CACATGATCTTCACGCCCCCGGATGGCCTTGTGGTTAAGACGTTCTGTCACAAGAATCCGGGAGGCTGCCTGAACAACCTCAATCTCTACACAAACCGCGTCTTATACACATTAGTTAGAGGTGATTGAATATTAGCTAGGCATACGGTGCACGTTGAGGTTGGGAAGGCACTCGGCTATACTGGGCGAGCAAGGTATGGCCGAGCTTAGAGATCTGAATGAGACAAAGACCGGTGTGAAGAGCGCAATGATCTACTTCACGAATGGTCCAAAGTTCAGATCATTGCTCAGACAACAATTTTTTGCTTTTTTCTTTTGCACATTTCGCCTCTTTTTTCTTCCAAACTTTTAAATTCCAGCCGATCAGTTCGAATAAAACGACTATCAGCGCCCTCAGACGAGGAGGTCCCAGGTTCGGTTCCACGAAATGCAAAACTTTTTATTGAATGAAATAATTTTATCAAGTCTTTTTCTGAAAGAAAAATATCTTGCAATCATTTTGAATTGCATAATTATATTTTGAGTCGATTTTGAAAAATTCTTTCAGGGGTTTCAAAGCCACTGACTGGGAATATGGGAATATCCGAACCTAGCCGGCAACAAAGGAGTATTATCGATAGTTTTGTCAAAGTGACAGGCAATCCATTGTTAATTGTGATTAAACATATTGAGTCCGGAGCTCTTATATTCGGTAATATTGCTTTACTATATGCTTTTTTATACCAATTAGAACTTAAATAACCAGGTGTAGCAATAGACTAAATCGATGCCTTCAGGACGCTTATTACTCGACAGCTCTCTATTTAATCCTTAAAAAGTTATGGCCGTGGAACAGCTTACTCGTTTCACAGTGATGGCCTTCATTTGAGTAGAACTGTGAGTTGTTTGTTGTGTGCATCTCCGGATATGAGGAGGTTCCTTGCGTTCTCTCATAAACGCACATTCCTTCCATCCCCCGCCGTCGCGTTGCATTTGCGATGCCCTCGCACACAGTAGCTTTCGCCCCCCTCTGTTCTTGGAGATATACAGACACCAGCGGCAAGGTAGTCTATAGTCTCAACTCTCCAACTCATTACCGGCCTGATCTGTTAGATTTCACGAGTACTACGAGAGTAAAGGATGGGGCGGATGGGGGGGACATGGACCCAACCAATTTGCCAATTTGCTTTTTTTCAAATTCAACTGGCATGAAATTAACGATAGTTATCATAGATAAAATAATCATAAACAGTGGATCCGTGAAAGCAGTTACCTGCAAACGTGGGTTAAATTCCAAAAAAGTTGAAACTACCGTCTGCTTCATACAGATATTCCACAGTTGCGGCGATAACGTAGCCAACCAATAGCGAACAAATTCCTCGGCGTAGCCACGTTGAGGTCCTTATTTTTTTCCATGCCGCATTGCTTTATTAATAGACGTAAATGACTTTGCGACTGTATTGATACGAGTTGTATTGGTCTTGATCTGGCTCGGTTTGAGTAAGAGGCCAGCTGTTGGTGAGGGATCTCGATTGCGAAGACCTGAATGTTGCTTTCGTGCCCTGCTGGAACGCTGAAGGCTCCGTCGGTATCCATTTAAACAAAACGGGGTTGGATGGTAACGTTTCTTCGATGCATTCAGGCGGCAACAGCTTGTTCTCCGGTAATGTTGCTGGAGCAGATTGGACTGGGGGAGTTGGTTGGAAGAGTGGGATTGTGCTGGGGGAGCAGAATGAACTGGGGGAGTAAGCGGAGCTGGAGTCTGAGGTAGCATTGGTTGAGGTTTCAAGTGAGATCGATCCTCAGCCGAGCTTTTCAACGGTGTCGTGTTGGTGGTTTTTGTCACATTGTTTGTTGTTGCTCCAATTGCAGTTCATGAACCATTTTGCACTGACAGCATGTTGATTTAGAAGTCGAATTGTTCTCAAAACCTGACTAACGGGCTGATGAGGTGTTGGGAATCAAGTTGGTGAAATTCCTGGGCTGGATTGATTGGCAGGCGGGGTTTCATCATGCGAGGGACCATGTTGGCTTGATTGCCTTGCTGCATTTTAAACTGAGGTCTCTGTGGCATCTTGGTTGTTTGTGGTTCCTGTTGCCATTGCATGTTGGGGCAACATAAGGATCGAGAGACAGGGAAAGATTTGAACTCTGCATAATTGGAACTGTAACTCTTGGCAGCTCGACAAGTTCATTGAACTTCAGCTCCCATATCTGGGAGCTGAACCTGCTAATGGTACAGCCTTGATATATAGAAAGCCATCTGCGTAGTCAGTGTATGATGACACCTGAATCCTAATGGTTCTCAGTGATGACACCACACAGCCCTGATGGTTCTCAGCAATTCGTCCAAACTCCTGACACCGGAAACCTTGTTTCAAATAGGGTATATAGTCTCCCATTTTAGCATGATACTTCCCTGAATTATTACAGAAAAGAAATTTCGTGAGAAAACTGAAAACAACAAAGCCCTCAAATGAAGAGAGACACTGATTCATACTGTGGAGTTGATCGTCGGATGTGATCGAAGTTTTTTCCGTACCAAAGGCTGGATTTCCGGATTTCCGTTTTGACTTGTTGCATCAACTTTTCCGTCTTCCATTTTCGGTAGAAAACTTACAAGTTAACCTAGAGCACTTGGTAAGGCGAATGGAACAAGAGATTCTTCTCGTTTGAGCAACGCACGAGTGGGTAAGAGAGTGAGGCCAGCCAGCGAATATTTTTTTTTTGAACAGGTTAGGAAATCAACAGTCTCAAACGCCATCTAAGACTCAAGTTTTAAACCTTTTCTAACAGATATTTTGTAAAATAAAAGGTGCGAGAAATAATCGAGGTTTACTAAGTTAGTAAGCCTTTGGATTTCTCGGCCAATCACTTGACTTTTCCATATCCGTAAGCCAGATCCGTCTGTCTTAATCTCAACAATTGGATACGCCAACTAAACCTCGTTCGCCAACTAAAGACCATCTCCGTTCTTCCTTTAATACTAGACGTTCAATAGGGATAACTAATCAACTATGCCCGTTTACAGTTTACTGGGTGCTAGTTCGTACGTACACACAGCCTCCCGGCTCTATACTGCATGCTCGCGCTCTTTACTAAATCAAACTGAAAGCTAATTTTGGTATATTTATCATAGAAATCGACTGAATTATGTTAGAAACAATCACTTTTAACTATATTATATAATGAATTTCGAATTTTTTTCCTCAAAATATGTGCTGCCTTGATTTTCCCGGTCCAAGAACAAACTGCGTGGGCGAGGAAATAGCATATTTACCATATCTTGGCCATGATGCAGAAGATTTCAATTATTCAATTAAACTTTATTTCCATTGCATTTCCACATGAACCTATTAGTAAGTTAATACATTGTCTCACAAAGTTCATTGTAATTGATTGTACATTTAAAGTATTGAAATTCCATAAATAACAACTAAACCTAACCGGGCCAACACTAGTCACTTATCGTCACTTCTGTACGGCTATAAATACTTTTGATATTTACACTATGTGTAAGAGCATAGATGCTCTTATAACAAACAATGACGATAGCAATGTTGTCAAGGTGATGAGATGTGTCACCCGTCGGGAATTGGCGGTTAAAAGCGGCTTAGCACTGCTACTCGGATTCCCGATGATCTGTGTTCCTAACCGAACGCAGATAACGACAACAAAGGCACAATACCGATCATCATTTTTAATTTTAATTTTTGACTTTGGATTTAACCTAAGTCTCCGCTGGGCATTTCCTAAGTCCTTGGAAAAATACCTGAACCTGAAGGCACTTGTTAATCATCAGGACATTCCGATATATCCTGTGGGTGATGAAGAAGAAAGTAAGAAAAGGGAAGCACTCGGGGAAACGTCAGGAGCCACACACCAAACGTTGACACGTTCGCCAACCCAACCGCGTCGGAGCTTGTCGGTAGCAAATCGTTCAAGATATCCCAAAAAGGGAAAGAGGTCACGGAACGTCTTCAGCTCGACTCCTTCTACCCAACAGCTTCTAGTAGTACACTAGAACATTCGGAGTTCAACTCCCCTGTTTCGGAGATGTTTGCAAATAAAATTTCAAAAAGTCGAGGATAAATGATTTGGAAAGAAAACAAAGCCGTTTTCTGGGCCGGCATCACATACATAAATCATTAGATCTATGACGAACGAAGGACTCTATAACCTTGTTTAGACGACTAGGGAGTATCGTAGGATCAACATTGAGTCGAGAGGATAGACCTTGGGCCGGCGTCGCCGTCGCGTCCGGTTCGTTTTTGTTTGGGCGCGGCGGTCGGCTATGGTCGGCGTCTGTTTCGAAACGGCGGCGCCAATTAGATATGGACTTGGATGGTGTGCGGGCCAACAGAAATAAGATATAGATGTGATTTTCCTCTCCCCTGAGTGGTGGTTGACCAACGAGCGAACCAAGGCTCTGTTTACACTAACGCGTCCGGTTGGTAACGAGACGTAATCAAATACGTTACTACTACTAAGTTGGTTTGGTGTAGCTTACTGGACTTTCAGAATTGTCGCTTTCTTCCACACCTATCAGCGGTCTATTTTCAGCGTTGTTTCCTTTTGCTCACCAAGTAATTTTTCTATGCGATCGATTAAACTCTGGACGTGGTCATCGATCCCCATTAGTTTGAGAAGTAATAAACCATATTGGTATTTCTTCCAACAAGTCCGTGATAGATCCCAATAATCTCTCAAGACATTCTTAGGGGTCTTATCTTTGTTGAAGGATCGGTCGTCGAAATTTAAAATCTTGCCCCATAGCGGCTCCAGGAGATCGGATACATTTTGAATTTGACTGACTTCGGGAGAATTGCATGAAATTTTTCTTTTTATTTCTCTGTCCCACTCGTTCTTGACGAATTCAATATAGGATTTCTTTTCGGTCCAAAGCCGTGCTTCGCTCTGGTCCGATATTTGTCGCAATGTCATCTTGATAGGGTTCCATTTCGTATCATCGTCAATACCCGAACTACTAACAGCGTTTCTCAGCCAATCACTTCATTGCTGGAACGAATCCAACTGCTGCAGACTTTCCTGAGAATCGCCGATAATTTCACATTTGATTTCTATGTGATCTAGTTCGGCTGGTAGTTTTTCGCTAATCAAATTCGGATTGGTGTAGATCTGATTCATAAATTCTCTGGCTGCTTGGTGAATGTTATTTTCGGCGTCATTCACTGATGACTCGTCCTCTCCTTCGATGGCTTTCTTCATGGAACAATGTAATTCCGAACCATAAACCACTTCTTCCACCAAGTGAGTAGCTCGGCCATCAGCACTTTCTAACTGATATTGGAACATAAGATTAGAATCGAGGTCATCTTTATGAAGGATTTCAGTTCGCTGAGCGATACGGATGAAAAGAAAGACTTGAGCTACGTTGACTTCCTTTTCGTCCGCAGGATCGATGGCCTTCTGTAATCCATTCGATTTCGTGCCATCACTTGCTGTGACTGTGAAGGTCTCCGAGTTTCACATTCAACCCTAAAGTGAATAGCTGAATTGTTTCCATCGGATCCAATTATAAATTCAGATGAGCGGCAAGATCATACGTTACCGATCAGCAGCAAGATGTTTTTCTTTTCAAACTGTTAAAAAATAAGTGCGAATATTTTTGAACAGGTTAGGAAACAACAGTCTCAAATGTGATGCCAACTAAAGACCATCTCCGTTCTCCCTTTAATACTAGACGTTCAATGGGGATTACTATGCCCACTAGGTCGTAGGCGCTCGTTCGTAGGTAAACACTCAGCCGCCCGGCTCTGTACTGCATGCTCACGCTAGCTACTAAATCCAACTGAAAGCTACTTTTGGTATATTCATCATTGAAATTGACTGAATTATGTTAGAAATCATCACTTTTAACTATGTATGATGGATTTTGAACGTATTACTCAATTAAAATGAAATATGTAATGCCTTGATTTTCCAAGAACAAACTGCGTGGGCGGGGAAAATTGCATTTGCCATATCTTGGCCATGATGCAGAAGATTTCAATTATTCAATCAAACTTTATTTCCATTACATTTCCACACTAAACTATTAGCAAGCTAATACAATATCGACAATATCTCACAAAGTTCATTGTAATTAGTTGTACATTGAAAGTATAGAAATCCCGTGAATAACAACTAAAACCTAACCGCCAACACTACTCACTTATCGTCACTTCAGTACAACTATAAATACTTTTGATATTTATGTTATCTAGTAAGAGCAGGGCTGGTCATGCGGGTAAGGGGATCCTTTGCCTTTGTGCTGTTACCTATATCTCTTTCCATAGGGGCTTTCTGCCGTCTAGTAAATATCCTACAGTTTACTAGGCCAAGCAGAAGCGCAGTACGAGTACAGTCCAGGCTCGACCTTTTTTTAAAGCTATGGTAAATGACGGTAAATGAGAAACGTGCATGACCTATGCACCTTACTATGATAGGAAAATGTGTAATGGTCTCCTTAGCTCCTTGAAACTGTAACTTTCTCGGAAATTTTTGATGAAAATATCAAAAGAACAGAAACGGGCAGAAGCGGGCTTTTGAAGGTCGTCCAGGAATCATGAGAAATTCTTCATGAGATCGGTAGAACTTGCTAGGTAGGCGACTAAGGCGAGTATATATCCCAATAGTTAGGCATTATCCTCTCTAGTTTCAAAATCTCCTTCTTGAATGAGAAATGCTCCTGATACTGTTACTATGGACGTTGGAGCATGTGAATCTCCCTTGTTCATTTTCCTTCAGAACCATGTTAGAAAAGAAACTCACCTTTAACCAAAGTTGAATATTAGGCGCTCTTTTTGTCAACAAATATGACGCCAATTTGCTTTTAATGTTGACACTGTTAAGGAAGGCTTTCTGTTTGGTCAACGTTGCTTCAGCCTAATGAAAGAGAATCATATTTAGTCTCAAATATCAATGGACGGACAATTAGTTTAACTTTTCATGCATATCAATATTGAAAAGTCAAGTTCAGTTTCTATAGCTTGTTATAGTTTCAATTCTTGTTTTATGTTGAACACTTGTTAGTTTAACGCCAGGTTTAATTACGCAGTTACCTAAGAGGATTCGTATCGCAACTCATCTACTGCTGGCTGAAGACAAAGCAGCGTAGAAGGAGATCTTCTAATAGATAATAATCATCGGCTGAGAAAATAAATTTTGCCCCGTCTGAGGTGCATAGTCGCATACCATTTTTGCGTTTCATGTAATAGTCGCTGGCACGCTCGCACTGTGACTGCATGGTAAAGGTTAAGTGATGGCGAAGCGGCTGCTTATTTGCTTTCGGCAAAGCCTTCTCTTTTTTCATAGAAGAAAACAGAACAAACAGAGCAGCAACTGACCACCAAATACTAGAGGGAAAAAGAGAATATCAGTTTCTCGGGGATTTCAAATCGGTTCCAGTCGCATTGCGTGATCTCACAAAAATGTGTTTCTCCGTCTTCTCGATGAAAGTTACGGACAGTGTCTGGTTGAAAATGGCCGCCTGACATTCTGCAGGGCTGGGCAAATTATCGGCGCTTCTGTCCACCCCATCCAGGGCGCATTTCGAGGCGATGGCAAGCTGTTTGATCAGCGATGTCGGCACAGCTCCGAGGTCTAAGCTGATCGCGTCCGATGGGGAAAGGATTTCCGTAATCGACTTAGTTGACGACGACAGAGTCCCGCGCGCTACGGACTCGACAATACCAGCTGCTGCTGACAGTTAACGTCGCTGATCAGAGCGACCGGCCGGCCGAATTGTCTGGTAGTCTTCAGACTGCATGGACATGGATAAGTACTCGAAGACATTACGGAAGCGCGACGACTGGATCTCGTCCTTCATCATCTCGAAGATGTTTTTAGTGGAATTTTTCATCTCGTCGATGATTTGAATTAATGTGTTGCCGAGTTTACTACCGAGCACTATACTTGACAGACAACATCAGGGCAATCAGCGTTGAAGTATTTGCAAACTTCTTCATGCACCTTCTCACCCAAGTTCGAGATTCATATAGGGTTCTAGTTCCATACATACACCACAATGATAGGGCGCTACTTCTAAATCTTTCATCTAAAACTAGTCTAGATCCTACTTCATCCAATAAAAAAAATTTTTCATAAAAGAATGTCGAGCCAGGACTGTACTCGTGCTGCGCTTCTGCTTGGCCTAGTAGATTCCTACAATTATCGAATAGACGGCAGATAGCCCTATGAAGAAGGCATAGGTGATAGAATACAGCACGAAGGCAAAGGATCCCCTTACCCGCATGACCAGCCCTGCTCTTACTAGTTAACATAAATATCAAAAGTATTTATAGTTGTACTGAAGTGACGATAAGTGAGTAGTGTTGGCGGTTAGGTTTTAGTTGTTATTCACGGGATTTCTATACTTTCAATGTACAACTAATTACAATGAACTTTGTGAGATATTGTATTAGCTTGCTAATAGTTTAGTGTGGAAATATAATGGAAATAAAGTTTGATTGAATAATTGAAATCTTCTGCATCATGGCCAAGATTTGGCAAATGCAATTTTCCCCGCCCACGCAGTTTGTTCTTGGAAAATCAAGGCATTACATATTTCATTTTAATTGAGTAATACGTTCAAAATCCATCATACATAGTTAAAAGTGATGATTTCTAACATAATTCAGTCAATTTCAATGATGAATATACCAAAAGTAGCTTTCAGTTGGATTTAGTAGCTAGCGTGAGCATGCAGTACAGAGCCGGGCGGCTGAGTGTTTACCTACGAACGAGCGCCTACGACCTAGTGGGCATAGTAATCCCCATTGAACGTCTAGTATTAAAGGGAGAACGGAGATGGTCTTTAGTTGGCATCACATTTGAGACTGTTGTTTCCTAACCTGTTCAAAAATATTCGCACTTATTTTTTAACAGTTTGAAAAGAAAAACATCTTGCTGCTGATCGGTAACGTATGATCTTGCCGCTCATCTGAATTTATAATTGGATCCGATGGAAACAATTCAGCTATTCACTTTAGGGTTGAATGTGAAACTCGGAGACCTTCACAGTCACAGCAAGTGATGGCACGAAATCGAATGGATTACAGAAGGCCATCGATCCTGCGGACGAAAAGGAAGTCAACGTAGCTCAAGTCTTTCTTTTCATCCGTATCGCTCAGCGAACTGAAATCCTTCATAAAGATGACCTCGATTCTAATCTTATGTTCCAATATCAGTTAGAAAGTGCTGATGGCCGAGCTACTCACTTGGTGGAAGAAGTGGTTTATGGTTCGGAATTACATTGTTCCATGAAGAAAGCCATCGAAGGAGAGGACGAGTCATCAGTGAATGACGCCGAAAATAACATTCACCAAGCAGCCAGAGAATTTATGAATCAGATCTACACCAATCCGAATTTGATTAGCGAAAAACTACCAGCCGAACTAGATCACATAGAAATCAAATGTGAAATTATCGGCGATTCTCAGGAAAGTCTGCAGCAGTTGGATTCGTTCCAGCAATGAAGTGATTGGCTGAGAAACGCTGTTAGTAGTTCGGGTATTGACGATGATACGAAATGGAACCCTATCAAGATGACATTGCGACAAATATCGGACCAGAGCGAAGCACGGCTTTGGACCGAAAAGAAATCCTATATTGAATTCGTCAAGAACGAGTGGGACAGAGAAATAAAAAGAAAAATTTCATGCAATTCTCCCGAAGTCAGTCAAATTCAAAATGTATCCGATCTCCTGGAGCCGCTATGGGGCAAGATTTTAAATTTCGACGACCGATCCTTCAACAAAGATAAGACCCCTAAGAATGTCTTGAGAGATTATTGGGATCTATCACGGACTTGTTGGAAGAAATACCAATATGGTTTATTACTTCTCAAACTAATGGGGATCGATGACCACGTCCAGAGTTTAATCGATCGCATAGAAAAATTACTTGGTGAGCAAAAGGAAACAACGCTGAAAATAGACCGCTGATAGGTGTGGAAGAAAGCGACAATTCTGAAAGTCCAGTAAGCTACACCAAACCAACTTAGTAGTAGTAACGTATTTGATTACGTCTCGTTACCAACCGGACGCGTTAGTGTAAACAGAGCCTTGGTTCGCTCGTTGGTCAACCACCACTCAGGGGAGAGGAAAATCACATCTATATCTTATTTCTGTTGGCCCGCACACCATCCAAGTCCATATCTAATTGGCGCCGCCGTTTCGAAACAGACGCCGACCATAGCCGACCGCCGCGCCCAAACAAAAACGAACCGGACGCGACGGCGACGCCGGCCCAAGGTCTATCCTCTCGACTCAATGTTGATCCTACGATACTCCCTAGTCGTCTAAACAAGGTTATAGAGTCCTTCGTTCGTCATAGATCTAATGATTTATGTATGTGATGCCGGCCCAGAAAACGGCTTTGTTTTCTTTCCAAATCATTTATCCTCGACTTTTTGAAATTTTATTTGCAAACATCTCCGAAACAGGGGAGTTGAACTCCGAATGTTCTAGTGTACTACTAGAAGCTGTTGGGTAGAAGGAGTCGAGCTGAAGACGTTCCGTGACCTCTTTCCCTTTTTGGGATATCTTGAACGATTTGCTACCGACAAGCTCCGACGCGGTTGGGTTGGCGAACGTGTCAACGTTTGGTGTGTGGCTCCTGACGTTTCCCCGAGTGCTTCCCTTTTCTTACTTTCTTCTTCATCACCCACAGGATATATCGGAATGTCCTGATGATTAACAAGTGCCTTCAGGTTCAGGTATTTTTCCAAGGACTTAGGAAATGCCCAGCGGAGACTTAGGTTAAATCCAAAGTCAAAAATTAAAATTAAAAATGATGATCGGTATTGTGCCTTTGTTGTCGTTATCTGCGTTCGGTTAGGAACACAGATCATCGGGAATCCGAGTAGCAGTGCTAAGCCGCTTTTAACCGCCAATTCCCGACGGGTGACACATCTCATCACCTTGACAACATTGCTATCGTCATTGTTTGTTATAAGAGCATCTATGCTCTTACACATAGTATAAATATCAAAAGTATTTATAGCCGTACAGAAGTGACGATAAGTGACTAGTGTTGGCCCGGTTAGGTTTAGTTGTTATTTATGGAATTTCAATACTTTAAATGTACAATCAATTACAATGAACTTTGTGAGACAATGTATTAACTTACTAATAGGTTCATGTGGAAATGCAATGGAAATAAAGTTTAATTGAATAATTGAAATCTTCTGCATCATGGCCAAGATATGGTAAATATGCTATTTCCTCGCCCACGCAGTTTGTTCTTGGACCGGGAAAATCAAGGCAGCACATATTTTGAGGAAAAAAATTCGAAATTCATTATATAATATAGTTAAAAGTGATTGTTTCTAACATAATTCAGTCGATTTCTATGATAAATATACCAAAATTAGCTTTCAGTTTGATTTAGTAAAGAGCGCGAGCATGCAGTATAGAGCCGGGAGGCTGTGTGTACGTACGAACTAGCACCCAGTAAACTGTAAACGGGCATAGTTGATTAGTTATCCCTATTGAACGTCTAGTATTAAAGGAAGAACGGAGATGGTCTTTAGTTGGCGAACGAGGTTTAGTTGGCGTATCCAATTGTTGAGATTAAGACAGACGGATCTGGCTTACGGATATGGAAAAGTCAAGTGATTGGCCGAGAAATCCAAAGGCTTACTAACTTAGTAAACCTCGATTATTTCTCGCACCTTTTATTTTACAAAATATCTGTTAGAAAAGGTTTAAAACTTGAGTCTTAGATGGCGTTTGAGACTGTTGATTTCCTAACCTGTTCAAAAAAAAAATATTCGCTGGCTGGCCTCACTCTCTTACCCACTCGTGCGTTGCTCAAACGAGAAGAATCTCTTGTTCCATTCGCCTTACCAAGTGCTCTAGGTTAACTTGTAAGTTTTCTACCGAAAATGGAAGACGGAAAAGTTGATGCAACAAGTCAAAACGGAAATCCAGCCTTTGGTACGGAAAAAACTTCGATCACATCCGACGATCAACTCCACAGTATGAATCAGTGTCTCTCTTCATTTGAGGGCTTTGTTGTTTTCAGTTTTCTCACGAAATTTCTTTTCTGTAATAATTCAGGGAAGTATCATGCTAAAATGGGAGACTATATACCCTATTTGAAACAAGGTTTCCGGTGTCAGGAGTTTGGACGAATTGCTGAGAACCATCAGGGCTGTGTGGTGTCATCACTGAGAACCATTAGGATTCAGGTGTCATCATACACTGACTACGCAGATGGCTTTCTATATATCAAGGCTGTACCATTAGCAGGTTCAGCTCCCAGATATGGGAGCTGAAGTTCAATGAACTTGTCGAGCTGCCAAGAGTTACAGTTCCAATTATGCAGAGTTCAAATCTTTCCCTGTCTCTCGATCCTTATGTTGCCCCAACATGCAATGGCAACAGGAACCACAAACAACCAAGATGCCACAGAGACCTCAGTTTAAAATGCAGCAAGGCAATCAAGCCAACATGGTCCCTCGCATGATGAAACCCCGCCTGCCAATCAATCCAGCCCAGGAATTTCACCAACTTGATTCCCAACACCTCATCAGCCCGTTAGTCAGGTTTTGAGAACAACTCGACTTCTAAATCAACATGCTGTCAGTGCAAAATGGTTCATGAACTGCAATTGGAGCAACAACAAACAATGTGACAAAAACCACCAACACGACACCGTTGAAAAGCTCGGCTGAGGATCGATCTCACTTGAAACCTCAACCAATGCTACCTCAGACTCCAGCTCCGCTTACTCCCCCAGTTCATTCTGCTCCCCCAGCACAATCCCACTCTTCCAACCAACTCCCCCAGTCCAATCTGCTCCAGCAACATTACCGGAGAACAAGCTGTTGCCGCCTGAATGCATCGAAGAAACGTTACCATCCAACCCCGTTTTGTTTAAATGGATACCGACGGAGCCTTCAGCGTTCCAGCAGGGCACGAAAGCAACATTCAGGTCTTCGCAATCGAGATCCCTCACCAACAGCTGGCCTCTTACTCAAACCGAGCCAGATCAAGACCAATACAACTCGTATCAATACAGTCGCAAAGTCATTTACGTCTATTAATAAAGCAATGCGGCATGGAAAAAAATAAGGACCTCAACGTGGCTACGCCGAGGAATTTGTTCGCTATTGGTTGGCTACGTTATCGCCGCAACTGTGGAATATCTGTATGAAGCAGACGGTAGTTTCAACTTTTTTGGAATTTAACCCACGTTTGCAGGTAACTGCTTTCACGGATCCACTGTTTATGATTATTTTATCTATGATAACTATCGTTAATTTCATGCCAGTTGAATTTGAAAAAAAGCAAATTGGCAAATTGGTTGGGTCCATGTCCCCCCCAACCGCCCCATCCTTTACTCTCGTAGTACTCGTGAAATCTAACAGATCAGGCCGGTAATGAGTTGGAGAGTTGAGACTATAGACTACCTTGCCGCTGGTGTCTGTATATCTCCAAGAACAGAGGGGGGCGAAAGCTACTGTGTGCGAGGGCATCGCAAATGCAACGCGACGGCGGGGGATGGAAGGAATGTGCGTTTATGAGAGAACGCAAGGAACCTCCTCATATCCGGAGATGCACACAACAAACAACTCACAGTTCTACTCAAATGAAGGCCATCACTGTGAAACGAGTAAGCTGTTCCACGGCCATAACTTTTTAAGGATTAAATAGAGAGCTGTCGAGTAATAAGCGTCCTGAAGGCATCGATTTAGTCTATTGCTACACCTGGTTATTTAAGTTCTAATTGGTATAAAAAAGCATATAGTAAAGCAATATTACCGAATATAAGAGCTCCGGACTCAATATGTTTAATCACAATTAACAATGGATTGCCTGTCACTTTGACAAAACTATCGATAATACTCCTTTGTTGCCGGCTAGGTTCGGATATTCCCATATTCCCAGTCAGTGGCTTTGAAACCCCTGAAAGAATTTTTCAAAATCGACTCAAAATATAATTATGCAATTCAAAATGATTGCAAGATATTTTTCTTTCAGAAAAAGACTTGATAAAATTATTTCATTCAATAAAAAGTTTTGCATTTCGTGGAACCGAACCTGGGACCTCCTCGTCTGAGGGCGCTGATAGTCGTTTTATTCGAACTGATCGGCTGGAATTTAAAAGTTTGGAAGAAAAAAGAGGCGAAATGTGCAAAAGAAAAAAGCAAAAAATTGTTGTCTGAGCAATGATCTGAACTTTGGACCATTCGTGAAGTAGATCATTGCGCTCTTCACACCGGTCTTTGTCTCATTCAGATCTCTAAGCTCGGCCATACCTTGCTCGCCCAGTATAGCCGAGTGCCTTCCCAACCTCAACGTGCACCGTATGCCTAGCTAATATTCAATCACCTCTAACTAATGTGTATAAGACGCGGTTTGTGTAGAGATTGAGGTTGTTCAGGCAGCCTCCCGGATTCTTGTGACAGAACGTCTTAACCACAAGGTCATCCGGGGGCCTGAAGAACATGTGTTTGAAAAAGTATACTATCGACCCACGCTGAACATGTAACCGGAAATTGGATTGTTTATTATTGGGACACATCTCGTTACAAATATTTTTCCGTTTATTTGTACTTGAACTTGACACATATAATCGAACTTTGTTCGATAATAAGAAACCTAGAAACTCTTTTAAATCTTTGTTGAATATTGAATGTAAAATTCCACCGAACTGCATTGACAGCAGCAATAATGACCAACGATCGACCCCGCCCCCACAATTGAACGTTGCAAACCTTTCGCTTGCTTGCGATGCTTGACGGTTTTAAAAGTAGATGAACTTAATGCTTATGAAACTTATAAAAAGAAAAGATTTTGGACTGCTGTTTTTTTTCTTTCGATAACACATACAAGTTTTTCATTGACTTCACTGCAGTAAATGCGTTTATAGGCTTCATGTACAATTAGACACGAATTAGACCCTACAGACAAAACTGACCTAGTAGAGATGTATATATACGGTTTTCTGTGACCCTAATGGCATTCCATAGACAACCGTAGAATGAACAGTACGTACCGTAATCACATTGACAAGTGAGTACACTCCCGTAGGATATGCGAAATTGTGTCGGTAAGTCCTACATACCTTTTTATTGTATTAGTGCCATTTTATATTAATCTTATAATTATAATTATAACCGTATGGCGTACAACCATTCTGTAAGTTTGTTTTCAAGACTACTGCGTTGAAACCAATAACAACACATATACGGCAAATAATCGATATTTCATATTGCGTCTGATCATTAAAATCATCAGTTTAATTCTGGTTGAAGTTTTCTCTAGCGCCGGTTAGTATAGCCTAGCCCATATGGAAGTTGACCGTGAAAGTCTTCGATCATCAACATTTCCGAGCCGACTTACGAATTAATTAGCCTAAAACAAGGCTATTCCATTAGGGATCGATGTCCGATCTCGAGACCACTAGCTCTTGGTCCTCTTTTCTCTCTCGAGCCGCTCCTGAATTTTGTCCTCATGTAAAAAAACAGCCATTATAGTTAAATTTTTTTAATTAAATGCACTTGCCCTAAAAAAGAAAAAAAAAATTTTTTTCTCTCCTTTTTTATTCGCCTAAATTATTTTGACGTCCTAGTGCACATGGACAGAGAATTATAGGTAATGGGCAAAAAGGGCGTGGTCTCTTTACTTATGCAGCCAATGCAGGCTACACATCAGGAAAGTCATTTTGACATTTTCCACAACACATTTTCCAATGGTTCTAAACACTTTTGTCCAAATGATCTCATTATTGGTTTACCTACCAATTTCAAGTGTAATTCGAGGGGGCCGCAACTGACTCCAAATTGAGTGCAAAATCACCAGAATCTCGTACACTTGGCCAATAATCACCCATAAGGCTCCATGTTAATTAATTCCAATTGATTCCAGAATCTCGTACAGCCCTGGAAAGAGTTGCGACCCCCTCGGTGTAATTCAACTGAAAAAACGGCTATAAATGATCAGTTTCCGACATAATGATCACCAACCCAGCAGGAGTGCGTTCCTGATAGCAACTTTAAAGTATACCTTTAATTTTACGATAACTGATGTGACCGGGATAGCTCAGTGGTTAAAGTGTCCTGGCAAGGATGACTTTGTAAAACGGCCTAACTGAGTTAATCACGCCATTCCCATGCAGTTTGGTGTGGTCGTTGTGTTCGCTATCCTACCGAACGCAATGTCCTGGTTACACCCTAAGTCCCGAGATAAGATGTCGCGACTAGGAGTCAAAGATACAGAGTAGGATACGTAGTAGCTTAGTATGTAAGAAATCTAGTATGTAAGGAATAAGGCTGATCAGTCTAGTCGCGCAGTCGACAAAAACCCTTTTTGTAAAATTTATCAGTTGAAATTCTAAAAATAATTAATCATTTTTTTAGTGAAAAGTTTCTTTTTAGTGAAAACGGTTTAAGCTAAGTGACGATAAAAGTGACTAGTGTTGGCGGTAGGTTTTAATTGTCATTCACGGGATTTCTTTGCTTTCATCGTACAACTAATTACAATGAACTTTGTGAGAAATTGTATCAACTTACTAATAGGTTAATGTGAAAATGCAATGGAAATAATGTTTGATTGGATAATTGAAATTTCTTAATCCTCACTGAACGTCTAGTATTAAAGGAAGAACGGAGATGATCTTTAGTTGGCGAACGAGATTTAGTTCGCGTAACTAATTGATGATGAGGTTAAGACAGACGGTTCTGGAGCCGAGGCGATGATAAAGATGATGAAAAGATTCGACTCGGCACTCGGATGAGTAGGCTTGTTCCGCAGAATTGTTGACGGTCAAAAATGTTGACTCAACATTTTTGAAAATTAGCCGGATGCATTTTCAATATTTAATGCTTATGTCAGCCATTGTCATCAGCTGTTGGATGACACAATAAAACTAAAAAGAAAATAGTGATTGTATTTTAAATACCTGGTTCTGCACAATAACGTGGCACATGCACTGATGTTTTCGTTTTTCCTAACTAAGCCTCAAGGTATCGACAAGGACGCCAGCGAAGTTCAGTCGCGAGCACGGAGAAACCCCCCCAAAAAACTGATAACGGGGGAGAAGCTGAAAGGAGGAGTAAGGGTAAGAAAAGAGTGGCCATTTTGTTTCCTATGCAGACTTGCTGGTTGGCTGATTGCTGTCTCGGTCTCCTCGCTATCTTAGATCCCTCGAGGGACTCACTCTCACACTACTGTTTCCTTGCGTGGTTGTAAAAAAAACGTTACTCTTCGACTCGAATGCAAAAAAGAATGAATGCCGCAGAAGGAACAAACTGAAAAATCATGACTTCATGAGGAAACTGACAGTTTTACAGCAGTTTTATTTGTTTTTTGTTTTTTTTTTGTTTTCTTGCCGGCTTTTGGGATTTGACCTCTCTGTCGTCGTCGTCAAAATTGAACATATGACGAGGTCTGCAGCTGGAAATGTATCGGTCCGTATGAGAACCAAAGAGAATGATGGCTGACTCTGAAAGGCCGTCTCGAAAGCGACTGGCAGCCACTTGCAGAAACTCACGAACCACGGCAGCCTCTCGATCGATATCTTCTCTGCAATCCTAAGTCCTGACGTTCTTCTTGAATGCAGTTCTTCATGCTGTCGAGGAAGGATTCCATCGAAACGGTCGCATATACCGTAAACTGGAGAGTAGCCTACAGCATCCAACTCGGTTACTCGGACTCGACTTTAATAAAAGGAACCCTGCTAGTCCCGGAATGATTATAAATAAGCAAATTTCTTTTTTGCGCTCTTCCAGCAATCGGCCGAGCTTTGGAGGCACTTAAAGTTGACACTTAACAGTTAAAAATATCCAAAGTCTCTTGTTCTTGTTGCCGACTCGCGACTCGATACGTCTATTCCGAGAAATGATTTTGAAAACTGTAAAACTATACTTTAAAAACGACCAAAAATATAATTATGCAACTTAAAATGATTGCAGAAGTTTACTCTTTAAGAAAAAGACTTTATTAGATTATTTCATTGAATAAAAAGTTTTTGCATTTGGGGAATCGAACCCGAGGCCCCTCTCCCGTTGAGGGCGCAGCTTGTATTGGTATTGGTAAGAATAGGTACGTCCCTGCAGACGATAGCTACTGTGTTGCCATGTCTGTTAGTGCAGGGACATCTGGACTGAAAGTCCATTGGTACCGCCGACGTCGTCTGTCTGTTGGCGCAGCTTGTAGTTTCGTCAATCCAGCAGGATACAAGGACTTTATGTATCATAAAACAAGGCCTACTACATAAAACCAGCATCAAACTCAAACTTCGGTTGAAATTTGAAAGCCTGCAAGAATTTTTTCTTAAAAATTTTAAAAACTGAAAAATCTTAAGTGAAACAAATTGCTTATACCATTTTCACTAAAAAAATGATTAATTGTTTTTAGAATTTCAACTGATAAATTTTGCAAAAAGGGTTTTTGTCGACTGCGCGACTAGACTGATCAGCCTTATTCCTTACATACTAGATTTCTTACATACTAAGCTACTACGTATCCTACTCTGAATCTTTTAACTCCTAGTGCCGACATCTTATCTCGGGACTTAGGGTGTAACCAGGACATTGTGTTCGGTAGGATATAGCGAACGCAACGACCACACCAAACTGCATGGGAATGATGTGATTGACTCGGTTGGGCTGTTTTACAAAGTCATCCTTGCCAGGACACTTTAACCACTGAGCCATCCCGGTCACATCAGCTATAGTAAAATAAAAGGTATACTTTACAGTTGCCATCAGGAACGCACTGCTTGGTTGGTGATCATTATGTCGGAAACTGATCATTTACAGTCGTTTTTTTAGTTAAATTCTATTTGAAATTGGTAGGAAAACCAATAATGAGATCATTTGAACAAACATCTTAGAATCATTGGAAAAGGTGCTGTGGAAAATGTCAAAATGACTTTCCTGTGTAGCCTACATCGGCTGCATATGTAAAGAGACCACGCCCCTTTTGCCCATTACCTAATACTCTGGCCGTATGAACCATAGGACGTCAAAATAGTTAAAGCGCCTTAACTATTTTGTAGCTTTCGCCCAACTCTGATCTTGGAGATATATAGACACCAGCGGCAAGGTAGTCTATAGTCTCAACTCTCCAACTCATTACCGGCCCTTAAACGAAGGATTCAGCTGTTCCCGTACCACAACAGCGAGCAGAGATGCAGACGCCTTAACCACTAGACCATCTCTGCTCTATCAAAGTTTTGTTTTTATGTCTATTTATATTTAGCTTCCCTAGTCTGTTAGATTTCACGAACACTACGAGAGTAAAGGATGGGGCGGATGAGGGACCGGCCTGCCATTGCCGTCAGTCCACTTCTGTCGACTATCTCGGACTTGCATGGATGGAATCTCGGAAGTGCATGTAGCTCAGATAGAATAACCAAAATGTTAGAAGAGGTGCCAGAATCGAGTCCTTTTACTTGAGATTTGAAAAAGGCTTCGGCTAAAAGTATTACCGTACTATTGGTTCTCATCAGAGGCCGATTGTGGTTTAAATCCATGTTATACTTATTTTTATGTTAAAGACAGCTAATAAAGATGCAGTTTTTCAATTTTGTCAATACAATATTCCCGAATATATTGTATTGTCTGTAACGCCATCCATTTTTTCTATCAACCCCACTGAAGTAGGGAATCGTTACACTGCTGATGACTATCGTTCTCTTTTACGTGATTTGATGGTTGTTACCCTTTCCGGCACTTTTTACCGGCACTTTTGTAAGTGCCCGTTACGGCACCAATGTGTCCGTTTCGGCACCCCAAGTTCTCCTTCCGGCATCAAAATGAAAATTCGTCTGAAATCGGCTTGATTTTTCGTTGATTTCTCGGATATTTTTCATTCCGAGATCGTGATTTTTTTTTATTTCGACCCAGCCTCAATGTTGCTGGAGGGCGGCGATTGGGAAGCCATCTATTTAAGATCTTTTTAGTTGATTACTTGTCTGTTGGCTGTCTGGTGCTCTTGGCGGGTCCAGTCTTTGTGTTTGGAATTCAGTTACGGTTCTCAGAATACAATTTTTCTTTCTATTTTCGCTTTATTCTTTGTTTGAACGCATCAAAAGTGCCATGGATAGACCAACTCGAAATAAGCAGGTACGGTAACGTGATTGTAGCTTACTTTGTCAGAAAAGTAGTAATATTTTGCCGTTCCTTATTTATAGGTGCACTTCACTTATAGCTTGTTTAGCCTTTCTTTTTGTCAAACCAGGCGAACCCGGAGTGGACGTGCAGGAAACCCCGTCGAATGGCTGAAATTCAGGTCCTTGTTCAGGAATATTCATAGATTTGCACGCTGCTTGAGCGATCTCCAACAATTTGGCCATCGCGGAAGTAATTTGGGGATTTGTTCAGGCTGGAGGAGAATGAGGCGCAGAAGCTCCTTCCACTATTTTGTCGTCATCAGCTTTATTCCAATTTTTCCTTGATATTTTGGTCATCAGTTGCCGACTACGTGTGAAACTGCTAGGGCCCGAAGTTTGCTTTTCAAGTTGGCTCGCTATGTTGGGAATTTTTAGTCTTATTAACAATTCGGTATAAAGTCTTGTTCCTTGAATTCTTCTACGTATCCTGAAACAGCATCGCCGACAGCAGAAGCAAAAGCAATTGAATTCATCTGCTGATTGTTGCGTTCTGGGTTTTGGAGCAATATACAGCAACGGGTGAAACTTTCCTGACAGGATTAAAAAATTGGCTGCTTTTATTTTATACCCACTCATAGTTACGTTTAAAAAACTAACCCCTCACCCCTTCTGACCCCGGTCAATTGGGAAGGGTTTTTTTTAGCAAAGAACTACCGGTAGATGTAATAAAACCGCATAGTACGAAAATCGCGTCAAGAAACTTTATTTGCTGAACAGAGTTTTTGGTACCCATCCTTCGTACACAAATCGCCATAAGGCTTTGTCCTCACTGTTTGTTATCGAAAGATTGCCCAAACGGATTTTTTTATATAAAATATAAAACTTAAGCGCGATATAAGATTGAACATTTTCATTAAGTTTTGATAAAACAACGTAGTACAATCGTTCAATGGGGGTAAAGGTGGCTAAATGTTTTTAAAATGAGTTTTCAAAAAATAGAAATGTGTAATATAATTCATCACTTATCATTGAATTTAAAATGTGGATAATTGAAATAACCAGTTAAGAGCCAACTCCGAAGGAACGTTGAAATTGAAATTTTATTTTAGAATAGCTAAGACATGATTTTTACACAAATTAAAACATAACGTGATAAATGATATGAATTATAAGATGGCTGTTCTTGATAATTTCTAATATTCTGATTTTCGTTGAATTATCAGTCGCTGTGCAGACGTCGTCACAGATACGTTGCACAAAATCACAAATCAAATTCAAACAGTATCCATTTTTACATTTCAAACGACTGCCCATTCCAACATCACTTTTAACATGACGTTAGAAGAAAGTAACAATATATTTAAAAAATTCTATGCACTAACGGAAATATTCGGCCATATTCTACCGAAGCACAAAGGCCAAGAGCCCAAGACGCACTAAACATAGGCTACACAAACGATACAACACTGCGCTGTGCTAGGTGGCAGCAGTATCTATAGCAAACAAATCCTTTTTCCTGAAATTTCTTCGCTTCGAAAACGACACTTTCAAAAATCCCCCAAAACCTGGGACCAATTGAATTCATCTGCTGATTGTTGCGTTCTGGGTTTTGGAGCAATATAGCTACGAGTGGCCTCGGAGTTTTTCTAGCAGCAATAAACGGTTTTTTCTTTCTTCTAATCTTGGTTGGAATGACTGGTGGAACTAAGAAAATTTGTCCTGATGACCTCACAATGGCATCACTATATATGGAGAGTTGTTTACAGACTTAAAGTTTGCTTTAGTTTAAATTTGGGAGGCTCAAGAATCACTGAGATTTGAGACTTAACAGTTTCAACAAGTGTTTTGGTGAGACTTTGAAGGCTGTCCTGTTCTTTAAATGCAATGGATTTTAAAAGGTGTAATTCTTCAGTGACATAGTCTTTGGTTTAAAAGTAACTCTCAAGTAAATTCGCTAAAGAAGGTCCCTTGGGACCTTGTAAATTGTAATAAGGGGGCTCCACTGGCTTTAATAAATCTTTTAGATGTGGGCACTCACTAATTAAAACATTGGTACTTTTCTCATAGCCTTCCTTTAGTAGGGGGTGATGAATCAGCCAAATAGCCTAATGTCAATAGAAAGTAATGCCATTAATTCTTTCACTCGGAGACGTCGGAGTGTGTCAAGTGGATCAGGACGCATCAGGCACTGTTCCGCGCAGCTTTTACATGGGGAAGATACCCCGGTTCAGACTGATCCGACCTGATCGGGGTAGCAACTTGACAGTGCACTCTCGGTCATTCGGTTAGCGGTTACCACGTAGACTAGGCCCGTACCACAAGACGATGGATTGCGCGGCGCATTAATTAAGTTTTGAATATATGGCGTCAGCCGCGTCACTTGGTGCCAACTTCATGATTTAAATTTAAAAGTTAAAAACTGCAAGATTCTTAAACTATGGACTATTCAGGCAAACTTAAGTACTTAAAATTTAAAAAATAATATTATGATTAAAACAGCTGATCTGTAATTAAATATTTTATCAATACGTAAGGACCTTCTTCCTCCTGTATCTTGATTTTATTGTCAGAAAAATATAACCAATAAATATATGAAATTTCTAACAAATTTGGTTCTGAAAAAATGTGTATAATACACTCCTCTTGCAAAGTCATTCTGTGTATTCTCATTAACAACTAAAATGTGACCACACTTAGAAAGAAAACGAATCTTGGTTCGTAAATTAAACAAAACGGGAGAACAATAAAAGAACAAATGTTGGAAAAAAATGGGAATTTGAAAATTATGTTTTGGAACAATTGCGATTTTGTGTTGGATGCTTGGTTCCAATGAGCGCGTTGACTTGACACTCGAGAGGGAATTTCAAAATTATGTTTTTGAACAAGTGATTTTGTGTTGGGTCCAATGAGCGCGTTGGCAATCTACGCTGCAGTAGACGACGGCTCGGCAACGGCTGCAACGCTTCAAATTTTGGGTAGATTTACTACAAGCAGCACAAGAGCTCCCTTCAACATTTGCTGTACGTGCAACATTTGGTAGTATGCCAAGGTTCACGTCTTCAACATCATTAACACAGTCGACGTAAAGGGGTGAAATGAACGTCGCCAGCCAAGGGCTGTTTTCCCCCAACGGAAGATGTTTCTTCTGCCAAACACTGGGCAAAATCTTAGTCGAGTTTAAGCGTAAAATATAACGCAATAGTTGAGCTCCTTCTTCCGAACGCACCAAGATCTTCACTATTTCTATATCAGGATGGTTAGCAATTATTCGAATGAAATCATTTGTTGCTTGTTGCACGCTCAGTTGCCCGGTACTAGTCAATTTTTCTGCCATTCGATGGTCAACAGTGGATAACATCAAAAGCGGACAACCAGTCGGAGAGGTGCGGATGGGCAAATGGACTCTGACGAACCAGTCAGAAGTCTTGGAATTTTGGTTCAGAATCTCGAAATATTCTTGGGCCCGGTCCAATGCATTTACGAAAAGCGACTTGATAGCGTAGCGAACTTCGATCAAAGGGGATGACATGGTCGGATTCTTCAACAAGCTCATGTTGAATTGAGTGCAAATATGGTCCATCAAAGGATTTGTTTTTTTCTCTTCCCAAGGCTTGAAACGCTCCATAACCATATTTTTGATTGGTCGGAATTCGCATGGCCATGGCTCCCATAAAGCTTTTGTCAGGATCAAGGCGATGAAACGATCTTTGCGATGAAGCGTAGCATTGATGCTATCTACTAGAAACGGATGTGGGAAAGAAAGCGACAATGGCTTTATGTTGTTTGGTTTTTTTAGAGAAAGAGTAACTTCATGACCCGATTCGCATGGTTTCTGTTGATCAGTGCATACTACTTCTAAACCTATCAGAGAAATTTGAAAATAAGTCGACCAACTACACAGGAAAAAAAATATAGAATAACTTACCAGATAAACTCTCATCGCATGCAATTGAAATTTTCAAAATATACTGAGAAACGGATTCAATGCAACTGCCTGCCATCATTTTCGACGGAGTGATTTGAAGTGATGTCGGCTGTCTGAGTTGAATCGGATACGGAAGCCGACACTCTTGCCGACACTCTTCGACAAAAAACAAAGCAACAGATGGAAAGTGAAAAACGGGTACTCCAGTATGGATATCGATTGCATATCCAAAATGAGTTTCTTTTAAACCGTGATCCGGAACCATTAAAAAGGAAATTGATGCGCTTTTAATTCCACCCTTGGAAGAATTTACCCACTTTAAGTTGTAAATTGTCGATGTAGTGGACATCAGGATCCTCAAACCCGTTTTTAAGATTTTCCAAAACAAACTGCGGCCCTTCTTTCAAGAGTATGGTGTGAGGAATTAAAATTAGTCGAAGGACTGGGGTTCCGACAAAAACGCAGTTTTGAATCACAAAACCTCCTTTTCCCATCCTATCGATAGGAACTGAAGATGGATTTCCAAAATCTATATCAAACTGAATCTCGGTTGACAATTTCACAACCTTTATGCCACTCTTCCAGGCTTCTGTTGTTCTTCGCTGTAGGTGGAACGGGGAAGGAATGTTCAACTGATCACTAATTTCGTTAAGCCAGTGAGAATATCCGAAACGTTTCTTCATGGAACTAACTATGTAATCGAACGTCAGTGGCGTGTAGAACGGCATTCCACAACTGCTGCCTTTTTTCTTCTTTCTCTGATCTTGAACTATGAAGCATTTGAGTGCTAGCTGTTCCAGGAAACCACTCAGGGCTGGCGAGGATTGCAGCGTAATATTTCGTAACGAAGGAGCTTTTTGCCAGCATAGGTCAACAGATGGCACCATCATTCGTCCCAGTTTAACGGGTACGGAAGTAGGTACGGAAGACCCAAGTTCCACATGGCTAAGAAGTCGGAGTCCATATACAGTAGGAATCATGCTCAGCGGAGTACACAAGGCTTCTTCGAGGTACTCGAGGACAGATGGAGCTAAAGATCTCCAGGTCATACTATCGGTAAACAACATGGCTCCTGGAGTATCCGACAATATTCCACTAGCAGCATTAATTACGTTGGCTAATCCGATGTGGTCCGCGAGATTAGAACAATCAATTACATCGAACAAGTTATTTTTTTCAGCGTAGCAAAATTCCAGGGCATCATCCAAATGGAAAAAGATTTTGACAATATCCATGCGTTCACGATACGAAGTTAAAAGGCCCTTGAGAATCTTCTGACATGAACGAAGGAGAATTTTGTCTTTGACTGCCGTATCCAGTTGTTCTTTAGTTAGAGGTACGTAGCCATCATACGGGCACAAGGTGTAGTGGACTTTCCAGTGGTGTGACGTTGGAACTAGCAATGTCGGATTTACGCACACGGGCGCAACTTTGTGTTCTTATAAACCGGCAACTCCCGTTTCTGAAATACAGTAGAACTTCATTGCGGATCTTTTGTTTCGTGAACTCGTCACACTGGTCTGTTATCCCCAATTTATTTTCAAACTGAGAGGTTATTTCTTCAATTACTCTCAAAAAAGATGAATCAGTAATATTTTCATCAAGGTAATCATACCTTTTCATCAACAAGTTCCAGCTTCTCACAATGAAGCTAGACCTGAAACAATAATATTTAAATTAATTCTTTCAGCTTGTTATCTACGGTATCCAGACGGTTCGGCAAAGTTTTTTTTCCGGACGGTTCGGCGTCGTTTTCGGCAATTGCCGAATAATAAAAAATATTTTTTTATTTTTACGTCACCGATTCGGCGAATAAAATAAATTAATCTAAAATTGAAATAATATAACTTCAGACAGTTATGACAGTTGAAAAAAACTTAAACAATATCAACGCTGTATAATCACGATTCAGTAACTGTAAGATGATGAGGTGATATTCATTCATTGAACGTCAGGTAAAAAGGTTCTCATTATGAATAGACTCGTGTGCATGGTTTGCAACTTAGAGTTTAAAGGGCAACACACCCAGGCTACAGTGTTCGTCATGCGAATCTGAGACTTACAGGGAATGCTATCCCTCCAAACGTAAGAATTAACTATGTTACTATCTATTTAGTTAAACGAAGTTTGTAAAAAGTAAGAAATTCCATGTGTCGTAAATATGTACAGATATTTCTATAGGGAAGATTATTTGCTTATGGAGCAGAATAGTGAGCCATTCAAATTACACATGTGCAGTGTGCCAAGGTTGCGTTGTTGCAGATAGAGCCAACGCCGATGCTGTGATTGCCGAATCGGTAAAAGAATTTAAAAAATACAAGTTGCCGAATATGATATTTTCTGGATTAAAAAATTCTAAAACCTATTTGCCGAATCGGACGTGTTTTTCGGCAAACTTTTCGGCAAAATACAGACGTTTCGGTAAAATACTTTTTGCCGAACCGTCTGGCATTCGTTATCTACATTCTTTAGCAGCTTTGAAATAATAGGCTATAATTTACCTTTCCATTTTGATCTTTTTAGGAAATAATTCAGTTTCATTGTTTAGCGGAACAATAATTGAATACCAGTCCTTCCAAACTTCCCTCAAATGTTGCAACTGGCTACTTTTGCTTATTATGATATTTTCTGGTAAAGAACCATCTAAGAGTTCTTTCAAAACTTTTTGAACCCTCTTTCTTGTTTCATCTGGCCACTCCAAATTGTACCAAAACTCCCAAAGAAAGCTGATGTCTTCTTCATCATTAGGGTTGAAATCACTTGCTGACATTACTTTCAAAAGCACAATGTTGCGGGCAATGATGGATGGGCTTATATCATTCAGATGAATGTGCAAACTTTTGAAATTATGGTGTGCTAACGATGTTGCCTGAAGTGCATTCCTTACATCACCACAACCCAAAAAAAGAACCTAAAAATTCGACAGCATTTAGACTAGTTAGTAAATATACATAAGTATTATGTATAAGTAGTTAATTATGTAAGCAAACAACACACAGAGGAGTACAAAAAACAGATTACCTTTGTTACATTCATGTTATCACCACCATCACCAATGTGACATACAGAGCTTTCAAATACATTTCGCGAACGAGTGTTACCAAAGGGGTAATATAAAGGAAAGTATTCCAACATAGCGCGACGTGATGGAGTAACCATTCTGACTTATCTTACTCACACCTATTCTATAGAAAAGATAAAATTATGAAGGTACGATGAAAGCCAGGTAAACCATAAGCAAGACCCAGGCAAGACCATCTTGCTTATGGTTTATTCTTGTTATTGTTATTTTGCTATAGCTAGCTGACTTGTTTGCAAGTAATGATCATGTAATGATTCTCAATTTTTACTACATGAAATCATACCCTATTTCCACACTTTTTTTCGTCAGGTTGGAACTTGGAAGAAACGAACACAATTAAAGAAACAACTGTGTATGATGCATGGCCTACTTGATTATAAAGGCCATGAAGCTGGCTATTCCTCTGGCTCCCAGTTCTTCCTTTTTTCCAGCCCATCAGTTGGGGGCATCTGCACAGCGCCTCAAGTGGCCAGCATCGAGTATTCTATCTGATTGGCTGAAAAGGTGTCGGCCATTTACTAAAAGCGCCATTTACTAAAAGCGCTAAAAGCGGCATTTAGTCCGCCGTTATCGGCAATATTTTCCCCTGTGGTGTACACATAATATTTGTCACTTATGGCTTTAAGAAAATGAAGTTGGGACATAAAAGCTGATACGTTATATCTAGTGTTAACGTTTCATTCATTGACAGGCCACTGGTAGAGTAGTTGGAATACTGATTGACGAGACACTCAGTGCGTTTTTTAAATTGTGTAGTGGCATCGTCGTTCACCACGGGTTCAGGTTACCTTCGCCATCGTAGAGACGACCGTCGTCATAAAAAGCGTGAGTCAGCTCGTGACCCATAATGGCTCCTATGGCTCCAAAATTCAACGAGTACGGAAATCATATGTCAAATAGTGGTGAGTGGTGGTTCAACTCCGCGAGTTGAATTTCCAGTTGGAAGCTTGATTTTATATGGGGAAGTATCTCGCGAATTGTGGCGCCTTCTTTCAACGGCAAAACAATCTTTTAAAAAAATTCATAAGCCTCATACGACAAGAATAGTAACAAAATTTAAACATTTGAATAACCTTTGCGAACTGAACAAACACAAGGTTGCGTAAAAAGTCGGCACCCATTTAATTAATTGTCGAGATAAAGATCTAGATTTCTCACTGTCAATTCACCTTGATCCATCTAAAGACAGCATCAGAACTGATAAAATAGCAAATAGTCCATTTACATTTGGATCCCGTACCCTTATGGTATAGTAGTGAGACGGAACCACCATATCTCCCGATAATGTATAATATTCCCTTGCTGTCACTCTCCATTGGAAGAGCCAGCCGGTGTTAAGTACGTTGTGGGCCGTTTGCATTGCCTCTTCCAAGTCCCAATCGTTTTTCTTGGTCTGATTTACACTTTCTAGAGCCGGCCATCCGCCTATGAGTTCCAACAGTTCCAACAATGGTTTTCCACCAACCGATTCCTTTGTCTTGTTGACATCCACACAGGATTGGTAGTAGCGCTGGGCTCTTTTTTCTGAATCGCTGGTGAAATATTCAGCTGGTTGTTCTGCAGCAACATCAATAACGCACAAGAAGACGATTACAAGAATGCAGAAGCATACACAAATGTAGGCTACGTACCCAATAAAGTCTGTAAAGTGATTTGATGGTCTTGCTGTAGGCGAGCAAAGACATCCCAGCAATCGAAATTTTCTTTTGAAATTGGATTGGTGTGGTTCCATCGACCGCAAGCGTATTGGTAGAAATCCTGACAGGGATCGACTGATGTATTCATAGCTGACATCATCGCGGCCGATATACTCTCACAATGGGCCGTCATGCAAACACCATCAACATTATTCTCCGTCATAGGTTGAGTAGTGGGTTGAACTGTAAATTGAAGACTTGCTGGTCGCGGTAGCTCCGTTTTCCTGTTGGAAACAGTCGGTGACGTAGTTGCATCGAGTTCCATTAGGAGTTCTTCAGTGGCGTTGTTTAATTTGTGCGGTTCAAGATAAGAGCCGATCTGTTCATTCCGTATCACGATATTGTCTACTTCAAACTCCATTGTAGCTTTATCTGTAGATTGATTCGCGGACGGATTCAGCTCGGTTTGGGGTTCGACTTGGATTAGCATGACACAAAGTAAGATAATCACAGTGGCCACAAGTACACATGTTAAGAGCAAAAGACTCTTTTGACGGGTAGTCCGCTTTTTGCAAAATCTTTTACGTATGTGTTTATCTCTGACGTTCTCTTCGGTCACTAAGAACTAAAAACAATGATGACGATATCGGATAAACATGATTTGACACAAAAATAGCACGCGTATCTTATATTTATTATTAGGATTTAGGACAGTAGCATTTCATTCGCTTACCGATGTTGGAAGAAGAGTCTCGGCAGCCGGTCTGTCAAAATTGTTGCCCAATTCCACATTGTCGTCGGCCCTAGTATTACAACTAGTACTCATTTTTACAATCAAGAATTGAACTTGTGTATTGCTGGATTATTCAGATTCAGAACCTTGGTAACTATATTTTTTGAAAGTTATACAATGAAGAATGCGAGCTAGCTGCTAGCCGCGTCCTGATAGGCCCATAATACCTGCTCCAAGTTTACTAACTATTTACTACTGAGAGACTGCACTTGGACAGCTTCGTCAGAACTATGAAATATACACGTCTGAACAGTTCTAAGGAAAACTGGAAGAGAAAATAGAATGGTAAATAGGCGTCAGATAACGGTGATAACCGCTGTTTCATCGTGTTGGGAAATATACTAGCTGATTTCATAAAGCAATTTATAATGTAAGTGGCGACAGGGCCAGAGATAACAATCTAAGAGACAGTACGGAAAACGTACTTGATGTAGCAACAGACGACACGTAGTGTACAAATCTTTTGTTAAGTTTTTTATCGTGCGAAAGGGAGATGGGGTACGGTAGCCTACGGTACTCAAATCAATTCCTTTAAGTTCCTTATTCTCAGCCATTCTACAGTTCTCCATTCTCATTTCTCAATGCTATTTGTTCTATATTCTTTGCCGTATTTTTCCTTACCCCACGTAGGCGTGCACTATCACTATCACTCGAAGGGAATAGCCGAATAGCCAAGCGAGTTTGTTTGATGAGCCATGCTCAGCACAATCCCCAATCCGTTACGTCAATGGTTAATCGTCATAACTATAGTGAAATTAAACACGGACTTTGTTTACAATAGCTGTTTGCTATTGTAAACAGTAGCCTCGCAAATGGAATTTGGAGCGATGTAACAATGTTCCAGTCTTCAAACAGCTGGAATTGTATCGGTCCGTATGGGAACTAAAGAGAATCCACGATGGCCGGCTCGAGCCGGCTGGTTACGTGTTCCAAAAGGCCGTCTCGAAAAGCGACTGGCTGCCACTTGCAGAAACTCCACGGCAGCCTCTGGATCGATCTCTTCTCTACAAATATCCTGGCGTTGTTCTTGATACAGTTTTTCATGCTGTCAAGGAGCCGAAGAAAGGGTCGCCTAGCTTCGGCAAAAGCAGCCCATACCGTCAACTGATATTAGCGAAAACGTCGTTTTCAAAACCAGTACCGTATCCCTCACCTTTCAAAGTGAACGTTATTGACTTCTATTGACGCGCTCTATTATGACTCTATGAGTATAGACGAGGCGTATATGCATAGATTGTTTTCTAATTTGACCCAAATGATGGCATTCCGTATTGCCTCTTTTTAGATGTTTTTACATTAACAATAGGTAAACATAATGTCGAAACATTTGTGTTTGCCTAAATAATCTTTAGAAAGATAAACCTAGACATAGCATTTAGCGTCTTAAATTTTGCCTGGCTTAGGCCTATATTTATTATTGCTAAAAAGCTGAGTGCGCAAATCCTTCCTTTATTTTATTGAAATTATGGAAACGAAAACGGCTGAGTGCATTTTTTATTGTTGTTAACGGGCAACGGCTTACATTAGGAATCAGCTTTGCAGTTGATTGAGCTATGTGGGTATTACGTTAGCTATGGTATAGATATAATTACAATAAATCGCTCGGTTCCAGAAACTCCTAATAGCCATATCCTCCGTAATAGCCGTGTCCATATCCTTTTGAATAGCCTGAAATAGTGTAAGTGGTGTCCGTTAACAAATTACTTATTCGAAATCGTTTTAAGCGTAACATAATGAATATCGTAGTACCTCCATATCCCTTGCCGTAATAGCTGGGGTAATAGTTGTAAGACGGGTAACCGTAAGCCGGATAACCGTAGCCTCCGTAACCATGGCCTCCGTAGCCTCCATAACCATGGCCTCCATAGCCTCCGTAACCGTAGCCTCCATAACCGTAGCCCTTATAGTGTTTTGCCTCCGAAACCTCCAAGTCCTTATTTGTATCGGTAGTTTCTCCGGCGTAAGCCATAGCCATCAAAGCTACGATCATAAATGCGATCTACCAACACAAGATTAACAGGCTAGGGCTCAATCAATAAAACAGAGAGAAAAATTATTTTACTTTGATAGAAGCAGCCATTTTGTCTTGTTGTATCTTGAGGATGATCTTCCTTTATTTAAGAACCGAAATTGTTGTGAAGCTGAAGTTGTTGTGACGATCTGGCCTAAACCGTCGTGTTTATATACACGCCTTTTTTCTATGAGAAGCGAGAAAAAGAGGGACAAGCATAACCATACCCATACACTTTCCACTCCTTCGTTTCTAAAGGGCAGGTGAAAGGCATTGAACCAATCAACGAAGACATCAACGGTGCAAATCTATTCGCTTGCTGGATGGTCAAATTAAGCCTCGAGCGAGGCGCGCAAAAACTCGCTGCAAATATAAAGCAACTTAAACTGGAATACACTGGAATAAAACTGACCCGATATTTTCCATATTACCATATAGATTGACTAATACAATCTGTCTGTTATATAACACATGATTTCTTTCGAAATTAGGCTACTTATGAGGCACTTATGTGTTATTGGCGACCCATAGTTGAAACCCTTTGGAAACGTGTTTAAGAATTAATCTGCATTACCGAAGGTTTCAAAGCGAGATGGGAACATTTTTATAATTACATGTTCCCTTTTTTCCCCCATTTTGCTGGGTTAAAGAGGTACATGTATCCGGAGAAATGGAACCAGCGAGTATTCTGCTTAACAGAAATGAATGAATTACGTAAACAAAACTAATGTTCTTATTGCTATCAGTTATCACGCCTTAAACATTTAAATAGCAAAGTTCATGAAATAGTTTGTCATAATAAGAGAAGTGAGCGATATTATTATTTTTTATTTGTTTAACGTTGCCCAGTTTTTACTCAAAATTATTCCATTTTACCTGCATTTGACGTACCATAAATTCCCTTTGCGTTAAAAAAATAAACACTAAACACTGCTATAAAATTTCCCTTTATTGCCATTCCTTCTGGTAGAATCCTTTTCCTTAAATTTCTTTGTTTTCCATGAAAAAACGTGTTGAGCGCGTCCTTAACATCGATTTCGACCTACAAAAATGACCTTCTCCAGGACGAAAATACAAAATGACTGAATAATTGTTGCGCAACCATCGCCAACGATCGCCAGTTCTCCGTAAAAAAGTACACGTGCTGCCGATTTCACTGGTACACTTTCTGCTTGTCCAATAGCGGCTAGTATGGGCTGCTGGTACGGACAGGTACGGAGGGAAGCGTCGCCGACTTTCTAGTTCAATGCCTATGTTGTAGGCCATATTATAGTGGTACCGATAGGTACTATCTTATATATACTTTTTAAATTGCGCAATTCTAATCGACACTACATAAAGGTCTTCCACTCTTATGTACTTCTGTCAGATAGCGGTGTGGGCTTGCAAAGTAGGTTTCTATAATTTTCATTTGCTGGAAATTCTTATTCTAGGATAAATGATTGCACCTGATTAGATAAAATTTAAAAGTCTCGCCCTGTTTAGAACACCTTTTAGTTTACCTTCGAACAAACCCTGTAGTCTTGGTTCCTTTTTGAAAAAATGTAATTGATTTAAATGAACAAACTTCATTCACATAGATTAGAGGATTAAAATGTTATTTTCGAGTTATATAAATGGGTAATTTATTATACACAGAGTACGTTAATCCATGAAACAATGCAAGAATGGCGAGGCGGAATGCCACTGAGCGCATTTAGACACGCGAAGTACAAATAAAATTTGGATTGTGGAATAAAAAGGATTCATCAGGATTGGTGATTCACCTTAGGTAATTCTATTTCATCTTGGGTCGTCTCCAATCTATAACAGAAGCTTCTCTCTGCTAATACCCAAAATGTTGAAAACTAAATAGAAGGGCATCGTTTGAGTATCAAACAAAAATGTATTCAAAGTATACAGAGTAAAATAACTCAATAAATTTACATACACGAATAAAAAATGATAAAGACAAATTTGAATGTTTACTTCAGTTCAAAGGAGGAGAGGAGGGTCGATCGCCAACGGTATGTTAACACATTCAGTCAGTTTGCAGGCAGCAAATAAAACAAAACTAAATTAAACAAAAATTAATAATCTTCACTTTAGCATAGCATACACTTGACTCTGTTGCGACCATAGTTTCTGGTTTCTGCCTCAACGGCGGTATAATTTCGTCTTCAATGTCGACAAAACTGAAAAGAAACGTTGGAAATTTTCCATTCCCATTGACATCAGGAGACGGTTTAACTGAACATTACGGTAATCTTCGTTGTTATTCAGTCCTTGCGACGAAGAACCGCCTGGCAAAGATTTCCGATTCCAACCGAAGAAGGCCGAACTGTCAAACTTGTAATACAGCGGCTGCCCGGTTACAGCGTCGCATGGACAGGGCAAGCCGGATCCTCTAATGGCACTCAACATGGGGGGAACTTGGCTGTCGGCGAACGTAAAAAAATAGCTGATATTCTCCTTAATGTCGTCACCGAAGACGGAACGCACCAAGTCGAACATCCGAACGACTGCCGGGCCGGGCAACGAGGCGTGAGCCACGAAAACGACCATGTCGACCTCCTGGATACAATCTGCGCCATCACGCAGCATCTGCAGGCGAACCGATGCGTTAATCTTCCGATTTCTGCTGATGTTTTGCGGGTTGCCGTAACCAGTCACGTTGACGATCGTCAACGAATAAGGAATACGGAATCCATCCATGTGGTGAATGTCGTAGACTGTGATGCACGTCGTCACACTGTCCGGATGTTCTTCGATCAACTGGAACCGGAAAGGGTCATCCCATTCGACGTTAAAAATGTAATTAATCAAGGCGTTGATTAACATCGTCTTGCCCGAGTCGGAAGCACCCATCACCAGAATCGTTTTGTGTTCCTTCCATCCAGGTTCACCGAAAACGTAGCGGTCTAAAGTTGCAGACCTTTCGATTGCTCTTACCAGAGGAATGGAGTGCAGATCCAGCTGAGTGTAGGTATTGCTGATTTTTCTAAATTGTTTGAATACCGTTTGGGGAAAACCGACTTCTTTGCCCGTAGTCAAGAGAACGGATTCGCTTGGCAGACTCGTCTCTTCTCCGAGAACCGAGACGGCCACAATGCTGATGGAATAAGTCGTCTCCGGCAGAAGGTTTTCCAAGAGGCAGCTATCCTTCTCCGAGTCGACGTCAAGTTCTTCCATCAATGAAGAATCTTGTCCGTTTCGGCAGTACTGGACGACATAAATGAACGGACGTACAGCGTCAACATCGGAAAGCGGGCGCCATTGCAGTTTGGCCGTCGTTCGGGAGACCAGTTCCACATTTAACTCGGTCGGAGGCTGTAGGGCTTCTTCCGCTGTGAGAGGGGATCCAATTACAATTTCCATGCACTGACCTGCAAACCGTGACTGTTTTCTTCTCGATTCCATTTCGACGTCCACATACGAAGCCGTCTCCGCGTCGATAATGGCGCTAAATTCACTTTGCCCAATTACAGTCTTGGCCGCCACACGGATTTCCATGATTAATCCGCGTCTA
The DNA here is from genome assembly GCA_022539655.2 of Ceriodaphnia dubia. Lineage (NCBI taxonomy): Eukaryota > Metazoa > Arthropoda > Branchiopoda > Diplostraca > Daphniidae > Ceriodaphnia > Ceriodaphnia dubia. The sequence continues at coordinate 1,306,919 of JAKUCG020000214.1, read as the reverse complement.
AACATGATTTCAGTTTCGTAGACGTCCGGTTTAGTCAATTTTTCTTCCCAATCCGAGTCACCTTTCGGGCGAAACTGGACTACAAAATGACAAGGATAGCCAATATCTTCGAAATCCCATTGAACGTGGAAGAACGATGCGGAAGTTCTTGATCTTTTGGCTTTGCGAGTGGCAGGCAGGAAAATACGCAATCCAGACGGAGGTTCCAGCAATCGGGGCATATTGCCCTTCAGGAGATTATCAGCTTGGTAGACGGAATAATTGCACTCTTTTCCATTGCTGAAGGCGATGAAGAAATGGATCGAATCGTTTAGATGCTTGTTCTTTTCGATGTGATTCTCGAACTTCAGGATTTCATTCAGCACTCCAACTTTGGTATGATGGACCCAGTGCCAGGGGACTTGGTCAAAGCTGCCGATAACAGGCGTCAATTTCGTATTGGTGTCGACGTACTTTGTAATGGCTAACAACATTTTGTGGGTGACTTCTTCCAGCGAAGGAACATTTAAAACCAGAGAGAATTCCTTGCCGAATGAATCAGCTAGTAGTAGTTCATTTTCAAGTTGATTTCTGCTGGCAAAGTGTATACCTCTCATGGTGATAAAGTCCAGTGTTGTTAACTCGGATTTCTTGTAGTCGAGCCATTTATCCAGTTGAGAAGGCTTGAAATAGGGATGGTCCTCAGCGATACTGATGACATTTTCGACTTCCTTGTTGTCGTGATGGTGCCTTGTGTCTCGAGCCTTCAGCACGCCTTTCTTCATGTCATTCTTCAGGAGTTCTTTATATTTCTTGATTGCTTTCTCAAATTGTAAAAGGCTTAACCTTGCTGCTCCCCTCTTCCCCAAGCGAAAGATGTTTACTTCAATGATGATGTCTTCCAGTTTGTTCCAGACACGGCAATAACGAGTCACCAGGTCGGAGCTGACGTCTCGGCAGTTGGGTACGAATCTCTCAGCTGGATCCATGATAACTTTCCATGGACAGAGCAAAACGGTGATTGGAATGACTTTGTTGGTTTCGACATTTGTTTTCTGAATTTGTTCGATGCAAAATTGGTGAAAGCCGCACTCGGGGACGGGCTTACTTTGCAGATCCGCGTACAGGCGAAATTTCAATCGATTGATAAGTTCTGGTTTTTCTTCTTGGAGAACCTGTTCTTTCAACATAGTTAAATTTCCATTTTCCTTCAGTGCGTTAGATAGCTTGGTCGCAAAGCTAGACAAAAACGACACTAAACTGAGCGCTTCTGCGTCACTCTCATTTTCCTGGAGCTCCAAAGCTATAATCCAGTAAGCTTCCACTCCGTAGGTAACTCCGACAACGACATGAGTTGCATCTGGCATCTGCATTTCATATTTCCTGCTAACAGGGACACTCTGAATGAGCTTTTGCAGATCTAGACGTTCTTCTCTGGATTTGGCTCGACAAACGAGGGTTTTGGTGATTTCTTTGGCTTGTGGCGGTCGATCGTTCCAGTAATTACTGGCCCCATGCAATTTCTCAATAAGACCAGCCATAAGGCTTATCTGGATATGCTTGTCTACTTCCATGTCTTCCCACTTGTTGTTTGTTGATTCAACAAATGATCGTGTCCACTGAAGATGCACCTGGTGCGTAACTTGTGTAGCCAATTCCAACGAAGTGTTGTCCCACAGCAGAGTGTCATCTGAAATATGTTAATGAAAAAACTGAATATAGATTCATATCAAAATATAGGGACAAAGGCCATTTAAGGCCATTACAAGTATGATATTGCTGTATGTAAGTTACAAGTATGTTAACGAGCACATAATAGGGGCATGACACTAAAATAAATCAAAAATTTTTTTGCTGTATCCAATATAGTTAACATTGGAAAAGTGAGTAAATCAATTTATGTGCAGTAGTAGTACGCCTTACCAGACCAACGACTGTCGTGGCTATAGTCGTAGAGATCACCCAATTTGAAACGCCGACCGAGTGCCATCATGGGGATCATTTTTCTTATCTTGAACAAAAAACGAAAAATTGTAGGGGAATTTTTTTAGTTTTATGTAGTGATCCATACCTCGTGATGTTTTGAAAAGCTTTATTATCATTTACTTATTTAACATGGAATCTAGATCTAAGAGTACTTCAGTCATCTTTCATTTCTGTTTTGGGCCTATCCTTCCCCTCCCTCTGTTCCTTCAATCGCAGAGTGTTGCCAGTTTTTGAAGAGCGCGGAAGAGCGGAACTTGGAAGTTGGAAGAGAGGCCTGAGGGAAATTTGGATTTGGTGTGCTCTGGATAGATTTAGACATAGCATTTTGTTGACACATTTCGAAGGACTGAAAAGTTAACAAATGCCTATTTCTTTATCTCAAATTGCAGGGTTCTAAAGAATGGTCTCTGGCGTCCCTAGCTATTAAAAAAACATGTACCAACACTCAAACCAATATTACTTTTTCATCTTCAACACAAATGTAATTTCAACATAGCCTACTTCTGTTTTTCAAAGGATAGATCGCATCAAAATTAAAAGCCAGCACCAAACGTGTAACAACATACAAATTAAAAATCCTTAAAGTACCTTTACTAAAGTCTGCACGCGTACGCCTTTGATTTTCTTGTGTTATCCAAAATGCGCTTTCAAAAATCTGTGAACGAAATTTCAAGTGAACAAGATCAGTGAACAAGATTTCTGTCACAGAAAGAGTGACACGCGCTAGGGAATACAGTCTGAGTTCTGCTCCAATTTTATTTTGTAGTTAGCAATTCCCGCCATTTTAACATTGCCATTCTTATCAAAGACAGTCGTTATTACCAGCTTTGCGAGATCGATTCATCCACTAATCAGAGAACAAATGTAATGACATTTTTATTTGAACCCCACCAATGCAAGCCCTTGGCCAAGGTTGGCTCAGGGGCTGTTTTCTGAAATGGAACTGTCCGCAGAAAGTGCGTGTTTCGATTTGTTTATCTGTCGAAGTCCTAGAATCCGAAGAAGAGGAGCTACAAAATTCTTTGTTGAAGAAGAATCCGACCCGAGGGGCAGTTTCGTTTTCCCTACTAATACAACAGGCGAAGCCGCAACAAAAGCGAGGACGAAAACAGGAACAGTAATTATCGATTTGAGCATTGTAAAGCTTGAAACGTATGATAATTGAGGTGCGCGAAGCTGTTTAGAAGGCGTGTATATAATGACGCGACTGGAACGAGAAAAGCTATAGTAGCCTCGTCCCTTCGAACTTGTTCTTACTCTTGGGGAAAAAAACTAGCAATAGATAATAAAATAAGTAAGCAGCAGGCTAAATTCATTATTATTCAAACACGTATAGTGCAACTTGTTGCTATTCTCTCATATATTATGGTAATTTAGGGATCTGATAAGTAATATAGGCTACAGAAATATTATTAGTTTACAAATATTTTTGCCGTTGTGTTTAGTTCTTTAACTGCATATTCCTTTGCTTTTTGACAACTGTGTACACCGCTCCAATTCGACTGAAAGACGAGGTCAAACACATTACCGTCATCCACTTGGGCGCGGCTAGAGAAACAAATCATGGCAGCTACGCCTACATGTGAGATCAAATTTCTGCTTTCCTGTGGTGATACCGCTCCTCATGTTTTTGACGTTATACTAACCTAACACTGTCACGCAACTTAAGTTTGGAACCAGAAGACGGCTCAAAAGTTGATGAATCTGGAATCCAGGTTGGATCAAAACCTGAGGATATTGGTACCATCTCTCGAAGTTTTAACCCTTCCTTGGAAAATGCTGTTGTCTATCACGGGTCTTATAGCGAAGCTACTGCCGACGAGATGACTACGCCCAAACCGATTACCGATGAAGACGGCTTGTTGGTAATCGGCCACTTGCCAACTCCCCCGCCAAGGACGTTGTATTTCAATTTCCAGTTTAACTAAATTCAAATCAATTTTTGGCTGGATAAGGAGAAATTCACTTTTAAATTCAAAGAGTTTGTAAACTATGAATCCAAGTTTAAATTAATTCTAAATACATTTTTTCAAAAACGTTGAGTAAAACACTCGTTTTGCCTGTGATTCTTCTAGTAGTATACCGCACGCGGCCTACAACATTATTCATGTGAATTTGCTGCCAGGACATTCACGTATATATACTATTACTGAACACAAGGTGTAGAAGAAGGAAGCTCACGAGATGTAGAGTAGATCTGCGTTCATAGGCCCTACATTAGCTTATTCCGTTAATGTCGACATTTGTAACTGATGAGAAGATGCGATATGATATGATTCATCGATGGCTGTATGATGAAGTCACCTGGTGGTACTTAATTTAACCTTCTAGCAGGAACGATGAGAGTCAGAGAAAACGTGTACCGAATTTCCAAACCCCCGGGGTACTTGTCTGGCTGTCTGCAAATATTTTGGCCAACAGTCAAGAAACGGTTTAGTGCGTTTAGTCGCTGACATCGAGAACAGTTCTTAGTTCCTTCTCTCTTCTGTCACAGGTGAGTTTAATCACTGATCCCAAGAGATTTCCAATTTTCTTAAAGTATAACATTTATAAGAGTTTTATTACATAACAGAAAAAGTGAAAATGGAATCGTTCCCCAGAACATTGGTAGCTAAGGACGGCCAAGTGTTGACAATTGATTTGGCCCGCCCTGAACACGTTGAAGAAGTGAGTGAATTCCGGCGACTTCATTTTTTCCCCACGTCACCAAACTGCTATTTAGTCAAAGTCGGCCCAGAAGACGACCAAAGATTGAAGGAGAATGCACTACGCTGCCTAGAGCATTCAGTCTCGCTGATAGCGCGCGACTCGGCCGGCCGATTGGCAGCCATGGCAATGAACAAGTTTGAAGAGCGAACGAACGCAGTTCATGCTGCTCCACCTTCGTCCAACAATCCTAGTCTCGCACTGATCCTGTCGTTGATAAACGCTCTCGAGTCGGAAATCGACTTGTTCGCCAAATACAACACGGACAGAATTCTTTACCTGGCAGCGATCGCCGTTGACAAAAGATACGGTCGGCTAGGACTCGCATCGACGCTGGTGGAATTGTCTCTCGAGCTAGCGAAAATTAATGGTGCCGGTGGTGTCAAAACCTGTGCGGTAAGTGAGTATGCGGCAAAAGCGGCCGCCAGACACGGACTTGAGACGATGAAGGCCATCGATTACGCTACTTTTGAGTTAAACGGTGAGAAACCTCTGGCCCAAATGAGTGATTTGCTGTCTGAACATCGTGCCGCACGTCTTATGGCACGTCGTATACCCTAAGATACGGTACTTTCGTTTGCCTTGTGTTTTGTATTTTGTCACCAATGCGGTGGAGAAAATACACATTTAAATTTAGCAAAAATGACAAAGCTAATCGTCTCTTCTTCCATAATGACGGCTGGGAGAAAGCTTTCTCCATTTTATCGTTTCATCGACCTCAATCTATTGTGCTTCGTGCCAGTTCAAGAAAAACCGGAATTCTACTGCCAACTTTCCTTCTATCTGCACATTTGCCTTGGGGAGGTTTCGTATTTCCATTTGCTTCCACAAAATACAGAAGATGTTTTCATCACGGAAAATAATTACGGAGTGTGAATGGCCAAATAGCGCGCGCGCGATATGATAATCAAAAGGGGAAGTTAATAACGACAGATGCTAATTTAAACCGAAGCTTAGGCGGTCATTTGCATTCCAACAAAATTTTATGAACCTGACGTCAATTAGCTTACAGCACAACGGTGAGGTCAATGATATGAAGCGTTGAATACAGTTTGTCCGACAAGTTTTATTGGAGCAACTATCATCGAAGGGTATATTTGCCGAAGTACGTATACGTATCCATTCTGTTGGAGAGGTAATTCCAATCTACTTAAAAATATTGAAAAAATCAAGTCGATCGAGTAAACTTTGAACTGCTCCGCACGATATATAGGTTTTGTATTTTACTTTTCAGAACGGATGCGTGAAATCGACATCATAGCATAGGATTTGAAAAATCTTGAAGAACTGATAAATCCACAACACTCATGCATGAATGTTCTGACCTCCGATGGTGGGGGGGGGGGGGAGATTTTAGCGTAATTCGTCACTCACGGGTGAACCGGTAAAAGAAATGGGAAATTTTAGGTGAATCAGGGCGATCTCCAGTCTTCGGGTGAATAACCTTGTCACCTGTAAATTTCATCAACTAGTCAAAGAAATCTATGTTTTCGAGCCAGTTAATCTAGCGCTTTATTGATGCGCGCCGCGAGTGACTTTAAAGTAAGAGAAACCGTCACCGCGATGAAAACATATTTGTCAGAGATTGCATTGCCTCCGCAATAGTAACTCTTATCTATGGACACGGGCACTTGCTTATACGTCGCCGTAATATATGTAGTAGGTGTTTTAATTTTAATATTACGTCGTTGTACCCTCTCTCTGTGCAGAGATAGATAAGTAGACTATAGACATACCAGAGGAATTCCTGGGACGACGCGGTTTTTTCTGACTTATTGGTCGCAATAAAGTTTCGAAAGTGCTGGGCAGCGAGATTTTAGCCTTTTAAAACGAAAAAGGGACGAAAACAATAAAACGAAAAGAGTAGTCCTATCATAAAGCATATTATCTTGAAACGCATTCCGCTCTTCTGCGCACTGGCGAGGCCAGAGGCGGAACATGCGATGTCGATTACGGAATTAATTAATTTAGGGCAAAAATGGAGACAACCAATACAAGGGGCTCTAGTTCTAGTTCACACCAAATATTCTGATTTTTCAAAGTCAATCTACATCACTTTTTAAAATTTGTATTATCAATTAACGTTTGGGGGATGCTAGTCAATAAATTAAATTGACGCCCAATCATACATATAATTTGTTTTATTCTTGAAAGATAATCATAAAATTACATGAGTAATAAACAAATAAGGTTGATTTTTTGTTTTTCTTTTTTGCTTGTTCCTGCTCCGGGTACTATTCAGTGCTTAATAAGAAGGAAAAGGTGTTTTCCGTTCCGACTATCCCTTGATTATTTTAATCCACAAATGTTAAATTAGGTGACGCAGTTTGTTGTACTTGTGTTGGTTGGGCTGGCATCCCCTGGCGAAGAATCGGTAGTTGATGTTGCTGGGGCTGGATCGGCTGGATCCCGAAGTAGGACGTTTGCAAAAACTGGTGTGGCTGTAGCTGCTGCATTGGTTGCTGAGAGTAGCAGTAAATTGGTTGCTGTGCGTAGTAGTAGTGCATTGGTTGTTGGTTACTGCTACTCCCGACGAAAGTTTGCTGGAAGCCGGGGGTCGCCACAAAGAGCGCCAATATTAAGACGGACAACATAAGATTGACAATGAATGACAGTTATCAACACGAGGTTAAACAACGAAAAAGAAAATTTCACCTTAATATATAGCTATAGAAAAAGCAATACGTCTTACCGAGCTAAAGGAATTCTTCTTACTGCAGCATACGGTAACTGATGCCATGACGGTTAAATTGATGGCAAAGAATGACTCGAGAACGCTGATGCTCATCAGGGACCACTCCAATTTGATCCACGATACGCCTATTATAGGTATCAGCAGTGATGGCTTTTTCATTTGTTAAGACGTCAGATATATATGTGCTGGGGAACTTACACAATGATGAGCTGAGTGATGATTCATACCCACCAAAGTCATAATAGTAACAATAATAATAATCGGTCCTGCTGCTGGCCGCAATACCGGATAGCATCGCCGCAACGATGGAGGCCGGAATCGACAGAGCCGACATCACCACGGTTCCCACCAACCTAAATTAGAAAAAATCAAGAAGCAATTAACTTTTCAAATACCTCAACTCGTCAACTGCTGCTTCTGTAGAGTGTAGACTATTTGTTAACATTTCCATTGCTTACAAATATTTTGTTCGTTTTTGCGTTGCAGCTATGCCTAAAATTCCAGCAATAACGTTAAAAGTCCCAGCCCAGATACCGGCTGCGATGAAATCTGCTGTTCCATTAAAAATCCACCCACGCAGTTGAGTCGTATTAAGCACCAATGCTGCAATCTTCGAATTATTGAAACAAAATATTGATCATTAAGGAATATTATGCATGTACCGTATCGACTTACTTGGAGTCCTGCAGAGGCCATGCCGAGTAGGATGCAGAGAACGGAAAAAATTCGGATGACCCTCACCTTCATGGTAGGGTAGTTAACTTGCTTTCGCATATTCTGATCAAACGCCACGTACGGATTGGCGCTATTAATCGGGGAACTGCCTCCTTGGAATTTATCCATCTCTTTGGCGAGGGAAAAAGTGTTTCAAATGTATAATCTTCGATAATGTAATTTAAACACGGCTAAGAAGTTAGGAGCGACGTATGTTTTCTTGAAACACTATAATGTGTTGCTGCTTTCAAACGTCTGCTTTTAAGTAACTTACCTAAAGGTTTGCTATATATGAGAAATGTAAATGCTGCAACCTGATGCGAGTTGTCGGCCGATACTGGTGGCGGACGATAAAGCGGTTTATATTAGCCTCGCCAGTCTAGGCAGTATCTCGTTCCAAAACAATATAATTCATGTTTTTTATCGTTTTGCGATGAAACGTAAAAGGCAAGCGAGATAGTTTACGTTTGCGCAAGAAAAATGAATCATCACCTTCTGTAATAAACTGATGGAACCGCGAAATATAGCAGGTTGCAACAAGCGGGTCAAGTCCAACCGAGAGTACATTGAGTCAACCGCGGCATCATCCGAAAGAAGTTCTGTAAGATTTTAACTAACCAGTCAGTAGCCTATGGGCGAATTTAATTGGTTTCAAGTAAAGGCCAGAGACTTTGCCGTTTGAAGTCATCTCTATCGGACCAAAAGGTGTCTTACGATTATCATAAGCGAACCCTTAAAGCAATATATATTCTCAATTATTTTGCGCAAATATCCACATGCCAGTGATGGTAACCTTTTTCAAGGCTTAACGAGTCAATAGCTCGGTAGCCTGCATTTGCGGCGCCGTATTTTTGTCCAACATCCATGACAGCTTTGTAAACTTCAATTTGTTGATTGATCAGCTTACTAGCTTAGTCCATCGACGCCATTGTGGTTTTTTTCAGATAATCCCTTATGCGAATTGAAATTCGCCGTTTGAAGATGCAGCCGTTCGAGATGCAGTGCGAAATTGAAAATCTCCATCAGTCTTAATTTTGTCACACACGTCTCCAAAGCCTCCAGCTAAGCTCAAGATGTCGGAGAAGCCTCGAACTGATACATCCGTCTTGCGCGAGTGAAATGATATCCGCAGTTGACTACGTACCTGATAATTGGATGACCCAAAAGTATATGACAGTTTCATTTGATAACGAATTACACTTAGAGAACAGGAATAGGTTTTCGGTGAAGCAAGCTAGCAACAGAGCTTAAAGAGTAGCTGGAAATGAAAAAATTGAAATCGGTTAAGTTCTATATCCAAAAGTCAAATTCAAGACGACAAAAATCGTCGTCAACCATCGAATTATCTCCTGAGCAAAGGTGGTCGAAGAACCCACGTGTGCCGTCTTCTCGGACGAAGACGGAAAAAGCGTCGGAAATCGTTCGAAAGAGGTTTAAGGAAGAAGTTGAATCGAATCGAAGCGGTTTCCTGCTTGAGATCATCTCTAGTTAACACGGCAACCAGTCGTCATTTGCTGGCAGTGACCTCTGCCAGTCAGATACGTACCGTTATATGCGTTATCTTGTCCAGTTAAACGGATTCCCATAAAACCAAATTTAATTCCGATCTGACACCGCAAAAAGAAATGAAAAGTAGAAATGCGAATTCGGAATATTAAAGAACATTTAAACTCGACAGAAAAAAGTGAAGAGAAACTGTTTTCGACAAAAACATAATAACGCTATTTTTGATGAGAAGTAAAACAGGCAAATACAAAAAAGAAATTTTGCCAGGCTGTTTTGGAACAAGATAAACATCGTAAATGTGAAGTCGATAATGTCTCCTATTGAGAAGCGGTGATTTACCATAAAATGTCAGATCGCTGCTTATTTCCAATTGCGTATCTGAGCGCTCCTCTTCGGGCAAAGTCATCGGCCATCATACTGCTAATATTATTTTTGTGAGCTTTGACGTACACCTAGCTCAGAGAAATGGTGTATAAAGGTACAAGTCTAGGTTCAAACGAAAGTAAGAGGAAAATACGCATCATACCCATTTGATGTCTAGATCTTCCATGGCATTCAACAGATCGCGAAACTCTTTTTTGTGCTTCAGTGTTCGGCCGTCTGATTTCATCCAGCCATTGGCAAGCCATTTATAGATATAGTTGGTGACCGAGCTGATCAAGTACTTGGAGTCGGTATGAATTGCCACACGATTTGCGCCTGGAGAATGGTAAGCCAAAAAAAGTTGTTACTGATTTGGGTTAAATGGCGAACTTTATAGCTTTACCATATTGCTTCACAATTTCCAACGCTTCGATAGCGGCTTTAATTAGCGCCACGTTGTAGGTAGGAGAATCACTCTTATTGAGCGGTTTACTAACATTCCTAAAATATACAGAGGGAATTTGAATCAATCAGAAATATACAAGTCCTTTAAATATAAGTTATTAAGTTTAGTACAAATAGTGTTCATCATCGAACCAGACACCAATCCCGGCTTGTGCATTCGGTTTTCCATTTTTTAAACAAGCGCCATCAGTGTAGACGATAACATAGTCCTCTTCATCAACGGTGAATCCTTTGGTGTTGTTTTCGCGTTTCTCCGAATCAACGTAATAATAAGGCTGTTTGTTGCGTAAGCACCAAAGCCATTCAGCGTCCTGAGCAGCAACTACTATTTCTTCCCAACTAAGGCACAAAAAGTTTTTCCGAAAAGAAACAGGCATCTCGCCATATATCTCACGCCTCAATCCACTCATGAGCAATTCCTTCATGCCTCTGTGGTGCATTTCTTTTTCGAAGGCACGTCGTTCGATCTGGTCAGCCAAATCGCGAACACGTTGAGGTTGAACTTCTTTTCTTTGCTTCTTTGATTCTACTTTAGGTCTTTCCTCTTCTTCTCTGATTGCTAGACATTTTATATATACTTGTGAATCAGATTCCAAGTGTTTCAATAATTGAAAATTATAAAGCAATAGTTTATACCATGGATTATCCCAATGTATCCAATGAACATTTCAGTCATGTTGAAGGATTAAATAATAGGCTACCTGTCAACATACAATGAACACCTCACAAGTAAGCAGGTTCAATTGATTCCCAGAAAGGAAGAGAGGATGAATGTGAAACAAGTTTGGAGGATAAGTGAAGTCAGTTTCAGAAGTATGCACGGAAATTGGAAAAACAATGGGGAGATGACCTCCCAACCCAGGACATCAATTATCACACACATACTGACATACATAATGCAATGAAGTCTACTACATTTTTTTAGGGAAATTATTCATATTTTCAAACATTGTCTAAACTAGAAGGTGATAGCCTATAACATAAAACATTAGGTTCAAATACCTTACGAGTTCCACGCACAATGAGCAATGCTATATATAATTCTTTTTCAAAAGACTCGAAGAAAAACTTTCGTCACTGAAGTGTTCGGTGTTGCGACTTGCGACTAGCAAAATCATGGGAAAATCTACAAACAAACTGATTAGACAGAAAACAGATGGCACCAGCTAGCGGTTTTCGTGATTCGTCGTAACTTGCCGTCTCACTTAGAAAAACCAAGCCTCTTCTATTTGTTTTTTAACATCCCTGTAGATTAATTTATTAGTCTTTCTTGTCAGAATGGAAATCACCATGTACTACTTGACAACATAAACAATTTTCTGTGGAGATGGAGTGGAGCTACATGCCGTAAACCCCCATACTTGACTCAAGCTGAAAGCATCAGATTTTTTTGGTGAGATATTGTCCTATTATAGAAAGTGTTCAGCAACTGTTTTACAAAAAAATTTGTATTGAAGCGGTTAATGAGTTAAAAATGTAGGAAAAAACATTAACGCTGTCCTTCTGGCTTACTAGACGTAACGACTCGACGGAAAACACAATAAATATACTAGAAACTTCAGAAAGCCTTGTCGTCGTCCAAAAATTCAAACATAACTGCTTCTCCGCGCGATTTCAAAATAAGAAAAATTGCACACGTGTTTAATGATAAAGAGAAGTAGGAAGTTACAACCCGCGAGTAGTGGCGGCATACTCTCTGGCACCTTTTCGGGCCAATCGGTCGGCCTGAATGTTACCATCGGAAGAGCAGTGACCTCTAACAAAGACCTAGAAGTAAAATGTGAAATAAGAGAGAAATAAAGAGATTAATATAATATAAACTAATACCCATTTAAGATTCATGTCCTCGCTAGCTAACAGCATCTCCCGATACTGTTTTTTATGTTTTAATGGTGTAGCATCGGATTTCAGCCAACCATTAGTAAGCCAAGTGAAAATCCAGTTAGTTACCGAATTTATCATATACTGAGAATCAGTATGAATAGCTACGCGTGAAACACCTATAAGCAAAAAGAACAAATTTTACTAACAGAGAAGGGTATGCTAACTACGAGAACGAGCTAATATATACCGAATTGTTTTAAGATAGTCAAGGCTTCGATGACTGCCTTAATTTCAGCAACATTGTTGGTTGCCGGCTCGTCTTTACTCAGTGGTTCGCTCACGTTCCTTGAAGAAGAAAAATCATTAGTTTTCAGTCTATCACATATTTAATTAATTTGAGTTGGTATAATACTAACAAATCGTGCCCCTCGCCAAACCAGACACCAAATCCGGCTTTGGCACCTGTCTGGCCATTGCCAGAACAAGCACCGTCAGTGTAGACGACGACGAAACCGTCTTCATCGACTTTGAAATCCTGTGAATTGTGCCGGCACGTCTTAACACCATAAGAGTGGGCCCGCTCTTTTCGATAACGTAGTGACCACAGCCACTCGGCGTCTTGCGCGACTTCCACCAAATCATTCCAGTTGAGGTTGGCTTTTATGTAATATTTCGGTTCTTGTGGTAATTCTTTTGCAATCTCTTGTCTGATGCCGTTAAGAAAACATTTGGTCTTCACCCTTCGGCGAAAAGCATAGAAGGCAAAAGGATTCCTATGACCGATTCCCAGACCGAATTTCTTTCTGAAAGTTATGTTGATTACGCGAACAAAATCGCGTAGCTTCTCGTCATCCCCTTGCTTTAATTCCATTTTAATAGGCATCTGTAAATTAAGAGAACAAAGTTGGAATAAAATGTCTCTTGTCCTAATCCAAATAGTGAACGTTGATGTGATTTAATATTAGCAACAAACTAAGTTTATGTCCTCTTTTACACTCATCAGGAACCCAACATATTAGAACCCAATCAAAATGGTTACAACAACAAGCTACAAGCACGATCACATAATGCTTAGTTTAAACTGATTAAACAATTAGTTAATCCATATTGTAAAACATATGTTCATCACTTATGGAGATATGATGATCCATTAGGATGTGATAAAAGATAATTTTTAGTATGCTATGACTTTGCTTCGTACCGAGAAAAACAGTGATTGAAAAAATGTGCTAGCTATACAAGGCACATCACATGGAGCAAGATGAGAAATAAGCCATGAAAATGATTACAATATGCACTTGAATGAAAAAAAGTTCATAATCTTCTAGTTTACCTTAAGTTATCCTCAAATTTTAAAATTGATTTGGACTCTCAAATTCGAGGCAATTCGCCTTTATTAATAGAGTGTAGTTTTTCCTGACTACGATACCCAAAGATTCCGAACTCTATACTAGTGCACCTGCACGTTGCGTTGGCCACTACAAGCAGACGAATTCATCCCTTTACTGAGACAGTTATGGAGTATGGACAGACGACAGACCGAAATGGAACGAATTCACGATTCACTCCTTGACAGCATGAAATTAGAGTTGAGGAAGCAATTCGAAAAGAACGCGATGGCGTTCCAATCCAACTTTACAACGCAATGCACTCGGTCTCTGACGATAAATTATTAATAATTCCAATTATTATCAAGGTATATCTAAAAAAAGGAAACCCTATTTCATATTTCCCTCTCAAAAGCAAACTCCATTCTGCCTGACAAGGTCGCTAGATGGCAGTTATTTCATGATCAATTTGGAGACGAAGTTATATTTGGAATAACGTAAGTTTCCCGAAGGGCCTTTCACTTAAATAAATGTCGATAGTGGAATATGAATATGCAATTAAAAAGTATGCGTAATGGGCCGGGTGACTTAAATTAAATGTTGGCTGGATTTTTAAATTTCATCGAGGGCGGCGGACCCATTTGTGTCTTATGGGACTACGGGACTACCATTTATTAGTAAGAAACAAAGAAAAAAGGTAAATATAGAGACGTATCATCAACGTCGGAGTCTCGGAGACCAGGCAGCTGAATTCAACATGAATCGATATAGACATTTGATTCGTTATTTTTTTTCAAAATAAAACCTATGGATTATGGTCTTGTCAAAATCTACGAAACATTTCGTGATTTTTAAAATAACTTACAATTAAATACGAGAAAAACTCAGTTAGCTATCGCTGCAAGAATATTTGCCACTCGCCATCTATCGGTAGGAAAACGAAAAAATGCGTCGTTTACAAAAGTGCATAGAATCCCTTCGGGAAATTTGGAATAACGTAAAATTATTTGCTAAAATTGTATGGTGGTCGAACTAATAAATAGGCATTAAAATTTATTCAAATTTCATCGAGGAACCCATTTGAAATAAGCGATTAGAGAAAAAGTTGAATCATTGACGGCGATAGTTTTGTCACTATTTAGTCACCTAGCGCCCCCTCGCCAAGTTTGTATAGCGGGAAACAATATTAACTTTTCCATTGGTAGCGTATCTAAAAAATTTGAGAAAATTTGTGTTATTTGCCAGAAAAATTAAGTCACTTAGAAAACCATGATTTACAGGAAGGTATTGAATATTGATCTTACACCTAGCGCCTGCATTAGCGAACAACGTAAATATTTTGCCAAAAATCGAAACAACTTCACCAGAAACCACGACAAAATACATGTATTCTTTGGTCAGCTGATGTCGGTAAAACCATGGTAAAACCAAAATCGACATTTCTACCCAGAATATTTCAAAAATGCGACGCATAATATTCCCTTCTTTCTTTGGTGTGGTTCCTCAAAAGTAAATAAATATGCCTACCTTTTATTCGAATGCAATACACTAGTTTACTTAGTTTTTAATCACACAGTTTCACCATTATATATTATAATGTAATAAACACTTCACACTGGGAGCGGGTGGAGTTGAGGTCTAATAGACTGAGTGGCGCTTTTGAATTGGGCGGGTGAAATGGCGGCTTCCCATTGGCTGGTGGCTCATGAAAGTCCGTTGTTGTTTTCAGTTTATATTTCCTGAAATAAACCAACTTCTGCACTAGCTACTGCAGGGGATTTTGAATTGCGTGCTATTCACACTCAATGCTTTAAAGTTCTTCAAGAAAATAGTGTGGAGCAGCGATTTCATTTTCAAAAACAAAAATAAATTAGATTGACTGTAGGCTACTAAATACGACATGAGACATTGAAACTATATTGGAGTTGATCGTCTTGTATTCATTCCGGCCCCCTTTGACATCTGACGGTCTATGTTTTAACCATGAATAATTTGACGAATCAGCGATCCAGTGTCGCTGTAGCGACGACCTACGCTGCCCAGTTGGCCAGCAAGAAGGAACCCCCAGCGCCCGACCCGCCCATTTCGCCACCGCAGAGGCCGCTCTCGTCCAGCCCGGTCTCGCTGTGGGAACCGGTATATGAAGCCCGGCTCACTGCGGTTGCAAACGGCGTTGCGGGAGACAAACCCCAACTGCTGATCTGACACCTGCTGGGTGCAAATGCCACATGTTGCATCCAGCGCCGTGGCGGTTCAAACCAGGCGGGAGGATCGTGCTAAACTGCCGGTTGACGCGTGGGTCCTAACCGTAGTACTGACACACGACTCAAACTCAGTGGAATGAGACGGTGTCTGAACCGGCGCTCTCAGCGGAGATACCGGTCGTCGGCGATTTAGTAGAGCTCAGCGGCAACTACTCGCTCGAGACGGGTCGCGTTCCGCCAACCGTCGGTTCGTCTACTCACACGCAAAGACAATACAAAATAGGGCTTCAAAGTGGATGACAACGGATACGTACAATCCCCTTTGATAGCCACAACAAAAAAGGAAAGTAATATGGCCAACGCACTGAAAGATAAACAAGACGTGTTCGAGTCTAAGGAGAAGCGGTGAGCCGAATTCAAGGAACAATTCGACAAGAAAGAGAAGAAACAAATCAGGCAATCAAAGCTAGAAACTAAGTCCCTGACACGAACAACGTCGCAGAAATTTACAGAGTACGAAAACCAACAAACCACAAGTAATTCGAAATAGAAAGAGAAGAACTTACTGGCCGGATGACTGGAGCGAAATGAAAGACTGGAGCAATCATATGTCAGGATACGAGTGATTTGTATTGTCAGAATTGAATTGTGATGACAGCTTGGTTGGGGGCGTGACATGATTAAAAAACCTCACCTGTTACCAGATGAGGAAAATCATTTGAACATAATTAACTAATTTGCATAATCGATTCTTCTTAATCGGCACTGGGTGGCAGGATCAGCAGTGCGGGAAATTTGAGTGATGACTGGAGTTCTAGAGGTCCAAGGTTCGAATCCAGGAATAGTCCAAGTTGAAAAGTCCAAGTGTGTGGGCCTGAAAAACATCGAATCAGAGCTTAAAGTGTTCGTACGTCTTGTTGTTAACGGATGGAATGATATGATGAAAATATGAGCGCAAATTTATAAAAAATCGTTATAAAAATACTACACAGAGTGCATAGTTCGTTCGTCTGATGCTAAATGATTACTTAAAGTATCTGATGTGTATTTTCCATGTTGTGGTTGTAGCGTCGCCTTCAAATGGAAAAAGTTGGGGTCATCAGCCCTCTGGTCACCCTATTTCTTTCACATATAACTACGATAATTGTCGACGAGCGAAGTTAAGCGAGCCGTGGTTATGGTCCTTCAATAGGATATACCAATATAACGCTTACTGTGCATATAACGACCAGTACTTGAGGTTTAGAAGGACTAGCGATTTGAATCTAATCCAGCATAAGTTAACCAAGGATCTTGCACAATCCTCGGACACAACTCCTTCCTCTTTCCCGCTATAGATGCTATTCATACTGGTATGGGGGGGGGAAGCAAGGTCAAAAGCGAAGTGGCTGGGGTGCTTTGTACTAGGGGTGTCACCCTCGCCGCCCCAGGGAGTAGTTGTTTCGAAGTATACTTAAATTCGGAGCGGCCCCGAACTGTAGTAGGGAAAAGCAGACGTTTCTAGTTTGAAGACAGAAAAGACAGTGACAGAAAATAATAAGAGCGTTTAAGAATACCGACAATCTGCTGTGTGACTGGGTGTACAAACGTTTGGCGAAAGGGAACAAGTGTTTACAAGTTTCCCTCAATTGACCAGCAACTTAGGAATCCAGATTTACGACAAAAAAATAGGCGGATAACGATTTTGGAAAGGCGAAGTGCTTGGATAGCTGCAGTTAATAGACCATCGCTAAAAGTGGTAACCTCCTCTGGAATATGTTCTCGTCATTTTGTTGGCGGTTAGTTCTTAAATCCTTACATGCCATCAAGGTAGCATGAAAAATTTAAATATTTTCTACATCACAACCTAGGTAAACCAGCTAAGCAACAAGAAAAATCACATATCGACTGGGTCCCAACATTATTTATGAATGGAGAAGCCAATGAAGAAACTTGTTGTTCTCTTTCACTGGAAACTGTAGATGATAATGTTAGTGACTTGCCTGATGATGCGAATCCAATTACAGAATAGCCTCCCAGCCAGCAAGAATAAAGAACCATTATTGGGAAAATCTTGGACCAAGAAAATATTCTTGGTAAATTATTGGACCAACAAAGGTCCAAGAAGTAATGTTTACTGGGCTTCTTCTTACATGCATGATGACGAAAGTCAAGTTTCAGAAGAACAGCCTTCTTCTTACATGCCTGATGAAGAAAGTCAAATGAGAGAACCTCTTTCTTCACTATTCAATGATTCAACATCAACTAACCATAGCTTAGACGAAATTGAATTTTTAGATAGCGACACATCACGTCAGTTAAGCAATCAGGTTTAATTCTCTTTGAATGTTTGAACTACGAGTAAACAACTTATTTTTGCAGAGGACTCTGATAGTGAAATGGATGAATCTGGTGTTACATTGTCCATTGAGCCTGCTCTCCACATCCGAAGCTCTTCTCCCATTTCTTCGCCATCCCGCACGAATCACACTCACAATATTGAATCTCAAGCAATTTTCCAGCTCAGTCGAGCACATCGACAGTCATGCTTATGATGTTAGTGATTTGAGCCACACAAACGTGACACAGAAGTTAATTGATGATGAATCCATTGCTAAAAAACTAGCTGATTCTATGAAAAAATATTTGAGGTTAAAAGAAGATTATCATATTCTTTACAACCAACACAGGAAGTTAATCAAGGATTCAAAGTTAATTAACGAGCTACGTAATAACGACGAGAAAACCAAGTTTTTTACAGGGCTGAACACTTGGACTCTTTTTTTAAGTGTCTTTGATCTCTGCAAACCTGGTGTAGAAGGTATTATCGGATCGTCTTTTCTTGCTAAGTGTAAATTGTCGTTGGAAGAAAAGTTCCTGCTGACTTTAATGCGACTACGACTCAATTCAACCATGCACGGGCGTAGTTTCCCTTGTTTGCCAGGTGGGGCAAAATTTTGTGATCATAATTCTAAAGGGGGGGGGGGTACCCTTTTTTATTGCAGAAAAGGGCCACTTCATTTGTGGGTTTTCACATTAATTTTTTTTTCTTTTCTTTTAATTATTTTGATTTCTCTGAAATAACGTAACGCTGCAAGGTAAAAAATTCAAAAAGTCCTATGCTATGGTTACAAAGTCTGTTTGGGAAACGAGTGCGTAATAACTAATAAGAAGCGAAACGGTATCGCAGAATATCTGTGAAACCATGTGTGAAACAACATAACGCTAGTATAAGAACTCAGAGAATCGTAAGCTATCGTTAACAAAATCTGTTAGGGAACGAGTACGAAACCATAGCGCAGAAAAAAATGTTACGCGTTATTTGCTTTCTACGATCATCCCTATCTGAGATGCATGCAATGCAGTACGGGTACGTCAGGTCTTATGGTGTGTACAGTAACCGGAACATCGCGAAACGTAACAAGATATTATAGCGATACGACTCCATGAAAGTTTCAGAACACTGTTGCCAAAAAAGGAAGTAGGGATTTTTATTCATGACGATTTTGCTGAAAATCGTATAACTTTAAATTGTCTTCTCAAATTTAAAAAAGGCGGGTGGGGCTAAGTCGAGTTTCAAGGTGGGGCAAATTTTGGCTCAGGTGGGGCCAATTCGACCTCAGGTGGGGCAAATGCTGGCTTGCCCCCCCCATATTCTACGCCCATGCAACCATGCAATAACTTGCATATCGTTTTAAAATATCACAAGCTACAGCGACAAGATATTTTGGCAAGTGGATTGATGTAATGTATGTTCGTTTAGCGAAAGTTCTCATGTTGTGGCCCGCGCGTGACGAACTATTGATTTCATTGCCTATGTTTTTTAGGAGGCATTTCCGGAAATGCGTATGTATAATTGATTGTTTTAAAATTTCTTGTCAACGGTTTTCCGATTTACTTGATCGAGTTTCTACTTACTCGTCATACAATGGTAGAGCAACTGTTAAATTCCTCATAGGCATCACCCCTCAAGGTACAGTGTCGTACATTTCACATTGATATGGTGGTAGATCCAGCAATGTACTGATAACGGAAGATAGCAAGCACATTGCCGTTGCTGAAGACCTCAACTTGCTGACTAAAATTTTGCCTCATTGGTAAAAAGACAATATTTTCGTCCTGTTACATAGAGTTGCAACTGGACTTGATAGTAGTATTCATGACTTTTGTCCATTTGAAGTTCACCAGTTGTGGAATCTCTTTTCAAGGGGAAACTGGGATCATTGAGGATGGCATCTTCCATGTCGCTGTTCTTCAGTTTACTAGGGCATTTAAATTCGATACACCCAAGCCCATGGCATTTACAATAGATGCTTGCCTGGTGATCCTGCTAGGAACGGATGATGTTTCGACACGAACAGGCCACAGTCCTCAAATTTTAGACCCGTGTGGTTCACTTGAAGTAAATTGTATAGTTGTTGAACAGCGACCTTCTCTTGATCTTGTCCCCAACTAGAAAAAAAAAGAATTATTTTACATTAATCACAACTCAGCCAAGGAATGTGTGTTTGACCAACCGTGTATGGCTGTTCCCAACGAACTTAGTTAGCTCGGAATAACAAATTTCCTGCAACAATGACAATGATGGTTTCAGAAGACTGGTCTTCATAACCTTTTTCACTCGGCTTGCTGTAATCCTCCCATCACGTTGCTCAAACCATGTGAACTGTTTTGCCTGCCCACGAGTTACAATTTCAATAGCATATACTTCTTCAATCGTTATGGTCATCAACAACTGAAAGAGTCGTTCACACTCGGCATCGATGACGTTTTTTGGTTTGCCAATAAGCGCATGATCAAAAATGGTTGAGAGCGGCTTTGGTAGCCGGTGTAGCGCTTCTAAGGGTTCGTAGTCCTTGGCATTTCGGTACCAAGGAGAGGATGATGCTTCGCTTTTCATTAGCCAAGCGCTCGTAGAATTGTGCCACTTCTTCAGGAGTAACTTGTTTTATAGATCTCACTAAATAAGGACTTTTCCTTTTTTAATGGATTTAAGATCTGCAACTTTTCCTATGGGAGTCTATCAATAAAACATTAGAATATCAAATTAGTGATTATGAAACAATAAGCAGGTGCCTCTTATTCTCATTTCATACCGGTTTATTATATTCCGGCTGACTCGGTTGGGATGTCACTGGCATATTCTTCAATCTGACGTGTGCTTCAACTGCCAAATACAAGAGTGCTGCAATGTGAATGCAAACTTTCCCTAGTCTGAAATAAGAAGGATTAAGTTGAAGAAGTATCACTGGAAAAAGAAAAGTAAACCATTACCCGACAACACAATCACAGTGGGTGGCTAGTACTTGGTCAGCTTCCTGCTTGAGTGAAGACCATGGAAGAAGGGGAGGTTCATTTGTTGACTGCGAGTGGGTGACTTTTGCTTTAACCACAACATTCCCATTGGGCAACGAAAAGGCTGCAAAACATTTAATCCATTCTCTCTCAATATATTTGTCAGCCTACAAGTTTACCCAAGCACGATATTGTTCAGCAGTCAGTGGACTCTGCTTCACAATCAAATGCATGAAAATTTCTTCTCGTTGGATTGGAGGAATGAAATCGACTAGAGCAGGACTATACTTCCACAGCTGTTCGGGGAGAATATATGGGCAGTCACATGGAGTGAGTGATAATTTTTCAATGTATCTTGCTTTGGATGTGACATCGAGACTCGTTGAATGATCTTAAAGTTTAAAATTATTGCTCATTTTATCACCATATCCCTAAGGTACGATAAAAAGAATTTATACAATAGCAATTGATCTCATCAGAAAATAAATATACACTAGTACCTTACTAGATTTTTGTATGTCCCGCAGTTCGTTCCCTACCACGAATCCAGAAGAAACGTCTGCTCTTTCCTACTACAGTTCGGGGGCCGCTCCGAATTTAAGTATACTTCGAAACAACCACTCTCTGGGGCGGCGAGGGTGACACCCCTAGTGCAAGGCACCCCAGCCGCTTCGCTTTTGACCTTGCTCCCCCCATACCAGTATGAATAACATCTAGACGGTGTAACGTGATACATTCCGCGGACAAGGATTTCGTACCGACACGCCCCAACTGTTCATCGATAGGTAGTCGACTGCTAGTGTCAAAGTGCAGCCGATCTGCTGATGTCCCTACGGGGTACGTCGTCTCCAACCAACTCATCACTATACATTTTACCGGTCCTCGTATGGAGTCAGCTGCCGGACCGGGATTGCTTTAACACATGGCCTTCGTTGACCTAGGCTACATAAACACATGTGTTTATATAGAAAACGTAGTCTTATGCCCTCATAACCGTCACAAGTATTGTATGTAGGGAATGAAGGATAAGTTCGAAAATCCGATCACACGCATCTTTCCACTCATCTAAATTTTGACTGAATTATTTAGTGGTGGGAAAAGTCATTTCATGTTGTTTATTTAGTTTTATACATTGATTTTCGAAACGCATGCAAATTACAGGCGAAACTAGTTGGAGAAAGCGGTGGTGTTCGGTGGTGATAAACTGGTGATGTGCGTGTCGTAATAGTTCGTGTAATCCTATTGACATTTGACCTATTCCGATAATTATAAAATACGAATATGCCGAAACATTTGACGAGATTTCTTCTAATGTTTTATTACCAGGTTAGGTTTCTAAGAACAAATTAAAGCTTTTGACTGTTGATCGTAAATAAGATATTGTTCAGTCATTAAAATTATTGATTTCGTGAGAATTAAGTTCGAAATGACTAAGTAGGGGAGAGGGGGGCTTGTAGCCCCGGGGGCAGGTTTGCATATTTTAAATAACTTCCGTTAAATTTGCATTTAGAAACCATAAATATTACACCTAATAGAAAAAGACAATACGCGCATTTTGAAAAGAAATTCATGCTTCTACGTTAAAGGGTTCAATATTTATGTAAAAATATATTTTTCGGGGTATATTTTGGGTGCCCAACATTTTTTACGGTATCTATTTTCCTTTACTTTAATTTAGAAAATCTATATTATAAGATTCACAAATTATAGGGAATTTTCCGCTCTTTAACCTACTTTAATTCAATATTTAATTTGATTTATCTTTGTTTTTTATAAGAAAGAAGTTTAAACGGTTAAACTCCCCTTCTGTTGGAGCTTCATGGCCTGGCAACGTGGGGTCTGTTGGCTTCATGAAAGACACTTAGTGCGCTTTGTCTTTTTCAAAAATTTAAAATTTTTTTTTACTTTTACGTAGGATGATGTATTAAAAATGATGATAATTCTGTTTATTTTGTTTAAAAGGCTCTGATCGTGTTGGTTGTTTTATAATATACATTTTAAATTTGTCTAGTCTTTTCCTGATAAGGCCATAAGAATAACACTGGGCCAACCTACCCCTACCGCTGTGGCAAAGTACCCGTGTCGGGGCATGATGGCATTCCGTTTTTGTTTTCTAAGCTTCAAATCTGTGAAAAAATTTAAAATTATTTAAAGACTTTAAAAGATCTGTGATGTAGCTGATTTTTTTCTCTATTTTTTCGAATTCGTCAGAAAAAAATTTAAGCGACGGGAAAGGTTTTGTGAAGGAACTCTCTAGAAAATGGTGTTCACAAAATAGAGGGAAAGGTGAGCAATTTGTTCAGCCATCAACGCCAAGACATTTTTGTTTAGATTTCATTTTTTGCTAATATAACGATGGCATTGCTTTTAATATCCTTAGTTGTTTTAGCGTTGATGGCTGAACACCATTTTCTAGAGAGAAAGAAAAATTAGTGAGCCAACGAGTACACCTCTCCCCTAAGGTGAATTTAGAGAGTCAAAGTTGCAAATGTTTCTCTTTTCTCTATATTTCCTATGCCAAGTCTAACTGCTGTTTCTAGCTAGTTTTTATTTTGTACACAATTTTGTTTGTCGTTCGTTTTAAGTTACGATATTATTATTGACCATTAAGCATTGTGAAAAAATCCAGTACCGGTACTATGAATTGACGAGAGCATGCACGGTTTACGTATTGATTTTCAAACTCAGGTTTTTAGCTCGGTTTTTAGTTAAATCCGGTGGCTTTGTAGTTCAACTCCCTCTTCCAACTCTATACTCCCTCTACCACGATTACTGAATGAGCTCTTGCTGATAACCTTAACAGCAGATGTGGCCGAGTGGTTAAGGCGATAGACTTGAAATCTATTCCTCTCTGAGGGCGTAGGTTCGAACCCTACCATCTGCGCACTGCGCAATATTACCTCTACACAGCTCATTTTTTCCCCTTCAACCGCAGTACAGTGGAATACTTCACTGCAGTCGGATATTTTTTGAAAACAAAACGAGCGCAGGATGTTAAATATGTTAATGTTAAATAATGGATTTTCACAATTGAAATAGGTTCCAAAGTAATTTGTTGGATTAGTTTTATGAAATTGTGTGACCCACAGAGAAATTCGGAGCGGCAGTATTGGTCCATATATGATTTAACAGGGAATACGAATTCCAACAATCACATCTTAACAAAACATGTACAGTAGGCACCGAAAGTATCCGCTCACCCGAGAGAGGACCTTATGGACCTTATGTAAACAAGCATTGGTTCTCCACAGGCACATCACGCACAGACACAGTAATGCTTTAAAATTAAGCAATTTAAAGATTTTTATGAATAACAATTATAGTTAAATAAGCTATCAAAAGTGATTCAAACCTAGTTCAGTAATGGAACTTGCTAATTTTATGAAAATTTGGTTGGAAAAATCAAAATTACTGAAGGACTCCTTTTGCCATTCATAGAATAAGATGAACTTACGGTATAAATAGAGCTTCAAACTGATACTTTACTACGGCTACTAGAGCAGAAACGGTCTTGTGGTTGATGTCATCTTTGCTCAATATGAGGTTGTGATCGAAATATGGCTGAATCCCTTCTTGCCTCTGGTTGTCTATATATATACCATCATGAACAATAAACTGAGTCGGGATAACCACGCCCGTTGTGCAAGTAACTCTAAATGTTCTACTCAGATGATGACCATTACTGTTAAACGAGTAAGCTGGCTTATCCAGTCTCTTTTGTCAAAAAAATAGTTGACACGGAATGGGACGCGTGGAAAAGAAGTGGACACGGGGATATTGAACCATTATATGCAGTTTGCTGCGATATTGTTTGTGCTCCATTTTATAAAATTGATAATTAAAGTTTCAAAGACATCTTCGAACTTGTTTTTCTATCCCGAGTGAATGATGGGTGTGAGTCTTATATTTAGTAATCGTGGCGGGAGTCGAACCCGCAATTTTCGGATGACTCAGTTGCAAATGGTAGAAGTCCGACGCCTTATCCATTAGGCCACACGACCTGGATTTCTCCACCTTATACCACTCTATGCATCAAGAATCCTATTAATTACAATTTAATTTCTAGATTAACGATTTGGTATGAAATAAGATTTTAGCTTTTCCTCCAGTCGCTTGAAAATCGTCATTCCAAAAATGTAAATCTCTTAAATATAGCCTAATAAGGGACCGTAGCAACGACATCGCCTTCTAGAGTAACCGTTCCGTACCGAACCACCAACGAAAAATATCTATTGTGTTTTCTTTGCTGATATTATATGATCAAACGTTGGGAATAGTGTAAAAGAAACCGAAGGGAGCTGCATTCGGCCGAATTAACATCTACAGAAAATTAGGGTTACACTATATCCATAATAATAATAAAACGGCGCTGTCATTTGACACTCCAATAGCACAGTGTCTTAACGCATGTACTTATATGAGAATAATAATTAATAAATTTTACAACAATCGAGAGTTATGCCGAGGTCGCGAGTTTGATCCTCGTCTGGAGTAATACAAGGTCATTTGGGACATTTTTTGCTAGACAATAGTCCTTATAATATTGTATTTTTAAAAATAACGATTAAGTTGTATAGTTTTAAGAAGTGAAAAACATCTTGCATTACCATAGTGCATTCTGAGAGGATTGAACTCTCGACCTCTGGTTGACAAATGCAATCGGATAATACCTAGACGTACGAGACCAGCGCTCTACCACTGAGCTAAGAAGGCGATACATATCAGGGAAGCCTTGAATTGAAGACCGTTAAGTTGGTAACTGCTATGTATATTGTCATCTGCTAGCCAAAAGACAATTAAGCCATCACGCCAAGCAAGTTGATAATGACTTCTAATATATAAACATTGTTGAAGTAACTCGCCAAATTTACTCGACGCAATCAATGAGCTTTTCCAATTATACTTATGCCTATTTTTTAAGGGTTATGCAATCGAAGTAAAATTGTGTACAGCTCTTATTTAAATGGTAGAAATGTATTTATGTTTACGAGTTAATTTGGGTGTTCCTGACACTAATAAACCACTTGTGTAAAGCAAGTGAAATCAAGATCATACTTCACAGGATCATTTCTGTAGTATATCTCGACGAGTTTCCCACCAGAAACTTGTCCCCTAGACACCCACGATGACGAGTGACGACGTTGGCTTCTGAGCGTGAAGGGGGTCGTGAGTGTAACTATTCTGGTGGTATCTACTCACGGCCATTGAGGACCGTTTCCTTTGATCGAGTTTCGATCAATGGGAGGAAGTCGGCGTGTTCCGAGTGGTGGCATTCTTATTACGTAAATGAATTGAAGGATTAATATATAACCAGAAAAATGAGAAAAAACTATAATAGCCAACATGTGACTTGTTCAATGTGTCGTTGTGCGTTTTCTTCGATAATCATAGTGGTAAGTGAGACTATGTTCCCATCGCTCAAGTGGAGAATAGTCATCGATATTCGGACAGTACTAGTAAGAGAGTGTCAAGGAGAGGGTGTAGAAGTGGACAACTTGAGTTCGAGGTAATATGGTGATATACAGTATTCAATGTGAAGCTGTAAGACGTAGTAATTGATGTGTCAGGATGGCCGAGCGGTCTAAGGCGCCAGACTCAAGTGTAAAAACTTTCCGTGTCCAACGGATGGAAGAATTCTGGTCCTCAATAGAGGGCGTGGGTTCAAATCCCACTTCTGACAATAACATTTTTATCTGAATAACATGAAGTGCAAGAGAAAAGTTCACATTTACGATTTATGACTTGATATCAAATATTTTGTCTCTTATAGGAATTTATTAGAACTAAAGTCCCATGGAGCTGGAATTCCAATGGTTTCGGCTTCAAATCATAGTACGTGGTTATATTTTAGTTCAGCCATCGCTTAGGGGTACTTCTTAATCAGAACCAAAAGCATTTGTGATGTACGTCTTCAATCAGTCATTAGAAAGCGTATAGTGTCTCATATTTCTTCTGCTTAACGCTTTCGACTGTTTGATGTATTTCATGCAGATTCAGTTATTTAGCTATTTCCCTGCTTTACTAAACTTCAGACAATGCGTATAGAAAATTACGTTGTACCGACAGTATTACCCTGCCAAAATGGAGTGGCAGAGGATTCAATTCTGAACTTCTCGCATGCAAAGCGAGCACTCTACCACTAAGTTCCCACTCCCTTTGCAGTCATCTTCACGCCACTTTCCGCGGAGCCTGATTTGAAAAGCTTTGAAGCCACATCCATCTTTCATCTATCTTGATATCTCGGCGCAGAAGGGTTGGAATTATAGATTCCCTTCATTAGGAGAAATACCAGTAGCTGGTTTCTGACAAGTGACCACTGACCCTTCGTGGAGCCCAAGGAAACTGGTAACATTGATCTATAAAAAATTGAGGGTCATCATGAAGGCTTTCATTTCTTCCAAAATTAGAACGGGATCCTGGCCGAGTTTCATTATTAAGAGTCTTTTACGTTCCTTTTCTCATAAAAATGAACTGAACGTACGAGCAAGGGCCGTTATCATAGTTGACTAGTTCATTTTAGAATAAAACAGAGAGTGTTCGCAGTCTTCTTAACCAATTTCTTGGCTTTGGCTAAATTATTCACCGCGACGCTTAGTACTTTAATAATAACCATATAATATTGCGATTTACATAGCGCCTTTTACATTAAATGATCAAAGGCGCTAGGAAGACATAGGTAGTACATAATCAACTCAGCTGGTTGTACAAGCGAAACAAGCGAGTCTTTAATCCAGCACAGAAAGTTTTTAAATCAGGAGAGATCGACTAGTTCATATTAGAATAGAACAGACGAGTCTTCGCAGTCTTCTTAACTGATATCTTTATTTTGACCCTAAGAATGAGTTCTGACAAAAGAACAGTTTCTTCCTAGTTTATTTCTAATAAGAAAAAAAAACTGAGAAAACGAATTGAGAATGACTGATGTATTTGTATGAATAAGATACAACAACA
Source organism: Ceriodaphnia dubia (assembly GCA_022539655.2). Classification (NCBI taxonomy): domain Eukaryota; kingdom Metazoa; phylum Arthropoda; class Branchiopoda; order Diplostraca; family Daphniidae; genus Ceriodaphnia; species Ceriodaphnia dubia. The sequence goes on along the minus strand of JAKUCG020000214.1, from coordinate 1,278,924 downwards.
ACGTGACATTCCGAGAACCATGTATAGGAAATCTACGTACTATAGACAAGTAGATTTAATTCAAAGTTTTCGTGCTACCCTTTACCAATTGTCTCAAGAAATTCACAATTTCCCAAATCCAACTCAAACTGAACGCAAATGGTATAATTCGAACCTACGCTCCCATAGGAAAACTGATTTCGAGTCAGTCGCCTTAACCACTCGGCCACATCTGCGTGTTGTTAACGTACAAAATTACTTTTGGATTTCTTCTTTTTTACCTTCTCCTCCAGTGAAAATAAGTAACATTACGCATTGGAATCTGTTTCCACCCAGGATCGAACTGAGGACCTTCAGCGTGTTAGGCCGACGTGATAACCACTACACTATGGAAACTTGTTACATCTGCTCTCAAAATTAAATCACGCTAAAGAGAGTCAAAACCAACCTCAATCTCATTACGATTACATTTCATGGAGGGAGGTATGCTATCATGTTACGTTTCGTGATTCGCTCAATTTTCCATTCAATACACTATAAACCACAAGAGTAAATGGCGCAGTGGATTGTGCGAGATATGTTACATAATATAGTACATACATAGAAGCGAAGAAGATATATGACTAGTCGCACTTTCAATCGTGTGCCCACACGATTGGTCCTCATTTCGATCCTGGGCAGATGCACGATCGCCTTTTGACATTTTGCATCGGCCCATCACGACATGACGGCCCGTTTCTGCGCAGATGACGATTCTCCGGTAAAATGATATCGGGAATTTATGGCAGCGGTGGGATTTTAACCCACGCCCGTTAAGACTGGTGCCTAAAACCAGCGCCTTAGACCACTCGGCCACGCTACCTTACATTATTCCATGTGCATCACGTACGCGTCTAACCTAACAAGAAAGTACCCATCAGATACGGTGAACTAAAAACACACAACCCATGAAATTGCTAAGTTTTAGCTAAGCAAATAGCTAAGCTTTCAATCCTTCCTCAATTCAACGAAATAGAGCTAGGTCCCAACGAGATTTGAACTCGGATTGCCAGATTCAGAGTCTGAAGTGATAACCATTACACCATGGGACCTTGCCTATACTTCTTGTCCATTAAAAAAACACTATTCATAAACAATAAACATATTAAATCACTATACCTCACTCAGTTGGGGTGTGGTAAAACTTGATTTCGGTTTAGGGTGTTTGCTTCCGTAGGTATTGGTTTTGAAGTATCGTAGACTAGCCTTTAGCTTTTACTGTCCATCCTTACTTTTTGATCTCCTCAATTGTTCAGCATTTCATCAATTTGATTCGGTTAATCAATCGAAAGATTTCTAAGAACAAATTACAGCTTTTGACTGTTGATCGTAAATGAGATATTGTTCAGTCATTACAATTATTGATTTCGTGAGAATTAAGTTCGAAAAGACTAAGTAAGGTGAATTTAGAGAGTCAAAGTTGCAAATGTTTCTCTTTTCTCTATATTTCCTATGCCAAGTCTAACTGCTGTTTCTAGCTAGTTTTTATTTTGTACACAATTTTGTTTGTCGTTCGTTTTAAGTTATTACGATATTATTATTGACCATTAAGCATTGTGAAAAAATCCAGTACCGGTACTATGAATTGACGAGAGCATGCACGGTTTACGTATTGATTTTCAAACTCAGGTTTTTAGCTCGGTTTTTAGTTAAATCCGGTGGCTTTGTAGTTCAACTCCCTCTTCCAACTCTATACTCCCTCTACCACGATTACTGAATGAGCTCTTGCTGATAACCTTAACAGCAGATGTGGCCGAGTGGTTAAGGCGATAGACTTGAAATCTATTCCTCTCTGAGGGCGTAGGTTCGAACCCTACCATCTGCGCACTTCGCAATATTACCTCTACACAGCTCATTTTCTCCCCTTCAACCGCAGTACAGTGGAATACTTCACTGCAGTCGGATATTTTTTGAAAACAAAACGAGCGCAGGATGTTAAATATGTTAATGTTAAATAATGGATTTTCACAATTGAAATAGGTTCCAAAGTAATTTGTTGGATTAGTTTTATGAAATTGTGTGACCCACAGAGAAATTCGGAGCGGCAGTATTGGTCCATATATGATTTAACAGGGAATACGAATTCCAACAATCACATCTTAACAAAACATGTACAGTAGGCACCGAAAGTATCCGCTCACCCGAGAGGACCTTATGGACCTTATGTAAACAAGCATTGGTTCTCCACAGGCACATCACGCACAGACACAGTAATGCTTTAAAATTAAGCAATTCAAAGATTTTTATGAATAACAATTATAGTTAAATAAGCTATCAAAAGTGATTCAAACCTAGTTCAGTAATGGAACTTGCTAATTTTATGAAAATTTGGTTGGAAAAATCAAAATTACTGAAGGACGAAATTAAATAGTGAGGAAAACTGTTGAGCTGTATTTTCCAAAATCCCGGCGACAACGACAAAGAAATTGAATAGCAAAGAGCGGGAGACGGCAGTGACGTCCGTCCAGCTCTGTGTCCAATGCTCAACAGCAAGCAATTTAGCATACCGAACAAAATGAGGGGGAAGGGGGTAAAGAAATAGGGTGAACACCCGCCGCCGGGCAGCGCCACCGGTCACATCGTCACATTCGGCCTTCGCTACCCAAAAATCAGCGCCCTCGCTGATTAAAATTTGAATTGGCCAAATGGCCATTGACATCGTAACAATCAGAGTTTGTCCACTGAGGTTTCAACTAGTTCAATAAGGCTTTCATCAGAATACGAATGAAAAGCAAAGCCGCCGGACTCAGCGACGAACGCGATATTGCATGACGGATTACTCCGCTGGCTCACGACTCTTCGTCTCGCCCAAGGGCCTCTCAAATACGATACACAACCATACTCATTTTCAGGGTAGGCCCTGGCCACAGATGAGGATGAACTTTGTCGAACGACGAAAAATAGAATTTTCCGTATAAGCCTTTCCGTCCAACTCAACGACATTATCGCCCGGTTAGCAGTGTTGCCGACTCGAGACCATGACACTTAAAATAATAATAAAAAGAAAAGAGGGAGAGCAAACAATTAGCAGAATATACCGGGACCGGGAACCGGCAAAACAAGATATTTGCGTTGGATTTTCAGATAAATATAAGGGGACAATCGGTCTAACGGGAATTGTGAGAATAATTCTTAAAGAGATTTTTTCTTCTGGTGGCGACGCTTTTGGCTGTTCAGTCTCTTCAAAGCTTTTCGAGCGGGGTGAAACCAGTCGGGATGACGAATAGGACGGCCAAATCGGGAAAAACCTATAACGACAGAAGGGAGAGAAGACGTTGTCGGATGACAACTTTCGCTTCCAGTTGTGGACACAACATCTTGCCGATTCAGGCCGTCTGTCTCCTCTTCAAATGAGACTTGATCCCAAGCCCTTTTGGACGGAGTCGATGATCCACTCTGGAACCAAACCATGAATCGCTTTAATTGAGCAACATGAACTGAAAAGGCATTTCCTCGTTTTCGAATCCGGGTTCCAGGAATATTTTCTACCCGATAATAGGTCAACGGGCCAATCTTCTTTGCTATACGAAAGGGACCAATATATTTAGGATTGAATTTTGAACATTTACCTCCACCAGTGGGTAGGTGTCGGCGGACCAAAACCAAATCTCCAGTGGTAAAAGATTGTGCGAGAACCCGTCTCCGGTTATAGTAGTTGGCTTGGCGTATCTGTGGGCTCTCTTTGTCCGAGCAATAGCCTCCTTTCTCAGCTTTCGTACACGTGAACTACCATTTTTGATGGATGGTCCTGGTAACCGGGGGAAAATGGTTTCTTCTGTCGTCACAGGTAGGCGGCCATAGACGAGCTCATATGGTGTCCGTTTGGTTGTCTCCTGGGAAGCTCGGTTAATGCAACTGATCGCCTGTTCCAGTTCAGAGTCCCAGGCATTATGACGATCGGCAACACGGCTAGCTAAAACTTGGGCAATTGTTCGATTAATCCTTTCACACAGCCCGTTTGTCTGCGGGTGGCCGGCTAACGTTCTAGCATGCTCAATGTGATGAAAGCCGAGGATATAAGCGAATTCGGAGGACGTAAACGTGCTTCCGATATCCGTAATCACCTTAGTTGGCGGGCCATGACGGAGAATGACCGAATTCAAAAAACGACAGATGTGTTGAGCGGATTCATCGGGCACTGCGACCGCCTCTACCCAGCGCGTTAAATAATCGATTATGACAAGGATGTGTGCATTGCTATTTTTAGTTTTTATGAAAGGCCTAATATGATCCAACGCAAGAACTTGAAACGGGCTGTCTACAGCGGGTATAGGGTTCAAATAACCGCTGATTTTTCCTGGGGGAACTTTGAATTTTTGGCAATGAGTGCATGTTTGAATGAGGTTTTTAACCCGCGTAGCCATCCCTGGGTACCAAAATCGAGATCGCAAACGTTCCAAAGTCTTGAAAATCCCGAAATGCCCACCGGATGGACCCGCATGACTTGTTTCCAAAACCTGGCGTAGTAAAGATCGGGGCAATACTAGTCGTAAGGGCCGTCCTCTTCCTGCTGATATTCGATAGAGAACTCCCTCCCTCAAACGGAAACGCGCAATTAGCCCTTGAGTAATCGGCCCGATCTTTCGATTCTCTAGCTGACGGATCAAAGGGGAAATGTTCGAATCACAGCGCTGGTTTAAGCGAATTTTCTCCAACTTTTTGCGTTCAGTAATAAAAAGGCAACTCAGATATGAACACTTTTCTGAAGGGTCTGTTTCTTCAGCTACACCATGGGGAGTACGAGATAAGACATCGGCCACAGTGTTTCTCTTTCCGCGCACATGCACCAAATCAAAATTGTAATCCGCGAGGAACAGAACCCATCTCGCCAGTTTGCCATTTAACTTTTTTTTTGTTTTCAACCACACAATAGCTGAACTATCGCTATATATACTGTAAAGTGAGGACTGCCATAGACATAAGGATGTAGTTTGTCTAAAGCCCACACTAAAGCGAGGCACTCCAACTCATTAGCATGATAACGGGATTTGGTTTCTGATAAGTGACGACTTATAAATGTGACAGGATGTTTTGCCCCTTGAAACGTCTGGTAAAGCACCGCTCCCAATCCTGAACCAGATGCATCAATGTGAACTTCAATCGGCTCGTCTTCTTGAAAATGTATGAGGACAGGCGGTTCAGTTAATTTACGTTTGAGAGAGAGAAAAGCTGAATCTTCGGCCGATCCCCACTTCCATTCAGCCCCTTTTTTCAGCAAATTTAGTAAAGGTCGAGGAATATTTGCAAAAGAGGGGAACAAAGCGCCTGTAAAAAGACGCAAGGCCGAGAAATCCGCGGAGTTGAGAAATAGTTTTTGGAATGGGAAAATTAACGACATCTTGATTTTTTTCAGGATTCGGGCTCAATCCTTTGGCGTTTACCAAATGGCCAAGATATTTTACTGAATCTGATGCAAATAAACCTTTTTTCAAGTTTAAAGTCAGTCCCGCTCTTCCGAGAGCACGGAGCACGCGACGGAGTCGCTCGTTGTGCTCGGCAAGATCCCTCCCATACACCAATACATCATCAAGATAAACCAAACAAGCTGACCATTTTAGACCCGATAAAGCACGATCAATGGGCCGCTGAAAGGTCGCAGGGGCATTGCAGAGGCCAAAAGGCATTCTGCGAAACTCATAAAGACCATAAAGAGTTACAAACGCCGTCTTGGCCTGGTCTTTCTCGGCAATCGGCACCTGTCAATACCCGCTGGCCAAGTCAAGTGTAGTGAAAATCGTAGCGCCCCCTAGCCGTTCCAATACGTCATCCATACGCGGTAATGGGTATACGTCTTTGCAAGTTTTGTCGTTGAGACGACGATAGTCGACACAGAAACGAGAACGGCCATCGCTTCTTTTCACCAAAACCACCGAAGATGACCAGGGACTGGTGGACGGCCTCACCACTCCTGCAGCCTCCATCTCAGCTACCTGGTCGGCAATTGTCCTCCTCTCTACGGCAGAGACGCGATAAGGGACAGAATGAATGGGCGCGGCCGCTCCCGTCTCTATCTCGTGCTCAACCAAATCTGTTAGACCAATCTAACCGGCCTCAGTGGGGAAACAAGGTGGTTCGCTGGCTAAAATGTCAAATATTTCACTCTTTTCGTAGTCAAGCAATTGATTACCGAATCTGGCGTCTTTTACTAGGCTTTCGCGGAGATCTGAATTTAATGGGGCTGCTTCACGCTCTTTACTCGGGCCTATTTCGTCGCAAGAGCCTACTACGAATTCTTCGGTCGGGAAATGTGAGACAAGAGAATATTTATCACAAATACGCAGCTTAAAGGGCTCGCCCTTGCCAAAAACAATCGGATTGTCATTAACGTTCAAAACAGGAATAGCAGCATGTCGCTCTGCCGTAACTGTTAAGAGACAAGCCGGACTAACCCATTCCTGGCCGGGAAGCGAAGAGGCGCCCTTTTCCACCATAACATCCATAGTCAAATTCGGGAGAAATGAATTGACAGAAAGCGAAACGAAGCCCATATGATCTGGGGAGATTGTTACGGACGATACTACGGTCGACTTTGCTCGCTCAACAGCTGCAATACTCGTCTCTAGCTTGATTGCCGCTAGGCATCCATCCATCAATTCAGTCTCCTCTAAGATCGGTTAAAGTGGGGGGTTTGGCGAAAGTGAAATAGATTTTGACTCATGAGACGGGTTTTCAATTACAGAAGGAGAAGATTTAGAATCAAGTTTGACTTTAAGAAATTTCAATTGACCCACTCCCTCTGAAAAATCAATAGTCGCTCCACTTTTTGACAACCAATCCCGACCAAGAATTAAATCATATGGCAGTGATGAAACGACCGCAACTTTTTCTAAAGAGATTTCATGAAGGCCGTGTCGCACGGAAAGTGACAGAGTCCCTAAACAATCGGCTCGACGCCCGTCAGCGGTAATGAATGCAGGTTTAGATTCAATTGTCAATTTATCTAGCAAGGGCCGGGCCAAATTGGCGTTGATTAACGTCATTCCCACGTTATCCCACCCAACAATGTGATGATCAGTCTGATCCTGCCAGGTAAGAGCGGCTCCACCCAGTTTAGCAATGGCAATTCTTCTATTGCGAGCATCGTCCCAGTTTTCGGCCAAGCTAGCCCGATTAATTGTGGCCAGCCATTCATCAAAACTCTCTTTTTCTCCCCCCTGATACACCGGAATATTCTGTAAGATAGACGAAGCCGGGCGATCCCCATTCCTGGCCACTTGGTCAACTAGGCGAGCGATCTCGGCCTGCTGGTTAGCTAAAAGGGCTTGAGTGTTGTTTGTCTGAACCGTTTGCGCCACCATAGCCTGGGTCAAGAGAGTTATGGCCGCTGCCATAGGGTCAACTGGGGGTGGAACTACTGGTAGAGGAACCATGTTGAGCACGGGATTGTTGTGTTCCGCAGGGCGAATTGGGTTTCTGCGTGTTCCGACGGTGCGCGGGTTGACTCTCACTTGTGCTCTTTTACGTACCATTTAAAACCAAAACGATAGCCTAATCCTTTTCTCTCGGTTCGCACAAAATTTTTTTTTTCTAACGGATGCAAAACCCCGACAAAAAAAGAAAAATAAAGATGAAACTATTCTTAACAAATTAAACCGGAAACGCCGCGAAAAGTAAAAAAAAGGAAGATAATTACGTAAAAATGCGTCGAACGGAAGAGAAAAAATACGAAAAATGAATTCCGTTAATTTCCTCAAAATGGCGCGTGGCGTGTCGCGCGTGCTTGGGTGTGCTGACGCCCACACACAAGAGAAACAAAAAAAATTAAGGCCCCAACACGGACCCCGAGGAAAAAAAACACACCAAAATAACGCAAAAAAGGAAACTTGAACGAACAGAAAGATATTTTGTACGAAAATTCGAAAGATGTTAAGGATTAAGCGCGATAAAACCTCATCCGAATGGGTGAACCACGTGTGTCGTCGCACGCAACTCGACACACCAAACTCTAGCTCGACACACACAAAAACAACACGCTGAATTCACGCCGAGAAAAAAGAACACAAAAGGAGGGGGAAGGGGGTAAAGAAATAGGGCGAACACCCGCCGCCGGGCAGCGCCACCGGTCACATCGTCACAATATAGCCTAATAAGGGACCGTAGCAACGACATCGCCTTCTAGAGTAACCGTTCCAGGGCCTGCTCTAGGGAGGTGGGAATGGTGCGGTCTGCACACTTCTTTTTTTGTTAGGGGCGGCAAAAAGGCAAAAATTAAATTAATTTTTTTTTATTTTTACGGAAAATTCGTTCAGCTCATATTCTGGTTGTCTCATTAGTGGAGTCAAGTTATGAAAATTAAGGGGGTAACCTAGAACAAAAAGCAAGAATGGATTTTTCTCAAGAACTTTGTTACTTCTGATAAAAGGAGTACTCTGTCAAAACCCTTCCGAGAAATACATATATTTACTGTTTAAAAAATGTTTTCGAAAATAAATTTTTTTTTATTTTAGAAAAAAACCTAATTAAAATGAGACGAAAATATTACAAAAATTACAGTATAGTCTTCGTGAAATTTCACATCATACTGCCAAATTTCAATCCATTTGGATAATTAGTTCTCTTATACCTTAATTAATTCTGTGAGACCAAGAGTTATGTCCCATTCTACCCCCCACCGAGTTTTACATGGGCCCTTATGGCGGCTACGCATTCAGATAATAAATAATTGCACACCGTGTATTCATCATAAAAATCTGTCATAGATTTCAAAAAATGAATTGAATAATAGAGAATAATGTTAAATAACTAACTCCTAGCTACAGGTTTTTTTTCTTATTGTAAATTAGTGATAAACTTTCATCGAAATTCACCCTGGTACTATTTTGCGGAATTTTTCCGCGCTAGTGATCCCAACATCCGCCACTCATAACTGGCGTACTAAGATGTTTTCTTTTCAAGCAGTACAATGTTTATGTTTTGATGAGTAGTATCGTTTTAGATTATGTCTCACTTTTGTGCTTTGTGCATTAAATCATATGTGGTGAGACAAGTTCACAGAAAAGACTTACAAATGGAAACAGTTGATAGTCGGACTTGATGGAGTGTGTATGTGTGGGTTCGACTACTAAACCATTTCCAAAGCTCACAGTCGACTGACAAAAATTCTGGGAAAAGCGCGCGTCAGTGTATTTGAATATCGCTAGCCAATGCAAACAGATAAGACACAAATGGAAACAGTTGATAGTCGGACTTGATGGAGTGTGTATGTGTTTCCACAACCAGCTCACAGTCGTGTGGTTGTCCTAATGCATCAGATTGACGCTTTCCCTTAACACTCCTTCTCAATCTGAACAGGTGGACAAAGGTTAACTAGTTGATAAACAAAAGAGAGCATTATCTGGGTTTCTGAATTGTAATAAAAATTACTTCCGGGGAAAGTTCCGGCAGCTCAGCCGAGTAAAGTTTTAAAGTTGAAACATGATTATGTTTAGATAGCTACCTCTGGTACTTTGACAATACCAAAACCTTTCAAACATTTCTCGTGACTTCCAACATCCACAGCTTTCGTCAGGACATCTGCCAGTTGATTGTGTGTATCTACGTATGTGATGCTGATGTTTTCCTTTAGGATTTGCTCACGGATGTAGTGGTACCGAACTTCAATGTGTTTAGACCCTTTGTGGGATTCTGGGTTTTTCGCCAGTAGGATGGCACTCTGATTGTCGCATCTAAGTTCCGTTGGCTCCTTCTGATGTGTATCCAGCCCTTCAAGGAGTCGGCGTAGCCAGACAGCTTCGCGTGTAGAGTCGCTTGCCGCAATATATTCTGACTCCATGGTTGAGAGTGCTACTATTGGTTGACGTCGACTTGACCAGGTTACAGCGGCCCCATTTAGGATGTACACATATCCTGAAGTTGAGCGTCTTGTATCAGTATCTCCTGCGTAATCTGCATCTGAATAGCCAACAATTGTGTTTCTGATATTATTCCCACCGTCGAAGCAGAGACCATGTGTGCGCGTGGCAGCCAGATAGCGTAGGACGCGTTTTGCGGCTGTCCAGTGATCCATTCCAGGATTTTGACAATGCTGTGCCAGTTGATTTGCAATAAATGCTATATCAAGGCGTACAGTAATGGCCGCGTACATGATACTCCCCACTACTTCGCGGTAGGGTATAGCCGCCATAGCGGTCATATCAGATTGGTCGGTCGGTGCCGATGATTTGGAGAGGCGTGGTGCACCTTTGAGAACTGGGACGGTGACCGAACGACTGTTAGACATGTTGAATTTTGCAAGTAATTTGTCAATGTACTGTGGGATTGATAAGTAGATTCTCTTGCGAGGACGATCGCGAGAAATGACAATGCCAACGAAATGCTCAGCCGGACTAGCTGCTATATCAAATTTTGTGTTCAGATACCGAACAGTTTGAGCAATGAGGTCCATATTGCTGCCTGCAACTAGGCCATCGTCCACCCAGATGGCTACGAGTAGAAAGTCTGTCTTTTTGATGCGATGGTATACGCAAGGATCTGCAGTGCTTTGTTGGAAACCAAAATCAATGAGTGCAATGTGTAAAGTCTGGTTCCATATGCGAGAGGCTTGGCAGATGCCGTATATAGATTTGTTTAGTCGACAGACGGCATTTTCGCGTCCAGGGACGACGTAGCCTTCCGGTTGGGCGATGTAGATCTCTTCGTCAATTATTCCGTTGAGGAAAGCAGTCTTTACGTCTAGCTGAATAAGTTCCAAGTCGCGTTCGGCAGCAATGGCGATGATCACACGGAGTGAATCATATCGGACGACTGGTGCAAAAGATTCTTGATAGTCAATACCCTGAATCTGGCGATAACCTTTAGCAAAAAATCTAGCCTTCCTTCTGTATGGAATGCCCATCTTGTTTACTTTGAGTTTAAAATTCCAACCACTGGGAATACATTCTCGATCATGAGGTAGTGGAACTAATGTCCAAGTGTTGTTCTTTAGATGGGAAGAGATTTCTTCGTCGGCCGCAGTTTTCCAGAGAATACCTTCCTCGGATGCCATTGCTTCTTTGAAACTTTTTGGTTCATAAAATATGAAGTTAAGAGCTTGCATGGCGAGAGTTGGGAAACTATTCCATGAACGGGTCTGCCCATTAGCCATTGTATGCATGGCCGAATCCATGTTCCACTCTTTGCGAGGGACCACACCACGTAACGACTTCCTCGTGAAAGGTTCTGTTTGTGGCAGATTCACATATCGGGCTCTCTTCGTCTGAGTTTCTCCGGATATTTGAATGGACTCCCCCGCTTCTGTCACCGTTGGTTCATGTGGAACCAAATCCGATTCAGGATGTGACCAAAAAGGAAGAGTTTCGTACACACGGATGTGTCGAGTGATGTGTGTCCGTCCGGTTGCCTCAACGTACACACGACTTGCCTTTTGGGTTTCACTTTCCCCGACGTAAATTCCTTTTGTCGCTTTCGGATCCATCTTTTGACGCCCAGTGTCGGGTATGAGGAAATAAGTTGGGGAGCCAAATACGCGCAAGTGTGACAGATCTGGGGCTGTACCATGCCACAATTCATAGGGCGTTACGTTTGTATCCGCAGATAACGTTCTGTTCAAGACATAAACCGAGTGGTTTACCGCTTCAGCCCATAGTTTCAATGGGGCGCCTTTGGCATGAATTTGGCTTCTAGCTGATTCGACAGTAGAACGATGGTCACGTTCGGCTATGCCATTTTGCTCTGGCGTGTGGGCCGCGCATGTTTGATGTTTTATACCTTTCTCTGCCAACCAGGTAGCAAACGTGTGGCTGGTGAACTCACCGCCGTTGTCAGAGCGAAAAACTTGCACTCGCTTGCCAGTGTCAGTAAGTAATTTTGAGGTATAATTACGAAAACTTTCTTCTGTTTCTGACTTCATCTTAAGGAAGTATACGACTTTGTATTTGCTATATACGTCTTTGAATAGTACGTAGTACCTAGCGCCACCGATAGATGGTTCTTGAATGGGGCCGACAACGTCGGACACTACCAATTCTCCAACAACCTTGGGTTTGCTTGAGCTGGTAGGGAAAGGAAGTTTGTGCATCTTTCCCATATTGCACCCATGACAGCATTCGTCTAGCTTGCCACTACCTGGTTTGATAGACATGCCTGTTACTCCAACACCAGCCGCCATTCTGGATACCGTCCGTACATTAACATGTCCGAGACGTTGATGCCAAATGGTTAGTGAGGCATGATTGGTGCTGGCGGCAAAACCCATAGTTGGTGAGCGTTTTGCAATGGCATCGACCTGGTAGAGAGTCTCTCCTGTTCTTTTGCCAGTCATGATCAGCTGTTTGTCACGATAAACTTGTGCAGTCAAGCCAGAGAAAATAACATCAAAACCATTGCTAGTGATGCTAGCGATTGAGAGGAGGGTAACTCCTAGGTTGGGTACATAAAGTACATTATTTATTATTCCTTGAAATTGTTTTCCTTGGACTTCCCAGATCAGTTTGATTGTACCGATACCATGTGCATACATGACTGTGCCTCCAATTCCATTGATAGGCCAGCTCCCTGGTTCGACTTCGTTTAATTCGTGGAAGTAAGAGCGTTGGTCACTCATGTGGCGAGATGCACCAGAATCCAGGTACAAAGCTTCTGGATTGGTGGCTTTCAGACAGGAGATTGAAACGAGGGAGAAATCTGGGTTAGGCGTGGAGCCCCCTCCCTCTCCGTTGTTTGCTCGTTTGCCTTGTTGCTTTTCACCTTCGTGGGCAATTCTTAATCGGCATTCAAATTCGTAATGGCCAAATTTGCCACAGTATGTGCATTTAGCACCAGCTTTGTCAGTTTGGTCTCGCTGGCCTTTTCTTTGTTGTTGACGGCCACGCCGTCCACCGAAACCACGGTAATTTGATCGTGAGGCAGTTTGCCCGCCACGATTTCCAAATCCGTATAGTGCGTTGCTCTCATTGTTTGGGTTTTGAGTTGCATTTGAGCTCCCATTGTTCAATGTGATTGATGGAGCCATTGTGGGTTTGGTGTCAGTCAAACGAGCCGTGATTCTTCTTTGTTCTGTTACAAGCCGAGCACGAAGTGCGTCCATTGTTTTCTCATGGTCAGGGATGTTGTCCCAAGAGGACGACAGAAAATCGAACTGGACTGGTAGGCTGCATACGACTTTCGTAATCAGGTCGTGTTCAGTTACATTGACTCCAAGGTCATTTAGTTCAGCCGCCATAGATTCAAGTGCAGTGACATGTATCATGATGTCTTCACCCTCTTTTGGCCTAGTATTGGAATTGAATTAGAGAGTCCTTCAGATTTATAATGCTTTAGAGACATTGTAAATTATCACTAACCGAAGGTTAAAGAAATCTCTGTGGAGACAGTGTTTGTTGTCAGCCGCACGTTGGAGATATTGAGTTTCCAGACGTGTCCACATTTCATGGCTGGTTCTACTGTTTAGTAGTGCCAATTTTCTTGCTTCGTCACAGCAATTGAAAATGATAAATCTGGCATAACAATCTGTCATAGTCCATGTTTCAATTTCATCTCCATTGATTAGGATTGCATTCTCTCCTTCTCCTTCGTACTCTTCTTCAGGTTGAGTGTTTACTCCCTGTGTAAAGAAAGATACCAGAATGGAGTGAGTTAAAGCATGCAGCAGCGTTTTTGTGGTGTATGTCATTACCTCAACGGTGTCTTTTAGACCCTTTAGGCAGAATAACATTTCCATGCTGTGCTTCCAAGTGGTAAAGTCTTTACCATCGAACTTCCTCATGTGCTTAATAGCATCGAGGGATATATTTAACGCCATTCTGGTGTTCGTTTGTTAGGTGTAGCGTGAGCTGGGCCCATAACCTATTGAACGATACATACACAGATATGGGTCTACACAGTGTATTTGAATATCATGTGAGACTAGTACTGGGTTACTTACATGTGGTGAGACAAGTTCACAGATAAGACACAAATGGAAACAGTTGATAGTCGGACTTGATGGAGTGTGTATGTGTTTCCACAACCAGCTCACAGTCGACTGACTTCTGGGAAAAGCGCGCGTCAGTACGCTGCCAATGCAAAGGCCAAGTGTGGTTGTCCTAATGCATCAGATTGACGCTTTCCCTTAACAATACATGTGTCCTGCGAAAGGATGATTGGTCCAATGAGATCCTGTCAAGACTGAGTACCGTTGGTATCTCAGGAACAACTAGTCTTTATTATCACAATGTTTGCTATGTTAATTTCAGGACCAACTGCTCGAAACCAAAGAGTGTATTTCCATTGGGAAGTGAAGGTGGTACACAAAAAAAAATCCGATTAGGTCGACCGGCTGACGAACTTCGCCAAGAAGCATTCTCATTCGTATGCCAGCACTTGGAAGAAAATGTTGAGGATGAAACGTTTACGATCAAAGAGCTATGTGATCTTATGTTGAAGTACGATTGTGATCCATATAGTGAGAAGTTCATGAAGAAGAAGTTGATTCACACCTTTGGAGCTGATCTCGTCATTACATCACAACTAGGAACATCGGATATAGTTACTATTTCAAAAACGTCTACCAAAATACTGAACGAATATCATGCAAACAAGACACTGTCATCAGAAGAGGACGCGATCAAGATTGTTCAAGCTGCAGGTGCAATTATTAGAGATGACATTTTAAGAAGAAAATATTCCATGGCTTCATATGAAATCAACGAAAATTTGTCCACTCCAGCCGAAGCTTTGTCATTTTGTCCACCCAAATTACAAATTCTACTTGGTGAAATATTGGTTGCGAAGGACAGTAAGAAGAAAATCATGTCAATTGGACAATCTATTATGCAAGCAGCACGCCCTCGCTCCATGATTGCACCCTTACAGGTAATTCGATCCTGATTCGAGCTCAACTTCAATATATATTTAAATTTATTATTCATTTTATCGGAAATTATACAGATAGGTCTTGCCGTCCAATTGCATTCGCGATATTCTTGTAAAATTCTTATTGAACATCTTCATGCCCTTGGGTTTTGCTCTTCTTATAGTGAAGTGGTCAAATTTGAAAGAAATGCAGCAACCATGAAGAACACGGTGCTTGACGTTCAAGAAAATTCGTTCGTGCAACACGTAGCGGATAATGCTGACCATGATACCTGCACACTTGATGGTAATGGCACGTTTCATGGTATGGCTATCATTGCAGCCATAACTCCTTCTTCACAAAAGCTTAACATGAGCATCCCACGAAATGAAGCAAGTGTCTTACAAGAATACCCCATTTAAGTTCCATGTTTAATTAATTGTTTTAACTGTTATAGGTAAAAGATAGCTGCATCAGGGCCGCTGGAGAAATCCCCATTGTACCTCATACTATCGACAAGAGTGTGTTGACAAGGATTTCATTTCAAAAGTTGGATTGGTTGCGAGTTGAAGATCCCGATAAGTGGTTTGACCAGTTGTGGATGGCATCGTGGTTTTTAAAACAACCGAGACCAGGCTGGCATGGTTCCATGCAACATGCAATGATGACTCGTAATCATCACGGGAAAGCTGACATCGTCTTTCTGCCAATGATCGACCTGTCCGCAAGCAATGATACATGTATATATTCTACACTATGCTTCATCGCCAGCCAAGGAAAGAAATACGGATTCACACCAATTGTAACTTTTGATCAGCAGCTATGGTGGAAAGCAATGTTGATCATTGAAAATGCAAGCTTAGAATGCCCTACGAGAGGAATTATCAACAAACTTGGTGGATTTCATACCCTAATGAGTTTTTTAGGAAGTATCGGTCATCTAATGGATGGAACCGGACTCCGAGAAATATTGGATCTAATTTATGCCCCAAACACTACTCCTCATCTATTGTCTGGAAAAGCTATCACTAGAGCTGTTCGAGGACATATAATCATTGAATCCGCTCTACACATTCTCCTCAATAAAGAACAATTATCTGTGGACAACGAGTGTGAGGTATTAATTCATTCTAACAAACATTCAACCTAGTGTTTGTTACCTTTTATCACGTTTCATAGGTCAGACCACAAGACGATGTCGACGAATTAAGATGGAGTAGACAGTTATCTAAAGACGAGCACAGAGATCTTAAGAAGCTTTTTGAAGACATGTTAGAAGGGAAACTGTCACATGATGGGAAAGAATTAGAATGCTCGCCTGCTTTTCGCAAACTCAAAGACATTATGGAGCGTAATATCAATGCTCAACGTGCATCAAAAACGGCGCAGCTGTGGCTACAATATATGGAAATGGTTGGCCTGTTGCGGCAGTTTATCAGGGCCGAGAGAACAGGGAACTGGAAGTTGCATCTACAAACTTTGATTGACATGCTGCCCTATTTTGCAGCATCCGGACATAATAACTACCTAAAGTCTGGATTTATTTACGTCCAAAAAATGATTGCGTTGGGAGAAACAAATCCACAAGTTGAAAAACTATTCCTCTCTGGATTACATGTCATTAGGCGTTCAGATCGTTTTTGGGCTGGACTGTCTGCCGATTTAGTGATTGAGGAGGTGTTTATGCGTTCAATGAAAACAGGAGGTAAACAAATAACCAGAGTGTGTATTGTATGACGTTTTCAACTATTATCTATAATTACAGGTGGATTCACCAGAAGAACTGGTATCACTGAAATTCAGCGGCTTGTTTGGGTTATGTGTCGACCCATCTGTTCAAGAATAAACTCTCTGCTTATGAATTTAACAGGAAAACATCACAGGACTAGTGACCAACACAAGGAATTCGGTGATTCCAGGCAACGAAGAGATTGCAGTGACACCAAAAAAGTCTTAGATTTTCTCGAGAATGCTTCGCCTTTTAGAGGGGACCCAAATGTCTTACTCAGCATAGCCACTGGCGTATCAGCTGGAGTAGACGTAAATGTAAATGAAGCAAAATCTGTTGGCGCTAAAATCGTTGAAGGCATGGTAGGACATAGTGTTGCTGAGTACACTCCTCGGAAAGCTAACCAGTGCATACTCATGACATCGAGATGTCCGTCATCCAGCAACAACAAACAAACAAGTATTGATCCAGCACTACTGTTCCAGCGACTAACAACCGTAGCAAGAAGATCACAAAACGAAGAGGCTGATTTTTTCAAATACGAGCTGTGCTCACATCCCCTGTCCTTGTTCGATAACAACTGTATGTTGCGGCCAGCAGATAAGCATGAACTAGCCAAAGCAATTGCAGTAATGGCTGATTACGACCCACTGGCGCCCAGGGATGACATTGAAAAGTCACACACCACGTTTGTCATCGACGGTGGAGGGCTTTTGCACCGAATTAATTGGGCGAAGAATGAGACTTATATTGAAATTTTCAATAGATATTCATCATACCTTGAAAAGAAATATGGATTGGCGAAAATCGTGTTTGATGGATATGAAGAGGCATCAACGAAAGATATGGCTCATTTAAAGCGAGCAAGAACTTCTGGTAGGGAAGTAATGTTTACTCCATCTATGAAGTTGACTACAACGAAAGAGGAATTCTTGTCATGCGCTAAAAATAAATCACGATTTCTAAAAGAACTTGGAATCTATTTGGAGGCAAAACGATTTGAAGTAATACATGCACTTGGTGATGCTGATTTATAGATTGTACAAACAGCAATAGCGGCATCGAAATCACAAAAAACCATGCTCATAGGGGAAGACACTGACCTATTATGCCTACTTTTGCATTATTCTAGTCAAATCATAAACCCTGTTTACCTGAAAAGTGAAGGAAAAAGTGGGAAAATGGGAAAGATTTGGGATATCATAAAATTAAAAAATGTTCTAGGCCAGGATGTTTGTAAATCAATACTATTTGCTCATGCAATACTTGGATATGATACAACCTCAAAGCCATATGGCATCGGAAAGATGACCTCTCTGAAACTGTTGACAACTGATTTTACGTTCCAAACTATGGCGGCGAAGTTTTACGAGAAAAATATTACCAAAAATGCAATTCAGAAAGCTGGGGAGCTGGCAATGATAATTATTTATGATGGACCTATTCACGAAGGAATTGATAAATTGAGATATAAAATATTTCAACGGAAGATATCAATGGCTACTAACTTTGTCAACCCACAGGAAATTCCACCAACTTCAGCTGCACTTAAGTTTCATAGTCTGCGAGTTTATCACCAGGTATGTATAAACAATTTTCTTGGTATCCATTCACAATACTAACAATTGAAGTAATGTCCACAGGTTCAATCTTGGATAGGTGACCAAACGATAAATGCTTTGGATTGGGGGTGGATGTTGAAGAACAACAAACTTTTCCCTATACTAACTGACATCGAACCAGCACCAGAACATCTATTGAAAATAGTTAAATGTGGATGTAAAGGAGATTGTAACTCACAAAGATGTACCTGCAAAAAAAAATGGAATTTCATGTAGCTATGCCTGTAAAAATTGCAAAGGAACGAGCTGTGCAAATTCAGTTTCAGCTGAACCCTTTGTTGAGGACGAGGAAGATGATTGATTTTTGTCTATATCAACATTGTAAAACCAAAAAATATGTTGCTTTCACACAAAGAATGAAAATAAAATGATGCGAAGAGACCGTTGTTTTGTTCACTTGTTTTATTCACTTTTGACAGTCCAGCTGGTGAGCTAGTTAAAAAGCTGCCGCCTGACAGCAAAAGACTGCAGCTAAAAACTGAAGAGCGTCATACCACGCCAGTTATGAGTGGCGGATGATGGGATCACTAGCGCGGAAAATTCCGCAAGAAAGGAGCAAGGTGATTTTGGACGAAATTTAATCACTAATTTACAAAAAGAAAAAAAACCTGTAGCTAGGAATTAGCTATTTAGTATTATTCTTCATTATTCAATTTATTTTTTGAACCCAATAACAGATTGACATGATGAATACATTATGTGCTATTATTTATTAAATGAATGCGTAGCCGCCATAAGGGCCCATGTAAAACTCGGTGGGGGTAGAATTGGACATAACGCTTGGTCTCACGGAATTAATTAACATACAAGAGAACCAATTGTCCAAATGGATTGAAATTTGGTAGTATAATGTAAAATTGAATAAGAAACATTGTGCAGTCTTTCAAATATTTTTTTTCTTATTATCAATAGGTGTTTTTGTTAAATAACGTAACAAATGAATTTAAACCACAATTTTAAAATAGTAAACAAAAGAAATTTTCCGAAGGGTTTTTTAGAGCGTCTACTTAAACTAGAAACAACAAAGTTCTTTAAAAAATCCATTCTTGCTTTTTGTTCTAGGTGGAAAATTAACTTGACTCCACTACATGTTATTTTCTACTATAAAACATTAAATTCCTCGCGCAGTTACGACGCCCATTACGCTAAATTGCGCTTAATGTTCTAAAATAATTGCGTGGAATGTTCTGTGCAGATAGGAGACTAAAATCGAGCAGAGTACGAAGAGGCTGCTGAGTCATGTTTTTTAAACTTATGTTTTCGTAGATTGTAGTAATTTTATTCAAATATAATGGTCATAAGTTAACTGTTTATTTAAATGAACGATAACGGCGGAGAATAACAGAGAAAGCGTCTTTCTGGGGCGCAGTTTCGTCAACAAAAGAAGAAGCGTCAAAACGAAGATGCGAAACAAGGGTCAGCCCTTGTTAGTTATTTAAATAAAAACAAATCGAGTAAGTAGGTAACTTTGTTTTTAGTTTAGACATGGTTTTCGATTATGATTTTACACTTTAAAAATAGGTGATACTGACGTTGTGCCACAACTAAGTGAGCAAGTGAATGAAGTCATTGAAGTAGATGAGGTAGACGTAGAATCAGAAAGAAACAGCAATCACCCCGCACCAGCAGCAGAGTCACAGTCACGTATAGAAACTCTACCCACAGAAGCTAATCTTAATGGAGTTCTATAAGAAAAATGTTGATGAAATCGAACAACAACCTTCGACTGGTTTGAATCCTGAGTTTCCTGACAATACATTTGAGAGTGATTGGTACTGGCCGGACCCGGACTTCAATAGGGAGACTCAGACTCAAACTAACCAATTGAGTCCAACTTGTGAACAAGTCGAGCTGGGGTTGGATGCATATGCAAATGAAAATGACCCCGATGTCCCCCCAATAGAAAACGAAGAAACTGGTGGCAAGCAAATCGTTGAAATCCAAGTTCTTGATTTCGATTATGAAGATCCCGCGAAATGGCCTACAACGCTTGATTAAAAAACCCGAAGAGATCTTGCAGAAAAAGGTTTTGAGCAGAAAAAGAATTTTGAATTCCCCCGTGATGTTTTCAAACGTAGATTCAGCCCAGTACATTTCATACGCCAAATGCCAAATGGAGAAAAAGTTGAAAGGAAATGGCTGGTTTACTCAGTTTCAACTAACTCCATATATTGTAACTGCTGCAAGATGTTTTCAAACATCAAAATTGCTCTACTTTCAAAGGTTTCAATGACTGGGGTCACACGTCGCAAGTTTTGGATAAACACGAGAAGAGTTTAGGGCATATCAAGGCCTTTGACGATTGGAAAGAACTTGAGATTCGTTTGAAAACCTCGACCAAAATCGACGATGCCACTAGGCGAATTCATGAACAGTTAGTTAATTATTGGAGAAATGTTCTGCGCAGAATTTTTGCCGTCGTTCGATTTCTTGGAGTCCAAAATCTTGCCTTTCTAGGAAATTCTCAACTACTAAATACTCACGGAAATGGAAACTTTTTGAAGGCGTTTGAATTCCTGGGTCAGTTTGACGATGTTACAAAGGAACACATAGCAAGATCTTTGTCACACTCCACTTCTTCTTCTAACTGTCACTATCTCGGGAAAAACATTCAAAACGAGATCATCAACGTCTTTTCAGATTTGATAAGGGATGAAATCGTCCGAAAACTACTTCTTGCCAAATATTATTCAATAATCGTCGACTGTACGCCCGACGTAAGCCATCAAGAGCAAATGAGCATCATCCTACGCTTCGTTCATATCGTCGAATCGTCAGTAACAAACCAAATACGGAGCCAATCAGTCGTTGAAATCTGCGAGCATTTCGTTGGGTTCATTCCAGTCGATTTAAGTGATGCAGCTAGTCTACTTCAAGAAATAAAGAACCATCTTGATGAATTAAAAATTTCTCTGGATGACATGCGCGGCCAAGGATACGAAAATGGGGCGAATATGAGCGGAAGACATAGCGGAGTTCAAAAACATTTACTCGACATTAACCCAAGAGCTTTCTATGTTCCTTGTGCGGCGCATACTTTGAACCTTGCTCTCAACGATGCAGCTAGTTGCTGTCATCTGCGCAGAAACGGGCCGTCATGTCGTGATGGGCCGATGCAAAATGTCAAAAGGCGATCGTGCATCTGCCCAGGATCGAAATGAGGACCAATCGTGTGGGCACACGATTGAAAGTGCGACTAGTCATATATCTTCTTCGCTTCTATGTATGTACTATATTATGTAACATATCTCGCACAATCCACTGCGCCATTTACTCTTGTGGTTTATAGTGTATTGAATGGAAAATTGAGCGAATCACGAAACGTAACATGATAGCATACCTCCCTCCATGAAATGTAATCGTAATGAGATTGAGGTTGGTTTTGACTCTCTTTAGCGTGATTTAATTTTGAGAGCAGATGTAACAAGTTTCCATAGTGTAGTGGTTATCACGTCGGCCTAACACGCTGAAGGTCCTCAGTTCAATCCTGGGTGGAAACAGATTCCAATGCGTAATGCTACTTATTTTCACTGGAGGAGAAGGTAAAAAAGAAGAAATCCAAAAGTAATTTTGTACGTTGACAACACGCAGATGTGGCCGAGTGGTTAAGGCGACTGACTCGAAATCAGTTTTCCTCTATGGGAGCGTAGGTTCGAATTATACCATTTGCGTTCAGTTTGGGTTGGATTTGGGAAATTGTAAATTTCTTGAGACAATTGGTAAAGGGTAGCACGAAAACTTTGTATTAAATCTACTTGTCTATAGTACGTAGATTTCCTATACATGGTTCTCGGAATGTCACGTTGTTGTTGTATCTTATTCATACAAATACATCAGTCATTCTCAATTCGTTTTCTCAGTTTTTTTTCTTATTAGAAATAAACTAGGAAGAAACTGTTCTTTTGTCAGAACTCATTCTTAGGGTCAAAATAAAGATATCAGTTAAGAAGACTGCGAAGACTCGTCTGTTCTATTCTAATATGAACTAGTCGACTATGATAACGGCCCTTGCTCTTACCTAGTGTGTAATTTGTTTCAGTCGTAGCCCGGTTAGCTCAGTCGGTAGAGCGCGGGACTTTTAATCCTGAGGTCAAGGGTTCAAGTCCCTTATCGGGCGATAGCAAAATGTTTTAAAATCGTACTCGCGACAGTCTGTGCGAACCAATGGCGTCACTGTAATCCAACTCCTGTGCTGTATGGTGTTCCACAAGGATCCGTGCTCGGCCTTGTGCTTTTCATCCTTTATACCACTCCGCTCTTTGGTGTTATGAATGACTAGTGCTAAAACGAGCTTCATTTCTGCTGCTCCCACAGTATGGATCCCATTACCTCTTTCCCTTAAACTCTCTCCTGATTTAAAAACTTTCTGTGCTGGATTAAAGACTCGCTTGTTTCGCTTGTACAACCAGCTGAATTGATTATGTACTACCTATGTTTTCCTAGCGCTTTTGATCATTTAATGTAAAAGGCGCTATGTAAATCGCAATATTATATGGTTATTATTAAAGTACTAAGCGTCGCGGTGAATAATTTAGCAAAAGCCAAGAAATTGGTTAAGAAGACTGCGAACACTCTCTGTTTTATTCTAAAATGAACTAGTCAACTATGATAACGGCCCTTGCTCGTACGTTCAGTTCATTTTTATGAGAAAAGGGACGTAAAAGACTCTTAATAATGAAACTCGGCCAGGATCCCGTTCTAATTTTGGAAGAAATGAAAGCCTTCATGATGACCCTCAATTTTTTATAGATCAATGTTACCAGTTTCCTTGGGCTCCACGAAGGGTCAGTGGTCACTTGTCAGAAACCAGCTACTGGTATTTCTCCTAATGAGGGGAATCTATAATTCCAACCCTTCTGCGTCGAGATATCAAGATAGATGAAAGATGGATGTGGCTTCAAAGCTTTTCAAATCAGGCTCCGCGGAAAGTGGCGTGAAGATGACTGCAAAGGGGGTGGGAAGTTAGTGGTAGAGTGCTCGCTTTGCATGCGAGAAGTTCAGAATTGAATCCTCTGCCACTCCATTTTGGCAGGGTAATACTGTCGGTACAACGTAATTTTCTATACGCATTGTCTGAAGTTTAGTAAAGCAGGGAAATAGCTAAATAACTGAATCTGCATGAAATACATCAAACAGTCGAAAGCGTTAAGCAGAAGAAATATGAGACACTATACGCTTTCTAATGACTGATTGAAGACGTACATCACAAATGCTTTTGGTTCTGATTAAGAAGTACCCCCTAAGCGATGGCTGAACTAAAATATAACCACGTACTATGATTTGAAGCCGAAACCATTGGAATTCCAGCTCCATGGGACTTTAGTTCTAATAAATTCCTATAAGAGACAAAATATTTGATATCAAGTCATAAATCGTAAATGTGAACTTTTCTCTTGCACTTCATGTTATTCAGATAAAAATGTTATTGTCAGAAGTGGGATTTGAACCCACGCCCTCTATTGAGGACCAGAATTCTTCCATCCGTTGGACACGGAAAGTTTTTACACTTGAGTCTGGCGCCTTAGACCGCTCGGCCATCCTGACACATCAATTACTACGTCTTACAGCTTCACATTGAATACTGTATATCACCATATTACCTCGAACTCAAGTTGTCCACTTCTACACCCTCTCCTTGACACTCTCTTACTAGTACTGTCCGAATATCGATGACTATTCTCCACTTGAGCGATGGGAACATAGTCTCACTTACCACTATGATTATCGAAGAAAACGCACAACGACACATTGAACAAGTCACATGTTGGCTATTATAGTTTTTTCTCATTTTTCTGGTTATATATTAATCCTTCAATTCATTTACGTAATAAGAATGCCACCACTCGGAACACGCCGACTTCCTCCCATTGATCGAAACTCGATCAAAGGAAACGGTCATCAATGGCCGTGAGTAGATACCACCAGAATAGTTACACTCACGACCCCCTTCACGCTCAGAAGCCAACGTCGTCACTCGTCATCGTGGGTGTCTAGGGGACAAGTTTCTGGTGGGAAACTCGTCGAGATATACTACAGAAATGATCCTGTGAAGTATGATCTTGATTTCACTTGCTTTACACAAGTGGTTTATTAGTGTCAGGAACACCCAAATTAACTCGTAAACATAAATACATTTCTACCATTTAAATAAGAGCTGTACACAATTTTACTTCGATTGCATAACCCTTAAAAAATAGGCATAAGTATAATTGGAAAAGCTCATTGATTGCGTCGAGTAAATTTGGCGAGTTACTTCAACAATGTTTATATATTAGAAGTCATTATCAACTTGCTTGGCGTGATGGCTTAATTGTCTTTTGGCTAGCAGATGACAATATACATAGCAGTTACCAACTTAACGGTCTTCAATTCAAGGCTTCCCTGATATGTATCGCCTTCTTAGCTCAGTGGTAGAGCGCTGGTCTCGTACGTCTAGGTATTATCCGATTGCATTTGTCAACCAGAGGTCGAGAGTTCAATCCTCTCAGAAGGCACTATGGTAATGCAAGATGTTTTTCACTTCTTAAAACTATACAACTTAATCGTTATTTTTAAAAATACAATATTATAAGGACTATTGTCTAGCAAAAAATGTCCCAAATGACCTTGTATTACTCCAGACGAGGATCAAACTCGCGACCTCGGCATAACTCTCGATTGTTGTAAAATTTATTAATTATTATTCTCATATAAGTACATGCGTTAAGACACTGTGCTATTGGAGTGTCAAATGACAGCGCCGTTTTATTATTATTATGGATATAGTGTAACCCTAATTTTCTGTAGATGTTAATTCGGCCGAATGCAGCTCCCTTCGGTTTCTTTTACACTATTCCCAACGTTTGATCATATAATATCAGCAAAGAAAACACAATAGATATTTTTCGTTGGTGGTTCGGTACGGAACGGTTACTCTAGAAGGCGATGTCGTTGCTACGGTCCCTTATTAGGCTATATTTAAGAGATTTACATTTTTGGAATGACGATTTTCAAGCGACTGGAGGAAAAGCTAAAATCTTATTTCATACCTAATCGTTAATCTAGAAATTAAATTGTAATTAATAGGATTCTTGATGCATAGAGTGGTATAAGGTGGAAAAACCCAGGTCGTGTGGCCTAATGGATAAGGCGTCGGACTTCTACCATTTGCAACTGAGTCATCCGAAAATTGCGGGTTCGACTCCCGCCACGATTACTAAATATGAGACTCACACCCATCATTCACTCGGGATAGAAAAACAAGTTCGAAGATGTCTTTGAAACTTTAATTATCAATTTTATAAAATGGAGCACAAACAATATCGCAGCAAACTGCATATAATGGTTCAATATCCCCGTGTCCACTTCTTTTCCACGCGTCCCATTCCGTGTCAACTATTTTTTTGACAAAAGAGACTGGATAAGCCAGCTTACTCGTTTAACAGTAATGGTCATCATCTGAGTAGAACATTTAGAGTTACTTGCACAACGGGCGTGGTTATCCCGACTCAGTTTATTGTTCATGATGGTATATATATAGACAACCAGAGGCAAGAAGGGATTCAGCCATATTTCGATCACAACCTCATATTGAGCAAAGATGACATCAACCACAAGACCGTTTCTGCTCTAGTAGCCGTAGTAAAGTATCAGTTTGAAGCTCTATTTATACCGTAAGTTCATCTTATTCTATGAATGGCAAAAGGAGTCCTTCAGTAATTTTGATTTTTCCAACCAAATTTTCATAAAATTAGCAAGTTCCATTACTGAACTAGGTTTGAATCACTTTTGATAGCTTATTTAACTATAATTGTTATTCATAAAAATCTTTAAATTGCTTAATTTTAAAGCATTACTGTGTCTGTGCGTGATGTGCCTGTGGAGAACCAATGCTTGTTTACATAAGGTCCATAAGGTCCATAAGGTCCTCTCGGGTGAGCGGATACTTTCGGTGCCTACTGTACATGTTTTGTTAAGATGTGATTGTTGGAATTCGTATTCCCTGTTAAATCATATATGGACCAATACTGCCGCTCCGAATTTCTCTGTGGGTCACACAATTTCATAAAACTAATCCAACAAATTACTTTGGAACCTATTTCAATTGTGAAAATCCATTATTTAACATTAACATATTTAACATCCTGCGCTCGTTTTGTTTTCAAAAAATATCCGACTGCAGTGAAGTATTCCACTGTACTGCGGTTGAAGGGGAAAAAATGAGCTGTGTAGAGGTAATATTGCGCAGTGCGCAGATGGTAGGGTTCGAACCTACGCCCTCAGAGAGGAATAGATTTCAAGTCTATCGCCTTAACCACTCGGCCACATCTGCTGTTAAGGTTATCAGCAAGAGCTCATTCAGTAATCGTGGTAGAGGGAGTATAGAGTTGGAAGAGGGAGTTGAACTACAAAGCCACCGGATTTAACTAAAAACCGAGCTAAAAACCTGAGTTTGAAAATCAATACGTAAACCGTGCATGCTCTCGTCAATTCATAGTACCGGTACTGGATTTTTTCACAATGCTTAATGGTCAATAATAATATCGTAATAACTTAAAACGAACGACAAACAAAATTGTGTACAAAATAAAAACTAGCTAGAAACAGCAGTTAGACTTGGCATAGGAAATATAGAGAAAAGAGAAACATTTGCAACTTTGACTCTCTAAATTCACCTTACTTAGTCTTTTCGAACTTAATTCTCACGAAATCAATAATTGTAATGACTGAACAATATCTCATTTACGATCAACAGTCAAAAGCTGTAATTTGTTCTTAGAAATCTTTCGATTGATTAACCGAATCAAATTGATGAAATGCTGAACAATTGAGGAGATCAAAAAGTAAGGATGGACAGTAAAAGCTAAAGGCTAGTCTACGATACTTCAAAACCAATACCTACGGAAGCAAACACCCTAAACCGAAATCAAGTTTTACCACACCCCAACTGGGTGAAGTATAGTGATTTAATATGTTTATTGTTTATGAATAGTGTTTTTTTTTATGGACAAGAAGTATAGGCAAGGTCCCATGGTGTAATGGTTATCACTTCAGACTCTGAATCTGGCAATCCGAGTTCAAATCTCGGTGGGACCTAGCTCTATTTCGTTGAATTGAGGAAGGATTGAAAGCTTAGCTATTTGCTTAGCTAAAACTTAGCAATTTCATGGGTTGTGTGTTTTTAGTTCACCGTATCTGATGGGTACTTTCTTGTTAGGTTAGACGCGTACGTGATGCACATGGAATAATATTAGGTAGCGTGGCCGAGTGGTCTAAGGCGCTGGTTTTAGGCACCAGTCTTAACGGGCGTGGGTTAAAATCCCACCGCTGCCATAAATTCCCGATATCATTTTACCGGAGAATCGTCATCTGCGCAGAAACGGGCCGTCATGTCGTGATGGGCCGATGCAAAATGTCAAAAGGCGATCGTGCATCTGCCCAGGATCGAAATGAGGACCAATCGTGTGGGCACACGATTGAAAGTGCGACTAGTCATATATCTTCTTCGCTTCTATGTATGTACTATATTATGTAACATATCTCGCACAATCCACTGCGCCATTTACTCTTGTGGTTTATAGTGTATTGAATGGAAAATTGAGCGAATCACGAAACGTAACATGATAGCATACCTCTGTTGTAACGACAAGTGTCTGTGTAACTCTGGTGTATTCGTCGGTCCGCATGTTGGGTATTCACCACCATAAGACGACATCTGGGGGACACATTAGATACTACAACATCTCCCCTTTACACACCAAACAAGTGGACATACGCCAACACAAATTGCTAGATAAATCGAGACGACAAGGCGAAGAAACACAACCGGGTTTGATCAGAAATGGGCACGGTAAACACAGGGGAAACTTAGTGGAGGGAGTAAAGGAGAAAATGAAATAATAAAAGGGACGACGAATGGAAGGGAGACCAGCACAGGAAACTAGGGCTTTAAATAAGGACGACCCGAACGTGTTGATCCAACAGGGCTAGCGGCGGCGGCAGCCATAACCGGCTGTTGGGCTGGATTCACCGGAGGCTGGGCGACGGCAAGTAAATAGGGACGGCCCGAGCGCGTTGAGCCCGTAAGGCGTCCGCCGGCCTCAGCGGGAACTGGCGCCGGACCCGAGAGAACTGCTGGAACTGCCACTCGACGCGCGGCTACACTGCCCGGGGGACGGCCCGGCCGACGAGGAGCAGGGGGAACATCATCGGCCAACGGCAAACCGACAGCCGGAGGAAGCACCGGGGGCAACAATTGTGCTGGATGAGCAGGCGGCACAGCAGCGGGAGCTCCATGACGAGGCAGCGGGCCATGCTGGGCAGCCGGACGAATCAAGCGAGCAGCCGGAGGAAGCGGCGGCGTCAAAGCTAAAGTTGGTAGCGCCAGACGAGGGACAGGAGGCGTCGGAACACCAAAACCAGCAGTTGCGGATTATCGATGTTAATATCACGACGCGTACGGCGAAATACCCGACCATCCAACAGGCGAATCACGTAAGAGTCAGGCTCACTGCATACTGACTGGACAGCACCCGGTAACCATAATCCAGAGATGTGAGCACGAACACGCTGGCCAACAATCAGGGCCGAGCCACGGACGTCAGAACGGCCCCATAGTTGAACGAAGCGGCCGCCTGGCGACGCTGAAGCTGGCCCCGAACAAACTCAGCCGACACCAGCTGTGGCGTGAGACTCTTGGGTAAAAACGGCAGACTGCCCCGAAGATGGCGGCCTTGGAGAAGCACGGCGGGCGACGGGAGGTCGGCCGAGACCGGAGTGGATCTAATGGCGGCCAAAGACTCCCATAGTGAACGGCCGTCACGGAACATTTTCAGCAAAGTTTGTTTGACAGTCTGGATGTGGCGCTCCACCAGGCCGTTAGACTGCGCATAAGTCGGGCTGGAGGTAACAGAGCGAATGTTGCGACGGGCACAAAACGCACGAAATTCGGCACAATCGAACTGAGATCCATTATCGGACAAAACCACCTCAGGAGTACCAAAGTCACTGAAGATACGCTCCATTTCAGAGATGGTGGAGAACGACGATAAGGTGCGCAACGGAACAGCGGCCGGCCATTTGCTGTAAGCATCAACCACCAGCAAATAATTCACACCATCAAACACGAACAAGTCCGCGGACACTCTCTGGAAGGCGTGAATTGGCAACTCAACTGGGCGCAAGGGCTGGGCCGGGTTGCGATGGCGATGCTCCTGGCACGTTGGACAGCTGGCCACCATGTTCCGAATTTGGTCGTCACAACCCGGCCAGTAAACAGCAGACCGGGCGCGCAGCACACACTTGACTTCACCGAAATGGCCATTATGAATCCCGTCCATCACCTCCCGACGGAGAGAAACCGGAACCACCAAGCGTTCGCCATTGAGAAGTAGGCCATCAGCATCAGCTAGATTGTGACGTACCGACCAGAAGGGTTTGGCCGCCACCGGGCATTGAGATTTGTGCTCAGGCCAGCCACGAATAAGTAACTCCTTGACGAGGAGAAGAGTCGGATCCGCAGCCGTCGCCTCCGCAAATTTAGATCGGGTTGTAACTTGAGGAATGATCCGATCCAGTGTGGCATGAACTTGCTCCTCACAACCTTGAGTCAGATCGTCTTGAAAAAGACGAGGTGACGGAGCGCGACTGAGCGTGTCAGCAATGAACAGCTCCTTTCCGGGTTTGTAGACTAGCTTGAAATCAAAACGTTGTAGTTGTAAGCGCAAGCGTTGAATCCGTGGAGTGCACGACGCGATTGGCTTGTCCAGAAGGCCAACCAGCGGTTTATGATCAGTCTCGACAACCACTGACTGACCATAAACATACTGCCTAAAACGCAAGAGGCCAAAATGAACGGCCAGCAGTTCCTTCTCAATTTGAAAATAGCGTTTCTGCGTGGCGGTGAGGGTAGAAGCCCGAAGCGGCATCCAGGCTACAAAAATAACGAGCCTTACTGATTTTGCTGAACAGCTGTTCGACAGTAGGCACGGCAAAGTGCTGGCGTTGGATGGCCTTGTTGAGCTCAGACGGGTCCATGCAGATACGGACGTCACCATCCGGCTTTCCTACCACCATCATACGGCTGACCCACTCAGTAGGCTCCTTGACAGGTGTGATAATGCCATCAGCTACCATTTCTTCAAGCTTCTTGAAGACGCGTTCCTCCAGTCGAAAAGGTAGTCTACTGGCTGCGCAAACAACTGGATCAATTCGATTAGCACCAGTGAGTAATCGAATATCATGTTCAATCGGAAGTTTACCTAGGCCCGTAAACACATCCATAAACTCGCCTACGATAGGCGGTAGTTGCGGAACTGCAGTCGACTGGACAGCATCAATCCGACGTATAAGGTTCAGCTTTTCACAAGAGGGAAGTCCAAGAATAGGCGGCTGGCCGGGTTCATCAACCACAACGAAGTCAACGATAAACACGTCGCCCTTATGGATTACTTTGGCGGTGTGCAAACCAAGCACACGGAGGAATCCATCCTTTGCCCCATAGCTCCGAACAGACGGACCAGGACGTAGACGACGGTGACGCGACGGCAAGTGAAGAAAGGATTCATTGGGCAGAATGTTGCAGGTCGCGCCAGAATCCAGTTTGAAATTAACGTTGACGCCATCTACCGACAATTGTTGAAACCATTCCGAGCCGCCGGAGGTGGACTGAATTTCGTGTGCCACAAAATAATCTTCATCAACAGACCGGGGAAATACCATGGCCGTACCACCATTTTCAACATCACCAACCCACTGGGTATCACCACCGACAGCATGGACACGGGCACCAGCAGCTGGCTGGGTAGAATGCTGAGAAGACTGTTGGCGCTGGCCGTTGCCAGAGGGGCAACGATATGAGTAATGGCCCGTGGCGCCACAATTGTAACATTGAATTTTGGCAGCACGACATTGATTCTTCTTGTGACGACGTCCACAATTATTACACTGAAAGTATTGCTGAGTGGAGGGCGCCGAACCCGACGCCGATGATTGTTGCTCAGTAGGTGGTCGACCCTCGTGCGCCGGGCCAGCTGGCTGCTGTGATGATTTGTTGTCAGATCGCCGGGCGGGCGGGCGAGTCTGAAGAGCATGAGCCGTATCAACAGCAGGGGAGGAAAACTGAGTCAGCTGGGCCTTGGAATGTTCACACGCACGCACGATGTCACACGCTCTTGCAAGTTGTAAGTCATTTTCGTAAAGTAACTTTTCTCGAACCAAAGGATCAGCGATGCCCAACACAATGACGTCACGCAAAAACGAATCAACAACAGGGCCATAGTTGCAGGTTTTCACCAAGTTGCGTAGCTCAATTAACCAAGCATCAATCGTTTCATCTGGGCGTTGATGGCGTCGCAAAAACTTGAAACGTTCGTACACTTCACAGCGTCTTGGCTCAAAATGGGCCGTGAACTTGTCCAACACAGGGATGATCTGACGAGCATGGTTGGCTGGCACAAACACGAAGGTGTCGTAAATTTTCAAGCCCTCGCTGCCAAGCAGAGTAAGCAGGACGCCAACCATCATCTCCTCATCTGCGTTGGGAGCACTGCGTGTGGCCACAATGTACCACTCAAATTGTCGAGGCCAAATGCTCCAATTGGCAGCTAAATCCCGCGAGGCAAAAGAAAAAGGCTCGGGCGCCTTCAACGAACCCGAAATTTCAATAACAATCCGAAACACAAAAGGATTGCAACGATAGAGACGGATAAACAAGAGCCCAACTGCCGGGCTGGAGAGCGAACACGCGGTTCCTTTGTTCAACACACGAGGTTCAGCAGAAGAACTTCTGACACCATGTTGTAACGACAAGTGTCTGTGTAACTCTGGTGTATTCGTCGGTCCGCATGTTGGGTATTCACCACCATAGGACGACATCTGGGGGACACATTAGATACTACAACAACCTCCCTCCATGAAATGTAATCGTAATGAGATTGAGGTTGGTTTTGACTCTCTTTAGCGTGATTTAATTTTGAGAGCAGATGTAACAAGTTTCCATAGTGTAGTGGTTATCACGTCGGCCTAACACGCTGAAGGTCCTCAGTTCAATCCTGGGTGGAAACAGATTCCAATGCGTAATGTTACTTATTTTCACTGGAGGAGAAGGTAAAAAAGAAGAAATCCAAAAGTAATTTTGTACGTTGACAACACGCAGATGTGGCCGAGTGGTTAAGGCGACTGACTCGAAATCAGTTTTCCTCTATGGGAGCGTAGGTTCGAATTATACCATTTGCGTTCAGTTTGGGTTGGATTTGGGAAATTGTAAATTTCTTGAGACAATTGGTAAAGGGTAGCACGAAAACTTTGTATTAAATCTACTTGTCTATAGTACGTAGATTTCCTATACATGGTTCTCGGAATGTCACGTTGTTGTTGTATCTTATTCATACAAATACATCAGTCATTCTCAATTCGTTTTCTCAGTTTTTTTTCTTATTAGAAATAAACTAGGAAGAAACTGTTCTTTTGTCAGAACTCATTCTTAGGGTCAAAATAAAGATATCAGTTAAGAAGACTGCGAAGACTCGTCTGTTCTATTCTAATATGAACTAGTCGACTATGATAACGGCCCTTGCTCTTACCTAGTGTGTAATTTGTTTCAGTCGTAGCCCGGTTAGCTCAGTCGGTAGAGCGCGGGACTTTTAATCCTGAGGTCAAGGGTTCAAGTCCCTTATCGGGCGATAGCAAAATGTTTTAAAATCGTACTCGCGACAGTCTGTGCGAACCAATGGCGTCACTGTAATCCAACTCCTGTGCTGTATGGTGTTCCACAAGGATCCGTGCTCGGCCTTGTGCTTTTCATCCTTTATACCACTCCGCTCTTTGGTGTTATGAATGACTAGTGCTAAAACGAGCTTCATTTCTGCTGCTCCCACAGTATGGATCCCATTACCTCTTTCCCTTAAACTCTCTCCTGATTTAAAAACTTTCTGTGCTGGATAAAAGACTCGCTTGTTTCGCTTGTACAACCAGCTGAATTGATTATGTACTACCTATGTCTTCCTAGCGCTTTTGATCATTTAATGTAAAAGGCGCTATGTAAATCGCAATATTATATGGTTATTATTAAAGTACTAAGCGTCGCGGTGAATAATTTAGCAAAAGCCAAGAAATTGGTTAAGAAGACTGCGAACACTCTCTGTTTTATTCTAAAATGAACTAGTCAACTATGATAACGGCCCTTGCTCGTACGTTCAGTTCATTTTTATGAGAAAAGGAACGTAAAAGACTCTTAATAATGAAACTCGGCCAGGATCCCGTTCTAATTTTGGAAGAAATGAAAGCCTTCATGATGACCCTCAATTTTTTATAGATCAATGTTACCAGTTTCCTTGGGCTCCACGAAGGGTCAGTGGTCACTTGTCAGAAACCAGCTACTGGTATTTCTCCTAATGAAGGGAATCTATAATTCCAACCCTTCTGCGCCGAGATATCAAGATAGATGAAAGATGGATGTGGCTTCAAAGCTTTTCAAATCAGGCTCCGCGGAAAGTGGCGTGAAGATGACTGCAAAGGGAGTGGGAACTTAGTGGTAGAGTGCTCGCTTTGCATGCGAGAAGTTCAGAATTGAATCCTCTGCCACTCCATTTTGGCAGGGTAATACTGTCGGTACAACGTAATTTTCTATACGCATTGTCTGAAGTTTAGTAAAGCAGGGAAATAGCTAAATAACTGAATCTGCATGAAATACATCAAACAGTCGAAAGCGTTAAGCAGAAGAAATATGAGACACTATACGCTTTCTAATGACTGATTGAAGACGTACATCACAAATGCTTTTGGTTCTGATTAAGAAGTACCCCCTAAGCGATGGCTGAACTAAAATATAACCACGTACTATGATTTGAAGCCGAAACCATTGGAATTCCAGCTCCATGGGACTTTAGTTCTAATAAATTCCTATAAGAGACAAAATATTTGATATCAAGTCATAAATCGTAAATGTGAACTTTTCTCTTGCACTTCATGTTATTCAGATAAAAATGTTATTGTCAGAAGTGGGATTTGAACCCACGCCCTCTATTGAGGACCAGAATTCTTCCATCCGTTGGACACGGAAAGTTTTTACACTTGAGTCTGGCGCCTTAGACCGCTCGGCCATCCTGACACATCAATTACTACGTCTTACAGCTTCACATTGAATACTGTATATCACCATATTACCTCGAACTCAAGTTGTCCACTTCTACACCCTCTCCTTGACACTCTCTTACTAGTACTGTCCGAATATCGATGACTATTCTCCACTTGAGCGATGGGAACATAGTCTCACTTACCACTATGATTATCGAAGAAAACGCACAACGACACATTGAACAAGTCACATGTTGGCTATTATAGTTTTTTCTCATTTTTCTGGTTATATATTAATCCTTCAATTCATTTACGTAATAAGAATGCCACCACTCGGAACACGCCGACTTCCTCCCATTGATCGAAACTCGATCAAAGGAAACGGTCATCAATGGCCGTGAGTAGATACCACCAGAATAGTTACACTCACGACCCCCTTCACGCTCAGAAGCCAACGTCGTCACTCGTCATCGTGGGTGTCTAGGGGACAAGTTTCTGGTGGGAAACTCGTCGAGATATACTACAGAAATGATCCTGTGAAGTATGATCTTGATTTCACTTGCTTTACACAAGTGGTTTATTAGTGTCAGGAACACCCAAATTAACTCGTAAACATAAATACATTTCTACCATTTAAATAAGAGCTGTACACAATTTTACTTCGATTGCATAACCCTTAAAAAATAGGCATAAGTATAATTGGAAAAGCTCATTGATTGCGTCGAGTAAATTTGGCGAGTTACTTCAACAATGTTTATATATTAGAAGTCATTATCAACTTGCTTGGCGTGATGGCTTAATTGTCTTTTGGCTAGCAGATGACAATATACATAGCAGTTACCAACTTAACGGTCTTCAATTCAAGGCTTCCCTGATATGTATCGCCTTCTTAGCTCAGTGGTAGAGCGCTGGTCTCGTACGTCTAGGTATTATCCGATTGCATTTGTCAACCAGAGGTCGAGAGTTCAATCCTCTCAGAAGGCACTATGGTAATGCAAGATGTTTTTCACTTCTTAAAACTATACAACTTAATCGTTATTTTTAAAAATACAATATTATAAGGACTATTGTCTAGCAAAAAATGTCCCAAATGACCTTGTATTACTCCAGACGAGGATCAAACTCGCGACCTCGGCATAACTCTCGATTGTTGTAAAATTTATTAATTATTATTCTCATATAAGTACATGCGTTAAGACACTGTGCTATTGGAGTGTCAAATGACAGCGCCGTTTTATTATTATTATGGATATAGTGTAACCCTAATTTTCTGTAGATGTTAATTCGGCCGAATGCAGCTCCCTTCGGTTTCTTTTACACTATTCCCAACGTTTGATCATATAATATCAGCAAAGAAAACACAATAGATATTTTTCGTTGGTGGTTCGGTACGGAACGGTTACTCTAGAAGGCGATGTCGTTGCTACGGTCCCTTATTAGGCTATATTTAAGAGATTTACATTTTTGGAATGACGATTTTCAAGCGACTGGAGGAAAAGCTAAAATCTTATTTCATACCTAATCGTTAATCTAGAAATTAAATTGTAATTAATAGGATTCTTGATGCATAGAGTGGTATAAGGTGGAAAAACCCAGGTCGTGTGGCCTAATGGATAAGGCGTCGGACTTCTACCATTTGCAACTGAGTCATCCGAAAATTGCGGGTTCGACTCCCGCCACGATTACTAAATATAAGACTCACACCCATCATTCACTCGGGATAGAAAAACAAGTTCGAAGATGTCTTTGAAACTTTAATTATCAATTTTATAAAATGGAGCACAAACAATATCGCAGCAAACTGCATATAATGGTTCAATATCCCCGTGTCCACTTCTTTTCCCCGCGTCCCATTCCGTGTCAACTATTTTTTTGACAAAAGAGACTGGATAAGCCAGCTTACTCGTTTAACAGTAATGGTCATCATCTGAGTAGAACATTTAGAGTTACTTGCACAACGGGCGTGGTTATCCCGACTCAGTTTATTGTTCATGATGGTATATATATAGACAACCAGAGGCAAGAAGGGATTCAGCCATATTTCGATCACAACCTCATATTGAGCAAAGATGACATCAACCACAAGACCGTTTCTGCTCTAGTAGCCGTAGTAAAGTATCAGTTTGAAGCTCTATTTATACCGTAAGTTCATCTTATTCTATGAATGGCAAAAGGAGTCCTTCAGTAATTTTGATTTTTCCAACCAAATTTTCATAAAATTAGCAAGTTCCATTACTGAACTAGGTTTGAATCACTTTTGATAGCTTATTTAACTATAATTGTTATTCATAAAAATCTTTAAATTGCTTAATTTTAAAGCATTACTGTGTCTGTGCGTGATGTGCCTGTGGAGAACCAATGCTTGTTTACATAAGGTCCATAAGGTCCTCTCGGGTGAGCGGATACTTTCGGTGCCTACT
Source organism: Ceriodaphnia dubia (assembly GCA_022539655.2). Lineage (NCBI taxonomy): Eukaryota > Metazoa > Arthropoda > Branchiopoda > Diplostraca > Daphniidae > Ceriodaphnia > Ceriodaphnia dubia. The sequence goes on along the minus strand of JAKUCG020000214.1, from coordinate 1,242,312 downwards.
GTACATGTTTTGTTAAGATGTGATTGTTGGAATTCGTATTCCCTGTTAAATCATATATGGACCAATACTGCCGCTCCGAATTTCTCTGTGGGTCACACAATTTCATAAAACTAATCCAACAAATTACTTTGGAACCTATTTCAATTGTGAAAATACATTATTTAACATTAACATATTTAACATCCTGCGCTCGTTTTGTTTTCAAAAAATATCCGACTGCAGTGAAGTATTCCACTGTACTGCGGTTGAAGGGGAAAAAATGAGCTGTGTAGAGGTAATATTGCGCAGTGCGCAGATGGTAGGGTTCGAACCTACGCCCTCAGAGAGGAATAGATTTCAAGTCTATCGCCTTAACCACTCGGCCACATCTGCTGTTAAGGTTATCAGCAAGAGCTCATTCAGTAATCGTGGTAGAGGGAGTATAGAGTTGGAAGAGGGAGTTGAACTACAAAGCCACCGGATTTAACTAAAAACCGAGCTAAAAACCTGAGTTTGAAAATCAATACGTAAACCGTGCATGCTCTCGTCAATTCATAGTACCGGTACTGGATTTTTTCACAATGCTTAATGGTCAATAATAATATCGTAATAACTTAAAACGAACGACAAACAAAATTGTGTACAAAATAAAAACTAGCTAGAAACAGCAGTTAGACTTGGCATAGGAAATATAGAGAAAAGAGAAACATTTGCAACTTTGACTCTCTAAATTCACCTTACTTAGTCTTTTCGAACTTAATTCTCACGAAATCAATAATTGTAATGACTGAACAATATCTCATTTACGATCAACAGTCAAAAGCTGTAATTTGTTCTTAGAAATCTTTCGATTGATTAACCGAATCAAATTGATGAAATGCTGAACAATTGAGGAGATCAAAAAGTAAGGATGGACAGTAAAAGCTAAAGGCTAGTCTACGATACTTCAAAACCAATACCTACGGAAGCAAACACCCTAAACCGAAATCAAGTTTTACCACACCCCAACTGAGTGAGGTATAGTGATTTAATATGTTTATTGTTTATGAATAGTGTTTTTTTAATGGACAAGAAGTATAGGCAAGGTCCCATGGTGTAATGGTTATCACTTCAGACTCTGAATCTGGCAATCCGAGTTCAAATCTCGGTGGGACCTAGCTCTATTTCGTTGAATTGAGGAAGGATTGAAAGCTTAGCTATTTGCTTAGCTAAAACTTAGCAATTTCATGGGTTGTGTGTTTTTAGTTCACCGTATCTGATGGGTACTTTCTTGTTAGGTTAGACGCGTACGTGATGCACATGGAATAATATAAGGTAGCGTGGCCGAGTGGTCTAAGGCGCTGGTTTTAGGCACCAGTCTTAACGGGCGTGGGTTAAAATCCCACCGCTGCCATAAATTCCCGATATCATTTTACCGGAGAATCGTCATCTGCGCAGAAACGGGCCGTCATGTCGTGATGGGCCGATGCAAAATGTCAAAAGGCGATCGTGCATCTGCCCAGGATCGAAATGAGGACCAATCGTGTGGGCACACGATTGAAAGTGCGACTAGTCATATATCTTCTTCGCTTCTATGTATGTACTATATTATGTAACATATCTCGCACAATCCACTGCGCCATTTACTCTTGTGGTTTATAGTGTATTGAATGGAAAATTGAGCGAATCACGAAACGTAACATGATAGCATACCTCCCTCCATGAAATGTAATCGTAATGAGATTGAGGTTGGTTTTGACTCTCTTTAGCGTGATTTAATTTTGAGAGCAGATGTAACAAGTTTCCATAGTGTAGTGGTTATCACGTCGGCCTAACACGCTGAAGGTCCTCAGTTCAATCCTGGGTGGAAACAGATTCCAATGCGTAATGTTACTTATTTTCACTGGAGGAGAAGGTAAAAAAAAAGAAATCCAAAAGTAATTTTGTACGTTGACAACACGCAGATGTGGCCGAGTGGTTAAGGCGACTGACTCGAAATCAGTTTTCCTCTATGGGAGCGTAGGTTCGAATTATACCATTTGCGTTCAGTTTGGGTTGGATTTGGGAAATTGTAAATTTCTTGAGACAATTGGTAAAGGGTAGCACGAAAACTTTGTATTAAATCTACTTGTCTATAGTACGTAGATTTCCTATACATGGTTCTCGGAATGTCACGTTGTTGTTGTATCTTATTCATACAAATACATCAGTCATTCTCAATTCGTTTTCTCAGTTTTTTTTTCTTATTAGAAATAAACTAGGAAGAAACTGTTCTTTTGTCAGAACTCATTCTTAGGGTCAAAATAAAGATATCAGTTAAGAAGACTGCGAAGACTCGTCTGTTCTATTCTAATATGAACTAGTCGACTATGATAACGGCCCTTGCTCTTACCTAGTGTGTAATTTGTTTCAGTCGTAGCCCGGTTAGCTCAGTCGGTAGAGCGCGGGACTTTTAATCCTGAGGTCAAGGGTTCAAGTCCCTTATCGGGCGATAGCAAATCGTACTCGCGACAGTCTGTGCGAACCAATGGCGTCACTGTAATCCAACTCCTGTGCTGTATGGTGTTCCACAAGGATCCGTGCTCGGCCTTGTGCTTTTCATCCTTTATACCACTCCGCTCTTTGGTGTTATGAATGACTAGTGCTAAAACGAGCTTCATTTCTGCTGCTCCCACAGTATGGATCCCATTACCTCTTTCCCTTAAACTCTCTCCTGATTTAAAAACTTTCTGTGCTGGATAAAAGACTCGCTTGTTTCGCTTGTACAACCAGCTGAATTGATTATGTACTACCTATGTCTTCCTAGCGCTTTTGATCATTTAATGTAAAAGGCGCTATGTAAATCGCAATATTATATGGTTATTATTAAAGTACTAAGCGTCGCGGTGAATAATTTAGCAAAAGCCAAGAAATTGGTTAAGAAGACTGCGAACACTCTCTGTTTTATTCTAAAATGAACTAGTCAACTATGATAACGGCCCTTGCTCGTACGTTCAGTTCATTTTTATGAGAAAAGGAACGTAAAAGACTCTTAATAATGAAACTCGGCCAGGATCCCGTTCTAATTTTGGAAGAAATGAAAGCCTTCATGATGACCCTCAATTTTTTATAGATCAATGTTACCAGTTTCCTTGGGCTCCACGAAGGGTCAGTGGTCACTTGTCAGAAACCAGCTACTGGTATTTCTCCTAATGAAGGGAATCTATAATTCCAACCCTTCTGCGCCGAGATATCAAGATAGATGAAAGATGGATGTGGCTTCAAAGCTTTTCAAATCAGGCTCCGCGGAAAGTGGCGTGAAGATGACTGCAAAGGGGGTGGGAACTTAGTGGTAGAGTGCTCGCTTTGCATGCGAGAAGTTCAGAATTGAATCCTCTGCCACTCCATTTTGGCAGGGTAATACTGTCGGTACAACGTAATTTTCTATACGCATTGTCTGAAGTTTAGTAAAGCAGGGAAATAGCTAAATAACTGAATCTGCATGAAATACATCAAACAGTCGAAAGCGTTAAGCAGAAGAAATATGAGACACTATACGCTTTCTAATGACTGATTGAAGACGTACATCACAAATGCTTTTGGTTCTGATTAAGAAGTACCCCCTAAGCGATGGCTGAACTAAAATATAACCACGTACTATGATTTGAAGCCGAAACCATTGGAATTCCAGCTCCATGGGACTTTAGTTCTAATAAATTCCTATAAGAGACAAAATATTTGATATCAAGTCATAAATCGTAAATGTGAACTTTTCTCTTGCACTTCATGTTATTCAGATAAAAATGTTATTGTCAGAAGTGGGATTTGAACCCACGCCCTCTATTGAGGACCAGAATTCTTCCATCCGTTGGACACGGAAAGTTTTTACACTTGAGTCTGGCGCCTTAGACCGCTCGGCCATCCTGACACATCAATTACTACGTCTTACAGCTTCACATTGAATACTGTATATCACCATATTACCTCGAACTCAAGTTGTCCACTTCTACACCCTCTCCTTGACACTCTCTTACTAGTACTGTCCGAATATCGATGACTATTCTCCACTTGAGCGATGGGAACATAGTCTCACTTACCACTATGATTATCGAAGAAAACGCACAACGACACATTGAACAAGTCACATGTTGGCTATTATAGTTTTTTCTCATTTTTCTGGTTATATATTAATCCTTCAATTCATTTACGTAATAAGAATGCCACCACTCGGAACACGCCGACTTCCTCCCATTGATCGAAACTCGATCAAAGGAAACGGTCCTCAATGGCCGTGAGTAGATACCACCAGAATAGTTACACTCACGACCCCCTTCACGCTCAGAAGCCAACGTCGTCACTCGTCATCGTGGGTGTCTAGGGGACAAGTTTCTGGTGGGAAACTCGTCGAGATATACTACAGAAATGATCCTGTGAAGTATGATCTTGATTTCACTTGCTTTACACAAGTGGTTTATTAGTGTCAGGAACACCCAAATTAACTCGTAAACATAAATACATTTCTACCATTTAAATAAGAGCTGTACACAATTTTACTTCGATTGCATAACCCTTAAAAAATAGGCATAAGTATAATTGGAAAAGCTCATTGATTGCGTCGAGTAAATTTGGCGAGTTACTTCAACAATGTTTATATATTAGAAGTCATTATCAACTTGCTTGGCGTGATGGCTTAATTGTCTTTTGGCTAGCAGATGACAATATACATAGCAGTTACCAACTTAACGGTCTTCAATTCAAGGCTTCCCTGATATGTATCGCCTTCTTAGCTCAGTGGTAGAGCGCTGGTCTCGTACGTCTAGGTATTATCCGATTGCATTTGTCAACCAGAGGTCGAGAGTTCAATCCTCTCAGAAGGCACTATGGTAATGCAAGATGTTTTTCACTTCTTAAAACTATACAACTTAATCGTTATTTTTAAAAATACAATATTATAAGGACTATTGTCTAGCAAAAAATGTCCCAAATGACCTTGTATTACTCCAGACGAGGATCAAACTCGCGACCTCGGCATAACTCTCGATTGTTGTAAAATTTATTAATTATTATTCTCATATAAGTACATGCGTTAAGACACTGTGCTATTGGAGTGTCAAATGACAGCGCCGTTTTATTATTATTATGGATATAGTGTAACCCTAATTTTCTGTAGATGTTAATTCGGCCGAATGCAGCTCCCTTCGGTTTCTTTTACACTATTCCCAACGTTTGATCATATAATATCAGCAAAGAAAACACAATAGATATTTTTCGTTGGTGGTTCGGTACGGAACGGTTACTCTAGAAGGCGATGTCGTTGCTACGGTCCCTTATTAGGCTATATTTAAGAGATTTACATTTTTGGAATGACGATTTTCAAGCGACTGGAGGAAAAGCTAAAATCTTATTTCATACCTAATCGTTAATCTAGAAATTAAATTGTAATTAATAGGATTCTTGATGCATAGAGTGGTATAAGGTGGAAAAACCCAGGTCGTGTGGCCTAATGGATAAGGCGTCGGACTTCTACCATTTGCAACTGAGTCATCCGAAAATTGCGGGTTCGACTCCCGCCACGATTACTAAATATAAGACTCACACCCATCATTCACTCGGGATAGAAAAACAAGTTCGAAGATGTCTTTGAAACTTTAATTATCAATTTTATAAAATGGAGCACAAACAATATCGCAGCAAACTGCATATAATGGTTCAATATCCCCGTGTCCACTTCTTTTCCACGCGTCCCATTCCGTGTCAACTATTTTTTTGACAAAAGAGACTGGATAAGCCAGCTTACTCGTTTAACAGTAATGGTCATCATCTGAGTAGAACATTTAGAGTTACTTGCACAACGGGCGTGGTTATCCCGACTCAGTTTATTGTTCATGATGGTATATATATAGACAACCAGAGGCAAGAAGGGATTCAGCCATATTTCGATCACAACCTCATATTGAGCAAAGATGACATCAACCACAAGACCGTTTCTGCTCTAGTAGCCGTAGTAAAGTATCAGTTTGAAGCTCTATTTATACCGTAAGTTCATCTTATTCTATGAATGGCAAAAGGAGTCCTTCAGTAATTTTGATTTTTCCAACCAAATTTTCATAAAATTAGCAAGTTCCATTACTGAACTAGGTTTGAATCACTTTTGATAGCTTATTTAACTATAATTGTTATTCATAAAAATCTTTAAATTGCTTAATTTTAAAGCATTACTGTGTCTGTGCGTGATGTGCCTGTGGAGAACCAATGCTTGTTTACATAAGGTCCATAAGGTCCTCTCGGGTGAGCGGATACTTTCGGTGCCTACTGTACATGTTTTGTTAAGATGTGATTGTTGGAATTCGTATTCCCTGTTAAATCATATATGGACCAATACTGCCGCTCCGAATTTCTCTGTGGGTCACACAATTTCATAAAACTAATCCAACAAATTACTTTGGAACCTATTTCAATTGTGAAAATACATTATTTAACATTAACATATTTAACATCCTGCGCTCGTTTTGTTTTCAAAAAATATCCGACTGCAGTGAAGTATTCCACTGTACTGCGGTTGAAGGGGAAAAAATGAGCTGTGTAGAGGTAATATTGCGCAGTGCGCAGATGGTAGGGTTCGAACCTACGCCCTCAGAGAGGAATAGATTTCAAGTCTATCGCCTTAACCACTCGGCCACATCTGCTGTTAAGGTTATCAGCAAGAGCTCATTCAGTAATCGTGGTAGAGGGAGTATAGAGTTGGAAGAGGGAGTTGAACTACAAAGCCACCGGATTTAACTAAAAACCGAGCTAAAAACCTGAGTTTGAAAATCAATACGTAAACCGTGCATGCTCTCGTCAATTCATAGTACCGGTACTGGATTTTTTCACAATGCTTAATGGTCAATAATAATATCGTAATAACTTAAAACGAACGACAAACAAAATTGTGTACAAAATAAAAACTAGCTAGAAACAGCAGTTAGACTTGGCATAGGAAATATAGAGAAAAGAGAAACATTTGCAACTTTGACTCTCTAAATTCACCTTACTTAGTCTTTTCGAACTTAATTCTCACGAAATCAATAATTGTAATGACTGAACAATATCTCATTTACGATCAACAGTCAAAAGCTGTAATTTGTTCTTAGAAATCTTTCGATTGATTAACCGAATCAAATTGATGAAATGCTGAACAATTGAGGAGATCAAAAAGTAAGGATGGACAGTAAAAGCTAAAGGCTAGTCTACGATACTTCAAAACCAATACCTACGGAAGCAAACACCCTAAACCGAAATCAAGTTTTACCACACCCCAACTGAGTGAGGTATAGTGATTTAATATGTTTATTGTTTATGAATAGTGTTTTTTTAATGGACAAGAAGTATAGGCAAGGTCCCATGGTGTAATGGTTATCACTTCAGACTCTGAATCTGGCAATCCGAGTTCAAATCTCGGTGGGACCTAGCTCTATTTCGTTGAATTGAGGAAGGATTGAAAGCTTAGCTATTTGCTTAGCTAAAACTTAGCAATTTCATGGGTTGTGTGTTTTTAGTTCACCGTATCTGATGGGTACTTTCTTGTTAGGTTAGACGCGTACGTGATGCACATGGAATAATATAAGGTAGCGTGGCCGAGTGGTCTAAGGCGCTGGTTTTAGGCACCAGTCTTAACGGGCGTGGGTTAAAATCCCACCGCTGCCATAAATTCCCGATATCATTTTACCGGAGAATCGTCATCTGCGCAGAAACGGGCCGTCATGTCGTGATGGGCCGATGCAAAATGTCAAAAGGCGATCGTGCATCTGCCCAGGATCGAAATGAGGACCAATCGTGTGGGCACACGATTGAAAGTGCGACTAGTCATATATCTTCTTCGCTTCTATGTATGTACTATATTATGTAACATATCTCGCACAATCCACTGCGCCATTTACTCTTGTGGTTTATAGTGTATTGAATGGAAAATTGAGCGAATCACGAAACGTAACATGATAGCATACCTCTGTTGTAACGACAAGTGTCTGTGTAACTCTGGTGTATTCGTCGGTCCGCATGTTGGGTATTCACCACCATAAGACGACATCTGGGGGACACATTAGATACTACAACATCTCCCCTTTACACACCAAACAAGTGGACATACGCCAACACAAATTGCTAGATAAATCGAGACGACAAGGCGAAGAAACACAACCGGGTTTGATCAGAAATGGGCACGGTAAACACAGGGGAAACTTAGTGGAGGGAGTAAAGGAGAAAATGAAATAATAAAAGGGACGACGAATGGAAGGGAGACCAGCACAGGAAACTAGGGCTTTAAATAAGGACGACCCGAACGTGTTGATCCAACAGGGCTAGCGGCGGCGGCAGCCATAACCGGCTGTTGGGCTGGATCCACCGGAGGCTGGGCGACGGCAAGTAAATAGGGACGGCCCGAGCGCGTTGAGCCCGTAAGGCGTCCGCCGGCCTCAGCGGGAACTGGCGCCGGACCCGAGAGAACTGCTGGAACTGCCACTCGACGCGCGGCTACACTGCCCGGGGGACGGCCCGGCCGACGAGGAGCAGGGGAACATCATCGGCCAACGGCAAACCGACAGCCGGAGGAAGCACCGGGGGCAACAATTGTGCTGGATGAGCAGGCGGCACAGCAGCGGGAGCTCCATGACGAGGCAGCGGGCCATGCTGGGCAGCCGGACGAATCAAGCGAGCAGCCGGAGGAAGCGGCGGCGTCAAAGCTAAAGTTGGTAGCGCCAGACGAGGGACAGGAGGCGTCGGAACACCAAAACCAGCAGTTGCGGAATTATCGATGTTAATATCACGACGCGTACGGCGAAATACCCGACCATCCAACAGGCGAATCACGTAAGAGTCAGGCTCACTGCATACTGACTGGACAGCACCCGGTAACCATAATCCAGAGATGTGAGCACGAACACGCTGGCCAACAATCAGGGCCGAGCCACGGACGTCAGAACGGCCCCATAGTTGAACGAAGCGGCCGCCTGGCGACGCTGAAGCTGGCCCCGAACAAACTCAGCCGACACCAGCTGTGGCGTGAGACTCTTGGGTAAAAACGGCAGACTGCCCCGAAGATGGCGGCCTTGGAGAAGCACGGCGGGCGACGGGAGGTCGGCCGAGACCGGAGTGGATCTAATGGCGGCCAAAGACTCCCATAGTGAACGGCCGTCACGGAACATTTTCAGCAAAGTTTGTTTGACAGTCTGGATGTGGCGCTCCACCAGGCCGTTAGACTGCGCATAAGTCGGGCTGGAGGTAACAGAGCGAATGTTGCGACGGGCACAAAACGCACGAAATTCGGCACAATCGAACTGAGATCCATTATCGGACAAAACCACCTCAGGAGTACCAAAGTCACTGAAGATACGCTCCATTTCAGAGATGGTGGAGAACGACGATAAGGTGCGCAACGGAACAGCGGCCGGCCATTTGCTGTAAGCATCAACCACCAGCAAATAATTCACACCATCAAACACGAACAAGTCCGCGGACACTCTCTGGAAGGCGTGAATTGGCAACTCAACTGGGCGCAAGGGCTGGGCCGGGTTGCGATGGCGATGCTCCTGGCACGTTGGACAGCTGGCCACCATGTTCCGAATTTGGTCGTCACAACCCGGCCAGTAAACAGCAGACCGGGCGCGCAGCACACACTTGACTTCACCGAAATGGCCATTATGAATCCCGTCCATCACCTCCCGACGGAGAGAAACCGGAACCACCAAGCGTTCGCCATTGAGAAGTAGGCCATCAGCATCAGCTAGATTGTGACGTACCGACCAGAAGGGTTTGGCCGCCACCGGGCATTGAGATTTGTGCTCAGGCCAGCCACGAATAAGTAACTCCTTGACGAGGAGAAGAGTCGGATCCGCAGCCGTCGCCTCCGCAAATTTAGATCGGGTTGTAACTTGAGGAATGATCCGATCCAGTGTGGCATGAACTTGCTCCTCACAACCTTGAGTCAGATCGTCTTGAAAAAGACGAGGTGACGGAGCGCGACTGAGCGTGTCAGCAATGAACAGCTCCTTTCCGGGTTTGTAGACTAGCTTGAAATCAAAACGTTGTAGTTGTAAGCGCAAGCGTTGAATCCGTGGAGTGCACGACGCGATTGGCTTGTCCAGAAGGCCAACCAGCGGTTTATGATCAGTCTCGACAACCACTGACTGACCATAAACATACTGCCTAAAACGCAAGAGGCCAAAATGAACGGCCAGCAGTTCCTTCTCAATTTGAAAATAGCGTTTCTGCGTGGCGGTGAGGGTAGAAGCCCGAAGCGGCATCCAGGCTACAAAAATAACGAGCCTTACTGATTTTGCTGAACAGCTGTTCGACAGTAGGCACGGCAAAGTGCTGGCGTTGGATGGCCTTGTTGAGCTCAGACGGGTCCATGCAGATACGGACGTCACCATCCGGCTTTCCTACCACCATCATACGGCTGACCCACTCAGTAGGCTCCTTGACAGGTGTGATAATGCCATCAGCTACCATTTCTTCAAGCTTCTTGAAGACGCGTTCCTCCAGTCGAAAAGGTAGTCTACTGGCTGCGCAAACAACTGGATCAATTCGATTAGCACCAGTGAGTAATCGAATATCATGTTCAATCGGAAGTTTACCTAGGCCCGTAAACACATCCATAAACTCGCCTACGATAGGCGGTAGTTGCGGAACTGCAGTCGACTGGACAGCATCAATCCGACGTATAAGGTTCAGCTTTTCACAAGAGGGAAGTCCAAGAATAGGCGGCTGGCCGGGTTCATCAACCACAACGAAGTCAACGATAAACACGTCGCCCTTATGGATTACTTTGGCGGTGTGCAAACCAAGCACACGGAGGAATCCATCCTTTGCCCCATAGCTCCGAACAGACGGACCAGGACGTAGACGACGGTGACGCGACGGCAAGTGAAGAAAGGATTCATTGGGCAGAATGTTGCAGGTCGCGCCAGAATCCAGTTTGAAATTAACGTTGACGCCATCTACCGACAATTGTTGAAACCATTCCGAGCCGCCGGAGGTGGACTGAATTTCGTGTGCCACAAAATAATCTTCATCAACAGACCGGGGAAATACCATGGCCGTACCACCATTTTCAACATCACCAACCCACTGGGTATCACCACCGACAGCATGGACACGGGCACCAGCAGCTGGCTGGGTAGAATGCTGAGAAGACTGTTGGCGCTGGCCGTTGCCAGAGGGGCAACGATATGAGTAATGGCCCGTGGCGCCACAATTGTAACATTGAATTTTGGCAGCACGACATTGATTCTTCTTGTGACGACGTCCACAATTATTACACTGAAAGTATTGCTGAGTGGAGGGCGCCGAACCCGACGCCGATGATTGTTGCTCAGTAGGTGGTCGACCCTCGTGCGCCGGGCCAGCTGGCTGCTGTGATGATTTGTTGTCAGATCGCCGGGCGGGCGGGCGAGTCTGAAGAGCATGAGCCGTATCAACAGCAGGGGAGGAAAACTGAGTCAGCTGGGCCTTGGAATGTTCACACGCACGCACGATGTCACACGCTCTTGCAAGTTGTAAGTCATTTTCGTAAAGTAACTTTTCTCGAACCAAAGGATCAGCGATGCCCAACACAATGACGTCACGCAAAAACGAATCAACAACAGGGCCATAGTTGCAGGTTTTCACCAAGTTGCGTAGCTCAATTAACCAAGCATCAATCGTTTCATCTGGGCGTTGATGGCGTCGCAAAAACTTGAAACGTTCGTACACTTCACAGCGTCTTGGCTCAAAATGGGCCGTGAACTTGTCCAACACAGGGATGATCTGACGAGCATGGTTGGCTGGCACAAACACGAAGGTGTCGTAAATTTTCAAGCCCTCGCTGCCAAGCAGAGTAAGCAGGACGCCAACCATCATCTCCTCATCTGCGTTGGGAGCACTGCGTGTGGCCACAATGTACCACTCAAATTGTCGAGGCCAAATGCTCCAATTGGCAGCTAAATCCCGCGAGGCAAAAGAAAAAGGCTCGGGCGCCTTCAACGAACCCGAAATTTCAATAACAATCCGAAACACAAAAGGATTGCAACGATAGAGACGGATAAACAAGAGCCCAACTGCCGGGCTGGAGAGCGAACACGCGGTTCCTTTGTTCAACACACGAGGTTCAGCAGAAGAACTTCTGACACCATGTTGTAACGACAAGTGTCTGTGTAACTCTGGTGTATTCGTCGGTCCGCATGTTGGGTATTCACCACCATAGGACGACATCTGGGGGACACATTAGATACTACAACAACCTCCCTCCATGAAATGTAATCGTAATGAGATTGAGGTTGGTTTTGACTCTCTTTAGCGTGATTTAATTTTGAGAGCAGATGTAACAAGTTTCCATAGTGTAGTGGTTATCACGTCGGCCTAACACGCTGAAGGTCCTCAGTTCAATCCTGGGTGGAAACAGATTCCAATGCGTAATGTTACTTATTTTCACTGGAGGAGAAGGTAAAAAAGAAGAAATCCAAAAGTAATTTTGTACGTTGACAACACGCAGATGTGGCCGAGTGGTTAAGGCGACTGACTCGAAATCAGTTTTCCTCTATGGGAGCGTAGGTTCGAATTATACCATTTGCGTTCAGTTTGGGTTGGATTTGGGAAATTGTAAATTTCTTGAGACAATTGGTAAAGGGTAGCACGAAAACTTTGTATTAAATCTACTTGTCTATAGTACGTAGATTTCCTATACATGGTTCTCGGAATGTCACGTTGTTGTTGTATCTTATTCATACAAATACATCAGTCATTCTCAATTCGTTTTCTCAGTTTTTTTTTCTTATTAGAAATAAACTAGGAAGAAACTGTTCTTTTGTCAGAACTCATTCTTAGGGTCAAAATAAAGATATCAGTTAAGAAGACTGCGAAGACTCGTCTGTTCTATTCTAATATGAACTAGTCGACTATGATAACGGCCCTTGCTCTTACCTAGTGTGTAATTTGTTTCAGTCGTAGCCCGGTTAGCTCAGTCGGTAGAGCGCGGGACTTTTAATCCTGAGGTCAAGGGTTCAAGTCCCTTATCGGGCGATAGCAAAATGTTTTAAAATCGTACTCGCGACAGTCTGTGCGAACCAATGGCGTCACTGTAATCCAACTCCTGTGCTGTATGGTGTTCCACAAGGATCCGTGCTCGGCCTTGTGCTTTTCATCCTTTATACCACTCCGCTCTTTGGTGTTATGAATGACTAGTGCTAAAACGAGCTTCATTTCTGCTGCTCCCACAGTATGGATCCCATTACCTCTTTCCCTTAAACTCTCTCCTGATTTAAAAACTTTCTGTGCTGGATAAAAGACTCGCTTGTTTCGCTTGTACAACCAGCTGAATTGATTATGTACTACCTATGTCTTCCTAGCGCTTTTGATCATTTAATGTAAAAGGCGCTATGTAAATCGCAATATTATATGGTTATTATTAAAGTACTAAGCGTCGCGGTGAATAATTTAGCAAAAGCCAAGAAATTGGTTAAGAAGACTGCGAACACTCTCTGTTTTATTCTAAAATGAACTAGTCAACTATGATAACGGCCCTTGCTCGTACGTTCAGTTCATTTTTATGAGAAAAGGAACGTAAAAGACTCTTAATAATGAAACTCGGCCAGGATCCCGTTCTAATTTTGGAAGAAATGAAAGCCTTCATGATGACCCTCAATTTTTTATAGATCAATGTTACCAGTTTCCTTGGGCTCCACGAAGGGTCAGTGGTCACTTGTCAGAAACCAGCTACTGGTATTTCTCCTAATGAAGGGAATCTATAATTCCAACCCTTCTGCGCCGAGATATCAAGATAGATGAAAGATGGATGTGGCTTCAAAGCTTTTCAAATCAGGCTCCGCGGAAAGTGGCGTGAAGATGACTGCAAAGGGAGTGGGAACTTAGTGGTAGAGTGCTCGCTTTGCATGCGAGAAGTTCAGAATTGAATCCTCTGCCACTCCATTTTGGCAGGGTAATACTGTCGGTACAACGTAATTTTCTATACGCATTGTCTGAAGTTTAGTAAAGCAGGGAAATAGCTAAATAACTGAATCTGCATGAAATACATCAAACAGTCGAAAGCGTTAAGCAGAAGAAATATGATGAGACACTATACGCTTTCTAATGACTGATTGAAGACGTACATCACAAATGCTTTTGGTTCTGATTAAGAAGTACCCCCTAAGCGATGGCTGAACTAAAATATAACCACGTACTATGATTTGAAGCCGAAACCATTGGAATTCCAGCTCCATGGGACTTTAGTTCTAATAAATTCCTATAAGAGACAAAATATTTGATATCAAGTCATAAATCGTAAATGTGAACTTTTCTCTTGCACTTCATGTTATTCAGATAAAAATGTTATTGTCAGAAGTGGGATTTGAACCCACGCCCTCTATTGAGGACCAGAATTCTTCCATCCGTTGGACACGGAAAGTTTTTACACTTGAGTCTGGCGCCTTAGACCGCTCGGCCATCCTGACACATCAATTACTACGTCTTACAGCTTCACATTGAATACTGTATATCACCATATTACCTCGAACTCAAGTTGTCCACTTCTACACCCTCTCCTTGACACTCTCTTACTAGTACTGTCCGAATATCGATGACTATTCTCCACTTGAGCGATGGGAACATAGTCTCACTTACCACTATGATTATCGAAGAAAACGCACAACGACACATTGAACAAGTCACATGTTGGCTATTATAGTTTTTTCTCATTTTTCTGGTTATATATTAATCCTTCAATTCATTTACGTAATAAGAATGCCACCACTCGGAACACGCCGACTTCCTCCCATTGATCGAAACTCGATCAAAGGAAACGGTCATCAATGGCCGTGAGTAGATACCACCAGAATAGTTACACTCACGACCCCCTTCACGCTCAGAAGCCAACGTCGTCACTCGTCATCGTGGGTGTCTAGGGGACAAGTTTCTGGTGGGAAACTCGTCGAGATATACTACAGAAATGATCCTGTGAAGTATGATCTTGATTTCACTTGCTTTACACAAGTGGTTTATTAGTGTCAGGAACACCCAAATTAACTCGTAAACATAAATACATTTCTACCATTTAAATAAGAGCTGTACACAATTTTACTTCGATTGCATAACCCTTAAAAAATAGGCATAAGTATAATTGGAAAAGCTCATTGATTGCGTCGAGTAAATTTGGCGAGTTACTTCAACAATGTTTATATATTAGAAGTCATTATCAACTTGCTTGGCGTGATGGCTTAATTGTCTTTTGGCTAGCAGATGACAATATACATAGCAGTTACCAACTTAACGGTCTTCAATTCAAGGCTTCCCTGATATGTATCGCCTTCTTAGCTCAGTGGTAGAGCGCTGGTCTCGTACGTCTAGGTATTATCCGATTGCATTTGTCAACCAGAGGTCGAGAGTTCAATCCTCTCAGAAGGCACTATGGTAATGCAAGATGTTTTTCACTTCTTAAAACTATACAACTTAATCGTTATTTTTAAAAATACAATATTATAAGGACTATTGTCTAGCAAAAAATGTCCCAAATGACCTTGTATTACTCCAGACGAGGATCAAACTCGCGACCTCGGCATAACTCTCGATTGTTGTAAAATTTATTAATTATTATTCTCATATAAGTACATGCGTTAAGACACTGTGCTATTGGAGTGTCAAATGACAGCGCCGTTTTATTATTATTATGGATATAGTGTAACCCTAATTTTCTGTAGATGTTAATTCGGCCGAATGCAGCTCCCTTCGGTTTCTTTTACACTATTCCCAACGTTTGATCATATAATATCAGCAAAGAAAACACAATAGATATTTTTCGTTGGTGGTTCGGTACGGAACGGTTACTCTAGAAGGCGATGTCGTTGCTACGGTCCCTTATTAGGCTATATTTAAGAGATTTACATTTTTGGAATGACGATTTTCAAGCGACTGGAGGAAAAGCTAAAATCTTATTTCATACCTAATCGTTAATCTAGAAATTAAATTGTAATTAATAGGATTCTTGATGCATAGAGTGGTATAAGGTGGAAAAACCCAGGTCGTGTGGCCTAATGGATAAGGCGTCGGACTTCTACCATTTGCAACTGAGTCATCCGAAAATTGCGGGTTCGACTCCCGCCACGATTACTAAATATAAGACTCACACCCATCATTCACTCGGGATAGAAAAACAAGTTCGAAGATGTCTTTGAAACTTTAATTATCAATTTTATAAAATGGAGCACAAACAATATCGCAGCAAACTGCATATAATGGTTCAATATCCCCGTGTCCACTTCTGTTCCACGCGTCCCATTCCGTGTCAACTATTTTTTTGACAAAAGAGACTGGATAAGCCAGCTTACTCGTTTAACAGTAATGGTCATCATCTGAGTAGAACATTTAGAGTTACTTGCACAACGGGCGTGGTTATCCCGACTCAGTTTATTGTTCATGATGGTATATATATAGACAACCAGAGGCAAGAAGGGATTCAGCCATATTTCGATCACAACCTCATATTGAGCAAAGATGACATCAACCACAAGACCGTTTCTGCTCTAGTAGCCGTAGTAAAGTATCAGTTTGAAGCTCTATTTATACCGTAAGTTCATCTTATTCTATGAATGGCAAAAGGAGTCCTTCAGTAATTTTGATTTTTCCAACCAAATTTTCATAAAATTAGCAAGTTCCATTACTGAACTAGGTTTGAATCACTTTTGATAGCTTATTTAACTATAATTGTTATTCATAAAAATCTTTAAATTGCTTAATTTTAAAGCATTACTGTGTCTGTGCGTGATGTGCCTGTGGAGAACCAATGCTTGTTTACATAAGGTCCATAAGGTCCTCTCGGGTGAGCGGATACTTTCGGTGCCTACTGTACATGTTTTGTTAAGATGTGATTGTTGGAATTCGTATTCCCTGTTAAATCATATATGGACCAATACTGCCGCTCCGAATTTCTCTGTGGGTCACACAATTTCATAAAACTAATCCAACAAATTACTTTGGAACCTATTTCAATTGTGAAAATACATTATTTAACATTAACATATTTAACATCCTGCGCTCGTTTTGTTTTCAAAAAATATCCGACTGCAGTGAAGTATTCCACTGTACTGCGGTTGAAGGGGAAAAAATGAGCTGTGTAGAGGTAATATTGCGCAGTGCGCAGATGGTAGGGTTCGAACCTACGCCCTCAGAGAGGAATAGATTTCAAGTCTATCGCCTTAACCACTCGGCCACATCTGCTGTTAAGGTTATCAGCAAGAGCTCATTCAGTAATCGTGGTAGAGGGAGTATAGAGTTGGAAGAGGGAGTTGAACTACAAAGCCACCGGATTTAACTAAAAACCGAGCTAAAAACCTGAGTTTGAAAATCAATACGTAAACCGTGCATGCTCTCGTCAATTCATAGTACCGGTACTGGATTTTTTCACAATGCTTAATGGTCAATAATAATATCGTAATAACTTAAAACGAACGACAAACAAAATTGTGTACAAAATAAAAACTAGCTAGAAACAGCAGTTAGACTTGGCATAGGAAATATAGAGAAAAGAGAAACATTTGCAACTTTGACTCTCTAAATTCACCTTACTTAGTCTTTTCGAACTTAATTCTCACGAAATCAATAATTGTAATGACTGAACAATATCTCATTTACGATCAACAGTCAAAAGCTGTAATTTGTTCTTAGAAATCTTTCGATTGATTAACCGAATCAAATTGATGAAATGCTGAACAATTGAGGAGATCAAAAAGTAAGGATGGACAGTAAAAGCTAAAGGCTAGTCTACGATACTTCAAAACCAATACCTACGGAAGCAAACACCCTAAACCGAAATCAAGTTTTACCACACCCCAACTGAGTGAGGTATAGTGATTTAATATGTTTATTGTTTATGAATAGTGTTTTTTTAATGGACAAGAAGTATAGGCAAGGTCCCATGGTGTAATGGTTATCACTTCAGACTCTGAATCTGGCAATCCGAGTTCAAATCTCGGTGGGACCTAGCTCTATTTCGTTGAATTGAGGAAGGATTGAAAGCTTAGCTATTTGCTTAGCTAAAACTTAGCAATTTCATGGGTTGTGTGTTTTTAGTTCACCGTATCTGATGGGTACTTTCTTGTTAGGTTAGACGCGTACGTGATGCACATGGAATAATATAAGGTAGCGTGGCCGAGTGGTCTAAGGCGCTGGTTTTAGGCACCAGTCTTAACGGGCGTGGGTTAAAATCCCACCGCTGCCATAAATTCCCGATATCATTTTACCGGAGAATCGTCATCTGCGCAGAAACGGGCCGTCATGTCGTGATGGGCCGATGCAAAATGTCAAAAGGCGATCGTGCATCTGCCCAGGATCGAAATGAGGACCAATCGTGTGGGCACACGATTGAAAGTGCGACTAGTCATATATCTTCTTCGCTTCTATGTATGTACTATATTATGTAACATATCTCGCACAATCCACTGCGCCATTTACTCTTGTGGTTTATAGTGTATTGAATGGAAAATTGAGCGAATCACGAAACGTAACATGATAGCATACCTCCCTCCATGAAATGTAATCGTAATGAGATTGAGGTTGGTTTTGACTCTCTTTAGCGTGATTTAATTTTGAGAGCAGATGTAACAAGTTTCCATAGTGTAGTGGTTATCACGTCGGCCTAACACGCTGAAGGTCCTCAGTTCAATCCTGGGTGGAAACAGATTCCAATGCGTAATGTTACTTATTTTCACTGGAGGAGAAGGTAAAAAAGAAGAAATCCAAAAGTAATTTTGTACGTTGACAACACGCAGATGTGGCCGAGTGGTTAAGGCGACTGACTCGAAATCAGTTTTCCTCTATGGGAGCGTAGGTTCGAATTATACCATTTGCGTTCAGTTTGGGTTGGATTTGGGAAATTGTAAATTTCTTGAGACAATTGGTAAAGGGTAGCACGAAAACTTTGTATTAAATCTACTTGTCTATAGTACGTAGATTTCCTATACATGGTTCTCGGAATGTCACGTTGTTGTTGTATCTTATTCATACAAATACATCAGTCATTCTCAATTCGTTTTCTCAGTTTTTTTTCTTATTAGAAATAAACTAGGAAGAAACTGTTCTTTTGTCAGAACTCATTCTTAGGGTCAAAATAAAGATATCAGTTAAGAAGACTGCGAAGACTCGTCTGTTCTATTCTAATATGAACTAGTCGACTATGATAACGGCCCTTGCTCTTACCTAGTGTGTAATTTGTTTCAGTCGTAGCCCGGTTAGCTCAGTCGGTAGAGCGCGGGACTTTTAATCCTGAGGTCAAGGGTTCAAGTCCCTTATCGGGCGATAGCAAAATGTTTTAAAATCGTACTCGCGACAGTCTGTGCGAACCAATGGCGTCACTGTAATCCAACTCCTGTGCTGTATGGTGTTCCACAAGGATCCGTGCTCGGCCTTGTGCTTTTCATCCTTTATACCACTCCGCTCTTTGGTGTTATGAATGACTAGTGCTAAAACGAGCTTCATTTCTGCTGCTCCCACAGTATGGATCCCATTACCTCTTTCCCTTAAACTCTCTCCTGATTTAAAAACTTTCTGTGCTGGATAAAAGACTCGCTTGTTTCGCTTGTACAACCAGCTGAATTGATTATGTACTACCTATGTCTTCCTAGCGCTTTTGATCATTTAATGTAAAAGGCGCTATGTAAATCGCAATATTATATGGTTATTATTAAAGTACTAAGCGTCGCGGTGAATAATTTAGCAAAAGCCAAGAAATTGGTTAAGAAGACTGCGAACACTCTCTGTTTTATTCTAAAATGAACTAGTCAACTATGATAACGGCCCTTGCTCGTACGTTCAGTTCATTTTTATGAGAAAAGGAACGTAAAAGACTCTTAATAATGAAACTCGGCCAGGATCCCGTTCTAATTTTGGAAGAAATGAAAGCCTTCATGATGACCCTCAATTTTTTATAGATCAATGTTACCAGTTTCCTTGGGCTCCACGAAGGGTCAGTGGTCACTTGTCAGAAACCAGCTACTGGTATTTCTCCTAATGAAGGGAATCTATAATTCCAACCCTTCTGCGCCGAGATATCAAGATAGATGAAAGATGGATGTGGCTTCAAAGCTTTTCAAATCAGGCTCCGCGGAAAGTGGCGTGAAGATGACTGCAAAGGGGGTGGGAACTTAGTGGTAGAGTGCTCGCTTTGCATGCGAGAAGTTCAGAATTGAATCCTCTGCCACTCCATTTTGGCAGGGTAATACTGTCGGTACAACGTAATTTTCTATACGCATTGTCTGAAGTTTAGTAAAGCAGGGAAATAGCTAAATAACTGAATCTGCATGAAATACATCAAACAGTCGAAAGCGTTAAGCAGAAGAAATATGAGACACTATACGCTTTCTAATGACTGATTGAAGACGTACATCACAAATGCTTTTGGTTCTGATTAAGAAGTACCCCTAAGCGATGGCTGAACTAAAATATAACCACGTACTATGATTTGAAGCCGAAACCATTGGAATTCCAGCTCCATGGGACTTTAGTTCTAATAAATTCCTATAAGAGACAAAATATTTGATATCAAGTCATAAATCGTAAATGTGAACTTTTCTCTTGCACTTCATGTTATTCAGATAAAAATGTTATTGTCAGAAGTGGGATTTGAACCCACGCCCTCTATTGAGGACCAGAATTCTTCCATCCGTTGGACACGGAAAGTTTTTACACTTGAGTCTGGCGCCTTAGACCGCTCGGCCATCCTGACACATCAATTACTACGTCTTACAGCTTCACATTGAATACGGTATATCACCATATTACCTCGAACTCAAGTTGTCCACTTCTACACCCTCTCCTTGACACTCTCTTACTAGTACTGTCCGAATATCGATGACTATTCTCCACTTGAGCGATGGGAACATAGTCTCACTTACCACTATGATTATCGAAGAAAACGCACAACGACACATTGAACAAGTCACATGTTGGCTATTATAGTTTTTTCTCATTTTTCTGGTTATATATTAATCCTTCAATTCATTTACGTAATAAGAATGCCACCACTCGGAACACGCCGACTTCCTCCCATTGATCGAAACTCGATCAAAGGAAACGGTCATCAATGGCCGTGAGTAGATACCACCAGAATAGTTACACTCACGACCCCCTTCACGCTCAGAAGCCAACGTCGTCACTCGTCATCGTGGGTGTCTAGGGGACAAGTTTCTGGTGGGAAACTCGTCGAGATATACTACAGAAATGATCCTGTGAAGTATGATCTTGATTTCACTTGCTTTACACAAGTGGTTTATTAGTGTCAGGAACACCCAAATTAACTCGTAAACATAAATACATTTCTACCATTTAAATAAGAGCTGTACACAATTTTACTTCGATTGCATAACCCTTAAAAAATAGGCATAAGTATAATTGGAAAAGCTCATTGATTGCGTCGAGTAAATTTGGCGAGTTACTTCAACAATGTTTATATATTAGAAGTCATTATCAACTTGCTTGGCGTGATGGCTTAATTGTCTTTTGGCTAGCAGATGACAATATACATAGCAGTTACCAACTTAACGGTCTTCAATTCAAGGCTTCCCTGATATGTATCGCCTTCTTAGCTCAGTGGTAGAGCGCTGGTCTCGTACGTCTAGGTATTATCCGATTGCATTTGTCAACCAGAGGTCGAGAGTTCAATCCTCTCAGAAGGCACTATGGTAATGCAAGATGTTTTTCACTTCTTAAAACTATACAACTTAATCGTTATTTTTAAAAATACAATATTATAAGGACTATTGTCTAGCAAAAAATGTCCCAAATGACCTTGTATTACTCCAGACGAGGATCAAACTCGCGACCTCGGCATAACTCTCGATTGTTGTAAAATTTATTAATTATTATTCTCATATAAGTACATGCGTTAAGACACTGTGCTATTGGAGTGTCAAATGACAGCGCCGTTTTATTATTATTATGGATATAGTGTAACCCTAATTTTCTGTAGATGTTAATTCGGCCGAATGCAGCTCCCTTCGGTTTCTTTTACACTATTCCCAACGTTTGATCATATAATATCAGCAAAGAAAACACAATAGATATTTTTCGTTGGTGGTTCGGTACGGAACGGTTACTCTAGAAGGCGATGTCGTTGCTACGGTCCCTTATTAGGCTATATTTAAGAGATTTACATTTTTGGAATGACGATTTTCAAGCGACTGGAGGAAAAGCTAAAATCTTATTTCATACCTAATCGTTAATCTAGAAATTAAATTGTAATTAATAGGATTCTTGATGCATAGAGTGGTATAAGGTGGAAAAACCCAGGTCGTGTGGCCTAATGGATAAGGCGTCGGACTTCTACCATTTGCAACTGAGTCATCCGAAAATTGCGGGTTCGACTCCCGCCACGATTACTAAATATAAGACTCACACCCATCATTCACTCGGGATAGAAAAACAAGTTCGAAGATGTCTTTGAAACTTTAATTATCAATTTTATAAAATGGAGCACAAACAATATCGCAGCAAACTGCATATAATGGTTCAATATCCCCGTGTCCACTTCTTTTCCACGCGTCCCATTCCGTGTCAACTATTTTTTTGACAAAAGAGACTGGATAAGCCAGCTTACTCGTTTAACAGTAATGGTCATCATCTGAGTAGAACATTTAGAGTTACTTGCACAACGGGCGTGGTTATCCCGACTCAGTTTATTGTTCATGATGGTATATATATAGACAACCAGAGGCAAGAAGGGATTCAGCCATATTTCGATCACAACCTCATATTGAGCAAAGATGACATCAACCACAAGACCGTTTCTGCTCTAGTAGCCGTAGTAAAGTATCAGTTTGAAGCTCTATTTATACCGTAAGTTCATCTTATTCTATGAATGGCAAAAGGAGTCCTTCAGTAATTTTGATTTTTCCAACCAAATTTTCATAAAATTAGCAAGTTCCATTACTGAACTAGGTTTGAATCACTTTTGATAGCTTATTTAACTATAATTGTTATTCATAAAAATCTTTAAATTGCTTAATTTTAAAGCATTACTGTGTCTGTGCGTGATGTGCCTGTGGAGAACCAATGCTTGTTTACATAAGGTCCATAAGGTCCTCTCGGGTGAGCGGATACTTTCGGTGCCTACTGTACATGTTTTGTTAAGATGTGATTGTTGGAATTCGTATTCCCTGTTAAATCATATATGGACCAATACTGCCGCTCCGAATTTCTCTGTGGGTCACACAATTTCATAAAACTAATCCAACAAATTACTTTGGAACCTATTTCAATTGTGAAAATACATTATTTAACATTAACATATTTAACATCCTGCGCTCGTTTTGTTTTCAAAAAATATCCGACTGCAGTGAAGTATTCCACTGTACTGCGGTTGAAGGGGAAAAAATGAGCTGTGTAGAGGTAATATTGCGCAGTGCGCAGATGGTAGGGTTCGAACCTACGCCCTCAGAGAGGAATAGATTTCAAGTCTATCGCCTTAACCACTCGGCCACATCTGCTGTTAAGGTTATCAGCAAGAGCTCATTCAGTAATCGTGGTAGAGGGAGTATAGAGTTGGAAGAGGGAGTTGAACTACAAAGCCACCGGATTTAACTAAAAACCGAGCTAAAAACCTGAGTTTGAAAATCAATACGTAAACCGTGCATGCTCTCGTCAATTCATAGTACCGGTACTGGATTTTTTCACAATGCTTAATGGTCAATAATAATATCGTAATAACTTAAAACGAACGACAAACAAAATTGTGTACAAAATAAAAACTAGCTAGAAACAGCAGTTAGACTTGGCATAGGAAATATAGAGAAAAGAGAAACATTTGCAACTTTGACTCTCTAAATTCACCTTACTTAGTCTTTTCGAACTTAATTCTCACGAAATCAATAATTGTAATGACTGAACAATATCTCATTTACGATCAACAGTCAAAAGCTGTAATTTGTTCTTAGAAATCTTTCGATTGATTAACCGAATCAAATTGATGAAATGCTGAACAATTGAGGAGATCAAAAAGTAAGGATGGACAGTAAAAGCTAAAGGCTAGTCTACGATACTTCAAAACCAATACCTACGGAAGCAAACACCCTAAACCGAAATCAAGTTTTACCACACCCCAACTGAGTGAGGTATAGTGATTTAATATGTTTATTGTTTATGAATAGTGTTTTTTTAATGGACAAGAAGTATAGGCAAGGTCCCATGGTGTAATGGTTATCACTTCAGACTCTGAATCTGGCAATCCGAGTTCACTGTTAAAAATTTTTCGATTCTGCCAGAATGAACATTTGAATTGACGATTTTCGGAAGGTAAAAACCCGATTTTTGTCCAAAGAAATTCGATTTTTGTCCAAAAAACTCGAATTCCGGCAGGAATCTCATAATTCGTCATTTTAAATGGACAATTTTGGTCCACTTAAAACTGGTCATTCTGGCAGAACGTATTTCGGCAATATTTTCGTTCAAAAATCGGATTTCATTTTTAACAGTGTTCAAATCTCGGTGGGACCTAGCTCTATTTCGTTGAATTGAGGAAGGATTGAAAGCTTAGCTATTTGCTTAGCTAAAACTTAGCAATTTCATGGGTTGTGTGTTTTTAGTTCACCGTATCTGATGGGTACTTTCTTGTTAGGTTAGACGCGTACGTGATGCACATGGAATAATATAAGGTAGCGTGGCCGAGTGGTCTAAGGCGCTGGTTTTAGGCACCAGTCTTAACGGGCGTGGGTTAAAATCCCACCGCTGCCATAAATTCCCGATATCATTTTACCGGAGAATCGTCATCTGCGCAGAAACGGGCCGTCATGTCGTGATGGGCCGATGCAAAATGTCAAAAGGCGATCGTGCATCTGCCCAGGATCGAAATGAGGACCAATCGTGTGGGCACACGATTGAAAGTGCGACTAGTCATATATCTTCTTCGCTTCTATGTATGTACTATATTATGTAACATATCTCGCACAATCCACTGCGCCATTTACTCTTGTGGTTTATAGTGTATTGAATGGAAAATTGAGCGAATCACGAAACGTAACATGATAGCATACCTCCCTCCATGAAATGTAATCGTAATGAGATTGAGGTTGGTTTTGACTCTCTTTAGCGTGATTTAATTTTGAGAGCAGATGTAACAAGTTTCCATAGTGTAGTGGTTATCACGTCGGCCTAACACGCTGAAGGTCCTCAGTTCAATCCTGGGTGGAAACAGATTCCAATGCGTAATGTTACTTATTTTCACTGGAGGAGAAGGTAAAAAAGAAGAAATCCAAAAGTAATTTTGTACGTTGACAACACGCAGATGTGGCCGAGTGGTTAAGGCGACTGACTCGAAATCAGTTTTCCTCTATGGGAGCGTAGGTTCGAATTATACCATTTGCGTTCAGTTTGGGTTGGATTTGGGAAATTGTAAATTTCTTGAGACAATTGGTAAAGGGTAGCACGAAAACTTTGTATTAAATCTACTTGTCTATAGTACGTAGATTTCCTATACATGGTTCTCGGAATGTCACGTTGTTGTTGTATCTTATTCATACAAATACATCAGTCATTCTCAATTCGTTTTCTCAGTTTTTTTTTCTTATTAGAAATAAACTAGGAAGAAACTGTTCTTTTGTCAGAACTCATTCTTAGGGTCAAAATAAAGATATCAGTTAAGAAGACTGCGAAGACTCGTCTGTTCTATTCTAATATGAACTAGTCGACTATGATAACGGCCCTTGCTCTTACCTAGTGTGTAATTTGTTTCAGTCGTAGCCCGGTTAGCTCAGTCGGTAGAGCGCGGGACTTTTAATCCTGAGGTCAAGGGTTCAAGTCCCTTATCGGGCGATAGCAAAATGTTTTAAAATCGTACTCGCGACAGTCTGTGCGAACCAATGGCGTCACTGTAATCCAACTCCTGTGCTGTATGGTGTTCCACAAGGATCCGTGCTCGGCCTTGTTTTCATCCTTTATACCACTCCGCTCTTTGGTGTTATGAATGACTAGTGCTAAAACGAGCTTCATTTCTGCTGCTCCCACAGTATGGATCCCATTACCTCTTTCCCTTAAACTCTCTCCTGATTTAAAAACTTTCTGTGCTGGATAAAAGACTCGCTTGTTTCGCTTGTACAACCAGCTGAATTGATTATGTACTACCTATGTCTTCCTAGCGCTTTTGATCATTTAATGTAAAAGGCGCTATGTAAATCGCAATATTATATGGTTATTATTAAAGTACTAAGCGTCGCGGTGAATAATTTAGCAAAAGCCAAGAAATTGGTTAAGAAGACTGCGAACACTCTCTGTTTTATTCTAAAATGAACTAGTCAACTATGATAACGGCCCTTGCTCGTACGTTCAGTTCATTTTTATGAGAAAAGGAACGTAAAAGACTCTTAATAATGAAACTCGGCCAGGATCCCGTTCTAATTTTGGAAGAAATGAAAGCCTTCATGATGACCCTCAATTTTTTATAGATCAATGTTACCAGTTTCCTTGGGCTCCACGAAGGGTCAGTGGTCACTTGTCAGAAACCAGCTACTGGTATTTCTCCTAATGAAGGGAATCTATAATTCCAACCCTTCTGCGCCGAGATATCAAGATAGATGAAAGATGGATGTGGCTTCAAAGCTTTTCAAATCAGGCTCCGCGGAAAGTGGCGTGAAGATGACTGCAAAGGGGTGGGAACTTAGTGGTAGAGTGCTCGCTTTGCATGCGAGAAGTTCAGAATTGAATCCTCTGCCACTCCATTTTGGCAGGGTAATACTGTCGGTACAACGTAATTTTCTATACGCATTGTCTGAAGTTTAGTAAAGCAGGGAAATAGCTAAATAACTGAATCTGCATGAAATACATCAAACAGTCGAAAGCGTTAAGCAGAAGAAATATGAGACACTATACGCTTTCTAATGACTGATTGAAGACGTACATCACAAATGCTTTTGGTTCTGATTAAGAAGTACCCCCTAAGCGATGGCTGAACTAAAATATAACCACGTACTATGATTTGAAGCCGAAACCATTGGAATTCCAGCTCCATGGGACTTTAGTTCTAATAAATTCCTATAAGAGACAAAATATTTGATATCAAGTCATAAATCGTAAATGTGAACTTTTCTCTTGCACTTCATGTTATTCAGATAAAAATGTTATTGTCAGAAGTGGGATTTGAACCCACGCCCTCTATTGAGGACCAGAATTCTTCCATCCGTTGGACACGGAAAGTTTTTACACTTGAGTCTGGCGCCTTAGACCGCTCGGCCATCCTGACACATCAATTACTACGTCTTACAGCTTCACATTGAATACGGTATATCACCATATTACCTCGAACTCAAGTTGTCCACTTCTACACCCTCTCCTTGACACTCTCTTACTAGTACTGTCCGAATATCGATGACTATTCTCCACTTGAGCGATGGGAACATAGTCTCACTTACCACTATGATTATCGAAGAAAACGCACAACGACACATTGAACAAGTCACATGTTGGCTATTATAGTTTTTTCTCATTTTTCTGGTTATATATTAATCCTTCAATTCATTTACGTAATAAGAATGCCACCACTCGGAACACGCCGACTTCCTCCCATTGATCGAAACTCGATCAAAGGAAACGGTCATCAATGGCCGTGAGTAGATACCACCAGAATAGTTACACTCACGACCCCCTTCACGCTCAGAAGCCAACGTCGTCACTCGTCATCGTGGGTGTCTAGGGGACAAGTTTCTGGTGGGAAACTCGTCGAGATATACTACAGAAATGATCCTGTGAAGTATGATCTTGATTTCACTTGCTTTACACAAGTGGTTTATTAGTGTCAGGAACACCCAAATTAACTCGTAAACATAAATACATTTCTACCATTTAAATAAGAGCTGTACACAATTTTACTTCGATTGCATAACCCTTAAAAAATAGGCATAAGTATAATTGGAAAAGCTCATTGATTGCGTCGAGTAAATTTGGCGAGTTACTTCAACAATGTTTATATATTAGAAGTCATTATCAACTTGCTTGGCGTGATGGCTTAATTGTCTTTTGGCTAGCAGATGACAATATACATAGCAGTTACCAACTTAACGGTCTTCAATTCAAGGCTTCCCTGATATGTATCGCCTTCTTAGCTCAGTGGTAGAGCGCTGGTCTCGTACGTCTAGGTATTATCCGATTGCATTTGTCAACCAGAGGTCGAGAGTTCAATCCTCTCAGAAGGCACTATGGTAATGCAAGATGTTTTTCACTTCTTAAAACTATACAACTTAATCGTTATTTTTAAAAATACAATATTATAAGGACTATTGTCTAGCAAAAAATGTCCCAAATGACCTTGTATTACTCCAGACGAGGATCAAACTCGCGACCTCGGCATAACTCTCGATTGTTGTAAAATTTATTAATTATTATTCTCATATAAGTACATGCGTTAAGACACTGTGCTATTGGAGTGTCAAATGACAGCGCCGTTTTATTATTATTATGGATATAGTGTAACCCTAATTTTCTGTAGATGTTAATTCGGCCGAATGCAGCTCCCTTCGGTTTCTTTTACACTATTCCCAACGTTTGATCATATAATATCAGCAAAGAAAACACAATAGATATTTTTCGTTGGTGGTTCGGTACGGAACGGTTACTCTAGAAGGCGATGTCGTTGCTACGGTCCCTTATTAGGCTATATTTAAGAGATTTACATTTTTGGAATGACGATTTTCAAGCGACTGGAGGAAAAGCTAAAATCTTATTTCATACCTAATCGTTAATCTAGAAATTAAATTGTAATTAATAGGATTCTTGATGCATAGAGTGGTATAAGGTGGAAAAACCCAGGTCGTGTGGCCTAATGGATAAGGCGTCGGACTTCTACCATTTGCAACTGAGTCATCCGAAAATTGCGGGTTCGACTCCCGCCACGATTACTAAATATAAGACTCACACCCATCATTCACTCGGGATAGAAAAACAAGTTCGAAGATGTCTTTGAAACTTTAATTATCAATTTTATAAAATGGAGCACAAACAATATCGCAGCAAACTGCATATAATGGTTCAATATCCCCGTGTCCACTTCTTTTCCACGCGTCCCATTCCGTGTCAACTATTTTTTTGACAAAAGAGACTGGATAAGCCAGCTTACTCGTTTAACAGTAATGGTCATCATCTGAGTAGAACATTTAGAGTTACTTGCACAACGGGCGTGGTTATCCCGACTCAGTTTATTGTTCATGATGGTATATATATAGACAACCAGAGGCAAGAAGGGATTCAGCCATATTTCGATCACAACCTCATATTGAGCAAAGATGACATCAACCACAAGACCGTTTCTGCTCTAGTAGCCGTAGTAAAGTATCAGTTTGAAGCTCTATTTATACCGTAAGTTCATCTTATTCTATGAATGGCAAAAGGAGTCCTTCAGTAATTTTGATTTTTCCAACCAAATTTTCATAAAATTAGCAAGTTCCATTACTGAACTAGGTTTGAATCACTTTTGATAGCTTATTTAACTATAATTGTTATTCATAAAAATCTTTAAATTGCTTAATTTTAAAGCATTACTGTGTCTGTGCGTGATGTGCCTGTGGAGAACCAATGCTTGTTTACATAAGGTCCATAAGGTCCTCTCGGGTGAGCGGATACTTTCGGTGCCTACTGTACATGTTTTGTTAAGATGTGATTGTTGGAATTCGTATTCCCTGTTAATTCATATATGGACCAATACTGCCGCTCCGAATTTCTCTGTGGGTCACACAATTTCATAAAACTAATCCAACAAATTACTTTGGAACCTATTTCAATTGTGAAAATCCATTATTTAACATTAACATATTTAACATCCTGCGCTCGTTTTGTTTTCAAAAAATATCCGACTGCAGTGAAGTATTC
The DNA here is from genome assembly GCA_022539655.2 of Ceriodaphnia dubia. Classification (NCBI taxonomy): domain Eukaryota; kingdom Metazoa; phylum Arthropoda; class Branchiopoda; order Diplostraca; family Daphniidae; genus Ceriodaphnia; species Ceriodaphnia dubia. The sequence continues at coordinate 1,212,531 of JAKUCG020000214.1, read as the reverse complement.
CACTGTACTGCGGTTGAAGGGGAAAAAATGAGCTGTGTAGAGGTAATATTGCGCAGTGCGCAGATGGTAGGGTTCGAACCTACGCCCTCAGAGAGGAATAGATTTCAAGTCTATCGCCTTAACCACTCGGCCACATCTGCTGTTAAGGTTATCAGCAAGAGCTCATTCAGTAATCGTGGTAGAGGGAGTATAGAGTTGGAAGAGGGAGTTGAACTACAAAGCCACCGGATTTAACTAAAAACCGAGCTAAAAACCTGAGTTTGAAAATCAATACGTAAACCGTGCATGCTCTCGTCAATTCATAGTACCGGTACTGGATTTTTTCACAATGCTTAATGGTCAATAATAATATCGTAATAACTTAAAACGAACGACAAACAAAATTGTGTACAAAATAAAAACTAGCTAGAAACAGCAGTTAGACTTGGCATAGGAAATATAGAGAAAAGAGAAACATTTGCAACTTTGACTCTCTAAATTCACCTTACTTAGTCTTTTCGAACTTAATTCTCACGAAATCAATAATTGTAATGACTGAACAATATCTCATTTACGATCAACAGTCAAAAGCTGTAATTTGTTCTTAGAAATCTTTCGATTGATTAACCGAATCAAATTGATGAAATGCTGAACAATTGAGGAGATCAAAAAGTAAGGATGGACAGTAAAAGCTAAAGGCTAGTCTACGATACTTCAAAACCAATACCTACGGAAGCAAACACCCTAAACCGAAATCAAGTTTTACCACACCCCAACTGAGTGAGGTATAGTGATTTAATATGTTTATTGTTTATGAATAGTGTTTTTTTAATGGACAAGAAGTATAGGCAAGGTCCCATGGTGTAATGGTTATCACTTCAGACTCTGAATCTGGCAATCCGAGTTCAAATCTCGGTGGGACCTAGCTCTATTTCGTTGAATTGAGGAAGGATTGAAAGCTTAGCTATTTGCTTAGCTAAAACTTAGCAATTTCATGGGTTGTGTGTTTTTAGTTCACCGTATCTGATGGGTACTTTCTTGTTAGGTTAGACGCGTACGTGATGCACATGGAATAATATAAGGTAGCGTGGCCGAGTGGTCTAAGGCGCTGGTTTTAGGCACCAGTCTTAACGGGCGTGGGTTAAAATCCCACCGCTGCCATAAATTCCCGATATCATTTTACCGGAGAATCGTCATCTGCGCAGAAACGGGCCGTCATGTCGTGATGGGCCGATGCAAAATGTCAAAAGGCGATCGTGCATCTGCCCAGGATCGAAATGAGGACCAATCGTGTGGGCACACGATTGAAAGTGCGACTAGTCATATATCTTCTTCGCTTCTATGTATGTACTATATTATGTAACATATCTCGCACAATCCACTGCGCCATTTACTCTTGTGGTTTATAGTGTATTGAATGGAAAATTGAGCGAATCACGAAACGTAACATGATAGCATACCTCCCTCCATGAAATGTAATCGTAATGAGATTGAGGTTGGTTTTGACTCTCTTTAGCGTGATTTAATTTTGAGAGCAGATGTAACAAGTTTCCATAGTGTAGTGGTTATCACGTCGGCCTAACACGCTGAAGGTCCTCAGTTCAATCCTGGGTGGAAACAGATTCCAATGCGTAATGTTACTTATTTTCACTGGAGGAGAAGGTAAAAAAGAAGAAATCCAAAAGTAATTTTGTACGTTGACAACACGCAGATGTGGCCGAGTGGTTAAGGCGACTGACTCGAAATCAGTTTTCCTCTATGGGAGCGTAGGTTCGAATTATACCATTTGCGTTCAGTTTGGGTTGGATTTGGGAAATTGTAAATTTCTTGAGACAATTGGTAAAGGGTAGCACGAAAACTTTGTATTAAATCTACTTGTCTATAGTACGTAGATTTCCTATACATGGTTCTCGGAATGTCACGTTGTTGTTGTATCTTATTCATACAAATACATCAGTCATTCTCAATTCGTTTTCTCAGTTTTTTTTTTTATTAGAAATAAACTAGGAAGAAACTGTTCTTTTGTCAGAACTCATTCTTAGGGTCAAAATAAAGATATCAGTTAAGAAGACTGCGAAGACTCGTCTGTTCTATTCTAATATGAACTAGTCGACTATGATAACGGCCCTTGCTCTTACCTAGTGTGTAATTTATTTCAGTCGTAGCCCGGTTAGCTCAGTCGATAGAGCGCGGGACTTTTAATTCTGAGGTCAAGGGTTCAAGTCCCTTATCGGGCGATAGCAAAATGTTTTTAAATCGTACTCGCGACAGTCTGTGCGAACCAATGGCGTCACTCTAATCAAACTCCTTTGCTGTATGGTGTTCCACAAGGATCCGTGCTCGACCTAGTGCTTTTCATCCTTTATACCACTCCGCTCTTTGGTGTTATGAATGACTAGTGCTAAAACGAGCTTCATTTCTGCTGCTCCCACAGTATGGATCCCATTACCTCTTTCCCTTAAACTCTCTCCTGATTTAAAAACTTTCTGTGCTGGATAAAAGACTCGCTTGTTTCGCTTGTACAACCAGCTGAATTGATTATGTACTACCTATGTCTTCCTAGCGCTTTTGATCATTTAATGTAAAAGGCGCTATGTAAATCGCAATATTATATGGTTATTATTAAAGTACTAAGCGTCGCGGTGAATAATTTAGCAAAAGCCAAGAAATTGGTTAAGAAGACTGCGAACACTCTCTGTTTTATTCTAAAATGAACTAGTCAACTATGATAACGGCCCTTGCTCGTACGTTCAGTTCATTTTACATGTTTGGTTATAAATTATTGCAAGTTCAAATACATATGTGGCATTATATAAATGCGCAATCGGTGAACAAATTTTTTGTAGAGAAAAGTGGGAAAGTAAATGAGAGAGGACAAAATTTTCCAATTTTTTTTTAAATTTGCTATTCTGTTCTGCTTTTTTTGCATCGTTGGCGCTGTCCGATTCGCTGTCGTTGTTGTCATCTCCTTTTTCGTCTGCTTTATTGATGTATTTGTCTTTGGGCAGTTTTACTTGGTTGTTTTCTAACAGGATATCATCTCCAATCTAAATGGGTAATATAAGTTGAATTAGTTGTTAGACATTGATGGAATTTGACGTGGTTACCATTATGTGCGATGCTTTGTTTGCACTTGGGGAGAAGCATTGAAAAGCGGACACAATGATATCTTGAGAATGATGTCTCCATGTTTTCCTTCAAATTTTTCAGCTCTAGTACCCCAAAGAATGAGTGAAACCTAGGATTGTATTAATGAGGAGAAGAAAGGGTTGAGCTTTCTTAGATTGTTGAAGTTTCTATTGTTACCGTGTTTCCATCCAAGTCTTTAATGGTGATGTTTCTCTTTACAGGTTCTTCTTCGAGTTCCTCCATGGTGTCAATAATCCCAGCAATATCTGAATGGTGAATATTGATAGTTAAGTAATGTAGTTTTACGTAATGGACTAGGGCTTGTTACTAATGGCTGTCCCAACTTGGTTGTCGGAAGCTTGAGCGATGGAGATGAACTTTTTTTTCTTCAAACCAGGGATGGCTGAATCAGTGACTGCGTTAACCTAGTTGCATGTGGTCATGTTAAGTACAGTACTAATAATTCTATTTCACTGTGTCATACCTGTGAGAATTGGTGTAGTTGAATTTCGAAGTCGCTATCCAGCTTGTTGTATTGCCTATTTGTCTTCTTCAGGTTAAATTTTGAAACGTTAACAGCTTCACCCACCTGTATTTCAACATTTTTGGAATGCCAATTTAGTTGTAGGAAAACGATTTTGTCGTAGGTACCTTAAAAATCCCTGCCATTTTGGTGCACAAATCTTCTTTAAAGGCCACAATTTGTACACTTTTGCCGGCCAAGTCTCTACCATCTGCGGCAAATCGCATACATCCTTTACCACCTTTCTCCGGGGGTTGGACGGAGAAAATTCTCACTTGAATGGTGGTGATATGGGAGAATGTAAGGTTTTGTTAAGCATGAAAAAAATGTAATAAAATTAAGCTTTGCGAAAAATAATGGTATACCTTTTAGGTTGGTTTTCTTTTAGTTTAGAAATTGAAGTAATTGTGGCCATGATGAAAGTAGATAGGTGGGACAGGTAAGTGTTTCTCACTGGTCAGAGGTTAGAATCGAAATGCGCGTTCGTGTTTGGAGTAATGATGTTACGAATAGGAAAAAGACGCTATCAACGTTATTGTTTTTAATAAGAAAAACTTTCGTAAACAGTAGTTCGTGGTAGTTTGATTTGAGGGAAATGTATCCTGAAGTTGAACGTTGCATATGGTGATTTTCTGCGAACGTGTAGCTGCAACCTTGTGTTATCTCTACAACCTGTAGGTTAATGGGGTTCCGTGAATTTTGTGGAGTAAGAAAGTAAAGAGAGGTTCGAGTGTCTAATCATTACATTCGATTCTACACTCGCTATGGAAGGATCTCCCTCGTTTTCTTTTGGTCTTTTACCAGGGTCTTAGATGCCAGTGATCCCGATGTTGTACGTGCTTAGAGTTACGGTAAGCTTATTGATTTATTGTTAAATATGTTTTATTTCGGGTTGAGTGTAGTGTTTATTGTTTCTATCAGATATTGAGAATCTGTCGCCTGCCGAAAAGGTGCTGGAGTGCCAAAAGTCTTTTGAACATTTTTCGATTTTGTCAAAGGAAGTCTACCAATGCCGCGATTAGTTGTTAGTGTGTCGAATGGCGTTTCCAGATTCGATTGTTTCAAGACTGCTGATTTTCCTGTTTATGAATTGCCGCATATTTTAAGAGAGTTTCAATGTGCTGAAAAGCGCATTCTTTGTGTAGAATGGCCTGGCATTAAACTTTTGAAATTGGGGAGTGTCTTGTTGTTTTTGTGGCGTCCAAACAAGATTCCTTTGGTAATACCTTCGGGTTTAGTTTTTTTAACATACATTTTTTATAGATATTTTACTACATAATACATAAAATTGATAATAAGTCAGCACTATTTGCCACCGTTTCATTCTAGTTCCTAATGCCGCCGCTATAACGACTAGTCGCGTCATCGAAGTTAAAGTATGGAAAGTCAGGGCTTACTATCACTACTTACTAGGCTGGGAATTTCGCTATCTCCCTAAAGTGATACGAAACGCAAGTTTCCGGACGTCCACCAGCGCCACTCCCCCATGAGGCGCAATGGGGTAGTGGCGCTAAAGGGAGTCCGGACCAGTGTTAAATAGGAGATATCACAACGATAACGAGATTCTCGGCCTTAAAATTATATGCCATACGACGGCCATGCGGCGTACATCTTGCCATGACCGAGTACTTTTTTTTCTGTGAATGCCGTTTACTTAGACGACGAATTTGTGTACTATTTGATTGATAAGCAATTAATTTTGACAGGAATGCAAATGTGAATCAAAAAGTCAGGTTTGTATTGTTTTTGAAATTAAAACATGAGCAGAGTTTTTAAATCTAGTCAGTTTCAGTTTCTCCTTCCTGCTTCCAAGTTTGCAGCTATTTAGTTGTTGCACATGGGGGATCAATCTAAAATCAGAATGAAACAATTTGGTTAAAAAGCTTTGGAAAAATTATTTCTTAAAGAAATTACTTACTTCAATGATTGTGTCGTTGAAGGCCAAACACTGGAAAGGAATGTTACGTAGAACTATTACCCCCGTGAATCCTACTATGTTAACGGATTCTATTTCAATTGCTTAAAACTGGTCTCAAGGGCAGAACAATGAATTTCGACCTACATATTTTTAACTATATTTGTAATGTGCAAAGTGTAGCAACTGTGATTGACTTTTTACCATTTTTTCGCTTTGATCATACAAGATAATGGCTGCTGCTGTCACTATTTTTTTTGTCCAATAGAAAGTCTCGATCATCTTGCTTGACATAAACGCCAACAATATCTGTGCAACGAAAGCATCAAGGTAAAACTTTAAATCACATTAAAACTTCAGCTATACCTAAAATGGCTTCCTCAGTTGCAGATTCAGCCTCCTTAATGGACATGTAATTGAATATGTCAGGATAAGCTTCATCTGGCTCTACTACAACACTCGTTTAAAAAATTGATAAAGGTATTATTGTAGTTAAGTTGCTACACATCTAAGGGAAATTTTGGTACCGTAGTATTTTTGTACAGTGCAAGTTGTTTTGGATTTGAGATTCTGCTGAAATCTCCTACTTTAGGACCCTTGCTATACCCACTGATATTTTGAATTTTCCCTACCTGTTAAGAGAAACAAATCGACTTTTAGTTATTGCACAAATCTATCCAAACTTCCACAAAAACCCACAGTAAATTCCTGTAGAAATTTGGAGGCTAACTCATTCCATGCAACAGCCCGCCACTTGATGTCTTCTTCATCCACGATATTGAGAATGAAGCAATTTTTTTTAGTTGTCGTAACAAATAACACCTTATGTGTTACGCGGAAGGGGCGCTGGATCCTAAATTTGAAATACATATTTTAAATAAGTTTGAAATTGGACAACGGCAAATATCAGTTCAAAGATTTAAGTAAATAACAAGTAATGTGGTAGTGTATACTTAAACCAGCCATCCGCCCGTTTTCCGAACCACGAAATGAGCGAAGCGTCACCCGGGGGCTCCACTTCTAATTTCCGTTTCAATGCCTTAAACGACGTCGACGTAGCCATTGTAGTCTAATTGTGAAGAATCTCTCTGATCACTGTCACAATGAGAACTGACGGTCTTACGTATTCGCTAGAGAAAACGATGACTAGCTTTTTTCATTATCGATCCACAACTTAACGAATCTTTCTAAGGCGGGGTTCAAAAACTGGGTCTAATTAGTTAGGTAAGGCAGGGTAAGCATATCTAGGCCACTCTCCCCTCCAACCCCTCCTCCTCTCATAGTAAGCACGAGAAAATCATGTCGATTAAATGTTATTTAATCATCAGCAGGGTTTGTAATTGATCGCATGTGAAGTCTGATTTTGGATTACTACTTACTTGTTTGATATTTTAAGTCTTTACAGATTTGTAAAGTAATTGTGTTTATGCAAGATTAATCTCAGAAATCTCATAATCTCAAAAACTTGTTTTTAGAGTACTTAAAGGTTCCATACTGTTTAAATAGTTAAGGTTCAGTACTCTCGGATGGAGTGGCATAATGCGGAGGTGTTGGCCAGTACGAACGCGAGACAACCCAACATATAATGAATGGAAGTCAATTTTAGGGAGGAATGGCCGAGGATTTAAATCCAGTATTAAACGGTTGCAAGTTTGTCCCTGTATTTTTTGTGCAGTACTGGCGAAGCCCATTTCTACTCCATGAGGTTTACATTCAATTGAAAACTTTTTCTTTCCTTGGCCTGGCAAATTAATACTGAACTTTTCTGGTAAACCTCTTTTTTTTACAGGAATTACTACTTCACCCGGAATCAGTGTTTTGTTCAGAAATTCGGAAGGATTCCCATTTAATATGGTTACGTTAAATGTCATCTCCTGTGGAATATACGTATTATCATATATCGGTAGTAGATTTCTTAAACTAGATGAATTTAAGTTTTGTTTCTTATATTACCTTTATTGTCTTCAATGTAGGAAAGTATGTGATGATCGTCTTCCCTTTCATCCAGTGTTAAGGAATGATAAATTATAGGAGTCCCGTTCGACAACCCGCGTAGCGGGTTGATATTTTCTGTCAAATATTCTGGCGCGTTGGCCACAAATGATCTTGTAAATTGTACATAACGGCGATAAATAAATTCTCTATCAACTTGAGAAATTTTTGAAGCTAGGGCTCCGCTGAACGGAACACGCCATACAAATCTTGGAGTGTTGTGCTTTATCGACCAAGATTTAGAACGTATGTCGTTAATGGCGAATCGTTCCATGTTAGAGGTAACAACATCGCTCTACTCCATTCGTGGTCATTTTGAAAATCGTGAATTGAAATTGGTTTTAAATTGGCAAGTTAGGCAGAATTTACACGACTTTCATTTGCTTGAGGATTTCTCATGCGCTTTAACATGCTGGCATGTATTGGATCCCCAGAGCAGCGCATTTGTTCAGTTCGTTCAAGAAGTTGAAATCCAGCGAAAATGTTTGTGCCTTGAGTTCTGGGACTGCATCCTGCTGTGTCATCGTCGAAGCATTTATTCTTCACTTTAAGTTCCACGACTGCACTGTAGAGAGTATAGCTCGCTGCAACCGGAGGAAGTTGATAAAAGTCGCCCATCAAGAGCACAAGTAATCCTCCAAATTCTTCATCGACTCCCATAATTTGTCGCATTCTCTTATCGATTTGTCCCAACAATTCAGGACTTATGTACGAAATTTCGTCGATCACAAGGATTCCCAGAGTGGAAACATCAATCTTGTTTCTTAGACGATTTAAAGAGTTTGTAAAGAGATCGTCAATCCACAACCACGACTTTTGATCAATTGAAAAGCCGAAAAAACTGTGGATAGTCCGGCCGTGCGGTAAGTTACTAGATGCAATACCAGTAAATGCTACGCAGGCAATAGAGAATCCAATTGATTTTGCCTTTGACATTAAGCAAGAAGTCAAGAAAGATTTTCCTGTTCCAGGTCCACCGTGAACTATCAAATGAAGCGGTTTCAACTCTGATGTCCGCTGAGTTGCGCAGTTTTTTCTTGTAAATAGGCCAAACAGAGATTAAGTATCCGTTTTTGTTGGCTATTCAGTGATTCTGGATTGGGATCGTGGATTGGTAACTAATGATGGATGATCCCCCAGCGAAGGCCGTCGGTTCACAATTTTCATCTTCATCATTATTTAACGATGAGAGTATTCCTATGATAGATATAAAACCGAAAAAAAGGAAATTTAACATTCTTTTCTATTTGATGATTATGGACTCTATTAGGGGAACGCAAGGTAAGAAACAGTGCAATCTAAGATTTATTTTGCAATATTTTATTAAGGATTAATTCTAGCACCTTGGATATCTGGTTCTCCTGTTTGATTAACGTGAAGTAACCGTTCTGCATCACTGTTAGAAATCCTTTGAATGTTTCGCTCTTCAGGACTTGCTTCCATAGATTTTAATGAAGCTGTTGTTGCAGAAAGGAATTAAATTTTCCCAATATCAGTTCTGTTGAGGAGGTCGTCTACTGCTGCCTCAGCTCAAAGTAAATCAATGACGACTTGCGCTTCATTTTCTTCTAATTCTGTATCATTTTCAGTTTCTTCTATTCGGTTGCTACCGCTATTTTTCTCTACGCCGATTGGTGCTGTGCCATCTGGTCTTCCCCAAATAGTAACAGCACGGTTACGAAATGAACTTACAGCTGAACGGTCTTTGCTGTGGACTCTTAACCCGTGTACCATGTTCAGTATCTGGCGAAAGCACACTCTCTCTACTGGTGTAGGTCCCTCACTCCAAACACCATTTTCTAGCCCATTAATTAAATTACACATTTCCTTCCAAGTAAGAGGGCCAGGTAGTTTTGCCCATGGCTTGAAGAGCACCAAGATATAACGACTAAATCTGCGAGCTTCTCGTTTCCACTCTTCCGTTAACTTGGAAGGTCTTGGCGGTGGAGGAGACGGTGGCGGACCAATTGGAACGGGTACTTCTGGTTTTGATCGTAGCCTCTGAACATGTGTTTCATGTAATGGATGAGTATTTGCAAATAGAAATAAACCATTTACAGGTCTTCCACGAGTTGGCCGTCGGCCACCACTTTGGTTCCGAGTCAGGAAGCCACTTCCCAAGAAGCCACTGGCTTCCCGGCGAGTGGCTTCCGGCAAATTCACCAAGAAGCCACTGTGGCTTCTTGACATACCTTTCCTGGCTTCCTGGTGTAACCTGACTGGCTTCCTGATAATTCTTAAGTCAAGAAGCCACTAACATAGAAAAGCAAATTGCAAACCAAGTTTGATAACTAAGAATAAAGTATTTGAACGGCTTTTAATTTGAAATAAGGAAATCAGCTCCTAGGTTTAACTAATCCGTTGCTTGTTACAACAAAAAACCTTTCTTTGAAATTATACATAATGTTCGGTACCCTTTGCTGCAGTACTCTTTGACTCCCTGGTCACCTTTTTCCCGAAAAAGAGACATCCTTTTCTTCACCGCTTACTTCAGTCACCAGTCAGTACCCTGAATGGCGCGTCTGATGATGGATCGGGGTTAAAAAGATAAACCACGACCCAAAGACACCCAAAGCTTTCAGCCGTAAGAGTAACTGGAAAGGCATCACAATGTTGCGCGTTGACCAGCGTACAGAGTTCTGCTTACAGTTTTACTTGCTCTTTTTGCGATATTTGCTGACAACCCTATTGACCTATGTCTATGTAGCCTATATACTTGGTTCGGAAGCGAGTGGCTTCCTGGTTTAGAAAGTTTGCCAGGAAGCCAGGTAGTGTTAACCAGGAAGCCAGGTTGAGTAAACCAGGAAGCCACAGTGGCTTCCTGGCTATCCAAGAAGCCATTATCACGAAGCCAGTTTCTAGGAAGCCAGTGGCTTCTTGGGAAGTGGCTTCCTGACTATGATTCACCACTTTCGGTATTTTGTAACGATTCGTTGGTTTCAAGTTGTTCACTGCCAGCATCTAAACCAATTTTTTTACGCGGTATAATTGAGATGACAGACGAATAGTTGTATAAATTGTAAGCTTCAAGATAAGGGCCACGATGAGCGTAATGGACGTGCTGGGGAACAGCAATTTTACCACCCGGTCCAGTGTATACTGTAGCCGACACGTAAGATGCGTCAGTGTCGTCCTCGATGTATTCGCCGAGAAGATCGGGGTCATTATCTTCATCATAGTTTTCTCCAGACAAACACTCACTAAGCGGATCAAGAACTACATCTTCTTCATTTTCGCTCGCGCTTTGTTCATTAGAGTTTTCTGCTGAGTCATTTTCTTGGGTCAATTCATTCATGACACCAAATTCATCTTCTTCACTGTATTAGTCTCATTCTTTCTCTGGGTTACTGTCAACATACTTCAATGCCGCGTTAACAAACACGAAAAAGAAACGACACGATGCTGTTTCTCCAGGCATACCAAGAAGAGCAGCCACCGCCATCATAGCAGATATTTCCGTAGCACTCGAAATTTGATTTGCAACCCTGGTAAGAAAGTGCTGAGCTGTCCTTTGTTCTGTGCCACTATCGTCGGCTTGAGATGGATACTTCTCAATAGTTTGGCGAGCATTGTGAATGAGTGAAATAACATGAGTAAGTTCAGAGGAATTTTTTGTTATGTATTTTAACAAATAACATAATGCAGCTTTCGCTTGAGCATCACTGCCAAGTATTCCAACGTTTGTGTTACAGCCTAATAGTGCAGCCGTCATATCGTTGAATTTAACAACGAATCCGTTGCGCACAACAAGTCTGTCATTAACTTGCCGCTTGTTGGTCGGATCCAATTTGTTAATACGTTCCAGTGTTGAATGCGGCAAATGAAGGTAACTCGTCCCACTTGACGTTGATGTGTCATTCCTGATGGATGAATCATCTGTATCCAGTTTGATGCGTTTTATTTCAGGTCTTTCTAATTCCCATATTAGAGATCGTTTGTCAGGTTTGGGCAAAGGGTATTTCGCAATATCCCTTCCTTTGAATGAATTTATATCTGGAAGACCAACACAAGGTAAGACTCGAAATTTATCTTCGGAATTTGCTTCAGGCGGAACAATTTCGACACATCGTGTTTCGTAGACTAAAGTTTGAGGTCGACCTACACGACATTTATATTTCCCGACCGGGGGTTTTCCTTTTTTTTCAAGATAACAGATAATTTTGGTTATGCAAAAAATCATTTAATGAATAGTATTACTACAGGTGTGGCTATGTCCATGCAAGTTTGACTGAATAGCTGCTCGTTGAACATCCAGTAAAAACAAATCTAAAATAAAAAAAGATCAGTACCAATAATGCATAATCAACAATATTTTCATACCTGGGGTTAGTATAGGATGGTGAACAGCTGCTACTGAAGGCCGATATCTTGGCTTGTCGACCTCAAATTTATCAATCAGATTTTCGACGTGCGTAATTGGGTCAAGTTGAGCGCGTACCATGCTGTCTAACGCTTTAGCAACTGAAGCGGCAAGAAGTGGCACACCTCCAGCGACTTGTAAAAAATGGGGCGGTAAACCTCCCAAAACCAGGACATGCATATGGAGTGAACCCCGAGATTGTTCCTCGCTACATCTAAATGAAGCGATCGGTGTTCCGAAAACCCCTGGATCGCGCAAGTGCAAGGGCACACTCCGTTTAGTTGATGCATCAGGCGAAGTTCCAAGAAGAACCGAAAATATGGCGTTGGTTAAAATCGTGAATGTTTCTGCCGCTGCTACTGGTCCATTGACCAAAATAACACGCAACGATCGTTGGTCAATTGGAACATTACAATAATTGGAAGAATTTCCCAAAATGAACTCGGGAAATCCTGCTCCTCCAGTGGCAGGAAAGCTTACGTTGTCCTTTTGAGGAATTGAGAGGCGGAGGTTCAGTAAACCATTGATATCATCCGGAGCATATGTTAAAAAAATGCTGGGCATGCCGTAGAAGTATATAATTGAATAAAGGTTGACCATGGATGATTTTCTCTGACCACTTGAATACGGAATCTTCGCTGTGCATGTATCAATATGGGGTGCAATCCTCTTCAAAAGTCTGTTTGACTCTTTAGCTAACGGATTGGCGCTGCTTCCTTCAATTCCGAAACGAAATTTGGACTGTTAAAGTGTTAATCCAAGATGCAAAGGTTGAGAAAGCATCTGGGTTAGATTTCACTCGAGAAGCAATAATTCGCGATGCGGCGTGTCGTTGAAGCTGATCAAAAAGCAAAAAGATCAGCCGGAAGCAACAAGAAAACTCTCCAGGAAACCGAATAAGAATGTGTCTTGTGGTTGTCACGCTGAGCGAACCGGTAGTTTTCAAAAAATAAGAAAGGAAATGACGCATACAGCAGACGATCATTATTTTCAAACTCGTTGTAAGGATCAGAATCATGTTGAACTTGTAGAGATTGTTGTGTTGCGTGAGCAGGTGAAGTATCGCTACCGGACAAAGTGGCGGCCAAACCAAGAAATGCCGATGACGCAGAGGCCCCTTGACTTGGTGTGACTGGACAACTAACAAACGATGATTGTAAGGGAATTCAACCTTCCTCTGATGGTGTAGCGGTGTCATCACCATTTGCGGCATTGCCGTTATCCTCAGTTCTTGTATCTTCAATCAAGTTGGTGGCTGCACCTGGAGTAACCAGTTGATCAAGCACTATATCCAGTTGGCTATAAACAATTGTGGCATTGTCAATGGGATCGTCGGCTACTCTAACTAGTCGTTCCTCCATTTCTGTTGAATCGTCAATTTGTATGTCACGATATAGAGGATTAAGAGCTTTGAGTGCTCTTAGTCACGCAAACACAATATTTGGTCGAAGTTGTAGCTCTGGCACGAATGATGTTCCAGGTCGCGAAGTTGCTACAAAGGCATCCCATTGAGGCTTCAATCCAACGAAGGTAACGCCGATAAAATTGGCAGCATTGTCAACATTTGGGTAAACACCACCATGATTAGTGTTATGACTCGCCACCAGTGGAGCGACCGTCGAGGAGCAGACGACGCGGAGCAGGAGGAGATCAGTCTCGGCTAGCTATCGCCTACTCATCGTTGTGCTCACGTCCCCCTCTACTTGTACTCGGTAATACACCTGTTTAACTATCGCGGCCTCAAGTCTAATCATGGCGCAGTTGGTTCTTCCCTACACTCTTTATATCTGATCGTTTTCACGTTCTTTTTGTGCTGCTTTAGTGTGTTTCTCGCGTTCCTTTTCGACGTTCGTTGTCCCCACGTGGTGCTTCGACTTTTTGCCACCAGGTGCGCAACACCAAGGTACGTTCCTGAACGTGTACTCTGTTCTTGATTCACCTCCACCACCCCCGCAGTGCTTTTTACAGTGTGTCCCTTCGAGTTCTCACCCTTTTTGACGTGCAACGATTCCCTTGTTCTTTGCAGTGTGTCGGGGGTTTCCTGTTGGTACTATCTCACGTACGGCATTCGCCCGGCCTGGTTTCGACATTCCCCACCAGTGGCGCTGCCTGCCCCTCCAATTCCCCCATGCCTTCGCTACAGGCGCTCCATCACGGTAGACACCGCTGCTTTACTTTCGCGAGTTTTCGTCGGCGCGTTGTGAGCTTTCACACCACGACTAACTCCACCACTCTTCGTGTGCGTCATCGTCCTATTTTTTTCTGTTAGTGATCCCCATGGCCGAAGCAGCCGCCGCCGCCGCTGGAGGCTCTGCTGGAGGTGCCGTCGGAGGCGCCATTCAGCCACCGAGAGCATTTAAACCGTACGGATCCCCACCTCCTTTTGATCTGGATGCCGAGCGGGATTCTTTTGCTGTCTGGGAGGAGCGATGGAATATATTTCTAGCTCTGTCCACGATCGACGAGGTGTTCGACGTTGCTGCTCGCCCGGCATAACTAATTACGGCGGCACAACTTGCGGATCACTTAGCCATCATTGATCTTCTGCGCACGCGCTGCAACGCCGGCCGGAATTGCCATGTTTGGCGTCATCAGTTCGCGCGATGCTTCCAGCTTCCGAATCAATCAGCAGATAGCTGGCTATGCAGTCTCCGCGACTTGAGTCGTAAATGCGACTTCCGACAAAATTGCTGCGCACGTTGCGAGCCCACACGCATTCTGGGCCAATTGATATCCGGCGTAGAAGACAACGCCGTCCGAATTTAGCTTCTGGAACTCAGCGACGCCCTAACACTGGATCAGGCTCTTACCATCCTCCGGTCTGCCGAGTCGTCCCGCGCGCAAGCCGCGTCGCTTCAGCAAAGCGATCACGCTATTAATACGATTCGGCGCTCTACATATAAATCCAAAAAATCGGAATCCAGCGACGAGAAACAGACACGTTTTGCCCCCGACACGGCGGCTAGCAGCAAAACCACGGCACCATGCCGGTATTGCGGTGGCCCCAAACGTCACAGCCACAGAGATTGCCCAGCACACGGCAAGATTTGTGATAACTGCGGAAAGAGAAATCACTTCACGGCCGTGTGTGAGAGCGAGCCCAAACAATCAGCCGCTACATACGCAGCCATATACGTCCAACGAGTCGCCGCATCGGATGGAAATGAGTCAGTCGAGATCAAACTCTCCGCCAACCCACATGGCCAGGCGTTCACCACCCGCGCGCAACCGGACACGGGCTCTCAACTGGACGCTATTCCTCAGTCGCTGTACCAGTCATCATTTTCGGATATCCCACTGCTCCCGGGTGCAACGGAACGCACAGCTATTGGTAGCGCAATAAATTGCTTGGGCTCATTCTCCGCCACCATCGACTGGACTGCTGACTACGACATCTCTCGCCCGATTGCTACTACCCTCCACGTTTTAGAAGACCTTCAGAAAACAGTTCTATGCTCAGCCACGCAGCGGAAGTTGGGTATGCTACATACGAAATATCCATACGCGCGCATCAACACCATATCGTCGACGCCCCCTCACCAGCCGTCGGACGCGCAGAAAGAGGCCGACCTTTCGTCACTCATGGCAGAATTTCCCCGTGTATTTGATGGCGTTTGCCGGGTTATGACCGGCCCCCATGTCATTTTGTTCTCAAAGAAGGCGCTATTCCGGTTAAGATTCGTGGCTCCCGCCCGGTATCCGAACCGCTCCGAATTCCCTTCCGTGATAAACTCGCTGCCCAGGTGGAGCAGGGCATTATTCGAAAGGTGCCACCGAACGAAGTGACACCGTGGATCCATGGAGTGGTGATCGTCCCCAAGAAGCAAGGCGGCATCCAATTTTGTCCCGATTATCGTCCGTTCAACAAATGGCTTGTGGGCGCGAAGTTCGACAACCCTACTCCGTTCCAGGCGGTACGCTCTATCCCGGAAGGCGTGCGCTTCTTCACGGTGGTCGACGCCCTGAAGGGGTATCATCAATGCGCCCTGGACGCAGAATCCATGGCGCTTACCACTTTTGCTACACCGGAAGGACTCCACCAATACACACGCCTACCTATGGGCATCTGCCATGCGGGTGACGATTATGGACGTCGGTTTTCTGACATTTTTGGCCACATCCCCAACACAGCCCGTTGCATGGAGGACCTGGTGATTTACTCCGCACCTACGAGGAACACATCACTCTCCTGCGCCTTTTGTTCCAAACAGCTTAAGACAACAACGTGTCTTTCAACAGGAAGAAGACAATGTTTGCGAAGGTGACGGCTATTTTTGCTGGTTACGAGGTGTCGACGGATGGATTTCGACCAAACCCGGAGCTCATGCGCGCCATTCGAGATTACCCCTTCCCAAAGAACGTTACCGACCTTCGTTCGTTCTACGGCCTCTGCCAACAGGTCGGAAATTTCAGCGACCAAATTGCCGGAGCCTTGGTTCCCCTATCGCCTCTCCTGAAAAAGAATGTCGAGTGGAATTGGACATCGGAACACGACGAGGCGTTTCGCGCCGCACGCAACCAGCTGGCGATTGTTCCGGATCTGGCGTTCTAGGACCCAAGCCGACCGACGTCCCTCGCAGTTGACGCATCACTACTAAACGGCCTTGGTTTTATTCTAAAGCAACGGGTCGCCGTCCGGTTCCGGAACATGGCACGTGGTTCAGGCTGGGTCGAGATTCCTACATTCGCCAGAGACGCTGTATGCCATGATAGAACTCGAGTGCCTTGCGGCGTCCTGGGCGACGAAACAGTGCCACCAATTCCTAGAGGGCCTTCCTGGTTTTGAACTGATCACCGACCATCCAAACCTGATCACCAACCAAATGATATAATGTTTCCTTTCTTCCCACGTTGTTTGTCAGAAGAATTAAATCCAGACAACTTAACGATGGGAACCAAAACGCTTCTGCGGGCAATCACATATTCTTCCGCCATTGAAAGTTTAAGTAATCCTATACGTTCCGCACAGTCATAATCGACACCGGATGCAATAGAATTCAAAGGAATCTTGTTCTGATTTACTTTAGAGTGACACAATCCACACAGGGCGGCAATCTCTTCTATTCCATTGACCCCTTCTGAGCGTTGAACCAGCTGTGGGTGTAAATGATACACTTTACCATTGGTTTCTGTGTATGCACTTATTGCGGATTGATATTCTTGTGGAACTGCTTGTAGATCCAACAATTGATCAGGATTCAAAAGAAAGAGATTCCAATTCGCTGATAGGGCGAAAGCTATATTCGACATCTCCCATCTAGAAAGCTCGCACTCCACAGCTTACACATCCAATCAAATTCGCTCTCGTATCAAAATGTTGTTGATAATGTTCGAATATTGCAGTACGTGCAGTCGGTGAAAAGTTTTTTTCTATTTCGGTACGGAGTCTTTGAATCTTTTGGCGTATGTCAATATCTTTATGATCAACTGAAGCACTATCGTCCAGATCCGTGTTGATAGCCATTGAAAGTAATGCACTACGTGGATCACGTTCGAAATTTTCAGTGTCGGTTGTAACGGTGTCATTAAATTGTGAATGCAGGGCTGGACCAGTTGCTGGTCTTCGAGATCTTGGCCTACTTCTTTGATTTCTGCTTTTTGTAGTTTCAGGTACAATTGGTGTTTCAATTGCCGACTCAAAATTTACTGAAGAGAAGCAATCGTTGTCAGAAGACCTTGTGAGTTCGACCAATGGTGACGCTACTGACGCTTCGTTATCTGGAATATCAGACTTTTTTCTGGAACCCAGAAATGTTATCAATATCATATTGACCTGGCCGGGTTTCATTTTTAAGTATTTTACGTTCCTTTTCCTATAAAAATGAAATGAACGGTCGAGCAAGGGTCATTATCATAGTTGATTGTTCATTTTAGAAAAGAACAAAGCGGAAAAATAAGGTTTGAGTCTAACTTTTCGAACGTTTCCCCATACGTTTCACATGTCATTCGATAGTTAAGGATTCAGGCAATTGTATGATATTTTGTTTCAAGCTTCTTTTTTTGGAAATTCATTTAATTGGTCCGTCTCAAGCAAATTCCGTCTACTGTTTGACGTTTTCATGACGGCTCTGCAGACGACGGACCAATTATTTGGAATAGGGATGTACCTTATTTTCCCTCAAAGTGAGCCGAATTCCCATAAGCCGCCATGGTGGCGAAAAAGGCGATCGAGATTTTTGGATTTTTGAAAGTCTCGCAACCATGGATGTTCTCCAGCTCTATACGGTGTTGAATTCGCCTGGGAAAAGAAAGCTGCCTTGCTGTTGGAATCCTGATCCGGACGAGACAAATTTCCCTGAAGCGTCTCCCTCCACGATGTCATATCTGGATAGTATTGCCTGTAGCCTAGAAAAAAAATATTTTCATTTTACTAAAACTTTTACATTTGTAGGAAACCTACTGACGCTGCTCGCGTTGTCACTGTAAGCATCGTCCCCGGTCAACTCCAATTGCCTGCTGCTCAGCACTTCAGGGCTAGTAGGAATACGGTTGCGAATCATTTGATTATGCTCTATCCACTCACGGTTCTCATCCGCTTGTGAACCCTTTCTTCTGCGTCACCCTCAAATTCTTGAAGCTTAATTTTTGCTTCGTAATAGGGTATTAGGTAACAGATTGCAACTATGACTAGATTGAAACAAAAAACAAAATTTAAAAAAATCGTTCTTTTAATTACCTGGAGAGTCGGTGAAGAAATCCGAAATTTCGTACACGACAAACTGAGTGGTAGGATAACGGCGACGGTTGAAAATAGATTCAGTCCACTCTTGAGGTGCAATCTCATAAGAGTGAAATCTGGGGCTGGATGAAGCACATTTCTTGATTTTACGTCCACCCAGTAGATAGGGACGACAAGAAACATGTCACCGCGGATGTGGTCGGAAACAAGCACCAAAAGCAATTTTAAATCTATTGCAAGCGGGACCCCTTTAAGAGTGAACAATTTTGGATCGTATGTCCCTTTCCATTCCCGATGAGTACGGAATATCTCCGTCTAGTGAAATGATTCAGACGACACCGATTTGTAAAAGTAAGCAATATTATAAACACATTGTGATATTAAAAACTTACATAATTGGAAGCCATGATAGGAAAAGATTAACTTTCTCTTAGAAAATCGTGCGGCAAAAAAAATCCAGAAAGAAATTTTTAACCTGTTGCGCAACTCTCTGTATGAGGTGAACGAATTCCGAACGAGAAAGAGAACGTGCATTGAAACCCACGTGTTGGACAAAGGTGTGAATCGATTATTAACAGTTATCGGAAAACCATTATTGTCTAGTTTTTTTAAATAAAACATTTCTGCATTTTTCAAATTGTAGTATGTATTATCCACTTGGATGGAAAAATATCCTGCTTTATTACCTGAGCTTGTATCGCTGTTTTAGAAATAAAAATATCCTTACTGGAAAAGCATTTAACAAAATAATATGTTTTTTTAATCACTATAAATATACCACCTAGACATTATTGAAACTGGCTTCTGCTTAGTCGACTTTTATGTTTAAAAAAAATTGTAGATCTAAAAATAAAGTTTTTATTCTATCGAATTTTGAAAAAAGGTTCGACACTCTCGGCAGCACAGGGGGTTAATATCGTCTACCTCTGCCTTTGTTAATTTTTTATCTTCGATTTCGGGTATTTTCAATTTAATCTCCAGATTAATAATGTTAAAAGACGATGAGGTCGAAGTCATTCTTAACGAGATCTCGAGAACTCGAGAAAACAAGCTCCGCCGAATGGCAGATAATCTATTAAGTGATTGGTGTCTTCATGGCGTCCCGCAAGCAGCAAAGATTGGGCCGCAGTTCAAGCGATCAAACATTTGGTAAATGATTATAAACTATTTGAAGCAGATTCTACAAGCGTACCGGAAAATTTTCATGAAGATGAGGTACGTCCGTTATTTCATTACGCCAGCTTCATATATATGAAAACTCATATATTACTTTGTATTCGGCAGCTTTACCTTTTTTATTTTACAGGTAAATCTAAATAAAGATGACCCAGCTGAAGATTATCACTATTACTTTGAAGGTTTTCAGCGCAATTCGGGGGAAAAAGGCGCAGAAAATGTTGAGCAATGCTGCGACGGGAAAAGTTTTGCTGAATGGGAGGAAAAATGGGGTGATTACGAAACTGACAAGGACCTTGGAGAAACGGTTCTCAATGACGACCAGAAAATCGGAAAGAAGATTTAAAAAAATGTTTCTTGTAAAAGCTATCTTTATTGGAAATACTACTGTATTTTGCTGCATATACGAGTCAAAACCAAAATCACATGACTTACCTATTAACACTACTTAAAGACCACGAACCATTTCCGAAAGTTCTATTCCTTATTACAAAGCACAGGAAAAACATTACTCAAAATTTCGGGTGAAGATATTGGTCATCCAACTTAATTAAAAAAAAAAATTCCTTCCGCCGTCGCAGTCGGTTGCGGCAAATATCTGCATTTCGGAGTGGGAAACGCTTTGAATGGAGAATCAGTCGGCATAGTTCATCGCGATGCCGATTTACTCTAGATTGTCGATTTATATATTGAAGATCCCATCCTTTTACCCACAAATTATTTTAAAAGGGTAGGAAACAACGTGAACCATTTCCAGTTGTTTTATTCAATGCATTTTTCTTTGCTTTTTGAAGATAGAAAAATTGATGGAGAATTGCGGCAGCTTGAAGTTGCTTAGTCGCAATTAGTATCCTGTAACATTCTTCCACACTTTGAAATTGATGTCTTCATTGACGAGCTCAATCCGTAAATCGGTACTACCATGACTCTTATCCTTGAAAGAATTCATTCAATTGGATCAGGTTTTGAATCACCTGAAAAAAACGAGTACTCTCCGAATCTACTCCATTTATCATTGGTTTGTTTTGTGGAATCGGCAAGCCAGATAACATCGACGATTTTCGCAACCCAACAATCGATGAATTGATTCGTCTCTCTCCTGAATCAAATGACGCTACGATAATTGCTAACCGAGTCTGCACTGCTTCACTTCGATGTGTTATTTCCGACACACCAATGCGGACCTACTTCAAAATATCGAAAGGCCACAAGGGATACTGGGCTTGCGACCGCTGCATACAAAAAGGCGTCCAGTTTAGAGGCAATAAAAGAAAAATTATTTTGGAAAATGTTGCTGCCCCCTTGAGGAAAGACGAAGACTTTCTGACATACAATGTGAACGATTTTTCTGAAGATAATCATTTGGATCCAACGAAAATAAAGCCACATTTGTGGTTAGACCTTCAGGAGGTGATGTAGAATTCTTTCTTCTAGGAAAAATTCCCGAAGATTCACATTCGTTTTGTTGTAGAGTATTTATTTAACGGTTAAAAGAAACAAGGGTTTTTAAAAAATTAAAAAACGGAAAATTGGAAAATTGGAAGAAAATAAGAATTTGAATGAAAGATTCACGCTTATTTTGATTTAGAGAACGTATTAATTTGTTTTAGAGAAAATATTATTTTTTCGTAAAGAAGAGAAAAATTCACGAAATTTGAACGATTTAGCACGAAGATTTACGATCTTTCCCGATACGCTTTTTTATGTCTGGGAATTATTCGGAGAGAAAACGAGTTCTAAGAGTCCAAAAATATATATTTTTGCCCAAATTAAGTTTGGCAACGCCGTAGTCAGCTGTCAAAACCATTGTCAACAACTAAATGTAAATTAACCTTACTTGTGATTTCGAGCGCTTTATGAACTCAAAACGCACGAAACTGAAAGAGCAGATCAATACGCGTCGATTGATATAATTATATTTCCGGTTCCATGTTGTAAAAGTATACCATTTCCAAACCAGGTTTTTTCCATCTCACTGATTGGCTAGATAACCTTAACATCGTTATTTGCTTTCATTTCGAAATTTTTCGTTTCTAATTTGAGAGCTTTCATTCATGTTTTAATCTATACGTTAGTCCTTGTTCTATTCCTTTAGTATTTTGAAATTCATTTAAAGTGAGCCGCTCAGACAGTATTTTGTATCGGTAAAGTAGGGTCATTTTACTTTAAAATTGTATATACCTAAATGCTATTATTTATTATTTTTATCATTGAATTGTAAGCATAAAGAACAGAAGTTTATAACACAAAATGAAGTTGTTAGAAATTTATTTGGGAAATAAACGAAATACTTATTTCGATTTCGGACGATATTTTTCTCAATAGATGGCGCTACTTGTCTCGGGAAAATAATGTTTTTTTTCTTCGGGTGGTCGGGGCGTAATGCCTTAGAAGCCTTCAGGAGTACTTCCTGAAGGGATAAGTCCTTTTGTTCGTCTTAATTTTAATATGGCAACGGGATTTGTTATTGAACCCATGCACACATATGTGGAAGGTGCTTTTGGTCGTAGGTTAGGAGGGTTTGCGTCAGTTCCAAATGAAGAAAAAATTCCTAAAGAGGGTTTAAGCTGTATTCACACTGGTTTTTTTTCGGATGAAAACGTAGGTTGTCGGATGAAACCGGAGTGTGTTGCTGGTCGTACGAAGGCTGTCGAAAGCGGTCGAAAGGAAACATGAACCTTTTTGGCCCCTCCATTATAACCCCGCCCCTACAGCCACAGGACTAGCCAAAGCCAACCCTAGGCTTAGGTTGGGAAAAAGTTTCCTCATAGATGGTGACCATCCTTACGTCACTTGTCTTGTTCGAGTGTTGTCAGTCTCATCACACCTCGTCTGCTGCTTAACATCTAGTCAAGGTTTGTGTTGCTCTCAATTTATTGGTTTTCTCTTTGAATTGAATGTCTGATTGTGTGTTACATACCCTATCTTGCCCATGAATGCACGACAAAAATAAAATCGAATCTATTGCAAGATGCCTCCAAAAAAGTTACTTAGATCGTCATCGTGGGTCATGGAACGAGAAGAACGTTTATATTAATATTCCTCGTCCAAAGATATCCCTGCCTGTATGACAATCGTCATCCGGATTTTAAAAGCATTTATGCCAGTTGCGACGCTTACTCAGAGGTGTCACAAGCCATTGGTTTTAGTCCGTTTGTTGAAGTTCCCATATTTGATGTGCGTAATTCAGTTATCTATAATCTTGAACACTTCATGTTAACTAGGTGTCCTCGGGGCCAACAACAAGTGGTCAAAACTAAAAGAAAAGTACACCAGGGAACGGACCAAACTGAGGAACATGTCATTTAAAGTCTGTTATGGGCATTCATCGTGGCCCCTTTATGACACCATGCATCATGAATTCAGTAAACACTTTCATAGTAGACCATAAGCTCAATGGTAGAAAATCCATCATTCAATATATTAACTTTTTCAATTCTTGTCAGGAGATGTGGTAATGTTTCTTCACAATCTCTTTTGGGGGAGCAGGACCCAAATACATGGTTCAACCCTGCTGTCGGAAACGCCCCACCTTGGAAATTAGAAAATAATTCTCCGGGTGTAGGGTGCGTACGAAGCATGCTGAATCCATCTTTAAGCCACCACCATGATGGTAATATAACGCCACCACTACCACAACGACAAGGAATCAGACCTCACCATTCACTGAGCGAGGTCGATGGTGTTTCTCTCACGTAGCTCCGGAATAGGATAAATCGACTTGTCATCGGTACGTAAAGATTAATAGTAAAATCATTTACTAGTAAAAATAAACCGCGAAATTCTTTATATAGAATCTGAGGAATTTGCTCAGGCAACACGAAAAGAAGGTGTCCAAGAGTCTGAAGAAGCTGGATACGACAAGGAAAATTTGCGCCAAGAGGACGTGATGTTTGACAGTGGCAGTCCAACAGCCATATTTGTTTCTACCCTTGAAGTGACACTAATTAATCCATTCGCCGAGCGCGGCATCAAGTGGTATGTGACTTACCTGTCATTCATATTCCCTAGTGTAGCATGTTATCCTCCGTTTTTGTATGCCCCACTGCAAAACGAATGCATTTGGATACTCCAGTTCCATTCCGCCAGCAGATATCAGTCGCAACAATTGTTGACGGAGTTGATGGAAAGAACTCACCTGTGACCACGCGGAAGCAGCCCGATTTCAGTTGCTGGGAGGAATATTGTAGCTCCCTAAGCAAAACGTTATCCTGACTGCCCCATCTGATTGCAATGAAAAAAAGACACCGGTTTGAGACGATTATTTATGAGGAGTCTGTGGTCGGAAACATTAATTAAAGCTATGAATAGTTCCTTTGATCGTTTGAGACACAACGTGTCCGCGTCCGACGTGTCGAAACTCATAATCTGATATTCTAGACGCGCGCTCAGTTGCAACTATTACTATTACTATTACTACATTTGAGTCATAATTTCTGGTAGGAGAACGTGGGACGGCAGTGGGCACGAACGATCGACAGCGGATAAAATAAACCTTATCTGATACAACATAAAAGGCGGTAAACAATAACCAACATACGGCGGACGGTTTGCAAAAAGTACGCCTAGTTGTCAAACATCGTCTCCTCGTAAATGACTGATTCAAATCGATACCGAATCTTCATGGCAACCAGATTAGGTAGTCCGGCCAATGTCGTCCCCAGCGAGCTTCCATAATCCGTTCAATAATTGTCGGCGGCCTGCATTTTCAATGCGACTGGCACCTCATCCGCTGACACAACTTTCTCGCTGAGGGCTTCCAAATTCTTCATGAGGTCCCTCTCATCCGTTGGCGTCGACCGGCGCCTCCGTTTATCTGCAAGTCCTGCGAAGAATTATTTAGTAAGTACAAACTATTGGATTGAATATATTGACGTACTTGTCGGGATGGGGGTAGCGTTGCTTGCGTCAGGGGTCGTGAAAGGCGTTACATTTGGCGTAACATTGGAAGACCTGTGGACTTCCACTGCCGGAACGACTTGCAAAGTCCTGTTGAAGAAATTGGTCCCACTCACCATGCACTATATTGCAGTTGAATGGTTAAACCTAGTATCATGAAGTAATACGACTAACGAGTAGATCAATTTGGTCGCGAACAGCAGCAAAAGATTCATAAGCATTCCCCCGAGGGGTTTGCCACTCCTTAAATCTTGAAAAGATTTTCGAGACTTTCGAGACTTTTTCGGAGACTTTTTCGGACCCCTTTGCCTAGTGCTAATCCTACGGCACTAGTCGCGGCAATCTTTGGCTCGATTTGACCCCTTCCCCCAAAAGTCTTTCAGACTTTTGAAAGTGTCGCGAACTTTTAAATTTTTTCTCGGGTGAAAAAAGACGGAACGGGGCGAAAGTCTTGGAGTGACACACCCCTCGCATCCCCCTCGAGAATGATGTCTCTACCACGATGAGTAATGGTCACTTGACTTGTTGGTGGAGGTGTGCTCTCGTCACGTTCCTCGCTGTAAGACTAGTTCGACGCGACACGTACGCGCCCTTCACCTGAGAGCTTTTTTCTTGGTCACACAGAATGGGGTGTGGGCCACAAATTGTGGCTAAACAAGGTGAAATAAAACAGTTTGTGGCTGAACACTGCCGACGGTTCAGTGTTGTCGGATAATTAAAATAAACTTAAAAATTTCCGATTTATGTAGATGCTATTGATTGCAACGTAGGGTGCACTACAATAGCCACAGTGCCCAAAAAAACGTGTTGTGTAGCCACAGTTGTGGCTTGTGTAGCCACTGTGTGAGCAAGAAAAAAGCCCTCTGGTGATTTGTTTACCACTTCAACAGGTGGGGCGTTTCCGATAACTTTGTCAACCATTGTATTTGAGTTGTGTTCCCCCAAAGGAGATTTTGATGCAATGTTTGCACGCCTCCTGTGATATAATTAAATATACAGTTAGTTTATTTAACTATTCTCTAGCAACTATTGAGCTGGAGTACATCTAAGGTTGCGAGACTTTCAAAAATGCAAAAATTGAAGGAAAAAACGCTGAACTGGTGTGGGATTTCAATCCCAACCAGCTCCCTAGTGTCCCTACCAACATGCGCCTTACAAGTCTCAGGCTTTTAGAAAACAATCAATGCCCTCTATGCAATGCCGGAGAAGAAACTGACGACCATCTAATGTTACTTTGTATGGAAAATTTTAACAGAAAATTTAACTGTTTATAATTAGAAAGAGATTATCTTACCACGATATATAATTTGAGAGGTAGAGCAACTCCCCCTCAGAACCCGACTAAAAAATCGTACCAAGTAGCATAGTTGCCAGTTCTCCCTTTGTTCCGGGTTGCGAACCCCTTAGAAGGCCGATCGGCGGCTCGCCCCATGTACGGCTTATGGGACAAAATTTTGTAAATTCGACTGCGTTAAAACTATATTGTCTACGAAATTAGAACTTGGCAGAATTGGGGCAAAAAAATTAAGGATATTTTAAAGATAACTTTAAGATTTTTATGACAGCTCAGTTTTGAATTATGATTTTTTTTAATATCCCAAAAAGCCGTCAACCAATCAAATGTCTTTCTCGCCTACTCAGCGAAACTCCGCCTATAGTTGACGTTGACTGACAGCTTGAACAGCTGATGATATTTTTTACACGTTTAAAATCGTAGTTTTGTGTATTACGTGTTTATTTCCACTTTTCACATACAAGTTTAGCACACTGGTTTTTATGCAACAAACTTCAAGGGGTTGATTTTCTTAGACTAATTCACATACAATTTTATCACACAAGTAAAGTTTTGATTATTTTAGACTAGTTTTGATTGTTTCATTTTGCTGTGACGTTTGGCAGTTTTGTTACTGAGTTCATTATTATTATAGTGTCGGCCTTTAAAACGGTAACGTATCACGACATACTCAAGCAGTAACTTTGGCACTAACACGGAGCGATGTTTGTCGCAACAAATTGGAGGCAACTTGAGATCTTTCAACTTATCTATTACTCGTTCAAATGAATCCCTTACATATCCATCCCCAGATTCAAAATGTTCATCAAGAATTTGTACAACGGCTTTAATGGTTTGAAATAGCATTTCAGTACCCCACTTCAACCCTCCTCTACAGTACCCACCCGAAATATGCTTACAAATGTCCGGAAAGAGGGTGTTTAACGTGGGCAAGGTGGCACTACGGTGTCGCGGCAAAAAAAAATATAAATTAGGCAAATAAAAAATATTTAGTGGTTTAAAAAATATCGGTATTACTCAAACAAAATGTACTTCATTTACAAAATATTTGAATAATGGCTTGAATAATATTGATATTTTTTAAACGCATACGAGAAACGGATTTTGGTGTTACCAACGCATTTGAAAAATATGTTTTTATCGCGAAAAAGGTGTGGTTGTTTGCGTCAACCAACGGTAATATAACCGTTAAACTTCCCATCAATAATCCGTTTTCAAATCTCATGAAAAATGAGCTAAGAATCCATTATTTAACGCTTAAGTTCCTGGTTTACGCTGCCGGTATTATTGAAAGTCTATCTCATCGGGAATGCCTTATTCATTAGTTAAATCATTCATAAAAAGTAATAGGTTTTGTTTATTTTTATTTTTATTGACGTCATACAAAGAAATGCATAGTAAATGAGACGATGTCTTGTTGGGAAAAATAAAATATTGGTGAATCTTAGTCGTCTAGGGAGGCGCACGGATGATGAGCCATAGATTTCTTGCAAAAATGGGTAACAATCAGTAGTTCTTCTTCGCCTAACTAAGTTCTCCTTTGGGACCTTAACCGAGGGCTCGTATGAAATGACTGGCGTACCTCATCTTCATGAAAATTTTCCGGTACGCTAGCAGAATCTGCTTCAAATAGCTTATAATCATGTACCAAATGTTTACTCGCTTGAACTGCGGCCCAACCTTTGCTAGGGACGCCATGTAGACACCAATCACTTAATAAATTATCCGCCATTCGGCGGAGCTTGTTTGCTCGAGTGGGCTGCAGCTCGTTCAGTGAACGCTTTCGGTGTCGGCACGCTTTACCAGCGGCCATAAGAATGGCTTCGACATCATCGTCTTTCAACATTATTAATCTGGGAATTAAATTTTAAATACCCAAAATCGAAGAGAAGAAATAAACAAAGGCAGATGGAGACGATATTAACCCCCTGTGTTGCCGAGCGTGTCGAACCACAATTTTTTTCAATATTCTATATAATAACAAATTTTTTTTATCTACAAATTTTCTAAACATAAAAGTCGGCTGAGCAGAAGCCAGTTTCAATAATGTCTAGGTGGTATATTTATAGTGAATTTAAATAAAACCAGATTTTTCTCTTAAATAATGCTTTTCCAGTAAGGATATTTTTATTTCTAAAAAAGCGATATAAGCTCAGGTACTAAAGCAGGAATTTTTTTGCCATCCAAATGGATAATACATACGACAATTTGAAAAATGCAGAAATTTTTTATTTAAAAACTAGACAACCAATAATGGTTTTCCGATAACTGTTAATAATCGATTTACACCTTTGTCCAACACGTGGGTTTCACTGAACATTCTCTTTCGCGTTCGGAATTCGTTCACCTCACACAGGTAGTTGAGCACCAGGTTTAAAAATTTCTGTTCTGGATTTTTTTTGCGCACGATTTGCTAAGAGAAATTTAATCTTTTCCTATTATGGCTTCCAATTATGTAAGTTTTCAATATCACAATGTGTTTATGGTATTGCCTACTTTTACAAATCGGTGTCGTCTGAATCCTTTCACTAGACGGAGATATTCCGTACTCATCCGGAATGGCAAGGGACGTACGATAAAAAATTGTTCACTCTTAAAGGGGTCCCACTTGCAATAGATTTAAAATTCCATTTGGTGCTTGTTGCCGACCACATCCACGGTGACATGTTTCTTGTCGTTCCTATCTACTGGGTGGACACAAAATCAAGATATGTGCTTCCTCCAGCCCCAGATTTCACTCTTATGAGATTGCACCTCAAGAGTGGACTGAATCTATTTTCAATCGCCGTTATCCTACTGATCAGTTTGTCGAGTACGAAATAGCGGATTTCCTCACCGAGACTTCAGGTAAGGAACGATTTATTAATTTTTTTTGTTTCAATCTAGTCATAGTTGTATGTTATCTAGTACCCTATTCCGAAGCAAAACTCAAGCTTCGAGAATTCGAGGGTGACGCGGAAGAAAATTTAGAAGATGTTACGCAGGATTATGAAGGGGGTTCACAAGCGGATGAGAACCGTGAGTGGATAGATCATAACCAAATGATTCGCAACCGTATTCCTACTAACCCGGAAGTGCTGAGCAGCAGGCAATTGGAGTGGACCGGGGACGATGCTTACAGCGACAACGCGAGCAGCACCAGTAAGTTTCCTACAAATTCAAAATCTTTGTTTTTAGTAAAATAAAAATCTTCATTTTTCTAGGCTACAGGCAATACTATCCAGATATGACATCGTGAAGGGAGACGCTTCAGGAAAATTTGTCCCGTCCGGTTCAGAATTCCAACAGCAAGGCAGCTTTCTTTTCCCAGGCGAATTCAACGCCGTATACAGTGGGCAGTGGTAATTTAACACCAGTACCAGCAGGAAGCAGTGCCAGTTTCAAACCAACTTCAACGATTGGGTCCTTGTCCTCACGGGGGAGCTTCGGAAGCAATTTTCCTATGGGTGTAAGACCAATTGACCCAGGTCGAAAACAAGTCCAAATACCTCACGTAGCAAAACGCTTAATTCCTGGAGGCGTTGGTGGGGCACATTGTTCCTCGGGTTAACGGAAGACAAGTCGGGGTGGTTCCAGGGTCAGTCCATCGTACTGCTGGGGAAAATGGTGTTAGAGTCAACGGGCGATCGGCTAGGCCTACTGTTGGGGAACCTGGGGCTGTTGGGGGAAAGTCTACCGCTCACAATAGTGGTAGAGAAAAGGATGCTGAAAAGGTGGTTGATAATCCCCTAGATGACGGCGCATCGCCCAGCGCCATTTTGACGGGTGAAAGTAGGAAGCATCAACTGGAAAGGCAGCACAGCTCCACACATCAATTTCAATGTAATCTGTTAAAAATGGTGGGAACATTAGTAACAATAGCCGAGGAACAGAGGGATCAGGTGCTGGTTAAGGAACGGATTATTTTACAAAATGCGCGCCATTTCCAGGATTTAGTTAATTCAAACATGAAGCTGCCTCTAACAACAACTCTTCAGATAGAAGACTTGAACAATTCTCTTGTCAACATTGAATTGTCAGTTGCACTGGTTAGTTTTGTATAAGTTTTTTTCTTTAGTTAAATTTATAAAAGTTAAAAAAAATTTGTTTACCAAGTGCTCCTTTCTAATCGTCCGTCTCAAGAGCGTGTCCTCGCCCTTTCAAATAGCTAAAATGGCTCTCTGTACCATTTTTGACACGAAACTGTGTCAAAACGTTTGCTGGAAAAGGAGTAGGACTGATCGCAGGCCAATGATCGGTCATCTGGTTAATTTTTTGGCAGTTCTTTGCGTAAGCTTAGAATTCACCTGTAAAAAGAAAAACGATAGAAATTAATAAGATACTCTTCTTTTGTTCTTGTAGTTGTCATGAAAACAGTCCTGCAAATGAACAACAAGGAACCCATAACCTTACACGCAATGCTGTCAGTAATGTCTGCTGCAAGAAGAAACATATCTCACGTTGCTGGAGGAAGACAGGAAGACAGAGAAGAAGATCAAGACGGAGAAGCCGTAATGGCCGGCAAAGCCGACAACATTTGCAAGCTTCGTGTGGATAAAAGAATGGATGAGATTCTGGAGGCGATCGGAGGTTTCAATCCTTTGCGATGAATCTGCCCTCATTTTGTTCTGTATTCTAAGCTATGGACACATGTTTTTATTTTTTTCACATTTTGTTTAATTTACGTTTAATTAAAACGACTTCCTACGTAGAGGATTAAGCCCATTTTTTTCAGAAGTTGGCTACGAATACAATTTTCATGATGAGTTGTTTTCTACATATGTTTCGCTGTCCGATGCAGGATTGGGACTAAGGCTCCGACACGCAACACTGGTTTTCAGGTGACACTGCAAACCAAAACTGGAACCTATGTCCACCCAACCCATTGTGTCAAGAGAATTTCGTTAGTGTCGGGGTTAGGGTAAGAAAAGTACAAGTAAACAGGTTATGGGGTTGACTCGAGAAGTCGAAAGGAAGGAAAAAAAATTGGGAGCCGAAAAACAGAAAGTTTAGTTAAGCTTGCAGTTTATTTTGATTATTATAAACCGAAACCGTTACTCAGCCAACTTTTCAGACACATTGTTGCTGTCAATTTTTCAGGCGATAGGGACCCTCTAGTATAGTTACATATTTGTCGTCCTCCCGAAAATGCACGCTCCGACGGCGCGCTCGTAGCACAAATACTCAAGTATTTCATGGCCATCACTGAGAGACTTGGAAATGAACGCTTATGATCTATCCAATAGACTAGGGGGTCCGATTCCTTAGAGACCAGTGGCTCAGATAAGTACGTTTTAATTTCTTCTTGTAAATTCGCTTTTTTAGGTTTTTTGAACATTTGATCAACCCAATTGCCTCGATCTTCATCCTGGCCCCCTCCCCGTGAATACGTCGAAAACCGCTCAGCGTCAGCAAAAAATTGTTTTTTAACGGACGCACAATCCCTACGGCCTTTAAAATATTCTACTTTAAATCGTGGATCTAAAATAGTAGCCGTCGCATATATTTTTTTCCCTAGTGCGGCCTGATAGTACTCGTTGATCTTACTCTCTATAGCGATCTGGGCATCTGTCACTTCTTTATTTGTCACGGCCACGGCCTGAATTTGTTCAAGACACCCTGAATAAGACGGAATCACCAAACTTATTGTTGGGTACTTCGATTTAGACAGGAAATTCGTAACGTCATCAAGAGGCTGGAGTATAGACAAAATGTGGTCTAAGAAAGTCCACTCTTCAATAGTTAAGACACAGTCACTTAGAGTGGGCTCCCCTTTGATGAACATCTCGATTGGTACTTTCAGTCGTTTCGCTCGAACTAGCATACTAAAGGTGGAATTCCATCGGGTGGGAACGTCCTGAATGACAGTTAAATCATCTGGTACAATTTTAGCCGCTGCCACCATCTTAAGAAAATCTTGTTCTTTTTGCGGAGAACCTCGGATAGCTAGGACAATCTTGTGAATGCGGCTTACGATGGTTCCAGGAACCAATTTTTTGCTGCTGGAAGGAGTAGGATGGAACCCTTGGAATCCACCATCAGGATCAAAGTCATCAATAAAATCCTAAAGATTGTTGTGCGTTAACGACTGATTACGTGTTATGTTACAATTTCATACCTCACTATCGCTAGCAATTGTCTCACTGTTTTGCGCATGGGGACTACTTGCCAATTCATCGGCCGGCGGTTGCAAAGTTTTCAATCCAGCTTTAGCAGCAAGATTCAAGACATGTCCGACGCACCCGAGAAGGTTTTCTTTAGCTTTAAATTCATCTATCTTGGACTCAATTTCTCTTGCGAGAGTTAAATTGTTTGAAGCGTTATCCGCAGTAAGGCAAAAAAGCTTTGATTGTACATCAAATGAATTCAGGATATCGAGAAAGTAACTAGCCAGATTTTGCCCGCTGTGTTTTCCCTCTATTTCACAGACTCCTAGTACTAACTCCTATGAATAAAATAATAAAATGTTACTCAGATTGTCTTCACTTTATAACTAGAGAGGGTTACTTTAAGTTTTCCATCTTTCTTGCTCGTCCAATGACCCGTAAGGGCGAAAATCGGATCGTTAGTCGGTGATGTCCACACATCACAAGTACAGTTGAGATTTTCTACATCTTCTTCCATTAACTGTTTAACTTCAGTCCGTACTTGAAAGTACAATCTCATCACGTGGTCACAAAGTGCATCTGCTTTCACCATTAATTCAACCCCTAAAGGATTTAAAAGCTTCACAACATTTAAGAGGGATTCCGATTCAATATGCGTGAAAGGGAGGTTCTCATTTATCACTAACAAGGTCATAGCGTGTTTAAGAGAATCCGCATTTAATTCCTGAACAAGATGAATCATAAAGTTAGACTTACAGAACCACACCGAGTTACAGTTAATTAATTACCTGACAATTCGAAGCTAGGGGCAATTTTGTTGGTACAACCTCAATTCCATGCTTGTTTCGCAAGTGGCGTATTAGATTTCCCGTACCATAGCTCCGATTGTAAATGTAAGCTGACTGGCACTTTGTTACGTCCTCTTTAGATTTGTTTAGCTTACATACACTAAAAATGCATCGTTCCATATTTCCTGTTTTTTTACTCTGATACTCCCTTTCCTCGCGAGAAAAATAGGTAGACTGCCAAGACTCGATGACTTCAGGTAATACAGGAGAATCAGAACCAGAAGCAGTACTTGTTCCATCTTCGTTGCCGGGCGATTCATTTCCGGCCATGACGTTTTTTTCAATTAGCACGTGGGAGAGCGAAGCAGGTACGAACATGCACGAACGTGTGCATATAATACTCAACTGGGAAGCTACTGATAGTACTGAAGCAAAAATCATATTCAGGACAATTCACCCCCTTCCCTAATTTTGACTTAAGTGTCGACCCGCAGACACAGGGTTGGGTAACCACTAATTTAGTTTTTTGGTATCATTCCATAGACAAAGGCGGGTTGCCGCCAGTTTGTTTCAGTCAGTATCGTTTTTTCGACTCAGTTCCACCAGGTCGGAGCCTTAATTGGGACGGGCGCACTCGCGATCTATTCTACAGAAGACGAGCGTGAGCAACATTCCTAATTGTATACATTAACAAAAATCGATCAATTATTTCAATGAAACAAGAGCAAGTAGCCGTTTGGGGCAAATTCATGGAAATAATTTTATTGTTGCCATGATCCATTGTACAGTAGTAAATGTTGGATCATTGAGCGTTGCCTAAGCAAAAGATCAAGTAGTACTGATTCTCGCGGTGTATAGATTCGTGAACGTCCAATAACAGCTTCCGATAAAGAAATAAAATGGCAAAAATTACCCTTTTGAGACTGTATGCTGCATAGAAAATAACTGGTGGCAGGAGCCTATTGAAGAAAACTTCAAAATCAAAGAAATCCTGAAGAGAAAGTAAATTAAAATTAAAAGGAAGCTGTATCAATAAAAGCTTTGTTGATTTAAACGCGAGATGCGAAAATACGACCTCTAGACCAATGTTGTTGAGTGTATCGATTTCTCATCTGAAAGTGTAAACAAATGTATAGTTGTTGAAATAAGTGAGTGAAGATTTGGATAGCACACAGTTGAACAGCCGTAGCCAGCTAGCCACACAACATGGAACAAAAGGAACTGAATGGCTGCAATGTGTTCCATATAACGGATGCACCACAGGCAAAACCCTCACTTCAGAGCTTGAATTAGTATGGTGAATTCAACGTAAGCTCACAGACTTGAGACATGGCTTTGTCTCTAAAAGTGTCCAAGTAAGAGACTGACACATGTCTCAAGTTCACATTATTTTACAATTTTGTTTTGTTTTGTCTTCTTTACATTCTATTCATGCTTTTTTTTATCCTGATGATGTGACCTCCGTTTTTTACAAGTAATTTTTTCGTTTTTTTCAAAAATGCTATTAAAAATTTTCTTGAAATTTTTAATTGAAAAATACAAGAATTTTTTCCCCCTTTTAATGAAATGTTTGAATTTTGGTGTCATAGGAGGCCCTACATCTTTCTAGATACAAAGACAAAGCAGTGTCTCAAGAAAAAAAATTACAGACTAAATAAATTAATTTTGTTTAATCAATCATTTTATTTTTCAATTAGTTTTTTTAATTCATATAATTTCGTAAATTATCGTATGAACAATGGTTTGAATCGTTAAATTTAGCAAAGACAAAGCCTTGTCTCAAGATTAAATGGCTATGTTTTTTTCTCCTCTGCTATTTAGGTTTTTTAAGTAATATGAATATCCTTTTATACAATTATGTTTTTTTAATATTTTCTTCCAATATGATATTTCTTTTTAAAAATCTTTAAAAACTTTTCGACGATAACAAGAAAAGATTTTACCTTTTTATAAAGTGAGCCATGTCCCACGTTTTGAAAGGATTTGATTTTTTTCTTCCATATAATTTCTTTCAATTTTTATATTACATTATTAATGCAAAAGCATGTTCAAACTGTCTTTATTTTTAACATGCCACCCAAAGTTTCAAAAGAATAAGCTGAATAAAAATTAAGACAAAGCATTGTCTCAAGATCTTATAATTAAATTTTTTATCTACATTTTATTACTTAACAAATTAAATTTGGTCTAGATGTAAATAGTATTTTTACTTCTCTTGTTATATTTTTGCAATTTTAATAATCTTGTGAATAATGTTAAGAAACTTTAGTCTTAAAAAACCAAATTCCTTTCCCACTTGTTATAAAAGTTTCTGAATTCGTAAGATGTAGCAATGTCTCTAGATTTGTAGGCACAACCAGTTATTTGGGGTATGAGGTGCCATTAAGTGGTAAAATTAAACCAATTAAACCAACAATCTGTACAAACATTAACCAAAACTAATCCGCATAAACTAACAAATAATCGTTCAATTAAACCTAAATTAAACGGGTGAATTAAATGTATGGAATGCAACAATAGTTAAACGACGCGTTAAACTGGTGAATCTACCGGTTTTATTTTATTTATATAGCCCTTACTCCTTATGTTTACAGTGTGAAAGGTAAAATTTTCCTGCTTACATTGCTTTCCAAAGGTTCGAACTTTCCCCGGTAGGTGGCGAGTCCAGTTTTTTTTTCATCTGCTTGCTTTGAACTCCGAATTGCAAGTAAAAGGAACAAACTTACAAGGGCAACACCGCGAATTAGCCTTACCTGGCAAGAGCCTCGACGAGATACTCGCGAATCGCAGTCACATAGAGCGCCCATCGAATTTAGTGGCAGATTACCAAAAAAATTTTGCGCGCCACCTATCGGGGAAAGTTTGAACCTCGAAAAAAGATTTAATCCGAAACATTTGTCTTTCACACTGTAAACATAAGGACTATATTAATAAAATGATTCACCAGTTTTATGCGTCGTTTAATTATTGTTGCATTTGTTGTATTCCATACAAGATTCCTTCGGTAATACCTTTAAATTTATAGCTTTGAACTTGAAAGCGAACAAAACGAGACGGGCGCAGTGAAGAGAGAGAAGCGCTCTTTTAAAAATGACCCATCGATTTTCGTCGAAATTAAGCATTGAAAATCCCTCGGTATTATAAATGAAAGTCGTAGATGACAATCCCAATAAAACAGAAACTAAATAAGAAATTCGGAGACAAATATTCGGAGTTTCTATGAATCGACAGCTAACAACTAGGATTATTTATCACCACGGTATTTTTCACCTCGTACTTCTTCGGTGAGTTATTTTTACTGAGTCCTAATTGCGGATCTTCTAAGGGTCATCCAGAAGTAATTCATACATCAACTAGCAATCCGAGAAGGATTGCGATTCTTACATGTGATTCGGCCATGAGTATAAGCAGATCAGTCCTTAAGAACCATGGTTGTGTTAGATTTCAATTTAAAACAAAATAACTCATTGATGTGAAATCAAGTTCCGACGTACTAATGTGAACGTGTACAAGCAGAATTAACAGTGCTTCTATATTCATTAGCAAACCAATGTGCGTTTTATTGATTTTAATAGTATGGGTTACATATAATTTCTTGACCCCACTCGTACCCCTTGGTCAATAAGAGCAGTCGTAGCTTATTCACATCACAACAGGTGAGACACCTAGTTATCTGAAACATAACTTTAGCCATCTATTGAGCACCAACATCGCTGATGAACACAATTTATGAATTTCGCCTTCAGTATAGGCTTCTGTTATTGAAGAATTATCAGAGAAGAGGAAGACAATTTAGTTTTTGAAAGACTTGCGAAGACCATAATCATGTGCCATAGCCCATTATGACTGATATGTAGGTTACATTGAAATGTCAACTTGAATAGGGCTCGGACCTAATTAATTTATTTGTAGTAGGGTAGGACTCTACCCGGCCGCCTCGAAAGTATTCGGGTGAAGCGGAAAAGAGGTCTGCTCTGCATCGAAGGTACTAAAATTTTTGGGCATAAGTAATTGATAAGTAACGAAAAAGAAACAACTTCTTAGAGTATAAGTAATAAATTACTTAAACGCAAAAAGATTTAGTGAGTAATCTTGATGCAGTCGCAAAAACCGTGAGTTTTCGGGAATTAAACCCCGATCTAATTTTTGCATCGTATTTCCCCCGGTCAATTACCCGATTCAATGATTAGCTAATGGGATACCGGTAAATAATTGTTTTTTTGAACTTTTTTTTATCCTTCTGACCCAACGATCTCAAGATTTTTTCACTGACCCACGTGAAATAAATTACGCTAACTTTTTTTATGCGTAAGGCCTCTTTATGGTGTCAATTTCACTATATAACTTGATTTTTTATTTATATATTATCTTTATTTAGTTATATTTAATTATATCTTTACATACTACCAATAACGGCTATCTTTATTAAGTAATTAGGTTTATTAGTTCTAGGTTTTACTTAATGTGGCAGGGGAAAAAATACACTGTTACAAATTAAGAAAATTAAGAAAGCATAGCAGTCATAAAAAGTGTGTATTTGCTAGTTAAACGCAGTACCATAAGACGATCACGGTAGACCTGCATGTAGCTTCTAAAATAGAGCCATATGAGATTATTTACATATTAACATGTAAGTGCGGTCAATTTCTTAGAGCGTCGGATTTGAAAGTTTATATAAGGAATTGGAGGTCAGACGTTCGAGTCCACATTCTTGGAACTATTTTCCACATATTGTTCAATGTTCATAATATATTTGCTTTATTGCGGCTGCAAAAAAATTGAGACCAATATTTATATTAACTCGGGGAATTACATGGAGTTATGCCAATTATAAATGAACGATAGTATAATATGCAACCGTATGCAACCGATGAGTCCGCCAGAGCAGTATTAATAATAATATAAATTCAGATGGGCATGCCTATCTGAATTTAATGCTGAATAACGGGTAGGGATGTCGATAATCTGAAAATTCTCCGATTATCGAACGCTGAGATAGGGAAAACAGAGAGGAAACAAACCGATAATCGAATCGAATTTAGATTATATCGACAACACTTATAACGGGATCTCGTGTTTCTTACATGGAAGAGTTCTTGTTTGCAAGTGATGGACTAGTCTTAAAATTACGCATTTAGCTACGAATATGAAACCAAAAGATATTAAAAAGAGAAATCTTTTTGACGACATCAATTTGAATAAATGGAAATTGTAAAGCAATCTAAAAAAAATCTAATCTAATCTAATCTAAAAAAACTATACTGAACATCTATAGCCGGAAGGCACGTCTACGAATTATACGTATTTAAAGCACTATGCACATCGTTTTGCGTTCATAAGGATTAGATAGATAGCCTATCTTAAACAATTCTACACATTTTTAAAATCAATTTCAGTCCCTAAATGTAAATTTGAAATTTAAAAATTGATGGAACAAATTTGACTTTACGCACGAACTTTCGTTCGGCGCACGGGTATTGTGCACGTGACGTCACACAGGAGTAGATATAGGAATCTCTTCCCCTACTACACCTCGACTACGGTAGGTTTACATAAGCAAAAAGACATGCATTAAGACATGCAAAAGAATCGTTAATAGAAATTAACTCTGATTTCTTTGATGGGAACTATTATTTTGTATAATTTCGGATGTTCTATTTTTTCCCCTTTTACCAATGATTCAAGTTTTTAGATGTAGCTCAATTTTCCTTATTTTTAAACTCGACTTACATCATTCTTGCTTACATTTCAACATTGCGTAAAAAGACGAAAGTGGGAGTTGATCCATTAATATCTAGCGCCGTTTTCGAACACCGTATCCAATGGTATATATATTGTATAAGATATCAATAATATAGAGTAGACGATAACTACGTAATCAATTGTCATCATCTATTATGTAGCTTAGCCGTTTGCTTATCAAAACAATTATGTAAATGTAAAATAACGTTTTATATTGCCTATTTAGCCTATATACAAATAAAAATACAACACACATTCGGTCGGATCCAAATCCATGTTGTTTAACAGACGTAGACAGTTAGCTTCGAAACATCGCTACCGTTTAATTGCGCCATTAACCACTAGACCTCACACTGTATATTTATTGTGATAAAAAACTGTTCAAAAAAATGTTCTACAGCAGCTAAGCGGGTTTTCACCTAAAAAGTTCAAGTTTTCATTCATGAAATCAAAATATTTGTAACTGGTTGGACTCTATGATGTACTTTTCATTAATTGGAAGAGGCATTTTACTGTATCAAATAAACGTTGTACAATAGTGTAATGTAAGTTTCTATAGGAGATAGGGGAGGGTGGGGTTGGTTGGGACATGGGGTTGAGTGGGACAGGGGCATAAAAAATAGTAAATATCTTTAAAAAAATCTAAGAAAAATATATGTTATTCATTAGAATGATGTACATTTCACGCAAAAAAATTTTTAAGTTTCGATCATTATTTTGAGAGTTATAGTCAAAAGTTGTTTTTCGCTAAAAAATTGGTAAAAAAAATACGGTGTTCCATCGAATAGGGCTTCGTATGCGCATCTTGTGCGATATCAGTTATCTGTTTAATGAACTTTAATGAACTAATAAAAACCTTTTATTGTATAAATTTCAAATAAATTATTGTTAAGTATTTGTGCCCTATCTCCTTCAAACCCCGTCCTCTGTCCCATTTTACCCTTCGCTGTTGGCTCCGCCCCTAAATTTTGGGAAATTTTGAAAAATCGTAGCGGGCCAATTCAGGAAACGAAAAAATTGAAAAAAATAACGGAAAAGGGGGCAACCAAGAAGAACACAATTCCTGAAATTGTTTTGATTTCGTTCAGAAATAAGCGAGTTATGAGGAAAAAACGAAAAGTGTCCCAACCAACCCCACCTTCCCCTACACATAAACTAATATTTTAATAATGTTTGAAGACAGTCCTAAAAATTATTCAGATGGGCTTACGGATTACATATCTTTTACAGATATACATGATATTTTATAGGCCTATATATAATAAGATAATTATACAATAACTCAGAACAATTTTTGTGTTCCTGGTTCACGAACTTCATATTGATATGTTAGCAACATAGTTGTTGATATGTATCAACATCAACGGCATAAGTTGTAGTAGGCTATATTGTTATCGCTGATCCCTTACGGAAATCATATAATATGATCTCATATGAGATGTGAGTTCTCAGTTCCAATGTCGCATATCGCGTATGATTCGCATATGATTCTCATATGCGAAATGAGACATTGGAACTGATTACTCAACTATTTATCACTGATTACAAATACTATTTACTTCTAGACCAAATTTCATTTGTTAAGTAATAAAATATGTATATATATTAGCATAAAATCTAGATAAATAATTTAATTATAAGATCTTGAGACAATGCTTTGTCTTAATTTTTATTCAGCTTATTCCCTTGAAACTTTGGGTGGCATGTTAAAAATAAAAACAGTTTGAACATGCTTTTGCATTAATAGTGTAATCTAAAAAT
Organism: Ceriodaphnia dubia; assembly: GCA_022539655.2. Taxonomy (NCBI): domain Eukaryota; kingdom Metazoa; phylum Arthropoda; class Branchiopoda; order Diplostraca; family Daphniidae; genus Ceriodaphnia; species Ceriodaphnia dubia. The sequence goes on along the minus strand of JAKUCG020000214.1, from coordinate 1,172,208 downwards.
TGAAAGAAATTTTTGGAAGAAAATTAGATTTGGAAGAAAAAAACCAAATCCTTTTGAAACTTGGGACATGGCTCACTTTATAAAAAGGCAAAATCTTTTCTTGTTATTGTCGGTAAGCTTTTTAAAGATTTTTAAAAAGAAATATCATATTGGAAGAAAATATTTAAAAAACATAATTGTATAAAAGGATATTCATATTAGGGGAGAGCGGGGCTATTTGGGACAATTTTTGTTTTTCGACTAAAACAACGACAATCCTGAATCAATTAACTTTTTTCTTGTATTGCGTGGCAGTCAAGTATATTGGCAACCCCCATGGATTTTTCTGCTATTTTTGGCATTGATTTCGTTGAGTTATAACGAAAATTGTGAGATCACTTTTTCTCCACTTTTTGAAAATTGATGGGGTAAAGTGGGACAGAGCGTGGGGTAATATTGGACATGTTATAATTCGACAACTTTAGTACTAAGATTAATGAAAAAATCAGTATTGGAATGTCAATTCAATTTGCTATACAAATGTGTCTTTAATTCAATAAAATATTCCTTAAAAATCCATAATATAATTCGAAAAAGGCAAGGGTCTTTTTCACGGCATATTTCCGCCAGGTTTTTAAGAGTTGTGGACGGTGGGTGTTGACAATGGTCATTTGCTCCTCCCACAAAGATTGTCTTTTGTTTTTGTTTCGAAAATTCTGGATTTCTTTTCAATTAGTTTCCATTTTTTGAAGGCACCTCCCTTGGCTCCGCCTCTAGGAGGTCTTAAAATTGTCCCATTTTACCCCATTTTTTTGTCCTCGCTTACCCCGCATGAGGTACCTCCATAAAAGACATATTCTGCAGCCCATGATGAACTAAAAGAAATGAATAAGTAGAGGGGAAGAAACAGGAAAAAAAGAGCTTTCGACTCGCTTAATTCGTTTTAATTTTGAAAATGAGTTGTACGAATAAACTTCAATAATCAAAGCTAGAGAATTTATTGTGTGACCGGCAATTTCAATATTTCGGTAATATCTCAAATACCACTTGTGATTCTGGACTGAAAGTTTCGTGCATGTTTTTACCTGTCATTTCCCGAGTCTACTGTAAGTTTGCACATTTTTTCATTGCTGTAACATATTTAAAGAGCTATGTCCAACTTTACCCCGTGTCCCAGATAACCCCGCTCTCCCCTACTTAAAAAACCTAAATAGCAGAGGAGAAAAAAACATAGCCATTTAATCTTGAGACAAGACTTTGTCTTAGCTAAATTTAACGATTCAAGCCATTGTTCATACGATCATATACGAAATTAAATGAATTTACAATAACTAATTGAAAAATAAAATGATTGATTAAAAAAAAATTAATTTATTTAGTCTGTAATTTTTTTTCTTGAGACACTGCTTTGTCTTTGTATCTAGAACGATGTAGGGTCTCCTAGGACACCAAATTTCAATCATTTCATTAAAAGGGAAAAAATTTCCTGTATTTTTCAATTAACAATTTCAAGAAAATTTTAAATAGCATTTTCGAAAAAAACGAAAAAATTACTTGTAAAAAATGGAGGTCACATCATCAGAAATAAAAAAAGCATGAATAGAATGTAAAGAAGACAAAACAAAAAAAAATTGTAAAATAGTGTGAACTTGAGACATGTGTCAGTCTCTTACATGGACACTTTTAGAGACAAAGACATGTCTCAAGTCTGTGAGCTTACGTTGGTTTCATTTTACTTGAAAAATATGTAGTTTTCTGTAGAAGCTGCAAAAATGAACTATGTACTTCTTGTGATTCAACGTTACATGAATTTTCGCCGTTTCATAGCAGAAGTCTTTACATAAGATCTGACATTGTGTCGAGAAAGCTGTTGCCTGTCGAGACAGTAGACCACTTAATCCAAGTACAAACTAGAGGTGGTGACGGATATAGAAAGAAAATTATTATAATGGTTATAAAAGGATGTATTTGAATGTAAGGTGTTCCCGTTCCTTTCTCTGTCCCTAGTTGCTGCCCTAGTTGTTTCAAGGTTGGAGAAATGTCTTTGATTCCAGGGTCGAAGAAAAAGATAGTGGTTACCAAAGACGGTGGGAAAATTTAGTATAAATTCTTTCGTCGAACAATGCAATTTTAATTCGATTTTAATTTGAATATGATACTTAGGTCGATTTGATCTAGATTCTGCAGCAATTTATTGTTCTTCAACGAGCTGCGGTTATTCGAAATAATATAATGAAGAAGAATACATTAAGTCTCATTGGTGGCCAGGAACACCATCTGGATCAATGTATCTGTTTTCAGAAGATGTTTTGGAATTTTGTTTTCACCTTAAACACCAAAACTTAGGGTCTTCAGAGAGAAAATCCATTGAAACCCTTAATCGCATTTCAAAGGCTGCCGACCGCGTAAACGACGACAATCTCTTGATTTATTTGAATAGGAAAAATATGATTGTTTTTTTTTCTTTAGATTGCCGTGATCGACCGAATCCTCTTTAATAAGGCCAGTAGAGAGTACGAATTTTATGTACACATCATTGACCGAGACGTTCGTCAGCAAAGAAAAGCGCTTTGTCCAACTTGCGGGGATGATCCCAAAGCAGCGTGTATAGACGGAAATTTCCGACTTCCCCGTCTTGAATCTGTTAGCAAGGGGTGCGTATTTTTAATCAATAGGCTTGAGAACCAAATAAGAGCAAAATATATTTAAATAGACACGGCGAATCTTTACTGAAGAACAAAATTATATCGGCAGATGCAGACGTCAATGATCACATTTAAAAAATTGACAAGGATATAGCTCCAGTAAGTTGCAAATAATAAAGAGTAGATTAGTAGATACCATAGATTTCTTCATTAATATAAATATTTTTACCATGCATAAAGGAACGAAACCAAAATCCATGTGGTGCAAACGTATTCAAAGCAGCCCAAGAAACATCATCTAGTAAGAAAAATCTTGATGAAACTGGACTAATTATGGCGTGCTGCCGCCACCTTAGAATACTTCAAGCAGTAAACATGTTCGTTGGCGAATCTCATCGCCATGCACATTTTCTTCACAACTTCTTATACAATGCTGGATATCGGATCTTCTGCTATGACATAGTATGTCTTTATTGGAAATGGGCGGAGAAAGTCGGGAAAAAAATTAAGCGTTTCAGTAGCTTAACGAAAAAGATGGTTGCTTTTCTAGCACGTTTCCATGCCATTGTTCATGTTTGGCATTGCTATGTAAGGCATTTGTATCCATACTGGGCATCATTCCAATTGTTTAAGTTTATTTTAAACTTAATAGATATTGTGGGTTGGTCACTGGCAGAAAGGTGTTGTTGCGACCGTTGGAGAGGGACAAGAGCAAGTAAATGCCTCCTAATCATTGTATGGAAACCGCACAAAACACATGACGCCAGAAAGTAGCTCATATTTCAAAATGCTCATATTTTTCAATGATAATTTTGTTGTATCTTTGTAAGCAGACCGAAATGATACTCTATCAGCCGGCATGATGTATCTCAATATCGAAAGGTTTGACCGAATGCCTGAATTCCTAAGTAATAGACTTGCCAAGGTAAATAAGATATTTTTACGTTAGAACTTTCGATAATATTTTTATTTTGTCAAGTCACGAATTTTAACTGAAGCATTCACTCAAGAACTTAATGAGTTGCTGATAATACGAAATCTCAGTGAATTGGATATACCGGAAATTCTAGAACGATTAAAAGAAAAAGCTAAGGTCTCTGCGCAAAAAAAAAGATGACGGCCCAGGTCCCCCATCTTACCTTATGAATGATTTGGAGGGAACGTACGCCGAAATGCAAAATTTGATTAAAAAACGAGAGACAACTGCAAGTAAGCTCTTTTCTAAGAATGTTACTCATCATGCATTCACAATCCTTTTTGACAGCGACTGCCAAAGATCGATCAAAGCTGAATATGAGAGCAAGGTACTTTTCAAATAAGCAGCAGTCACACTAAGTCTTGCGTAGGCCCAATTCTGGCGAAGAAAGAATAGGGCTATACACAAATTGTGTGTATAGATACATTGCCGTATCCTAACGAACCAATTAGTAATTGTAACTATATTCCAGCTAGGTAAAAAAAACTGATTCAAATAAAGTCTGAATTATAACCAGGAAAGTTTTGACGCGACAAGCTGATTTGTCGTGACAAAAAAAAACGAAAAGCGCATGCAAGTACTTAATTATTTGCCGTATTGTTGTACTTTAATTAAAAATTGGTTATTGATATTGGAGGGTAATTTCATATTTTGGAGTAGTATGAAGTGTATAGAAGCTTTCGAATGGAATCATTTTGTGGAAATCGCATTCTAAGGCATTTTTCGTAAGTAATCGATAAACAATTCAAAGTTCTCTCAAAAAATTTATTCAAAAAAAATCAGTATTTAGGTGACAAACTGTTTTGTCGCGACAATACTATCTAATCTAAATGATCTAAGTTAATTTTATTATTGTAATTATTTTGAAATTAGAAAAAAGAAATAGCCATTTTGAGGGTATTTCGCAAAATCACTCACACTCACACAACAACTTTTTTCGTCCGGATATGTGTGAAAAAATTCTAAGAAATTGAAAACAAATTAAACGGAATTCTATCGATCATAAGTGTCGAAAGAAAAAAACATAAAATTGAGGCAAAAACTGGTGGTCAGATAAAAAAAAGGCGAAAATGGTACCATCGTTCCGCCAAACTGTATTGTCGTGGTATGAAAAGTCAAACGACAAGATGTTTTGTCGCGTTGTCAGAGACCAGGTTGAATTTGGTTGGGGTAATCAATGCATCTGAATTTAATTTGATTTCTCAATTTGATCTCTCGTATTATTTTATAAATAAATAATTGCCTGGCGTTCCTCCCAACTTTTTCAAGGGTGACATTCAAATAAGGACACCAAAGACGTTTGCCCGTCACTTAATATTTGCCACTGATAGGCAAATTGAACTCTTACGTCGTGCTAAACAGTGGTTTGGGGATGCCAATTTTTTTGTGACACCGAAGCCCTTTGCTCAGTTTTATATTCTCCCTGCTTTTATCAGAGTTGGAGAACTTATTAAGCAGGTCTGTATGTTTTGCTGTTTAGTTTGAGGAAATCATTTATTTCTTGTTATTTTATACCATTCAGATCCCTCTGTGCTATGTCCTGATGTCCCAAAGGAGTAAGAAAGACTATAGAGAAGTCTTTGCAAGGATTTGAGAAATACTTAAAGTCGATGGTGATCCAACCGTCCCCAAATGCAAAACCCTAATGCAGGACTTTGAAATAGCCGCCTGGCAAGGGGTGAAACTCTTCATGCTATATTTTAATTTGATGGGTTGTAATTTTCATATATGTCAAGCTAAGTTTAGAAAATTGAAAAAAATATGCATGGGTCCTTTGTATTTTAAAAAAACCAAGAGACGCGTAGCATTTGCCGTAAGTTATTTAGTCTGAATTTACGTAATTATGTCTAACGCAACTGGGTTGCTCCACCGTTTTTGCCTGTACATAGAGAAAACTTGGATAAACCACTCGGTGTGGCCCCCTTCAGCATGGTCAATGTTGATGCAACTAAGACGTAATAACAACAATGCTGAAGGGTGCCACTACCACCTTAAAAAACTAGTGGGCACAACCTCTCCTATTTTTTCAAGTTTCTGTTTCTTATTCATTCCAATTCAGAAAAAATTGATTTAAAAGATAAGTTGCTGTCTCAAAAACAGGGACTTATGAGACTGCCCAAAAACACGCAAGCGATGTAATCTAAATTGAGTAAATACTGGGAGGATTATAATACTAGAGAAGTCACCACTAGTCAACTACTAGACAAATGTGCTGAACTAACAAAAAAAATATACAAAGTCAGCTCTAAGAGAGCTAAAAAATTCAGAGGCGGAAATAGATGAAGAAGATGAACAGTTGCAATAATTAATAACTGTTATAAATGTTATATGGTATTTGTTACAATACATTCCTTGGCAAGCAAGAAAATTTATTATTTTATTATAAAACGTTAGCTGGGCCTGAAAAGACGGGCCTGAAAGTTTTGGGCCTGAACGTCATGGATCCACATTGGACACTTAATTTCTAAAACATATTCATCAGTAGTTCCATCCGGTGATGCCCCATACAATGGTAACGGGTCCTAGACATTGGCTACATTAGCTAATGAACCGGAGATATGTACCGCCATTTGATTTGTCATTGACTACTTATAAGGCCCAGTGATTTGCCAATACAATGGCAAATGGCACTCACTTGCCAATACAATGGCAAATCAAATGCCCGAATGGCCAATACAATGGCAAATGGCACATATTTTCCAAAACAAGGGCAAACCAAGGGGACCAGCATAAGGCTCCCCAAGGTCCTTCCTCTCTGAAACAATTCATTTACCAATACAATGGCTAACCAACGGGGCCACTAATAGAACCAATCCGTGCCTGTGATCCACTTGATTTGCCATTGCATTTGCAAACCAAAGGAATCAGTATAATACTCTGTATGTTCTTGCCTCTCTAATCCACCTCCTTTGCCAATACAATGGCAAACCAACGGAATCACTACTATTATACCAAATACCATTTGATCCACTCGGATTGCCAATTTAATGGCGAACCAACGGAATCAGCACTTAGGAAAATACTTGCCTGTGATTCACTTGATTTGTCAATACAATGGCTAACCAACGGGGTCACTACTAGAACCAATTTATGTATGTGATCCACTCGATTTGCCAATGCATTGGCAAATCAACGGGATTAGTATAAGTCCCCGAATGTTCCGTTGTCTGTGATCCTCTCTATTTGCCATTGTATTGGCAAACACACGGAATCAGTACAAGATTTCGTCGGTGTTCTTGTCAAGGTTTCTATCTTTTATCTTCCCAAGTCTCAATCTCTTCTCAACTGATCCCGTTGATTTGCCAATGCAATGGCAAATGGAGTGGATCACAGAGACAGAAACATACGGGGTCTTATACTGATGCCGTTGATTTGCCAATGCCAAGATCCGAACTGAAATTTCGTCTGCTATTCGACAAAAGACAACAAACTCGTCATTTGATCACAAGTGTTAAGCCGGTTTATCAGCCATGAATGAGGAAGAATCGTTTACTTTTGAACGTTTTATGCTAAATTCCGAAGGGAATTTTCAGTTCGACTGGGAAGGAAAAGTTTATTGTGTTGGAATATCATCAAATACTGGTATGCTATTCTAATCACTAGTGCATGTTCAAAGAGAGGGGAGAGTGATGTTTAAAAATTATGCTTATTTTTCAATTAACGCACTGTCTTCTACTTATCAAAAGAAGATCTAACTGTTAATGGAATATGGTCTGATGAAGAGTATAACCTTAACTATGATGCTTTCTTAAGCCAACCACCAAGCACCAGCGTTCAGGAAACTACTTCCACCAATACTGTGGCAGAGATTGTCAACAACAAAGAGCAAACAACTTCCACCAAAACTGTTCCAGAGATTGTCAAGAACGTAGAGGAAACTACTTCCACCAAAACTACTGCCAACAATGATGATACAGCTATTCTCATCAACAATGCGGACAAAAACTGGACTGTTGGTGAACAGACAAAACTTCTTTTGGACAAATATGCAGAGTACATGTCTCAAGTACTAGGACCAATGAAAAAGTTCAGAAACCTAAAACAGATGTGGGAAAAAATTGCCACCGAAGTATTCGCAATTGGCAGTTCAAAATCTGGATCTCAATGTGACACAAGGTATTGTAAAATTCTTCAATCCTCGAGTTCTTCTTAAAGCCTAGTTCACACTGAAAACCTGTAAGAAAGTATGTACTGTAAAACTTCCCCATTTGTGGAGCTCTTCTGACTGCGAACTAGGCTTACATTTAAATCACTGGGAAAGATATGTAATCTATAACTACTTTTCAATAGATACAAAACACTGAAAAAAAGGAAGACTGCTGCAAAGAAAAACAACAACACAAGTGGTACATCGCGAATGTCAGTTGACTACGAAGAAGAATTTGATACAATAAAGTCTCTGGATGATTCTTTTGAGCCTGAAGTAATGAGAGGGGTGGGAAAAGTCTCATTCAAATCCACAACCAGCCATGGTTTGAATTCTTTATGTGAAGCGCCTTCTGCCAACCCGGTTCAAGGCCAAGTAGCATCAGAGTCAAGCAAAACTTCATCCCCTTCTGGAACGACATCGTCTGAAGCAGCAGCAGAAAATCCATCTGGGACAGAAAAACGTCCTTCACCAACTTCAGACGCGTCAGCGAGCAAAGTCAAAAGCAAGATTCGTCGCAAATCCAGTACAACTTCTTCAGTTATGTCTTACTTGGAAAAACAACAGAAAGAAAAAGAAAACGAGAAGGAAGAGAAAGCTATTGAAAAAAAAGAACGTGAAGAAGCAAAGAATCGTCGTCACAAAGATAGACTCGATCTCTACGAACGCGTGGAAACAGCGAAAAATGAAACGTTAGCTTATTCAATCTTCGGCTTGATGAAAGCCAAATATGAGTCAAATTATTAGCCTCAAAACAAAACTCAAATTTTTTGTGCACCGGTTTCAAAGTTCGAAAGTGGATTTATTAGAATCGAAAGCGAAAGCAGCCTAGTGGCCACATGAATTTTCCGAGCTGTTTTTTTCACATTTTTTTGTTGCCAAAATTGCCTACTGGCTGATTCCGGGCAATATCCAAGCATGTTTTGACGTCGCGTTCTCGATGAATGGATGAAACTGTTTTGTTGAGACACTACTCTCTCCCGTTGGTGCCGATTCCCTGTTACTGTGACTCCCTAGTCCTCACGTACTCGATTTATCTGAAGTTATACTGCCGTTTCGAAACTTGAATACTTCTGTTCTCAAATTCTCACTTCTGTTCAATAAAAAAGAAACTTTTCAAAATGCCAAAATTAGAACTATTTGGTTGAATATTATTTTTTTAATTGAATTGGGGTAAACAAACACGGGCTTGTATAAACTTACACCCGAGCCGCTTGTCTCCTAAAGCATATATAGAACGAATAAACTAAACGGTTCATTTACCGCGAGAATACTTTTTATTACCCAATATTTTAAGATAACGGGGGTATCTCCCCAAGAAAAAAAAGAGCCTAGTAGTGAGAGGCAGTGTAGGGCTTAGTGCTGATAATTTACGGGGAGCATTATATATACAACTAATGTTATAGAAGGCTTAAATAGCAAATTTTTCAAGATTACTAATAACAAAAAGGTTTTTCCTAACGTTTAGTGACAGATTACATTTATTTCTACTGCATTTCATTTTTATTGTATATACTCTTACCTTTGGGGTTTAACCAAGTTTAAAACGTTAGTTACATTGACTGATATGTTACTATAAATATATTCCTGTTGTATAGTTATATTGAATATATTCTACGGAAGATAACTGAATATATTTCCGTTCGAAAGCGATACATCAATTCAGAACAGTTCAGAGAACAATTATTAGAGAACAATTTATAGAGGGTTGGAACACCCAAAGTCCAAACTAGTGGCATGAATGATATGAAAAACTGGAAACTCTTAATATCTCATCAAAGATGGAGGGAATTACATATTTCGTCCCTTTTTATTTCTCCCATTCTTTTCGACATAGTATTGTCGTTGCGTATAATTCCACGTACGTCGTAGTGCGGCTCGTCAGCAACCGCTTCTGGGTGATGATCTTCGAATTCATCTGTGTCGTTTTTTGAAATGCAAAGGTTGTGAAGCACACAGCATGACCAAACATATTTTTTTTATTTTATCCACCGTGTGAAAATCAAGCATAACCAATTGTCTGAACCGCTGTTTAAGAATACCGAAGGAGTTTTCGATGACGACTCGAGTTGAAGAAAGCTTATTGTTGAAAAACTTTTGTTTGTTTGTCAATCACCCATTGTCCCGATAAGGGGTTATTAAATTCGGTGAAATGGGATAGGCAGCATCCCCGACTAAGTAGAATCCTCCTTCGCATTTTTCCGCCAGTTGGTCCGAAATGAATGATAATTTAAAAACCCTTGAATCGTGGATCTTACTTGGGCATCCTGTTGGATAATAGTTTAAATCATATATCAAAACATTTGGTTCAAACACCGATCTAACTGTGTCACAGCCAGATGGAATTTGTAAAGTAGGGGCAACCGGACCCATATTGGACAGTTGTCCTACATTGGACAGATTGAATGAAGAGGTTAATATTAGGTAATATGAATTTCTAATCAATGAACTTTGTCAATAACGAGCAGATTGATAAAGCGCGGAGTGTTTTCGCTCTATCTCAGTCAATTTTATAGCTCGAGAGATGAATTTTTTTATAAACACGCATGCACTATAGTAATATGTGTGATTTTTATGTAGAATTTTTCTACAACGGCATCCTCCCTCAAAAGTTGAGAAATTAATTATTTGAACAGGCCTGCCGCCAACACGGAGCTTATGACAAAAAAACGTTTTATTTGTTGCTCTAGCTCCTAAACGCGGAAAGCTAGAACTCTGAGATATGAAATGTATATAAAGCTCGCGAATTCCTATATGAAAATCATCAAGCTCTGAGCGTAGGATTTTTTTCACGACTTTATGGAGTTTAGAAGAAAAAATGATAGTCAGCCGCAGCGGAAAACAGACTTTCATTGCCGACGGGCAAGGGAGTGAGGGTGGTGTCGGGTGGCTCATAGAGGGTGGAATTCTGTTTTTTCGCATCACCACCAGGCGCGCTCACCTCGATTCGTTTTCGAGCACGATAATTCATAAACTGTTTTTTTTTGTTTTCCCTTTTTTCGAAAAGCGCATAAACAAAAAAAAAAAACAACAAAAAAACAGTGCAGTATAATAGAGGATTTTCAATACGGATGGCGCATGTCAATTGTTTGGGCCGGTAGCCATTTTCTGTAGTAAGTTAACACGGGGGAGATAGGGATTTTAACGATTTTTTCGACTTAAAGTGGGAGCAAGTAATTAATTTCCACTTTTGACCCCAAAACTGAACAGCCAACTAAAAAAGATTTTGAACTTTTTTGATCATAAAATTATAATCTCCATTTTTCAGTTTTTTTTTAATTTTTGTTTTTCCTTTTTTTCATACTTGTTTTAAAATGCGCATTGCCAAACAAAAAAACTTTTGAAAAAAAAAAAAATAGGATGGAACAGTGCAGTATAATAGCCTTTAGTTAAGACTAGTCATTTCAAAAATGGCACGTGGTAGAGAGTTATCCGCAGAGCAAAGGCGCAAAATAATAGTGTTGTATAAGCAAAAAAGATCTCTAAGGGAAATCGGAAATATTCTAAATCGTTCGCATAGCACTGTGAAATATACGATTGATCGTTACACTCACACCAAATCAAACTGTAACAGGCCAGGAAGAGGCAGATTTAGTTTGCTTAGAGAAAACGACCGTCGCTATATTCGTCTGATATCACAGACAAATCGCCGAAAAACTCTACCAGAAATAACAGATGAATTTAATTGTGGGCGTAAATGGCCCGTGAGCCACTCGACAATTAGAAAATCGCTACTTAAATGGGGAATCAAAGGCTGTGTTGCAAGGAAAAAACCTTTGCTACGACCCCAAATCATTCTGAAGAGATTGGCTTTTGCCAAAAAGCACATCAAATGGACGAAAAAACAGTGGAGAAGAGTATTATTTACTGATGAGAGTAAATTCGAGCTTTTTGGCACGAAAAGCCGCATACTCGTCCGTCGTCTACCAGGCGAAAGATTCAAAAAAGAATGCTTAGTCCCTACTATGAAACACGGCAGAGGAAGCATTATGGTTTGGGGTGGATTATGTACAAATGGAAAGACCAAACTGAAGAAAATTGAAGGAATTATGGACCAAAAAGTCTATCATGGAATTTTAGTTCACCATGCTGTTCCCGCTGGCCAAAAATTGATTGGAAAAGGGTTTATATTTCAAGAGGACAATGACCCTAAACATTCGTCAAAATTCTGCCGAAATTACCTTACAAGCAAAGAAAGTGCAGGTAGCTTAGCGACATGATTTATTTTATCGTAGACGATAAATCAATTTTATTTTTCTTCAAATAGGAGTGCTTGTTCATATGCATTGGCCCCCTCAATCGCCAGATCTAAATCCAATCGAGTAGAGTTGGGAATTATTGGATTCATCTATGAAAAAGTTGGCCCGGTCTACTAAAGCAGGGTGAAAGATAAGACTGGTGGAGTCACCAGATGGGGGAATCAGCTGGAATGTGAGCCTGATGCCAAAGCTGCCGCTATGGCGCTAGTTGGCGTAATGACGGGTGTTATGGAGATTTCCCATTACGGCTTACTTTGGTGTTGAATTAAATGTATTTAAAGGGAAGAAACTCAGCTTCTTTCATATTCAGTTTTTCCCCACACATATAATGTCCCCATCCGACTACATTTGAGCCAGTAAACTTGTTTCCTCAATTCATATAATTAATTTCATTCAACTCGGCCTCAGGGAGTTTGACAGGACGAGGTTGCTGTTTAGTACCGTTTTCGGACTGAAAACCAAAACAAACTTTTTTTAGAGCCCAAAGACTTTGAATCAGTCTTTGTTAAACGAAATTAAAGTGTTTTCTAAGAGAAAAAGTGAAAATAGTGTAGAAGATGACGCAGGCTTGTTTTTAGATACCTTGAATGTATTTAAATTTTTGGTTTTACTTACAATTTTTGCAAATGTAACACTACAGACTTTGAAACAGAAACAAGTTTCTTGACAGGTTCAAATTTTTGGTCTCAACAGTTTTCTTTTTCAAGACACTTTGATTTTTTTGCAGGTCGACCTCTTTTCAAAGGTTTTAGTTTCACTGGAATCTTTTCAGTGGCCATTTTGTTAGCTGATGGCAAAGCAGTTTGGACTAAAGCGGAGTGATTCTTGTCCTTAAGTGGACTCTTTGAGGGTCTTCCCAATTTTGCTCGAATAGGTTTGACAATCAGGTGACTGTCCTTAACAGTCGACAAAGCAGTCTCAAATAAAGCAGGATTCTTCTTTGAGGGTCGACCTCTTTTTGCTCGAGTAGGGTCAACAGTCGTATTGCTGTCCTCAACCGTCGGTGACACTAAAGCAGGATTCTTCTTTGAGGGTCGACCTCTTTTTGCTCGAGTAGGGTTGACAGTCGAATTGCTGTTGTCCTCAACCGTCGGTGACACTAAAGCAGGAACCTTCTTTGAGGGTCGGCCTCTCTTGGCTTGAAAACGTTTGGCAACCACTAAGTTTCCATCCGTTAACATTTTGTTTTCTGTCGACGGAACGGTATCGACTAAAGCAGGAATCTTTTTTGAGGATCGACCTCTCTTTGCCCGACGAACAAGTGTGACAGTCACTGTGCTATCTTTAGTTGTTTCGCCTGAAGGAGAAATAATAAAACCCTTTTGTTTCTTCTTTGCACGTCCTGTACATATTTTCAGTTTTTTCGCCGACGGCGCAACAGCCATTTTTGATAGCTTACGTTTCGCTTTTCGAGCACTCTGCGACTTTTCCAGTCGTTGTTTCTTTTCTTGTTTCGCTTGGAAGCGATAACGAATTACAACGTATTCATAAATAAGCCGTGGCACCAGAATCTCTCGATGAAGATTGCAACAAATTTCCGGCAAAGTAAGATGAGAAATGTGTTCCATCACAAGACTAAAAGAATCTCGGACGTAAGCACTTTCAGAATGAAAATGGCCCTGAATTGTTTTTTCAACTTCTGAGAAAACAGAGAACATATTGGGAGTGCAGTACTTGAGGCCGCCAAACCTCTCTCGAATCTCGACCAATTTTCCAGCATAAAAGTTTTCCGGGAGTAATGCCTTTTTCGTTTCTAGAGAGTTCTTGCAGTTTAGGCAATTGTTCGTGAGTTTTTCTATTAGCTTCGTTCGAGCGTAAAGAAGGTAACCACACAGATCATAGACTATATGATGAAATTCTCCGAAATCGGATGGTAGGTCAAAACTTGATTTGAAGCAAAGATTGTTTAACAGAATGTCTTGAAGGTGTTTCCTTCTATCTGCTGCCTCTTTCGATATTTCTTGAAATTGAACCGCATACATTTGCTGTAGCTTTCCAGGAGAATCATTCTCTGTTGATTACGTCACTTAATGGATAGTAGATGCACAGCATTCTGAAGAGTTGAAGGAAAGAAGTGACTGAAGGGTTTTCGCTTCCACACCCGTGCTGGCGTATGATGTCAAAAAAGCGCTTTAAAGAAATGATGTAGAAAAAAAATTGAAATGAGTCCCGTTAGACCAGGGATAGAATGGTTAGACTATGAATAGAAGACCTACCCCGACGCAATCCTGATTTAATTTGCCAGTAAGCACATACTTATATTTGAAAGTTTTCAACAGTTCCTCGGTCAGAGATATAGTGCTCTTTATTGTAACTCGTAAGGCAAATAAGGTAGTTTCAGCAAGAAACATAGGTCTGTCCGATTGTTTGGACAACAGAGCACGTTCCGTGTCATCCAGGCACGTTAGCATTTTTTCCAAAGTCTGAATTAAAAAAACTATTCATTATCAGAGGGTATTGAGAAATATAAAGAGGAAGGGGAGATCGAGACTAAGATGAACGACAAAATTTATATGGTTGTGCTTCCCGTTTTACACCCCTTGTACAGCTATCCCAATTAACCGCCCAGAGTAACCCCGGTCTCCTCTATTTACCTACCTCTTTTTGTGACAGCTTATCCTCATCAACTCCGTTTGATTTGTCAGATTTTTTCCATGTGTTAGGATGGATTGCTTCATTAAACCAACGCCCATTCATGACGTCAAAGCAGTTGTTAAGTAGAAGGACCAGGTCTCTTATGTGCTTCGAGCCTATAAGGATTAAAATATTATTAAATCGAACAAAAAGGACGTTGATAAGCAATTGCCTAGCCTTCAAATTCTTTTTTAGTTGTTTCAAGTTCAGTGAAGTACATGAAAGCGTCAAAGACTCGTCGGGAAAAAAGTTGCGCCATGAGCTTGACGCTCATTTTTTCGAACGGATTCGGATCTAGATGCGCCCTGCTAAGTTTGTCGCACAGTCTTAGAGATGACCCTCTTCCATCATAGCTACCGATACGACGGTCACATTCAAGAAATCTTGAGAACCAGTTAAAATCGATATTGTTGCCGGCACACTAGTTGTAATAGAGGCGACTTTTAAAGAATCAACCATTTTATTACTTCACACCCGATTACTTACTTGAGTTACGCCGTAATTAAGCATGTTGTTACGTATGCATTTGAAGATGTGAAGAACATAAAAAAATACGTAAACGTTTCCCTTTACCGAAGGATGCTCGAACGAGTAGCTCAATTTCTCCTTATTGCCGCCAATCCCAGCCAATTTGATTGCCCTTTTGTTGGTCGATGCCCCATCGCACACCACCGATTTTACTACTGCACTTTGCTTATACAAAGACACTATAACTTTCATCAAAATGTCGAGCAAAAGTTCACCACGTGCGGCACCATGAGTTGCAAAGACTGCGACAGGTTGGATCCATGAAAATCGATAAGGCCGAAATATGTAAACGAGTGCATGATCGGTTAGCTGGTCTTTTTGCTCTGATAAATTCATGGTACCATTCCCATAGTCTACAAATCCCTCAAACCGCAACTTCTGGGCATCAAAGTCTAAAGTTGTTTCAATGGACATCTCGTCCCACATGAGAGAACCCAGTCGTTTTGCTATAGGCTCGTTAGCCAATGCCTTTCCAACTGCATTTAATGCCCACTGATTGATGCCGAACGAACACGGCATGCAGCTGATATATCTTCTTAAGGTTGAGAGGCTAGGGAGCGGAAGCATTTTTTCTTTTTTCAGATGAAGATATGTCGCTTTACTTTTGATGCGCAGAAGGATGCACTCCATAACTTACACGGCATCGTATTTCATTGACTTGATGTTACCGTACTTACTTCTCTTCAAAATGGTCTCAACGACCAGTTTTTCCTGCTCACGAAAAAAAAAAATAAAAGACAGGTTTCACTAGCAGCGAATGTATATATTGAAAACAGTAAAGAGAATAGAACACGTCAAAAAGACCGCGTCAAAAAAAGGTGCTTGTGAATGAAGGACACAATGGAAAATAAAGGAAAGGGTTAAAAATAAAATAAGACCTGAGGATGTAAAATTGTCAATTTATCATTCAAAAGCTTTTCAGCTTGCTGTTGTAACTTTTCTCTTGTTTTTTATTATCTTCTTCTTCAGAACCTGTTTTGAAATGGAAATATAGCTGACACAAATTAACGAGTGAAAAGAACTCGTCTTAGACCATGATTTTAGAGATGGCTTGCTGATTTCTTAGCCTCATATTCTTAAGCTCAATTTGCGTCTTCTTTAGTTTCAATGCTTTGGACGATCTAACTACAGGTTTCTTCAAAACCTTAGTCATGCATAGGCACTGTTGACACTGCTTTTCTCCGGGAACCACGATACGTTCACAAGTCTTCGGACGCCAACAATGATCCTCTTGTAGGAATGACTTTGCCGAATCAAGCTGTAAGAGCTTTAGATCCTTTTCAGGACAGCCTCCACACAACGGGCAGTTTTCAAAGTTTTTCAGAATATCATTTAATACTTGCATGTTTCGACAAGTTTCAGCCAAAAAGGAAGGTGTTGTTGATTTTCCACGAACGCAGTAGTGAACAGCGTTGTTAAGAATTGTCACTGCTTTGTGAGCGCTTACGTTGTAACCGGTGAACACAAGCTTCACAAAATGCAATCCCTTCTTACCGTTGTTAATATATTTCCAATCTGGTGGAAGGCAAACGAGTAATGGATCAATGGGCTCAGGATCAGGATCCTTTACAGCACCTACAGCAGTAGATGTTTATTAGTTATGAATTAGAACAATCAAACAAAATTTATATACTTGAATCAGTTGTGTGTCCGGCCTCACAGAAAGTTACAGATTCATCACTTGGTAGCAACCCATGAAGCAAATGAAGTCTGCCAACATCTGGTTAGTGTCTTGTTAGTATCAACAGACATCAAATGGTGCAAAATGACGTCAATTTGAGGTCATTTTGCACCATTTGATGTCTTTTGACGCTAATCAGATGTGGGGAGACTTCATTTGCTACATGGGAACATTTCTTCAGAGTGGCCAGGATCCTCAACACCACCTACAACAATATTTGTTTGTTAGTGATTGATTACTAGAATCATGGCCTTCTGTATAGTCAAGGCCCAAGAGCTCCCCCGGGTGGTAGGCGTAAGTCCCGGGTGGTAGGCGAGCGCTCCAACCAGCGGGTTTTGGAACTATAATGCCTATACTCGCTTGGTTTGATTCATCATGCATGACAATGGAATACACACGAGAAATATTCAAACTTAACAGAGTACTCTTTTAAGATTTGTTAAATCTTTAAGACGTTCTTTTTTTATAAATATAGACACCAAAATATAATGACCGACAATAAGATAAAAAATACTTTGGTGTGGTTAAAATTCAAATATTAGATTTTGTATGGTTTTGTTACTCAATAAACATGTCCCTCCGGGTAATAACTATTTATCAAGGGTAATTATTGGAATATAAGAGTACGACCACACTATGTGGTCGTTAGTTTGTTAGAAATAGCTTCTTTGACGTTACACTGGTATAGATGGCCTACTGAATTATGCTCTTCAGTATGTTGCTAGAATGTGGACGATCTATCAATACAAGATGCAACAAAGTTATGAAAGGTTTTGTGACAATTGTCCCAAACTGAAAATCTATACTACATTTCATTGTGGAAAACGAGACACAAAACATAACGTACATTTAGTAACGTGTATTGTATACAATCCGCTGCTATGTAATTATGGCAAGTGGCAGAGATCAGATCGGTGGGGCCAGTGGGGCCTGTAAACCACACCACATTATAAGCAATAGCAGACTACAATCTCCGACATTTGTAAGTCTGCCGTCTGTGGCGCTGCCCTCCCACCCAGGACTTCCCTGAAATTTTGGAGGGGCCAATGACTTTTTTACTGAAAATGTACGACACAACATGAATGAATATGAAAACTCAAGTGGCACATTCAAAATTACAAAAACTATAGCATTCACTTACAGTACCCACGGAAAGTATTTGAACACCCCCCTGTTTTGTCGGTTTCAACACGGGGCCTTATGGCAGCGTTTTTTCGTACTTCTTCAACGAATTTTTGAGATAGAAAGTTCGTAATTTTTCTATAATTAAACTAACCCATTTTTTGGTGTCTTATGGAGAAAAAACGTTTGCCCGTCATAACTCGGAAACGCGATGTGATAGAAGCTTCATTTTCTCTGAGAATATAAAGCTGCCTAGTTTCTACATGTAATACATAGAGCACTTGATGAAAGATTTGTTGTGTTCGCTAGCGATTTTAAAAGAAAAAAATACAGCGGTGTCTTGAAAAATGGCCGTCACTCTATAGGGGACATAAGAGGGGAGGAGGAAGGGTACTGAAAGTCGGACCATTTTTTTTCAAAAAATTAGCAGATTTCTTGTTACAGCAAGAAAAAAATTCCTTCGTAAGACGCTTTTTAAATAACGTGAAGATATCCGGTAGCTTTATATTCTAAGAAAAAATGAAGGTTCTATCACATCGCGTTTCCGAGTTATGACGAGAAATGAAACGTTTTTTCGCCATAAGACACCACGGCGGACGACTGTCGTTCAAATAATTGATAACTACCCTTTTGCTGCATGATCCCGTGATCAGAAAATTATGAAATAATTCAGAGGTATAAAAAATAAGTTAGTTTATTTATTGAAAAATTACGAACTTTCTATCTTAAAAATTCGTTGAAGGAGAGCGAAAAAACGCTGCCATAAGGCCCCGTGTTAAAACCGGCAAAACAGAGGGCCCGTTCAAATACTTTCCGTGGGTACTGTACATGTAGCTGGCGAAGCTGTCGGAAATTATTACTAAAAACGGTCAAAGTGTTACTTGAAAACTCGGGATGAAATGAATGCGCCGTCTTGGGAGTGATTTCGTCTGTAATTTTTCCGTTTTCAAACATTTCAGATAGAAGTATGTGGGCCTTGCAAAGTGGGTTGTGTCTCCACGTGTTACCAGGCATGTTCTTTTTTTTATCGTTACGGGCACTGAGGAATGACATCTAGCGACCAGAGTCGTCTCAGCTTTCGGGCATTGGTTTTTACGCCGGCTTGCCCCTCCGCCCAGCAGTTATAGGGTTATTATTCTTTTTGATGCTGTGTGATTTTTGGGTACATACGCATGGGAACAATGCGTATGCAGGATCATGGCTATAGACAGAGGCGAACCAAGGACCTCGACCGTGGGGAGCCGACGCCCTAATCCACATGCCTATACCTCCCCCCAGGCATGTTCTTTTAAGCAATATGCGTGGTATACTAACAAGAACATTTAAAAAATCAATTCATTGAAACCAGAGGAAAAAAAACGTGTTGACGAAGTGGTTTACCGAATAATTTTCGTCTGCTGTTGTGTGCACGATATACGTAATTGTTACATCAGGGATTACGTGAAAAGCTAAATTTGTAAAAAAAATTGGATTTATGTATATTCGAGACCGCCGTGACGAGTTGCATATGAATGTGTAAAAAAATTATGAATAACGCAGACATTTTGTTCAAAAACAAGAAACATGCGGGAAAAAAATGTTTGAATACTTTACGAAAACATGTTAGTAATGTTTGGAAATTACGATTTTGTAAAGTGAGAATTCCCGTTAAAACCGTTTAATGTTCGTAAATTCGTAACAAGTAGCATGCATACTTTCAAAGTACGAACATTTGACGAAAAGGACGAATGTTCGTACTTTGAAAGTGTGCATTTTAATACCATTTCTTCATTACATTTTCAACTTGTTCCAACGTACTTTGGTGCAGATTCATTTAAAGCACAACATGCAAGTAGAAAAATTCACCTTTTTTACTTCAGTACCGCTTCCACACTGTGGGTTACCGAGGAATAACTTGGGAACACTATTGATGAGCTCAATTTTATTGCGATTCGGTCTGACGTGACCGTCCTTGATCTGGACTGTGCGATAACTGCCCAGCCACCCGCCGAGTCTGCGACTCCTAACAGGGGGTGGGCAGACTAGATACACATACGTACAAAAAACTCTTTCTCAAGCTTGAAGTCGAATGCAAATAGAGGGTTACATGTTAAATGATATTTCAAGCTTTACAATAAATGAATAGTTAGCAAATTAGGTTCGAGTTAAGCGGTTCTCTTCCATCCACTTCACCGCGGGCCGCTGCCAGTGGAGATGGAATGCTGTTCGGTCGTTGCGGCTTTGCTTCTGCCGTCTGATACTGTGCCCGTCTGGGTGGAGGTGGGCGTTTGGCTGGCGGCTGGTCTCGTGAAGTTGGGTTTTAAGAATCTTCGATTCCTCCAGGAGATTCTGCCATTCGGGAGGAGAACTCGGTAGTCTCGGCGACGCCCGCAGCTAATTATCCCCTGTTGGTTCCATCTCTTGGTAGCCGGATCCTGGATGCGTACGTTTTGTCCTTGCTGCAACGGGGGTAATATGTGGGTAACATGTGGGTAATATGTGTGTGATATTCGTAGCGGTCCTTTGTTGATCTCGCGTGCCTTTCTGCCGATTCTTTTGCTTGCTCGAACGGTTTCTGCCACCTCGGAGCAAAACTTGATTGGTGTGCCGGAAATGCTGACCGCGTCGGATGGCCACAACCATTTAAGCTGGGGAAAGGCCGTTACATCTGGGCGTGTTGCGTAACTCCAACAAGCTTTGACGAAAGGTCTGCTCATCCAAGTCTCCCTTCGGTGCTGTTTTCTCTACCAATGTCTTCATGGCCTTCACTTCCACTTCCGCATGTCCGTTGCTCTGCGGGTAGTGTGGCGTTGAATGCCCTTCTGTCACCTCCCATTTTGCGAGGTAGTCCCGGTACTCTCTTGAAGGGAATTAGGGGCCGCCATCAGACCGGATACGAAGGGGTACGCCTAGGTCCATGAAGTTTTTCCAATAGCACGGATGATGTCACTGTGGGGGTTTTGGATCGCCACACGTCGACAGTGGGCCATCCGGACAGTCTCTCTGCGTACACGAGGTAGTGCTTGCCACCCACCTGGAAGAGGTCGGCCGACACGTCTTCGAAGACTCTGGTTGGCAGCGGATCAGACATCATGGGCTCTTGAGGAAAATTTGGGCGTTTCTCTTGGCACGGTTTATAGGACTGGACCATGATCAGTATATCACTGTCGATTCCTGGCCAGAAGACGGTCTGACGGGCGCGCCTACTTGTCCGCTCGATGCCTTGGGGGGCCGCGTGGAGTTTGTTTAGTACATCTCTTCTCGCTGCCTTCGGGATCGCCAATCTGGCACGGAACAGGATCAGTCCGTCGTCTAACGATAATTCGTTTCCAATTTTTTCCAATAGGGACGTATCTCCGGGGGTCCTCGGATACAATTTGTCGGAAATCCGTTCTCCACGGCGGATACAAGGGTTTTGTATCCATCATCTTCTTTTACCAGCTGCCGGAGATGATCCAAGTCCTGTCGGGGAAGGTGGCGTTCACCGGCTCGGCCATTTCCTCGTGTTGCACCAGTCCAACCATGCAAACTCTGATTGTAGACTGTTCGCGCTCGATGATGGCCGAGTCTTCTTGCAGGTCATCAGCTGTAGGGTCTGCAACGGGTGCCCTGGATGAGGCGTCTGGGATGGAGTGATCTTTGCCCTTCTTCCAGACGGTCTTGAAGATTAATGGTGAGGATTTGCGGCTACTTGGGCTCGTGAGAACTGGGCTCGGACAACTGGGCCCGGACAATTGGGCGTACTACAACTGGGCTCTGGACAAATGGGCATAGCGACAACTGACCTAAGCGTAATCTGGGCTCACCAAAAAACTCAAATAGGTCCTAGGCTCGTAAAATCGAAAATTCCTTACTTTATTGGCCGTAGACAGATAATAGACAGATAATAGTGAGAGATAAAAAAATCAAGATGAAACTAAAAATTAGAAGGGCATCCAAGTTTATTAACTTGATTAAATGGCAGTTGTGGGTAAAAATAACTGGCAGAACGTGAAAAAAAAATTTAAAAAGGGTTCGTAAAAGTTAAAGTTAATGGCAATTTGCTTGAGGGAAGTCGGAATAGTAAGGTTCTCGTAACTGGAAACGATTTTCTTGAGACGTTCATCGAGCTGAGCATATCTGCTTTTCTTTGGAACTGGATTTGCCCCAGCTTCTAGCTGAATGAGCTTCAGTTCTTGCAAATCTTGATTTTTTTTTAAACCTCAATAAGTTTGAAAAAAAATTGGGTTGCTTCCTCCCGCAAAATGATTTAGGTTATTGATTTCTCCTTCAGAAACATTGTTCGCCCGTGGAAGATCATTTAAAGTGTGGTCATGCATGTTCCAAAGGGAAGAGGGGAAAAGAGGTTCTCGCCTGGCACGTCGTCGTATTGGTCGACCAACATGAGTGTCTTTAAAGAAATAAAGAATCGGTGCGCATTCTTCTGGCATAACATCAAACAGAGACTCAAATCCAAAACTACATCTTCAATAGGCAAGAAGGCCAACGCAGCGATCATTTTAATTTTCAAAGCAAACTCTTCGTCTTCTCTATAGGACTGATAAACAATCTGAGTTTGCTGAACATGGCGAAAAATATTTTGGCACAGGTGAATATAGCAAGCCTTTTGTTCGGCATTTGGTAGCTTTTTCTTGACAGCGTTAATTAATCCAGCATCAAAATCAGACATGACGACTTGGGCTTGAACATTCCTGGGCGCAAACCACAAAGGGCTTCAATTAATGCTTCATACGTCGCCTGGGTCTTGTTTGGTAGAAGTGCGTAAGTAAATGCAAATAAAAAAAGAGTTTTTTCTTATACGCGTTGAAGATGTTGTGAAAAAATGGCGGGGGGATTTTGAAAGTACCATTATCAAATACTTCATCTGCTTCAAACAGTACATCAAGCATTCCCAAAATGCGATTGGGAGCTGTCTCTGAGCCACTGTCAAAAAGGAAAAACGACTCCCCTTTCTGGTTAATTCAAGTGTTTCTGGAACAACAAGTTCTTGCAAATTTCTTGGTAATTGCAGGTCAGGGGGTTCCTTTTGGCGTTTACGACGAATCGTTCGTTTGAGAGAGCGAGTTACCGGCAAGCGAGCAGCAGTGGGCTCTGAGGCAGTAGCAACAGCTTCAGCAACAATAACTTGAGGATTGTTTTGCGTTGTCTCAATGGAAGCTCTTTTAATTGCATGCTTAGCTTTTTGCACTTTGACAGCAGTGGGGTCGGGCTGGTGGTTTTCGCAATGGCCAGTTTCTTGAAGTATTCCAGGCCAGTCCATGGCCAGTTACCATCAGAAGAAACATGTAGCCTACCAGGGCAGTTAATGCGTTTCTTTTCGCACCTCCACACGATCTACGACAAAGTAGTTTTAATTTAAATGTAGTTTACTTAATTGGTCTCGTCAAAATAAACAGTCAGACGGAACTTTCACCTGAGACAGAATGGACAATGAAAGAAATAAAAATAGTAATATACCTTTTCTTCGTCTTCAATCGAGACAAAATAACCATAGCCTTGATAAAGGAGTTTCTTCTGCCCACGTTGACTGGATATTATTTCCATTTGAGAAGGAATATTCAGAACAAACACCAATAAAGATCAGAAACGAAGTATGATACGAGGTCATGGACTGCTCTGTACACTAAGCACTTATGACTAACTATTTCGTTTTCCGTCTGCTAGTTGACCGGAAATTGAAAAAAATTGTAACTCGGACTCAAGGTCTTTCATCATGAAATTTTTCCATCTCTTTCAACACTATTTTTCAAGTTCGATCATTTTGCCATGTTGCCTTTTTGGTGTGCCCAGATTACCCTTAGGCCAGTTGTCACTGGGCCCAATTGTCCAGAGCTCAGTTGTCTTAGGCCCAATTGTCCAGAAGCCCAGTTATCCGGTTCCAGTTGTCCGAGCCCAGTTGTCACGAGCCCAAGTAGCCGGATATCAATGGTGAGATTTTCTCCTTCAGGCGCTGAAGCTTCGGGTTTTCGACCGCATCCAATGTGTACTTATTCAAGATCGTTACGAGAGGTTGGTGATCGACGACCAGGGTGAATGTCGGAAGTCCGAGGAGGTAGAGCCTGAATTTCCCCCATTACCCATTCCACCACCTTCATCTCTAGTTCCACAATCGTCCATCTGCTTTCGCCGAAAGAAAATGGGCGATTGTGCCTTTCGGTGTCGCCGGGTGGTGTACACCGAAAGCCTTTCGGTGTCCGAAATGAATCGCGAGCCACACTGGCCGAGCTTCCAGCCTTCTGGATGTTGTTGAAGGAGGGCGTACCCCATGCCATTCTTTCTCGATGCATCCGTTTGGAGTACCGTTTCTAAGGTGGAGTTGAATGGTATTAAAACGGGTGGTGAGGTCAGGGCACGTTTGACAGCGGCGAAGGCAGTGTTGTGGTCCTGGTTCCAGTCAAATGTTTCGGATGAGCGGAGGAGTGGCTGAAGTGGAGATCGCTTTAATTTCGGTCGAAAAATCAGCAAACTGTTCAACTATTCCCATGAACGATCGGAGGCCCGTGATGTTGGTGGGGCGGGGAAATTCGGCCATCGCTACAATCTTCGCCGGGTCCATGGCAATGCCAACGTGACGGACGACGTAGCCAGCCCAAGCCAACTCCTGCTCAGCAAATTTGAATTTCTCCACGCTAAGTGTGATGCGGTGTTCTCGGCAGCGCTCCAGTAGTGCACGTACGCTGTTTACGTGGCCATCAAAGATCGTCTACTACTTTCACCACGTTAGGCAGGCCGGCAAGTGCCTGGTCCGTCCGCCTACAGTACTCGTCACCGGCTGAGATTAGTCCCATCGTCCCGCGTAGAAATTTATAACGTCCCCAGGGGGTCATATGTCGTAAGGTGTTGGCAAGATGCTTCTAGAGGTACCTGCCAATAACCGTGTAAGGCGTCCAGCGCTGTGAAGAATCTGGCCTGGCTGCTTATCTCGGCCACCGCGTCTTTTGGGGATCTCAGAGGGTGAATCGGGTGTTTGACGTGGATGTTTAGCTTGGTCATGTTCACGCACAGCCGTAGCTTCCCATTGGGCTTCTGTACGATGACTAGTGTATGTGCCCATTTGGATGCCTCTGATACTGGCTGGATAATACCCGAGCTCACAATTTCATCCAGCGTGTTTTTTACATCTTCTCTTTGGGCGAACGGGATGAGGCGTGCTCCGTTGACGGCGAAAGGTAGCGCGCCTTTTTCGGGCTGGATCTCCATTGGTTGCCCGGCCATGACGGGCAGCGTGTCTTTCACCTCGGAGACGTCTGCAAATTCAGCAAGAAGTTGTTGTTTGACCCGTTCAATCTCCGTCCGGCTAGGTGATGGCTGGTTAATCCGATGGACGTGACCTTCTAGCGGTAGTGGGTAATCTTTTGGTAAGATTCCCAGTCGAATGCAAGCTTGCCATGACTAAAGCATGTCGGTAGTCTGTGGGCAGATGATGACTGTCTCTCTGGATGTGCGGCTTCCATATTCGATGGCGAAAACCAAACGGTCTACTGATTGAAGCGCTAGCGCGTTGGCGGGGACTAGTTGGTCTTCGCCATTGTGGGTAAGGTCGAATTTATTCTTACCCAGGGCTTGTAGAGACCGGCGACCGTTTTGTCCGCTCCACTGTACGGGATGGCGGCGATGTGGGCAAGAAAACGGTTGGTGTCTCGCTCGTAGCACCCCACGGTGATGGTCGTAGATCTCTGTTCGGCGCAGACATGGGCCACTCTTATGGTTCTGATCTTCCAGACCTGGTTTCCCTGTGCGTCTGATGTATTTCTTTGGCTGGAAGGGCGTGTCCTGTGACACATTTTTGCGAAATGGTTCAGCATGTGGCAGTTGTTACACGACCGGCCATGTGCTGGGCCAGGGGCGGCAATCCGCATCGCTGACACTCGTTTTTGCCGTCTCGTGATTTGCTCCCGGAGCGATCTCTGCCCAATGATTTCAATCGTTGTTGAGCGTTGACTTTGTTGACGCCTCCGCTCGTGGATGGCTTCTGAAACATGGGTGCTTCTGTCGACGCCGATTCTTCGCTTCGGCGTGGGTCTACCGCCCTTTGCAACTCCAGGAAGGGGTTCATGGCGAGCAGCTTGCGTCGCGTTTCTCGTTGGTGGCCTCTTGTTGCGCCAAGAGAGAGAGAGAGTTCGACGTCTGGAGGGGGCGTGCCATCGGGGGGACACCCGACCCGATGGGAGGGACGACCTCCTGGGTGGGGGGGGGGGGGTGCAGGTGCGGGTGAAGGGGGTTCAGCAAGTGTAACGCCCCTGCCCCGGGCCCTACCACGGCTACGGGTGTTGTGAGACATGGCCGACGACGCCAAAAAAGCGCGCCAAGCGTGCCGGAAACAATGGCGGCGAGAGGGGGCGGCAAATAAGCGACAACCCACCAAAATACGGCCAAAAAACGGCACAAAGACAGAGAAAGCGATAAAAATCAGAAAACTACCATCTGCGCCATGTGATGTTACCGAGGAATAACTTGGGAACACTATTGATGAGCTCAATTGTATTGCGAGGCGGCCTGACGTGACCGTCCTCGATCTGGACTGTGCGATTTCTGCCCACCCACCCGCCGAGTCTGCGACTCCTAACGGGGGGTGGGCAGACTAGATACACATACATACAACTCACACCCAGCCTTTCTCATTCCACTTGGGGACTGGCTCATCTATCTTCATTAGTCCAGATGAGTGCATTGCAAATATCAATTATACGAGCAAGTTGCAAGTAGTGTTTAGTGTTCCCTCACACTATGGAAAAACAAAATGAATTAAAGTGAAAACGATTAAAGTGAGAGTTCGAACAAGAATGAAGAATACAGGATCAGTTTCAGAAGCACTTTTTCAAATATAATAACTAGATTAACTGTAACGGGACATACCATATAATGTTGAAACTCAGTTATTCCCATCCACTACGTCCAGAGCTAGTTGTTTCTGCCGCAGAAACAAGCTTCCGGGCGTTAGTATAAAACTTGATTCACAGGTTGGTTTTTGAGGTAATTAAAATATAGTTACCAATAGACAATAGTTATAATGAACCCTGATCTAATTATACTCTTTTAATGAATTAACTATATGTAACTAAAAATGTTATTTTGTAAGTTATAATAAAGTTGAAAAAACGGACACAAAGACAATTAAAACATGGCATATCCCATATGTGAGCAGACATTAAGGAAATTAACAAGGCAGATTAAATTAAAATGCCTTGTTCCTCATAAATAATTGCACCCACTGAATTCTCGGTTTTTTTCTCCTTAAGTAAGGGCAGCCCTTACAGCTTCGTCAAACTCCGTTTTATTAACGCCTTTCTGGTACGTGCACTGCATTCAAAGTATTTGACAGCACCTATATTCCTTCTGCCATTGAAAGGCCCTATATTGCGGACGCAAGAAAAGTAGTTTACAAGAACAGTATTTGATTACGGTACCGGTACCAGAGATAAAAAACAATATACCTGAGCATAAGAGATAGGTGATAATCCCTGAGGCCTAGGGACGTAGTCCCTAGCCGAAGGCTCAGCAGCCCTTATTTATAAAGGCCAATCCCCGATCTTCCGAGTCGAGGCTAAAAAAATACTTATTTAGCCAAATGTGTTGACCCCCCAGGCGATAATCGCGGTCAAAGATTACGCCTGAACGGTAAGCCGTACAGAAAAACGAATTGCACCATCTTGTTTCAGACTGAAGTGGTGCAGTCCCCGCTATAATAAAAAACGGTACAGAACGTGCAACTTCAAATTTCACGATAAAAGGCGAGATCCGATGAAATTTGAATTACAATTCCCACTTCACAGCGCTAGGGAATTTGGGGATTTTTTACCTACCGTGAAAGTCTTCAGAGACTTTTCCAAGAAAGGGACAATTTGATTTATAACTTTTTTAACGGCTTTAGTGAAATGCAAGCCATCTCGTTTCGTTACTAACTGCTTTGGCTACCAAAGACGATCAGATTGATATGTAACACGACGGGGTAAATGTAACAAATAAAATGATGATGGAATCCAAAAATATCACTCGTTTCGTTTCACGGGATTCTTCTTTTGGATTTGTTATTATTCAGATTCACAGTAAAACTTTAGATGGCGTTGCGCATTGTATTTTACAAAAGAGATCGGCCAACAACAAATCTGAAAGACGAGAACTTGCCTTTTTACTAGCCAATGATCGCTAGGCTACTGCGGGCTAAGCTACTTCCCAACATTTATAAGGCTATACAAACAATGTTAACCCCTTTACATTTCAAATGAATTTGGGCTTTGTACATTAATACTCCTTTTTAATAAGCAAAATAATCTTTTTTCTCTACAAATAGCAAATGCAAATATTAGCATTTGTAACCCGTACTCCAGCCTGCCAGTGTCGGCCATATAAATACGGGTACGGTAGCCAATGCCCACTCTCGGGTAACTTGTACCGTAAGCAAAGAATGATCTAAAAACTTGTGTTCCATATTTTTGAACGACATTTTAAAAAAAGCAAGCAAGAATTTTAATCGACCTAGGCCGAAGGTAGGCCGGCGAGGCTTTATTGCCATTTAGCTAACTCTTCGAGAGTACCTTGCTTGATGTTCACGTACAAATCAAGTTTGGTTCCGACTGATATAATCGGTGTTTTAGGACAATGGAGACGTATTTCACGGTTGCACTGAAGATTGAAAACGTAAAACAAGTAACTATTTGCAATGATTTTTAAAATACGAAATAACGTGAAAGTTTTTACTTGGACACGAATTTTCTTAAATGCGGCTGGATTGTCCAGTGAAAAACAACGATGAAAAACATTATAACAGAAATAAGCGCAATATAATTATTTACCAGTATCTTAATCAACTTATTGTAATTAGTTGATTAACCAGCATGATATATCATGCTGATTGAAATTATATAGTACTGTATAGTGTTAGTACCGTTTGAGGATATGTTAAGGCCGACATAACCATAGAACAAGCACGTCTTTCCTGTGGTACTTAATATGAAACAAATTCCCAAAAGTCAGTCAATTGGAAGCTAATACGATGGGCATGGGGATTGGAACCTCTGACTACCTTGGAGAGTGATAATTTTCTTCATGGTTATACCAATTATAATTGGAGGATTTGGAAATTGATTAGCCCAGTTTGGATGAGACTTGCTACCCATCGATCGCGAGTCGCAACACACGCTACTCATCGCTACCGCCCAACTTTCGATTTATAAGCATTTGTGCTGGCCTTACAATTTTATAAATGCGACCAGAACAATATTATTATCTAATAAAAAAGCCTCAATTATCTTGGAGTTCTGTATGTATAAGGACCATGTTAAATTTGTTTTAAAAGCCGAACGGCCTTTTTTTCGAAATGAATCGCTATGAGTCTGCAGCGCTATGCGCTATACTTAGTAAACTTAACTTTCCGGTTCTGCTAAGAAATAGCTATATTTACTACATGCGGCATAGAATACCTAGCATACATTGCACAAATAATTAACTGACAGGGAATAAGATAGGGGGCGTAGATAAAAGAAGTGTTTTTTTTCCTACAATTTACAGTTGCTCCGCGACGGAGCAATATCCGACAATGATTACATCTTATATACACTACGGAATTTTCGTCTGCTTTTTACGTTGACAGACCTCCATAAGTCCCAGTCCCAGTGGTTCAAATTGTTCCGGTTCTAGCGGTTCGAGGATGTGGAAGCCGATTTCCCTTTCGGGCTTCAGAGAGAAATGCTACATGGCGATATATACTATGTATAATTACCATTATTGCATACTATATGTATGGGAAAAAGTGTAGGCTAAATAATAGCCCAAAGCTAAAACTAGCGCATGCATAATATATGTCGCCATTTGGCGTTCCATAAGCAAGTATCGGTTACGATGTCGATTTCCCAAACGTTGTGGTTAAAATGTCCGTTCATAATCTTTTAAAAAAAATAATAGAAGATGATAAGGATATTTGAGCTTTAACTTACCGGTCGCCTACCAATACACATTTAACTATTTGCATTCTCGTTCACTTCCCACAAAACAACGATCCCCCCAAAAAACTACTGCTAATAGTCTGCTGCAGTGCTGCCCCAAACAACTCGGACAAGAATAAACACTGAATGACTTCGTTTTGAAGGAAAAAAAGGAAAAACGGAAAATATAACGGATATAGTGATTTTTCATGTTCATTATCATATACAGCGCGGTTAGTAGTTATCACTAAATGGGTGAGCCAACAAATGATTATCTGTACTCATCCGGTCCGTATCCGGCTTGCTTTGTAATGAAATGATAGCCAAGTATAAAAGTGTGATTTAAGCGTGGTAGTGGTAGTGGCAGTAAGCGTATTATGGTACGAAAAACACTTTAAGGTTGTATGTAATATGTGCCCGAGACTGTGTTTTATTACGAGAATAAACGAGAATCTATCTCAATCACGGCATAAACGGCTTAAGCAACTATATAAATTGGAATTTAATTTGTAGGCTATCGCCGCGCCTAAGTTTGTAAAAAACAAAAGGGTAAGACTCGAACAAATGGCAGTTTTGCCTACACTTTATATAATGCAAAATTTATCGACATTGACAACATCTATGCCTTTAAAAAGTTGGATGGAGCTCTCATTTCTCATTCTGTCATGGTTTCAAACATCGGTGCTCATGAAAACTGCGTTCGAACAGAATAGTAAAGAAGCTTCTTATAGGTGTAAATAATTTGTAGTCAGGAAATTTTCTTCAGACTGTATAATTTGGTCCTCAAACAGAATACAATTTAAATGAAACGACACACTGCGACGAAGAAGTTCCTTGTGAATTGACAATAGGTGGCAACTATTTGGTAGGCGGAATGATGACAACCTTTCCAAAGAGGGGATGTAAACCCATTGATTGTTTCAGCTGGTTGAGAAGTTCAACAAGTGGCCGTGGTGTGCAGGGTGAACGGCGGACGGTTGTTTGGCGGTCAGGTTCCTTTCCAAAAGTGTTGGAAACCATACCCATTTGGCGGGCGACACTATATAGGAAGGTACAACAATAAGTAATCAAATTTTTAAAACATAGTGGCTATATTTTCCCATTTACTCTTGGATAATGTTTCTTTGTTCGGAAGAAAAATCTTTGGAGAACACGATGTTTTCAAGTGAGTTATTTTTCATATAATAATATAGGTTTTGGCGAATCAACCTAGTAAATGACTTTCTGTCTCCTAAACCATCAAATCCAATTCCCTCTCTACCAACGACATCCAATTCCGATCTAGATACAAAGAAAATATCAATCAGTATATTTTTGGGCAGTATTTTATTTTCATATCTAATTACCTAATTATTGGTTCAACGATGCCCTGTTTTTTCATGCCAAGCCCTGTTCCTTCGGTCCATCCCATCAACTTCATCATTTTTTCCGCCACTGCAGATTTAACTGGGGGTGCGACAAAATTCTCGCCTTCACTTAATATTTTCTGAGCCGCATTCGAGGATGAGTTGGACGAGTCAATTTTACGCTCCAAAATTTCTTTTGTAATTGTTATGCTCAAATTTTTTTCCCCTTGTGACTGTCTAATATCTTCCAAATACGACATGAAATGGGGAACAGAAGAAAAGGTTTTATCTGTGATGATTATTTGATAATGCGTCTTTATCAAAATGGAAAAGGCATTGCTGAATAAGTTTCTTAAACATTTCTTCTGTATTTGGTGCTGAGAAGAGGCAATCACTTTGCCACACAGCAGAAAAACACACTCCCTGTTAAATAAATGTATGTAATCATTAGATTAATTGTTAATCACTTTTAGAATTATAGACTTTGAGCCAATATATTACTATACCATTTGGATTGGCCCGGTAACCAAGTTTTCCCGATGTTCATTTGAATCTGTGAGTAATGAGCAGAGTCCTCTATTATTAACCGTGAATGTACATTCGTAGTGCTTTTTTTAGCTTGGGTCATAATAAATACGAAAGTATCGGACAGCTTTCGTTCTATCATAATAGGTCTATAGTCTGTTTAATGTAATGTAACTATTATGTAAGTAATGATTACATGATAATGATTATAAAAAGTGCATTACCTTTACAATAAGTTAAAGACTTTGATTTCAAAAGACATCCATTGATGGGTTTTATAATGTTGTTTTGTCCTTTGGTACAGGCTGCTGAATCCCAAATTATGCTACATTCGCTAGACTCACCATCATCATCCAACTGTATTGTTTCTCCAGATTTATTGTTCTTCGTCACTTTCTTCTGAAAGCACAATTTACCCTCCTCAGCTGAGGGCTTTGATTGCAGAAGACATCCATTTGTGGGTTTTGTAATAACTGTTTGCCCTGTGATGATGCAAGCTGAATCCCAAATTATGCTACAGTCAATAGGCTCACCATCATCCAGCTGTATTGTTTCTATGGAATTAGTTTTCTTTATTTTCTTTGATGGTACTCCTTCAAAGTTTTCCTCCTCTTTTGATGTCGGCTGGTTGATTCGACTCATCTTTTTCTTAGTGTTCATGTAACTGGATGTATGGTTACAATAGTGCAGTTCATAATTTCCAAAATCTTCTCGGTCACTTCTTTTTTTTGTGTGGACCATTAGATATGTTCAACTGTTCAATTATTTCATTTTGGTAATATTGGATTAATGATGACTGCTGTGTAATTTGTTAAAAAAATAAGGTATCTTTTTGCTTGCATCAGCTTTGTCAGCAGAACAATGTATGAGTGAAACCTTTTGTTTTACGTTCTTTAAATTCTTATATACTATCAGTTCTTTGACATTTGAGCCACTATACAGATTTGGTTTCACTTGGACACCTTAAGAAAGGAAAAAAATATGGCCCAGCTATATTTATACGGCTATTTTAAAAAATACTTTGTTCCTTAGAATTCAATATTGACGAGAACTTGAGCGAGGCAAGACGAGACGACACAACAGTCCTTGTAAGCTGTTTATATTGTGATCTTCCTTTAAAAACACTCAGCAAACGAAAGAGGCGATAAACACGTATAACAACACAATTTTGAAGCAAACGCGACGTGCCAGTGTAACTGTGACTTGTCCCTTGTCGTTTATTTGTAAGGGTAAGGGTAGCGACTGGCGTTGCCAATTTGTCTATCGAAAGAGTTTTAAGTTTTTTGCACACCGTCTGACCGACTGTGCGCGTGCCGGTGTGCGACTGAATCGTAGATCGGACGATCAATTTTATTGGCCAAGCCTTAATTACGCAAACACGAAGAAAACAGGAAATTCTTACTCAGGATCATCATGGATAAGGAAAATCCCAGAAGTGAACCAAGGACCGCTACTGTTAAAGACGACGACATAGCTACTAATCCACTTGCCTAAATATCTCCCCTGGGCCTTGGCCGATTAAAACATGCAGTATAGCTATAGCTATTCAAAATGTAAAGGGCCACACAGTATCATGAAGTACGCTGAAGCTAAACGAAGTAATTTCTTTGGAACGTTGAAGGGATCAGAGGCACTATATTATACAAAGTTTAAAGTAATTACCTGCAGGATTCACAATTTTAGGCCCGATGCCCAACTTCCAGGTTGACGACTTTCATTGGGACCGTGTAGTTAAATAAAAAAGGTGTTTTTATAATGGCCTAGCAAAAAATGGCATGGTCATAGAGCCACGAGTAGTAAGGGAAAATAACACACGTCACGGTTTTTAACTCTATATTTTTCAATGAAATTTGTAATAATAAAAGGTTACAACTGAACTTGTACTTATTTCATTGGACATTAAAAGATGAGAAGAGAATGTGATCTTGGCTATATAGTACATTTTAAATCGTGGAATTAAGCTGATGAGGCACACTAGTAAAGAAATTAGGCCTAATATAAATCATCATCGATTTTTAATGTGCACTGACATGAAATTCCCATTTTCAATTTGAATTTCGTTTTCTTAAACCGAAAAAATGGTTAAGACGAAGTTTTTGTAAAATCTCGAGCCTCTCCTGAAATCCGGCCCGTTTCTCTTTCTGCTCGGCTTGGATGATGAGGTCAATACACACAACGGACAGAAACGGCTTCTGATACAAGACAATGTCTTGAAGTCGTTCGATACCCTTCCTAATAGTATCGACTCGCTCCTGTATGCTCTTTTCGTTTGCGTCAACTTCTTTCAGAGACTCAGTGACACGGTGCTGCGCCGTCAGCATTTTTGTACTAAGATCAGCTTCGTACTGCAATCTGGTGATTTCCAAAATGTCACTTGCCTGGTTGACGGCTTCCATTCTGTATGGCACATCACTGTGTGCGTTCCAGCCACATTTACCCGGGCAGAAGGAGCAGAAAGGAGATGTAACCCAAGTAGATCGATCAACGATCCAACAATTGGTTTCGATGTCGAAATTGAACAATAATATGGTCAAAATATGAAAAATCATTTTTGAAAAAGAACTAATTGCAACAGTAATGATTTTTGTTGAACACTATTCACCAGCAATAGTTCCATCAACTAAAAAAACCCTCACGAAATCTCATGATGAGAAATATCGTTTTTTTCAATAAATATGTCCCGTAAAACGCAAACCGACTTTGCTGTTTTTTTCAATGGCCGCCAGAGCTTTCGACCAATCACCATCCTGAACAAGGGGGGGGGGATTTGAAAACTTTTAGGCTATATTAAAATACTACTTTCTTCATCCAACTAACTTAAGTAAAATCTTAATAAACGTATGGGGAGGTGTAGCCATGTGAGCTAGGGCGTCGGCTACCACAGTCGAGGTCCTGGGTTCGCCTCTGACTATGCCCGTGATCCTGCGTTTGCATTGTTCCCATGCCTACGTACCCACTCGCTGAAAAGCCGTGTAGTTATGGATTGCTAATGCAGACCGTCTGGCAAAACTCTAAATGAGATTGAGCCCTACACGTTAATCTAATACCTAAACCTAAACCTAATAAACGTATCATATAAAAATGATATTTAAAAAGCGAAGGAAAATTACATTAAATAAACGGACAACCTAGGAATTCACGTTAGTGAAGCACTGGGCATGTGAGTCATCAGTAATTTTTGTAAGTGTCGCCATGGCTTCTAGTGAATTAGTTTGCGTCATTTGTAAGAGACAGAAAACTAGTGAAAAGTTGTGTAGTCTCACAGAAAAAGGCGTCCTATCCTTGATTAGTGGTTTACCATTCAATGGTGACATCGAGTTAACGATCAACGAGTTAAAACTGTCAGTTGGGAAAAAGGTACACGAGTCATGCAGAAAAAGCTACTTAAACCGTACACGACCAACAGTGAGCTCATTAAACTAAAAAGGCATTGAAGTATGTCGCAGATTACTGTTCGCACATGCCATTTTGGGCTGTGATACGACTTCAAGATTCCATAGAATAGGAAAAGGGGTGTCTCTTAATAAACTCTTGGGCCATGATAAATCATTTGAGATTGCCGCGGACACCTTTCTTCGTATATCGTCAAAAGAAGATTTAGTCGCAGCGGGAAAAGTGGCTATTGTGTTGTTATATGGAGGGGATGGCAAAGAAGATTTGGATTCGTTCAGGTACCAAGTATTCTTACGAAAAGTAGCTAGTGCAAACACGTACGTTGATCCAAGTAGTTTGCCGCCGACTTCTGCCGCTGCTGCGTATCATATATATCGTGTCTACCTTCAAGTACAAACTTGGAAGGACTGTAGCGACCTTTTATCGTCTGTGGATTGGGGGTGGAGAGTGAATGAAGGGGTAATGTACCCAATTATGACAGACTTGCCTCCTGCTCCAGAATCTATATTGAAAGTAATCTAATGTGGTTGTAAGGGGACCTGTTCTACCGCGAGATGTACTTGTAAAAAAAAACGGCGTTGAATGCTCTCCGGCTTGTAAAAACTGTAAAGGAACTAGCTGCCTAAACGTGCAAAAGGTTGTTTTGGATGCAAATGACGAGCTTGATGAGTTTGACGACGAATACAGTTTTTAATGTGTTTCACTTCCACGTATATTTTCATTTTGAAATTTCTCCCTTTCTATCTCGACGGTGATTGGTCGAGAGCTCTGGCGGCCATTGAAAAAAACAGCAAAGTCGGTTTGCGTTTTACGGGACATATTTATTGAAAAAAAACGATATTTCTCATCATGAGATTTCGTGAGGGTTTTTTGAGGTGATGGAACTATTCCTGGTGAATAGTGTTCAACAAAAATCATAACTGTTGCAATTAGTTCATTTTCAAAAATGATTTTTCGTATTATTCCTATACTACAAGTTCCGGCACGTCACGGAACATATGTTGCAATTGGTCGCAAGCTGTCCGAGTGGAAGTTCAACTTTTTTAAACTTGGTGGTTGCTGCGCACTTTTTGGAACTTTCTATCTGCGACTTAAAGCCGGAGATGATATCGCTATCTTCTTTGATTTGATTCTTTTTGTCCAGGACGAGCTTGATGAATGTCGCCAGTGAGTTGCCCGTCTCTTCCAGCCTTTTCTTTTCTTCCAATACCAACTTGGTCATCGTCAAGGATCTGGTTTTACTAGAGGACAATTCAGAGATGAACCGCTGGAAATTTTGTACGGCCATGTTCCAGAAAGAAGCAGCACGACTGGCCTGCTTGTTCGAGCAGAAAAAGTCGAAATTGTTGAAACTATGAAGAGGTAGAGGTTTGTAGTGAGAATTCTTCGTCGACAGGCAGCTTTGGAAAGGAATCGCTGCGGTAGAAACTTGTCCATCGGTGAAAGTCAATAATAAATTGACGTTTCTTTTAAAATCGTTACCAAACATTGATAATATGGATTCAAAGTAGGGTTTCTGCTTAGCTATGGCCGACGATTTTTTCAACACGTAGCAGATCATGTCCAGCTCTTTGATCCCGTTTCGGTCCTCGATTAACTGATGGATCATCTTGGTGATACTAAAATCCTTGTTTTGACGAATTTCGTCATAGCCTGGGGTATCGACAACCGTCAACGAGAAGGGAATTTTAAATCCCTCGACATGATAAATGTCGTAGATGTTAATGCATTCTGTCTTCCTGTGCATTTGTTGCGATTCGACGGGGATTTGATCTTCGATGAGCTGGAAGCGGAACGGATCTTCCCATTGCACTTTGAAAATGTAGTTGATCATGCTGTTGATCAACGTGGTTTTGCCAGAGCCTTTAGCTCCCAGTAATAGAATAGTTTTGTGATCTTTTCGTCCGGACGGATTGGGTTCGCCGAAAGCGAAACGCCTGACCGACTTGATTTTGTTTGATGTAGTTGTCTCGGTTATTGGAATAGTGTAAATGTCCAGGTCGTTCCAGTTGCCAATCTTTTGGCAATTTTTCACTATATTTTCGGCCAAATGGGTTGCTTTGCTGGCCGGCGATGTGGTAAATTGCGCTGTTTTGCTTGGTAAGGTTTCATCTCGTCTGTCTTCGGAGAAAGTCATAATATTGACGTGGTACTTCGTTTCGGGACTAAGGCGTTTCAAAAGACAATCGGTTTTGCCACCAATAATATCGAGTTTTTGAATGTCCAAAGCCAGTTCGTCCCTCCAATATAGGACACGATAAGAGAATTTTCGATTTCCACTTACACTTGACGCCCATTCCAGTTGAGCAGTGGATTCAGTGACCGACTTGACGTTTGGTTGAATCTGCTTGATAACTGTAGGAACGACGATAACTTTACTAAATTTGCTACGTCCGATACAATAAGTGTTGATCGCCACCCTAATTTCCAGTGCTGAGCCGGATTCAAATTTGAATTCGGGTTTGGGAACTGTCGAGCGTTTCCACGATTTTTCAGTGCCGTCTTTCGATCGATAATCGACTATGAAATTGTAGTTGCAGGTCAGATTTTCGTGCTCCCACATTACGCACGGAGATGTTTCAAGATTTTGAATTTTTAGGCCAGTTGGTGATCTGGGCAATTGATCAAAATGATCCTTAGTCAGTTGACCGGCTTTATAGATGTAATAGTGGCCAGTAAAGTCTTCTGCAGCATTGGAAAATGTAATGAAGAATTTGACACGATGCGCCAAGTTTTTGTTGTTCTCAACATGTTCTGATAGTTCACGAATTTTATCCAACACAGGTTTGTAGTTCTGCTGGACCAGGTGCCAAGGATCGGAGTTAACCATGTTCTGCATTGATGATTGCGCGAACGGGTCCGGGTTCGTAATTGTGCAAAAGATCTTGTTGGTTTCACTGTCCAGTGGTGGTATGTTGAGTACTAGAGTGTACACCTCGCCAAAAGATTTTGCCAGCTGCCGCTTGCTCAAAATGGTGACATCACCTTTATATTGATCTATGGTGTCCATCATTTCCGATTCGGACTGTTTATACTTGAGCCATTGTTTCAGTTGATTAGATTTGAAGAGAAGAGTATTCTCGGCTATTTCGACAATTCTTTCGATTTGGCTACTACTCCCATGTGTCTTTAAAGCATTTTCTAAATGCTCGTAGAAAAGTTTTCTGTCACCGAAAACAATGTCTCCAAGCTGGTGCATGGGCTTAACATTCTTTGTCTTCGCATTTCTGACAGCTTCTTCTACTTCAGCGCACACTCGTCTCGACACAGACCATACGCGATTGCAACGGGAGGCCAAATCCTGGTTGACATTGAACTGCCTTATCAAGATAGCCAATCGGCCCGTCCCTCCAGAGGTGGTCGAGCCCACTTGACAAGGGGCTTCATCTGTTATTAAATTTCAATGAATGCTGATTCTTAGAAAATCACAAACTGTTGGAAAAAACCTACTCTCTGAGTGAAGTGGAGTACCAGGCGGAGTCATCCTGGAAGAAGACTGTTGCTGTCGAACTAATAAATTGGCCTCGTTGTTCGTTTCGCTCTGGGAATGTTTAAACAACATTCTGTTTGCTGATAACTTGGCCTCTTCTATAACCTGCGTCGGACTTTGATCTTTATATGAAAAATTAAAAATGAAATTAATATGCGGAGCTGTCAAGAATAGAAAACTATAATAGTACTAACCTGGGAACAACAATGCCCAAACCAATTTGTGCTGAACCAATCCTGGATCGGTCTGTTTGTCTACGTTAGCCTCCTCTATTAGTTCGAGGACTCGACGGGCCTTCGTAATTTGTTCGCTTTCGTTCGCTGTTGACTTTCTGGGACTTTCCTTAGTTTGTCTCCCATTAGACGTTTCACCTACATTAGCGAGACATAAAAATCAACCATACTTTTAATTTATTAAAAGAACCGTTGCTGCACCTTGGTTAGAATGATTAGGGTCTCCATTCGAATTATTCTGTTCAGCAGACTCTTCATCGGTCAAATTACCAGTCAGAACTTGGTTTAGTCTTGGGGTTTCAACCATGAACCGTCTTCGCTTATGGGCAAGTTGATCTGTCTCGTTAGAAGAATTGGCATCTATTTTTAAAAGTACATAAATTCAATCAAATGATAATTCACGAAAAAGAAACAGTGTAAAAAGGTGAATAAGTATATAAATTCCGACATTCCGTTAACCTTGATCAGTGGAGTCCGGTCGCTTTCGTTTCATCTGCTGCATTCGTTGACCGCAACAAAATTGTGCAACTGGCCAAAACTTTTCCAAAATCAACGAGCCACCTAAAACAGAACATTATTCATTCGATGGACACCTGATAACTAAAGCAGATTAAATAATATCCAATTTGCATACGAGGTTGTGGTGGTTTCCAATAACTTGGAGTCGTACGTAGGTGGTCCATGAATTCGTCTAAGACTTTTTGTGGAAATTTTTCAAGGAAAGACCGTCCTAGCTTGTGGTCAGCAGTTTTGGGCATCGCGTTTCCATAAATGCGATACGTTTTCAAAGTACTCCCCATCAACTTGGACAATCTAGGAGGTGAGAACTTCAGCTTGAAAGGCCAATCTGCGTAGACCGCCTTGATGGCGTCCATCGTACTCTTTCCTCGACTGTTTTGTAAAATGTAGAGTCGAGCTTGCCATCTAAATGCCATCAATTCCACGTTTTCTCTAGGGGCTGGCAAATGACTGTGGGGATATGAGGAAGAGGCAATACGCCCTAGACACGTGGCAGGGAAGACTTCCGTCTCGTCGCTGTATTGGCATACTGGCAGGTGAAATACGTCGAAGAACTGTTTATCTGCACAACGCAGGTAAGCTGAACCCGACTTGCTATCCTTAAGGTAGTGAAAATGGCCTGTGGGTTTGTGACAATATAGAGTACCTCCGTTTTCCCCGGGGAATGTCAAGAAATCGTCGTTTGTGGATGACTACACAACATACACGACACAGGGACACAATTTATTACTCTCTGAATGGATTTAATATGAAAGGAATATAGTTTGACTTACTCGGGATGCCATTTGGACGATTCACTGTTCCTAAAAAGCAACCAGGTCAGTCCGAAGTCTTGGGTCCGTCACTCCGTCAGACTTTCGAGTCACGAGAACTATCTTTCCACTTAACTGTTTGATGGCCGACTGAGACCGCACTGCATGGGCACTGGCCGGGCCGGGGGTCGGGGCTCGGGGGATAACCACTATGACTCATGAAGTCATGAGTCATCAATTGCTTTTTCTAAATATTTCTATTTGGTTCTTTCTTCTGCCACCGAGTGAGCCACCCCTTCTCATTCTTACCGGGCGGTCCGGGCCACTGGGGAGTCTTATTGCCTCGAGGCTACATAATTTGCGCGAGATCTGGCGCAAGTTATAAAACTTATCAAGCTAATTTTTTGTTGTGAAAAATGTTTGTCTTTCTTATTTGAAATAGTCTACGTCTACTTAGAATCTTATTTATTTGCATGACTGAAATCACTAATTGAACTAGGTTTTAAGTTGATACTATCTCAGCAATACACGGCTTCCTAAATAAATAAGTAGGTATATCGTATTAAAACAGTTTCAAAAAGGATTCGAGTCATTCCTCATTCGGCACCTCGTGACAAGGGGAAAACCAAATTTTATGGACTATGTGTATGGTAACCTCTAACCAGATGACTTGAGCCATCATAACAGACAACACGGAAAGTCAAAAACCATGTGATACCGAATCTTCTTTTTTCGTAAAATTATCTCAGTAAATAATGATAACTAATAATTTAATTCGATCTAGTTAGTACATATAAGGAATTCGTTTAGCCTATATAGTTTAGCTGTCAAGATTTTTTAGAAAGCAACATAGAATATTTTTAGTTCATTCACTAGAAATCTAAATTCGACAGACGGAAGCATGCTGCAGGGATATAACGCCAACCGGCCAACCCATATAAGCAAAAATTGAGGTGATTTTATGTCGAGGGGAACTGACTGAATTAATGTTTGCGCACTATGTTTATTTCAAACTTGGAACCCTCGTGTTCATTTAATAGAAATCACTTAAAATGTGACATCCTATAGGACTATAGATATTAAGGGATCAGCGCCGAGATGGCCGAAACCGCAAGTAGAGTAACTACAAAATGGAAGAAAGAATCACACAAGAATTTCGTAAACTAAAATCACCCGCTCGAGAGGTTCCTAGGGATGCAAATTTCTATTTAAAAATACGTTTTAGTGGTGTACGCTATTGTTAAAATCGGCTTGATAAAAATATTCTGGTTTTGGAACAGATTTAGGTTTAAGGAGATAAGGGAGAGAGTAACTCTTTTTCTATGCCAATAAGGTTTTGGTTCTTTAAAAAACGCGCCAAAGCGGAACTGCAAATTCTTTATTCAAAAAATTATTTCAAAAAGTTCCAGTAGTACCATTTCTCCCATTTAACGATTTTCATCCACGCTGAAAAAGTCAACTAAGCTTTTTATTTGATAAAATAAGCGAGGAAATCGGCTATTTTTGGAACTGCAATTTTTATTTTCATACCCTTAAAAACGAATATAATTGATTAAAAACGTTCCAGCCTATTTTCCCCATAATTATTTTTGAAACCGCTGATGAATGCTGTTAATGAAAAGAGCAAAGTAGCTGCAAAAGTTTCAATGAGTAAAGCAGCAATTTTTGGACCGAAACATCTTTTTTGAAACCGGGGAAACCGAAAATAATTTATTAAAAGAGTTGAAACCGTACGATTTTCCCCATTTAACGACGATTCAATCCGCTGATAAACGCTGTTAACGAAAATATAAAATGGGAAAATAAAAAAGTTTTGTTGAAATCGGCCAAAAAAATCGAAATCAATTAATTAAAAATAGTTCCACCCTCACGATTTCTTCCAAAACTTGACGATTAATTCCGCCGTTAAACGCTACAAATGAATATGCCATGCAGAATCACTGGAGAGAAAAGGGAAAAAACGTATTAAACTATAATGTCTTTACTTTTGGCCCGTAAAATTTTTTTTTTTGTGTGGGTTGGTGGGTTGTGGGTGGGTTGTGTATGGTTTTGTAGTCATAAGCGAACAACGACAAAATCCCTATCGGGAAATTGGTACTGTATTTGGATTGCAAGAGAGAGGAATAGACTCGTCTACTACTTGGTAGCTAGACGTTTTGTAGCTTTTGGTGTCATCAGAGCTGCCGTAAAATAGACTCTGTCTAGCTTTGTTTCGTGATCTGTCTCTCTGTACTGCACCCCTTGACTCTCAACTGACAGACAGTTGTTTCCAGTTGTGTCAACTGACAGAAGCAGCACTGGAAACAACTACACGGACAGGTCTTCTTTTTTAAGGCATGATGTTTTGACACAAGTCGAAGCAGAGTCGGGTGGAGGGGGGGGGGGGGGGGGGGGGTGGAGGTGTTTGGGGTAGCGCAGGGCGTCTCATAATAGCCACACTTAGGTAGTCAAAGAACAATTTCTTGGCGACCTTCCAAAAGAGCCAGCTAACGGCAGGAACATGCTTCCGCATTCACATGGAGGTGGCTTCTTGCGATAACTAGACTGGAAGCACCTTGCTCGTCTTCCTAAATTGCTAGCTAGTCCAGTCTGCTAGACAACGTCGACCAACATTCATCTTGTTTAACTACTCATACGCTCATTGAAAAACTTCACAATGGTAATTCACGTAATTCTCTTTAATTTGTGTTTTCTGTCACGATCTCACGGCTACGAACGAGTGATATGAGAGGGCCATCGACATCAAGGCTTGATTAAAGATTTCACGCAGAACGCAAGAAAAAAATATGCTAAAGGGAACTTCTCTCTTCGAACTGTACTAGATTAGAATAAAATATAAGTGTGAAGTTTTTTAGCTTTTACTCCTAGAACAGAAATTCCTATTTTGCAATCATATATTTTTAATGAATCTGACATACATACGGTTTCCCGTTGCCATATCAAATATTTTCTAAACAATTTTTTTTTATTCCTTGCAACCCGAAATCCGCACTGCCGCACTATATATTCTCACAGGACGGGGACGATGAAAAGACTCAAAGTAAGCCTATTTTTTCCCTTTTTTAGTAGCGTTAAATATTAGAACAAATATAATGATGAAGTTCACCAAATCCTAATCAAACTTCTCTGCATCCGTTAGTGCTTAAGAAGGCTTTTGCGATGTTCGATCATAGAAAAACTGGATTCATCGAGACAAATCAAGTTGCAGCTATTTTGAACACTATGGGCCAACAGTTTGACTCCCTCGAGTTGCAGATCACTATCAAAGAAATCGATAAAGACAGTAAAAATATTTTTAATTGCCCACAGCTGTGGGAACGAGAGTGGACTAAATCAAGGCACAAATTTTGTCATCGAAATTCATAGAAACCGGTAAGCTGACGTTTGAATCTTTCTACGCGATCGCGGCCAATTTTATGGAGGAAGAAGATCATGAAGCCATGCAGAACGAGCTTAAAGAAGCTTTCCGCCTCTACGACAAAGAAGGTTAGCGTCTTTGAAAAAAGTCCACTTGCTTGCGTGTCCCGCCAAATTAAAACGGCAATTATTGATTAATAATTAATTAATTTTAACAGGCAATGGTTATATAACAACAGCTGTGCTGCGAGAAATTTTAGCCGCCCTGGACGACAAACTGACTCCAGAAGATTTGGATGGTATCATCGAAGAAATCGATGAGGACGGTTCAGGAACTATTGATTTTGATGGTAAGATCTTTTGAATGACTAAACATTACTCTAAATTGTAATCCAAAATCCACTTTTTTAATGACAGAATTCATAGAAATGATGACTGGTTAAATTTAAACTACAGTACACTGGTCTTTGCCGGACCGGCAGAGACCTAAGAGCTAAGAGACTGGCTTGCTATGCA
Organism: Ceriodaphnia dubia; assembly: GCA_022539655.2. Taxonomy (NCBI): domain Eukaryota; kingdom Metazoa; phylum Arthropoda; class Branchiopoda; order Diplostraca; family Daphniidae; genus Ceriodaphnia; species Ceriodaphnia dubia. The sequence goes on along the minus strand of JAKUCG020000214.1, from coordinate 1,128,206 downwards.
TTAAATATGTTTAAATTTTGTCTGCTTATTATAAGGCTAAATTGGGGGGAAAAAAATACTAGCGCCTCCTTGTTTCCATCAAGGTACTCATAATACCCTCAATCTCTTTGTCGGCAAAACAAACATGCTAAAAATGGAAACAAAGTGAAATCAGAGGGGGAATTAAGTTTTACCAATGCTTCGCACAATGTATTCTGACGGGTGATACGCATAACGAATGACACGGACACGTGTCTAAAAAGTAGATAGCTACCATTTTGCAATGAAGTGCCTTGCAAACTTGTAATACAAGTTGTTCCATAATACCAAGTTTTTTACAAAAAAAGTTTAAAGCGACTCATTTTCTCACTTCCTGGATACGCTGGAAAAAGTAAGTTTTACTAGATCGGGTATCCGACGCGAAGTACGCGGCGATGCGGTCACAGGATCTAACACCAGCCTTGCATTACAACCTTGCATTGCAACAATAAACATTAATGAGGGAATCCAATCTCAATTTTGGAGATAGGGGCTTTTCGTAGCAGATTCAAATGACGCATGATTTATGATGTATGACTACGTGAGCGCTCTCGTAATCGGGTATTCCCCGGTTGACTAGATGTTCACGTGTTTTCAATATTTGCAAATAAATTTTTCACCGTACTGCATGTACGTACATGGACACGCGCACAGAATACTTACGTACACTTATCGATCTGATCTTGATGAAAAATTCGATCTATTTCTGGAAGTTTATTAGGTTCAACTGCCGATGCTCGAATTTAGGGTTCGTTATTGGTCGGGTGACATTCGATTAAGTTAATTAACTTTTCCAACGCGTTGATGTACTCGCCGAAGGAGGACTCATCACCAGCAGCGTTTACAGCTGATAATAGTTTTACGCTGGGGAGGTGGGGACTTTCAGTCGGGAGTTACTAGTTAGAGATACCTTCAATGGCATTTAAATTGCAAAAAGGGGTACATTTTCCACCAGTTTTGAAAATTTTCAAGTGGTCTTGTGACGATTTTATCAGGGGCCGTAAGTCGAGGTGTATCAAGTTTGAGTGCCTTGGCTATACATACAACGGATTCGATTCATATGATTACAAAGAACTACGTAAGTCATGGCGGTGGTTCTTATTTGAAAAATACAAAACGCTCATATTTTATGAACACACTTTATTACGGAGTTACCGATCCATTTATGAATAATCTACAAGTCTCACAATAAATGTGTTTCCAGTGGGAAACAATGCATGTAGCCTACTAGTTTATGATGAAGCATATATGAAGGAAGCTCGAACGGGTGGGGACGCTATAACTTTTATAATCTTATTATTGGACATTTGAAAACTGCAGAGTCGGAACGCCTGGCTAGTTCAGTATCAATAAAGAGGCAACGTCACAAAAGCTAAAAGTTAAATGAAAATGACGAATTGGATATCTTTACATGGCTTTGTACATTATGATGGCAAGCAACAACGACTCAACGAGAATTTGCGTCAGTCTACTCAGTCCCGACCTACGAAAGTCTTCATGCCTCAAGCCGCTGAAAAATTCTAAATCATAAAAAAAATTACAAAGGGGCATGAAAATTCATTTTAAAATGCTGAATGATGCATTACAAATAAATTAGGCCTACCCTAGTATGGCAGAAGCGACGGAGTCCATTTGAGACTGCGGATCCGTTGCCTTTTTCGAAGGTCGACTATATCAGCAATTAGGGCTATAGTTAACGACGTGTACGCAAATGCAGTATACGTATACGTATAAGACGACGTTCCTAATTTTCCGTCCGCAAGTCCGTTTTCTGATGTGCTGTTAGCTATCCCAGGGTAACCGACGGCAATTACACGGGAAACCAACCCATAAGCGAAGGCTTGAGCAAAGGCAGTGTAGGGATGCGCGGTTGTTTCGAATGTTTCAAGCTCGCCCCATACTGTACTGTTAGCGTCATATCTGGTTGCGGCAGCAAGGACCAATAAACAAGAGAAACCAAATAGGGTTGGAGTGGTACACATTTTGAACTGGATGTGACGGGGATAGGTTACATACTGAATATTTATAGGGTCTATTGAAAAGAGTGACCAAATGCTGGATCCTGCAAACTGGCAAACACCGGTTCGGTGAACAATTAGGTAATGTCGACTAATGTAATACGACAGAGCCATATGGACACATTTACAGTATATATCGACGTTGGGACAGTTGCGTCGTATTTTTTTAGATGTTTTTATTCAACAGAAATAACGAAAAAAGGATACGTCCACATTATATTCGCCTCGCCAAACTGGAAAGAAATTTCCATGATATAGCTATACAAATAGAAATGTGTCAGCAAACTTTGGGTCTTTGGGAATGCCAGATTCAGACTTGTACATAAAACGACTTAGTAGACTAACACATAGAAACCCAAATAAAGCTGCAGGTGCATGTGTGTTTTATAGAAACGTGGAGGCTGCACGTTTATAATAGCTAATAGAAAACGTGTGTATCAGATTAGCATATAGCTCGTATCATCGTCATCGTATATATGTTCTCGTATAACCACACCTCTCAGCTCACCATTCAGGGCCAATCTGTATTCTGTATCCTTGTTTCAAAATACACGTTCCATTTGATTGTGTACTCATATCCTAAACGCTATATTTAAAAAAAAGTTTTGATTGCGATAGATTCCGCAGTACCAGTTACTGTTCCATGTAAATCTTAAATGGATGTATCCCTTTAAATTCATTATTAATAGGACAGAGTCACTTCATTGAAGAAATCCCCTCTGGCGCTGGTATGTTACTGATGCTGCGTTATTAGTATTTAAAATTTTAAATTCAATTAGCCTAGTACGGTAAGCGTTCCATTTGTTGTTTGTTCTTCAAACCAATGTAATTTTTATTATTGCTAATGACGATGCAGAAAAACAATATTTTTATAAGTCGGTGATCCAATGGCGGTAGGTAAGTAGACAGCAATAAAAACAGCTGATTTCGTTTACTGCTCCATCCTCTTTCGGCAACTAGCCTACTACATACTTTACCCCCAACCCCTCCATTCTCCCCCTTTTTTTATTGACACTCCTCCCACTCGTGATTCGACCGGAATGGACCAAAAAAGGCACCACCAGGCTTTATCCGACCACAGATACTATACCCTCTGGTCTCTCTACATGTTTACCGCGTGTCAAACAATATAAGAATCAAAGGTGCCCAGCAATGTGCTTCTTGCAACTTAAAATAATATTTCTGTTTTGACGGTTGTTAAGATTCTTTGAGAATGGGCGGTGTGGTAGGAATATGTAACAAACACGTTACAAGCCTATCGGTGCCTACTATATATTTTTTGAAAATAGCCTAGGTATACACTAAACATTTTGTTGAAAGATTGCACCACGTAGGCTATTCGACTAGATACGGTACGTAATACAACATCCTGCATCATATCATAGGTGGTTGGAGTCTGCCACCAAGGTTGTTTACTATTTAGTCAAGAAGAGAGAATACTGTATATATAGGTGACGCGGCTGAAACGCTATTTCTGATAGCGAATTGATCTTTGGATATGCGGGTCGGCCAACTGATAAAATTCATCGAGTAATTTCTCCATATCGCTTTAGTTATTGACTACTGGACACGTAACATCAACATCCGATTTTAGTCAGTCTATCATCAATATGGTCCAAGCAGTGTCTTTAATTTTCTTGGTCTTCTCCCCATTACTAGCGGCATCCTTTAGTTTAAGCGCCGCGGGGAAATGGAATAACGAAGTTCCTCTCCAAGAACCTGCTGCTCATCATGTTGGCCGCTCATTACCACTTGCTGATTTCGAGTCTGGTGCAATGAGTCCGTGGATAGACGAGTCGGCAGCCGATGCCAGGTGGGTTGTCGAAGATTTCGGCTCGCCACTTGATGCTACGCAACCTGCTCCTCAGCCAGCGTCTGGCACCAAATACCTTCGCGTAACCCGTCCGGCTGGTACTACAGGTCAGGCAGTTTTGCGCTCCGAGTCCTTTACAGTGGAGCCTGGTGATCAAATCAGTCTAAGCTTCTGGATTCGTTCGCAAATTATTCAAACAAACAACCTTGAGGTTAATTATTGTTTTCATCACTTTCTTTTTCCTTCAACGACGAGTTGTATTTCATTTTTTAATTTTTACGTTATCTTACAGATCTATTGGTCGAATAACGGTGTTCTAGAGAGGCTTTTAAGTTTGGTGGAATACTCATCTCCGACCAACTTCGAGTGGCGTACCGCTACTGTTGTTATTCCGGCCACGCAAACTGTTCAGACAAGGGTGAGTAGCCTACTGTATAAATTGTTAGAACTATTTTCTCTGGGGATGTTTTGCCCCGATTTTTCTCTCAACAATCTGTTGTGTAACTTGTGTTGTTTGTTTAGATTTCGATTTTCGGATTTTGCAACGCTGGTAATGTTGACGCAGTGGCAATCGATAATATTGTTGTTGAGCCATCAGGTATACATAGAAATTGGAAATGAATTGAAACATTGTAAATGTATATCTAAATTAATTATGCAAATGTGATGTACAATTAAGGTCAAATTCAAACAACGACGACTCCCGGCACAGGTACGGATTCTACTACAACTGGCACTACTTCTCAAACAACAACATCGACTTCGTCTCCAGGTACAAGTCCATTTAAATGTTGAATCAGTTGACATTACCACTGCATTACCATGACTTAAAAATTAGCGGTATGGCCTTAATATTCAATTTATCCATACTAAGGCACTTGCCCCACAAACCTTGGACCTGATCAAGTCAAATGTGTGACGTTGAGTGGGAAATGTTATTGCTTCTCACTTTACAAGGTAAATAATGAAGACTTGTACAAAGATTACTCCAATGAACAAAGACTGATAATGACTAATCAAGTTGTGCACCTTTTTAGGTTGATAGCTGGTTCATTGGCGATACCTATTGCCGAAACAATGGAGCAAATCTACTAAGTTTGGAAACACAGACGGAGATTTCGCTTATCGATAGTTACATAACAAGTGCAAGTTCTGGTATCGTCCATTTAAAAAAAAACTCCCTAATAAAGTTTTAAACTTTTAATGTTTCATACATGCGCCTGACATGCGCACGATAGCTGACACATTTATTTGATTCCCCCCCCCATACCAGGTCTGGACAAATATGCTTACTGGACCTCGGGACAATGGGGTTCAAGTGGTTATGTTTGGACTGGATCAGGCCAACCTTTTTCTGCTACGTATGAATCTAATAGCATTACTATTATCACGAAGGAACTGGCACTCATTGCGTTTATGTTTTAACAGTAATTGGTACCCTGGCCAGCCAGATGACAATACCTCAGGCTATTGCGTCAGGTTATTAACATACTGCGCCTTCTTTTCTTGTGTTGCTAAATAATTAATCAAAACATATTATTTTACATTCAGATTGTTTTATGGAACCGACTACGCTGGGCGTTGGAGTGATATTATTTGCACTGGTGCGGGATACGCCCCCTTTTATTTTATTTGCGAATTGTAAAGAACACGTAACCGCTCTGTTGCGTACCGTACACAAACAGAACATCTTTGCGAGAATCCTACGATTTTAAAATGTTCAATACAATATCTTGGAAGCGTATTAGCCGTGGTTTTAATATTCTACTAAATTAGCATTTTAGAAAGACTTTTAGATATAGCAATAATCCACAGTATGTTTGAATTTATTTACCATACGCACTAAATTTAACTGCGTTAAACCTGTACAGAATCTGCGAATAATTAAAAGACAACGTGAAAATTGGATAATTTACCAGCGTATGATCAAAGTTGCTGCACATTTCACCATGGTCCCGATTATTACAATGTAGTAGCTTTTGAATAAGTAGAAAGAGCAAAGCAGAACACCGATGGTAGTTTGTTGCGTTTTTTACATTATCCCAAGGTTTTTTCTGCTGTGTTCTAGATATTACTAACAATGAAAATATGGTAGCCTAGTACATAGGTGGTGTAGCATCGTAACATAAAAAGGGGCTTGCAAAATAGATAATACTAAAAAATATCTCAAATTCCAGCTTCCGGTGAAATGTAGATCATGCCCAATTATGCCGCAAGCGTAACCGCATGCGCATCTTATTCATTTTGGCCTTTTGGGCTGCCATAATGCCGCTTTAGCGTTGCCCTGGGTAGTCGACCTTCAGTTCACCTGGCGTGGAATGACGACTGTGGGTTTGTGGAATTTGGTGTTTTCTGCCGACTCGGTCAAAGCACGTTCTACTGATGTCGATGGCGGTTGCCAATACAGTATAAAGATAAACTGCACTTTGGAACTGTCGGAAATCATTATGTCGAATCGTATAGGGGAAGTTTAGGACTGACGACCAGCTTAGCTCCACGTAGTGAATTAGGATACAGGTTGCTATAAGTGTTAAAGTATAGAAACTCTAGTGACCAGCATGGCACACGTACAGTAGAAATGCGTGCTACAGAAGAAAGCAGAAGTTTCGTTTCCACGTTCCTACATCAACAGAAATTTTATCTGTAAAAACACCTGCGTCGAGATCGTTCCTCGCGATATTAACCAACTCGGCACTTCAACTTACATTGCGCTGCACGGCTATACGGCCGATGTCCCTCGCGCTCTGCATCGCATACAACTTCGACTTGCATAACGTATGCAAACACTATTGGAGCCCAGGCACCGCCGCACCGCTGACGACACGAATCCTAGTTTTTATTCTACAAACAAATCGATTACTTTTCAAAAGGGCTCAACAGCAGAAAAATTCAATGTGGGTTGATGTTCCGCTTCGAAACACTCCAGCATCGGATTATAGACAGATAAGCCTCATGATAAAAAACTACCCTATTTCTTGCATTGTAAATTTTATAGCAACAACAACTTTGTTCCAATCTAACAATTTTGACTCGACATAGAATTGTTAACATTGTATTTCAATGTTAGTTAGTCACAGGCCCATTACAATGAGGAAAGATTGTTTAAGTTGGCGGTTGTGAGAGTGAGTCGACCCCGTGGTTTTTAAGAAAGGACACCAAAGTACCCGGAATTTGCTGGCCGTCAAATGGGATTTGATTCCGACGAAGGGCTTGAGCACATAGACAAGTGAGGAGTGGGACATTTTTGTTAATGAAAGACTGGAGAATGGGACAATTCATTATAACAGCACGTTTCTTTAGAAAATCCAGGAGTGAATGTCCTTTCGGGTTGAGGGAGTCAGACATTACTAGATCAAGATGAGCTCCAGCGTCTACCAAGAGTTGGGCTTTCTGGACAAAAGTCGTGACATTAGAATGGTTCAATGAACGTATCAGATATATAAATGGAAGATCGCCTCTATAATCTTTGGCATTGGGATTGGCTCCAGCTTCAAGAAACAGCTTGACCAAATCGATTTTTTCGGTAGGATTACAATGACAACCAAAATGAAGAAGACTCGGCACATCGGAAAAGCAATTGGTGATGCGGATAAAACGATCGAGCCAAGTTGAAAACTGTTGGTTTTCCTCATGACTTAATGGGGGCAAAATCTCCGTCAGAGTTAAAACCAAGCAGTATATGGAGGATAAGGCCTCTTCTATATTGTTGATCAGATTATCACCAATGTGCAAGTTGAGTTTGATAAAATAGTCTGAAATAAAGTTGATGATCTTCATGATATTGGCAAAGCTTCTGTCGAAGCTTATTCTGTCCTCTTGATCTCTATCATTGAGCGGTTCTTCTTCCATCTCGTCGAAACTGCGTGCCAAGAAACCCATAGTTCGGGTGATGATATCGAAGTATGGCAATAAATTAACATGGTCTTCCCATTTAGCACGAGTCGGAGTTTCAATCACCTCTAGGATGAGCAACGTAATGTTAAACACGCGGCGACTCTGTTGGTTCTCACATAGCAGCGGAAGCCTCCTGTCCAAAATACGACAGATGAAAAACGGATGAGGGTCGGTGTCGAATTGATTCAAAATTCGATGACTAATTAAAAGAGCTTGATCTTGGAGAAGATGAGGCGGCGAGGTGCTTATTTCTTGCAGTTGCTCTAATGTTGTAAATTCATCAGTGTCATCGAAAACTTTTCGGGCGAACTCGGACACCTGATAAGGGACTTTGGGAAAAGCTGGTTCTCCATCATTTGTTAACTCCCGAAGTCGCATGGCCCACACCCAATACTCTAGCCCGTACCCACGTCCTCTTCCAGCATCATCTTTATGTTCAAAAAAATCATAAAAATTCAGCAAGTAGGCAGCCCCCAGCAATTCCAGAATGTCTATCTTCTGCCGTCGAGTGATCAGGTTTGATTGCACAAAATTCCAATAGAAAGGAAACCTATTATCGAGGCTTCGCATCTCTTTCTTGATGAGGACATCGACGATGGAGGATGGGCACCATGAAAACGTTGGTTGTCCTCATAGAGAAATTATGGCAGCGAATAATGGTGGTACCTCCAAATATTCCACTCCTTTCCACATAAATCTTCCAAATTGATGAATGTGGACATTCAGGTTGTTGATCAGGAATTTAACCATTGCTTTGTGATTTCCACCAATCGCTAGTAGAAGAGGAGTCTCTCCATGCTTGTTGAACAAGTTGGCTAGCTTGCATGTTTCTTCGAATCCATTAATTTCCAGGAACTCCCTTATTTCATCAACAGAGCCTTGTTTCACAGCTTGAAAAAAGGCGTTGTAATGACTCTCACTTAAATCCATGATGACAATTTGTTTGCTTCACCTGCTTAGGAAAAACACATTTTTAAGGACGCAGTGGACAAGGAAGAATTGTAAAATAGCATGTTCTTCACTACTTCTACTGGAACATTTAAGAAGATACCATACCAGCATCAAGGGCGAAGCACGTCCAAAGCCAAACTTTCCAAAAGTAGCGCAGCTACACTGTAATGATTCAATCTAAATGCTAAATAGACTGGAACTGGAACACGAGGTGACGTGAAACGATGTAGCTACGAGCTACGAGTAAGAGTTTTACGACGGGGAACAAACAAGGAACAAAGGAAGGCGGGAAACGCCGAGAATAAGACTAAAAGAGTAGACGACACACAGTGACACACCCACCCGGCACCCACCACATTCAATCTCTAAAGTCTCAGCAATTCAGCATGAGTATAACTACTAAACAGCTTCCCAAGCTTGATGGTTGATGCATAACGCACTTAAAATATTCTGCTCCGCTACCGCTAGAAAGAAAGCAGAAAATATAAACAGCGATTTTGTTGTCAAAGCACGCCTTTTAGGTGAACCTTATTAAGCCCAAGTTCGTAAGAATCAAAATGTTTGATGTTTCCTTACTCCGTCAACACTAGTAGTCAACAGGGTACATGTGCATGCTGTGTGCCTAAGGGAGGGGGAAAGGAGTGGTAAAAATTACCCTCACGGGCCGTGCGGGGTAATAGCAGAGTTAGGCCATTGGTACCCCTGATGGTCATGGGGGTTTTTATTAGGTATGACCAAAAATAGAAACTGGGCCGGGATAGGCATCCTGTGACAACAGGATGCAACGACGTAATGAGATGCTTTCGGTAAAAATGTTGTTTTTATGGTGGTCATATAGAGGAGCAAGGGAAATTTTATTCGTGGTTAAGAACTTTATTATTCATTTACAAAGCTACATCAAACTGAACTCAATGAGGGATACTTAATATTTGTAAATTAATACAGTTTACATTATGGAGAAATTAGAAGAAAATGTAAGCCGGTAAAGAATAAGAACTGTTAGGACATGGCATGACGCATGCGCTTCCGGATATCCATGTCCTTCAACTTCAGATGATTTTGCTCCGATTCCGTCTCGTCGTCGTCATATGGAGCATCTACGTGAAAAACGTCACTAAACTCGCTACGACCGATGCAGGTCTCAGCTGCTACCCGAATTTCCAGCGACGACCCCTTTTTGCAGCTGATGACAATATCTGTCTGGCCAAACTTTGTCGTCTTTTGCTCTGCCCACGAGTCTGCAGAGGCCCCTTTCAATCTGTACTGGACCAAAAAATGACATGGTATTAAGCCCAAGTCAATGTAATTCCATTCAACATGAACGGGCGTAGTCAATCCCTTGGTTCTTTTGGACCCGTTAGGCGAAGCCCGAATTCGCAGGCTGGTTGGTGTGCCAGGCAATCGAATCAAATTTTCCAGAAATGGTTCGTTGCCTTGATAGATGGAGTAATGGCAGGAAAACTCAAAATTTTTGCTGTAGGTAATAAAGAATTGCACTGTGCTTTCAAGGTGCTTGTTTTTGTCAATGTAGTTTGTTAGTTCATGAATTTTGCCCATCACCTCCTTCAGTTTACTTCGATCCGTTTGCCATGGAATTTTGTTTTGAGCCTCACAACTGCAAACTGAAACCAATTCATCGTGCATTTCTACACAATTCTTCATGGCTTCGAGAAATTCACTGGTCCATTCGTCCAGTGAAGGAACGTTCAGCACTAATGTGTTCTTCTTGATACCATCACCATAACAATCGGCCAGCTTGTCCCTCATTTGATTTGCATTGGCAAAGAAAGTGGTTCCTCTGATATTGGCTAGTTTGGCTTCCATATCCAATTCGTTCTTCTTGAATGTGAGCCACTCTTCCAGTTTGAAAGGTTGAAAAATGTTGTGATCATAGACGATATCGAGGACATTTTCAAATTCTTTGTCTTCGAAATTTGCTTCTAGACGCGTATCCAAAACGCTCATCTTCCAGCTCGTTCTCACTAGCCCTTGGTATTTGGCTACGGTGTCTCTAAACTGAGACAGAGTTTGACGATGGGATCCTTTGGTTTCCTGGTAAAATGCCTTTGCTTTGGCGCTATTGCGTTCCAAATCCTTCATAATTGAATAACCATATTCCACTCGACAAGAAGGGATGTTGTAGTTGAGTTTTGCCAGTGGGGATCCGGTACCTTTCAGTGGAGAGAGAAAGACAGTAACCGGAATTGTTTTGTTGTCTTCGTCCTTTTTTTCAACAATTTCTTCAATTAATTGAAGACAATCTCTGTAAGCGTCATAGATTCCGCGTTTGCAATGATTATGAGTTGGCGTTTGGAGATCGGCGTACAATCGGCATTTCAAGCGGTCAAGCTGACGAACCTTCTCCCTGACCAATTCCTCCTTGAAGTCGCACAATCTGTTCTCATTTTTCAGGGACGCCTTCAATTGGATCATAAACTTGGTTAGATTTTCGTATTTCTCTCTGTAGTTTGGGCTAGCCACGCCTTCGTCGAGATCCTCGGACGCGACATAATATGCGTCGGCACCGTAGATGATGCCCACCACGACATGAGTTGCTTCTGGATTGGGGTTCACTTGACCGCTCTTATGTACAAGACTTTGCAGGTTCAAGTATTCCTTTCTGGATTTCAAACGACAAACGAGGGTACGAGTAATGTTGTTCGGTTTCCATCGATCTTCCAAGTATTTACTGGCTCCACGGTAGTCATCAATGAAGCCAGCCAGAACAGAAGCCTGAGTGTGTTCATCAAGATTCATGTGTTCTTCCCATTTGTTGGAATCTGGATCAACAAGGTTCAATTTCATTTTGCATTTCTTTTCAACTTTAGTAGCCTTGGTCAAATCAAAGGAGTCTCGCCACTGTTGCCCATCTGTAACATAAAAATGTCCATAATTTAAGTCAAAGATACAGACAAAGTCACGCATACAATGAACCTAACTTGTTTTGTTCTTTTGTCAACTTGAACAAGAATAAAACAAGATCAAGCTGGTCTTGGCTTGAATCATAATTCAATTAATAATGGCTAGTATCCACAACAAGTACATCATAGAGCGAACAAATCTAAGAGGCTATATCAATAATGAACATTATACTACCTTGGGTGTGGCTAAAAGGTGGACTTGGACTTGGACTTCGGGGTACCTATTCGGTGGACTTCAGGCAGTGGACTTGGGCCTTGAGGTCCACTGAATAGTCGTATTATCTCGACTAAAAGGTGGACTTGATGCGTGGACTTCATTTATTTAATTGAAAATATTTTTTGTAAATAATGTTCTGATTCTGACAAAAAATAAAGGCCTTTTTAATATCGATAGAGATAAATTCATTAAACTATGCAATACAAGTTTATTAATTCCCATAGTTTTTTAGTAATCCCATACCTTAATTACCTTCTCGAATGTGGGAAGGGGGATATACGAATTTACTTTACTCTTCCCCCAACCTTTTTGTTAATTATGTCTAGTGTCTCAACACCTCTAACGACGTGTCAGTGTTCTACTTGCGTTCAGCGTTCTCTGTTCAATTTTAGAAATCATTGATTCGTTACTTGTTTTACACGATGGCTTCTTGTGTCGCGAAGAAGAGAAATAAGAAGAAACGTCAACCCCGAAATGCCGATCAGGATCGTATAAAACTATTTGAACTTGACTCAGGAATAGAGATTTCAGAAGTAGTTGCTGTTCGTCCAAAACCTGGTTTTCAGTACATTTTTCAAAGTTCTAGTGATATCGTGGCCCAAAATTGGCGGGCAGACGGATTGAGATGGAGGCAGAATGCCAGGAAGAAGGTAACTTACGGCACCATTGAATGCTTTCGATACTACTTCAAATTACAAGTTGGGCCAAAAGAATATACCACTGACTTTGCTAAGCATGCTATAGAGTGTCCCTTGTTTCCGAACAAAGTTTTAATATGGTACGAGGGTGATGACTCAGTAGTCGTGGATTTTTCTCATGGAAATTCCAACGATCCAGATGAGATTTATACACGTAGCGCCCCGTCCTTGCTGAAACAGATGAAGGAACCAACGGAAAAACAGCCTGTACAAGTTTTTGCCGAGTTAGTAGCTAATGCCTCAAGCGAGGTAGACCGGCATAGAATTGATGGCCCTCGCAATATCAAGCAAGTCCGAAATGCCCTACAAGCATCCCGCGCGGCCTTGCGTTTGTCGCCGGACAGTATCTACAATTTATATGAATTATATCACGAAACCGGATTTGTGAAAGACATCCATCTGGCTCCATCTTTAATAACCATTTGTTTTCGAGAAAGTATGACTTGTTTTAATGTTTAATTATAGTTGTTTTAAACTAATTATATTGAAACTATGTAGACAGAATTGCCGAATTTAAAAGCCTTTTAGATCGAACAGACTTGCCATTCCAGTGTTTGGCTTACGATACTACATTTGAAATGGGTGATTTTTTCGTATCCGTCTTAACATACAGACAAAATGAGTTTGAAAACACCCCTGTTATCCCACTTATGTTTATGATCCATGAACGTAAGTGGGAATCTGTCCACAACTTTTTTTTTATGCGTTTGGCGGAAATAATTCCGGAGTTGAATAAGTCTAAAAATGTCGTCTTTGTTACCGACGAAGAAAAGGCCATTGTTAATTCAGTAAAGAACAATTTTCCGGAACTTAAGAGATTTCGCTGTTGGCTACATGCTCTTGCCAATATCAAAAGGAAGCTGACTGAGTTAGGAATCAAGGACAAAATTCAAAGAAGAAAGTATAAAGACGACTTTGTACGTCTTCTGAATCAAGAATCAGACGCGGGATATAAGACTGTGCTGGCAGAATTCTATTTAAAAAAATGGGACAAGGTTAGAAACGTTTATATATTCATGTTCATGAACATTCATATTGGTCAGTGTAATAGTCCATTAACCATTTTCTATTTTTTCTTTAGAAATTTGCTGATTATTTTGACGCTTCCATCGATGGTGATATGAATAATATGGGCTCTTGGGCTCTTGCTCCGTTTGGTATCTCTCTACTCACAACAAACCAGTCGGAGTCATTTAACGCCACCATGAAGAGATTCCAAAACTGGAAGAAACTTCCAATTGACATGATCATTATATCCTTTTTGAGATTAGAGGAATTCTTTTCTGCACGGATTGCCAGAGGACATTATGGACTCGACGACTACAAATTACGGAAGCACCTTGCAAAGTACTATCCCAGTGAAGGTGCACTAATTCCAAAGCAAGAAACACAAGAACAGCTGTTGGAACGTATAAAGAAGTCACGGTCGGAAGTTTTCGGCGAAACTTCGGTACAGGTCTTTGATGCATCTAGTACCCAAGCTTAAAATACTAATTTATTTACTGTAGGCTAACGTGGATAAACTTGCGCCATCGAACGATCAAGTAGAGATATCGAATGACACAGCCACGGATCATACAACAATTCCCTCGTCTACAAAATTCGTGTACGTTCCAAGTGAAAGTGCTATGGAAAGAGCAATTAAAATCATAGAAGAGAAGAAGATATACCTTGTTCCGGAAGCACAAGCCTGGATGGTAGAGGGGTCGAGCGGCGACAAATATACCGTGTCGCTCTTTAAAAAAGGTGTGCGTCAACCGAAATGCAGCTGCGCTGCTCCGACGACATGTGCGCACCTTATGGCCGCAATGCGTTCAATCGACTGTGAATGGACAACTGGAACACGGAGTAATACATCTGTTTTGCGAAAACGTGCGCTAAAACGCCCATACAAGCAGTGCGGAAAGAAAAAACCTTGTGTTTTGGATAAAGAGGCGCACGCGAAAAAGGCGAATGGAATCATTGTAAATATTTTCTTCTTTATGTTACCCATCATATACAGAAATAATCTAAAATTACTAACTGGCAGAATGATGATGAAGACCTCACCCAAGATCAATTGGAAAGGCTAGCGGAAGAGACCGACATGGACATTTGTTCTGCAGGCGACAAGGTATATGCTAAGAGCTAATAATGTGCAACTGGGCATTGATCTAATTTTTATTTTGCCCATTTGAAGGATGACGCGCCTTTGGTGGCAGATGAAAATCCAATTGATTCCAGTTGTAGTCCAAAAAACCAACCCGGCGCATTTTGAGTGCAAAAAGAAAGTTAAAATCTGACTCACTGAATCCTATCTCTCCTGTCTCTTCCAGTTTGCAAGTTACTGAGTCTACAGGATCAGCTCCAGAAATTAGTGTAGAGATTCTTCAGCTCAACGTTGAGGCCAGTTCTGTTATAGTTAGTCCTTATAAAAATGTAAGTCAGGCCCCAGACGTTGTTGAAAAGGTCCTACCTATCCCTAACGGTGGTCGATCGCTGAGAGAGAAAAAGGTCAAAGATCCGAGAGAAGACAGACCGTTGAGCAATGAACAAATTCAAACATTGCGGAAAACAGAATGGCTAAGCGATGAGCACATTGATGGTGGTTTAGTGCTGCTGCGTAAAGTAAATGAAGCAGTTGGCGGCCTCTACAACCTGGAGAATGGTTTAGTAGCTTATCCAAAGGCAAATGGAAAGATATGGGCTCAAGTTCTACACAATGGACGCCAGACTGGTGGACATTGGTCCGTAGCTGCTTATGGTTTTTCGTTTATCCCCGAAGGAACTATTGCTATTTATGACAGTTTAAATTACGAGCCCAACAGTTTTGTAAAAGCATCCGCCGCAAGTCTTTTGAGGACTACAGAGCAAAACGTTAAGTTAAGTTTATTGCCATCGTCACAGCAAAAAAATTGTTATGACTGTGGTGTGTTTGCGATAGCGAATGTGGCGGCACTCTTGTTCAACCTAGACCCTTCAACAATCGATTTCAATGCTAATGTTATGAGAGACCATTTAAAACATTGTTTAAGAAACGGCCAAATGACACCTTTTCCATATTCCGTCTCCGTGCCGTTGATTCCTCCTGCTCCTATTAATATTATTGTCGAAAAAATTTATTGTTTATGTCGCCGACCCAAAAAATTTAAGGTCACTAAGGCGATTACTAAAGACGAAGAAATGTTACAATGTAAAGACTGTTCTGAGTACTACCACAGAATTTGTATACCTCTTTCCTGTGGTTCCATGTTAAAAAAAACAAGTCCATTTGGACTTGCCCATCTTGTTCTGATTCAACGGTATGACATATGTTTTGTTTTTCTATTACTTTTAACCTATGAACTTTACTGAACCGCATTTTATTATTACTTTGTATCTGTTGACACCCGGTTTTTTTTAAATAAAAAAAATGTTTCATTGTCCAACCTCATGGTCCACCGTTTAGTCACTTAAGTCCACGCTTAAGTCCACTGTTTAGCCCTCTAAATCCACCTTTTTGGGCCTTCAGAAATGGCCAAGTCCACTGCCTGAAGTCCACCGAATAGGTACCCCGAAGTCCAAGTCCAAGTCCACCTTTTAGCCACACCCTACTACCTTCAACAAATTTATCTTGGTGGTAGTGGTACAAGTCGCCCAATTTGAAACGACGTCCCAGTGCAGCCATTTTTATTATTATGTGACCTTCTTCGATTCCTTTGTTCATAGCCATCGTCGTCCTTTTTCTCGAGTTAATAAGGCTTTTAAAGTGGTAACTGGGTAACTCTCAATCTAGTTATCTGCTGTCTTTAATTCAAAGTCGATCGGCGACCGACAAGTGTAAGTTACTCTATTTGAAGCAGACTTTAGTTCTTTCTATTCCATCGAAAACACAAATAGCAAACGCACTAGTCTCTAGGCTCTGCCACTGCACTGCATCTATTCAAGATTCCAGTCTTACAGCCTCCAGGAGCTTCCAGAAAAGAAAGAGAAAAATCAAGGCCAAGCAGACAGCACAGTACACACGGGGAACGGAGTACGGACGAAAATTCGCTTAATGGAAGTGGAAAGTGGAAGGCAATGAAGAGTTGCCAGAGTCCAAAAATCGCTGGATAATTTCGTAATATAAACCTGTATTTGTATAAACATCTAAAAATCCGCTCTTCACATCCGGTATTTTTGACATTTGATTTTTTAAAATTTTGTGAGATTTTAGAATTATTTTTGATATTTTTGCTTTCACAGATAATGAGAAAAAATTAAGTGGAACGGGTTAATGAAACTTGTAGTTTACCGATGAGATTCAAGTCAAATATATTTAAAAAAATGTATGTAAGATACTTTAAAATGGTACAAGGAACCAATCATGTGTTTTAAGTATCGAAAGTAAAAATTACAATTTTTTAAAAGTTACTATCCGAACCATCTGAGAAGCATGGGCATCGCCTTCCAAGCATCTTCGTGCTTTTTGAACTTGAGTGTTTGACAATTGGCTTCAATGTCCCACCAAGTGGTCATGTCCTTATAAATTTTTTCAGGTTTATTGGAATTGTGAAGCATGTTACAAAGTTGGCACATGCTACGTTTTGCACCTTCAGTTTTATCGTGAACGATATAGTGCTTTTTCCACCAAAAAAATTCGTTGTAAAAGGAGTCGTTTTCGTCCAGTGAAATGAGATAATCAGCTAAGAGCTTGACTGATTTAAAATCTGCCGCGTTAATGAAAGAGTGTGGAGGAGCCAGTCGTTTGTAATGTCCGTGGAGGTCAAAAACGATTGGGACAATATTGCAGCGCATCCGAGCGAAAAAAATGTCGGTGACATATTCGCCACACAGTGAGTCTTCCATTGTAAAATAGAATTTGTAATCACGCTCTAGTATTCGGTGGCAAGCTTCCTGATTTGCCGTTTCTCCATACATATCCTTGACGTCGATGAATTCTTTCAGTCGAATGATGTATTCGTCACGTGCGCTTAGCGATTCATTATTGATAGGTACGAACCAGGCAACTTTTTTGGTTTTCCCAGCCGCGTAATTGGTCGAGTCATCATTTACTTTGGCCAACAATGTCTTGATCAATTTTAAATTCGATAGATTCCTTCGTGTAAGATTACTGTCGACTACGGTAATCCATCCAAAAGGGTAGACAATATCAGAGTCCCAACGATACGTCATCGTCCAGTTGAAAAATTCGGCCATCGAATGCGTATTGGTATATCGCCATGCGGGCGACTCTCTGCTCCAGAAAACATAACGCTGATTGGTTGATCGCTGTAATGGTAGATCAAAAGGACTCCATCGACGTTGGTTAAATATCACAGCATCGTAACTCTCTATTAAGTAACTGCTGCGATTATTAGTAGTCTCGCACTGCCAAACTGGACAGTTGGCCTTTCGAAAGACATCTTTGCCTAGTCCAATATCAAAAGTCTGGTCATTTTTATAAGCTTCGTTCCAAAAAAGAATCCGCTTCCACTGCCCATCTGGCTTTTTCACGTTTTGAAAACTGAGATTTACCGGCTCAAGTAAAGTCTGAAGCGACTCACTTCCCTTTTTTACAACAATCTTTACTTCTATTTTCCACTTTAAGGAGAGCAACGCTATAAAAATAATTAAAATCAAGACCTTTAAACAAAACTGATAAGACTGCAAACGTTTTCTTAGCACCATTTCCGCGTGCCCAGACTTTTAGCAAATCGACGTATAGTATTGTTAGTGACAGTACGGTATGAGACGGTTGAGACTGAAACTTCGACTGAAAACTCCTTCTAAAATACATTTTTTATCAGAGAAAAAATCGACCGACTAGTAAGACCACGACGTAGAAATGTGTTTTGAAATAGATTGAGTTGTGGATAGTCGGTTTCCCGAACTGAATGACACCTGCACTTGCAGAATGTGAACAGACGTCAGCACTCAATTCAAAACACCACAATAATACGTACATGCTTAGCAAAGCGCAGCTGTTCGTCTATCTAAATGACATGTGCAGCTTTAAACCTCAATAACAAGTCACGTATTCTATCACTGATGGGATAGAAAAATACATTCAGAGTTTTACAAGATATCAAATCCTCTGCTCGTCTCTTGTAATTCAGTTTCATCATGAGTCGTCCGCTATTTGCTATAAATGCCTCCGAATATATATATACATATATATCACCCAATTGAAAGACTGGACAAGAAAAACTTGACGGACTTCATTCCCAATCGACTTTCAGTAGCCGCTTGTTAATTAGTAATTAGTTCTCATCAATAAGCTGTGATGAGCCATCACGATGTACTAGTATTACACTTAGTTCCCCTAACTTTAATATCGTATGGTTTACGAAACAAGAAAAGATCATCCGTTTGAAAGAGGAAGCATCGACCTTTTTTTAATTTTTTTCAAAAAACTATTGTCGGGTGAGAGCCCAATTTTGACATTACAGTAGGCTACTCACTAGTTGCTTTATGCGTTTACGAGTTTTTAAACTTTAGAAGGCTTAGAAGGTTTTATTTCATTATTATGAAGACCTTCCTTACGTTTGTGGTTTCAGCGGTTTCAGCCACATGAAGAGCCGAAGAAGGGAGGAAAGGCACGGGTGACGGGACGTCGGGAGAGGCGGCGCGCGGCGGGCACGGAAAACTAATTTTGAAATTTGGCAGAGAAGCAAAAGCTGATGAAAAAAGAGGAAGAGTTAACAAATAAACATTGTCTGCTAGTCGTTATAGTTCGACTTCGATTTACTTTCTTATTAAACCGAAGAGATCAGGTAATTATTTAAAGAATATTCAGGCAGTACAAATGAATCCGACATTTAAATGTAATACTGATTGAAAGACCAATAGGAAAACCTCAACTCCAACATGGCTACATATGAAGGACCCTTCCAACAACACTTTCTTCCAATGGTTGCGCTTGGGCGAGTTTTCAGGCTTGGAGATCTCTACAACTATTGCAATGACAATATTTTGTCAGGTAATGTTAGTAATGCATTATGTGCTGTCAAACTTTCAATTCTGATTTCATCGTAGGCTTGTCTTTTTTAAATATTTATTTTTCAAACGATACCTGACATTTTCAAAAGTCAAGTGCTATTGGTATGAAAATTAACAATGTGCATAGCACTTACTTTTTTCTTTTGTTGGCCCAAATTTTCCCTCACATTGATTAGCCTTCAGCTTGTTTCATCTTAGTACTTTTCAACTGTTGGCATTATTATTGGATATGAAGTGCTATATTACCTATGGTTTTACTTTATTGATTCTCAAGATATTGTTATCAATATTTCAGATGTTCGAATATCGTGGGACACGCCCCTATTGGCGTCGGCCACTCGAATGGAATTTGTTGTCGACAAACGATCGAGTAATCGTCGAAGATTTGTTTTTAACTCCGAGTTTGCCGAAAAAGCGAACTATAAAGGCATCGACAACCACCTAAAGATGAGTGTCGTAGCAGGCCTCGTCGATGAATTCCGTGGTGCCAGCAACTTCTTTAACGACCGTCCCAAACCGGGACAGGTCGCTTTTATTGTTTTCATTTGTGCCAAATCCAGAGAAAAGCATTTGGATCTGCAGTTGCTCATCAATCAAGAAGTTCCACGTCTTCTATTTGCTGGCGTGGAAGAAGAAGGACATCAAAAGTCTAATGCGACTCATATTGTCACCAGCGTCTTCTACGGAATCGAAGTCTATTGCATCTTTTACCAGGAAGCCGACGGTGGTGACGATGACGAAGAGGCCCGAAAAGAAATTTTAGAGTACTTGTCCAAGGTGGCGGAGGCATGGAAAGACACCTTATGGAAATTGGAATCTTTGAACGAATTCAAGAAACGTTTCAACAAGGAAGACGAACATCAGCTGGCCAGAATCAATTGTCGACTGTACGCTGATCTCCAGGTGGAACCATTTATTGACTGTGACGTCTTCGAGGCTTACAAGCAAACACTCGAACTGATGAAGACAATTCATTCTGAAGAAGTTGAAAAAGCCGTTCCTATCTCCATTCAGCTTTTTCCACTGAAATTCCTCGTCATGGAAACCTCAGATTCGGATGAAATGAAGTTCCATTATCGTGACGTCAACGACGACTTCTTGATCTCTCGTGCCTCCAACGTCATGGATAACTGGAAACGCATTGCCGAGATGGCGGAGGACATCTGCATGACCAATCAAGTATCAACAGATTGCTCCCCATTGCGCGAGTTTGCTAGCTGTATATTAAGATACCAGGTGTTTCAAAAAAGAATATGGAAGGATTCCGTCGTGAAGGCTCGCCAATGGCTCGTCCACGAAAATGCCCTTTTTAGGAATATTAGCAATGCCGAGAAACATCCGATTTTCAAATGTTCCCAGCTAGAAAAGTGGCTCAATTTCAAACTGGCGGAATTTGATATGATGGACTCAATGGCCCGCAGAGCTGGCAGAGGAATTATCTTAGCCGATAAAAAACAACTAGAAACACGGCTAGAGTCTGCAACAAGCAAACAGTACGTCGTCGTTCTTTTTGTTCCGCCACTGGATGAATGCACCAGTACGATCCTTACAAAAATGAAAAAATATGTCGACAAACAGACGAATCTAATTTTCACTTCGGAGCATTCATCTGAAGAGGAAGTGGAGGAGGAAGAAATCGACATAGTTCCGACCGTACAACAACCGTGGCACATGATCCAGAGAAAGCGGAAGCAAGTACTGAACAAAGTTCTCGAGCTGGCCAATCACGTTGAGAAAAACGAACAAATTTCAAATCAAGTCGAGTTTTTCGTCTCATTCAGCGAAAGCAGCAAGAAGTTTGGTTGCAGTTATTCCGTCTACGGTGATGGGAAGCTTTTGAAGAGCAACATTCGTCGACTTCCTGATCCACCCACTGGCCTACGAATCCATCACCCAGTCGTACTTGAAGCAAAAAGACCCAAGACGTCGTCCTCATGCATTTGTGTTGAATGGAACTATATCGACCTTGGTTTTCCTTGCCAATTTTTGGTCGAATACCGACTGAAGGACAGTTCAGACCCCTGGAGTCAACAGAAGACAACAAAGCCGGGCCAAACTCAGTTGTCCATCACCTTCACAACCGGATCAACACTGGAGATTCGAGTAGCTGCGGAGAGTTGCATTGGTTGCAGCGACTTTAGCGACGTCATCGACACGGACTCAAATGACGAAGTGGATTCGATTATGAAGAAAGAAGAAATTCCACTATTGCCACCAAGTGACATAAAAGTGACGACGATTACTGCAACTACAGCCGAGTTGGCGTGGACACCTCCAACTGGGAACCTTCGTCCAAATTTTCCCATCTTCTTCTTGGCGAACGGAATGGCGTGTTCCACTAAAGTGTTATCAGATCCGTGCAAGACCATTTACCGATTAGAACATCTCGAGCCCGACACGACGTATTCAGTTAAAATTGCAATCACTGCCTGTGAAGTGCCGAAAGACAGGAGTGAGACTAGCGAACCTGTTGAATTTACGACGAGTAAGAATATCCGTTTTGCTGAAAAACTGCTAGAGAGAAGCAAGAAGATTGGAAACGAAAACGGGTTGGATGTGTGCGCTGTTCCACTCACCAAACTCAACGGGCGACTCAAAACGGGCGAACGCTTCATGCTTGGCAAACCGGATGTCAACAAAACCAAAGAACATCGAACAATCCTGTTAGTTGGCGCCGCTAATTCCGGCAAGACGTCACTCATCAATAATATGGTGAACTATGTCTTTGGTGTCGACAGGGAGGATCCGTTCCGCTTTCAGTTAATCGATCCGTCTGGAGCCAACTTCCAAAAGAGAGTTGCTGTCTACGACATCTTTCAAGCCGATGAATTCCGCCTGCCATTTCCGTGTACTATCATTGACACCCCCAACTATGTTGAAGATGGCCCCGTCGAGAACCAGGAAATTACGGAACTCCTCCGTAAGTTTTTCGACGACAAGGACGGGGGCATTCAAGAAGTGGACATGGTCTGCTTTGTCATGGATTCTACCATACCGCAACTGATGCCATTGCAACTTTATGTCTACTGTTCCCTCATCACCATCTTTGGTAACAAAATCAAAGAAAACCTGGATTTCCTGTTTACGTCCGTCGATCAAGAAAACTTTCCCCTATGGAGTTCCATCCTCGACGCCGGTCTAATAAGTCACGGACCTTTCTTTCCCAGCAATCAGAATCAGATCAAGTTTCTTTTCAACCAGGAACCGGGCAACTTCCGGACCTTTTTCTCATCTCTGCAAACGAAGAGAACAAAATTTGTCTCATTATCAAAACAATTGCTCGATGAGAAAAACCGACTGGAAACGACAGTGAACGGACTTTACGAACGGCTGAAGAAAGACATGGCCAAATTTGAAGAGATGCGAAAAATTATCGATAAATGTGGAAAGAGAGACAAGTTTGAATTGGAAGTTACCAGATCGTGTGAAGTGATTTTGCCGTTTGGCGTGTATGTGACCAACTGCACCAAATGTAAAATGACTTGTCACATTAAATGTGGCATCAAAGAAAGTAAACTCTACTGTGATGTAATGGATCATTCTATGCCTGAAGAAATCCGTACTTGCCGCGTTTGCCCGGGCAAGTGTCATTGGGACGAGCATGGTAATGACACCACCAGGTTTGATTATCGCCAGGAAAAAGATAACATTTCTTTAGAGACCCTTAAGAACAAGTACGAAACTACACTGAAGCAGACGTTAACGTGGCCAAACTTTGAGAATATCCTGAAGACGGAATCCCGATCACAAGACACGTTGGTGGAGCAAGTTGAAACCATTTTGGTTTTGATCGAACGGCTTTGCAAAATAACTTGGCGGATTGATCCACATTCAACAAGTGGACAATGTGTCAAAGTCAGCGAGTACGTCGATGATGCGATCGGCGAACTAATCCGTGCCGAAAAAAAGGACAAAAGTTTCGGATTCGACGTAAAAATCGAACGGTTGGATCAGCTTCATCGAATGGCCTATTTGAATGAACGAGGTTTGCTAGGTTGCAGTGGCGAAGAGAGATACGAAAGCATTCTGAAACGCTGGGTCCCAGAACACTTAGAAAGGGAAGCGTCGATTTCATCTTCGGATTCTTCATCGGTTTCTTCCTCGGATTCTTCCTCAATTTCTTCCTCGGATTCTTCTTCTGGTTCTTCCTCGGATTAGTCCTTAATTGAAGCCGAAGACGAGTCTCAATTAAACGATATCATGTATTAAGTTGGATTCTTGAAATGTCCCCTCCGATTGTATAAGTCTTGAGTTTCATCTTAAGGAATAAAATGCAATTTGACCTTAGCCTATACATAACTGACTTTTTGTAACTTTTTTTCCCCTTTAAAAATGTTTTAGAAATATAGTAATTATTTAATTCCCGCCTCTATCCCTTAAAAAAACTTATGAAGAACGTCCTGGAAAATGGTGTCAGAAGCACCTGTTTTATTTCTATAACCCCAAGGATCGTTCAACTTGGAAAATGACTTTATTGCATTGTTCAACCGCGGTAGACGGACGGATAAGTAGGTTTGGCTGCAAAGAGTCACCGACTGCGAACGTCGTCGTGCACCAGTATTTTCACGAAAATTTCAAAGTCATTTTCAATCTTGTTGGATTCCAACACTAAATGTGTTTGCGAGGTTTAAAAAGCCATTTTTGTCGAATATTTTGGACATATTTGCCAGTAAGGTGACGTGCGATCTTAATTTTCGGTCTCTCAAATGAGTGTTCAGAGTGTTTATTTATTTATTTTTTCAGATATTTGATGATTTTAGGGTCACATTTTAAACAAGGACCATTGAGCCCGTCATTCTCCGAGTTACGTAATACAATCATATATAGCAGTGTGTTTGTTTCAGTAAATTCCCAAATTTTAAGAAAGGCTGTCAGTATTAAAGGTTTAATTCGATATGTAAAAAAGTAACTAGTCTTTAAAATGTTAAATTTCTAAAGAACCTGGTAAAATATATGTCTATAAATCATAGGTACAACCTTTGCTCGTGTCGGCTCGTGTTAAATTTTTCTCAACATTTATGGCTGACTGATTTGATGACTGTACAGCTTCCGGAACCTCATTAATTGTTGATTTCATTGCATGCTCTTAGTCCTAGTAAATATTTACTGGGTTTGCAATGTAAAATAAGGCATATCGTTTAGTGAGTCAAAGAGAAATCATGCCATTATAGTTCGATGATTTTCAAACGACGTGGGAATTGTATATAATAAAATACTTTTTCAAAGATAAAAATAGAAAACGAAGCAACTGAGCCGATTAACCAGAGAACAAACCCACTGCTCAAATTACCAACAGACAATCGAGATTTATTCTGGTCACCGTGACGTTGGTTATTAACCAGCAAACACTTGTCTGATGAAGGCACCACCCAGGATTGCCACAATTCAATCAGTCCCATCTCTCTCAAACGCAAAATCCTATGTGAAAATGAAGTAAGCCAGAATAAGTACTTTATATATAATAAGACATGAATTCGTAATCTACTTCATGTCAACACATAGGGTGTTAACGATGTATTCAACTATAATAAATAACATACTTTCCATCAAATAAGGCTACGTACATTTACCGCGAAGGGGTGAAACTTTCCTTCCGCGAAAAGCTCACTATGCGCTTTTATTTAACCAATTCGAAGTGTATAATTTGAAAGAAGAAAAGATCACACATCCCCAGTGCGTAGCCCATGTTGTTTGCTTGTTGACAAACACCCTACCTCCAAAATCTTTCGGCGCCCTCTCGAATGTTCATCAATTGCTTTTAAATACCTCCTAACAATATGGCCGACGCGCTGGGGATGGGTGATCTTTTCTTCTTTCAACTTATACACCTCGTTATACACTACGAATTGGTGTTAAATAAAAGCGCATAGTGAAAATTTCGTGTAAGGAAACTTTCACCCGTCGCTTTACATAATTCTCAAATGCAGTGTTTGGAAATTCATTCACTGACTTAAGTAAAAAAATCTGCTGATTCTGACTTTTGACGTACAAAAATTGACGTTGACTGGCAAATGGCACACTGACAGCACAGCGAATGGTAAATCCGCAATTCCGTCCATAAAGTATGCCACGCTTTTTTAAAGCCAATTTTTGACAACCTCCTTCCCTCATCTGTTACGCTTTTCCTCTACGTCTCCTGTTTCAATGTTTTTATGGGTATAGGGAAAACTTTGTCCGTCACACATTGGACGACCCCCCTCCCCCAATGGGTGGAAACTCAAGAATATGACCTAAAATTAAGGGTACGAGAATAATGCATAAGGCTATGTTACTCTTACCTTCATATTCTCTTGCCTTAAATTTGCCCATTTTCTCTCGAGTGTCCACCCATTACCCCCCCCCCCCCCCCCCAAAAAAAAAAAAAAAAAAAAAAAAAAAAAAAAACGTGTGGATGGGCGCGTCGTGTTACATAGGCGGTAAGTCATTTATATGATAGGCTATTTAAGTATATAGGCTAATCTAAACTTGAATCTATAGGTCTAATAAATTATTTTCATCAGTAAAGAGACGTACCCTCTACTCATCGTCTCAGTATATGGACTGTGTTTCCGTAGGGCTGTATACATATGGGACGAGGGCCAGAAAGTCTCCTTCATGAACGTATAGTCACACACGTTATTGGAGCTTTTTAACTCAGCAGCCAGGGTCTTTTGTATAGATGTTTTTGTCTTGAATTCAAAATAGAAATCAGTTTGATCATTAAATGTTAGAAATGAAATAGGTATAGCAAGTTTTCATTGTGCGCCATTCGCGCAATGTTTTCGCGTTGTATGCAGAATGGTGTCACATGACTGAGTCCGCTGGTTACATGCAGCCTTATGGGATTCTTCAGGGCTCCATTCCGATATTTTTCTAAATATTAATAAATTAGAAAAATTGTATTTTATAACTTTATGATTTTAAAATATCCGACTCATTGTCACAGTTGAGCCCTAAAAAAATTTCACGAAAAAATTTAATTTAAAGGTTCAAAAAGTCAAAATCAGTCGAGTCCCATAAAGCTACATGTAACCAGCGGACTCAGTCACGAGACACCATTCCGCATACAACGCGAAAACGTTGCGCGAATGGCGCACAGTGAAAACTTGCTATAAAATGTTATTTGACAAGAAAGTCACATACGCTTAGAAAAACAGCATATCCCTCTTTTACTTTTTTCAAGCAATCGGATGTCACATTACAACGAAGACTGGGTTCGTCTCGTAGCATATCTGAAAGGCGTTTCATAAATCCAGTGTGCTTTATGTTCTATTATCAAAATAAACTCATTTACTGTCAAAAATCCAAGCTGAATATAGTAGATGAGCACACATTTTGATTCCATCACTATCTTTCACTATCTTTAGTTCCAGCGGTTCTTGCAATGTATGTAAATAACTTTAGCCGACTTTAGCCTATATACCTGCAACATTAAAATACTGTCAATCGCAAATCCTCTGTCGACTGTGAGACGGACTCCTGGGGTGTCCGCTATTTCATAAAATGAATTCACAATAGGTTTTTGATTTGGTGCCGTTAGATGAGATGTCAGAGTACTAGAATATATCTGAACGAGAAAGAAACATCCCAAGCACCAGGCACCTGCCGCTACACGAATGGCCAAATGGTTGGTATAACATGTTTGCCCTGTATTTATAATAAATTTATCATTATGGTGAATATGTAGTTGGTGGGGATATGGAATAACATAACAGCTTTTATTAGGGCGATATAGCTTAATTTAAGAGAAAGACAATTCCGAAAATAACCAGTATAAATGCCAACTAGAAATACGGTTCCTCCCTATCAATTGGTGCAAATATTTCCGACACCAAGAATAACGCTACTTGTAATATTAACGTGGCAAATTAAATGCATCACTAATTAATATTCAAACTATTTCAGGGAAGGGATAACCTGATAATATGCCTATATAGGGTATTACTATTTATTATTATAAAAGGCGAAACTCGCAGGAGTGAGCATTACGGCCTGTTGTTTTTTATATTTGCAGCAGGATACAGGATAACAGCCCAAGAACAAACGCAGTGAAAGCAAACATATAAGATATTAACAAAATAAACGGATAATCAATTATTCAAGAATAATATGGAGGAAGAGCGTCAAGGGTTGTTGGCCAATTTGCAGAACAGAGCTGCTTCTATCAGTTGGAAAAAAAGATGTTAAGCTCACTAGCTCAAGTAAAAACAAACTGTGCGTGCTTTTCGATAGATGTTATTCGTACTAGTATGGTTGGCGCAAGGGTGAAAGCGAAGCGACTTGAGTGCCACGTTGAAGGGGTGTCCGGTGTCCCCCTCGCCACCCCAGGGAGTGCTTGTTCGTAGTACTCTCTGTCGCGGTACCTATCTTGCTACAAGGTTGAGGGGGAGGGGGAGGGTACACTGGGAACAAGCACTCTTTGGGGCGGTCCCAATTCTGAGGGTGGGCTTCAAATCTACACATAAAATAAAAAAAATTGAAAATTTCAATGTTTATAGTAGGCTAATAACGAAGAGAGATTTTTAGAGACCTCTCTCGTTTTTCTAGCCGTTGCCGTTCTCACACACGAGAGGGCCAAAGTCGCCTCGTTTGCAGCTTCTTTTACTCTTAGCTTCTGATGTGGTAGCTGTCTTCTGATGAATAGCTGCAAGAAATTTTTTTTCGTATAGGAAGGGTTCTTGTCAAATTTCGGAATAAGATCCCTTCGATGAAAACTTGTGGGAATTTGTAAGAAATGGCCGTCCATTGAGAACGTCACTATTGCTTTTCTAATCAATTTCTCTTCCTCACAAAATTTAAGGGATTTTGATTTACAAATCGTACGTCTTGTGGTAGCTGTAGATAGCGATTCGAATCTTTGATCAAAGTAGTCTAAGTAGAGTTGAATTCAATCCGCGACAACGCCAATTCAGATCAAGTCGTTATTCATATACACCGCTAATTTTTCAATGCAAAACCTAGGTTATTAAACTGTTCTTTTTATGTGTGGTATAGACAATTTGTGATTTGAATCTACTAGTAAAATCACAAAATAACTGAAGGAACAAAATGCACTTGTACGATATAGTAAAAGATTAGTAGCCTACGGGAATCTCCCGTCCCGCTCGTTCCTTGTACAAAAAATACCGTGAATATTGAAACTAATCACTAAAACAATAATACCCAGTCGTTTGGTAGTACGGGGTGGATCTAATTTTGTCATAGTTGCGCGATTAAAAATGAGAACGTGTTTGGGGAACTATTTAATGAATGCCCTCCTTTAAAATAGCCATTTCTTCGTTTTTTTAGTGTAGTAGAGAACGGAGAAAGGGAATTCTGAACTTGTAAACTTTGTATCTAGATAGCCATATTGATAGCGCCTCGAACATCCGTTATTTGACTACAAACGTTGAATTAAATCCTTGGGAGCGACATATCTATTAAATCATTTTAATTACTATCAACAAGTGAAACAAAGACACGAATAAAAGGAAAATGTGCAAGCGATTGTCCAATACATCTAATAAAGGGGGGAAGTCTGAAAAACAGAAGACGGACGGAAAAATCCTCAAATCCATTTGTCGAGCCAGGCCGTATATATACTGAGGGTTAAAAATTTTTTTTTGAATATATTCATAAAAAAGCATATCATCCCGAAGGGACAACTTGTATGTGATTGGCATCGCAAAAAAAAACAGTTATAGCTCCTCGTAAAACTTAGTTGAATTTTATTTTCGTGAAAAGCTTGATGTTCTATCGTTACTTGTTTAGGAGCTATGACGAGAAATGAAACGATTTTAGTCATAAGCACCTCTCGGGTGTTCAAACGATTGTGCATTTCTTTTTCTCATAGATCCCGATGACGAAAAATTCTGAAAAAATCATGCACTCTAAAAACTGACAGGCTTAGTAGCGATGACGAAAAATAGTGCCATAGTAGTAAAAAAACCAATTTGTTTTTAGAGTGTGGATATGTGGATGGGCCTACGGGAGATCTGAAATTTTAATGTCCTAACTAAAAGTAACTACTAAAAGTAAATTTCGCCGCCTCAGAGCAAAAAATGCCGCCGTAAGAGCCCGTGTTAAACCAGAAAATTAAAGGAAGTGTTAAAATGCTACGGAATATCACCTTCTACATCTTTTTCTTACCTTGATTTAGAATATTTCCGATCACGTATGAAAAAACTATGTTGTTATTTTCTTCTACCGAATTCGCTAAGGGCCCATAACTAAGTAGACGAAGGCACAATAGCATTACTAAAATGGCTATAGCTATTAGTACCCATACCTAAATGAGGTAAATGAGAAAGAACCTTTTATATAATTTAAAAGAGCAAAACCAAATAACTGATGGTAGTTTCATACGGAGATAATTTATAAGAGAACTTTAGTCTAATTTAGATGCATATTACTGTATTCGTTTTACCTGATACGAAAGGGGGTTTAGTGCTGCTGTAATATTCGACTTTGATCTTGGAAATGGAAGAATACCACCAAAGCTTGCACACACCCAGCTGCTAGGGAAATCTACTTTTGCAAAACGAAGAGCATTTCCCAATACAGATCCAATGACGTAATCGGCTTCCTTTCATCAATGAGTAAAGATATTTGATTTATCTTAAAATGTCTTCTGTAAAACATAATACACTATTCTAGCCTATATAATAATTTACACTTACATTTTTAACAAGATAAGTAACTGCTCCTTTTTCAAATGGTTGGTCGTCAAAATACAACAAACGATCAGCAAACGGGTCAGGAAGAAAAGAATAACTTAACGAGAAAGAATACATAATAAGTATAAGTATACTATAATAAGTATACTAGACTATAAGGTTCTAGAAATATGAACGGACTTCATCATAGAAACTAGGATACACGTAAACTAACCTAAAATTCAACATTTCTGAAAGGGCACCAACCATATATTTCAAGGGGCCATTTACTGGAATGATGTGACCAGAAGAGTTCCTTTCTCTCTAATAAATTGTAAATGTATGTTTATCAGGTAAGGGTTCAAGCTCTTTTTTATGTGCGATCGTACTAAAGTATTATGCGCAGTTAATTTGAAACATCAGTTATGCTCAAATTAATTTACAGTTTCAATCGAAAATATCGAATTTGGTTTAGCAGAAAAAAGGTACCATGCAGTTTACCCCACTCTAAGTCATGTCGTGCAGCCTGCTTCATGCAATGGATATATTTGCGAAAAAAACGGGATTCGAATTACCAACACCCCCTGTAGACCCACAATGCGAAGGTGTTTTCCATTCAATGCATTCATGTTGAAAAATGATTTTCCGTTGGAAAACTGCAAGACAGATACAACAGTGAAAGCCAATATGGAGGAGAGATAGTAGTTCATAATGATCCAACTCAAATAGACTACTTAGTACTCACAGAATTTGTATTTGGTCACTTTACGGAAACTATTCAAAAATATATTATCTACTCTTGTCTACTTTGGCTTAACTACAATAGCCTATTGAAGAAATTTGCGTTCTGTAGACGGTTATATATAGGTACACAAAAGTTTTTCTTATGTTTGGTTACTATGGTTTTCCCACGTGCCCATAAAAACTCCCAAATAGCCTACGCCTATGTCGATAAATTTCTTTATTTAAGGGTTCATTTTTTCTACCTGGAAAAAGTACAAAAACCCCCGGTACGTATTAAATTATTTAAAACTAACATTCTAGCGTTTCGTTACTTGTATTCTTACAATCTCAACAATATATAGAAGCATAAGGAATCAAATCAAACGCCCTTGTTTAATGATGCATCACCAAGACGAGCCTAACAGCTAAAAAACGTATCTTGCTGCAATCAGTCATTCAGGGTGTGACAGGTCCCGGGTTTGATTCCACGATGAAGGAGAAATTGTTGTACTGAAAATGTAGCTCAGATGGTAGAGCGCTCGAAGAAGTACGGGGGATCGATACTCTGCATCTCCAGACTTTGTCGTAACACATACCGTTTTGAACATTTAACCACTTGAATTAGGGTAAAGCTGCGTTTGTCGGACACTTTTTGGCTATTAGCATTCTTTATGGGGAATACGTGTATTGCCGTTCTGCGATTGTCGGAAAATTCCCCTAGGATTCGGACACTTCTGCTATATCCGGACAGACATATTTTTAAAAACTAATTACCTCATTCGATTCAGTTTTAAATTCTGAATCGCTTTCCTGAAGTCATCATGCATTGTGCAATGGGAAAATATCGAGAAATTCTAATTTAAAAAACCAAAACATCTTGCTGTCAAAAACAAACAATCGTCTGCTCACCAATCATAATTTGTTTTTAATAGGCTACTTTTTGAAAAAACAAAAGGTTTAAATTGGTTTAAATTGGTTTTTTCTTAGTTTTTAGTCTTGTATCACACACAAAACGATATGATACGTGAGATTAGACAGAGAATAGAGACAAATAAATGTGACCTAGCTAAATTCAAAATGGGTTTCTCCCCTTCCAGGCCAAATAGGTAAAATTGCTGATAATTCTGGAAAATGTTACGTTAAGTCCCAAAACTTTCATTAAACTTTTGAAAACTCTTACGGTAGTAAAAAAATATGTCATCAAACCAAATGATCTTCATAAAAATGTGAGTGCCCGAGCATTTTTTGACAGAGCCAGGAATCGATGGGTTATCAGTTCAATGTTTTTTTAAAACAATTCCGTCCAAACGGCAGAGAAAAACACGTAAACATTGTAAACCATTCGACTAGTGTTTAAATACTGCTAACAATCCTCCACAGAGCCTAATTTTCTAGCTCGTAAGCAAAATAGTCAAACTTATATTTGTAATTTCTGTGATGTCTCTTAGTCCTCCAATGTGCCCCTAAGCTCATTTATAGTTTGTGTTTCATAGTTTAAAATTCGTCTAATGAAATTCTCAATAAACGTTCAATTCGATTTTAATTCGTCTAAGAAAGAAATCTAATATTCTGTCCGGTATTGGCAGCCGACGAGGCTAGTCCGGTATTCGCAGCTTTACCCTAAGTTTGGAAATGGGCCCTCGTCGTTCAGACCCATCAACCCTTTTAACCAAGAGGATTTCCCGGCTTTACCTGGCGCTGCTACGGCCAAAATATTGGAACCAGCTGTTTCCAACATGGAAATCCAGCCCGATGAGACGGGAAAAGAATCCAATCTGGAAGAAACCCTTCCGGCTGTCCAATCTGACTCCATGGATGAAGAGGATGAAGAGAAAACTAACGATGGTTATCCTAAACCAGCACCTCTACCAAGTACAACGCTAGGTACGTACAACGCTAACTCTCCTTTCCAATTTGGAACCGGAAGTTTTGATTTTTCGCTTTCCACACCGGTGTACTTCTGAATATACGCAAATCATCCACGACCAAAACGCCTTTGTAACGCCTGCCAAACCCGCCGGGAAAAATAGGAAAAATGGTAAAGGTGGGAATAAAACCCCCACCCCTGCCCCATCCGTCACCGAAACATCTGGTCCAGAAAAAATAAAAGAAAGCCCATCCCGTGCCCAAGACCAGGCGATCAAAGAATCGAAAACTGCAGAACCACTGGATGTCACTCCTCCAGTCTCCCCGAAAACAGTAAAGCCGAAGGAAGGTGACAATCAGTAATGATCAGAAAACTTAAAATTGCCTCCATCAATATTTACCGAATATCATTAGACTCCAGCTAACTACTCTTAACCCAATTCTGTACCACCAACGACATAGATGTTGCAGCCTTACAAGAGGTACGCTTCTCCGATCCAAAAATCTTTGAACCCTTCTATACCTTCCTATCCAACCCCGAACCTGAGCATGGAGGGACTGCCTTCCATGTGAAAAAAGATTTAAGCATCCGAGATGTAGTCAAAGGTGCCGAAGGACGAGTCATTACAGCCACAATCAACAACGTCACTTTCACCAATGTGTATGCACCAGCAGGTAGACACTGGAAAGCTGAGCGGAACGTCTTTTTCCAGACTATTCTTCCATCCTTCATTCCCAGAACCGGCCCTTTCCTTTTGATGGGAGACTTCAATGCTGTAGAAAACTCTGGAGACAGGGCAGCCTATAGTGAATGTAAGG
Organism: Ceriodaphnia dubia; assembly: GCA_022539655.2. Taxonomy (NCBI): domain Eukaryota; kingdom Metazoa; phylum Arthropoda; class Branchiopoda; order Diplostraca; family Daphniidae; genus Ceriodaphnia; species Ceriodaphnia dubia. Next base: position 1,094,716 of record JAKUCG020000214.1, on the reverse strand, counting down.
GAATCAAAATGCAAATCTCTGTTGGATCTCACAACTGGATTCCAACTCGTGGATTGCTGGACAAAACTGAAACCAAATGACCCTGGACATACTTTTCATCATAAGGCAGGCTTATCGAGACTCGACAGAATCTATGCCGACTCCGTTTCTTTGGGCAGTGTTGAAGAAATAAGCACGATTCCCATTTCTTTCAGTGACCACTTATGCCTCATGGCCAGTTTGCAGCTGCAAGAAACAGTGCAACCACGAAGAAATAGACAGTGTATCTGGAAACTCAACACTTCTATTTTTGAGGAAGAGGAATACCAAAGACGTGTACGGGTATATTTCCCTCATGCCAACATCCATCCTCTTCGAGCACTATACGTGGTTGACTGGTGGGAAGGAATCGTGAAACCTGGAATTAAAAAAATAACAATCGATTATTGCCGACAGCGTTCCCAAATGTATAAATCTACTCGTCTATTTTACCAACAGTGCTTATTGGAGTTGCTTGACAGGCTTCGGGTGGACCAGAATACTTGACGCAATATCAGGAACTTCAGCTCCAACTGAGAAAACGGGAGGAAAAACTGTTGAAAGGTACTGCAGTTCGCGCGCTGCCCACTGGTGATATCCTGGATGAGACGCCATTGATGTACCACGTCAGAAGAGAGAAATGCCTCCAGGAAAAGTCCAACATATCCCAGATGCAGGCGGCTGATGGTAGACTTCTAACAAACAGCCAGGATATCAGCTTTGAAATTCACAGACATTTTGACAAGCAATTCTCTGGTGTCCCAAGGGAAGAGAACACAAGTGCCAATAATTATTTCCTTTCCGAAATTAATCCTAGCCCTGCTCTATCTCCCTCCAATTTGGCAAATGATTTGCCAAAACCTAGTTGCTCCCATTACCATTTCTGACTTAAAATCTGCCATAGAGAGGACCAAATTGAACAAATCGCCAGGAGCTGATGGGATTCCGTACGAGTTTTTATGGCACCTTCTTCGACTGTATAAAGGAGGGAATGGTGGAAATGATGAATGCGGTGCTTGTGTGTGGAGAAACGACGGAGACGCAGAGCCTTGCCCTCATCAAACTAATCCCAAAAGTTAAGAAACCGAAAGTAATCACGGACTACCGTCCCATTTCCCTTCTGTGTACAGACTACAAGTTGCTGGCCTCTATTCTTGCACATCGGCTTAGCAAGACGCTCCCGCTAACTATCGCTCCACAACAAAGGGGAGTGTGCCCGGCAGAATGATCGAACATAATCTCACCCTCGTGAGAGATGCTGCTCACTTTCTTATGAACGCAATGCCGAAGGAGCCACTGTATTGGTGGATTTCTCGAAGGCGCACGACCTAGTGGACAGAACTATTATATGGCAAATTATGGAAAAGTTAGGATACCCACGAACCTTTATCACCTTCATTCAAGCCATCTATAGCAAAGTCAATGTCAAGGCTCAATATGGTTCCGGTACCACGGATAAGATCACAGTAGCTATATCGATCAGACAAGGTTGTCCCTTGTCAGGCCAACTTTTCATTCTGTACCTTGAACCACTACTACGCGAGCTGGAGATTAGCCGGAGTCCGCCTCCTACAACACTCGATCAAAACTTGCGCATTTATTGATGATGTCAACATCTTTATTGGCAAAGAGAAGAACCTGATGACAGCAAAAGAAATACTCACGGCTTTCTGCTGCTGGACGGCAGCTATTGTGAACCGAGAAAAAACGTATGTTATGGGCCTCGGGAGGTGGCAACACAGAACGGACTGGCAACCCGACTGGGCGACGACCACCAATGGAATGAAACTACTGGGAATCACTTTCTAAGCTTCTATCCAAAATACCATTGATGCAGCCTGGCAAAAAGTTCAAGGAGTAATACTCGGTCTCTTAAAAGAAAACAGTACAAGAATTATGACGATCCATCCGAAGGCACTTTTCATCAAAACCCATGTACTCAACAAGGCTACTTACATAGCAAGAATTCTTCCGTGCCCAAAGAAAATTGCAGAGCTCATCTTATCTCGCCTGGTTTCCTTCATATGGAAAGACTATGTTGAGAGAACGAAGAAAGAATTAACCAAGAGGGTCTACACCACACTTAATTCCCTCTTGGTTTACCAAGGGGGTCTACACCACACTTAATTCCCTCTTGGTACAAGAGGGTCTACAGGGGGTTTAATCCCCATCCTCCTTGTAACATTTGACATCTAATAACTTCTACATCACGAAATTTAAAGTGATGCTGGACGGCAAGCGCCCTCGACATCAAAACTCTGAGTTCTGCGTGATTCACGATAAAACATTTTGACCCCCGAAACAGCGTGCCCCACTCCCGATTACACCGAAAATGGGCGTGGCTTACTCAAATATCAATTGTTAAAATACCGAACGTATCGAAATTTTCGATACTTAATTTAACTAGCATAGAATCTTCCACGGAAGGCCTGGAATAAAGTATCAATACATCGGCCAAATTAATTTTGATGATTTAACCAATTTTGATACCTAAGAATCCATGGGATTACTTTCAATACCCTACACGTATATCAATATTTTGGAATTTGACCGCCAATTTCAAAATTCAAAAATTTTTTTTTCCAAAAATTTCTTTTTTCCTCGTGTGCCGTGAATTTTCGTGAACAAGCGTTCAAATTCGGCCAATTTCGGGAATTTTTTTATTTCGCCGAAAACATATATCTAGACACATTACTTATTAATGAACGTGATCCAGCGTTCAAATTCGTTTGTTTTCGTTCATTTTCGGGAATTTTGACCTTGTATCAAAAATTTCCATTTTAGCTCGATTTCCATTCCCTATCTTCATTAAATGTTTAGGACCGAGATTTTAAAACTAATTTCTACCTCAATTTGTTCATTTTTAATTCAATCTTTCAGTGAAGATTCAGACCACAGAAAGAGTACCAAGAGGGACCAGCCGCTTACGCGGCAGCTTCATTGCCCATCCTCCTCTTTTTCTTTTTTTCCTCGCAACTTTTTCCCCTTTTCACGCATTGTCATGCGATTCGGCAGGCGCACTCAAAATCAAAATGCCCGTCATGTGGCATTCACGACATATAATTTTGACCCCCGAAACGACCCCCGTACTTCCGATTACACGCGATAGGGGCGTGTCGTTTTAATTAACCCCTCATAACTTTTTACTTTACATCCAAATCCTGAGAGTGCACGGCAAGTGTCCTCGACATCAAAACATCTGATTTAGTTGCAATCACGATTAGAAATTTTGACCCCGGACCAGCCCGCCAGACTCCCGATTACACGCCATAGAATTTATATCGATAGTTAGAATTTCGAACGTATCGAAAATTTCGATACTTAAGTTAACTAGCATAAAATGTTCAATGGAAGGTTCGAATGAGATATCGATGTATCGTACTTCTCAATTTCGATACTTAACTAGATTTTGATACCAATTTCATGCATCGGTGCAATGCATTGAAATATTCCGAAATATTTTCGATAATTTGAGAATTGACCGCCAATTTCAAACCAAAAAAGGTTTTTATCAAATTTTTTCCTTTTTCCCGAGACTATGGTTTCTTGTCGTAGAGTGTTATATTTCAGGATTTTATATTGAAAAAATTTGATTTGAAAATTCAAATTTCTTTCAAGTGGGGAGTTTTTGTTCACGTCTGATTTAGTTTTTAACTGGATTCATTTAAACACTGCCTTTTACAAATCTGTATTAATTAGCTCGATTGAACGTGAATTAGCGTTCACATTTCGTGAAATTCTTTAACCTTTTACAAAAAAGTTCCCTTACTTCTGGCAAAGGTATTAATCACCGTCAAGCGTTCAAATTCGTCCATCTGACGTTCAAATTCGTTCAAATTCGTGAACTTTTCTCTTTTCACAAAACGTAATATCCAACATATTTAGCGCATAAATCGAACTCTGTCAGTCATGTAACTTTATAAATCCAATAGATTGGTCATTTTGATTGCATGGTAAAAAATCCTCGACAGGAGGAAACCAAGAAACCAGCCGCGCCCGCGGCATTTTTATCAACTTCTTCGCTTTTTCTTTTTTCCTTCTTGACTCATCGGCCTTTTCACACATCTTGATGTTGGACGGCAAGCGCCCTCCGCATGCAAAATTTAAATTCTTCAGCCTTCATGATTACAAATTTTGACCCCCGAAACAGCGTGCCAAACTCATGATTACACGCGATAAGGGCGAGGCCTAATTTAGATCAATAGTTACAATTCCAAACGTATCGAGAATTTCGATAATTAAGTTACCTAGCATAAAATGTTCCATGGAAGGTTCCGAATAAGATATCGATGTATCGTACTTCCCATTTTCGATACTCAACTAGATTTTGATACCAATTTCATGCATCGGCGAAATGCATTGAAAAATTCCGAAATATTTTCGATAATTTGAGAACTGACCGCCAATTTCAAACTAGAAAAGTTTTTTATCAAATTTTTTCCGTTTTTTCCCGAGACTATGATTTCTTAGCGTAGAGTGTAATGTTTCAGGATTTTTTTTTGAAATAATTTGATTTGAAAATTCAAATTTCTCTTAAGTGGGGAATTTTTGTTCTCGTCTACTTTAGTTTTAACTAGGTTATCTGCCTTTTAAAAATTTGTATAATTAAGCGTGATTGAACGTAAATCAGCGTTCACATTTCGTGAAATGTTTTTGACCTCTTACAAAAAAGTTTCCTTTCTTCTGGCAATGTGATTACTCACCATCGAGCGTTCAAATTATTCCATACGTTCAAATTCGTTAAAATTCGTGAATTTCTCTTTTCACGCAACGTAATATCTGACCTATCCAGCGCTCGAATCGAATTCTTTCAATCATGTAACTTTATAAATCCAATATTTTCGTCATCATGAAATGTCTTAATCATACATCTTTATAACAAAACCAATATTTTAGTACAATTATTGCATCGTAAAAAATCCTCGACAGGAGGAAACGAAGAGGGTCCAGCCGCGCCCGCGGCATTTTTATCCACTCCTTCTCTTTTCTTTTTTCTCTCTTAAGTCATCACTCTTTTCACACATCTTGATGCTGGACGGCAAGCGCCCTCCGTATGCAAAATACGGATTGTTTAGTATTCACGATTACAAATTTTGACCCCAGAAACAGCGTGCCAAACTCCCGATTGCATGCGATAGGGGCGAGGCCTAATTTCAATCGATAGTTTAAATACCAAACGTATCGAAAATTTCAATACTTAGGTTAACTAGCATAAAATGTTCCATAGAAGGTTCCACAAAAGACATCGATATATCGACTTATCAATTTCGATACTTATTTCATGCATCGGTGCAATGCATTGAAATATTCCGCAATATTTTCGATATCTTGAGAATTAACCGCCAATTTCAAACCAAAAATGTTTTTTATCACATATTTGTCATTTTTCTGAGAGTGTGATTTCTTACCTTCAAGTAATTTCATTCGGGATCTTTTACAAATAACACGAGAATTAAAAATAATTCTATTTTTTGGAATTTTTGTCATGCATAGTTTTTTTTGTTTTACTACGATATCTTAATTTTGTCCATTTTAACTTTGTATTAATTACACGTGACTGAATGTGAATCAGCGTTCAGATTTCAGGAAAATTTTAGAACCGATTACACAAGTTTTTTATTTTCTAATGACAACGTGATTACTCACCATCGAACGTTCAAATTCGTTCATCCAACCTTCAAATTCGTTCATCTAACGTTCGAATTCGTTCAAATTCGTAAATTTTACTTTTTTCACAGAAAGTAATTGCTGACCGATCCAGCATTCGAATTAAACTCTTTCAATCATGCATCTTAGTAAACCCAATATGTTAGTCATTATGATTGCATCATAAAAGATCCTCAACAGGATGAAACCAAGAGGGTCCAGCCGCGCCCGCGGCATGTTTATTCCAGGGGCAAGATAAGGGAGGAACTGGGCTTCCCCATCCAGAAACCATTTTCAGATGCTTTTCCTTAAAACCACTCTGGCCACTCTCCGGGAAAAAGGAAGTGCTGAGAGTGGGCTGCTCAACTTCTGGTTTGCTTTCCACCTTCGAAACACAATTAACATTTATGTAAAAAATGCAATGCCATATTCAATAATATCTTACCCCCAGTATTTCAGTTTGTTTCTTCAGGATGCAAAATGCATGGGATTAAAAGGCCTAATCAAAAAGGACTCATCAGCAGTGAACTTTCGGGCAACCTATCAAAACCAAATTGCAGATATAGTGGTGAGAGGAAAATTAGAACAACGTTTGCCTCAAGAGCATCTTGATCAACATGCTGAATCTCCCTCCTCTATTGAAAGATTTAATGTTCCGGGTCTATTATGATGTGTTGCCAGTGTTGCCTACATGAGTGAGACAAAAGAAACTGAAAATTTGTAACGAGGAAACTTGTCAGGAATGTGGTGACAGCCCTGAGACTGTGATACATCTTTTTCTAACCTGCAGGAAAAGAAGTGAATGCCTTGCCTGGGGTTAAAAACTAATATCCAGGATATGGGTTATTCATTTCTTCATCTCGAGAACTTTCTCTACTTTGACATGACTCATGATGAAAATGTTCCAAAAGCTTGCCTAATGATCTCAATGTATGTTAATTTGATTTGGTCTTATAGAAAACGTAGAAAAATACAAAAGGAGGAAGAACTTACCAGAAATTGGATGATGATTAGGAACTGGAAGTCAGGACAATCAGCAATCCTAGCTGATGAAACGAGAAAAAAATGAATTGTTTACTTTCTTCTCTTGAATTGTCGGCTGCTAAACCAGGCGACACGGCGTTGCCAGATGTTTTTTCTCCCTCCCTCTCTCTTACCTATCAAAAACATTGGTTAATAACGACTCTCATGATAATGGTAACCTGCGTGCGGGTTACCCACGGGAGAAATCGATTTACCAAGTGAATATGCTGTAACCCTATTTCAATTTTTTTTCCTCTCTTATTTTTTACCTACTTTTCTATGATAAGCCGTCAAATGTGATTTAAAGTTAATGTAACCCACCAAAATGGGGATGTCTAAGATTGATACAAAAAACGCTCGGGTCCTAGGAGGTCGTACACCTGACACGGTGTCAAAAGTAAATATCACTGAACGTTTACATTTTAAACAATAAGAAAAAAAATTAAATATTACAATCGGGTTATGCTTAAAGGACCGGGTATTTTCAGCAGTTGGAGCCACTTGTTCAGCTGGTACACATCATTTGTAAAAATTCATGTTTCATTTATTGTAGTGATTAGGGTGCGAGAGGTCCCGGGTTCGATTCCCGGATGAGCTTCTGATCAACTGCTGTGTTGGGATGTACCAGATGGTAGAGCAGCTCGCTTGTGCGAGGCTCGATACCCTGCATCTCCAGATTTTGTCGTAACACATACCGTTTTGAACATTAAACCACTTGAATTAAGTTTGGAAATGGGCCGTTTTGGCGCAAGTCTCTCCGCCACGTATACAAGTTTTTCGCCTATTTTGCAAATAAGCTCCACAGTTTGCGTACGCAAGTGGTGATTGCAACCGTTGAGTCAACGCCACTCTTGCGTGCAAAAGTACTCCGATGGGAAACTGTTGCCATATAGAATGGAGTACGCGCAGATCACAGTCTGAACACGAACGCCCGCTTGCAGTTTTGTACTTCAACGGTGGCGTCGAAAATGTGAAAGATTAGTTAAGTAACGTAGTAAGCACTACTTCAATACGAGATCTGCCGATTCTAGGAAATGCCACAGTGTTTTTTGTCGCAGTGTTCAGCAAAATTATGCCTCCCCGACGGGGAATTGAACCCCGGTCTCCCGCGTGACAGGCGGGGATACTGACCACTATACTATCGAGGAATTCTGGTTCCCATACCGGGAATCGAACCCGAGCCTCCTGGGTGAAAGCCAGGTATCCTAGCCACTAGACCATATGGGATAGAAAAGTGGCTTGTCAATCTTCAATTTAAGACTCACGTCGTAATGAACACGTGGCGTGACAAGATTGGAGAAGGGTAATTAGCTTCCCCTTCCCCTTGGTTGTTCCGGATAGAGAACATTTCTTTGGAAATCAGAAAAACGACAAGGCACATTAAACATCGCCTTTGGCAATTTACAGGCCGCGCTGCGACTCGACCAATCAGAAATATTCGACTGCGTATCACTTCATCGAAGTCTTTGCCGGGGGACACAGAGGATGATACTATGGGCGTGGCTCATTGGTCTAGTCGTATGATTCTCGCTTAGGGTGCGAGAGGTCCCGGGTTCGATTCCCGGATGAGCCCGGCTCTGAATGAGCAACTGCTGTGTTGGGGATATAGCTCAGATGGTAGAGCGCTCGCTTAGCATGCGAGAAGTACGGGGATCGATACCCTGCATCTCCAGATTTTGTCGTAACACATACCGTTTTGAACATTAAACCACTTGAATTAAGTTTGGAAATGGGCCGTTTTGGCCGCAAGGAAGCCGGCTCTCCGCCACGTATACAAGTTTTTCGCCTATTTTGCAAATAAGCTCCACAGTTTGCGTACGCAAGTGGTGATTGCAACCGTTGAGTCAACGCCACTCTTGCGTGTAAAAGTACTCCGATGGGAAACTGTTGCCATATAGAATGGAGTACGCGCAGATCACAGTCTGAACACGAACGCCCGCTTGCAGTTTTGTACTTCAACGGTGGCGTCGAAAATGTGAAAGATTAGTTAAGTAACGTAGTAAGCACTACTTCAATACGAGATCTGCCGATTCTAGGAAATGCCACAGTGTTTTTTGTCGCAGTGTTCAGCAAAATTGTGCCTCCCCGACGGGGAATTGAACCCCGGTCTCCCGCGTGACAGGCGGGGATACTGACCACTATACTATCGAGGACCATAGGACAAACACCAGAACAAACCATTGCTGAACCCTCTTTCCATCAACCCTCCTCCCTTCCTTTATTTCCAATAAACTCAAATACCTCCCCCTCATCCCCGGCAATGTCAAATTCCTCTTCCTCTGACGAATCAGAAGACGTCTCGGATCACAGCCCTCAACGTAGTTCTCAGAGAGACCAAAACTTCTTTCGACTCTGGGAAAATGCGTTTAGGGAGTGTGATAGGATGGCAGATCTCAATGATGGCTTGGGATGCTGTACTGCCGACTGGCTGGCGAAAGCTGCCACTTCCCATGAAGCAACTCAAGCTAAACGCCCAAGACCAGAGAGATCTCCATCTGCTCCGAGACGTCGGACACAATCTCGACAACTCCAACGCATTCGTCAGAGAGAAAAATTTAACTCCAAAGAGGCAAGCAGGATTCAGAGGCTGTTCAACACTTATCCTCGTAGAGCAGTCAGGCAGGTGCTCGGAGAAAAATCTCCCCCTTACTCTGGCTCCACAACAGCGGCCCAAACACACCTCAGAAGAACGTACGTTCTTCCACCGCCATCCCCAAGCCAGTGCTCAAGGGCGAGAAAATTATTCGACGCCTGCAGCTGGGCTGTCCCATCGGAAAACCAGTCCAGCTTTCTGAACCTGCCACCATCCAGGGAAGAAATCGAACTAAAGCTTCGACGCGCTACCAACACTGCCCCGGGAATGGATGGGATCGAGTACCGCCACATTCGTGCACTCGACCCACATGGCCACCTACTCGAAATCATATACGAAAAAGTATGGCAGCTGGGAATCCCTGATGCGTGGAGAAGATCACGAACAGTCACCATTTACAAAAAGGGTGACACAAGTGATTTATCCAACTTCAGGCCAATTTCCTTGCTGTCTACTCTCTACAAAATTTATTCTGGCATTCTAAGTCAACGTTTGTCAAAAGTTGCCGTAGAGTTAGGTTGGCTATCCCCGGAGCAGAAGGGTTTCTTACCAGGCGTCCATGGGATTCAAGAACACACGGGGCTCTTGCAGACAGCAGTGGAGGAAGCCACTTCCAAACGCCGAGACATGTCAATAGCTTGGCTAGACTTGTGCAACGCGTTTGGGTCAGTTCCACATTCTGTTCTTCTTGAGCTCTTTCACTCTCTCCCAATCCCGGACGACCTGAAGCGCACGCTCTCTGACATTTATGCTGGTAACATAATGGATTTCGTTGTAGGTAACGAAACGTTCTCCATTGCTCCCCTGGCGGGTGTTCGTCAAGGTGATGCTTTAAGCACCACAGTTTTCAACCTCGCCTCGGAGCCCTTGTTACGAGCAGCAAAGTCAGAGAGCAACCCTGGAATTTGCCTCTTTGGTCATATTGTCAAGGCTACAGCCTACGCCGATGACATAGCTGTATTGTCTCCATCAGCAGCTGCACTGCAAGAGACATTCAGCCACTTGTCTTGGGTGGCTTCCATCTTGGGGCTGAAATTTAACGCCGAAAAGTGTGCCTGTCTCAACTTCTATCGGGGAAAGTCATTTTTGACAGACCTTTTGATAGATGGGAGTCCAATTAGATGCCTGGGACCTGAAGACCAGGAGATCTATCTTGGCACACCAATCGGTGCTAAACTCCGATTTCGGCCCCCAGATGAAATCGTCAGTCACCTAGATAAAATTGCCGAGTCCTTACTAGCACCTTGGCAGAAACTTGAGGTATTCCGAAGCCACCTCCTCCCGTCCTTATCCCACCACCTCGCCTCAGGACGGGTGTTAAAAGGAGCCCTGGCTACTCTTGACATCGAATGCCGAAAGTTTCTTGGTCACATTGCCAAGGTGCCACCTACTGCAACAACATCATTCTTCTATGCAGATAGAAGAGTAGGAGGACTCGGTACATTTAGTTTGACTGACGATGCAGATATTTGGACTCTCGCAAGAGCTGTTCAACTTCTCACTAGTAAAGACATACTGGTGAGAGGGATCTTCAGTGAACAGCTCAAATCGACAATTTTGCGAGCATTTCCAAATCATCCGCCAGCAACTCTTCCAATCGCAGAGTATCTCTCGGCATCAAACGAGGCAGGTCTTTACCGACTTCGCTTCGGTGAAGCTGGTACGAACCTCTGGACGCTGGCCCGCAGAGCTGCCAAAAATCTGGGAGCACGGATTGATATTTCCGACGATCAAACCCTTAGAATTATCGTCGACGACGTCTCCGTGATTCCAGCTAAGGCAGTTAGGGGCCTTCGCCACGTGGTTCGTAAAAAGCACACTGCCGAGTTTACTCTGAAAAAACATCAAGGAAGAGTTGCTCAAGCCTTGGCAATGGACACAACATCAAAAGACATTGCCCGCCTCACCTCTTGCAGGACTGAACTTCGGCATGCTGACTGGGAATTCATCCACATTGCTAGGCTGGACATCTTGCCACTCTGTGGATATCCCTATCTGGATGCCCCAGTTAGGTCATGTCGCCGCTGCAGACGAGAAGACGAAAACGGTTATCATGTTCTCAACCACTGCAATTCCCATCTTACTCTAGCCACAAAGAGACATGATTCTGTTCTCGAGCTTCTTGACATCCTGCTGACCAGAAGAGGGTATGCTGCAACAATCAACAAAGCCATTCCGGGACAGCGACTGAGACCTGATGTCGAGCTTCAAGTTTCTGGCTCTCGACTGATGATCGACGTTGCTGTCTCCTACGACAACCTGGGCAACCTTGAAGCAGCATACAGCCGGAAAGTCGCCAAGTACCAACATCTTGGTAGAGTCCTACCACTTGTGGTTGGCTCACTAGGATCTTGGCCTCCATCAAATGACGACATCCGGTCTCTTCTGGGCATCGACGGACGCAGTTGGGCGACATTCAGGAGGAAGGCAAGATTGGCAGCGATCCAAGGATCAATGTCAATCATCCGACAGCACCTGAAGACCAAACCCCTCACCGAAGTAACCACCACCGAAGAACCCAGCACCAGCCTTGTAGAGTAAGTATATTTAGGTTTCTGTCCTTATATAAAATGTATTTCCTGTTTTCTATCAATCTTCAATTATCTTTCTCTTTTTATTTCTCTCATTTTGAAATCTGTCTTTCCCATTTATTTGTATTCATCGTGTTGTTATTAGTAAGTGTGGCTCTGCGTATGTCTTTTGTTTGATCATCTTTCGTGTTTTAAGTGAGTACCTATGTTTTGATTCTATGTATGTAGCCTTGCGTATTTCATTTGTTTCTTTCCATTTAGTGTTCCCTCTGCCGTCTGCTATTGTTTTCCTTGTTTCCTGTAGCTCCGCGTTTGGCAATTGTTTTACGTCCTTTTATCTCATGTTATTCAAACTGTTAAGAACTGGCCATATATCTTTCTTCCTGTTGGAAAATAAAACACATTAAACCACTATACTATCGAGGAATTCTGGTTCCCATACCGGGAATCGAACCCGAGCCTCCTGGGTGAAAGCCAGGTATCCTAGCCACTAGACCATATGGGATAGAAAAGTGGTTTGTCAATCTTCAATTTAAGACTCACGTCGTAATGAACACGTGGCGTGACAAGATTGGAGAAGGGTAATTAGCTTCCCCTTCCCCTTGGTTGTTCCGGATAGAGAACATTTCTTTGGAAATCAGAAAAACGACAAGGCACATTAAACATCGCCTTTGGCAATTTACAGGCCGCGCTGCGACTCGACCAATCAGAAATATTCGACTGCGTATCACTTCATCGAAGTCTTTGCCGGGGGACACAGAGGATGATACTATGGGCGTGGCTCATTGGTCTAGTCGTATGATTCTCGCTTAGGGTGCGAGAGGTCCCGGGTTCGATTCCCGGATGAGCCCGGCTCTGAATGAGCAACTGCTGTGTTGGGGATGTAGCTCAGATGGTAGAGCGCTCGCTTAGCATGCGAGAAGTACGGGGATCGATACCCTGCATCTCCAGATTTTGTCGTAACACATACCGTTTTGAACATTAAACCACTTGAATTAAGTTTGGAAATGGGCCGTTTTGGCCGCAAGGAAGCCGGCTCTCCGCCACGTATACAAGTTTTTCGCCTATTTTGCAAATAAGCTCCACAGTTTGCGTACGCAAGTGGTGATTGCAACCGTTGAGTCAACGCCACTCTTGCGTGCAAAAGTACTCCGATGGGAAACTGTTGCCATATAGAATGGAGTACGCGCAGATCACAGTCTGAACACGAACGCCCGCTTGCAGTTTTGTACTTCAACGGTGGCGTCGAAAATGTGAAAGATTAGTTAAGTAACGTAGTAAGCACTACTTCAATACGAGATCTGCCGATTCTAGGAAATGCCACAGTGTTTTTTGTCGCAGTGTTCAGCAAAAGTGTGCCTCCCCGACGGGGAATTGAACCCCGGTCTCCCGCGTGACAGGCGGGGATACTGACCACTATACTATCGAGGAATTCTGGTTCCCATACCGGGAATCGAACCCGAGCCTCCTGGGTGAAAGCCAGGTATCCTAGCCACTAGACCATATGGGATAGAAAAGTGGTTTGTCAATCTTCAATTTAAGACTCACGTCGTAATGAACACGTGGCGTGACAAGATTGGAGAAGGGTAATTAGCTTCCCCTTCCCCTTGGTTGTTCCGGATAGAGAACATTTCTTTGGAAATCAGAAAAACGACAAGGCACATTAAACATCGCCTTTGGCAATTTACAGGCCGCGCTGCGACTCGACCAATCAGAAATATTCGACTGCGTATCACTTCATCGAAGTCTTTGCCGGGGGACACAGAGGATGATACTATGGGCGTGGCTCATTGGTCTAGTCGTATGATTCTCGCTTAGGGTGCGAGAGGTCCCGGGTTCGATTCCCGGATGAGCCCGGCTCTGAATGAGCAACTGCTGTGTTGGGGATGTAGCTCAGATGGTAGAGCGCTCGCTTAGCATGCGAGAAGTACGGGGATCGATACCCTGCATCTCCAGATTTTGTCGTAACACATACCGTTTTGAACATTAAACCACTTGAATTAAGTTTGGAAATGGGCCGTTTTGGCCGCAAGGAAGCCGGCTCTCCGCCACGTATACAAGTTTTTCGCCTATTTTGCAAATAAGCTCCACAGTTTGCGTACGCAAGTGGTGATTGCAACCGTTGAGTCAACGCCACTCTTGCGTGCAAAAGTACTCCGATGGGAAACTGTTGCCATAAAGAATGGAGTACGCGCAGATCACAGTCTGAACACGAACGCCCGCTTGCAGTTTTGTACTTCAACGGTGGCGTCGAAAATGTGAAAGATTAGTTAAGTAACGTAGTAAGCACTACTTCAATACGAGATCTGCCGATTCTAGGAAATGCCACAGTGTTTTTTGTCGCAGTGTTCAGCAAAATTGTGCCTCCCCGACGGGGAATTGAACCCCGGTCTCCCGCGTGACAGGCGGGGATACTGACCACTATACTATCGAGGAATTCTGGTTCCCATACCGGGAATCGAACCCGAGCCTCCTGGGTGAAAGCCAGGTATCCTAGCCACTAGACCATATGGGATAGAAAAGTGGTTTGTCAATCTTCAATTTAAGACTCACGTCGTAATGAACACGTGGCGTGACAAGATTGGAGAAGGGTAATTAGCTTCCCCTTCCCCTTGGTTGTTCCGGATAGAGAACATTTCTTTGGAAATCAGAAAAACGACAAGGCACATTAAACATCGCCTTTGGCAATTTACAGGCCGCGCTGCGACTCGACCAATCAGAAATATTCGACTGCGTATCACTTCATCGAAGTCTTTGCCGGGGGACACAGAGGATGATACTATGGGCGTGGCTCATTGGTCTAGTCGTATGATTCTCGCTTAGGGTGCGAGAGGTCCCGGGTTCGATTCCCGGATGAGCCCGGCTCTGAATGAGCAACTGCTGTGATGGGGATGTAGCTCAGATGGTAGAGCGCTCGCTTAGCATGCGAGAAGTACGGGGATCGATACCCTGCATCTCCAGATTTTGTCGTAACACATACCGTTTTGAACATTAAACCACTTGAATTAAGTTTGGAAATGGGCCGTTTTGGCCGCAAGGAAGCCGGCTCTCCGCCACGTATACAAGTTTTTCGCCTATTTTGCAAATAAGCTCCACAGTTTGCGTACGCAAGTGGTGATTGCAACCGTTGAGTCAACGCCACTCTTGCGTGCAAAAGTACTCCGATGGGAAACTGTTGCCATATAGAATGGAGTACGCGCAGATCACAGTCTGAACACGAACGCCCGCTTGCAGTTTTGTACTTCAACGGTGGCGTCGAAAATGTGAAAGATTAGTTAAGTAACGTAGTAAGCACTACTTCAATACGAGATCTGCCGATTCTAGGAAATGCCACAGTGTTTTTTGTCGCAGTGTTCAGCAAAAGTGTGCCTCCCCGACGGGGAATTGAACCCCGGTCTCCCGCGTGACAGGCGGGGATACTGACCACTATACTATCGAGGAATTCTGGTTCCCATACCGGGAATCGAACCCGAGCCTCCTGGGTGAAAGCCAGGTATCCTAGCCACTAGACCATATGGGATAGAAAAGTGGTTTGTCAATCTTCAATTTAAGACTCACGTCGTAATGAACACGTGGCGTGACAAGATTGGAGAAGGGTAATTAGCTTCCCCTTCCCCTTGGTTGTTCCGGATAGAGAACATTTCTTTGGAAATCAGAAAAACGACAAGGCACATTAAACATCGCCTTTGGCAATTTACAGGCCGCGCTGCGACTCGACCAATCAGAAATATTCGACTGCGTATCACTTCATCGAAGTCTTTGCCGGGGGACACAGAGGATGATACTATGGGCGTGGCTCATTGGTCTAGTCGTATGATTCTCGCTTAGGGTGCGAGAGGTCCCGGGTTCGATTCCCGGATGAGCCCGGCTCTGAATGAGCAACTGCTGTGTTGGGGATGTAGCTCAGATGGTAGAGCGCTCGCTTAGCATGCGAGAAGTACGGGGATCGATACCCTGCATCTCCAGATTTTGTCGTAACACATACCGTTTTGAACATTAAACCACTTGAATTAAGTTTGGAAATGGGCCGTTTTGGCCGCAAGGAAGCCGGCTCTCCGCCACGTATACAAGTTTTTCGCCTATTTTGCAAATAAGCTCCACAGTTTGCGTACGCAAGTGGTGATTGCAACCGTTGAGTCAACGCCACTCTTGCGTGCAAAAGTACTCCGATGGGAAACTGTTGCCATATAGAATGGAGTACGCGCAGATCACAGTCTGAACACGAACGCCCGCTTGCAGTTTTGTACTTCAACGGTGGCGTCGAAAATGTGAAAGATTAGTTAAGTAACGTAGTAAGCACTACTTCAATACGAGATCTGCCGATTCTAGGAAATGCCACAGTGTTTTTTGTCGCAGTGTTCAGCAAAAGTGTGCCTCCCCGACGGGGAATTGAACCCCGGTCTCCCGCGTGACAGGCGGGGATACTGACCACTATACTATCGAGGAATTCTGGTTCCCATACCGGGAATCGAACCCGAGCCTCCTGGGTGAAAGCCAGGTATCCTAGCCACTAGACCATATGGGATAGAAAAGTGGTTTGTCAATCTTCAATTTAAGACTCACGTCGTAATGAACACGTGGCGTGACAAGATTGGAGAAGGGTAATTAGCTTCCCCTTCCCCTTGGTTGTTCCGGATAGAGAACATTTCTTTGGAAATCAGAAAAACGACAAGGCACATTAAACATCGCCTTTGGCAATTTACAGGCCGCGCTGCGACTCGACCAATCAGAAATATTCGACTGCGTATCACTTCATCGAAGTCTTTGCCGGGGGACACAGAGGATGATACTATGGGCGTGGCTCATTGGTCTAGTCGTATGATTCTCGCTTAGGGTGCGAGAGGTCCCGGGTTCGATTCCCGGATGAGCCCGGCTCTGAATGAGCAACTGCTGTGTTGGGGATGTAGCTCAGATGGTAGAGCGCTCGCTTAGCATGCGAGAAGTACGGGGATCGATACCCTGCATCTCCAGATTTTGTCGTAACACATACCGTTTTGAACATTAAACCACTTGAATTAAGTTTGGAAATGGGCCGTTTTGGCCGCAAGGAAGCCGGCTCTCCGCCACGTATACAAGTTTTTCGCCTATTTTGCAAATAAGCTCCACAGTTTGCGTACGCAAGTGGTGATTGCAACCGTTGAGTCAACGCCACTCTTGCGTGCAAAAGTACTCCGATGGGAAACTGTTGCCATATAGAATGGAGTACGCGCAGATCACAGTCTGAACACGAACGCCCGCTTGCAGTTTTGTACTTCAACGGTGGCGTCGAAAATGTGAAAGATTAGTTAAGTAACGTAGTAAGCACTACTTCAATACGAGATCTGCCGATTCTAGGAAATGCCACAGTGTTTTTTGTCGCAGTGTTCAGCAAAAGTGTGCCTCCCCGACGGGGAATTGAACCCCGGTCTCCCGCGTGACAGGCGGGGATACTGACCACTATACTATCGAGGAATTCTGGTTCCCATACCGGGAATCGAACCCGAGCCTCCTGGGTGAAAGCCAGGTATCCTAGCCACTAGACCATATGGGATAGAAAAGTGGTTTGTCAATCTTCAATTTAAGACTCACGTCGTAATGAACACGTGGCGTGACAAGATTGGAGAAGGGTAATTAGCTTCCCCTTCCCCTTGGTTGTTCCGGATAGAGAACATTTCTTTGGAAATCAGAAAAACGACAAGGCACATTAAACATCGCCTTTGGCAATTTACAGGCCGCGCTGCGACTCGACCAATCAGAAATATTCGACTGCGTATCACTTCATCGAAGTCTTTGCCGGGGGACACAGAGGATGATACTATGGGCGTGGCTCATTGGTCTAGTCGTATGATTCTCGCTTAGGGTGCGAGAGGTCCCGGGTTCGATTCCCGGATGAGCCCGGCTCTGAATGAGCAACTGCTGTGTTGGGGATGTAGCTCAGATGGTAGAGCGCTCGCTTAGCATGCGAGAAGTACGGGGATCGATACCCTGCATCTCCAGATTTTGTCGTAACACATACCGTTTTGAACATTAAACCACTTGAATTAAGTTTGGAAATGGGCCGTTTTGGCCGCAAGGAAGCCGGCTCTCCGCCACGTATACAAGTTTTTCGCCTATTTTGCAAATAAGCTCCACAGTTTGCGTACGCAAGTGGTGATTGCAACCGTTGAGTCAACGCCACTCTTGCGTGCAAAAGTACTCCGATGGGAAACTGTTGCCATATAGAATGGAGTACGCGCAGATCACAGTCTGAACACGAACGCCCGCTTGCAGTTTTGTACTTCAACGGTGGCGTCGAAAATGTGAAAGATTAGTTAAGTAACGTAGTAAGCACTACTTCAATACGAGATCTGCCGATTCTAGGAAATGCCACAGTGTTTTTTGTCGCAGTGTTCAGCAAAAGTGTGCCTCCCCGACGGGGAATTGAACCCCGGTCTCCCGCGTGACAGGCGGGGATACTGACCACTATACTATCGAGGAATTCTGGTTCCCATACCGGGAATCGAACCCGAGCCTCCTGGGTGAAAGCCAGGTATCCTAGCCACTAGACCATATGGGATAGAAAAGTGGTTTGTCAATCTTCAATTTAAGACTCACGTCGTAATGAACACGTGGCGTGACAAGATTGGAGAAGGGTAATTAGCTTCCCCTTCCCCTTGGTTGTTCCGGATAGAGAACATTTCTTTGGAAATCAGAAAAACGACAAGGCACATTAAACATCGCCTTTGGCAATTTACAGGCCGCGCTGCGACTCGACCAATCAGAAATATTCGACTGCGTATCACTTCATCGAAGTCTTTGCCGGGGGACACAGAGGATGATACTATGGGCGTGGCTCATTGGTCTAGTCGTATGATTCTCGCTTAGGGTGCGAGAGGTCCCGGGTTCGATTCCCGGATGAGCCCGGCTCTGAATGAGCAACTGCTGTGTTGGGGATGTAGCTCAGATGGTAGAGCGCTCGCTTAGCATGCGAGAAGTACGGGGATCGATACCCTGCATCTCCAGATTTTGTCGTAACACATACCGTTTTGAACATTAAACCACTTGAATTAAGTTTGGAAATGGGCCGTTTTGGCCGCAAGGAAGCCGGCTCTCCGCCACGTATACAAGTTTTTCGCCTATTTTGCAAATAAGCTCCACAGTTTGCGTACGCAAGTGGTGATTGCAACCGTTGAGTCAACGCCACTCTTGCGTGCAAAAGTACTCCGATGGGAAACTGTTGCCATATAGAATGGAGTACGCGCAGATCACAGTCTGAACACGAACGCCCGCTTGCAGTTTTGTACTTCAACGGTGGCGTCGAAAATGTGAAAGATTAGTTAAGTAACGTAGTAAGCACTACTTCAATACGAGATCTGCCGATTCTAGGAAATGCCACAGTGTTTTTTGTCGCAGTGTTCAGCAAAAGTGTGCCTCCCCGACGGGGAATTGAACCCCGGTCTCCCGCGTGACAGGCGGGGATACTGACCACTATACTATCGAGGAATTCTGGTTCCCATACCGGGAATCGAACCCGAGCCTCCTGGGTGAAAGCCAGGTATCCTAGCCACTAGACCATATGGGATAGAAAAGTGGTTTGTCAATCTTCAATTTAAGACTCACGTCGTAATGAACACGTGGCGTGACAAGATTGGAGAAGGGTAATTAGCTTCCCCTTCCCCTTGGTTGTTCCGGATAGAGAACATTTCTTTGGAAATCAGAAAAACGACAAGGCACATTAAACATCGCCTTTGGCAATTTACAGGCCGCGCTGCGACTCGACCAATCAGAAATATTCGACTGCGTATCACTTCATCGAAGTCTTTGCCGGGGGACACAGAGGATGATACTATGGGCGTGGCTCATTGGTCTAGTCGTATGATTCTCGCTTAGGGTGCGAGAGGTCCCGGGTTCGATTCCCGGATGAGCCCGGCTCTGAATGAGCAACTGCTGTGTTGGGGATGTAGCTCAGATGGTAGAGCGCTCGCTTAGCATGCGAGAAGTACGGGGATCGATACCCTGCATCTCCAGATTTTGTCGTAACACATACCGTTTTGAACATTAAACCACTTGAATTAAGTTTGGAAATGGGCCGTTTTGGCCGCAAGGAAGCCGGCTCTCCGCCACGTATACAAGTTTTTCGCCTATTTTGCAAATAAGCTCCACAGTTTGCGTACGCAAGTGGTGATTGCAACCGTTGAGTCAACGCCACTCTTGCGTGCAAAAGTACTCCGATGGGAAACTGTTGCCATATAGAATGGAGTACGCGCAGATCACAGTCTGAACACGAACGCCCGCTTGCAGTTTTGTACTTCAACGGTGGCGTCGAAAATGTGAAAGATTAGTTAAGTAACGTAGTAAGCACTACTTCAATACGAGATCTGCCGATTCTAGGAAATGCCACAGTGTTTTTTGTCGCAGTGTTCAGCAAAAGTGTGCCTCCCCGACGGGGAATTGAACCCCGGTCTCCCGCGTGACAGGCGGGGATACTGACCACTATACTATCGAGGAATTCTGGTTCCCATACCGGGAATCGAACCCGAGCCTCCTGGGTGAAAGCCAGGTATCCTAGCCACTAGACCATATGGGATAGAAAAGTGGTTTGTCAATCTTCAATTTAAGACTCACGTCGTAATGAACACGTGGCGTGACAAGATTGGAGAAGGGTAATTAGCTTCCCCTTCCCCTTGGTTGTTCCGGATAGAGAACATTTCTTTGGAAATCAGAAAAACGACAAGGCACATTAAACATCGCCTTTGGCAATTTACAGGCCGCGCTGCGACTCGACCAATCAGAAATATTCGACTGCGTATCACTTCATCGAAGTCTTTGCCGGGGGACACAGAGGATGATACTATGGGCGTGGCTCATTGGTCTAGTCGTATGATTCTCGCTTAGGGTGCGAGAGGTCCCGGGTTCGATTCCCGGATGAGCCCGGCTCTGAATGAGCAACTGCTGTGTTGGGGATGTAGCTCAGATGGTAGAGCGCTCGCTTAGCATGCGAGAAGTACGGGGATCGATACCCTGCATCTCCAGATTTTGTCGTAACACATACCGTTTTGAACATTAAACCACTTGAATTAAGTTTGGAAATGGGCCGTTTTGGCCGCAAGGAAGCCGGCTCTCCGCCACGTATACAAGTTTTTCGCCTATTTTGCAAATAAGCTCCACAGTTTGCGTACGCAAGTGGTGATTGCAACCGTTGAGTCAACGCCACTCTTGCGTGCAAAAGTACTCCGATGGGAAACTGTTGCCATATAGAATGGAGTACGCGCAGATCACAGTCTGAACACGAACGCCCGCTTGCAGTTTTGTACTTCAACGGTGGCGTCGAAAATGTGAAAGATTAGTTAAGTAACGTAGTAAGCACTACTTCAATACGAGATCTGCCGATTCTAGGAAATGCCACAGTGTTTTTTGTCGCAGTGTTCAGCAAAAGTGTGCCTCCCCGACGGGGAATTGAACCCCGGTCTCCCGCGTGACAGGCGGGGATACTGACCACTATACTATCGAGGAATTCTGGTTCCCATACCGGGAATCGAACCCGAGCCTCCTGGGTGAAAGCCAGGTATCCTAGCCACTAGACCATATGGGATAGAAAAGTGGTTTGTCAATCTTCAATTTAAGACTCACGTCGTAATGAACACGTGGCGTGACAAGATTGGAGAAGGGTAATTAGCTTCCCCTTCCCCTTGGTTGTTCCGGATAGAGAACATTTCTTTGGAAATCAGAAAAACGACAAGGCACATTAAACATCGCCTTTGGCAATTTACAGGCCGCGCTGCGACTCGACCAATCAGAAATATTCGACTGCGTATCACTTCATCGAAGTCTTTGCCGGGGGACACAGAGGATGATACTATGGGCGTGGCTCATTGGTCTAGTCGTATGATTCTCGCTTAGGGTGCGAGAGGTCCCGGGTTCGATTCCCGGATGAGCCCGGCTCTGAATGAGCAACTGCTGTGTTGGGGATGTAGCTCAGATGGTAGAGCGCTCGCTTAGCATGCGAGAAGTACGGGGATCGATACCCTGCATCTCCAGATTTTGTCGTAACACATACCGTTTTGAACATTAAACCACTTGAATTAAGTTTGGAAATGGGCCGTTTTGGCCGCAAGGAAGCCGGCTCTCCGCCACGTATACAAGTTTTTCGCCTATTTTGCAAATAAGCTCCACAGTTTGCGTACGCAAGTGGTGATTGCAACCGTTGAGTCAACGCCACTCTTGCGTGCAAAAGTACTCCGATGGGAAACTGTTGCCATATAGAATGGAGTACGCGCAGATCACAGTCTGAACACGAACGCCCGCTTGCAGTTTTGTACTTCAACGGTGGCGTCGAAAATGTGAAAGATTAGTTAAGTAACGTAGTAAGCACTACTTCAATACGAGATCTGCCGATTCTAGGAAATGCCACAGTGTTTTTTGTCGCAGTGTTCAGCAAAAGTGTGCCTCCCCGACGGGGAATTGAACCCCGGTCTCCCGCGTGACAGGCGGGGATACTGACCACTATACTATCGAGGAATTCTGGTTCCCATACCGGGAATCGAACCCGAGCCTCCTGGGTGAAAGCCAGGTATCCTAGCCACTAGACCATATGGGATAGAAAAGTGGTTTGTCAATCTTCAATTTAAGACTCACGTCGTAATGAACACGTGGCGTGACAAGATTGGAGAAGGGTAATTAGCTTCCCCTTCCCCTTGGTTGTTCCGGATAGAGAACATTTCTTTGGAAATCAGAAAAACGACAAGGCACATTAAACATCGCCTTTGGCAATTTACAGGCCGCGCTGCGACTCGACCAATCAGAAATATTCGACTGCGTATCACTTCATCGAAGTCTTTGCCGGGGGACACAGAGGATGATACTATGGGCGTGGCTCATTGGTCTAGTCGTATGATTCTCGCTTAGGGTGCGAGAGGTCCCGGGTTCGATTCCCGGATGAGCCCGGCTCTGAATGAGCAACTGCTGTGTTGGGGATGTAGCTCAGATGGTAGAGCGCTCGCTTAGCATGCGAGAAGTACGGGGGATCGATACTCTGCATCTCCAGATTTTGTCGTAACACATACCGTTTTGAACATTAAACCACTTGAATTAAGTTTGGAAATGGGCCGTTTTGGCCGCAAGGAAGCCGGCTCTCCGCCACGTATACAAGTTTTTCGCCTATTTTGCAAATAAGCTCCACAGTTTGCGTACGCAAGTGGTGATTGCAACCGTTGAGTCAACGCCACTCTTGCGTGCAAAAGTACTCCGATGGGAAACTGTTGCCATATAGAATGGAGTACGCGCAGATCACAGTCTGAACACGAACGCCCGCTTGCAGTTTTGTACTTCAACGGTGGCGTCGAAAATGTGAAAGATTAGTTAAGTAACGTAGTAAGCACTACTTCAATACGAGATCTGCCGATTCTAGGAAATGCCACAGTGTTTTTTGTCGCAGTGTTCAGCAAAAGTGTGCCTCCCCGACGGGGAATTGAACCCCGGTCTCCCGCGTGACAGGCGGGGATACTGACCACTATACTATCGAGGAATTCTGGTTCCCATACCGGGAATCGAACCCGAGCCTCCTGGGTGAAAGCCAGGTATCCTAGCCACTAGACCATATGGGATAGAAAAGTGGTTTGTCAATCTTCAATTTAAGACTCACGTCGTAATGAACACGTGGCGTGACAAGATTGGAGAAGGGTAATTAGCTTCCCCTTCCCCTTGGTTGTTCCGGATAGAGAACATTTCTTTGGAAATCAGAAAAACGACAAGGCACATTAAACATCGCCTTTGGCAATTTACAGGCCGCGCTGCGACTCGACCAATCAGAAATATTCGACTGCGTATCACTTCATCGAAGTCTTTGCCGGGGGACACAGAGGATGATACTATGGGCGTGGCTCATTGGTCTAGTCGTATGATTCTCGCTTAGGGTGCGAGAGGTCCCGGGTTCGATTCCCGGATGAGCCCGGCTCTGAATGAGCAACTGCTGTGTTGGGGATGTAGCTCAGATGGTAGAGCGCTCGCTTAGCATGCGAGAAGTACGGGGATCGATACCCTGCATCTCCAGATTTTGTCGTAACACATACCGTTTTGAACATTAAACCACTTGAATTAAGTTTGGAAATGGGCCGTTTTGGCCGCAAGGAAGCCGGCTCTCCGCCACGTATACAAGTTTTTCGCCTATTTTGCAAATAAGCTCCACAGTTTGCGTACGCAAGTGGTGATTGCAACCGTTGAGTCAACGCCACTCTTGCGTGCAAAAGTACTCCGATGGGAAACTGTTGCCATATAGAATGGAGTACGCGCAGATCACAGTCTGAACACGAACGCCCGCTTGCAGTTTTGTACTTCAACGGTGGCGTCGAAAATGTGAAAGATTAGTTAAGTAACGTAGTAAGCACTACTTCAATACGAGATCTGCCGATTCTAGGAAATGCCACAGTGTTTTTTGTCGCAGTGTTCAGCAAAAGTGTGCCTCCCCGACGGGGAATTGAACCCCGGTCTCCCGCGTGACAGGCGGGGATACTGACCACTATACTATCGAGGAATTCTGGTTCCCATACCGGGAATCGAACCCGAGCCTCCTGGGTGAAAGCCAGGTATCCTAGCCACTAGACCATATGGGATAGAAAAGTGGTTTGTCAATCTTCAATTTAAGACTCACGTCGTAATGAACACGTGGCGTGACAAGATTGGAGAAGGGTAATTAGCTTCCCCTTCCCCTTGGTTGTTCCGGATAGAGAACATTTCTTTGGAAATCAGAAAAACGACAAGGCACATTAAACATCGCCTTTGGCAATTTACAGGCCGCGCTGCGACTCGACCAATCAGAAATATTCGACTGCGTATCACTTCATCGAAGTCTTTGCCGGGGGACACAGAGGATGATACTATGGGCGTGGCTCATTGGTCTAGTCGTATGATTCTCGCTTAGGGTGCGAGAGGTCCCGGGTTCGATTCCCGGATGAGCCCGGCTCTGAATGAGCAACTGCTGTGTTGGGGATGTAGCTCAGATGGTAGAGCGCTCGCTTAGCATGCGAGAAGTACGGGGATCGATACCCTGCATCTCCAGATTTTGTCGTAACACATACCGTTTTGAACATTAAACCACTTGAATTAAGTTTGGAAATGGGCCGTTTTGGCCGCAAGGAAGCCGGCTCTCCGCCACGTATACAAGTTTTTCGCCTATTTTGCAAATAAGCTCCACAGTTTGCGTACGCAAGTGGTGATTGCAACCGTTGAGTCAACGCCACTCTTGCGTGCAAAAGTACTCCGATGGGAAACTGTTGCCATATAGAATGGAGTACGCGCAGATCACAGTCTGAACACGAACGCCCGCTTGCAGTTTTGTACTTCAACGGTGGCGTCGAAAATGTGAAAGATTAGTTAAGTAACGTAGTAAGCACTACTTCAATACGAGATCTGCCGATTCTAGGAAATGCCACAGTGTTTTTTGTCGCAGTGTTCAGCAAAAGTGTGCCTCCCCGACGGGGAATTGAACCCCGGTCTCCCGCGTGACAGGCGGGGATACTGACCACTATACTATCGAGGAATTCTGGTTCCCATACCGGGAATCGAACCCGAGCCTCCTGGGTGAAAGCCAGGTATCCTAGCCACTAGACCATATGGGATAGAAAAGTGGTTTGTCAATCTTCAATTTAAGACTCACGTCGTAATGAACACGTGGCGTGACAAGATTGGAGAAGGGTAATTAGCTTCCCCTTCCCCTTGGTTGTTCCGGATAGAGAACATTTCTTTGGAAATCAGAAAAACGACAAGGCACATTAAACATCGCCTTTGGCAATTTACAGGCCGCGCTGCGACTCGACCAATCAGAAATATTCGACTGCGTATCACTTCATCGAAGTCTTTGCCGGGGGACACAGAGGATGATACTATGGGCGTGGCTCATTGGTCTAGTCGTATGATTCTCGCTTAGGGTGCGAGAGGTCCCGGGTTCGATTCCCGGATGAGCCCGGCTCTGAATGAGCAACTGCTGTGTTGGGGATGTAGCTCAGATGGTAGAGCGCTCGCTTAGCATGCGAGAAGTACGGGGATCGATACCCTGCATCTCCAGATTTTGTCGTAACACATACCGTTTTGAACATTAAACCACTTGAATTAAGTTTGGAAATGGGCCGTTTTGGCCGCAAGGAAGCCGGCTCTCCGCCACGTATACAAGTTTTTCGCCTATTTTGCAAATAAGCTCCACAGTTTGCGTACGCAAGTGGTGATTGCAACCGTTGAGTCAACGCCACTCTTGCGTGCAAAAGTACTCCGATGGGAAACTGTTGCCATATAGAATGGAGTACGCGCAGATCACAGTCTGAACACGAACGCCCGCTTGCAGTTTTGTACTTCAACGGTGGCGTCGAAAATGTGAAAGATTAGTTAAGTAACGTAGTAAGCACTACTTCAATACGAGATCTGCCGATTCTAGGAAATGCCACAGTGTTTTTTGTCGCAGTGTTCAGCAAAAGTGTGCCTCCCCGACGGGGAATTGAACCCCGGTCTCCCGCGTGACAGGCGGGGATACTGACCACTATACTATCGAGGAATTCTGGTTCCCATACCGGGAATCGAACCCGAGCCTCCTGGGTGAAAGCCAGGTATCCTAGCCACTAGACCATATGGGATAGAAAAGTGGTTTGTCAATCTTCAATTTAAGACTCACGTCGTAATGAACACGTGGCGTGACAAGATTGGAGAAGGGTAATTAGCTTCCCCTTCCCCTTGGTTGTTCCGGATAGAGAACATTTCTTTGGAAATCAGAAAAACGACAAGGCACATTAAACATCGCCTTTGGCAATTTACAGGCCGCGCTGCGACTCGACCAATCAGAAATATTCGACTGCGTATCACTTCATCGAAGTCTTTGCCGGGGGACACAGAGGATGATACTATGGGCGTGGCTCATTGGTCTAGTCGTATGATTCTCGCTTAGGGTGCGAGAGGTCCCGGGTTCGATTCCCGGATGAGCCCGGCTCTGAATGAGCAACTGCTGTGTTGGGGATGTAGCTCAGATGGTAGAGCGCTCGCTTAGCATGCGAGAAGTACGGGGATCGATACCCTGCATCTCCAGATTTTGTCGTAACACATACCGTTTTGAACATTAAACCACTTGAATTAAGTTTGGAAATGGGCCGTTTTGGCCGCAAGGAAGCCGGCTCTCCGCCACGTATACAAGTTTTTCGCCTATTTTGCAAATAAGCTCCACAGTTTGCGTACGCAAGTGGTGATTGCAACCGTTGAGTCAACGCCACTCTTGCGTGCAAAAGTACTCCGATGGGAAACTGTTGCCATATAGAATGGAGTACGCGCAGATCACAGTCTGAACACGAACGCCCGCTTGCAGTTTTGTACTTCAACGGTGGCGTCGAAAATGTGAAAGATTAGTTAAGTAACGTAGTAAGCACTACTTCAATACGAGATCTGCCGATTCTAGGAAATGCCACAGTGTTTTTTGTCGCAGTGTTCAGCAAAAGTGTGCCTCCCCGACGGGGAATTGAACCCCGGTCTCCCGCGTGACAGGCGGGGATACTGACCACTATACTATCGAGGAATTCTGGTTCCCATACCGGGAATCGAACCCGAGCCTCCTGGGTGAAAGCCAGGTATCCTAGCCACTAGACCATATGGGATAGAAAAGTGGTTTGTCAATCTTCAATTTAAGACTCACGTCGTAATGAACACGTGGCGTGACAAGATTGGAGAAGGGTAATTAGCTTCCCCTTCCCCTTGGTTGTTCCGGATAGAGAACATTTCTTTGGAAATCAGAAAAACGACAAGGCACATTAAACATCGCCTTTGGCAATTTACAGGCCGCGCTGCGACTCGACCAATCAGAAATATTCGACTGCGTATCACTTCATCGAAGTCTTTGCCGGGGGACACAGAGGATGATACTATGGGCGTGGCTCATTGGTCTAGTCGTATGATTCTCGCTTAGGGTGCGAGAGGTCCCGGGTTCGATTCCCGGATGAGCCCGGCTCTGAATGAGCAACTGCTGTGTTGGGGATGTAGCTCAGATGGTAGAGCGCTCGCTTAGCATGCGAGAAGTACGGGGATCGATACCCTGCATCTCCAGATTTTGTCGTAACACATACCGTTTTGAACATTAAACCACTTGAATTAAGTTTGGAAATGGGCCGTTTTGGCCGCAAGGAAGCCGGCTCTCCGCCACGTATACAAGTTTTTCGCCTATTTTGCAAATAAGCTCCACAGTTTGCGTACGCAAGTGGTGATTGCAACCGTTGAGTCAACGCCACTCTTGCGTGCAAAAGTACTCCGATGGGAAACTGTTGCCATATAGAATGGAGTACGCGCAGATCACAGTCTGAACACGAACGCCCGCTTGCAGTTTTGTACTTCAACGGTGGCGTCGAAAATGTGAAAGATTAGTTAAGTAACGTAGTAAGCACTACTTCAATACGAGATCTGCCGATTCTAGGAAATGCCACAGTGTTTTTTGTCGCAGTGTTCAGCAAAAGTGTGCCTCCCCGACGGGGAATTGAACCCCGGTCTCCCGCGTGACAGGCGGGGATACTGACCACTATACTATCGAGGAATTCTGGTTCCCATACCGGGAATCGAACCCGAGCCTCCTGGGTGAAAGCCAGGTATCCTAGCCACTAGACCATATGGGATAGAAAAGTGGTTTGTCAATCTTCAATTTAAGACTCACGTCGTAATGAACACGTGGCGTGACAAGATTGGAGAAGGGTAATTAGCTTCCCCTTCCCCTTGGTTGTTCCGGATAGAGAACATTTCTTTGGAAATCAGAAAAACGACAAGGCACATTAAACATCGCCTTTGGCAATTTACAGGCCGCGCTGCGACTCGACCAATCAGAAATATTCGACTGCGTATCACTTCATCGAAGTCTTTGCCGGGGGACACAGAGGATGATACTATGGGCGTGGCTCATTGGTCTAGTCGTATGATTCTCGCTTAGGGTGCGAGAGGTCCCGGGTTCGATTCCCGGATGAGCCCGGCTCTGAATGAGCAACTGCTGTGTTGGGGATGTAGCTCAGATGGTAGAGCGCTCGCTTAGCATGCGAGAAGTACGGGGATCGATACCCTGCATCTCCAGATTTTGTCGTAACACATACCGTTTTGAACATTAAACCACTTGAATTAAGTTTGGAAATGGGCCGTTTTGGCCGCAAGGAAGCCGGCTCTCCGCCACGTATACAAGTTTTTCGCCTATTTTGCAAATAAGCTCCACAGTTTGCGTACGCAAGTGGTGATTGCAACCGTTGAGTCAACGCCACTCTTGCGTGCAAAAGTACTCCGATGGGAAACTGTTGCCATATAGAATGGAGTACGCGCAGATCACAGTCTGAACACGAACGCCCGCTTGCAGTTTTGTACTTCAACGGTGGCGTCGAAAATGTGAAAGATTAGTTAAGTAACGTAGTAAGCACTACTTCAATACGAGATCTGCCGATTCTAGGAAATGCCACAGTGTTTTTTGTCGCAGTGTTCAGCAAAAGTGTGCCTCCCCGACGGGGAATTGAACCCCGGTCTCCCGCGTGACAGGCGGGGATACTGACCACTATACTATCGAGGAATTCTGGTTCCCATACCGGGAATCGAACCCGAGCCTCCTGGGTGAAAGCCAGGTATCCTAGCCACTAGACCATATGGGATAGAAAAGTGGTTTGTCAATCTTCAATTTAAGACTCACGTCGTAATGAACACGTGGCGTGACAAGATTGGAGAAGGGTAATTAGCTTCCCCTTCCCCTTGGTTGTTCCGGATAGAGAACATTTCTTTGGAAATCAGAAAAACGACAAGGCACATTAAACATCGCCTTTGGCAATTTACAGGCCGCGCTGCGACTCGACCAATCAGAAATATTCGACTGCGTATCACTTCATCGAAGTCTTTGCCGGGGGACACAGAGGATGATACTATGGGCGTGGCTCATTGGTCTAGTCGTATGATTCTCGCTTAGGGTGCGAGAGGTCCCGGGTTCGATTCCCGGATGAGCCCGGCTCTGAATGAGCAACTGCTGTGTTGGGGATGTAGCTCAGATGGTAGAGCGCTCGCTTAGCATGCGAGAAGTACGGGGATCGATACCCTGCATCTCCAGATTTTGTCGTAACACATACCGTTTTGAACATTAAACCACTTGAATTAAGTTTGGAAATGGGCCGTTTTGGCCGCAAGGAAGCCGGCTCTCCGCCACGTATACAAGTTTTTCGCCTATTTTGCAAATAAGCTCCACAGTTTGCGTACGCAAGTGGTGATTGCAACCGTTGAGTCAACGCCACTCTTGCGTGCAAAAGTACTCCGATGGGAAACTGTTGCCATATAGAATGGAGTACGCGCAGATCACAGTCTGAACACGAACGCCCGCTTGCAGTTTTGTACTTCAACGGTGGCGTCGAAAATGTGAAAGATTAGTTAAGTAACGTAGTAAGCACTACTTCAATACGAGATCTGCCGATTCTAGGAAATGCCACAGTGTTTTTTTGTCGCAGTGTTCAGCAAAAGTGTGCCTCCCCGACGGGGAATTGAACCCCGGTCTCCCGCGTGACAGGCGGGGATACTGACCACTATACTATCGAGGAATTCTGGTTCCCATACCGGGAATCGAACCCGAGCCTCCTGGGTGAAAGCCAGGTATCCTAGCCACTAGACCATATGGGATAGAAAAGTGGTTTGTCAATCTTCAATTTAAGACTCACGTCGTAATGAACACGTGGCGTGACAAGATTGGAGAAGGGTAATTAGCTTCCCCTTCCCCTTGGTTGTTCCGGATAGAGAACATTTCTTTGGAAATCAGAAAAACGACAAGGCACATTAAACATCGCCT
The DNA here is from genome assembly GCA_022539655.2 of Ceriodaphnia dubia. Lineage (NCBI taxonomy): Eukaryota > Metazoa > Arthropoda > Branchiopoda > Diplostraca > Daphniidae > Ceriodaphnia > Ceriodaphnia dubia. Next base: position 1,064,142 of record JAKUCG020000214.1, on the reverse strand, counting down.
TTGGCAATTTACAGGCCGCGCTGCGACTCGACCAATCAGAAATATTCGACTGCGTATCACTTCATCGAAGTCTTTGCCGGGGGACACAGAGGATGATACTATGGGCGTGGCTCATTGGTCTAGTCGTATGATTCTCGCTTAGGGTGCGAGAGGTCCCGGGTTCGATTCCCGGATGAGCCCGGCTCTGAATGAGCAACTGCTGTGTTGGGGATGTAGCTCAGATGGTAGAGCGCTCGCTTAGCATGCGAGAAGTACGGGGATCGATACCCTGCATCTCCAGATTTTGTCGTAACACATACCGTTTTGAACATTAAACCACTTGAATTAAGTTTGGAAATGGGCCGTTTTGGCCGCAAGGAAGCCGGCTCTCCGCCACGTATACAAGTTTTTCGCCTATTTTGCAAATAAGCTCCACAGTTTGCGTACGCAAGTGGTGATTGCAACCGTTGAGTCAACGCCACTCTTGCGTGCAAAAGTACTCCGATGGGAAACTGTTGCCATATAGAATGGAGTACGCGCAGATCACAGTCTGAACACGAACGCCCGCTTGCAGTTTTGTACTTCAACGGTGGCGTCGAAAATGTGAAAGATTAGTTAAGTAACGTAGTAAGCACTACTTCAATACGAGATCTGCCGATTCTAGGAAATGCCACAGTGTTTTTTGTCGCAGTGTTCAGCAAAAGTGTGCCTCCCCGACGGGGAATTGAACCCCGGTCTCCCGCCACAGGCGGGGATACTGACCACTATACTATCGAGGAATTCTGGTTCCCATACCGGGAATCGAACCCGAGCCTCCTGGGTGAAAGCCAGGTATCCTAGCCACTAGACCATATGGGATAGAAAAGTGGTTTGTCAATCTTCAATTTAAGACTCACGTCGTAATGAACACGTGGCGTGACAAGATTGGAGAAGGGTAATTAGCTTCCCCTTCCCCTTGGTTGTTCTTCTTCTTCTTCTTCTTCTTCTTCTTCTTCTTCTTCTTCTTCTTCTTCTTCTTCTTCTTCTTCTTCTTCTTCTTCATGGTTAGACAATACCCAAAAATCCATTCGAAGGACCATTTTGGGTAAGTGTCGCGTAGCACTTACTTCCAAGAGATAATTGAAGGTAGTCTAAGACGCGAAGGTTCCAATTGGGTGTATTGTCCACCGATCTCTCTCGTAATTCTCCATACACTGACAATTAAATGGGGGTACAATAACACAGGAAACAGAGGGGACTATTCGCCATCTAGCGGTAGCCCTCCAGGTTAGCTTGAGCCTTAGTTGACAGCTTGATAGTACGGGCTCCAGCCCGGCGGGAGTATATTTTCCCAACACACGTTACGCTCGGAGAGACGTTCGAATCTCTCTCCGAAGTTACGACTAGAAATTGTAGACGACTAGAGTCTAAATTGGAACGACTAGAGTATTGCCCCCCGAGTCTACGTGTCGATATTCGTTGTACTAATTGCCTCTCCCAGCAACAGTTTGTAACTACGGCTTGTGTTTACAAATGCTGTAAAGAAACTGAGACGGCATGTCCAAATATTGGGAATATTCGGAGGTGAGGTGACAAAAATTGTCAGTAAAAAGGAAAACAAGAAAAATGATTTATCTAACCCCCTCCCTAATCTTACAAAGCTTCATCTTTTCGTTCAGTTTTTTTTTACAACACGTACCTTCGTTCCATTTGCACTTTACGCCGTTTCGCGCGGCCTACCCAAAAGTCACATACGAAAAAATCCGATTTCAATTATGTCCATTTTTCTTCTATGGCAATATTGTTTTGAAATAACTATTTAGCGGAGATAACATAGGAAAGCACAAGTTTTTGGTGAGTTTGAAGGCTAGTTAAGAAAATATACGAAGCAGACAAAAAAAAAGAAAAACTACACAACATAAGACGGTGTTGCCAAACAGGGAATTGAATAACTAAGAAATCGAATATTGAATGGCAAATGGCGATATTTAAAATTGTCACGTGACTATTTCTTCTGTCTAAGCCAAGTCGTCTGCATGCTCAGCCGCTCTAGCCGTCCTAGCTTTTTTCGACTTTAGACACGCCCCCGGATCGAACTTTGACCCACTCACATAAGGGCAAAGGACCCCACGTTGCCAGGGCTTCGATAAGTGACAATGCGGCAAGTTATTTTTGGCATAGTCTGCAGCGTTGCCAAATTTTAAAAAAATTAATGAATTAGCGTAGTAGCCAGAAGCCTTGCAGTCGCTCGTCGCTTTGGCTGTGTAGTGAGTCCGTGGCGGGAATCAACTTATAAATGCAGTTGGCAGCTTCGAGTCAAATTATTCTCACGCAGTTCATGCAGTTGATTCAACTTGCATCTCCACCGTCAAGGAATCATTACGCAAAGAATTGCAGCTTCTCGCACCGTTTAGTTTATTACTTACGTAGGGACTTGGTTTGTCCAGTATCCAGAACTTCAATTCAAGAAAGATGTGTTCTTCTAGCTTCATATAACACAAAACCCATTAAAAATTACTTTTCGGAATGGGCAGGGACGACTTCCTTCTCCGGAAGAAAACCAAACGCAAGACTTTTTGTCAAAAGTTGAAACATAAAAGCACCTACAAGTGAGACCTTTGTCGTAAGAAAATCATCAGTAAACTAAAATTAGGGCAAATTCTCCGCAGCAGTAATAAATAAACAAAAATCAAAGCAACAACATCTTGTACAACCTATAAGGTCTGCCTTTTCTCTTTTTAAGTTCGTGTAACGGACACCACGACTGATGGAGCTTAAGCCGGACTGCAAAATATTGTGCAAAGAAGAAACATAAGTTTTTAATCATAGATTTAAAAGAAACAAACATACGTTTGCCTTAAACTAGCGATTATTGCCGCGGAAACCTCTTGAACAAAGCGACGGCCTCAATGACTGCATCGTTTCGTTTGACATTGGAATTCTTTTGTTCTTTTAATGTGTTTAGCAGCTCTTCATCTCGTTCTTCTCTAGATGCTTCCAGCTCGATCGGACGATTAAGTGACTCAACGTTGGTTATTCTTGACTTCATTTTTTTGAAGGAGGCTCAACGTCTTGTTCTTAGCATTTGCTAATCAATCGCCACACGCGCCAACGTCATGCCGATGATTCAATGTAAAGGCGTCACCTTCACCGAGAAGAGCGTGCATCTTTTCATAAAAAATTCACTGTGATTTTCTTGCTGTTGAACCATTGGAGTTCTTTGTGTTTTTGTCGTGAATCTCTTGATATCTTTCTTTCAGAAATTTCCATTTCGATGCACATTTTTCCCAGGGGAACATGGTTCCATTCTGGGCCTTATGCTCTGAAACCTAAAATATATTTACAAACGCAGAATATGTTAAATAAATGGCTTTGAAACTACCTAGTCATTGTTGTACGTCACTTACGTCTTTCCAGATTGCATCAGTTTTCTCCATCTTTTTCTTAAATCGACCAGCGAATTTTTCGTAGCAGGATAACAGAATTAGGACGTCCTTGTTTTCCCAGCGAACAGATTTTCCCTGCTCATCTATACTGGAATTAGCGGGTGTCGGGCATTCTGAGCTCGAAGGAAAGGCTGATGGACTAGTGGTGTTTGTGTCACTAGAAGATGGGGCAGTAAAGTTGAAAGTGGCCCTTGATGAGTTAGGTTTGGCGGACGTAGCACTAGAGGGGACGGTTTTGTTGGACGGGGCAGCCAACGGAGTAGCTTTCAAATGACTATTTTTAAGTGGAACATCTAAAAACGATTACTTCTGTTGAGTAGGATGAGTCCTGTTTTGTTGCAGCTTTTTTTACCCGTGAAATATAATACACATTAATTAAAGGAAAATAAATGGAAATAAATCATGAGCATAACTTGCAGTCAGTGGTTGTTGAGTTTTTAGACCTTTTAATGGCAAGTAATCGCGTTGAAGAGACTGTGTTTGGTGAGACTTATGTGTTTTTCAGTGAATTGTGTAAAGTTTAATCTGAAATATTGCTAACATTTTCTGTAACTGGAAAATATTAGGCTAGAGGATAAGCTAAGATACAACCAAAACACTAGATACCTATTTCCATTTTTAAAAACGCAGGGGTCTTCTTGATTTCCACATGTTCCTCAGGGTTGGGTCCGGTACTCTTGAAATCTACCGCGGTAACGGTACTTTCGGATTTCAAAAAAGTACCGCGGTACGGTAGTGCGGTAACGCGGTACTTCTAAAAGTAGACCTAATAGAAATCCAGGGCGTTTTTGCCCAAACTATAGAGCTAAATCCAGATTGCAACCAATCTAGATTATTAATATGTAATCTAAGTATTTTGAAGTTTCATAAGAAAGAATGATAGGAAACGCAAAGAATGAAGGGTGGCTTATTAAAATTCTACTGACTATGAGATATACAACATCTTTTCGAGTGCGGCATAGGCGAAATTGCTTGCGTTTGTTTAAAATCTGCCCACCTGTACGAAACAACCTCTAGACTAAGGTCAATGAAATAGCCGTGTTGAACTTCAATTCATTTTTTTAAATGCTGAATACTTGTTGAGTGATTCAACATTTTAATTTCCGTCCGTAAGATAAAGCTCGAATTCGTTGACCGTAGGAGTAGTTGGTATCGTGACCTTTTTGGAATTGATGATGAAATCATTGTAAAACGTTCGTAGATTCATGCTCACATCGGTTCACGTGTTTAAAACCTTGACTTGTAACTGTCGCCAGGTGTACCACGAAAAAGTGTTATAACTTATCACTAGGCAACTTTTTGAAGGCTGCGGTACTGCGGTACGGTACTTAAATATAAAAATACCGCGGTACGGTAGTGTGGTAGTACCGCAGTACCGCGGTAGCCCAACCCTGATGTTCCTGAACGGACTTGGTGAAAGAAGACACCAACAAAGGGTCTGTGTTAATAAAAAATACTGAAAATTACTAAAAAGCAGTGAGACATCAACTTAGTTATTACCAAAAGGAAACTAAAACCTAAATTTTCAGCAATAATGTCTTAATTGGCATGACACAAAAAATGAACCACGAAAGTTGTGTGTACGAACCCATTTACATCGCAAAGTACCACAGAAAATGTTGCATACCTTTCACAAGGTTTGTGTAAAATTCACGCTGGATTGGCACATTAAAAATCCTTCCAGAGAATTAAACTTTAAAGAAAACAAAGTCCTTCAAATTGGCCATTTTCACGACATATTCAAACTATGAGTTGAAAACTATTGAAAACAGATCGAGTCGCGTGGTCCGTTGTCACATATATTTATTAGGCCACAGAGCGGCCGCACGGTCGCCGCTCGGCGGCGATCGTTCAAAAAACGTTCAACAAACTTTTGCGTCTGCTTTTTGGCACATGCTAGATGCTACAGATTAAGCTTACTTTTGCGCGTGCCAGAAACCCCTCTAATGGTTGAAAAAAGATCACGTGACCAAGTTGGCAACGGTGATTGGTCCGACAACGTTTCTTTTTCGCCTTGGCACTTAACGAAACCTAGGCCATGAGGCCCCAACAGAGGGGAGGGTCTAAACCATATTTTTTTATAAGACACAAACAAAATTCAAATCAGATACTGAATTAATGTAGGTTAAAGAGCGGAAAATTTCCTATACATTGTGTATCTTATAATACATTTTTTCTAAATTTAACGAAAAAAAATAGATACCGTACAAAAAACTTGGCACACAAAATAAAGCCCAAAAAATATGTTTTCATATAAATATTGAACTATTTAAAGAAGAAGCGTCAGTTTTTATGTGCGCACTGTCTTTTTCTATTAGGTGTAAAATTAATGGCTTCTTGCCAAAAAGTTTTTAAATAAAACATATGGCTACCTGCCTCCAACCCTACCAGCCCCCCTCTTCCTTGTGGAAAATAGGCCCAAGTAAGTTTATTTACTTTCCCTAAACTGCTTAAATTAGAGTCTACTTTCCTAAAAAAATAAAGTATTTTAATCAGATTTATTACCTTAATTTTAAGTAGCCCGATTAATTTAAGTACCCGAAACAAGTACTCTACTATTCTCCATAAGTTTTTTCTACTATTCTCCATAAGTTTACTCTGGCGACATATGCTGTAAGTAATGTAGTTTTGTAACGACAAGTTTCTGTGTAAATTATTCTGGTGTATTCGCCAGTCCGTATGAAGGATATTCATCTCTATAGGACGATATCTAGTTCAGATACTACAACATTATTTAAGTAGGAAATGGAGAAATTAAGTGAAAATTCATTCATACTTTCATAATTAGTTGCTTTTTTCCTACTTAAATACTTGCATTAAAGTAGGATAACGCTGTTGTGCATCCATGACATTTGGACTTTGATTGTAAAAAAAACATTCCTGCCTGTCAGTTTGTTTATTTAACTGACGTGAGCATCTGGGCACAGTTGCTAGTAAGATAATATGCCATATGTTTGCTTAGATTTAAACACAGCAACTAACAGTGTGCAGCAGAGGATACTTTGAAAATTTCAATAGGAAAAATCGAGAAGAGATAAACATATCGAAGCGAAATAATGAGGCCTTAGCCTCGTTAAACCATAATCTGAAAGTATAAAAGAGGTCTCATACTAAACAGCATTAGGGAGTCATACCGTGTGTTAGTCCAATAAAACTTGGCGATTTAACAATGAAAACATTTTTGTCGCTTTAAGTTTTCCTAGCTGCGGGAATGATATCGACAACCGTAACCAGATCACCAGTACTATCGTCGAAACTGAAAAATGAAATCGAGAAATCACGTGTACTATTGAATAAAGGCTTCATCATTGATCCAAAATTGGCCCGAACTTTGCTGGACAACGATTTCGAAGGAGGATCAACGAATCCGTGGTACGACGAATCACCAGCGTACGTCAATTGGCGAGTAGAAAATTTTGCGGCACCATTGAAGGTAAACTCGACAGCGCCGCGACCATCCACTGGCACCAATTACGTGAGAGCTACTCGGAACGCAGATTTGGCATCCGGACTGGCCGTCCTCCGTAGTCCAGTTTTCACAGCAAATCCTACAGATCGAGTCTCTTTTGACTTTTGGATTCGATCGAAACGACCAGAGGGAAACAATCTAGAGGTAATGTTGCATACTAGATAACGTGGTGTCACATAGGAGAATGACAAGTGCATCATAAAATTTACAAGAACATTCTATAAAATTTTAACAGTTGGTTTGGGTTGTCGATCGTACGGAATATTTGCTGGCCGGTCTGTCTCAGTATTCGACGTTGGCCAACTATGAATGGCGAACGGAATCCGTTACCATACCAGTTGATGCCCCAACCGATGGATATGTAATGCATATATAAGTACAGATCAGCATAATAATGCATTATTGTTATAATTCATTACTATTGTATTTTAGATGATATTTTATGGATATTGTGGAAGTAACTCGGAAGATGCAATTGCAATAGATGAGATCGTGGTGGAATCTTCAACTTTTACAACTCCAGAACCCGGAACAAGTACGAAGTAGTCCATGCACTTTACGCTGTTAGTTATAGATGGTTCACTTTTTCAAGTCTATAATGTTTTTTTTCAGACTGTAACAGTTTACTGGCGTCGCTGGGGACGTTCACATCACCTAATTACCCAGCTAATTATTCCAATAATGCCAATATTTGTTGGTTAATCACCGGTGCTTATTATATCAACCTTGACATTCTAAGTTTTGCCACTGAAACTGGAAGGGATACTCTGAAGGTAAAATTATACAGCCTTACAATTAAGAAAATCTATCTATATCTTATGATATTGAAATTTGATCTTGTTTTCAAATACAGATATACCTAGGTGACACTACAAACTCGGAGCTTTTTGCTGATTTGAGCGGCACATCTTATCCGGGCTCCATTTCCCGGTACACCGAGTCCATGTTGATTGTGTTTACCAGTGACTCGACAAATACCAACAAAGGGTTCAGCATCAATTATCAAGTGGTATGTATATGTCCTTAACCGTTTATTACCTACCTAATTACCCTATTAATTTACTCCAGACCAAAGCCACCAATGGCAGTACTCCTGAATCTACTTATACCACCCTCCGTCCTCTATACGGTAATTATAGTTTTATGTTTAACTAAATATACTACTCCAATAGAAATAAAGAAAAAAACGGTCTCATTTATTCAACTGTAAATAAATCAATTCAGTTACTTCCGACAGTCACTTACCGACTGCACTATTTTTGTTCAACGAAGAACGTCATCAGTCGCTGACTATTTTTTAACTTATTCTTTACTCTTGCTATTATTTAAGTTTGTGGTGACTCTGCATACGATTACAGTGGCATAATTCAATCTCCAAACTTTCCTGACGGCTACCCAAGCAATCTCGACTGCCGGTCTACTATCCAAGTTCCCGCTGGTCGTGTTCGGTTTTCTTTAACCGCATTTGACACGGAAAATGGTTATGACTATCTTACGGTAAGCTACTTAAAAAATAATATAATGATGATTCAACAGAACATATAGTATGCAGGTTTTATAATAACTAACACATATTTTGCAACAACATTCCGCATTCTTCCAAGACGTGGCAAGCTTGTAGCAATGGCTGAAATTAAGGCTAAACTTTACGACATCCATTTCTAATTACTAAAATTTCTGGCCACATTTAATTCATACAGTACTAATGCACAGGCGTACCATGCTGTTTAGAACGCACTTCTCGCAATAGATGTTGTCGAATTTTTTAAATGGCTGATTCGTTTATAAGATTTGATGCGGCACACTTGCTACTGTCTGCCTAACGGGCTAATGACCACCTAATAGGCTATCGATTATTCATATTGCATATTTACTGTTTGAAATTCTAGGTTCAATTTTATGAGACATTGTTTCTTATGTGACGAAAATGTAATTCTTGAAATTATATTTGGCAGGTATATGATGGACCTTCTGTCAGCTACTCTGTTCTTCTACAAACTTCCGGTTCAAGTTTACCGGGGACAATCTATGCAAGTACAAACCAAATACTAGTGCGCTTTACAACGGACAGCTCGAATTCTTACAGTGGCTGGCAAGGCAACTTCCAGTACTACTAGTGATTTTCATATTCTTTGGTTAGACTTGTATATTGCCGTGAAACCAGTGCAATGTCCGTTAATTTTCACTGTTATGTTCAAATTATATATAAAGTTTTGCCAAATAAAGAGAATGAAAAAATACTAATAGAAAACAAGTCATGAAATATTGTACACATTAATTTCAATGGTCTGATATTTCAACAAAAGTATCGACCAATGTAAAAACCTCAGCACCTTCGGACCTACTTCCAAGAGAAACAAGCATTTTGGCCAGTTGGCGGACTCTTCGTATATTGTAAACTTCTATAAAGTAGGTACAGTGTTGGTCCACTTATCGAACCGCCCGGCTGTCGAACCAGCTTGGAGCGCCACCTTCTGCGTTTGACGTAACTTAATGGTACTTTAAATGACGGGGACACCTTTGTTTCAAATTGATTGGCAATAGTGCCTTACAATTAAATTATAAGAGATGAAGTAAGCAAATGCAGACGAGATGGAGAACAAATAAAAAATAGGTAAGTCTGAACTAACAAAATTGGAATGTCTGCTTTGCTACTAGACGATTCAGGGGGTAATAAATACATTCGAAAAACTCGAAATTGTTAGATTTAAAAGACAAGGTGAAATTAATTGAAGTAAACAATTTCACAAATTCATCATGACAACAAAGAAGCATTTTTTAAATGTCTGATGACAAAGTATTCGTAGAATCCAAAAAAGACTGTCCAACGAGTCGCGCTTTCCAGAACTCTACGATTCTGTTTTTAGATGGTTTAAAGAAATGAGGACAACGTCGGTCAAACGTCAAATGGAAGGCTCTATTTACCGACTTTTCGTACCCTTCTTGGCTCTGCCATGAATCCGCACTGCATCGGAGATGAACGATCTCCTATCTTAAAATGAAATATTAGTAGAAAAACTGCGTGGTTGGATCGTAATATTTATAAGGAGTGGTAGACCAAAAATTTTTTTGACTGTGGTCCGTAAATTTGCTCAGGAACCCGTCGCACTTCTCACGAAAAACTGCTCCGGACATGATTCAGGTCAAAGTGATTTCTTTCCCTCCAAACTATATATCCGTATATATCACTATATGAGCCTTTCAATCAAGGACTAATAACAATGTTGAAGACATTGCCTACAAAAGAGATACTGACCTCTTTGGCGACTGCTTAAAAAAGGTTTGATGAGCTACAAGTCCGAAAAAAGAAGGTAATACTCCAAGGTATATCCCGAACGTAACTTTACAATCGTCTTGGTATTTACTTTTCGTATTCTTATGCGAAAATGGGCATAGAAAAGCCTTCAATTGGGCCAATCGGCAAATGTTCTGGAAGCATGCCGAATTATAAATGAAGCCATATACCTTCAGAAGGTAATGCAGAATGTATTCTTGAATAATATAGTACCAGTTGTAATTGGGTGTAGCAATCAATTTAAAACTTGATACATGCGATAGGGGATTCACATGAATTTTCGATTTATTTCTTAATAGTCTTAAAAAATAGAGAAAAAAATCTGGATTTTTTTCATATACAGGAGTCGGGGTCTAAAAAATTTTCCCATCGAGTTATTTAGCTTGAAATTGGAGTCAATGGATGGGCTTGTGAAAAACGAAGTAGGCGCCTAAACTTGGGGGAGGAGACGAAAATGGCAGATCGGATGCATAGGCCCTTATGGAGGAAAGAGAGAAAAACTAAATTTTCAATATTGAAAGTGCTGTTTTGACACACAAAGTTGAAAGAAAAGTGACCGCTATGAAATTTAAAATTTTTTTAAATATTTTTGGTCTCTAAAATATGTTTAAAAAAATAAAAATTGAATTTAAAAGTGGGAAAGGATAAGATGCACTATCTCTCTTGCAAGACTAGGCTTCAGTAATTCTGGATTTCTGGCCCGTACTTTCTTTTACCAGATTATTTTTGTTTTTGAAATGACAAACAATTACTGTGTTGTCCCATTATGCCAGAGTACAACAAAGAGTTCTCCTGATAAACTCTTTATCTCAGTGCCGAGAAATGAAGAAATGGATAATAGCGATTCGGCGGAAACACGAATTGTCGAAGAAATCAAATGGCCATTGTTGTGGTGATCACTTCAAAGTGGGTTTTTATCATGTCATATATTGGATTCTGTTTTTCATAAACTTTTCTTACTTTAGCCGGAAGATATTGTTCATTTAAAAGGAGGAAGAAAAATGGTGAAAAAAGGAGTTCTCCCACACATAGTTCAGTGCCAGAACCGATGAATGCCAACAAAGAGTAGGACTTCAAAAAGAAATAAAACCTTAGTGATCGAAGAAAATAATTCAGGTGGAACTACGAATTCAGGTTCATGTACCATTCCCACCAGCCATGAAGATTGTCCGTCCAACAGTAAATTAAACTATAATTATACACTAACTTTCCTTCCCAACTGTCGTTTAGCAAATCATGATTTTGTTCGTACATGGTGCAACACATTCATGTCACACTCATGTTAATGATGGTATTGTGCAAGTTTCCCAGAATCCAACAATTACTGATTCAAGCAACCGGAGAGGATATTGACAGAGCCATGTTTATTCATTTGAACAATGTCCAACCTGAACTGATGATTCCAGCCGAAAACTGTCCTCCTCAAGTGCTGACTGCACCAACAACCTCCTCTGGCGGTTACGCCGGACTGCTGTTTACTAAATACATTTCGTTAATTTCTGACCATTTCAAGGAACTGGTCTGTTGGCCCAAATCTGAAAGCAAGAAAAAAATTTGCCTATTGCTTTCCGCAAGAGTTTCAGTGGAGTAGAGTCAATCATTGATTGCCTGGAAACAGCAATCGAAAAACTGTCGAAAAGTGTGGATCAAGCTTTGACTTGGTCAAACTACAAAAGTGCGAATACTGTAAAATTCCTAATATCCGTTACACCCAGCGGGTTAGTTAACTATATATCTGAGGGTTATGGAGGAAGAATCAGCGACGAACTTATAACATCTATTTGTGGATATTTGGACAAACTGCCCTCCGGAATTCGTTTAATGGCTGACAGAGGATTCAAAAGCATTGAACCGATGATAGTAGAGAAGAAATATGTACTTGTACGGCCATGTAGTGTATTGAATGGTCAAAATCTAGCAAAAAATGATGTTCTTCAATCCCGATAAATAGCTGCGTTGCGTATTCACGTAGAAAGACTTATCAGACGTGTTCGTGAATTTTCGGTTTCGTGAAAAAGCAGATTCGAACAATTTGCCTATGGTTGATATCCAAATGCTTACCAACTATATAAAACAAGATCGAAACTTTATTTCCCTAGAAAGTCGCAACGTAAAAGCAGCCAAGTCTGGACGAGAGTCTTATGGTGATGATGCTATTGGATACGTCCAACTATGTAGAACTAATGATGGGAAATCTCATCTGGTTGCCGCAATTTCACCAGAACATAGAGTCCGTAGTAAAAGCTATCAGGTGTAAGCCGAGATACACATCACCGACTTTTCCATTTCGTACGTCAAATGCATGGATTGCGTAGCCTCAGCAGAAGGATGTAAACACGCTTTGGCATTTCTTGGCTGGATGTACAAAACACAAGAAATTGAACTAGAAACTTGACAGAAAAGGAATGTTATTGGCGTAAAAGCTCCCTATCAAAAATTGGAAGTACTATCAAGAACATGAAAGCAATCCATCTGAGAATGAAGAAGACCCATATCATCCGCAAGAGACCAAGAAAACAAACTCCTGCTGGTAGCTTTCTTAATGAGGTTGTAGAAGACATTTCAATGAAAGGGGAAAAAAATTCATTGAATGAAAATGTTCCAGAATTATACTATCATTTCAATGATAACCTGAGTTGGAGTGGTCAGCTAGATATCCATTTATTGGTTCAACTTTTCAAGAAAAAAGGTCCGTCCACAACAATGAAAGATTTTCTGTCATTTTGCCAAAAAAAAACATGAGTGAGGAAGCCTGTATGAAGGCCAAGAACTACACAGTTAACCAGAGCACTAACCTCATATGGTTTCGCTTAAGGTAAAGTTTGAAACTTGTGTGACGAATGGACAACCTAACCAAACCTATTTTTTCTTATCTTCTTAGATACTACAGAATCCCAGCATCCAAGCTCTGGGAAGTGTCCAACTGCAAAACTAAGAACGGTGTTTTAACTGACATGCTCTTTGGTGCCCAGACTAAAGGATACAAAAGCAATGAAGAGAGGCCGCACTCTAAAAAGTGAAGTGTTGAAACAAGTTTCTGCAATTCGCAAAGTTACCATACAGAACATTGGCTTAATACTTTCAACAAAGTTACCATTGTTTAGGGCATCACCGAATGGAATTACTGATGAATATGTTTTAGAAATTAAGTGTCCAATGTGGATCCATGACGTTCAGGCCCAAGACTTTCAGGCCCGTCTTTTCTGGTCCGTCTTTTCAGGCCTAATAAAAACTTTTAGGGCCCAGCTAACGTTTTATAATAAAAAAGAAATTTTCTTGCTTGCCCAAGAATGTATTGTAACAAATACCATAGGGGAGACCGGACCCATATTGGACACTTTTTCATCGCGTAATTTCCCATTTTTCCGGTTTTTCCGCATTATTTTTCAGACCTATTCCACGAAATAATTTGTTTCTTCTGCAAATGATTTCTTACCTTCCCCCTATCCCTTGAAATTTTTACAATCATCAATCTAAGTAGTTGACAAATTTATAGGGCTTTTAGTTTTTAGGGTTTTTTCTGCTCTGTCTGGGGTCAAATTTGACAGACGCTTTAAATTACGATTATAATCATCCCAGTATTTACTCAATTTAGATGGCATCTCTTGCGTGTTTTTGGACAGTCTCATAAGTCCCTGTTTTTGAGACAGCAACTTAGCTTTTAAATCAATTTTTCTGAATCAGAATTAATAAGAAACAGAAACTTGAAAAAAATAGGAGAGTTTGTGCCCACTAGTTTTTAAGGTGGTTGTGGCACCCTTCAGCATTGTTGTTATTACGTTTAAGTTGCATGAACAATGACCATGCTAAAGGGGGGCACACCGAATGGTTTATCTAAGTTTCTCTATGTACAGGCAAAAACGATGGAGCAACCCAGTTGCGTTAGACATAATTACGTAAAAAAGGGACGGAATTTTTCCGGCAGGCATTAAATTCAGACTTAATAATTTACGGCAAATGCTACGCGTCTCTTGATTTTTTCTATACAAAGGACCCATGCCTATTTTTATCAATTTTAAAAACTTAGCTTGACAAATATGAAAATTGCAACCCATCAAAATAACATTTGGCATTGCCAGTTTCACCCCTTGCCAGGCGGCTATTTCGAAGTCCTGCATTAGGGCTTTGCATTTAGGGACGGTTGGATCACCTTCGACTTAAAGCATTTCCCAAATCCTTGCAAAGACTTCTCTATAGTCTTTCTTCTTCCTTTGGGACATCAGGACATAGCACAGAGGGATCTGAATGGTATAAAATAACAAGATATAAATGATTTCCTCAAACTAAACAGCAAAACTTACAGACCTGCTTAATAAGTTCTCCAACTCTGATGAAAGCATGGAGAATATAAAGCTGAGCAAAGTGTTTAAGCCAGAAACCAATAGCAGCCAATTAGAGGTTGCTAAACCATAGAAGCGGTGGCGCGTTTCTACGATTGCCTGGAGCGATCGTCGGGAATTACGCCCTATTAGTGGGGCTCTGGCCCGATAGCTCATTCTCTCTCTTGACATCGGCTGCCGGTAACTTCTTAGCTCCATATAATGCAATATACGTTTCTGTGAATCTTAAATCTATGTCTCCGTGTCCATTGTAATACAATTGAATCCTTGTATCGTATCCCAGCTAGCATGGCTTTATTGGGAAAATGTTTTCCCCCAACAATAATATTGGGCCAATAATCAACTTATTGGAGTAAATCTGGACCCATAATTTTGGCCAAAATTCTCCAACTCAAGTTTTTTTATACGTCCAATCTCCCGATCATTTTTGTCGTAATGTTTTCCCAATTTGGTACCCACTTTTGATGTCTATCATTATTATAAATATTTTTCCAATATTGGACAATTATATATCTTTGTCGATCCATCGTGATCCACCTCGTAGATCGTGTATTACGCATTTAATTATCCTCTAAATATTTTTATGTTATTCATGGGACTTGAATCTAAGAAATCTTGGTGCAACTATGCTATGCCGCTATAACCATACAATTTTTATTCAATTTTTCAATATTTGAATTTCCTTATAATTTGGTTTTATATAGCAATTGCAATTTGAGGATCAAAACTTATGCGCGGTAGAAAACGCGATTGACGGAGCACTTAAAAGTCACATTCAAAAATAAACCCAGCCAGCATGACTTTATTGGTGAAATATTTTCCCCCGACAATATTATTGGGCCAATAATCCGATTATTACAGTAATCTTGAGCCAATTATTTAGGTCGGAACTTTCTTACTTAAACTTATTTTTTACCAACAAATTCCAAATATTCTCTATCATAATATTTTTGTAATATGTTTTTCCTATTTTTTTCAATAAACTTTCGAAGTTATTTTACCGATAATGGTCCTTTTATTTGAAAGTGAACATTTTCATACCAAAAATAATCAAATAATAACTAAAAGGGAAGTAATTTTCCTTTTTCCTTTTTATTTGACATGAATTGTTTCTTTTACCCATTTCACCATTTATTAAAAGATGATGTGTTTTGTTGGATTTGAACCAGTAGACTTTCGGTAAGAGTTCGATGCGGAACACACACGCCATGATAACGATAATACATACATACATAATACAAGTTTCGAAAATCTCTTAAAGACAACCTCCGCTCCGCTTTGGTAGATACCCTCAGGGTTTTCCTAATATCAGTATACCTTCGGGTATACTGTATTTTCTTCAAAAATTTAATTTGTTTCATCCATGATGCAAGAAAAACATAAAAATTAGATTTTAGATTTTCCAGTACTTTGTATTTGAAAAATGTCGCTTAATCAAATAATCAATAGCATAGTACTCTTCTTTTTTCAAATGTGTCAGGGTGACCACGGCCAGCCTCGTGACACAAACGACATTGTGTAACATTTGTATAATAGTATTTGGAAAACCCACGAATATGGGAAAGGTGACCGGATGGTAGGCGATGGCAGCGTTGTGGTGTTGATACATCTATTTTTAAGTACGTAATGATAAAAAGGTGCCTCCATTTTAATATATTGTTATGTAGCTTACTTGGGTCGTAGTAATGGAATCTAATTCTATTTTCGTGAGCCGCCTCCAAATCAGCCAGAAACTTGGCTTTTTTTGCAGCCGCAACCTTTTCTTCCTCGCCCGCTTTCTCCGCTACTCTTGCCTCATCCAGGACCTTCGCGTCATCAATAACATTCTGGATCGGTCTGAGATATCTTCATTGGCTTTATTTTTTTCGAACAAAATTCTGAATAACTAGAAGACAAAATTCACGTTAGAATTTAAAAAATAATTTAAACTGTATGAATTACTTGTCCATGCTTCCTGAATTTCAACATTTAGTAATTTAGAGTCGTCCGCCATTGTCCAGATTGCAAAAGAGAAAAACGAAAATAAATTATGATTAGCAAGAAGGAGATACAGATACCAAAGCAGTGTGCTATTTCTTTCAGTTCACGAAATTATGATACTGCTCATGATGGGAGCAGTGTTGTCATTCTCAAAATCTTATTTATTAAGAAATTTTTAATATAAATCCTTTTTTTTTCTCAAAAATTTGGATTTAAGAAGCCTCTATGCTAGATTTCTATTATTTTCATTTTTTTATGAAAATGCGATCATATTCAAATTCACTACGACGGTAGAAATGTATGTAAAGGGTCTATGTAACATCTTTATCACTGTGATAGAAAATGATTTCGTTTCGCTTAGACAAAATAGGCCCCTTCCTTTAACATTCCTGAAGTACTACGAGACATCACCCACGGCGATCATTATCGTCTTTCAGGATTCCACTGTAGGCGCCCCTTTTCACGCGAATCAACCCCTTCCTCTATTAAGTTCCTTCATTTTGAAATATTTTAAAATAAAGCCATTAATGCAAGTTGAGTCCATGTTTCATTTATTTTTACTCCAAGTTCATTGCACGAATTACTTTCAAAATCAAAATTTCATTCATTGTGAAGACAAATGCAGAAGAGGAATAATCAAACCATGTTCAGATTTAGCATTCTTGCGTAAAAAGACTGCTTTCACAGCATTATTTATTTCAAGTTTGTTCCATTTTCTCTTTTGATATAGTCCACGAACTTCAAAAATATTCAAATCCGAAGCGTCCATTGGGGCTTTAAAAAATTCATTAAATTTTCCGTTGCGCAACTTATCAAGTTTGAGTGAGTAACCAGTAATCGACACAGAATCCATAGCTGTTACTTTAATAACCAGAGGTGACCTTTTCGGAACTATAATAAAAGAATCATTTTTTGAGTTCGGAATAATTGATGAAAAGGTAGTAGAACATTTTGGTTTTGACTTAACTCTTTTAAGCCCAGCTCTATTTAAGACACTTTGCATCGCATCAATTTCTGACAAACGCCGTACGATTTGTTTCAAAGGTAGCCTCGAATTTCTTAAAAGTCGTTTAATCTTTCCCAAATAGCTTTCAAACCCGAAGCAACTAAATGAGTCCAGTGCCCCGTGGATGAGAACGTCTTTAGATAAATGAATCAATGAATGAATATTGTAGACAATGTGCAAATCCCCGTACAAAACCGAAAAGTTAGTTACAAAATGAACTAGCGCTTCTCCAGCAAAGTTGATTTGCTCTGGTGTTGATTTAGGATTGCAAAGGATTCTTATCGCAACGTGAAAATATATAAAGTGTTTATACTGCCTTTCCGGAAGAATGTTGCGTAAAATAAAAATCCCCGACACGAATAAGGTTGTTGACAAGTCGTTGTTGCTGCTTGCTTAAACAGTCTGGGTGTTGGTCTAACCAAATTCTTTTAAGAAGACGTTTCATTGCTCCCAAACAAACTAAATGAAGGTAGTCCAGTGGTATATCAAACACCATATCGAGACCTTCTATTTCTTCAAGAGGGCTGATGGAATTGTGATGATGATCGTCGGAACCAGCTCTAAAAGACTCGTTAGTTCTAAAGAGATGAAGAAAATATAAAATAAGTTAAGCATACATATTTCGAAAAAAAATGCCTTAAGGGATCTGAAAGATTAGAAAACGTTGTTCTACGTTCAGTTCTTATTCCGTGGGTTTCACATCGCTCACATGCGCAATAACCAGTATGTCCAATAATTTGTTTAATGAAAGCGCGCGCCGGGGCGTCACAGCAAAAGGCAGATACCTTTATGTTGAAATGTTTCCCAATGTGATGTAGTCCGTTTTTTAAAAGTTCCTTTACTTCGTCTAAAAATGGCTTGAGAAAGGCTCGTAAGCTAGTCGGTTTCCCGACTGCGCAGTGTAAGGAGATCATGAATTCAGAGCCATCACGGGCATTAATGATTCTGCCAATGATTGGCCAGAATTCTGTCCGACTACTTCTCCATAAGGGTAAACCGTCGATATTGAACTGTAGAATAAGTTCTTCTAGCTGTTTGTCTGCAGCAACTATTTTCTTTCTAAGCCCTTCTGCTAAACCGAGATGAACAAACGTATTGCTATTTACTTGATCATCGTCGTTGCTGCTTATTTGACGAGTGCGGACTTTTGTTTTCATAATTGTTCTTGCGTCCTTAGGCACATCGTGGCCGATATCACGCAACAGCTGAGCAAATGCGGCGATGGTCGTAAGTGAACAATTTGTTTTGATTTTTATGTTAGCCATCCTCTCCGTTATGGTCAGTTCTTCAATAGCAGTCGATTCGACAGGCGAACTATCTGTTTCATAACTGTCATCAGTGTTGTAACAAATTGCTTCAGAGTCCGAAGTAGTAGTGTAAATAAGAGAATTGTCGTCATTAGATTCAAAATCTGATGGGTATTTGTCATTATTTAAAGAATCTGGATGTGATCCTAAATCGTTAAATATATATATTTAAAAAAATAGGCTTTAATGATCTATGTGTATTATTTATTGAAATTTTACCCACAGCCGCCGTATTTCCCAAATTCTCAGCGTGACTAATATCTGATTCGCCTAAACAAAAATACCCGCAAAATTTTTATCAAGCAAACATTGTTCAGTTATAGACAGAGTTACTTGAAACTGGCATAAACATATCAGCAGAGTCAGCTAACAATTCATTTGCCGAATATTCCAACGAAGATGCATCACTAGTAGTCTCATTTTCTGGTTAAAAGAGGCTCATTATATTTAAAAGTCCATGTCCAACGTCAATACCATCCGTTACAATTCCTCACCGATAGGGCTGTTATTGTGATTTTCTATTTGCTGCTCGTGCAGCAACTCGTTAATTGTCATCACTAATTTTCTGTTTTCGGTCCATCTTGAGGGCCGATTGTCCATGATGACGATAAATGTACAAACAGAAATAGGGAAAATGTATTACGAGACACACCATGAGAAAGTGAGCCAGCACATTGATAAATAGCAACAATATAATCGTTGTTGCAATTTTATAATTTCAATAACCAGTACGTAAATTAATTTTGAACGGTTAGATGCCGTTGGGAAACAATCGTGCAACACTGTACATTGAGCTTCGCGTTTTATTCAGTTGCACCTTTCACGACTAGCCGCTAACATGTCTGCAATTGTACGAGTTCCAGAAAAACCTTTCAAACGGTATTGGATAGTGAAGATGTATGATCGACTACTACCAGGCAAGGATGTTTTTACTGTTGTAGTTCCGTCATGGTGCCAGCACGCAAAATTGATGTGTCAGTTTCCAGCCGATTTGAAAGTTTGTAGCAAAGTGAGCGCACGTGCCGTTTCGTTGAAGCCGCCGGCACCTGATTGGACTTCTCATGATTACGTGTTTTTTTCACAAACTGGTAAGTTGGCCGTGAATTTCCAGTAGTGTATTGTCTTTCACCTTACCATTAGGTTCAAGTGTCATAATTAAATACTGACGAAACTGTAAGTTTCCGACGCGATTCAAAATACAAATTATTGAACATCTGAAAGTTTCCCAGCTAGCAGAAGTTATTGGTCCTAGGTCGGGAAAATATTTTTTCCCGATAAAACTATTGTTGGGAAAATATTTAGAAACGACATTGGTTCAATAAATTTTTGCACCAAAATTTATTGGATCCCGATAAAATTGTACATCCAAAAAATATTTCCCCAATATAGGCCAAATATTATTTTTTATTTTTTTATACAGTTCTTCAAATCGAAAATTTGTACCAGTTTGCTTTTAATCTTATTCCTTATTCACCTTTTAATATTATTCCTTGTTCCTTCTTATTCCTTCTTATTATGAGGTGTACAAAATACAGAAAAAGATAAATGGCAACCTTTTTATTTGAGCATCATTCAGAATCAGACGATACAATTAAACTGACATAATGATCAGAATCCGAATTTGCGCCATCTTCCGACGAAGAAACAAATTTGTTGTTCAAGCCATTTCTCATTTGTAATCTACTGCTCTTCGAAGTGTCGTTATTTTGCGCCTCTTCGTCAGAAGAATAAAATGCGTTCTTCTTGTTGCCGTTCTCGTCTGTTTCGCTTTCTTTTTCCTTAAGTGCCTTTTTTTCCATTGATTTTTTCTTTCTTCTTTCGGTCCCGCCATTTTTGTCTCCCGAACCAGAAAAAAAGCGTTGCATCGCAAACGTAAACTGGTTCGCGTCAAATTTTTCACCATGACGATTAAGGCAAGTTTCTGGCATTAAAAAAAATATAAAAAAATAAGGACGAACACAAAAACTTTCACCATTTTACAATCCTTATTTGAAAAACAAACATTCTTAAAAATTTCTTACAAACTCGAAAAAGGCGCATTACTAACATAACAACGCAGAAGAAACATAAAAAAAGATATAAATTACCGTTTCTACACGAGTATATAGGCGGACAGGACGGGCTGAATTTCTGTTTCTCTTTCTTCGTTACTCGATTGATTGAGGTACCTTTAAAAGTATAGTTCTGTGATAACGAAACCGCAATGACTGCCGACATCATATTTTTGGCTGAAATAATTGTTGATTTTCCTGGCACCATGTGCAAGAATTTTAACTAAAATGAGAGTTACAAAGTAAGAAACGTTGTCAACGTAGTTCACTAGAAAGTATAAATGACAAGACTTACAAACGCTTGTTTAACTGAAGTTCCTTCAGTGCTGTACAACAGGTGTTCGAATTGTATTAGTTCATCCCATTCGTTGAAAGGCATAGCTGGGAGTTCTTCTTCTACCAAATGGAGACTAGCAGCAGGTAATACACCAACAGAGCGTTCATTTCTGATCTCCATCACCATACTTTCGGTTCGTTTACTACGCCGATCCATTTTCAGCAATAACATGCTCATTTGAGCAGGAGTCCTGCACAAAATACACAATAAAAATAAGCGCACGAGTTTTAAGCTAAAAAAGTTGAACAACTTACAGAATTATTTCAGCCGGCTTTTTTGTGCTTTTCTTCTTGGGAGGTGGCGTGGAAGTCTGACGGCTAGTTTCAATCCCGACATCATCGTTTGCAGTATCCAAAACATCTAGGACAGCTAGGGGTGTAGTTGCTGAAAAAATGTTGCTACCGTCGTCTTGAACAGGGGTGCTTCGAGGAAAAATGTCTATGAAAACATTAGCCTACAATATATTTTATTTGTCTGGCGCGCTGAAAATCAAAAGATCACCTTTTGGAGCGGTCAAATCCTTTAGCAGTGATTTTGGAACGGCTGCGTTGGTGTTGCAGGTAGCTTGTTGATTTGAACCCTTTCCTTTATTTCCGGCACTCTTAGACTGAGGCTTTTCATGATTTTTCTTTGATTTTTCTGCTGACGGTGAAACAGAATTATTTTCCTGCGTTTCCACCCTAGATTTTTTATTAGAACCCGATGGCTCGCAAATTTCAAAATTTTCAGCATATTTCTGGCTTGGCTTTGGCGTCCGTTTGGTTGGTTGTTCGGACTCTTCTAGTGGCCCATCTCCAGTTCTTAAACGCTCCACCCGTCGATTGGCCGACTTAATATCGTCTATTGAATGTAAAAAAGGAAGGCATTAACAAAATCTATATCTTATTCAATTCCTCATTTAAAACTGAAACACGCAATAATTCGACTGATTACACCATCTCTGAATAAAACAAAGATTTGCATCCATTTACTTTGGCTTGATATTTTCTTTACTAGCAACGATTAGCGATTCAGTTAGCGCTTCATTAAAAAAACTGGACGTCAAGTTATGATGAGTGGCAGGCTAAAAGGAAGCATAACGAGGAAGAATAACCAACCGACTAGTCTTTTCCTTACATCCTTTCTTATCCAACGACCAACGAGTGTAAACAATCTCCAAAACAAGCTGATTGCCACTCAGACTCGAATTCCTCTCTAACTTGACCTACCCTTCCATCCCCCTTGTCATGCGACAGCTAGCAGCCAGGATGGGAACAGAAGCAACACAGGACGCCATCACTTACTGCTGAGTGAGAGCGAGCAAAAACAGTACGGCGACGTTCAAAATACAGAATTGATACTTTTCCTATCAGGCAATCCGTCTCTGCGACTTTTCCGATCAAAACACGGAGCAGTGAAAAATAAGTGAGATGAAAAAGAAGTAGATAAATGAAAACATAGAAAACTAAAGAAAACGGGTAAGCAAAGAACACCACTGCATGTCTCACCAGACGGCCTGTAAACACAAAAATTGTTTCAATGAGATGAATGAGAGAAACCAAAGAGAGGAAAAGTGCTGGCCTGGCCCGGCCTCAAAGCGAGAAAATGCTGTAGGTCGGCAAGCGAGGCGACGCTTACATGAGCTGACTGGTACAGTAACGCGCGACTCAATGTTGTTTTGTTTCACGATCCCAGGTAGCATTTCATGTCAGTTTTACGTCAATTTGATGTCAGTGTGAGGTGAAAAAATCAGAATGACATCAGTGACTTGCAAATTACATGCAAATGATGTGAGAAATGGGTCAATTTTTGGTCACGCAAAAAATCATATCAGTAGAAAATCAAATATACGTCAACTACTTTGACACGTCAAAATTATATACAATTTGTGACATCAAAAGGACATGTTATAGATGTCACAACATAAGACATGCGAAAGGTCATTTTTAAATAGCAATAATAATGTTTTGGGAATATTGGCCTAACGTCACTTCAATTATATTATAATAATGTCCTGTTTTTCTTAAAAATGACATTGTAGTGATGTCTTCGGGATGTCAAATTATCTGACACGTCCCATCCACTTCATCCCGCCAGTATTACCTTCACTTTCGTGACATCAGTAACAGCTCACGTGAATATTTAAAATTTAAGTTTTACCCATTTAGCATTGAATGTCAAGGAGACATTGTTTTGATGTCATTTTGATGTATATTTTACGTCAAAGTGACATCAAACTGATGTGTGACATGAATTACTTCCTTGGAATAAATCCAAAGATCCACTTCTGATCAAATGAGAATTGAGAACGGGAAAATAAAACTAACAGTAATTACTGCTAATTTTACTTTCCCGTTTTACTATATGGAGAATACCTCTTCTCGATATATGAAATAACTAACGACACCAAACTTAGTTTATTTTTATATCATTAATGACCTCCACTTCTTACTCGCATAATCTATTATTTTGTTCATCGTAGGCACCCAAGTTTTGGGGAACGATATACACCCGTGACACCAGGCTAACAAGAAAATTTCTAAGTTCTCTTCTGTGCAACTAGCAGACCAACAGCCTAAAGTCTCTATTTATTGGTCAAATAAACTTAAACACGCGTACGAAATCTCAATTCAGAAGTGGATCTTTGGATTTATTTTTGTTTATGGATATTAATAGAGTGGCTTGAAATTACTTGTATTTATTTTAACGATAATGTATAATACAGTAGTACAGTTGATAAAGCGTTCTCCTCTCAGGCCCATCCGGGTGGTATCGATCCCAACCTAACTTTTAATTTTTTAATTTTTTTTCTTACAAATTCTATTCAAATCAATCTCTATTTGATTATTAAAATCGATCCCAGATGTTTTAGAATATTTTATTCAATTACCGTAGCCGATTCGCGTTTTGATGTCACGACGTGATATCAGGTTGACATCAATAGGATGGACAAGTTGTACGTCTTATTGACATCACGGCTCATCAGACCGACATCAATCTTTTGACGTCATTTGAATGAATAACTGATGTCATATAGACGTCATGGTGTTACATGGGATATTATGGAAAGAGCCATTAGTAACCTGATTTACCCCGATTAGATGAGAAAGAAAGCCGCCATCACGAAACATCTTGAAATCTTCTTTTCCTGTCGCCATATGAGATTGTTGTTTTGATATCGTGCCCAGTCATCGTCATTTACAAATGGGCTACTGACCTTGGGTACGATCGTAAAGCTGGGGAAAGGGATGAAAAAAGAGACAATCTAGGAAAAGTGGCGGAGGCTGTTATCATCTACAAGTTTTGCTTCCTAAATTCCCAACCTGCTGATTGGTTTACAGCTGTCTTATTCAAAATATTGTTTACAACGATTTATACACGCACGCTCTATTCCGACGGCAAAAGCAAAGTATAATCGAGAGTGACGGACGAATTCGATGCCGACGGCGAAAAAAAATTGAAGATATGGGAAAATACTAAAAGTGACGTTTGACAAGAGAGTAACAGCAAAGAATATATTTAAATTGAAAGAATAGTAAGAATGGTAAAAAAGACAAGTAACGAAAACATTAAATAAACATTTTATGAAAAAAAGAGCAGAGAAAAGGAAGAATGAAAACAACTTTGAATGAAAGCCATCTATGAACCAGAAAATAAACTAATATTCCCGTCGGTGGCAAAGTACAAACGCAATCATATCAAACAAATATATAAGATGAAAATGTGAAATATCGAATAGGTAACAAATTTCTATGGCATGGCATAGCATAAACAAATTACACTTTTTTCTTATTATCGCGACGACCGCGGCCCTTTCTGTGACAAGTAATACACTGTAAGGAGGATTCGTATGAGTAGCTTACCTTTAAAAAAAACCTTCAAATGCAACTCTTATTTATGTTGGATGGTCTGGTAACCATAATTTAGTATTGAGGGCGGTTTGAGGATAAGCTGAAGTACATCCATTATACGTCCGTGAAAGGGCACCCAAATTCTTTCATTTGGACCACCTGGTGTTGTATGGGATTATTGTTGGAACATACGATTCAAGTCAATCACTGTAGATAGTCGTAGACGCGATAGGTTCAATAATGGTGTATTGCTCACCGTTCTCTCTCGTAACTCTCCATACACACTGACAGTTAAATGGGGGTACAATAATACAGGAAAACAGAGGGGGCTATCCGCCATCTAGCGGTAGCCCTCCAAGTTGGCTTGAGCCTTAGTAGACAGCTTGATAGTACGGGCCCCCGCTCGGCGGGAGTATATTTTCCCAACATACTCCCCACCGGAGTCACGGGAACGTGACTCATCTTCTTCTTCTGTAGTCGTTGGAAGGGGGGTAGCTGGAACGTCTTGTTCGGCTGCGAGGGGGAGGACTGCCGGTTCCGGTGCTTCAATTTCTGGTTCAGCTTGCGCGACTTGTGGCGCTTCCGGTTGGTCCGGCTGGTCCTCCTGGAGCTCTATTGGGTAGAGACTTTGAATAGCACGCGTCAGGAGTTTGCCGGATGGAATCTTCAACTCCACCGATCGGACACGGCCGTCTCGTCCATTGAAAAGTTTCTTGACGACTCCTGTGGTCCACATAAGGCGTTTTGCATTAGCATCATGTACCACCACTACCTCACCTATCCGTATTGGGCGCTTGGGCTTCCCTTTGCAGTGAAACAGGGTCAGCTCCCCAAGGTATTCTTTCACAAATCGATTGACACAATCGCCCACAAATGTGCGTCGATCTTGATCCATTTTAATCAGCTCTTTGGCAGACGCGTAGTCGGAGGCGTCCGGGGGTGAGCCCGGAAGGCCTCCTTGAGACGGATAACCTATCAAAAGATTGCTTGGGGTTAAAGGACGTCTCTCATCATGCTCGTCACTTACGTACACCAATGGCCTTGAATTAACCACTGCTTGAACGTCTGTCAATGCTGTATGTAATTGATCGTAATCCAGAACTGCCTTTCCATTGGCCTTTCTGAATAAATCCTTCACAGTTCTTACCATTCTTTCCCAAAAGCCTCCCCACCAAGGGGCGAGGGCGGCCGAAAATTGCCACTCTACCTTTCTATGAGCCAATAAATCACAAATCTTGGTGTCGGCTCTCAGAACTTTAAGGTAGCGAGAGACACATCTGAACGTTTGGGCGTTGTCCGAGAACATCTTTGTACACCCGCCTGTTGCGTTAAAGAATCTTCGCAAAGCCAGGATAAATGTTGGAGCAGAAAGGTCTCTCACCGGCTCCAAGTGCACCGCTCTAGTAAAGGCGCAAGTAAACAGGCAAATGTAAGCTTTTTGCATACCGGTTTTTTCTTTAGTTTGGATGGGGGGCTGAACCGTCTGAATTGATTCTGTCGGGGTATCAGCCACCTCCAATGTCGTCGTCGCGGGCTGTTCGACGTCCGGGGGAGGGCCTTCGCCGGGTGGCGGAGGAGCTCCTTGGTCAGCTGGTGTAGGTGTAGCCGGTTCTCCGTGGTCATCGTACTTGTACGGCTTGTAGTATATAGGCCCAGCAAAATCCACACCACACTGGTCGAATGGCCTCGCTTTTCTCACTCTTTCAATTGGGATTGGAGCAGCCAGTTCGTTAAACGGCCTAGACTGCAGCCTGTTGCAAGGAATGCAACGATGTAAAACTCTCTTCACTTGTTGTCGTCCTCGAACTATCCAGTATGTCTCGCGTAGCTCCGAGTGTGTTGTCTTCACACCTGCATGACTAAGACGAATATGGCAATTTCTGATTAATAAATCAACGATCTTGTTATTTGGGGGGAGGAGGATAGGCGGATCCGGAGTGTGCTCCCGGATCGCCAGCTCCATCCGTCCTGTGACTCGGATGAGTCTGTCTTTCGGATCCCAT
This sequence comes from Ceriodaphnia dubia, assembly GCA_022539655.2. Classification (NCBI taxonomy): domain Eukaryota; kingdom Metazoa; phylum Arthropoda; class Branchiopoda; order Diplostraca; family Daphniidae; genus Ceriodaphnia; species Ceriodaphnia dubia. The sequence continues at coordinate 1,037,120 of JAKUCG020000214.1, read as the reverse complement.
ACTGGCCGTAGTTTAAATAGCTTTGAGCTTTTCATAATTCTCTCTTCATTGGCTAGCGCTGCATACGTCTCTGGATAAGTTTCTCTTTGAATTTGTCTAATGATGATTAGTTCAGCTGCACGGATTTCTTCCGCGCGCAGACAATTAACTTGATATTCTTTTTTAGTTTCGTTACCATCCTCGTCTTTCCCATCGACGAGTATTCTCGTTTTTCCGTCCGTGTCTGAGGGAGATCTCTTCTTTCGCTTCTTTTCTCCTAACCGGAGCATCCAAGCTGTTCTCCTCACTAGACTGGACCAACTGCTGATCTTCTCTATATTCCATTCAAGTGGTCTTGGCTTTTCTTCGGCGAAAATAGTAGCTGCGATGGTCACTTTCCTGATTTTTTCAGACGCAATGTTCACTTCATCCATCTCGTCTAACTTATGTTCTTCTGAAGCGGGCCAGCAGGATTGCTCACTTGCTAGCCAGGAAGGTCCTTTCCACCAGAGCTGAGATTCAACTAGAGCTCCGGCCGTAGCTCCCCGGGAGGCAAGATCCGCAGGGTTATCAACCCCAGGGCAATGCCTCCACCAGCTTGCACTTGACACTGCCTGAATTTTATCCACTCTGTTTTTAACGAATGTTTGCCATCGCGCACTATCACCTTTAATCCATCCAAGAGCCACTTTTGAATCGGACCAATACGTGGTAGTAAAGGTGCGACCACACAATGCGTTTTTCACTGATTCACCAAGGCGCACTGCTAATAACGAACTTAACAGCTCTAACCGAGGAATGCTCACTTCTTTTTTCTTTTTGCTTGATGGAGGAGCTACGACGGTCTTGCTGCATAGTAGCTCCGTGACGTAACTCCCGTTTCTTTTTTCGCGAATGTAGGCCACCGCACCGTACCCAGCTTTTGAGGCATCGCCAAACACATGAAGTTCAGTTGGCTCTGTCTGTTGGCCCGTGCCTAGCCAGCGCGGAATTTTCAAATCCGCAAAGCGACATAATTCAGCGATAATCTTCTTCCATGCGGTTTTCACATCTTTTGGCACAGGTTGATCCCAGCCGATCTCGTCTACCCATAAGCGCTGAAATAATATCTTCAATGAAAGGACCGTTGGACCCAGGAATCCCATCGGATCGAAAATCCGGGAGGAGATTTGGAGTATATTCCGCTTTGTTGGGTGGTCTCCAATCTCCTCCGCAGCTTTGATAATCTCTGTTGGATCAAAAAGAAAACAATCCGATTTAGTATCCCAGTGAATCCCTAGTACCTTTGGCTTGTCGCTTGATAAATTTTTTGCTAGGAGTCCTTCTAGAGGGACCGTAAGGCCCTCCTTCTCCAAAATCTGTTTCAATTCTTCATTATTCGTTGCCCATTTCGTCATTTTAAATTTTGCTTCGGCGAATATTTCACGCGTATCCATTGTAGCTTTTACGGCGTCAGTGGTGTTGTCGGCTCCGCCCAACAGGTCATCTACATAAAGCTGATTTTCAATTTCATTAACTAATTTAGGATGAGATTCTCTGTAATTTTTTAAATGCTTTGAAATTGTAGATCTTAGAATGAATGGGCTGGACGTCAGTCCAAAGGGAACCCTCTTCCATCTGTACGCCTTTACTCCTGACAATTGATCCATCGGGTCGGCGGTCCATAAAAAACGGATCGCGTTACCGTCTTCTTCAGTCAGCGAGATATTCAAGAATGCTTTTTCTATATCCGCTATCCAAGCGATCTTCTTTAGTCGCCAGCGCATCAGCACTGCCATCATGTCGGGGTTGAGATTGGGCCCGACCTCCATGCAGTCATTCAGGCTAGGTCCATATCTCCCCCTCATCGATCCGTCGAAAACTGGACGAATTCTTGTAGTTTGCTTGTCCTCTCTAATGATGGGCCGATGACTGGTGTAGGTGTGAAAACCATCGTACTCGATGTCCACCTCTTCGACGAATCCTCTTTCTTCTAGTTGTTTGATCTCTTCGTCGTATTCTTTCAGTAAGACAGGCGTTCTTTTCAGACGCCGTACGAGACTTCGGAATCTTGCTAGAGCCAGTCCGAAGTTGTTCTCCAATTCCCATTTTTTGTGTTTCCATGGGATCTGATGACCGTAACGGCCATCCTCCTCTCTGAATATTAAATCCTCATAGTTATCATATAATTCCATCTTATCGTACCTAGTCGGATCGTCGTGAATTCCTGACGACTCAACAAGCCAGAATTTTTGTAGGTCGAATCCTAGCTCCGTCGCCTTCTTTTCTTCTTCGTTGGGGGAGGTGGCTCCTGAAGGCTGCTCCCCCTCCGCTGGCCTAGACTCGGCCGGCAGATCCTCGGCTTCCGACTCCGACACTTCTTCTGAAAATTGGACTCTTTTCTGTTTCGATTTTTTCTTTTCACGAAGTTTTAAGGATGGCGCTGTGTTGTCACACTGAACCAACATGGAGATCACTTTTGTGTTCGTCCTATTCGCCTTCCCAAGTTTCGATGGCCCGAGGAGGAGCCAACCGAATTTGCTTTCGATGGCCCTAAGGCCACAGTTGCTGACGATGGACTCCCTTTCGACTACTTCCCAGATGAGGTCTGCGCCGATGAGGAGATCCACCTCCGGATATGATTGGTTATTTTCCAGACGGTCGTCGGCCAACATTCTTCCTTCGGCTTTAAGTTGTTGCGCAAATTCAGTCCTGACGTAGGCGTTCATCGCGCAAATCTCCTTCTTTTCCAATACTCGAAGCTCCACCTGTGGGGCGGAGGGAAATGTTCCTTTAACCATAATCTGCCTTCGTCTCATTACCTCTGGATCTTCCGGCTTTGTCGTTCCGAAACGGTTGATCCTCAGATTTTCTCTTCCCACCATTCTCAGCTTCAGCTTTCTTTGCTAGTGTCCTCCGGATGTAGCTTTTGTGGCTGGCACTGTCAATTACGATAATGGCTTTGATGGTGCCGCCTGGTCCAGAGATGAACACCGTCGCAGTCTGAATCAAGATGTCGCAATCAGCTGCTGCCGTGGCGGTTATACTTGTAGTGGGAGTCTGTGCTGGTGCAGCCGCCGCCGACACCGTCGCCTGACAAATCACAGTGTGATGTCCCTTGGCGTTGCACTTCCGACAAAACTCCTTTGGATTATTTTTCTTATAGCAGTTTTCTGTTAAATGATTAGATTTAAAACAGATTTTACACAGTTTTTCCCTTGTTACCACATCCAATTTTGCTTGAATTGAGATTGGGCACATGCTGGGCCAATGCCAGTCGGGGCAGAAGGGACATTTTCCTGGCAATCTCGGCTGATTGGGTGTAGAGCCATTTCGTTGTTGGTTGCTGCCCCCTCTTCCTCTGCCAAACCCTCCTCTTCGTCCTCGACCATTTCCAGCTGGCGGCTTTACTCCTCTTACATCAGTTGTCAGCGCGTGGGCGGATGGTGTTTGTGTTTGTTGTTGCTGGGCTGGATTCTGGGGCTCTCAACCCCTTTTTCTGGCTGCTGTTTGCCTCCATTCCTCAGCTGCGCATACCGCTCCGTTGCTGCAATCTGCTCGCTTAAGAATTTCAAAATATTATCGAAATCTGTTGATTTATTCGCCTTATCGTCGGACCATTTCCTTTGTGTCTCTGCGGGGAGGCTGTTGAGAATTCTTCGTCTCAACAAGCCTCCATATATTGAGACTGGTGTCCCCAAGGCGTCGAGTGATTTGGTGTTTGACACGACGTGTCGATGCAGCTGTTTGAGGGCGGCAACGTCCGTCGGCTTCTTTACTGTAGGTAGATTATCCAATTTTTGCAAGTGAGCATCGATCAGACTCTCCTTATCACCATAATCCTCTTGCAACTGCTTTATGACCTCCGGGTAGTTTCCGTTGATCATCGAAAATCCTTTAATAGACTCGGCGGCTTCTCCTTTCAGGTAGCCCCTAAGATAGTTTAATTTTTGGACATCTGACAACGTAGGATTAATGTGTACTGCAGACTCGAACGACTGCCAAAACGGTACCCATTCCAACTTGTCACCGTAGAAATCTGAAATCTGCAAGGTAGGCAATTTAATAGTAGCTGGAGTACTTATTTGGTTTGGTGGAGGAGGAGGAGGCGGAGGAGTGGCTCCGGGAGGGGGCACTTGCTTCATCAGCAGTGCCACCATGTCGTTGAAGTCTTTACTCCGTTTGTCTTCCCTGGCTTGACGATCAATTTCCATTTGGTCCTCTCGGTGTCTCCTATCCAGCTCCCTTTTGTCTATTTCTTGTTGTCTTTGCTTCTCTCTTGCATCATCCGCAGCTTGTTGAGCTTTCTGTTTTTCGTTCTTCCAGTGGTCACTGAGGAGTACGGCTTGCTCTTTTATTTTCTCCATCAGCGCATCAATTTCCTTGATCGCGACTTTTTCCTTGTCTGGAACTTTAGGATCGTTGGTGTCTTCCTCGATTCTCTTGTTGTAGTAATCCACCTTGATGTATTGGATCGTAGCATCTGATGTAAGAGCGCCGAGTCTTGCTTTCCATGTTATGTCCAACGGCAACTGCGCCATCCCATTTAGCTCTTTAAGTATAGACGTCAAGATCCCTTTGTGGCCGCTCCTGGATCGCTGCAAGTCGGCCACTTCTTGTGTAGTAGGCGGCATCTTTTCTTTTTTCTATATACGCCGCTCCTGCTCCTTCTTTTTCTTTTTTTGGAGGAGTAGTAGCTTAAACTACTCCTTGACGACGCCTGTTGACGCTAAAGGAAGGAGATGTGCTGCAGAACAAATAGACTCGAAGAATTGTTATTATTTTTTTTTAATATGGCAACAATGTCACCAATTTACTCTCAAAACCCTCTTTTTTTAAATAGAATAATAAGTAAAGAAGGAAGAGATAGAATGTGTCTTCATTACCGCACTCACTTTATTGAAAAGCTATTACAGAGATAGCGGCGAAAAAAAAAGAAATTGAAAATTTAAGTGTGGAGGAACTGCGCCATCTATTGGGGGACCTTGGGGCCTAGGCGCGATTTAACAGAAGCGGCCTTTACCGGCAACTCCTCATGCCAGAGAATTTGTAGTTCGTCCTCTTCAATCTCCACAACGTGGCGCTGCAATGGCGGCTCTTCCTCTAGTAGATCGTTCGCCACCTGGCGGCTGAGATCCAGCGGCTCTGTCTGAATTGGTTGCTCCGAGCGGTCCACTGTCTGCCCTTTCTTCTTTTCTTTTGGTCTGCACCCAAGGTAAACTGCTGCCTCCTGGTGGCCGGTTGGCACACTGGGGGAGTCAATTACGGGCCTAATACACCTATAATTGACTCCTTCGATGCGTGGTGCCCGAGGGGCGTTCGGATCCGGGCCGTCGAGCAAAGCGTGGTAAGGCGGCACGATGGGCAGTTTGGCAAGGCGGTCGGCCAATTCGTTTGCCAGCCGTCTGTACTCTTCAAACTCTTCTTCGTGCTTTTTCCGCTGAACCTTCAGCCTCGCTTCTCGCTCTTCTGTCCTCTTCTTCAATTCTTCAATATCGGCTTCAGAAAACGGGAACTGGATGGTGTAGGAGGACGAGGGAACTTCTCTGCTTCTCAACTGTCTAATAACTTTAAGGCTTTCTTCCAATTGACGTCTCTCCTCCTCTTTCTCCCTCTTTCGAATCACGTGTTTCCTCTCTTCTTCCGGTAACTTATCACCATGCCAATCTTTTTCAAGACCGGCTGCTCGACGGACGGCCCGCCGTTTTTTCTCAATTGGCCTCGTTTTTGATTTGTGGAGGGGACCTGAATCCCGGCGTCTACAGCCGAGACGAGTAAGGAGAGAGAAACGAAATAGACATAAGCCAAGAAAAGAGAAAGGGAACTTAAAGAGAGCTTAAATTGAATCGAGAGTGAGCCGCGAGGGGGGGGAAATTTTGCCCAAAAGCGGGTGAATTTCCCCTCAAATGTCGACAAGTTGCCGAGAATACGATGTGTTAGAGTGTTCGATGAAATGGAGAGAGGGGGAGGCACTGGCCACTGGGTGATTCACGTTCAAAAATTTCGATGACAGGTAAACAAAGATGGCCGCCCCACGTGAGCCAATGCAACCCCCAAAAAATGCTTAACTAAATGCTTAAATCTGGTGAGACAATACCCAATCCAATCGAAGGACCATTTTGGGTAAATGTCGCGTGGCACTTACTTCCAAGAGAAATAGTAGATAGTCGTAGACGCGATAGGTTCAATAATGGTGTATTGCTCACCGTTCTCTCTCGTAACTCTCCATACACACTGACAGTTAAATGGGGGTACAATAATACAGGAAAACAGAGGGGGCTATCCGCCATCTAGCGGTAGCCCTCCAAGTTGGCTTGAGCCTTAGTAGACAGCTTGATAGTACGGGCCCCCGCACGGCGGGAGTATATTTTCCCAATAAGAGTTCAATTTACCTATCAGTGGCAGATATTAAGTGACGGGCAAACGTCTTTGGTGTCCTTATTTGGATGTCATCCCTGAAAAAGTTGGGAGGAACGCCGGGCAATAATTTATCTATAAAATAATACGAGAGATCAAATTGAAAAAAAACAAATTAAATTCAGATGCATTGATTACCCAAACCAAATTCCAAGTTGGACGGTTTTTTTAATATAATTTTTCTTTTTGTCGTTGGGCACATCTCATTGCGTTTGACAGACTCGGCTTTAAACTGTCAGTATTCTCCTCAAATATCTCCTGAAAAATGGGCTCAACCACTTGTCTCGCACTGGCGAAAACATTCTCCTGAGCTGGATATGAACACAGTAAAGGATTTTACACAACTAATTCTGACAACTACAGCCGATGATATTTATTCACCTTTGCTTTGTTTTTTATGGAAGCTAACATCTCGAGGTTCAATGACACATCTAACTTTTTCCGGCATGTGTGTAATCTTCCGACTATGTAGCTCTTATTCTTTTCCGTGACCGTTGCACTACACCAGTCCTTCCCGTTCCGACAGTTGCACCGCCACGAAGTTGATTTCTTCCCACGTCGCTTAATGCCATATGAATGGCCAAGACCATAAAAAAGAGTAGGGGAATGCTTTCTTCCACCTTCTGGAATTGAATGCCAACGAGGGACTTTGTCGTCCTCGTCGTCTTCATCGTCTTCATCCGATTCAACCAAAGTAACGGCATGAGCATAAGTAGTCTTGGATCTTCTTCGTCGGGGAATAGGCTGTAATGAATCCTCCGTAATTGGAACTGGCACATCATAGCGACTGCTCCAGTCACCGATGTTGGACAGAGACGTGGACTGATGAGACGCGCAAAAGACGTTTAAGTTCATTGGACCATCCTGGCAAGGAGTTAAACGGTTAGAGTAACGGCTGCAAATACTGACGCGTTTATGGTCACTGATGTTGGTCTTGCAAAGTTCTGCAACAAAACAGCGTTGAACCGGAAACATTTTCCCAAATTTTGTCAGCGAAATCTCAGCTCAACTATATAGACTCGAAAAGAAACATTTCAAAAAAGTACAAAGCCAAAATTATGTTACGCATTTGTTTTGCAGGGAAAACTAAAGGATTGTTTTGTATGGCGCACTACGACTTTGAAACCTCAAAAAATATTACCATCGTTGAAGTACCTTATGACCTTCAATTTCTTACAGATGCTGTTTGGCGGGTTTCATGTTTTAGCTACTTTAGCTAATGGGGCGTTACATTGTAACGGGATTTGGTTAGCGAGTAACCCTATATATACGACCACGATTAGCGAATGCATTCGCTAACCAAACGAAATTAGCCAATTCATTCGCTAACTGACAATTGGTTAGCTAATGCATTCGCTACTTGACAATTGAGTTGCTAATGCATTCGCTAACCAAAAACCGATTTGCTAATTCATTCGCTAATGGAGACTACAATTATCCCGAGAAAAACAATTTGCAGCGTTGCCAAAACCTTAATCGCTAGTTCACTTGCTAATAAAGTAGCCGAATAGCCAATTCACTAGCGTCCGTTTATAGTTTTACGGCTAATGTAGTCGCTAATACAAAAATATTAACCAAATATGGTAGAACTAAGTGGAACGATAAAAAAATAGACAAAACCCAGTTGCTGAATCTTAAGATCGTGATTTATTTCTTTGGAAACCAAACCATTACATCTGGATTATTGAGTGCAGGCATGAGACAAATGCAAAAATACTGAGAATAAAAAGTGAATTGATTAAAAAAGGATTATTTGCTCTTCTTCGGCCTGCCTCTGCCCCTTTTTCCCTTTTCTGTGGCAGTATTTTGACTTTTTTTACTTTCAACGCGAGTTGAGGCACTAGCCGCTTCTTCCTCACTTTCAGCAGCATCTGAGATTTGTTTGGCTTTGCGTTTCCGAATACGAGCAGACACGCGATTTTCATTTTTCCGCTGTTTGGTCTCGTCTGAATTCCCAATTTTTATCCCAGTTAGAGCAAGCAACGTGTTGTAAGTTGACCTTTTATCAATTCGATAGTATGTTTCGAGATTGGCGAGAAGCAAAGTAGTCTTGGTATGACTAATCTTGTTGTGTGACTCTCCCTAGTGGAACACTATAGCTTCAAGATATCTTAAAGACCATTTTCAAGCCGCGAAGTATCTGTGTCTTGTTAGATGTCTTGGAGCTAGCTATGCTGCATCTAGCTTAGTTAGCTGGAACTAAGATATCTCCTAGTTGTCTTATTAGGCATTGTTTTTTGTATTGGATTTTCCATTTTATGTCTTGTAAGTGTATCTACAGAATGTCTTCAAGATATCCTCATAAAGATTAAAAACACAAACTAAACCTGTCATATGTCAACTTAATGTCGAAAACCGTCCTTGTGTTTGTTGGGGACATTTAAATATAACCTATTTCAAACCTTATGTCCTATTTGGTCTTGATTTTAATTTGAAATGCCACAAAAATATTTGTCATTAAAACAACTATCGTATCTTTGAGTGGAGATAGAATTGTGCATTGCAGATTTCAACTCGAAGAGAGTCTCTTCGAGTTGAAATCTGTTTAAGAGTTATCTGTAAAAATTAGTCTCTTCAAGAGACTAATATAGAACTCCCAATAAATGTATTCTCTGAAAGGTAGTGTTGGAAAATATATAATGGGATGTGCTTTAACCTAAAACGGCGGGTTTCTAGCATTTATTATATAATGAACTGGGAAGTAAGATATAAAGATAAATGTTCGTTCATTTATTGAAAATTGATTTCATCTGGTAAGTAGAATTCAAACTAAAGTAGAATCGGAATTTACGTGGGGTTTCTTAGAGCTTTTTTTAATGCCAGTAGTAGCCTCCCCATTTTTTACGTCAGATTGAACAGTTTAAAAACAATTTCTACCAAAACTATTGAAATTATACAGGTTCCACTGGGTGAACTCTGTTAATGTATTGCTAAACCTTGTTTATCATAGTTGAGAAAGAAAGTTTCATCTACGACGGAGCTCACTCTAATTGTCGCAAGTGCTAGATTTCACTATCCAACACGTTTCAGCCTCTGTCTTTAAATACACGCAATGTTTCCGTGTAATAAATGCTTGAGAAGCAATGATTGTATAGAAATGTAATAATTGCTTAGAATTTTGAATCATGATTGTGGTACAATTGGTGCCATACATGATGGGGAAGCTGTTGCCGGTTCTGTTTACCGGTTAAGCTGACGGTTAAGCTGCCGTCTAAGATGCGGTAAACATTAAATGATTAGATAATTAATAACTAGCAGGGAATGGTATTGTATAGAACCATAGAAGTATGACATAAAGTGATGATAGTAATGTTGGAGTATGAGATCAATCACTAGTTGGTCGAGAACATTTGCTGATGTACTCTGGTAGCCAAGTGGTTAAGGCCCCCGACTCACAGAGCGGAGGGCCCGGGATCGATCCCCGGGACCGGCGACTAAACAGAAAGCGCTTCTAAGCTATACCTGCCATGAGCAGAAGCCTACCATGGTGGAAGAACATTTTTTTTAAATAATCTAACAAGTAAAAAGTAAATTTTCGATGTCTTTAAGGAATCTTAAAATGCAGCTACAATCTATCTTGAAAGTTTGAATCAAGAGTGACATTTAGATATCTTGAAGCCATCTTAAATCTATGATTTAGCCAACCAGTGCAGGCTAGAATCCTGGCTACAAGATGTCTTGCAGCTATGGTGTTCTACTAGGGCTACAGCGTTTGTAGTAGTTGGACAGATCGCCCAGTCAGAATCGCACATGTCTTTAAAACTTTTTGTAAACATTTTGATTATACGTTCTTTTTGCCACCACTCCGCCCAGTGCGCAGCTTTCGGCCACTTGTCTGTATTTGCGTCTAATTCCTTTTCGCTGAGATAAATAAACTGCAAGGCATCTTCAAGATCTGACTTCCCACAAAGAACGTTGAAAGCAAGTGTCACATCACTTTTTTTTTCTAATTTCGGAATGCTGAACGCGATTTTTTTAAAAACCTCCCGGGAGCATTCATCAGCCCCAACTTTTACTGCCGTTTTTTCTGCGTTCCGCATATAATGAACATTACAACCCCTTATTACTTGAGAAGCCGTGTCGCCAAGATTATCTGCCAATCCATTTGCTTGCGCTTCACTGAAATCAACCACCCAAGATTTCACAGCCGAACCTTTATCAAAACCGGGGTGAATATTTGTCGTGATGGTAAGAATTTCTTCGAAAGCTTTTTTATATGCGTCCGCAGTAAGTTTGGACATCAAAACTCGTGTAACTACTTGATATTCAAGTGTTGTGTGATTGTAGGCAACCATATTAAGTAAATACGGGAACGTGTGGGTGAGTGGAAATGTAACATCAAGCATAACAAACAGAGATTCAGAGAGAATTTCGAGCATTTGTGGGGTCGCTAACACGGCCATGTCAAAGGGTTCACCACAGTTGGTGTACCTGAAAATAAAAAGCACCGTTAATTACTTATTATTCGGATGGAGTATATATAGAGTCTTCTGGTGTTACCTGACATATGGGGAACATTGTTCCAAGACTTGCTGGTAAAAGTCAGGACAGGATGCCTTAACTTTATCGGATTCGTCCACTTTATTCTTGACAAGTTCGTTAAATCGCTTGATAATGTCACGAGAACTAGCTCCATTGATGTCAAATTTGGCTGTGGTCACGAAGTTTCCCAGAGTAGCCTTATTGGCAGCCGCGGGAGAAGCGACCATTGGGGCATATCCTATGCCTGTCCCTTTGCTAATGTCATCGGCTGTCTTAGTTGGGTCTTTACGTAACGCATCCCGTATATCATCTTTCACTAGGGAGGTTAGTTTCGAATAAGCTGGTTGAAAATGATGATGAGCGGCCTTTTGGGTTGAGTTAGACAGGAAACCGAGCCAGCGACGGTGATCGCTATCTTCTTTCGGACTGATGTAAATGAAAAAACAGTCGCGACATGGTCCGGTAGACTTTAGAGGAGCCGAACTGTGATTCATGCAATTATTAACAGTCATTCGGTTGGCCACAGTATGAGTGCAAGGATTTCCGTCGGCACCAACACAAACCTTAGAAAAGTCCAATGAATTATCATGAAATGCTGACGAGATAAAAATAAAAAAAGGGCATACCTTCACGCCAGCGCAATGACATCGATTGAGGACAAACTTTGAATCGTCGTTTTCGATCCCTAAAGAGAATTCGTGATTTTTGAAAGTAGACCCTTTTGATAGGTTTATGTCCCTCCAAAGGTAGTGTGGAGTAGGCTTCGCTGGACAGCAAGGCAATTTAGTGTAATCCTCGACAAACAGTAATTTTGTGTTGTCGTGGTGGAACCCAAGGAAGTGATACTGTTTACTGGATTCAAGTGGAATCCAAAAGTCCTTATTCTTCATTAGTTCCACAGATCGACTGACGATGTCTTGCCCTTTCTTAGATCTTGCCTTTCCTTTCTTTTCCGCGGATTTTTCTTCATTTGGGCACCTATAGTATAATAAATAACTATTCAGTTGCAATACTTTAGATTATATCTGGGTGACGTATGCTACTTACTTTAGTAGTAATTCAGCTACTTTGTCCGGTTCTGGCATGTCTTTTAGTTCGACTACTCCATCTACAACTTGTTTACCAAGGTCAGTTAAAATCCAGCATTTTGACATGATTTTGCTGTTTGGCAAATTTTTGAATTCCAAATCCAGATAGTTGCTCGATAAGCATTGCCGCAGAACTCCTTTTACGATCAGTTCCATTTTAAATCTTGAGAGATGTTTCAGGCATGAAAAAGTTTCTTGTTTTCTCAAATCCACTTCATTAAAATAGCGTCCCATCCATTCTTCGATTGTACCACCGATCCAGTCGATGATTTTCCCTTCGTAAATCTTTTCTAGACCATGTTCGTTGAGGAGATTTATACAACCAAGAACCGAAGAAATGTGAGTTCTATTGTCTATGAGTGGGACTTCAGTGCGGATGTCACAGCCAATACAACACTTTTTAATTTCTTTTGTCTCTTGAGTGGTGTTGTCTTGAAAGTAGTTCAATTGGAACTTCCTTAAACAATCGCCAGTAAACGCCGTTGCGATATACCTCCAAACTACTTGAAAGTCCTCAGTGCGAATTTTTGTTTCTTCCTTGGTACTGTCATTTATCCAAAATGCCAGCTTCTTCAAATCTTGCTGTTCATTGATCAGTAAGTGTGCATAAGACTGCTTCCCGTCCCGGCCTGCTCTGCCAAGCTCTTGCACCCAAAGTGATAAATTCTCTGGAATACCAACGTGGACAATATGTCGAATGTCTTGAAGATTGATTCCCATGCCAAAAGCCTTCGTAGCCACCAATACTTTAATGTCGCCACTTTTCATACTGTCGTATATCTCCTTTTTATCTTTGGCCGATGTTTGTTTTCCAGTGTAGCAGGCAGAACTTATTCCAAGTTGTGAGAAGTTTAGACTTAGATCTTCGCACTCCTTTGCATATGCACAATAAACGATTGTAACTTCGTCGTTGACTAAATCTTGAATTTGTTGAGCGACGGAAGTCCACATATTTTGCGTGACACTTGATTGTTTATCACCAGTAAAGCGGTAGGGGGAGATGGAGAGTGCCACATTCGGTCTGTCAACGCTTCCCTTTAGAATAACTGGACCTCGTAGAATCCTTTGTTGCATATCAAGTAAACTTTTTGGTTTCATGGTAGCTGTCAAGGCCATGATCGGGCAGGTGAACTTTTTTCGCATCGTTGCAATTTGTTTGAAAGCTCCCCGGAACTCGGCCCATTCAAAAACTAAGTGAGCTTCATCGACAACAATAAGTTTCAATGTGTCGTCTTGCAACTGATCAATGATTCCTTTTTGAGTTCCGTCCCCAAACAGTGTCTCTGGCGTAAGAATAACCACCGACGGACGTTTATTTGCTTTAGAACGTCCGGTTGCACAGAGGTAGTCGGCTTTTGATGACGAAGAATTCAAAAAGATAGAAGACACCGCGTAGTCTTGAAATGTTCGGAGATGGTCATTTCCAAGGGCAACTGTGGGAACGATAACCAACGCGTACTCATCCGGTTGAAGCATGATAATGGGCACCTGGAAGCATGCCGATTTCCCACTACCAGTTGCTTGGATGATGATTGAATCTTTCTTTTGGTGGTATGCGTGTATGCCACGAATTTGAAAATCTTGAAGTGTGATATGTAGTCTCGTTGCTGCATATCCGGACCACAACATCACCATATCGTCTGTTGGTTCTTCGCTGCCTTGATCGAATGTGCGCGATTTAAGTCGATTTCTGGTAGACGTAGCCACCTGATGAGACGTGGGTGCTGTTGTCAAAGTTTCTTTAGGACTCGCCACTGATTCATTGGAAGTACTGGGAGATTGATTAATGCTGAGAGTGTTCCCGGAAGTATAAGGACTTCGACTTTCAATAGGGGACTCCTATTGTAAAAAATGACAGTTTACTGGCTATCAAAGAACGTATTCTTATTGTACCTTACCACAAGCTGGCTCACAGTATCACTTAAACTCACGTCATCATCTGACGAATAGCGCAGCACCACATCGTCTTTCTTGTTATCTGGTTTCTGCATTTTAAAAAACGAGCTTAAATGTGAACATTACGAAACCTGATATTTTTTCTTACTCTTAATTTATTGGAACAGCTGACTTTTGGCGAAATGTTACCAGGGGAAGACCCATTCGATTTTTCCGTTTCGTAGTCATCAATTACCTACATAAAATAATGCATAAGTAATGCGAAATACTGTAAACTGTATAATGATATTACGCTATCATCCATGCCGGAACTGTCGTCCTCCAACGGGAGAATATTGGGAGAATTGGCTTGCTCGACAAAGTCTGTGGAACCGCGCGTAACCTATTTCATAAAAAGTATTAGCATATACAGATATTCGCACGAAATCTTCCTTCAGAGTCTTACTTCGTCCACGAGCGAAGTAAAGTCAAGCCTTCTTTTAACTATTTTACTTTTGTCCAGTTCGCGAACAGCTCTCTTAAGCGGGGAATTCAAATTCACAGTTAAACTTGGTGGAGGAGTTGTGACAGGAACGTCGCCTGCAGTGTTTACCTAGATGAGATAAAATTTAACTTAGAAACAAAGAAAACACGCACAACTTTTGTCCATAGCTTAAATACCTCCAGAGATACAATTTCCTGTCTCAAATTAGTTGCAATAGGTCGATCTCTTGGATTTTGTGCCCAGCACAATTCCATTAGGAGAGTATACTCTGACGTTTTTGTTACCAACGGCCTTTCACCACGTACGACCGCCTTTTCAATTGAAACACAGATGGTCTGCGGATGGCCAGAAGGGAAAACCGATTCCCAGGGATGAGATAGGTTAGGATAGAGAAGCTCGTACATCAGGATTCCGAACGAGTAGATATCACTTGCTGCTGTTTTGGGGCGATTTAAAAAGTATTCTGGAGCTTCGAATGGAACTGTACCAACTTTGGTGACTTTCGTAGTTCTGTTCGCCGACATGTTTGTTGCTAATTTTGATGTAAGGATTGCATGAGTTTGTCCCATGTCACAGAGCTTAAAAATGTAGTCTCCCTTTTCATTCTCGGATACTAAAATGTTTGCACTTTTTAAGTCTCCATGAACAATAGCTTTTGAATGGAGATATTCTAATCCAGAAACGACGTGGTAAAGAGCTTCATGTTTCAAAGAGTCAGGAAACTGTTCTAATGTTGTTTCAATGAGCTGCCGTAGAGAATGTATATCATAGACACTTCCTTCCAGGTCAATAGATTTTTTGGCAAACTCAAGAATAACGCTGCCATTTTCAGTGCACACTCCAAAGCACTTGATAACATTTTCATGATCCAAACATAAGAGTTCATTTGCTTCTTTCAACAACAACTGTTGATTGTGAGGGAGCTTGACGTTATCTATTACATATTGTTTCATGGCCACTTGCTTGTCTTTGAACATAGCCAAATATACTCTAGATGAAGCACCTTCTCCAACTGGTACATTGTTAAGAATGGTCAACTCCGACAAAGGAATGACTTGTGATGCACGAGGAATGATTGGTGATGAACAAGAGGCTGGACGCTTAAATGATGAAGGGAGTGAGCGTTTCAAATCCATATTTGCTCCAAAACTTGTTCATCATCTTTACCTGCAAAAAAAAGACTTGTTGTTACAATTAGGTATTGAAAAGAATCATATTTGGGGGGAAAAAGTCCACAGAAAAGGTTTACCTCTAGGCACACAAACAAAGACAAAGTTAAATTCATACCTCAACTTAAAAGAAATGGATCCAATCACTCGAGACTTTAATCCTGAACTGTGGAGCAAAATGTTTAACTTAAAAAGTTTCAAGAAGTGTTTTTAAAATAAGCCGGACAGCACTCAACAGCACTCAACACACGTGGTTGGGTACGACCGTACGAGAAAAGAGAGAACACACGAGAACTTTCAAAGAAGCTAATGCTTTGTTACATGAGGGGGCAGTAGAGAAGAAAAATACAATTCAGATCTCAAAGCAGGCCTAAACAGTAAATGCTTTGGCAAAAAACAATGTAGGTGGCGCTAGTGAAGATGCTATTCTGATTTTTGATTAGCTAATGTACTCGCTTTTCCAGCTTTTTACTCCTGTCTATTTTAGATTTTATTAGTGAATGAAGTCGCTAACGTGACTTGGATTAGCTAATGCATTCGCTAATCAATTATCGGTTAGCGAATGCATTCGCTAATCAATTTTCGGTTAGCGAATGCATTCGCTAATTTCGATTGGTTAGCGAATGCATTCGCTAATCGTGGCCGTATATATAGGGTTACTCGCTAACCAAATTCCGTTACAATGTAACGCCTCATTAGCTAAAGTAGCTAAGATATAGTAACCCCTGTTTGGCGAGCCACCTCATTCTGGGAACAGGCCATTTGGCCCATTTTAGTTAAAGTTTAAATAATGCCTGCCAAAAATTAAAAATTAAGGTGCAATTGCCAATGTGTCAGTAAAAAAACACTGAAATGTATTGTAACTTTTGAGTTCCTTGTCAAAACTTGTGCAAACTGTTAAATGTCAAAAATTGAAAGACAAAAGCCAACAATAAAAGGTGCCTTCTTACTATATCTTACAACCGAAGTCTCTTCTTACAACAAGAAACATTAATGTAGCGGCGGGATTTTCTTAATAATTTACACAAACTTTACCGTGTGAACATGGACTGATTTATATATTGAAAAATTCCAAATTCTATGAAGTAGGCTTTCAAAAATCTTGGTAGAAAACTGTTGAAATCAACATGTCTTTAAATCCGTTTTCCTACCTTTCTCCATAAGGCTGTGTAGAGCCGATTTGCCTTGTTCTAAAGCCCAGCCCTCGTGGGCGGAGCCTAATAAATCTTTAGAATTAAATAACTCGATTGGAAAATTTTTTAAACCCTAACTCCTGTATATGAAAAAATTCCGTATATTTTTTCTACCTTTTAAGACTATTAAGAAATGAATGGAAAAATTATTTGAATCCCCTAACTCTTAAAGAAAAGTAGATAAAATACACTGTCGGCAATTCCATAGGAATCGATTATTTAGCGAATCAAAGTTTTAAAAAAGAGCTTCTTATGTATGCGTGTTTTAACCTCTGTCCTATGTAAGCATGAAAAGCCTTTCTCGTTTTCATTAAAATTTTCCAAATAATTTAATCCTTTGGTAATCTACACACACCTTACAAGGTGTTAATATGATTTAAATTGATATATAATATTGATATTTTAAGAATTTCAAATCTCTCTGGAAAAATAAAGCCTGCCATGGAGCAAGTAGCAGTCGGCATTCATAAACGCAGTCTGACTACAAACTTTTGATTTCATTTTAGTTGAGCTTCATAATTTTTCTATTGTGCAAAAGAACAATTTTGTTAGTACAAAAGAAAGAATTCACGAAATTCAAACGTAAATTCCCTCAAATTTAAATTCGTTTTGTCTTAGAGTAATTTAACGTTCAAAGAAAAGTGGAATTTTGGGATCAAAAAAGGAAAAAATCTCGAAATTAGAATGAAATATTACGTTTATTTCGACCTAGAGGAAGTATTATTTTATTTTTCAGAAAACAGGAAATTATTTTGTAAAAAAGAAAATTAACGCGATTTGAACGATTTTTCACGAAGATTCACGGTTTTTTTCCGATACGACTTCACGTCTGCTAATAATAGATCATATTCAGGGCTGAACGTATGAATTTTAGAAAAGCTGGTGCGGTGGCCGACACACCACGGGGGCGCCACCAGTAGTCGTTTTTATTTTACTCGTCGCAGAATTTACAAAATTTCCTATACTTTGTTTACATTTCCATTAGCGGTCATAAGCAGACGAACAAATCGCGTGTTCACGTGTTTATATGTGATGTTCTCTGCTGTTGTCATCGTTATTCCTGTGTTGTAGTGTTTTTAGGCTCGTATGGAATGTGGAATTCAGAGAATAATATTAATTATAAACTCTCTTCGTACGCTCTTAGTTTGGATGTAACTGTGAAGAGTCGGTACCTAGAAAAACTATGTCAGTGTCAATGTGACTGCCTATACATCATCACGGAACACCTTTGGAAATACGGGATGGACTTGCTTGGGATTGTACCACCCATTTGGCATGATGAGATTTTCATGCATTTAATTGCGAAACATAGTTCTCTCACTAAGGAAGTATGCACTGCCTACAAGAATTTAAGGGCTGCCCAGTACCTAACAAATGGCTGGACCAAATGTTTTTTGTCTTCCTCGGCGAAATGGAAATATTGTTGTTAAAGCTAAAATTACACATTCCCAGTCACTAAATGATTCCCCACTGTGTCCATGGGTTGTACTAACGCATGGCATTGGAAAAGTGATCCATGCACGTTGCGACTGTGCAGCAGGGTTAGTACTATAGAATCAATAATTACTGTTTAAAGGTGACAAAAAATATAATCTTACATTTACTACTGACTAGGAGAAATGTGCATCCATGTTAGTGCATTGTTGCATGCTGCCGTTGCAAAATCACAGATTATTGAACGATTACCATTCACATATTTGCCCTGCTCTTGGGATAAACCAATAAGTACATGAAACCAGAAATGTGTAGGAACCTATTTATAACTTTTTCGATCTTAATATAATTATATATTTCGTCAAAATGACTTCTTTATGTAGGGAGCAATTGGCAAAATAGCGGATTTGAAATCGATCAAAAAAAGACACGCCCATTTAGTGAATTCGTCGGTATGGAATTTTTGTCATGTACACGTTATGCGATTAAGTATACGTCAACGTCACCTTCGATGATGGATTGTTTGAGAGTGTTATACCCCATTGCAAGCTGTTCTTTATGAAACATTTACTTCCGAAGCTTATTGCCAATATGTTTACTAACCCAATCACTAACGCACCTGTTACCCCTCCACACACCCTGGTGACTCTGTGAATTCCATTATTACTATACTCGTCAAAAACCAGCTAGTCGTTACTTTCCCCATACTTGCCAAACAATTAAGCCCGATGACGAAGAAATCATAAATTGTTCGAAGGATGACTCTCTGATAAAGAAGTATCATAAAAAATGCACAGGTCTAAAAAGATTTCTGTCTAAGTGTACATGCAAAACTTTCCAAGATAAACAAAGGTGTTTGAAGGCACGCGAGAAGGCAATGGAGAAAAAGAGGCTTGTTGCGCAACTTCAGCCGACGCTACCCGATTGCTTCTCAGTATAAAATTCTAATATGCAAGTGAACGATGTGCCACTGGACAGGATTCAGATTCCTCCTATACTGCAAATGTTGCGTCAACCATTTGTGAAGCCAAGCGAATGCCTTTGAAACAATTAAACAAGTTATCTGTCTGTCTAACTTTCTCTTTCAGCCTTGTATGAAGTCGTACAAAATAAAAAACAATCCAGACTTTTTCCATGTCAAGCTTTATTTTATCGGGAGTCATGAACTAGGTACCATACTGAGGGCTTTTTTCTTGGTCACACAGTGGTGTAGCGGTGTGGCACCCCGGCCGCTACGGCACCCCTCCTATCTCTCCGATAGATGGCACGAGGTGACGTGCGCCCCCTTCTCCTCTGTCCCATTGTCACTCGTTTACGTGCGCGGTGAGGCGCATGGTGGTCAAGAGGGTAGCCGCGTCAGGCTCCCTCGCGTTTGAGTGTACCATTTTGTATTGTATTTCAGGAAATTGTTGTATTTGTGTCCCTTTCCCCTGTCTCGTGTTAATAAATCGGCATAATTGATAACGATTGCCTGTCCTTGGGCTTTTTAATGAAAAATTCTGAAAAAAAATCAGCGATTTAAAGAATTTTGTTTTCAGAGCGCACAAAAATTTGGGTATTTTTGTCGCGTTTTTTTTTACTAAATGGTAGTGAGAGCTCCAACATGGGGTTTTCCACTTGCTCCAGTGTTAAAAACGTCCGGTGTTCTGATATTTGCGGTGGCTACTGTATGTTCGTTTGAATGCGGGGACAATATACGGTGTACACGGATACGCAGAATCTTCCAAAATATGATATTTGCTACTTGGAAACAGAACTTTAGGGTCGTCACGGATTTGCTGGCTAAAATCGGACCAAGCCAACACTCTTGCATCATTAGAGCTGGCGGGAAACTCAACAAATGTTTAAGAAACTTTACGATTTGGCAAACTTATAGCTAAGGCTAAGGTCGATTAACAGAACTTTCGGTTGTTGCAATCTTTAGTTTTCTCCGATCGGGCGTCGTGTGTTACTTGAGTTGAATCAATGAGACCGATAACTCCTTGAAATCCAACTCTTGAATGAAATTCAGCTGCAATTGCTTTAAGAGGAGCTTCTTTAGTTGGCCTTTTAATGAACTCGTGTTGTTGTTTTTCCAACAAACTAAAAACGCGAATGATGGCTTTCCATACAGTGGAATGATGCTCGTCCAAATGTCATTCCAGATTTTTGGAGAACATTTTGATCAGCATGAAACCAGATGGTTATGTAAACCATTTCTTCGACCTTCATTGGCTTTAATCCGCCACCTTCTTCAAATGCCTGTATATAACGGGAACAGAATGCAAACAATTTAGCCAAAGTTGCCCTAGTCATTATGAAGTGACCATGAAACAAATCTTCTGTCATCTGTGGTACGATTTCCGATATGAATCTTTAATGGAAAGATTACAATATAAGGAATTGATAACGTCATGGGTTAACCTCTACATCTAAAAATGCTCTTTATTTACCGGGTCTGAATTATATGTATCTCTCTCATGTGGTTTGCCGCGATGACACTTGACATAAACATTATATTATAAAACACATGACTGTCTTCTTCGTATTCGGCATCGTCTTCCATTTCACGTACACAGGAAATAAAAAAATTTTACTGTTTACTTGTTCATTCATGAAAGAATATGCTCCACAAAAAATTCCACTAACAGCGTCACAATTCATATAAATTTTACTAGTATGTGATGTATGTCGCCGTAGACTGAGTTATAGACTGGTTTTAATAATCCAGGATATATTATAAAGACAGACTTGGCCCCCGGCTATTAAGAATTTGACTATAGGGCATTTTCCATTGTATACGTCTTTCACCCACAAATGTGATAGTTTAAGTCTCGGACGATCATGGCGACAAACGAGTATAACGAACATGATTTAGGTAGATGCGAATTGCTTGCTTTAGCGTTGAGTGGAGAATTAGTTTGCAGGTAAAATTCCTTTTTTGTTTATGGTGTACCTGACGGAAATGGTAAAATCTATTTTTCAACTGTATTTTGGTTGAAACTTGATGTTCACAAGTTTACTTTCTTTAATAGGTAACAATGTTACGGTTGAAATTGGGGATTATATTTTCCGAGTTTACACAACTAAAAAGGCGAAATATAATAATTTAATAATCATAAATGTTTTTAAAAATTTTATGAATCTCCTTTTTGCATTTTCACACTTAAAAACTGATTCGGGGGGATACTAACTAACCTGCGTGAAATAGGGCGCGTGAAGTGGGATTATAAACTGCTAGACGGAAGAGAACTTCTCGCAGCTTTTCATGCAATTTACATTCCCGCTTCACGCGCCCCGTTTCACGCATTGACATTCCTCGCACTAGTCAGAAACTAGCTACGCTTCGTACCTGTGACATTCCAATTTCATAATTGTGTTAACCAAGTGAATATCACATGTCTCGAAAAATATCAACAAAAGGAACTTCAATCAGCAAAATGGTACCACGTTTTGTATTTATTAATGAAATCGCACTTGCGCGCCAGCCCTTCGTGTCATTTGGAACACAATATGTATTTTAAGTTTAATAGTTATGGCTTACAGGGATTGTAAATTGCGCATGAATATTACATTATTTTTCAGGCAAAACAAAATTTTACCGAAAAATCTTTTACTATAATCTCGCTTTCCTTCTTAATATTTTAATATGTGTTCTTACCGTTTTGAATTTTCTCGGCATTTTAGTAAAAAATAAGTCATCTTTGCTTGGTTTTTGTTTAATTTTGAGTGCCCTCTAGTGGCGGTTTCTAACAGTACATATAGGTAGGTAGGTATGAGGTACGTAATATTGGGCTTTAATATTGGACCCTTTTCCATATAAGTTTTTGTATTCATGTAAATGAAGTGAGCATTCTTAATTATTAAATTGCCATAGACGATTGTCCATATTTGCTTTTTATAAGGTTAGTTTTTTAGTGAATTAGTTTTTTCTTAAAATCCTGATTTTTTACCTCCCCTTCGAATTTTTCCATAGCCATCTGTTGGAGGTAAAATGAACTAAAAACTTAAGCTTTTCAAAGTCGTACTAGTTACCAGCGCTGACTTTCGTCGCTCGCTGGGAGGGTCCCGAAGTGCGGCATTTACTTTAAAGGCGCTAAAAATTTGTAAAGTATTGAATATGATTTTTCTTTTCGAAATGTTCAGCCTTCAAATATATCGACTTTCTTTAGCATTGTGCCAATTGCTGATTGTGCTTTGCATCAGCACTGTACAGCTATACGACGAGTTAAGCATGTTTATTTTTATTTTGCCTGTTTGAAATACAGTAGGCTATTTGCGATGCTGAATTTAAAGGAAATTAAAAAATAACGTAGGCAAACGAGAGAAAAATATGACAGTGAGATGTATTAAAGAATTGGTACGGGGATCTAGCGAGATTGGGAGCCTCCGTCCCCCACCCCCACCCCGCTCGCTCCCTGTGACATGTTTGTAACGTGCGCGAATATGACACAATCCAATATGTAGTATAATGTAGTACATAAGTGAAAGATAAAATAAGATGTTTATATTTTGTCTCGAGCAAGAGCAAGAATAATCATTGTGAAAGTGTAATTAGCCTACTGATGACCTATCTAATCAAATGGTGATATTATCAAATAATATCAAACAAAAAGGTTTCTTAATATGAAGCTTGTTGTGAGAATCGACAAGCATATGTTATTAGTGAATTGTTCATAAAAGATTTCAGACATCGTTTGTCTATGGAATTATGGGGTAATGTTTGGTCTTGTTACGGAAGGCAAATTCAAAAAGCTGAAACGGAACTTCCGTTTTAGCAGGTTTTTGCAAAAAAAATTTTTAGCACTCGACACTTTGTTATTCTCTTTTTAAAGCGAGCCAGTTTTCCAAATTAGATTTCTTCTTTGGCTTAATAAATTAACACCGTTATACATGACGAGATGCGCAAAGTCAAGCACATTTTTGTTGTTTCTAATGATTGTAATTTGAAGAATTTTGAATTCAGGGCAAGTATACGAAATTCTCGTTATTCTTCATTTTGCTGCCATCCCCTCGCCACGATATATAATTTGAGAGGTAGAGCAACTACCCCCCAGAACCCGACTAAACAATCGTAGCAAGCAGCAGAGTTGCAATTCTCCCTTTGTTCCGGGTTGCGAACCCCTTAGAAGGCCGATCGACGGCTCGCCCTGTGATCCGCTTATGGGACAAAATTTTTTAAATTCGAAAGCGTCCAAACTATTTGGTATTTTAAGTCAATACTTGGCAGAATTGGGACAAAAAAAAACAAGGATTATTTTAAGATAGGTTTTAGAATTTTAGGACGACTTTAAGATGAATAAATATTAATATATGAAAACAACACTACAAAACTCGTGTTCTTGCTTACGTTGGGACTTTCGAAATATTTTTTGAATTTTGTAAGAGCTTCACCCCTTCCACCCCAGGGTACTGGCTTGAGTTCAACCCAGGCTCATTGGCGGTACACGCTGCCTTATAGAAAGTTATAACACGGAGCTGGGAAACCAGCTATTCTATGAGATTGGTAAACACAAATTCCCACTTTCCAAAATTGCGGTCTTTGCAACAGCTACAGTCATTATACGTCTCATGAATATTCAGAAGATGAACTTTGTCAATAACCAGCAGATTGATAAAGCTCATTGATTAAAATCTTATATTACTTTATATTTACTTTTTTATTCAAACTGTCCAATGTGGGACAACCTGTCCAATATGGGTCCGGTCTCCCCTACTTGTTGTTAAAATGGGAAAAGCAGACGACAGCGAAGCCGAAGAAACGTGTTCATGTTATTTTTTCTGTCTGTTTCAATGCAAATTGTTCAGTGCTATCTGTTAATGGAATGGCAAATTCCCCGAGTGGTGGGACATATAAACTTTCTCCATACGCTCTTGGGTTGGAAGCATCTGTGAACCGGCGATACGTGGAGAAATTAGCTCAGTGCCAATGTGATAGTCCATACATAATCCCAGATCACTTGTGGAAATATGGACTGGATATGCGTGGGGTTGTGCCACCCATTCGTCATGACGAATTATTCATGCATTTGATTGCCAAACATAGTTCGTTGACTCGTGAAATATTTGCTGCGTACAAAAATCTTTCTGTGGCCTTCGCCCCCGTAATAGAAATGTCATAGTCAAAGCGAAAATCACTCATTCTCAGTCAAGAAATGATACTCCTTTATGCCCATGGGCTGTATTGTCACACGACATTGGAAAAGTGTTACATGCACATTGTAACTGCGCAGCAGGGTAAGTAGCCTACCAAAACCAGTTATAAGAATATTTTCCGTTGAAGTAACTAGTTTGGATTTCGTGTAGTCTAGGAGAAGTGTGCATTCATGTAAGTGCATTGCTGCATTCTGCCGTAGCAACATATGAGATATCGTTGCGGTTACCAGTAACGTCCCTGCCCTGTTCATGGGATCATCCAAAGTATATGAAACCGGTTAGTGTTCAATCCATCTCAGTGTGATAAATATTCAGAATCACTTAGCATTATGTACCTGAGTAGGAATCAATAGGAAAAATAGCTGATCTCAAATCAATAATGAAACGTAAAGACGCCTATCTGGTTAAGTCAATTCTGCCGGTTACACCAGCAGAAGTACAGCAATACTTCAAGGAACTTGACCTAGAGGAAGGATCGCGAGTCACGGTCGCGGATCACCGCGAGTAAACTTAAATCGCTAATGACTGCAGACTTGGTAAAGCCATCAACAAAACTGATTCAGTCACTGTGCTACTCTCAATCAGTAACTTTTCGCGGAAACAAGGCGACAAAGTGATAGAATACTGTTTACCAAACTACCTGCTTGTGTAACATGAAATGTGACATGAAACATGTGACATGACATGTAACATGAAATAGTGACAGGTCGTGGTTTAGATTCATCCAGAGCGGTGGTCGTTTGTTCCAGTTCCGTTTCCATCAGGCCAAGCCAGATAGCGGTTTGTGCGGCTTTGGTTGCCGCTATAAATTCACTTTCGGTAGTTGATAAGGCAACACAGGTTTGTTTTGAGCTGCTCCACGCAATAGGGCCACCTTTGTAGAAGAATATGTTTCCTGAAGTCGATTTGCAGCCGTCAAGATCTCCGGCATAGTCGGCATCAGTGTAGCCAATAACTCCTTCATTTCTGCCTCCTAGCCATAGGCCGTGATCGTAGGTGCCTTTGAGGTAGGCGAGTATCCGCTTGATGGCGTTCCAATGGGCTGGTTGAGGATTTTCACAGTATTTAGCAACTTGGGATACTCCGTATGCAATATCGGGACGAGTTGTTGTTGCGATGTGTAATAGCGCCCCTACCACTGATCGGTATTCTGTCGTCGGTTTCTTCTCTCCCTCACTCTTCGGAACCATGGCTGCACTCAGCCGTGCATTGGAATCAGCTGGGGTCGATTTTGGATTGCAGTTGGCCATGCCGTGCTCGTCCAGAATCTTCAGAATTTAATGGGTCTGAGAGATGAATATCTGTCGATTTTCTCTGTCCCTTACTACGTTGAATCCAATGAATCGTTTTAACGGGAGGAAGCGGACTTCAAATTCAGTGCTCACGAATTTGGAAAATTTCTCCAGTGACTCGTTACTAGTGCTGCCGTAGGCCAGGTCGTCTACGAACTTAATGAGCACAGATTTTTCTTCTTTAGTGAAACGAACGAAGATGCAAGCATCGGCTGAGATGGGTTTGAGACCAAATTTGCTTACGGCTTCTTCAAGTCTTCTGCTCCAGAGTCGGGGTGCCTGTTTTGTTCCGTAGAGTGCCTTCTGCAGGCGACAGACGTAGTCCTCCTTCCCAGATTCCACGAAACCTTCGGGTTGAGTCATATAAATCGGAATATCCAGAGTTGGATTTAGAAATGCAGTTTTGATGTCAATTTGAACTATGTCCATATCAAGAGTTGCCATGAGTGACAGGGCAGCACGAATGGTCTCTGCGCGTGGGGCCGGTGCAAATGTCTCGTCGAAATCAATTCCGTAGCGTTGTCGGCACCCAACTGCTGTAAGTCGCCCTTTGAAGCGAGCGGGAACTTCACCATATCCTGGTTTGCATCTTCCAATCCACTTGTGCCCGATGAGATTGCTGCCACTCGGAATTTCAGACCGTGGTACAAGCTCCCAGGATTTGTTTTCGATTAGTGACTTGAATTCTTCTTCAAACGCCATCATCCACTGCTCCGCGTATTTGGATCGCGCTGCTTCCTTGTAGCTCTGGGGCTCATCTAATTCTAGTTCAGATAGCTCACTGTTAGTACTCGTCAAGGCAGTTTTTCCAAGTGATTTCTTCGACTCTAGTAGTTTTATCCGTTTAGATCGTCGATAGTTATGTTGATCACTAGGGACGTCCAGGTTCTTTTCTTGATCAGGTTCTGTAGTAGGTCTGGTCACACCAGGTTCTTCATTGACTGTATCGGAGAGTTGGGAGATTTGTTCAACAGGCAGAACAGGATCAGCAGCCGAAACAGGGTTGTTCACAATAATCGGAGCCTGTTCTGCTACGCTTTCTTCTATAGGAGCCAGGTTCTCTTCTTCTTCCACAGCTTGGTTTAGAATATCCATGACAACTTGGAATGGGTCACATGGGTTGAAACCAATGTCGACTGAATTTGGTGTGTCGCCGATGAGTATTGTTTCGTCAAAGGTCACATCCCGAGAGACAACAATTTTTCTTGTGGCTGGGTCCCAAAGTCTCCATCCTTTAATGTTCTCGCAGTATCCCACGAACCAGCATGCAGTAGCTTTAGGTTCCAATTTTCGGCGTAGTGGGTCTGGTACATGCGCGTAGGCCCGACATCCCAGTATACGAAGATGACCAACAGATGGTTTCTTGCCGAAGACTTTCTCGTACGGAGTGATGTTTGAATGTTTGCTAACAGCCCGATTCCTCACGTAGACAGTGGCACGCAGGAACTCTCCCCATAACTCCATCAGGTGAACGCCAGTATTCTCAGATAGTTGATTGCTGCTGCTGTTGTTATACATTGAGCTGCGGACACCATCCATTAAGGTTCGGTTCGCTCTTTCCGATACCGCATTCTGCTGAGTGGTGTAGCGATTAGTTGTTTGATGAATGACACCATTCTGCTTCTTCCAGTTGTCCAACCGCTCGCCTTCGTATTCTCGTCCTTGATCCGTCCTCAGAATTTTAATTTGTTTCCCAATCTGAGTTTTCATACGTTCGCCGAACTCTAAGATGTGGTCGACTGCTTCGTTTTTCTTATTCAACAGTTTGACATCGGTGTAGCTGCTGCAGTCATCTTTTAAGAGCGAGTAGTATTTGTAGTCATCAAATGTGGGTACATGGATTGGTCCTCCAACATCGCCGTGAATGAGGTCGCACACTTCGGCTGCTTTTCCATTTCCATTGATCGGGAACGACGTGCGATGCATCTTCCCGAATATGCAGGCCTCGCAGGATACAAGAGAGTCCTTCAATTCGAGTTCAAGGTCTTTAACAGCATTCATTTTCTTCATCTTGATGATGTCGCTGCAGTTGAGATGAGCGAATCTCTGATGTACCGTAGCAATGTTTAACTTGGCTGCATTCGCTGTATCTTCTTGTAGCCCTTGGCTGTTCTTGGCAGATATATGTAGGTGATAGAGTGTTTCACCAACTCTTTGGCCAACCATGACCATGGACTGGTCTTTAGAGAACGATACCTGAATAAATTAGCCAGGATGCATTAGCTTACATAGTCAGTTTTAGCCGAAAAGGTTAAATATTCACCTTCGTATCAGAAAATAGGACATCAATCCCTGCTGCTGTTGCAGAGCCAATGGAGAATAGGCTCGGTCCAATTCCAGGCACATAGAGTACTTCTCGTAGTTCTCCTTCGATCTCTTCACCATCGACGAAAGCGGTTACATCAATGTTGCCGATGCCCAGAGCTTCTAATTCTACTCCGCCAATTCCGTTTACTTTCCACGTGCCCGGTGGTATGTCTCGATACGTCGTAAAAGAGGATCTTTGTTCTGTCATGTGGTGCGTAGCACCCGAGTCTGCAAGCCAGCGGGATGGTCGTTGTGCCATGAGACAGAGTGATGATGAAATGCATCCAAAAGATTTTCCAGTGTCTCGGTTCTTGTCGAAGCTTTCATCTCTTGCCTGTTGTCTTTCCTCTTTCAGTTTGTCAGGACAGCTGTAGGCTTTGTGACCCGTCTCGCCACAGTTATAGCAGATTACTTGCGGTTTCTTGTCAGATGATGACTGTTCTTGATGTTGGTCGCCTTTATGACTGCCATAATTATGGTACCATCCTCTTCCGCGATAGCCTCTTCCTCCTCTTTCTCTTCTTCCTCGATTGAATCCACCTCTGTATCCTTTAGCTGCCAATCCTTGATTTAAGTGTTCAGTCGCTTTGGTAGTTTTAGCACGAGCAGCAAAGAAGGCCGTGTCAGCCGGATCCGTTTCTCCACCATTTCTTTCAATGCTCATGATCTCCTCTCCTACTAGCCTCGTGGTGAGATTGTCTATTGTTTGGTCATCCGGATGCACGCTATGCCAAGCCGACAGGAAGGGTCTGTAACTGGGGGGTAGTGTAGCCAGAATCTTCATGATGACTTGTTGTTCTGCCACAGGAGAGTTAAGATTCCTTAGCTCTTCCGCCATCGTTCTGATTCTATTAATGTGACTCAGCACATTGTTGTCTGCAAGGATCACGACCAACCGATTATAAAAAGCTCGTAAGTTTCCATCATCGTTCTAAATACCTTTATCGTAACGATAGTTCGTAAATTTGCTTCAGCAATAAGTTAGCATTCGAGGCTGCCGCTTGAGCAAATTGAAGTATCAGCCTGTCCCACATGTCTGCAGCGGTTTGGCTTCCTTCTACTAGCACTTGTAGTTGAGGCTCGATGTTGCAGTAAATTATCATCCTTGCATCCACGTCCTTTTGCTCCCAGGAATCAATCAGGTTCTGAGATTCGTTACAACTCCAATGTTTACAATCTGCAATACAACAGACAAGGATAAATGTTCAATTCTCTTTTTCTTTCAAATACATTTGGCTAAACATTCACATTCACAGTAGTAAGATATGGCTATTATTCACATTTCACATTGTCTTTTACGTGTCATTATTTTCATGCCATTCGTTACCACACTGTCACTCAGCCCATTGCACTAGTGTGATATGGCTAACAGCTTCGTTCCATTCTCTCAAGATACATTTTATGCCATTCAACACCTCACTGCACTTGTATCGCAGCAATAACACATTACGAGTGTTTAGTTCACAGTCTAATCTCCTATCATCATCATGCCTCAGCATGCTTGGCTGTCAACGCACAGTATACATTCTCACTCGCACTGTCTTATCACCAGAGTGGAGCCATAACATTCAATTCAACAATATATACCTGAACTGGACGTTGTTCTAGTCTAGTGACTACGTTGTTCAGTTTGTTCTTCTCGAGTAGAATGGACACACCATATCTCCATGAGCCCCAGTTCGTTGAGTTGAGTTTCCCTAGTGGAACACTATAGCTTCAAGATATCTTAAAGACCATTTTCAAGCCGCGAAGTATCTGTGTCTTGTTAGATGTCTTGGAGCTAGCTATGCTGCATCTAGCTTAGTTAGCTGGAACTAAGATATCTCCTAGTTGTCTTATTAGGCATTGTTTTTTGTATTGGATTTTCCATTTTATGTCTTGTAAGTGTATCTACAGAATGTCTTCAAGATATCCTCATAAAGATTAAAAACACAAACTAAACCTGTCATATGTCAACTTAATGTCGAAATCCGTCCTTGTGTTTGTTGGGGACATTTAAATATAACCTATTTCAAACCTTATGTCCTATTTGGTCTTGATTTTAATTTGAAATGCCACAAAAATATTTGTCATTAAAACAACTATCGTATCTTTGAGTGGACATAGAATTGTGCATTGCAGGTTTCAACTCGAAGAGAGTCTCTTCGAGTTGAAATCTGTTTAAGAGTTATCTGTAAAAATTAGTCTCTTCAAGAGACTAATATAGAACTCCCAATAAATGTATTCTCTGAAAGGTAGTGTTGGAAAATATATAATGGGATGTGCTTTAACCTAAAACGGCGGGTTTCTAGCATTTATTATATAATGAACTGGGAAGTAAGATATAAAGATAAATGTTCGTTCATTTATTGAAAATTGATTTCATCTGGTAAGTAGAATTCAAACTAAAGTAGAATCGGAATTTACGTGGGGTTTCTTAGAGCTTTTTTTAATGCCAGTAGTAGCCTCCCCATTTTTTACGTCAGATTGAACAGTTTAAAAACAATTTCTACCAAAACTATTGAAATTATACAGGTTCCACTGGGTGAACTCTGTTAATGTATTGCTAAACCTTGTTTATCATAGTTGAGAAAGAAAGTTTCATCTACGACGGAGCTCACTCTAATTGTCGCAAGTGCTAGATTTCACTATCCAACACGTTTCAGCCTCTGTCTTTAAATACACGCAATGTTTCCGTGTAATAAATGCTTGAGAAGCAATGATTGTATAGAAATGTAATAATTGCTTAGAATTTTGAATCATGATTGTGGTACAATTGGTGCCATACATGATGGGGAAGCTGTTTGTCGGTTCTGTTTACCGGTTAAGCTGACGGTTAAGCTGCCGTCTAAGATGCGGTAAACATTAAATGATTAGATAATTAATAACTAGCAGGGAATGGTATTGTATAGAACCATAGAAGTATGACATAAAGTGATGATAGTAATGTTGGAGTATGAGATCAATCACTAGTTGGTCGAGAACATTTGCTGATGTACTCTGGTAGCCAAGTGGTTAAGGCCCCCGACTCACAGAGCGGAGGGCCCGGGATCGATCCCCGGGACCGGCGACTAAACAGAAAGCGCTTCTAAGCTATACCTGCCATGAGCAGAAGCCTACCATGGTGGAAGAACATTTTTTTTAAATAATCTAACAAGTAAAAAGTAAATTTTCGATGTCTTTAAGGAATCTTAAAATGCAGCTACAATCTATCTTGAAAGTTTGAATCAAGAGTGACATTTAGATATCTTGAAGCCATCTTAAATCTATGATTTAGCCAACCAGTGCAGGCTAGAATCCTGGCTACAAGATGTCTTGCAGCTATGGTGTTCTACTAGGGTTGGCAATGTGCCTAACTTCATTCACTGGTGGTCCAGCGTTCGCCATTGGTACAATTATAGTTCTAGACTAAAGGGGATAACAATAAAAAAATATTAGTAGGACACAAAATCACGTGCTGGGCCCATAACCTATTAGAATAAGTGAGAACACGACTCGAAATTCCTCTCCCTGCCTCAGACGGCACTGAATTACATTTGTATTTATGCACGCAATTAGGGAAATAACTCACGTTATCAGTCAGGATAATTTAACACATAACATACATGTAATCACGTGCAATAGATTAGAGGGAGACAGGTTACCTTTTCATACGGTGTACAGAAAGCAAGAGAGAGGAGGGTAGAGATAGTCACTTTCCAGCAAACCACCGAGGGGTGATGCTAAACCGAATCTGTCTGTTATGGCCTCAGGGGAGGAAAGGGTTTGGACTGTATCTAATAATTATCGACGAAGCTGGTAGAGGCATTGTTAGGCGAAAGGATATCTTCCGTTACGTTGTTCCGGGATTGGTCTCCCTCAATACAAAGGCCCTCGTTTGTTGGAAGTTCTTCACTATCTTGCGAATCGTTGTGTAGTGCCCCATCGTCTGATGGGAATTCCAAGGAATTGTAATATCTTCGTACATTTCCATTTCAAAACTGCTTCTTGGGTCAACAAGCAATTCATCAATAGGAGTCTCCAATGGTTGCATCACCTCTTCAACGGAATCATTTGTGATATTATGGTAGTCCTCTAAGTTAAATAAGATTAGATGTATTTAAAATTTATGGTCTTTTTACTGTTAAATGATGTTTCAATTACCTATGGCTTCTTGCTGTGTGATCAAACCCATCCCATCAAAGTTATTCTGATATCCATTCAGAAACAACGTTGGAACCCAATCCACATGTTCTTGATCTAGTGGATGTGCAGGTTTACCTGAGTACATGGAAGTAGTTAACCACATATTTAACACTTCTTGATTAAATTAATTTTCAATGTTACAAATCTCCATGAAAATGAAGAGAACTCACCGAGGAGTTTGCTGATAACTTTAACGATTCGTTATTAACAGCTTTTATCCAGGCAGCTCGTCTTTAAGCTAATAATGCAGA
This sequence comes from Ceriodaphnia dubia, assembly GCA_022539655.2. Classification (NCBI taxonomy): domain Eukaryota; kingdom Metazoa; phylum Arthropoda; class Branchiopoda; order Diplostraca; family Daphniidae; genus Ceriodaphnia; species Ceriodaphnia dubia. The sequence goes on along the minus strand of JAKUCG020000214.1, from coordinate 1,004,850 downwards.
TTGATTATGACGCTTGTTGTTGGGGTTTAGTTTTGGAAACCTATAAAACGAATGTTTTGTTTTCCTTTACGTGTCGTCTGCCACAGCCTGGTTTAAAACATTGTTGAGGCATTTTACACTAAGTACGTCGGATTGAAACACTTTGTAAGAAAAGACAGAACACGTTTCTTCCACGACGGCTTCGCTGTCGTCTGCTTTTCCCAATTTAACAACAAGCACTCGGAACGGTATCCCATGAGCCAATGTGGGCCTTCATTAAAGCCATGACCAGTCGGGGGAGGAATTCACAACCGTCTCACAGCATCCGTACTAGTAACGACTCGACAACAACCGACTCAAAAGAGAAGGCCGAAATCTTCCTCAATTCCTTCTTTGAGCCCGAACAGGACACTGAAGAGGACCCTAATATTCAAAACTACATTCAGCAGGCCATTAACTCCCCAGAGTACAACCCCCTAAACGCACCCATTACAATTGAAGAAGTAGACGCAAGCTTGAAAAAATTAAAAAGCAACTCCATCGGAAGAGACGGGATACACAACAAAATGCTCCTGAACCTGTGCGAAACCAATAAAGTCAACCTGAGACACCTCTTCAATGTTCTTTCAGCAAATGGCGCCGTCCCACCTGACTGGAAAGAAGCAGTGGTAATATCTATACCAGAGCCCAACAAACAACTGGACGACCCTGAATCCTACAGGCCGATTTCCCTAACATCTTGTCTTGGAAAAGTGATGGAAAAAATTGTCACTCGACGTTTTAACTGGTATCTAGAAAGCAATAATTACCTGCGAAGGAGCCAAGCCGGCTTCCGACCCGGAAGATGTACCAACGAACATTTAGTGCTTTTAGAACATCATATTAAATCCGGCTTCAGCATTGGCCAAAAGACATACGCAGTCCTCCTGAACATTAGTAAGGCATACGACAACACACGAACCGAGGGAGTCCTATTTAAATTGTGTAGAATGAGGGTAACAGGACAAATTTTAAAATGGATCAAATCCTTTCTCACCGGAAGATCGGTCAGTGTCCACCTCGGAAGTATATACTCGTCCCCTCGTAATATCTTCAAGGGGGTCCCCCAAGGAGCCGTCCTCAGCCCCTTACTCTTCAATGTGATGATGAGTGACATCCCGAAGCCACCTAAGGAAATCCAAACCTTAACATACGCTGACGACGTCGTGGTCTTCGCGCACGCAAAGAACTCTGACGACGCCGGAAAACTGCTTCAACCATACCTGGATAAACTTGTCAGATGGGCCGCAAATGGGGGCTGCAATTCTCCGCTGAAAAATCTAATGTCATAACCTTCTCACGATCACACAAACAACCAACGCATCCTCTCCTGTTCCTCCAGGGACACACAATCCTTCCCGGCAGCTCAGCCAAGTTCTTGGGGATCACCTTTGACAGGAAACTAAATTGGGAAGAGCATACCAACAACGTCATTGAAAAATGTATCAGAACAAGGACCATCATTGGTATTCTTTCAAAACAAAAATACGGACCCAGCATCCAAACCCTCACTCTACTATACAAAACTTTAATCAGGAGAAAAATAGACTACGGTCTTATCACCTACGGCAACTCCAGCAAGACAAACCTCGACAAGATCGACATGACAACTCGAAGTGTTCTCAGGATGATCCTGAATGCCCCCGCTCTACCCCGACCGAAGTACTGTACGCCGAACTGGGAGTGGAACCGGTGGAATACAGGATGAAGTGGCTCGCTGCCAAGTACACAATTAATTTGGGTAATAAAACGCAGAATTCCACGTACGACGCAGCTTACCATCTCTTCCACGCAAACCCGAACTTCCAGCCTCGAAGAGTTCCAGCTCTCTCGAAACCTACAAAAGAATTAAACTCTATGGGCTTCAAACTGTTTCTCACACCCCCCGCATACAGCCAACAAATTAAGACCCCGCCACCTTGGGCATCCCCTCCTCACAAAACTTCTTGGTTCCCTATTACAAAAAACCAGGCCTTAAACAACTGCCAAAGAACTAAGGCCATCTTTCAATCCAACCTAGAAAAGAACAACCCACTAGCAATAGTGGCCTATATGGATGGCTCCGTTTCGTCCACTTCAAACTGGACAAGCTGTGCCAGCTGGATCCCCAATCTATCCGTCGAACAATCATGGAGACTCACAAACGGAAGTAGTATCATGTCGGTGGAACTCTTCGGCATCCTTAAAACCCTTGACTACTTTCAAAAACACGTGAAAGATTTCCCCGAAATCCACATTTTCTCTGACTCTAAATCTGGCCTTAAAGCCATCAATGCAGCTCCCCATACCTCAAAAAACCCACTTGCACTCACCATATGGAAACTAGCTGAAAACCTCAAAGTCTCTGGAAGTCTCACAAACCTCAGCTGGATCCCGAGTCACACTGACATACCAGGCAATGAGAAAGCTGACAAGCTGGCTTCAAACGTTAGTGCTATTCCATCCCATCTCCATATCAAAAATTGCCTGAACAACTCGGGGTGGACCTGTTTATACAAAATGGTTTGGATGAAATCACTTCTCGACAAGTTGAAAGGATGCAACAAAGAAATAGTTACCTCCAAATCCATCTGGGCATCGTATTGTGGCACCACTACAAAGATAGATATGTCTCCACCTCTCTCCACAAGCTTCGATTTGGACACAACCGTCTAAATAGATTCCTCACAAGAATCGACGAACTCCATGATCCTCTATGCCGTCATGGATGCGAGGAAGTGGAGTCTGTTCATCACGTTCTGTTAGAATGCACACATTACAACAATCTCTTCACAAAAAACAAACTCACTCTCGACCTCTCTACTCTTCTTGACTTCAACAACTCCCTAAACCGCCAGATCCAACTGGAAATCAGAAATAATCTCGTCAGTTTTTTAATAAACTCGGGCATCCTGCCCCTCATCTAAAAACAAACAACCACGCGGAACAAACACTGGGCCCAAAACAAAAGCAAGAACGACTAGCGACAACTGGTGGTGATGCTGTACCCACCTTGGGTCCAGATTCCAGCAAACAGGCGCGGCAACAACGCTCGGTCGTCTGCTTCTCGCTGGAATCAACACCTATCCAAAACCAAACCAAACCATCCCATGAGCCAAGCCCCTTAAAAGCGGCTACTTGAGGCGCCCCCGTGGTGTGTGGGTCGCCGCACCTATTTTTCTCAAAAGTATACGATGAGTCTTGAATATCATCCATAGAGCGTAATGATGACCAAATTCTGGAATCACATCCTAATATACCACCATGGCCCTGCAGTGCTGCTGGCCCTGCGTTTCCGACAAATTCTAGTTTGTCTACCAGGTTTACCGGATGCATTTACAGAGTACTCAAGTTTACAAGTTTTGAGTACAAAGTTTTTTGCAGAAAACCGTCTGGTGTAGCTGCCAGAATTTGAACCGTATCAATTAAAGGAGCGTTCGGTGGCTGCATGTAGAATTCAAGTTTTATTCGAATGATTCATGCAATCAACAATTCTTGGTTTTCCACACTATCCTTTCTCAACTAAATTATTTCTTCGTGTTTTTGCGAAATCAAAGTTCCTTACCCTGATATTTTTATGAATCCCTTTTGTTTGAATAATAAATCAATCACATTTCAAACCTTGGCGCAAAAAAGACTCGCCATTTTTTCAAAAGCATGTAAGAATATGGGTTCCATTCTATTCAAATCGAAAAAAAACGAAAGAGGCGTTCAGAATAAGGGGGAAGTTTACTACATATAATATAGTTCGTTCGTCTTCATATGGGATAATCCAGAAATTATCTCGTATAAGTAAAATTGATTATGTAGAGCCGACTGCCGACCCTCTTTGGTTTCGCTAGATATTCAAAAGATTTTTACCACGTGGTTGCACACTTTAAGGATCATTATATTAAAAAAAGGATGATAAGGGTGTATTTCGGAAAATTCCGTCTATACGTTATGGCAAAAGTTTCGACGTAGAGGTATAGGTATAGTGTGAAATCTGTCAGGTATAAAAGAAACAGGTCAAAGTTCCAACAGACAGTTCGATCTCCGCCATCAACGGAATATTTCAACTGGTAAGAACAATTTTTTAAAAAATTGCATGAATTTTGATTGTGTTTTGTATTATGTGTGAAAAAATATATATTTTTAGTCCTTGTAGTCATGGATGTTTTTATACTGATGTATTCAGTAATGCTTGGGTTCATCCCATATGTTTTGATTACAAATCCGACGAACTACGCCACAACCACTTCCCCGGTTTACTACAGCAAGGCTAGCTCCTACACCAAAACTCCTCCAGATAATAAAATTGAATTAGTATTCTATTTAGACTTACTAATTTAATATTATATCTTGCGGATTATATATTTTACATATAAACCCTTTACCAATCAATTTTTAGCCATTGGGAACAACATGATGAACAAAAATTCCATGATGGAGTTTTTGGTCCATTTGTACACACTCCACCCCAAACCATAAAGCTTCTTCCGCCGTGTTTCATAGTAGGGACAAAGCATTCTTTTTTTAATCTTTCGCCTGGTAAACGACGGACGATAATATACGCCTTTTCGTGCCAAAAAGCTCGAATTTACTTTCATCAGTATGTAATATTCAGTATGTAATACATTTTTTTCGTCCATTTGACGTGCTTTTTGGCAAAAGCCAATCTCTTCAGAATGTTTTGGGGTCGTAGCAAGGGTTTTTTACTTGCAACACAGCCTTTGATTCCCCATTTCAGTAGCGATTTCATAATTGTCATATGGCTCACGGACCATTTACGCCCACAATAAAACCGCGCTTGTGCGCCAGCCTTTCGTGTTTTTTTGGATCAAAGTATTTTAAGCTTTATAGTTATGGCCTACGGTCATTGTAAAATTCGTATGACTACTACATATTTTTTTAGGCAAAAAAAAATTATTTCCCTAACTTCTTTTACTATATTCTCACTTTTCTTCTTAATATATGTAATATGCTCTTTCTGTTTTGACTTCTCTCGGCACGATCGTAAAAAGATACGTAGTCTTTGCTTGGTTTTTGTTCTGATATTTAGTTCCCTCTAGCGGCTGTTTTCATCAATACGTAGTAGTGAAATTTTTCAGGGCTCATATGTGACATTGTGCCACATATTTTGAAATCATTAAAATAGTAAATACATTTTTTCTATTTTATTAATATTTAGAAAAATATTTTATAGGAGCCCTGAAAAAATTTAGCGAAAAAATGTTAATCTAAAGGTTCAAAAAGTAAAAAAACATCAAATCCCCATGAGGTTACATACTACCAGCGGACTCGGTCACGTGACACCATTCAACATACGACGCCAAAAAGTTGCGCGATTGGTGCACAATGAAAACTTGCTATTGTGAATTAGTTTCTTAATTTCCTGATTTCCTACCGCCCCCTCGAATTTTTCCATAGCTATCTGTTGGAGGTCAAATGAACTAAAAAATTTAATTTTTCGAAGTCGTACTTGTGGGAAAGTCAGTTCCTTCTAACTAGCACCATCGCGCTGCTCTGGAGAGGTTCCCGAAGGGATACATGCTTTAACGGACGCACTCACGGAGGCGTAATGATTTTCTTAAAAATGTGTCTTGTTTTGTTGCTAAATGAATGATGTAAGGAGATATGTGAGAGTATACAAGATTTGTAAATGATGATGAGAACATGAGCGCTTAAAGATACTTAAAGGAGAATTTTATTTGAAAATTTTGTTAACGTTAATATTCTGAAAACGTTTCTCGTTATATGCCTTACACAGAAATGTATGTTTTCTATAGATGTAATGAGTTATTCATCAAGTGTGAGTGCGAGGAATTTAACGCGGGGATCTCGTGGGGCGCTTTTGACTCTGCTCGGCACCCCGCTCGCTCCCTGTAATTTGTTTGTTGAAACAGGTAAAGTAAAGTAAAGCTGTAAAGTGTGCAGTTTTAGTGAAATGAATCGAAGTAAGGAATTTAACCTTTGAATTTAACACGTTAGCCCCCCAACCCTCGCCCCGCGAAAACCCCCTAATTTTTTTTTGTAACGCGTGAATATAGATTTTCTGAAGCTATTAATAACTTGACATATGGCAAAGCTAATGTTAGAAGCGCACAATTATGAAAAGTTGATTACAAAGGAAAAGGTTGATAGTAAGCTTAGCATCGGTCGCAACAAAAGTTGACGCCGTTAAAGTTTAGCGCCACCCATGAGTAGTGCTAAATATTAGTTCCAACGGAATTGAACTATTAAAAAACATGATATTAATTTACGTATGAAAAACAAGGGTATAAAGGGTTCTTTTCTAATACGGAAAAGTATAAAGGTTAAATATTGTCATATTGATCCGTTCACTCGTGTAGTGAGGCAGAGGCACACACGCTTTTTTAATATTGTGTCGTCTGCACTTGCTAGTATGACACTTTTGAAATTGTTGCCGCTTATTTGCATTTAAATATTTCAGTCCTTAATCGAAAATTCTTCATGACATTAAACTGGAGAGAGGTGTGAAACTTTTAAATTGGTAATCGAAAAACTTTGAGATTGTTTCCCGAATTAATTCTTTGTACCGAAGAGCAGCACAAGGTAGCCATCTATTGGGATAAAAGCTCAACTTTGGCCCGTAAACTTTTTCTCCCTACCCCCCAAATATCTTCTCCTTAATCCCTTCGGGAAATTGGTTCGATAAATCGGTAGAAGCCCTCGGTTCCCACCTAAGGGTGGGAGACACTCGGGGATCAATCTTACTAAGAACTGATACTGGTTTAACGCTTCAATGACCTCGAGGGTATTTGCATAATTTATATTTTAAAATATTCTATTGATGACCTTTAAATTAGATCTTCATCCTTACAGAAAGCGAACAAATATTGCCTGTAAGAACTAACCATAAATAAAGATTTTGTTCGATAAAACGTGGACATAATTGTCTCACAAAAAAATTATGATTTACTTTACGGAAATACTTTTCCGCTTCCCAGTATCAAAAGAGGGTATTTTCGGTGAATAATTTTCTCCTGATCGCTGGTTTTCGCCATTCTTGCTGGTCGCTTGCACAATTCTTTATCTAACTGAGAATTTTGTTTCTACTTTTTAATATTTAAAATGAAAAAGCTAAAGTCAATGTTCTGTACTGACTGTGTGGAATCTCGCCCGTGAACACATAAAATGAATCAAAAACGAGATATAGTTGTGCTACTTAAATTGGTATTCCGGCAATCTACAGTAAATGATGTGATCAGCAAGTAGTACAGACAACAATAGGAAGTGGTATGTAACAGTCATACGAATTTTACAATGACCGTAGGCCATAACTATAAAGCTTAAAATACTTTGTTCCAAAATATGAAAGGCTGGCGCACAAGCGTGATTTTATTGTGGGTGTAAATGGTCCGTGATCCACATGGTACGTAATCTTTTTCCACCAGTATTATATGGTTTTGTAGTATTAACTAACAAGTCCAATTATACAACCGCGTGAAAATTTGTGTACACCTGAAACATGTTCAACAAAATGCGCTTACAATTACGGCTTACAACATTAATTGCAAAACCGTGGATGGAACTATAGCTGTTCAATAAAATTCCGAGAATGGAACAATCGTTCAGTACAAATCCAAAAACGATTCCATAGTGCTTCAAGAATAATCCGAATACGGTTCATAACCGTTCCAAAAATCCACGTGTAATGGGAAAAATAAAATTTGATAACGGGACTGTGGTCATACGAGATTGTCGCAGGGCACTCCAACAAGCAAAATTAGAGAACGGCTACTGTTCCGCCATAGAGATCTACTAGTTGTTTGCCGCTAGGTGATCGGTTCTAGCATCGGATCTACATCGAAATATAAGTTGCCGTTGACGGACGAAGTTTTTGTTGAACTGAAACCATTTTATCGTCAGCGGGGTCTACCCATACCCCATGAAGGAACTGGCAGTCGACGAAAAAATGCACCCTAAGAAACTCCGTTTGGACCGTTTGGAAACCGGATCCTGAACTCGAACAGTGGTGCCCGGGGGAATGTGACGCAATAAACGAGCGTGTGTGTCACACCTTTCTCCACCTTCTCCATCTGCTCATCATGAGCCTGGTCAGGGCGATCCACGATATCGCGCCATTTATCAGAACATTTGGAATGACGGGCAAAAGTTGCACGGCGGGAAAATGGAGCAAATTGGATGTCTAAAGAAAATTTCAGCTGGAGAAAGGTAATCGAATTTCGGTGTATTGCCCCATTCAAGTAAACCTTGCTGAAATGGGTCGGTGTCCAAACGTCCCGTTGCGGCCGTTTTCATGATGAGGGCCTTCCTTGCTTTTACTGCGGGCTCGGCATGGATTGGGCGTAGGTTGGGGTTGAACTTCATGACGAACTGTCCATTTGTCCAGAAATTGAATTGAGAATTGGAAAGAATTGGGGGCCACCGTCCAACCAGATGCGCACAGGTACACCCACTCCACGAAGTTTCTGGTAAGAAATTGGGGGACGTCTTTGCTGTAAACAATTTTTTCAAACCTCATATGGTTGCCCAAACCCAATGTGTTACAGTGACCAAGGGTACTGTTTAGCTCCGACCTACATAGCTTCTCTCTCGCTCTATCTTCTTACGACTAGCTAGTAGCGAACATGTTTGAATCCCGTTTTCTCTTGTCATATACTTTGGTACCCACATCTACTGTATTCTTAACTCTAGTTAACCAGGTATATTATCTTAGAGTTGGGGGAAAAAACCACAAATAGTTCACGCTGGCGCGATTTATAATATCGCAATATAATTTGATTCCCAATACATTTATAGTAAAATCTAAAATAAAACTCTTTTGAAAACAAGTTTGATGTCACACCCGTAGCGGGTGATTTTGGGGGTAGATCGTCCGCAGGTAGTCGACTGACCCTTTTTTTACCTACCCTTTTTTTCCTCTCTCTACCTCTTCTCTCTCTACCGTCTTTTCTCCCATTTTTGTCGTCACCCAACAAAAACATGCGGACCCTAATACGTGGAAGAGAAAAAAACGGAAAATAACAAAATGTTTCAGGGAAACTAGAGAATCAGATTTTATTCTCACTATCAAATCACATAATTGAGCCACCATTACATTCCACAACTTTGTTTAATGCAAGAGACATTTGAGGCCAAATTAACTGTTTTAAATAACATGGGTTGATTGTGAGCTCGTGGAATTCAAAATCGATTGCCTGCCACAGTTCGTCGTTGTTTAAAACACTGATCCCCTTTTTAATAAATTTTTTTTGTAAGTCGCGCCAAAGTCTTTCAAATGGCATTACATCTCCGAAATTTTAGGGCCAGTCTAGTACATTAAATTCTGAATGTGACTCAAACCACTCGCTTACAATTTTAGCCTTGTGGACCGGTTGACTGTCATGTACAAAATAAAAAGAATTTTCTACATTGTTTACGGGATCTTCTAACAATTTAGCGTGAAAAGTAATGTAATTTAAGGTGTTAAAAGATCCTTCAATGCGGTGAATTCCCAAACGTCCTCGTGAGTTGAAATATGCCCAGACTTTAACGAAGCGAGGATTGTTTGTTCGGAAGCTGGTTTCATTATTGTTAAGGAAATTCCCAAATCATCAAAGCTAATTTGTAAAAAGAGATAAAAATTTAGAGATAGAATTATATATAAAATCATCAGAATCAGAAATTTTACCAGAAAACAAAATCATCAGAAAATATGACATTTTCCCAAAAATCAACATTTTTGTTAAGATAGGCTTTCGCAAATTTCAGTCTTGATTTCAGAAGTGGACATTAAAACGAATAGCGGAATATGTGCGATGCTCTATCCCGACTGTGACATACACGTTGTCTAAATTCAAAAAAACCTGCTCATTCGGCCTCCGGTCTGGTCGTGGAAAGAAAAGTGCCTTGACTGATTCTGATGAACGATATCTCGCCCAAGCTGCCTTCGAAACCGACGGGCAACATTGTCAGAAGTTACACATTTTTTTAACATTGCAAGAAATAAAAATGTTTGTCAGACAACTGTTCGTGAAAGTTTAAAAAGACTGCAAGGTTGCAAGATTGCAAGGGAGAGTTGCGTGTCGAAAGCCACTATTGAGTGCTGCCAACATCAAAAAGCGACTAGCTTTTGCAAATACACATAAACATTGGACATCAGACAACTGGGCTCAAGTTTTATTTACCGACGAAACGAAACTGGAACTATTCGGCACAAATAGGCGTCTTTTTGTTCGCCGCCGGGTGAACGAAAGATACAGAAATGATTGTCTAATCCTAACAATTGAACACGGCGAGGGTCGATTATGGTTTGGGGTGCAGTGTGTTCTAAAGGCACTGGTCCACTGCGTTTGGTGGAAGGCTCAATGGACATGAAATGGTATGCTGTAATATTTGATTAAAGTTTACCTCCCATTTTTCATCTAACGTATATATATATGTATGTGTAGGTACCAAAGCATTGATGTATACCATGCAGTGCCCGCTGGAACTAAAATCATAGGCTAAATCTTTGTCTATCAAGAAGACTCCCCCCTGCCACTCAGCAATTATCAATCGTAAATATCTGGAATCAAAGGAAAAGTTGGGGTTTCTTAGGACAATGCGCTGGCCTCCACAGTCACCCGATCTGAACCCGATTGAGCAAATTCGTGTAATGAACCAGAATGTTACCTTAGACGGTAACATGCAAAGATGCGGAAGAGTCAGACAGTCTGGCCTCAATGGTCTCAATGGCAAGTGGCCTCAATGTCTTTGCTGAAAGTTGTATACCTTTTAAGGTAATGCGAAAGCAAATGGTGATGAGATCACTGTCTGACATCTGTGTGTGAAAGCAGACGGTGATGAGATCACTGTCTGGTTTCGCACTATATAAACCCCAGTTTCCCTTCTGCAAATCGCCACTCATATGCATGTACAAGCCACTCGTATGACCAGCAGCTACAAGTGTAAGTTCAAATACAACTCTTGAAACATAACTAATTGTCTGTGTTTGATTACTTAATTATAAGACATAATATTAACCCAAAAGGCGACTCTTACATTTGGGAACTCCTCAAATCAATGATTAACAAAAATGCGCGTACCTCGCAAGCAAATTTGTGGCGACTAGTTCAAGAGGCGTGGGCTAAGATTACGCCATCGGTGTTAAAAAATTATATTGACACTATCCCAAAAAGATTGGCGGCAGTTATAGAAACCTCGGGGACACACAAAATATTGAGCCCAGCAGAAGTAATTAGTACGAAAACGCTAAGACTAGCCACAAAATGCGAAGACAACTTTTTAAAATTTAATTTATGAAAAAAATCATTTCCTTATTTAAAATTTTCCTTCAGTTAACTTGAAAAATGATGCTTCATTTCAGAACGAAGAAATAAAAATATGGTTCTTAAGTTTCCCTCAAACATTTGTTATTTTCCGCTTTTTATTCTTCCACGTATTAAGGTCCGCATGCTTTTGTTGGGTGACGACGGAAGGGAAAATTTACCGCTAGGTGACGCTGATTTGTGGGTTAAAGTACTGTTACCGCAACAACCGATTTTTCTTAAGCAGTAGCGGTACTTTCTTTTACCAAGTACAGCAGTAGTCGCTGCGGTAGTACCGCACGACCGCGTTACTACCACTGTAATTTTTTTTACCGCAGTAGTCCAACCCTGATATCCTCCAATGAAACAAGAGAACGACCTGTTGTGGGTTTCTTAGACGATCCAACATTCTCATGTGTACGGGATCGTCCGGCGCCCTTATTTGTTCAGGTAATTCTATTAATCGGAACGTTTGAAAAAGTTTAGCGCCATGGGCAAGAGCAGGAGAATCTTCAGGAGTAACTTTTTCGAAGTCTAAGACAGCAGAGTATAGTGTGGCTTTTGATTTCACCGGTGGTAGCTGATGAAAATCCCCAACGTGAATAATTGCTAGTCTGCCAAACTCTTCATCATACTTTCCCGTAATTATTCATTGATCCAAAATTGCCAAAAACTCAGGCCTTAATGCTGAAATCTCGTCGATGACAACCATAACAATTATTTCTCTTTTAAAGTGTCACATTGCATCTCCTAACGTTTTCTTGGAAGGTGGGTTCGCCCAGTCCCAGAATTTAGTTTTCGGAGAAATTCCTAAAAAGTTATGGAGTGTTCGTCCTTCGCCTTGTGGCATATTTGTTGCAGCTATTTCTATTGTTGCGCAACATCCAACGTATAGACCATATACTTTTGCTGCAGCGTAAATGGCATTTGTTACAAAAGATTTCCCCGTTCCTGGACCACTAGAAACTAAAAGTCGAAGTGGAATCGGCGGGCTGGTATTGGAAATTCTTGAAACTGCCGTTTTGGAGAAAAAAGTTTTACATTCTGATAAAATTTCTGATTGTTTCATGTTTAATCCAGTCTCTGTTGGCGTTTGATTTCTATCTTAAATGGGAGTTTATAGTTGGTGGCAGGGGCTCTCTTAAGTTTGAATTTATTTCATCATCATCATTTTCATAATCTTTAGCTATTGCCTCCAAAATTGCCGAAGGCGTACGAATTGGGGCCAAATTAAAAAGCAAACGGTTGGATTCATTATTGGCCATCGGATATGCTTCGATAGGCGAACTTGAAAACAAATTGTCAATTGCTTCCTAGAAACTGCGAAACTAGAAAGTAGAAACCATTCTAGTATATATGGGTTTTGTCGAGTCAAAATCTGATAAGATCTGCTTTCAGGATTACTTTTTTGAATTAACTCGTCTACTACCGCTACGGCTGCAGCGATTCTTGATTCTTCTTCATGACTACGAATCAGAGTTTTATCCCATTCGCTTTCTTCATTAGGAATAATTATAGAGAAAGTGTCGTCTGTAACGTTCCGAATGGTTGCACAGCGACATCGACATGCCTGTGTAGCTTTACGTTCTTCGGCGTCTAATTTGGGATTTCTTGTCAGGTTTTTTATCCATTGCAGTCTAACTCTTGAAAGAAAACAGGGTAAACTTTGGTCCGGTGCTATTTCTCTTAAACGTTGGAGAAAGCGGCAAAATGTAGAATAAGTTAGTGAAACTGGATGTTTTCCATTCTTGTTGGACCATGGTTGAAACAATGTAAGAATATAGGCAGCATAATTGTTTGCTTGCTTCTCCCAGTTTTCACTTGGTTCATCTGTCCTGGGTTACAGCCAAAAGAAAATAACATAATGGTCGACAAAACATAATGATATATAAAAAGAACGCTGTCGGTAAAAGGCTTGCATGTAGCTTAAATGATGAAATGAAGGTGGACGAGTTGCGATCATAATATGACGAGGATGTGGCAAAAAGAGACAGGTATGCTAAAGAAGATTTGTAATGCAATACAGATCGAGGGGAAAACTGACTCCAGTCCTTTTTCATAAACTGAGTTGAGAAGGTTAATGGGCGACGCTACACCAAAAAGAGTTTTTCGAATCCTAGAAAAACGGAAAAATGTTTAAAAACTTAATTCCATCTACTACTACTGATAACATTTTATAATAAACTAGGTTAGGCCGCGGGCCGCCTACCCTTTGAAATGACAGAATTCTTCAATAAAGTCTTGTTTGTTTAAATTTTTGGGGTACTGTTGCGCTAAAGCGGAAGCCCTGTCCATGTCGCTGCACTCACCAATATCATCGTCTTCAGACTGGATCCATATAAAAAAAAGCCGCAGAGATTTTCTTGACTGCGTCAAATCTAGTTCAAATTTCACGAAGCACCGTGTCGAGAGCAACATTGTATACTTCATTATCGAACTTTTTTACTTCATCAGAGTGGTGATTATGATCTGTATTAACTTCGATTTCATCATGAAATCTCTTTCTTTTTCTTACTCTTTTTACGGGAAACTCAGTCTCAAATCCAAAATTCGCTCTTGAGTCGCTCTAAGTTCTCAATCAAATTCTCAATCAGTTTTAATTCGTCCTCAATATTTACATCAGGGGATTGAAGCAGCAGACTAACGTCATTAATACTTGTGGGAATCTTGAACCAAAATGTTACCATAAGGACGAATTCAAAGGATTTTATCCACTTTAAGTGCGCACAATGTTGAGCATGTCAGCAGTTAAGTCCAATTCCGATGTCAATTTTGTAAGCGCTTCAAGAATTTCTCTTGGTTTTGCAGCTATTGGCTTCACGGCTTGAATTAGTGCGCTCCATCTAGGTTTCGAAGTTTGATGAAGAGAAGTTCCTGTGGCTTCAATTAGTTTTCCATCGCACAGGACTGCTGCTAAAAAAAGTTATAAAGAGTCTGAACATTTCCAAAAAAGTTCTTGATTCGAACGCACGATTCGACAGCATGAACACCGCAGAGATTTAAACTGTGGGCGCTGCAAGGTATGAAAACGGCAAACGGATTCTTTTGCAAAATCAAAGCTTGGGCTCCTTTAGAAATACCCGACATATTCAAACCGTTATCATAACCCTGGCCACGACAGTTTGCCAAATCAATTTCATTTTCCTTCAGCACTTCACAAATCAAATTTGCGATGTCACTCCCTTTTTTCTTCTCCATTGCTTGAAGTTTAAGGAAGCGCTACATTATTTTCCTTTTTTTTGAATCAACATCTCGATGAACAAATCGTAGAACAAAGATTATTTGCTCAGTGTGGGATACAACAGGAGTTCCGTCAATATCAGTAATAATTGCATTTTTTTTTCAATATGAAAAAAAATATAATTGCATTTTTTTTTCAATATGAAAAACTTGAATACCACTCCGTACTGAGTGAAGTGATTATTTGTTTGTGAAATTAATGATTGTTGTATACCACTAATGGAAGTGAGGCTATTATATATGTATACCATCCGTGAAAGGGTGATGGAGAAGTTATCCAAAATACGACAATGTTTTTTAAAAGTTTTTTTTGTGTAACTTTAGATAGTAAATGATGCTGGGGAGGTCCAGAACAATGATGAAATTGATCAATGGAAACAGAGAGATGTCGAAGCAAGAACATTCATTTACTCGACGATGAAACCAGAAAAACAAACAACACTCCAAGGATTTGGGACAGCTTTTGAGATGTGGAGTCAAATCCTAACTGAATATGCTCAAGTATCCGCTGAAAGTGAGCCTTTATTATGGGGTCAATTTTATAGCTACAGATTCCAAGAAGGTAGACCTTATGTTCAGAATATGTATGTTTTCTCAGACCGTAACGTTGCTATGTTTATCTAGACCAAACAATCATGAATTTTGTTGCCGGAAAAACCCTCTACCACCTTAACATAAAATCCAAAGAACAACCAACTCAAACCACGACAGCCCTGACAGCGATCAAGTTACATCCGTTATCCACATGGCACAAACGTTTCGGACAAGTTAACCACAGAACAATTTTGAAGATGGCATCGCTGGGTTGTACTAATGGATTAGTGCTCTTTAACGACAAACCATCAGACCTATGTGAAGAATGTATGCTTGGGAAAATGCATCGCTTCTCTTTTCAACTTGGACACGAAAAAGCAACCGCTCCTGGACAACGTATTCATACAGATGTGTGTGGTCCCCTCCAAGTAACGACTCCCAGTGGAAATCGATTTTTCGTTATCTTTAAAGATGACTTTAGTAGCTGGTGCAAAACACGTCTGCTGAGAAACAAATCAGAAGTAACAACTGCCCTGCAAGAATTCGTAGCTGAAGTGAAAACTCAAATTGGACGAGAAGTTCAAATAGTTTGATCAGACAATGGTGGCGAATACCTCAGTAATGAGCTAAGAGATTGGATGCTGGCGAAAGGGATTCATCATGAGAAAAGTACTCCGTACACACCGCAGCAAAACGGCGTAGCGGAAAGGATGAACAGGACCATAGTAGAAGCAGCCAGAAGCATGCTACACGAAAAGAAAGTCCCCCTGGAACTTTGGGGTGAAGCGGTTCTTTGTGCCGCACACATCATCAACAGATCAATCTCAAGCACAAGCGATGTGACGCCGTTTGAACTTTGGAGAGACTGCAAACCAGACGTTTCTTACTTCAAGATTTTTGGTTCTCCTGCATTTGTACATGTACCCGAAGAATCCAGACGCAAGTTGGATCCAAAAACGGTTGAGTGCATCTTAGTAGGGTATTGCGAAAATACGAAATCGTTTCGAATGTGGAATCCGGCCACGCGCAAAATTATTATTAGTCGGGATGTCGTCTTCAAAGAAGATGGTTTCTTCAAAGATGCACCATCAGTTCCTGCCTCGGACTACGAAGCACTGTTTCCTCTAGATGAAAGACCTTTATCGGTAATATTTTTTTAAAAATCCTTTTGACGTGAACTAATTAGTTGTGGCATGACTTCGAGTAGAAACCAGAAACGCAATCTGATCCAAAAAGAACCGAGAGTAGTTACCCAGAAGCAACAACACAGGAGCCCGAAAATACGGTTTCAAACCTGAACCCTGATATTATGGACACGCAGACCGAGGAGACAGAACAACTAGAGCTGATAGAAAACCAAGCTGTACAAACTGAAATGGAGGTTACTCAAGAGGCGACAAACGTTGGTAACGAAGAAGATGTCCCATTTCATGGATGGGAAGATATAACACCAAGGCGCCGCTCAACCAGAATAATGAACAGACTGCTAAAAGGAGAAGAAGAGGCATTGATAGGTACCTTTTTTTTTTCTTGTCTTCCCCCCTCTATTACAAACTAAAACCTTTTTTGTGTACCATCAAAGGACAAGGCTTGAAGGAAATTCCCACAACTTTAGATGTACCTAAGAGTTACCCAGAGGCATTGAGATCTGAAGAAGCGCAACAATGGAAAACAGCAATCGAAGACCAATACTCTTCTCTAATGGAGAAAGGCACCTGGAAACTCGCGCCGCTGCCGGAAGGTCGAACGACGATCCAGAAAAAATGGGTTTTCGTCATCAAACCGGGTTACAAGAACACACCACCGCGTTTCAAAGCCCGTCTGGTGGCTAAAGGTTTCACTCAAACTTATGGTGTGGATTACGAAGAAACATTTGCTCCCGTTCTAAAGCACTCCGCACTTCGTGTAGTGTTCGGGTTGATAGCGTCACTTGATCTTGAAACAACTCTTTTAGACGTAAAAACGGCTTTCCTTTACGGAAATCTAGAAGAAGAGATTTATATGGATCAACCGGAAGGGTTTGTGGTGCCCGGTCGTGAATCGGAGGTGTGCAAGCTGATAAAAAGCATTTATGGCCTGAAGCAATCTCCACGGGCTTGGAATTCAAGATTCAACGAGTTTCTTCGAAAGTTTGGCCTCAAGAGGAGTACTGCTGATCCCTGCATATACTTCCGCCGTCAAGGGGAGGAAATGACCATTCTAGCAATCTTTGTTGATGACGGTTTGATATGCAGCAATAGGAAAGAAAATCTCCAGAAAATCATCGAATACCTGAAGGAGCAGTTTCAAATCCGGACTATGGACGCTGACAGATTCCTTGGATTAGATATCAGTCGTAATAGACAGAAAAGAGAATTGACAGTTGCACAACCACAGTTCGTCTCCAGTTTACTAAAGAAATTCAGAATGGAAAATTGCAACCCAAAGTCTGTACCCTCAGACCCACACACGCACATTAGTTTGGAGATGTCACCAAAGACAGAACAGGAAACTGAAGACATGAAAAAAGTTCCATATCGTGAGGCGGTTGGATCGTTGCTCTACTTAACCACTACGACCCGACCTGATATCGCATTTGCAGTTGGACAAGCGTCGCAGTATTGTCAAAATCCAGGGAATGGACACTGGAATGCTGTGAAAAGAATTATCGCATACCTTGCGGGAACCCCAAATTACGGAATTTGCTTCAAGAAAGAAAACTGCAAGATGATCCTAGGATACAGTGATGCAGACTTTGCTAGAGACTTGGACAACAGGCGTTCAACTACTGTATATATCTTTTTACATTGTGGAGGACCTATAGTGTGGGCAAGTAAGCGACAAAGATGCACTGCTCTTTCTACCACAGAAGCAGAGTATGTGGCTGGCTGTGAATCTGCAAAAGAAGCCGTGTGGATTAATCGGTTATTGAAAGAAATTGGAAAAGAAGATTCGTTACCAGTTCCATTGCTCTGTGATAATCAAAGCGCAATTCGTTTGGCCAAGAATCCTGAATTTCACCAGAGGACCAAGCACGTAGATATAAAACATCATTTCATCAGGGAACAATATGAGAACGGCGTAATCGACTTACAATACGTTGGAACAGAAAATCAATTGGCTGATATTTTGACTAAACCATTAGAGACTAAGCGTTTCCAATATTTGAGACAGAAAATTGGAGTTATTGATGTAAACGAGTCCTCAGTTTGAGGGGAGGTGTTGAAGGGAAATACAAACTGAGTTTCTTGCATTGTACCTAGTCTGTCATTCCTATTGCTAGATGTCACTTGAGTGTGACAATCGTTTTACCGTCTGCTTGAGAGGTGACATGCAGATTAGACACCTGTGAATCTGATCACTCTCTTGGGAAGCTGTTGAGCGGTAAGGTTGTCTGTAAATCTCATAAAATTGACTAAGTAATAATCACGTGGTGATGTAGTGGAGTGTAGATTGTGTGTATCTATTAATTTAACTCCAACAGATACAAGGTACAACGAGGTCCGGAAGTGTTCGTCTCTAAATATTTTCCTCAACCTCGTTCGCTTTTTCTTCAAGAAGATGATGCGGAATGACTCGAATCACTATGTATTCATTTAATTCCGGTTACGTTCTGTCCAGTACTTAATCAGTTAATCTATTCTTGTTCGTCTAGTTCATATATATCTACCTCAACGTTTGTCTAGTTCATATGTTTCTACCTTACTATCAAAGATTCTGATGTTATTTCAAACATTTTCAAACCGTTGCAATAAATTTCTGAGCATTTACACTTTCTAATTATATTGTATGGCCATTAATGGTACGTGTAGCTAACAGCACTAAACTTCCAAAAGGCCGGGAAAGTAAGTCCCGAAACGGAGCCCACTTAGAAAAAAGTTATCCTTTTAAAATCCGAAAGTACTCCAGTTCTCCAAAGAATAACCTAGGCTTCAAAAAGATATCTTAAAGTAAACTATTTTCTGTGCCTTTATGGATAACTTATTTTAAGTGTAGGGGAGATCGGACCCATATTGGACACTTCCAGTTTTTCTCCATTATTGTTCGTACCTATATCGCAAAAGAATTTTTTTCTTCTGCAAATGATTTGTTACCTTCCTCCCTACCCCTTGTAATTTTTACAATTGTCAAACTAAATAATTGAAAAAGTTATAGGTTTTTTAGTTTTTGGGGTTTTTATTCTCCGCCTGGGGTCAAACTGGACAGGCGCCTGTACCAAGTTGGACAGGGTCTAAAATGGAGGATAAAATAATTCAAAATTTTTAGGAAATATTTAAGGACGTTGCTTATCACGTACTTATATCACAATCCTAATTTGGTAACCGTAACTTGAAAAGTGAGTAAAATTTCTTATAATGAAAAAACTGCAATTTAAGTTAAGAACACCGCGTTTGAAGGGGGCAGAGCTTAATTTCCCTATGCTTTCTGCAGTCCAACATTACCCCGCGGTTGGTTTAGTCCAAAGTCCCCCCAAACATCCATCCTCCACTTAAACTTAAATTACAGCCAATCTATGTTACATAAAATTAAAATTTGTAGGAAGAATGATAGAGAATTGATTTCTCTACAAAATGATGTACCTACAAATGATTTAGTTTAGATAAATTGGGCGAAACTGGTCAATTATCGGTAAAAAATTTTGCGATATTTTTCTGCGTTTTTTTATTTTCCTCAATATCTCTCTCATTAGAAGTCAGAAACTAATGAAACTTCACACAATGTAGCATCGTACTGCTAAGAATAACATACTATAAAACTAGATTTTTAAATGTATATTTACTATTTTTAATTGCACTGTCCAACATGGAACGGTGTCCAATATGGGTCCGGTCTCCCCTACTTAGTTATTCTGAACACGTCAGTAGTGGGATGGTAAAAAAAAACCTTTTTAACAAGTACATAATGTTATCTTAATGAGATTGGATTTACAAAATCTGTTTTTTTGCCAAGCCACTGCAACAAATGGATCGAATACCACCAAACATTACATTTCACCTTATAACGAGAATTGTAATGAATATATATTATGATTCATAAGACCTTTATTCTGTTTACATTCTGAGTGTTAGGCTATTTATAGGAAACATTTTATTGAAAAATAAAAAAATACGATGTATACTTTTATATGTAAATAGTTTTAAGTATTTTAAACAAGTCAATCAATTCAAAGTCCAACACGCGTTTTATTATCGAATTAGAGGGAATACAATGACAGAATTTTGATCTTGGAAAGATTCTGAAATTTTCCCAGCCTTATAAAACAAATCTTTTATATCCCATGCCTGTATATTGGACAGAGATATAACTTTATATTCATTGATAGTCGAAGAACGAATTGGTTGCTCAAAAAAGGCTTTTTGTACAGAAAATTGTTGGCCAATTATAATATTTTGGTTATCAAGGTTTGAACCAAATTTCTTACAACCACTACGGAAAGATCATTGAGAAAGACACAATTGTCTGGCTCGTCAACTGTAATTTACCATTTTCCAATTCATTCAGCTTTTTTGAATTGACTAGTTACAAAATTTGAAAGAACAGGATGAATAGGGCCTTTCATATGTCTGACAGTCAATTGAATTGAATCCTTGTCAAATGTCGCTTGGTTCGATTGCACAAAATTTCGATTATTTTCATCTAATCGTTTTACTAACTGTTGTAGGGGTTTGTCATTTTTACGGGGAGAAATTGTTTCTTGTGACCAACCACGATTTTCGAATCTATACGCGCTAAAAGAATCGAGAGAACCGAATCTTGATACATCGTCGGCAATATGTAGGAGAGAATGGATATTATATGAAACAAAGTTCTTTGAATACAATCGTTGTGACTGTTTAACAAAATACGTAAGCGGGTCTTTAGCATATTGAATATTGTCTTCACACTGCTCTTCACGCGACAACAGTTTGACGGCTACAAGAAGGCACAAGAAATGAATATAATATTCTGATGGAAGGAACATTTTTAAAATAACCACCCCCAAATAATGCAAAAACAGCCTCAGTTCCGTAGCCTTCTAGCAGCATAACTGTTTTGTTGACCTTGGCTGGCGAGCAAAATCAATTCTGGAAATGAACTTTCTAATGAATATAAGAAATGCATCAAAACTATTAACTGTCTCAATCGGAAGGGTGATTCCCCGTATACGTCTACCTTTTTTGGTTCCAAAAAGAAATGTGAGTAGCCTACGCATGACTGGATCTAAAGGTACGTCTCTAACCATATCGAAGTAATCTAACTCTTCAACAACTGATGTGTCGTTGTGATGTTCTGGGCATACCTTTTCTCGAAAGCTTTGATTAGTTCTAATTTCCCCTACGTGAATTCCTGAGTCATTACATCGAGTACATCCATGTTTATCAGATGAATGTCCTTTCATCCACCGCCACCGTATTCACGGTACTACCAAGAGGCCTAGTACGCCGACGAAGCCTTCGTTTGTCGTCTGCTTGGTAGTACCGTGCGCAGTCTGCACATGCGCGGTTTAGCGACTTATACTATGACGCCAGTGTCACGTGGTATTTTCTCCAAACCTCCAATTTAGAGAAGGCGGAGCCAATTCAAACTTTAATCGTTAATAGCTCGCTGGGGCCAGTGTCATTTTTTCTCCAAACCTCCAATTTAGAGAAGGCGGAGCCAATTCAAACTTTAATCGGGGGATTGTTGAAAAATCGTAGCGGCCAATTCAGGAAACTAAAAAAACCTTTTATTGAAAAAAATAACGGAAAGGGGGGGCAAAAGAAGAACACAATTCCCGAGAAATTTTTGGATTTCGTTAAGAAATAAGCGAGTTATGAGGAAAAAACGAAAAGTGTCCCAACCAACCCCACCTGGAATAGGAAACTTTGATGCCAAAATGTTCAGCATAAAAAATTCTATCGAATGCATATATTAAAAAAAAATATTCATTTTTTGGTTCCATTCCCTATTTCCTTCGGCCTAGCGTGGTGGAAATGATAAACGAAGAAAACAAGCAAATTACAGTCCTATGTTAACCCAATGATTGCCTTATTTGAAGAGAATTGTTGTCTTGTAACACTATTTCCCCGATTTTCTTACCTTCTCCAAGAATAGGCCTGAGTCCCTGTGGATTACTGTTTAACGATGTTGCAAAACACATCAAACGCGTCATGTTCCACTTATTCAGTTGTTTTAAGAGGTCTCAGATTATTTTGATCGATTAACTTCTTACAAGAAATACTGGTCGTATGGAGTGGCTTAAATGAATCGTCGTTTTGTTAACTTATGACGTAAACTTCAAGTTTCAACATGCGAGAAATAAACCAGTTGAAATGGCCGGTTTAGTTTACAAATTTTATTTATAGCCGTTTAAAGAACCAGTTACACTCAACGAGAAAAATAAACTTGATTTCGTGACCTGAAACGCGATGAGATAGAAGCTTCATTTTTTCTATGAGTATTGCGATAATTTCTACACGTAAATTACAAAGTGCTTGACGAGGGAATTTTTTTGTGATTGCTACCGATTTCAATAGAAAATAATATAGTGGTGGCTTGAACAATAGCCACCACTCTACAGGGGAGATAGGCGGGGAGAAGGAAGGGTACTGAAAGTCGGACCAATTTTTAAATAGAAAAAAGCAGATTTCTTGTTGCAGCGAGAAAAAAATTTCCTCGTCAAGCGCTTTGTGATTTACGTGTAGAAATTAGACATCTTAATAATCATAGAAAAAATGAAACTTTACCCCCGTATGCGCGCAGTTGCCACGTCGCTACAGAATGGCAACTCAGCAACAGGAATTATACCGAAAAAAATGCGTAAATAGTACGTTTGCGTTTTTCCCAAGTCTTATTTCTCCCCTTGGTCATTACAAAATTTCGAAAAACTTTATATAATGCATGATATTTTGGTAATTTATCACGTTCTCGTCTCCTCTTTGTGGAAATTTGCGACCATAAAAGATTTCCTTCCCTCTGAGAGGGCGAAGCTTATCGCGTTAAAGACCCTTAAGTCTTCGTTTGATTTAGATTACTTAATCCCTCAGAATTAACTGTGATTTCCTGGTCGTGGACAGCCAAAACAAATAATGGCATGCAAAACTTTGTTGAATTAGGGAGGAATTTATTAAAGGAAATATTTATTCCCTCATGGTACTGCCAAGAGGGCTCACCTTCAGCAGAATTCCTGAAGTTTTACAAGTTCTTAGTTTGTCAAGCCGTCTCTTCATAGCTCTATAGGAAGGAGCACTCATTGTTCTTTCGGCCTATCGTGAAATGGATATGTTTGCAAGACAATAAACAAGTCTGAACTGACCATTTCTCTCTTTTTCCTTTCATAAGAAAACTTGGGTTACATAGGGGCAGGATACCAAATGGAGTTTGGATTCGGACCCTTACTTCAAAAATGTTTTTCCAGATCTTTCTCGCAAGAAACAAATGAAAAGTACAGGTAGGAGTATAGACCCTGCCTTTTTTCAAAACCAAAAGAGGAGTGGCTCGATAATTAACCTTCACAGCGTGTAACCATCACTCAAAAGTATCCACTAGCTGAATAAGAAGTGCGTAAAATGCCTTTTAAAAAGAAGTCAAAGTTAACTAATGCGAGACAAACAGGAGGTAATAAGGCAAAAAAAAGAAAGGTAAAAGTAAATAATGACATTTAAAAATTTAATTAAAAGCAACTTATATTCAATGGTTAAGGTTACAAACTTATGTGCCACAAATGATCCAATTAAGGATCCCTTCGGTGATATATCTTCAGGCTAGGCTAAGTGTTTCATGTTTTGTTAAAGGGGCAATAAAGAAGTAAAAATATAATAGCGATTCAATGTACATTATGTATTCGTCTTCTATTTCGGCGTTGAGTAGCAGGTATTGCAAGTGCTACAGACTTAGACAATTCTGCAGACCAAGTCCCATTAGTATTAAATCCAGAAAGCCACTGAGTCAACAAGGGAGAAGGCTTTAATTCATACAAATAATTTAAATTATTTACAGTTGGTTGAAGCGGCATTAACCTTAGATTCGAACTTTTTTTTACTCGGGACAAGGAAACGTAGAGTCCATTGAAATTAATAGATGGGGAAAATGGCCTTTCGTTCAAGTCAACTATCACACGTTCGCACGTTTGCCCCTGCATTTTATGAACAGTCACTGCAAAACCCATTTCTACAGCATGTTTTCTTACGTCAACTGAAAGGTCTGTGTTTGGAAGTCGGAAATTGACTTTGTCAGGGAATTTTGAAATTTGTACCGGAATTACTATTTCAGAAGGGACTAAAGTTCTTCCAACGAAATCATCGGGATTCAAGTGTGGAATGCTTACATGGATATAGCTTGGAGGAAACTCTAAACGAATATCGGTCTGAAAGCTACTTAAGTTAGCAATAGACTCCACAATACTATGATAGTCTTCTCTAGGGTCTAAAGTGAGCGAATGATAAATTACGGGGGTGCCGTTCGATAAACCTAAAGAGGGGTTTATATTTTCTGTTAAAAATCCTGGGACTCCTGCCACAAAATGCTCGTACAAAGCAGGATTGTTCCGATAGAGATAGGCATTTGTGGCAGCGTTAAAGTAAGAAGATAAGTCGCCAGTTAAAGGAACTTTCCAAACGAATCTAGGAGTCTGGTTTTTTACGGCCCAAAAAGTAGTTCTGATATTTGTTATGACACAACGTTCTCGATTGGAGGTAACAACAATTGGGGCCCGATGCCAAAGTTCGTCCTCTTCCATATCCCTCGAACATAGTATTTTAAGATTTTCAATTCTGCTTCTGTTGATTCTAGCTTGCCCAGCTTGTGGAGATCTCATTTGTTCTAACATTTCTGTGTGCTCAATATCTTCTGCCGCACGCATCTGTTGTGTTAACTCGAACTTAATAAATCGACTAAAAAGAAACGTTCCGCGTGTTTGGGGATTATGCCCTTCCTCAGGGGACAATTCTTTTTCTTCAACAAACAATTTAACTGTAGCTGAGAACAAATTATAGCTAGCACCAACAGGCGGCAACTGAAAAAAATCTCCCATAAGTAATACTGATAAACCACCGAATGGAATTTCTGGCAAGGACATCAACTGCCGGAGGCGATTATCAATTTGGCCTAACAGTAGGGGACAAATATAAGAAATTTCGTCGATCACTAGAAGAGCTAAAGTTGATATGTCTAATCGCCGGCGAAGGCGATTAAGCTGGTCGGTTGTCATATCAGGTAAAAACTGGTTTTTTTTTCCTTTATTCTTTCCTCTCTTTCCAACCAAAAAGCTGAAAAGACTGTGGATCGTCCTTCCACAAGGCAAATTGCTTGCCGCTATGCCCGTTAGAGCCATACAAGCAATCGAAAATCCCATCTCTTTTGCAACTTTCTTCAGACACTTGACTATATATGACTTTCCTGTGCCTAAAATATAGGAAACAAATATTTGTTGAACTTCTAAGGGATGATAAAGGTTGCAATATTTTTTATTACCTGGACCTCCATGAATAAGATAATGTAAGGGAGATGGTTCACAACGTAGTCCGTTTTTGGCATTTTGTTTTTCAATGAATAAAGCTCTGCAACGGTCGACTACTGCTTTTTGATTCTCATTTAAAAGATTAGGATCAGCTTCTGGGGTGTCATCCGTGTCAACACTGGGATCTCTTGTCCGATCTTCAAACGACTCGTCTAAATCACATTCAACAAATCCGTCCTCTTCCTCGTAGTCTGGGCCCAGTTTTTCGATAACTTTAGTTATGACAGGATTCATATCAGTGTGAACATGAAGCAGACTAGGAGCAATGCTATTAACCAGCATATCTGACGAAGGGAAGGCAGTATTTGTCGTCTCACCCATGATATTCTTCAAAGAATCTTCAGTAGCTTTTAAGAATTGCAATTCCCGAAAATCAGATCTCCTGGTAGGATCATCACATCCTTGTTCATCTCGAAGTATTTCAACGTTTAGCTGGGCAACTGCGGCTAAATTTTCTTCATGTTGATCTCCGGCCGAAATGTTATTATTTTCGTCAATAGGATTGTCGTTGCAGAGCGGGGCTGATCCATCTGGAATACCCCAAACTGTTGCTGCTCTACTTCGGAATTGCTGAACGGCCGCTCTATCACTGCTGGACGTACTTAGGCCATGAGCCATTGATTTTATCCATCTCATTCGGACACGCTCAATAAATGTTGGTCCAAGACCATCAGCTCCGTCTTCTAGTTGACGCACAAAGCCACAAAATTCGTTCCAAGTCAATGGTCCTGGAAGCGTTCCACCATCTTTGCTAACAAATCTCCAAGGTCGAAAAAGTGTCAAGAAATACGAAGCAAATTTCTTAGCTTGAATTTTCCATGATTCACGTAGTTCTGCTGGCTTAGCTGGGGGCGGTCTCGGGACGCGAAAAGGAATAGGCACTTTTAATTTTGATCGGAGACGTGCCTCGTGAGTAAGGAATAAAGGATGACTATTTGCGAGACTAAAAGTACCATTGGAAGGGCGGCCTCGCTTGCGTTTTCCAGTGGATGGAATAGGATTTCCATGCAATTCTTCTTGCACTTCTTCTGGATAATTCAGCAAATCCTTGTCAATCGTTTCCTTCTTCACTATATCGACCAAGGCAGCAAATTCAAAAAGGCTGTAGTTAACGAAAGACGGGCCACGATGAGAGTAATGTACATGTTGGGGGACTGCAATTTTTCCTGTTGATCCAGTATAAAGAGAGGCGAGTGTATAACTGGATGCATTTTCTACATTTTCGTCATCGACCAAACAATCTAGCATTTGAGGATTGGAATCCGGATCACACAATTCGTCTTGGGTAGGACTTTCTTCGTTGTCATTTTCTTCTTGATCTTCAATAAACTCGTCGCCTGGCAGGTTTGCAAATTCTTCGTTGGCTGCTCCGACTGAGTCTTCATAATCTGGATGTTTTTTTGCAAAGCTCACAGCTTCATTCACGTAGACGTTAAAAAACTGGCACGAAATTGTTTCTGAAGGAGCTCCCAATATAGCCAAAGCGGCCATACTAGCAGAAACTTCTACAGCACAGCTGATTTTATTGGTAACCCTATTTAAAAGATGCATCGCTGTGCGTGCTGAAGTGCCACTATCTTCCGCTACTGATGGAAAACGTTCAATAGTCCGACGGGCGTGTAGAATCAGGCTAGCACTATGGACGATTCCAGTATTGGATTTCGTTACATATTTGAGTAAGTAACAAAGAGAACTTTTCCCTTGCTCTTCGCTTCCAAGTAACCCGACGTTGGTATTGCAACCAAGTAATGCTGTCACCAGTTGATTGAATTCAACTATAAGGCCATTCCTTTTGGACAAAATGCGATTGATATCATTTTGAGCAGAGGGATCTAGTTTTTCAAATTCCAATCTCAGGTGTTCAGGAAGAGAATTTAAACTTGTCGATTCAGGAGATCCATCATTGTCTTTTGAAACAGGTGGCATATTCTTTCGTTCAACCTCCCACATTATCAAACGATTATCTCGCTGCGGCACTGGTAACCTCGATATGTTTCGACTGCGTTTAGCGTCTGGAGACATATTTTCAAAATTTGGGAGGACCATGTAACCTGCAATATTCAGAAATTGTTGTTTAAGAAATTTGGCTTCACGTAAAATTTTGTTAAATATTCAACCTTTTGGATTGGTAGGACTTTGAGGACACGGCTTTATTTGGCAACATGACGTTTTGTTGACTAGAGCTTGCGGACGCGATAAGCGACAACCTTTTTTGCCTGCTTTTCCAGAATGACAAGCGGAAGAGTGTTGATGCGAATTACACATTATGGCGGCCCGCTGGACGTCGACATCAAACAAATGAGTTTCAGATGATGGATGGTGAGCAGTTATGAGAGCTGGCTTTGGCTGAACCATTTTGTTAAGTTTGTTAACAAGGTACTCGACATGAACTTCTAAATTCACTTCAGCTTTTATCATCAAGTCCAATGCACCTGCAACTGTTTCCATTAAAACCGGAATATTAGTAACGGCCTGAAGCAGATGTGGAGGCAAGCCAGTCCAGCACACGACATGCATGTGCAGAGACCCACGAGCCTGTTCTTCGACGCTTCCAAATGAGGCGATAGGTACACCAAACACGCCTAAAAAAATTAGTAAATGTTGTGTAGTTACTACGACGTTAATGAATATAATTAGGAAAGTGAATGTACCTAAGTTGCGGGAAGGAAGTGGTTCAGTCCGTTTAGATATATGATCGGGAGGCGTGCCCAATAAAGTTGTGAACACGCTTTCTGTTAACAATCTAAATATCTCGGCAGCCGCAACAGGCCCTCTTGCAAGCAAGATTCGTAGATCATTGGGGGAAACTGGTATAGTATGGAAGGTAGGGTCTCCGTTTTGGATTGCTTCGGCTAGTCCAGATCCATCAGCCGGGAATTCGTTATTGTTGATATGAGGCAGCGAAAGTCGAATATTCAATAAACCATTGATGTCGTCGGGAGAATATGTGAAAAAAAAACTGGGCATGCCATAAAAATACCGCATTGCCACTAATCCTTTTATGGATGCACCTCGTTGAGCACTTGTGTAGGGTACTTTGGAAGTACAGGACTGAATATGAGTGCTGATCTTTTTCAGTAACTGGATAGATGTTTTTGACGTCGGATTTCGGACTGCTTCCTTCAGTTTTTCCGTGAAGTCTGGTTCATTTAACCACTTTATGAACTCTTCAAACGATTTCTCGTTACATTTAGCCCGTGATGCGACCACACGAGCAGCTTCGTGGCGCTGGAATTGATCGAAGAGCAAAAAAATAAGTCGATGACAGGCAGCGAATTCACCACCAAACTGGAGGAGCATATGTCGAGCGAAACTCTTGGAAACTGAGCCAGAAGACGGAAGACCCCGGCCGAAATTGAAGAGAAGTGGAAATGAAGAATAAAAGAGGACATCATTTTCTTCAAATTCATTGAATGGCGTCGTTTCTCGCTGGAGTCGTAGACTCTCATTTAAACGAGTATTGTTTTCACTTAAAACTGGTGACTGATGATCTAATTGGGGATCCGCTTGCTCTTCTAAAGGTGTTTCTGAGCTGGGAACATTTTCGGAGGGACTAATTGTGGCAATTAATCCTTGAAACGCAGCCCGTGAAGATCTATCTGGGTCCAATGCAACTGGTGTATACCGCGACAAGAATGATGACGGCAATGGCAAAGCATATGTTTCGTGCGTATCAGTGCACTCCGCTTGTTGAGTTTCAGACGCTATATCCGTTGCATTTGGGGGGACAGCCGCACTATCGTTCAGAATATCCATATTGTCTTCCAATACTTGAGCCGCTGATAAAAGTTGGGCTGTAATAGCTTCTAATTTAGTTCGCATAGCCGGTGACTCGTCGATTGCGATGTCTCGATAAAACGGATTCATTTGTTTCAACATGTAGAGATGCTGATAGACAATTTCAACACGAACTTGAAGTTCTTGGGATTGCAAGGATGGTACTAATGCTTCGTACTGAACCCGAGATCCAATAAAGACCACCCCTATAAATTCTTGCAAATCTTCAGTGCGTGGGTAGGTTTCTCTGTTGAATGACGAATTTGTTCGTTGAAGCTCAGCTAGTTTTCTTGGACCGTCTGGTTGCGGGAAGGTGATTACGTGTCCTCTCTTCCCGATTTGGCGTTGAGCTGGATGGTGCCCAACTAATTTCACCAAACTAACGAACAGTCTGGAACGCGAAATAACTAGTTCTTCAACCAGTAACGGTTGAGGCAGACCAAGCCTCGACAATCTTCCAAAATCAATTCCAGCTGAGACGGACAATTTCGGAACCTTGGAGTTCTTCAAGCTGTTGTTGCACGTTACGCAAACCTTTTGTCCCTGACTGAGGACTCAGTGTTTAAATAAAAACACTCTGTCGATTCAAAGGCTGAGTTTATTTCTTGGTCGAAACGAAAGCTTCATCGCAACGTCTCCTTCCGTCGAATCCTCCGAAAACACTGCCTTCCCCTTGCTCCGAGATTTCGCAAGAAGGCGACGGCAGGCCGTTTCCCACGGTCAAATTGGTCACACGGGTGTCGACATATCAATACAGAAAAAAGGGAAAGCGAGATAAATGGGCATTGGGGAAAGAGCTAGACGACAGCTTTATGAGAGGGAAAGAAACAAAACAACAATCTAGAAATCTGAGTGAAGACAGCTGCATTTAGGTCAATGGGGGCGAGTCATAGTGTGAAAAACGGGGCGACTGAAACAGGACTGGGGTGGTGAATAAGGGAAGAAAGAAGAAACACAAAAAAAAACGAAATCTGAATTGGGATGATCGAGAGGCGGACAATATAACACAAAAAATAGTAATCTACCGATGCTCAATCGGTTACAGCGGGGCCTGTTTTTGACTGAGGTTCAAAAACATCTTTTTCTAGTAAACACATTTTTGCTGCGGGGCGCAGGTATTCTCCGGTTTTTGTCTTCACTTTGGCAGCTCTAACAACACCATCTTGACTGGTAATTGTTTCAAGGACTCTCCCGATGGGCCAGTGTCCTCTCGGAGAATCTGGGTTGACCAACAGGACGATATCGCCCACCTCCAAATTCGGTTTTCGTCGAAGCCATTTCTTTCGCTCGGTAATTGTAGGCAGGTATTCTTTTAACCACCGGCGCCAAAAGTGGTTCACCATCACCTGTGCAGCTCGCCAACTTCGTTTGGAACTTATTTCTGTTTCGTCAAATACATCCATTGGGATATTTGGATTTGCTCTTCCTATAAGAAAATGATTAGGCGTGAGGGGCTCAGGGTCCCGCGGGTCAACGCTTATATGCGTCAGTGGTCGTCCATTGAGTAGGGATTCTACCTCAGTTAGTATAGTTATCAACATCTCATCAGTTAGCGGACGTGAATCCATGATTGAATTGAGTGCAATCTTAGCAGATTTTACCATTCTCTCCCATACACCACCAAAGTGGGGTGCTGCAGGTGGAGAGAAATGCCACTCAATCGAACGCCTACTCATAGCTCCATCAATTTTTGCTTGGTTCCATCTTTCTAAACATTCCCTGATTTCCTTATCTCCAGCGACAATCTGCGTACCGTTATCGCTGTAAACTATAGCGGGACATCCTTTCCTATCAGTAAACCGTTGGAACGCCATGAGGAATGAATTGGTGTCAAGAGTCGCTGTCCATTCTAGGTGTACAGCTCGAGTGACGAGGCAAGTAAATAAAAGGACGTACCGCTTTATCTTTCGCCGAAACATGCTAACAGTGTATGGACCAAAATAATCAAGACCGGTATTAGTAAAAGGCGGCTGGTAAGGCTCAATGCGACATCGGGGAAGAGAAGACATGAGCGGAAAATCGGGCTGTTTATGCCTCCTCTTACATGTAAAGCATCGATTGACGTATCTTTTGATCGTAAGGCGGCCTCGAATAATCCAGAAGCGGGATCTAAGACTACTTAGCAATCGTTCTACTGATGGGTGTCTTAAAAGAAGATGTTCCTCCATCACGATAAGGTTTGTGAGTGGATGATCATGAGGGAGAAGGATAGGATGTTTGATGTCGTATGAAAAATCTCCCTTATCGATACGTCCGCCAACTCGTAACAAACCAACTTTATCAAGAAATGGAGCAAGTTTTATAATGTGAGAATCATTGCGTATCGGTTTACCGGACTTGAGCGCCTTTATTTCTTGACCGAAACATTCTATTTGTCCCTGGCGGATACATGTCTCCTTAGCTGTTTTTAATTCAGGAATAGTTAGGAATCCAAATCGAATTGGTTGATCACTGGCCTTCATTTTAAGATTGTGTATGTACCTAGCAATCCAAGCGACTACTCTGCAACATTTAAAGAAATTCGATGAATTTTTTATTAGGTTTGTTATCCCTTCAATCCCTTTAGAATGGTTAATCACACCGATCCACTTTGATTTTGCTATTTCGGGGTCATCTGACAATGGTTCTCGACATAATTGTTGTTCGGGCCAGTGATCTTCTGACTGATAAAGGAACGCGGGCCCAGAGAACCAACGGTGATTATCGTTAAGTTCCGTAGGAAACAATCCGCGGCTGCATTCGTCTGCCGGATTGTCCGTTCCCGGAACATGTGACCAATCATCCGCACTGGATCCGTCTAGAATTTCTGCAACTCTGTTTGCTACGAACGTATGATAACGACATGTTTTAGACTTAATCCATTGTAAAACTGTTTTTGAGTCACACCAATAAAAAACTCGATTTATTGGAATCCTAAGGCTGTCCAATACCTTTCTTACGAGACGCAAGCCTACAACCGCACCTTGTAACTCCAATCTCGGGATTGTTAACGGTCGAATAGGTGCCACGCGGGACTTCGATAAAACGAACGAGACTCGGGCAAGATCCTTGTTGCAAACAACTCGCAGATAAACGACGGCACCAAAACCAACCATCGAGGCATCACTGAACGCGTGAATTTGAGCCTCTTTAAAATGGGGTGATAGCGTGAGAGGTCTGGGTATTCTTATATTTTCTAAATAAGGAAGGTGGCAAATCCAACGGTGCCACTGTATTAAGATAGCTTCTCCTACTATTTCATCCCAGTCACACCCCGACGCCCAAATTTCTTGCATCACCTTTTTTGCGATTAAAATGACAGGTGTTAAAAAACCCAACGGATCGAAAACGGTTGAGATGACGCTCAAAATTCGTCGCTTGGTATTCGCCTCTGAGTCTAGGTTAATTTTAAACATAAATTCATCCGATTCGCTGTTGTATAGAACGCCTAAAGTTCTTTCGATAGGTAGTGCTTCTAAATCCAAGTTTAATGTGGGGTTGTTCCTATCTTCTCTGGGGATTGTAGTCAAAACCTTTCTAGACGAAGAGATCCATTGATTCAAATGAAATCCACCTCTTTCTAACAAGGCGCTGTACGCCTTCCTGGACAAAATCGCTTCCTCCTCCGAATCAAAAGAATCAAGTAGATTGTCCACGTAAAAGTTCGTTACAATTTTATCTGCTACACTTGGGAATTCCTTAAAGTGTTTCTCTGCGTTCCGTCGTAGTACACTCGAGCAAATGAAGGGGGAAGAGATTGCACCAAAGATTTGAACTTGCATCTGATAGATAGTAGGAGGAGTGTGGACCCCGGGTGACCGCCATAAAAAACGTAGCGCAGATTGATCTTCGGATTTAACTTGAACCTGCAGAAACATTTGTTTAATGTCCCCGCTCAAAGAAATAGCTCTTTCGCGAAATAGTAACAGTACAGTCACAAGATCATTTAAAAGGTTAGGTCCTTTTAACAATACATCATTAAGAGACGATCCACAATGTCTGGCTGAAGCGTCGAAGACCACACGAACCTTATTAGGTTTCTGAGGATTTATCACGCCGTGGTGTGGGAGGTACCACGTTCGGCCCTCGCATCCGGCTATCTCACTTGCATTCACCTTTCGCGCAAACCCATTTTCTATATAATCGTTTATCACGGCTGTGTACCTCTCGGCGAAAATCCGATCCCGGCGAAAGCGATGTTCTATAGAGCGGAGCCTGCGAAAGGCTGTCTCATAGTTATTCGTTAAAGAAATGGTGGAGGACACCCAAGGAAGACCTACGGAGTAGCGAGTTCCATTGAATGTCGTCGTTGCTTTCACTAATTCCCTGGCTCGCTTATCTCTTTCTGATTCAGGGAATCTTAAATTGGGGACGAGCCCAAATGACTCTGTTTCCCAAAACTTCTCCACCGTCTTGTGTAAATCGCATTGATTCCTAATTGTAAGAACAAATGGTGACTGTGGTTGGTTTGTTTTGTCTCTTTCCGGAACAGGCCCAACGCAGCACCACCCGAACGGAGTGCGAATTCCATAAGGCGCTTGAGTTCCCTTTGGTGGCGCACGCCTGTCTAATTGTTGATGAGCTTCTTGTATTTCTGCCCCGATGAGAATCGTAACGTCTCCAAAATCAGTATCATTAATTTTTACGTCACTTAGATGAGGCCATCTAAGTTTCAGCTTCTTTAAATCGTATTCTCTCTTCGGTAATTTGAGATTTGGAACGGTGGAAGCTTCAGTGACGTCAACCACGAAGGACTCATCTAATGATTTGATAATAAAGCTGACCTGTGACGTTCGAATAGCCGGGTCTCTGCCGTGAAACGTTCCAAAAGTAGTTAAACGAGGCCTTCCATTCAATTTCAGTTTTTTGGCAACATCCAATCGTATCAACGTCACATCACTTCCGTTATCTAACAAGGCGTGTGTATACACCGTCTTTCCATTGGCCTGTAATATAACTGGGACCACATTTAATAGCGTTTTTAAGATAGTGCGTTTACTTGACATCGTATTTACGGTCTGGCTGTGGCTTTCAACATCCCTTGCTTTCAAGGGATACATCCGCGGGGCCCCGTGAATCAAATAATGGTGACGTTGCCCACATTGATCGATTGAACAGGTCGATTTGGAAGGGCATTCTACACTGCGATGAAGGCCATCAAGACAACGAAAACATTGTTTTTTATCTCTTACGCACTCGGCTCTTTCCCCTACTGACATTTCCATAAATACATTGCACTTTTCAATTGAGTGATTTTTCCCACAACAAAAACATGAGATAGCCCGCGAATCTGTTAACAAAACTGTAGGCTTCGAACCAGACGAAAAGTTAGTGCGTGACTTACTGTTGTCTTGTTCCTTTCGAAACCCCTTTTTACTAGACTTATTTTGTATTGACGGCGGTCGGATCATCATTTCGCCCATCACAATCTCATCGAGCCAATGAGCTAGATGTTTAAGAGTTGCCCGTTTCGGTATCATTTTATAAACCTTAATGCCCCAAGTATTGCGCATTCGAGGTGGGAGTTTACCGACAATGTGTTCTAAAGTCATTCCCGCCTCTAAATCTTGTTCGTATCCCCCGTTTCGTAATGCATACATCGCCCCGTGAAGCGTTCTTGAAAATTTGCCAAGTTCTGAATAGTCATCGTCTTTGATAGTCGGTAGGCTCATCAAAGACGTTAAATGGGCTCGGGCGACTACTTGTGGCTGTCCATAGCGCTTACGTAACTCTGTTAGGGCGTCATAATAGGTGGAAGCATTCTCAAGATATTCGGAAATATATGAGCGTACTTCAGATGACAATAACTGTTTCAAAACTGCGAGTCGTTGGCTATCGGAGGGTAGGACATCGTGAATCATGTCCTTAAATGAGGATAAAAAGGTGGGCCATTCACGGGGATCTCCATTGAAAGGTTCAATTTTTAATTGGGGTATGGCGTTCATCATCCACATTGGGTTAAATGAATGTGATTGATTCGTCGAGACGGAACGTCTGTGGTCAATCCAGTCCGTGACCGGCTTTTGCTCAGATGTTGGAGAGTAGCGGGGCCGTTTTGACGGATTGTAGTTTGAAACGTGTGAACATATAGACGACGAAGGCGAATTTGGCCTACTGCGATGGAATTGACTGCTGTAGGGATTTATAAACGAATTCATACTGGCAGAAGGTCTTATTTCAGATTGATTTCTAAAAGACGACGGTTCGGCGGGGGGAAAACCATTGTCCATACTGCCTATATCAAACGATTCGGAAATAGAATGAGACGTATCTAGATTTTGTAAATAGTGATCAATCCTTTCTATTACTTCTCGGACCATACATTCATTCTCGTTTATATAGATATAGGCTCCTTCAATT
Source organism: Ceriodaphnia dubia (assembly GCA_022539655.2). Taxonomy (NCBI): domain Eukaryota; kingdom Metazoa; phylum Arthropoda; class Branchiopoda; order Diplostraca; family Daphniidae; genus Ceriodaphnia; species Ceriodaphnia dubia. The sequence continues at coordinate 969,252 of JAKUCG020000214.1, read as the reverse complement.
GACTGACCATCTTGCCGCAAGGCTTCCACGTAGTCCGAATGCGCCTTTCTAAGGTCCTCAATTGCAATCGAAATATGCTCACGATGAGCTATAATGGAATCTTTATTCTTTTCTTCCGATAAAACAAAGTCTAGGTTACTACAATGACGAACAAGACCCCGACGGATAGTGTCCCGAACGACCTTTAATGCCCCGATCCCATAAACCTCATCAATTTCCTCGGTAATTCTGTCGTCCCTTCCCTCCCGTGAAGGACTATTAACCGATTCATTGATAGACATTATCAATTATGTCCTTTGCCTGATGAATAAGACACTGATTCTATGCTAACAGTAGGACATAATAATCCGATAGTCAGATTTTTCAGAGGAACCGATTACAGTTAAATTTGTTGAAACATGCCAATTTAACGATTAATACAACGAAAGACAGGTTAACTGCAACGACTTTCATAGCCAAACAGAACGAAATGATTGTCACAAATGACTTTCAAGATAGTCTAATCGAATAATGGCTATAAGCCACGCGAAACGAAACGATTGCCACAGATAACTATCAAAGATAGTCTAATCGAATAATGGCTAATAGCCAAACGAGACGAAACGATTGCCACAAATGACTACAAAATAGTCTATTCGAATAATGGCTAAGAGCCAAGCGAACGAAACGATTTGCCACAGATAGACTATCAAAGATAGTCTGTTCGAATAATGGCTAATAGCCAAGCGAACGAAACGATTTGCCACAGATAGACTATCAAAGATAGTCTATTCGAATAACATTTAAAATATTCAAACAAGACGAAGCGATTGCCACATGTATAAAAAAGTCGTCTGTAAGACAACATAAAGAAAAACAATACGATTGATCAAACAGTAGCCCAATCCCTACGTGCAAAATTATCTGTCGACGGCCGTGTTCGTGGTCCTGTGCCCCAACAGTTTAAGGCACGCGCCAGTGGGTCTTTTCCCAAAGACCCCTAAACGAACGACGCCTCCAACAACAGACAATTCGCACTAAGAGAAAGGTAACTTACAATCGAATGTTGAAACTCAAAGAAGGTGTAGGTGGTAGGCTAGTCGGTCGATTTCAAATGCGGCGGAATTTCCCGGTCGATGCACCAAAAAATGTCCCTGACTGAGGACTCAGTGTTTAAATAAAAACACTCTGTCGATTCAAAGGCTGAGTTTATTTCTTGGTCGAAACGAAAGCTTCATCGCAACGTCTCCTTCCGTCGAATCCTCCGAAAACACTGCCTTCCCCTTGCTCCGAGATTTCGCAAGAAGGCGACGGCAGGCCGTTTCCCACGGTCAAATTGGTCACACGGGTGTCGACATATCAATACAGAAAAAAGGGAAAGCGAGATAAATGGGCATTGGGGAAAGAGCTAGACGACAGCTTTATGAGAGGGAAAGAAACAAAACAACAATCTAGAAATCTGAGTGAAGACAGCTGCATTTAGGTCAATGGGGGCGAGTCATAGTGTGAAAAACGGGGCGACTGAAACAGGACTGGGGTGGTGAATAAGGGAAGAAAGAAGAAACACAAAAAAAAACGAAATCTGAATTGGGATGATCGAGAGGCGGACAATATAACACAAAAAATAGTAATCTACCGATGCTCAATCGGTTACACCTTTACTACTTCATTGTCCACAAGTTCTGGGTGGAGATGATAGTACTTGTTATCTGGTGAAACATGTACACTTTTCATTTTGTTGTAAGGATCAGCAATTCTAATGTGAGATTCCCGTTCAGAATCCGTAAGCTCCAGCACTTTTAAATTTTGAACAGCTAAGGGGAAAAGTTGACGTTGCCCATTTCATAGCTTCGAACCCCACAGCAGCCGCATCCAAGTAACACAGCATTTTTGTTGAATTCCGATTGGAATTTTTCAAAGATTTTCGGGATATCTTCAAGTTTTAGGTTATCCTCGATTTCTTTCTTTAGCTGCTTCACCAAAAGGTTGTCATCTTCAATATTGACGATGTCTTCTAAGAAATCAATCGTCGAAAAACGTTCTTGCCCGGAGTTCGTTGCTAGGGCCAACAAAGCAATTTCAGGATCTCGTTCAAATTCAGCAAGTTCTTCGCCAGAGGGGGTGTGCTTTGAATCGATGGTAAATGGTTCGTCTACATCAAAATAAAGACATTATAGCCATCAGTTTTGATATAAATTGTCATGTGAGCTCATAAACAAGAGACACACAATACCTCTTAATGATTCTTGACGAACAGACGATTTAGCCTGCCGTTTTCTTGATCTCGAATGAGATATATTTGTATCACTACCCTTCAAAATTTGAATTATTTCAACTTCCAATGGGGCTTGTATGATGTTGACATCTTGGAACTAAAATGAATAAAACAAATTAGTTTCATCACTACCGAAACAGACTGAAAGCACTTAATTAAGAGAAAAACAGCCTACTGCTCTAGCAAGAACAATGTAGATTTAGAACAGATTAGATACTTACTTCTATTTCGATTTCCACATCTGAAGTTGGGGAATCAACCAACTCACTGTTTGCAACGTTCAAACGCTGTAGATAAAGTAAAGTAATGAGAATACTAGTTTGTTTAACTTGCGAACTAAGACATACCTGGGTTTCACCAGTTGGAAATCTGTTTGGGAAATTTTCTGCGGAACTACTTTGTTCAACATATATAGCACTCTGGAAATGTGCTGACTGAAATGAAAAAAAAGTAATGAGCATTTTTAAAACTGTCAAATGCACAAGAAAGACATACCTGACTTTCAGTACTCGGGGATGTGTTAGGAGAATTTTCTGAACAGCCAATTGGTCTGACTAGAGATGCAGAACTTTTCTGGAAATGTGCTGACTGAAATGAAAAAAAAGTAATGAGCATTTTTAAAACTGTCAAATTCACAAGAAAGACATACCTGACTTTCAGTACTCGGGGATGTGTTAGGAGAACGTTCTGAACAGCCAATTGGTCTGACTGAAGATGCAGAACTTTTCTGGAAATGTGCTGACTGAAATGAAAAAAAAGTAATGAGCATTTTTAAAACTGTCAAATTCACAAGAAAGACATACCTGACTTTCAGTACTCGGGGATGTGTTAGGAGAACGTTCTGAACAGCCAATTGGTCTGACTAAAGATGCAGAACTTTTCTGGAAATGTGCTGACTGAAATGAAATAAAAGTAATGAGCATTTTTAAAACTGTCAAATTTACAAGAAAGACATACCTGACTTTCAGTACTCGGGGATGTGTTAGGAGAACGTTCTGAACAGCCAATTGGTCTGACTAGAGATGCAGAACTTTTCTGGAAATGTGCTGACTGAAATGAAAAAAAGTAATGAGCATTTTTAAAACTGTCAAATTTACAAGAAAGACATACCTGACTTTCAGTACTCGGGGATGTGTTAGGAGAACGTTCTGAACAGCCAATTGGTCTGACTAGAGATCCAGAACTTTGAGATTCAGAAATAGTTCCATCTCTTGCTTTATTTTTGGACACGCTCTTTTTCTTAGATAAGCGAGATTTCTTGGCTCCCATTACTTAAACAAAGGTAAAACACAAAAAGATACCCATCAGTTAGAAAGATTACCCCAAGAATTTGAACAGAATAGACACAGCAGACGACAGCAATGCGTAACCATTGTCTGACAATAAGTTTCGTAAAAAAAAACACATTGACAGTTCAAAATGAAAATTTAAAAGACCAATGAGTTTTACAATTAACTAGCCTATGCTTTACAAAACTGTGAGAGTTATAGAGTTTACTTATTCCAAGATTTATATGTGTAATCGTTTAAGAGTTTACCGAGCCTCCATGTGCAGCAACTGTCAAATTCTATTTATCATTTTAAGTAAATAAGAACTAAGTAATGAGCCGAAATTTTGTAACTGAAAATAAGTAATGATTTGTAACTAATTATTTCAAAAATTAAAAGTTAGTTATAAAAGAATTAAAAAATTCATAATAAAAATAAGCGGCAATGAAAAGGCAATAAGAAGCTCACGAGCCCCCCTTCGAAACCATAGAGGAAGGGAATAGAAATTTAACAACCTTCGGTAAATTACTAACGTAATTAACCCTCAGGGATAATGTATTAAGTGACCAACTGAGGATCAAAGTCGTATTGCTGTGAAGTCACTTCTTAATGAAGACAAATTGTTAACGAGAAGTTTGTAATAATATGTGTCAACTGGTTTCTTAACCAATGTTACATTCTCCTGAAGGTTAACCAGCATGCAGTTGATTTATTGACCCCCAAATATGATACCTTTGCTACACTATATTTTATAAATGTCTGATTTTTTCTCGACCCTCTTTCAAAATTTAGGTACCAAGCATGACTCTTCGTTGTTTTCACGATTCATTGCAAAGACTGTTGAACGCCCGACGCGCACGGCCGTGAAATTTTAATTTTGACACCGTTTTAGAAATCTTTTAGCAAATACATCATAAAGAGCTTTTTAGTAAGCTATGCATCCATTTATTAACCCAATTTTTGCTACAAATGCATAAGGGGATTTTTCACAGATTTTCAAAGGCCAATGAAAATAGCATAGGAGGGTAGGATTATATCAAGACAGTAAATGTATTGGTTGTTTCAGTTAAGAACTAAAATTCTTGCATGAATTCAAAGTGACGTGCCTAGTTTTTCGAGTCCCTGTAATATTGTTAACCACTTCGTATTGGTTTCTTTGTGCCTTTTACGAATTGGATTTTTTGTTCTTGCTCCCAAGTCTCTTCGTTGGTTTCATAAATAATTTTGGGTGGTCGCCGATTCCTTGACTCCAATGATTGTACATCTGTAAAAATATATGAGATGCAAGTTTCGATAGATTTCTAATTATACGTAGTATATTTCAAGGTTATACCAAGTTTTCACTGCGCGCCATTGCGCAACGTTTTCGCGTTGTATGCGGAGTGGTGACACGTGACTGAGTCCGCTGATAGCAGCTAACCTTATGGGAATTAGATGTTTTTTTACTTTTTGAAGGTTTAAATTAAAATTTTCGTGAAATTTTTTCAAGGCCCAATTAAGATATTTTTCTTAGTATAAATAAAATAGAAAAAATTTACTTTTAATTTTAATGATTTTAAAATATGTGGCGCAATGTCACATATGAGCCCTGAATAAATTCCACCAAAAAATGTTAATCTAAACCTTCAAAAAGTAAAAAAAAAAACATCAAATCCCCATAAGGCTACACACTATCAGCGGACTCAGTCACGTGACACCATTCCGCATACAACGCGAAAACGTTGAGCACAGTGAAAACTTGCTTTAAATGTGTGTGCGTCCGTAATCAAACGTCATGTTAAGTTCAAATATCATATTACCAGATGCAAACTGTTCAGGTTCAGAAAACTCAATAGTTTCATCGTCTTGGGTTAGTGGAGCTGTGCCATTCAAGAATTCGAGATATTGATTTAATAAGCAAAAAGTTATTAAAGAATTTTGAAGTTCACTAGGTTAGGAATTTAAATTATTAATTGAAAAAAGTAAACATGAATTACCAGCGAACAGTGTGCTGGCGCACACGGCTAAGACTAAAAAAAAGTAAATGACTTTCAACGGAGACATGTTTGAACTAGATTTAGTTAGGCTATTTTTCTGAACTGAACACCCATTTTTATACTGAGCGGTACGATACGAATCCACCCGGGCACTTCCTTTGATTCACAGTTGAAGTTGATATAGGTTTTATCTATAGATTGTTAATTTCCCTTTTGGTACAGTTGGTTTTGAATTTGGATCCATAAATTTACCATTCGCTATTTACCGAGATACACAACTTTAACTTACATTATGTTATAAGCTTTATGTCAAAGGAAACCTGGGATATCATAGCCACTTAGGTTTCCGGCATGAACAATATGTGGCGAAAAAAATGCACCACCGCAGACTGCAATATTATAAGATTTTCAAAAAGATGATTTAGGAAAAAGTAAAAGGAGTTCGCTTCGTTTCAAAGGTTCATAGGTTTAAGCAACTTTATCTTCTGCTCTCTTTTGAAAAACGAAAAACATCGTTACTGCAAGTTGGTGCAACTGAACTGCGTCAAACTTAAAGCCCTCTCTTATGGAAAAAACTCATATGAATTTCCGAAATACTCAATATATTCTCAATATATGATCGCATATGATATGATCTCGGTAAGATTTCGCACGAGAAAACAAATAAAACCATATGATCTCATTCCGAAATTCTCCGATGTATGAGAAATTTCCGTACGGGGCTCTTTTGGAAGAATTGAAAATTTCAGACTAGAGTATTAAGAGGTTCTTAGTGCGTCCAAAAGACAATTCTTTTGAGATTTAAGAAACAGCGCCTCTTCAATTCAATTCACGATCAAGGATAAAGCAAAAGATACAATAAAATAGAACTTGATTTAGTTATTTGTCAGCTTAACTTTTTGTTAAGAATAAATAATTAAATTACATAAATAATAATTAAGTTACACAGTAGCGGTAAACTATGTGTTAAGTGACAAAATGGCATTTTAAGTGGCACAGCCTTACTTATTACTTTATTTGAAGTATTTTACCGCTACTGTGTATTATAATGCACAGTTTGCCAGTAACGTGTTTATTGCATGGCTGTTGTAGGGGAGAGCGGACCCAAATTGGACAAAAAAAAGTTCATTGTCCATAACGTATAACTCCAATAAATATTGGGTAGAGTCTATTGACATGTGGCTGCCACATGCGAATAAATTCGGTCATCTCCTTTGATTCCACATTTCTAGCTATTCAGTACTATCTGTAGATGGCGAAATTATTTTGATACATTTGGTTTTGATTTGGGTTTATAGATTCACCGTTCTCTGTTTACCGAGATATGCAACCCCGTTATAAGCTACATGTTCAAAGAAATCTATAAACTATTTCCACAAAAACAAGATTACAAATTAGTACCACAGCAATACACCAAAATATTTGATAGAAACAAAAACAGAAGGACCACACCACTGCAAACTGCAATAGTATTCGAAATTTTAAAATGGTAAAAAAGTTAATCGACTTCTTATTAGCGAAAGCAAATGCAAATGACTACATTTTAGCGAAAGCTGCAGCTAATGAGTGACCTACATTAGGCACTGAAAGTATCCGATTTCCCGAGAGGACCTTACGGGAAAAAGACATTTTAGGACGGCCGCTACACGGCGAACTTTGGACGCCGTCCCGCCGAGTAACGAGATTTTTTTTTGTATGTTCCTTTGGTTTTCGATACATTAGAATTTTTTAAAGATATTTTCGTTCACGGGCATATTCCTGAAAAAATATCCATAGTTAAGTCAATAGTAGGGAACGCGACGCTTCTCCGTGGTCGTATAGCGCCTCTTACTTCGTTCTCCCTTTCCGTATTTTCTATTTTCCTCTTTAAGTTGTTTGTCTCTTGTCGTCTTTCATTTTTCTGCAACGAATGTGTCTATCCTTGTCTTATTTAGCCAAGCACAATAGGAATGACGCATGTCATCAGTTTAGGTCTATGTAGCCATTTTATATAGAAGGTTAACTCGGAGAAGATATGTATTTTTACAATTTTTTCGACTTTAAGTCAGCGCAAAGTAGTATTTTTCCACAGCCACTGTACCGGGAAGATACCTGAAAGAGTATTGTTCTTACGTTTTACTAGCTTATAGGGTAAAATCAGACAATAATTAATCTTGGGTTTAAATCAAATACGGAAAAATAGGGATATCTGGCTTGGTTGTTTACATAAGGTGTCTGCGGGTTGGTTTGGCATATAATTGTCCCGGTACAATTACATGTCAACCACGTCCACCTGTCGGGCCCCACAGGGTTTTGTTTAATTTTGAATATTCCATGATAATAGGTTTTTAATGGTGCACCCTGACTCAAGGTGCACCATTAAACCAACCCCTCTCAGGGTCCCTGAGAAGAGATGTCCACAAAAACCAGACAAGACGTTTGGAACTGGGGATTCAACAAAAAAGTCCGCTTTTGCTTTTGTCGCGTGGCGTCCTATAATTTTTATTTGTAATTCGAATCAAAATTCGGTAAAATGGACATTGTTCCTCCTTCCATTAGCTATATTTTACAAACCCCACATTAGGAATTTAAATTGGTTATCATTAGAAAATAACAAAACGGAAACATAACAATAACGATTTCCAAAGTTTTCTGATACTACATTCGGTATTTAAGGACACTTCTTCCTAGGATGTCCCGAGTAAGGTTTTTCAGTTTGGAAACCGATATTTGTCCAATTACTTTGGCTCTGAAAGAGTAGAAAATCAGTTTAAAAAACTCGTTTGTTTTTTTAACTTTTCTGGGATTGATTTGTACTTCAAACGGTTTGAAAACCGTTTTCGTATGATCTACAATCCGCTTGATAATTGAAATATTATTTAACAAAGATGCGCGTAAGTACGCCAATTTTTTCGATATCTCGTCTTGAATTTGTGCTTGAATTATAAGTCTCAGTAAATACTGACTAGTTCGTTTTATGTCGAAGGAGATATAACTCAACATAATTTATGATAACTTCGATTGCTTTGCAGAAACATTTATAGTATTCATCATCAAATTCAAAAATCAGAGGCAGCCCCTTTCAAACATGAAACACAAAAAAAGCGAAGCCAATGGGCGAGACAGAAAACTTAACAATTTGAAAGGAAAAGTAACAAAAAACCACGAAAGGGCAATCAACCCTCGCGCGGTCGGTATGGTCTTTGGCTTTTAACTGATGACTAGGAAAGTCACAACAATATTAACAAAGGAAAACAAATGATTTTTGAAGAGTAAGATTTGTCATCTTAACACAAGATTTTCAGAAATCAGGCATTATAACCAATTCACACTTTTAATTTGTAGTTCCAGCCGGGGGTCGATAATTTTTTATTGCATCCTTTATAAGCTGTATCCGGGCATCAATAGCAATCAAAGAATTTTGGTCGGCTCTTCGTGAATCTTCTGAGTCGTCTTCTAAGTCGTTCAGGTTAGGGACCACTCCAATGGAGGAACCACCCTTGGTAGAATGCGTGTACTCGTAACTGTGATATTTCCTCGCACTTTGAATAACGGTAACTAATTTTGTAAGTGTAGCTCTGGCTGTTTGTGTATGCATAAAACGCTGTTGATCACAACTGCAAAATCAAGAGAAACTCAACTGAAATAGTAGCCAGTGTTTAAAAATAATTAAAATCATCTTACCTCCAAAGATGGCTATAAAATTAGTAAGATGACCCATCCCATACCTATTGTCTCTTCCTCTTTTCTTCCATTGAATTCTAGCACACAATGGTCGCGACAATAAAACCATCATAAGGGCCTTAGCAATTTTATCCCGGCTGGCTAGTGAACGCAGAGCAGTTATGTTAACATAACACTGCACAATCAATGGAACCAGTTAGGATGACTGTGCATAAATACTTTGAATTATCAATCTGTTCTTACCAAGCTCACAGACCACTCCATGTCAAGTAGTGCGCTGTCTAGAACGACCACCTCTTCTGGTACGTTAATTGGTAGTCTCAACTGGGAATTCACCATGCGTCTAAAGTATCCAAGATTTCCCGCACAACCCTTTCTTGTGCTATGTGAGGGTCACGAAGGTCCTTCATAACTAACAACTGTTCTTCCAAAACAGCGAGAATCTTAAATTGTTAAGAATTATCGGCAACCACATTATCTGAAAATAAAATAGAAACAAAAGTATTAGGTTGCACCGAAACATTCAATAGGCAATCCGCCTTATTTCTTACCTGTAACATGTGCTTGCAGCTGTAATGTAGGGTCTACATTCGGTGTTACACCTGAAGGATTACTCGGGCAACTTGGAGTAGACCTTTGAAAGGGCGTGCGTACACGCTGCGACCTTCTTTGAGTAACAGCATTGTGTTTAGGAGTCTGCTGAAATGTTGTACTAGCCCCAAAATGAATCTGTTGAAGAAGCGTTCTAGCCCCAGAATGATTCGGCTGGCTAGGTGTGGATTTATTCATAGGAGTTCGCACCTGTTGAAGAAGCGTGCTAGCCTCACGATGATTCTGCTGATAAGGTGTAGATGTATTTGTAGGAGTTTGGACAGCAGCACTTTTGTTAAAGGGCGTGCTTGCATCTTTAGGAACATTAAAGTGGAAAAACTCAGTACAAGTAGGAAGAGTACTGTTTTCATCAATTCTCGTCAACTGAACCTGTGCTCGTTTCATAACCCCGACTATGATAAAGTAGAAAATTGCTAATAACAAATTTCATTTAATCTATTTTTTTAAATACCTGGTTTCTTCCTAATCTGAGGTACAGTTACGCGTGCAGGAGACGACGACGAATTCAGGAAGGAATCTTCAATCAGTGGAATTGCTAAATAAAAAAAATGCAACAAGTAATAAGAAAAATGTAACAATGAATAAGGTGAAAGAATTTGACTACTTTACATTTGGGATAGCTGCTATCCATATCATGATACGATTGTTCGTATTCATTCCCCTGTGGAAGCCATTGATCTAAAGTGAATAAGGATAATAAGGTGGGGCTTCATGAATTACAAATTTTAAACTGAAAATTACCAGACTTCTTGGACGCATGGCTCTCATTATTACCGCTTATATCTAACAGTTGAAGTTCTCCACACGCTAAAGACCCTTCGGTCAAATTTTTTTAGTTAACAACATCAGAAAATGAAACTATCAAAAAGCATAGATAAATAAGAATATAACTTCGCGAAAGACCAGGATTCAAGACCTAATTACCCGGAGAAATTTCAGTAACTACGTCAGCCACGTCTCGCTCCACCCACGTGTGTTCGGGATATCTTCTTTTCTTGAAACTTATTTCTCCCCAGTCCCACGGGTGAAGGCCATTAATTGTAAACTCCGGAGTAGGATACACAACAAACTGAAAAGACTCATCCACCTAAGTTTCAGGTACCTTGTAAACCACAGTCGTGACACCAGAGTCGATACGAGGTTGTGTACTTAGAAGCACGTGAAATTTTAAAGGCTCATGTAGGTTCCCTGCAGTTCCAACATGGTTGTAACTCCCTTTCCAATCTTGGTATTTCCGATACAACGCCACCTTTTACATTCATTAAATTAATGAGGCCTGAATAAATTTTAAATTGAAGATTACCTGTTCTAATGAAGGATTCGTTGTCCCACTTAATAAACCGGCCATTTCATCTAATTTTCGGAGACAACCACACTACCTTTCAGGTGACACGAGACGACTGCTTAAGTTTCAGTTTTCCATTGGCTGAGTTGCTACAAGTTAATCAGAATTAAAAAATTAAAAACCAATAAAAATCAAAATATACCAAGAGTTTTTTTTTTGCTTTATCTCACTTATCTCCTCAATATATTTAGAATGTTATTTCTAAAACAACTATATTTTTTCGTTTTTTTCGATTTAATAATGCTTATTGGAATTAAAGGAGGTACTTACAGTTCATAACTACATATCGACGGCAACGATCGTTTTGATTTCAGATTTTAAAATAAAACAGCCGTCTGCTAACGGGAAATACGTTTTCCATTTATAATTCGTTAATTTACTCTCGTCAGTCGCTGAACTAATAGATTTACTACACAATTATTTAGTAAATCATGCTTATAACTTAGTCCCTTATCACCATTTAAGTTTTTTTTTTGATAACGGAAAAAAAATTAGATCCCAATACTATTAGTATTGCTGTGCCAGATTGAGCCAGCTTATCGCGCAGTTTTTTTTATTTTACTCTTGACGACGTCCTCAGTCTTTGTACAATGAAAAGGACGACAGCATTGTTGAAGTTGTTTTAGTATAGAAGTAGCGGACTGGCGACTCACCCTTTAGTCCTAGATGTGGATGAAATCCTCGCCGGCAATGATGGAGTCTCATGGCAGTGTCCTGGTTCAGCGAGAAATTCGTGTGTTCCTTGGTATCCAGTAGAATTTCTTGTCCGGCAGATCCCAATCACCCAGGTCGTAAACGTAGACCCGTCACTCTTCCGTGTCTGCTGCCTGGCCCTGTTCCATCCGAAAAGATATTCCGATAAGGATCGCCGGAATATGACTAAACACGGCCCTAAAAACACGGATAATGAGAGATGAGTTGATGTACCAAAAGTGATAGTAGTGGACAAGTACCTTGAGGAATCGAGGGGCGTTGTCGCTGATGTCTTGGACGATGGCGGTCAAGGTGACCGTGGCCGTCTTGGGCGGTAAACTGTCGTCGATGGCCAATATCTTCACCTGGTGGTGAGGAGTGTCTTCGCGATGCCCGATCGAGAGCAAAAAAGAATTTGCTTTTGCCCACTTGATCGGGATCTCTTGCCGACTTTGATATTTTCGTAGACAGACGTCTCAATGTTTGAGCCGGTCCCGTCGTTATTGTGCACCATCGTGAACTTGTCGGCGCTGCTCTCAATTACCTGGTGATAAAAAGACGGCCGTTAGTTACTACGATCTTTGCCAGCAAATGAACGGACAACTAATATTACCTTGTAGTGGAAGTTGTTGGTCTCGTCCTCGTCATGGACCGTGACTGTGTGAGTAGCGAGCAGGCTTAATATTCGTACCTATTGTGGCTCAACTGATGCTGTGTAGTTATTCAATAGATATATCAAAGAGAAATGACACCGGTTTATCCTGTGTGGGCAAGAACAACAAACTGGATTTTTCGTTGTCTGGCGTAAGAAGAAAGGACGGAAGAAAACTTAACGGCTTGAGGCAATCAGCGTTCGTCACCATAGCAATTAAGTTTTCTTCCGACACCTTACGACAGACTACGAAAAGATCCACTAAGTTACGGCAAGTTAAGTTTTTTTAAGTTTTTTTACCTCCAGTGTGAATGCGGCTTTAGTTTGTTATTTGGTTTGTTATTTAAAATTTAATGAAAAAGAGGAAATAAAAGTGATTTTGTTGTCAAGTCTGGTCGTTGAACAGCTTCTTTAAATTTTTTAGACAAACTCTTGGGAGGATGATGAAATATGTAAAATTGTAAATCTTTTAATTTCAATTTATTTTGTTGTGAAACACTGCATAAGAATACTCGATCATTTTTCATTGTTTTCAGTTTAATCCCTCGGTAATTTGAAACAGGTAGATTACTCTCGTTTTCTTAAAGTAGGGAACATTTTGTCGCTAGGTAGCGTGTTTGGGCGGGGGGGGGGGTGGAAAGTGGGTGGAAAAGAGGGGGTGTAGGGTAAATGGCCACATAATAACTGCCGGAGGCGTTTTCCCATAAAGTCTTAGAACTCGGTTTGGGAAACGGCGTAAAGGCCTGTAGAACCTGAAGGATAGGAATCCTTCAGGGATAAAATTCTCTATTGAATGATGCATTAAAATCAGGGGAAAGGAAAGATAAAAGTTGCTAAAAAACTCGAAAACTTCATTTCTTGTCGAAAACTCCCGTTTTTGGTTGTGAGGGGCTGATTCCCCCACCCACTTGCTTCTTGTTCTGAACTCACTCTGTAACCCTAACTAATTAATTAGGAAGCCAGTAAGGACGACACAACAGCCCAAAACCTCAAAGCATGGTTCCCAAGTTATGTAGGAAGTGATGACAAAAACGATATGGCTTTGGAGACACTTGCAATTAAAGAAACTCCAAAAGTGAATATCGAAGAGGGTGCTATAGCTAAGTCACCACCTTGCAAAGAGAAGAAAGGAAGTGTTATTGACAATGACGATATCTATTTGGAGACACTTGCGATTAAGGCAACTCCAAAGAAATTGCATATCCAAGAGGATGCTGTGTCATCACCTTGCAAAAAACAAAGTTGAATTAGCCCACCCACTGGGTGGAAAAACTCTGTCCCAAACAACCCCGGGAATGCTGTCCCAAACAGCCCCACACAAAGAAATTCCGTATTTCTTGTAATCGTGTGTAAACGAAAACAGATAGAGGAAAAAATGTTAACCAAAAAGAAAGAATACCATTTAAAATAGAATACTTAGAATAGAATACGTGCCTTGCCATACTTCACCACTTGCAACACAAATAATTGGTAAAATAATGTTGGCGGGTTTTTAAAGGTCCCGTCTGTGCTGTGAAACACAGAAGCAGTGTTAAGAGCTTAAAGGGAATATTGTGTCCGCGGGAAAAAAACAGCGATTTAAATATGGGATCTTGTGTACAGGGGATCTTAAGTAGGTGGATCTTGTGTCGAAGGGACCTTGTGTCTCATCATGAAATTTTTTTTTATTTAGGGAACTTGTGTCTGCGTGAATAAAACAATAATTTAAATATGGGATCTTGTTTACTGGGGATTCTATGGGTAACGCGACACTTGCACTCCAATACAAATGAACTCCAGGGGGGCGACATCAGAAGTCCAATATCCGACAGCAGCACTCCAACGTTTTTTAAATGATAAATAATTTCTAAAATGACCGACAGTTGCACTCCACGGATATTCAACTTTAAGAAAAAGGCGACAGTTGAACTCTACGGATATTCGACTTCAATAAATGGGCGACAGTTGAACTCCACGGACATTCGGCTTTAATAAATTGCTGACAGTTGCACTCCACGGATATTCGGCTTTAAGAAATAGCCAACAGTTGAACTCCACGGATATTCGGCTTTAATAAATGAGCGACAGTTGAACTCCCAGGATATTCGTCTTTAAGAAATGGCCGACAGTTGAATAGGTTATTCACCTAGTTTTTGTTAGGGACACTAAAAAATAGAGAAAAAAACGATAAATATTTCAAAATCAATGTTTTAATCGTCACTTTATTCCCTATATATTTAAGCTCAAAGTTCAGCTGGAGAGGAGCTACGTTAAAAACGGGGAGTGGCCTATTTTGACTGCTGTGACGTCAGCTAGCAGATGCACGTTGTCTGCTACCACGGTTTTGTATAGGAAATGCGCAAAATCTTCCTATTTTTCCTTAGTTTTTTTGCATGGAAAAGGAACAATAGGTGATCTAAAGAACCTCGGAGTAACAAAAACATATATAATAATGGAGTTGAATACTATCTACGTGTTCGCTTCAACTCAAAGTACAGAAAATAGCAAAAAATCGGTCGTCGTCGGTCGCCGTTCAGTGAAAAATTTTACTTTTTGCGTCACATTCATCCAGTTTTACCTATCGTTTTATTTTCATAGAAGAAAATTGAAAAAAATCAAACTAATTTCTAAATATATTAGCCTTGTAAGTTATGATGACAAATAGCCATTTAGTTGAGGCTTCGTAAAATATGCGGTAGAATATCGAACTGTATTTCAAATCGGTAACATTTACTACTGATCGACAAATAGACAGATAGTCGATATTGACTCGTAATCGTACTAAATAAAATTACTCTGTCCTTTTTATTCGGGCAACTGATTTTCCACGGTAATAGTTGAATTCAAAAGATTTTTAGTTTTTCTTCTCTTTTTTTGGTATGCTTTTTAAAAAAATTTCGGTCAAAAGCGAATTCCCTATTCCATAAATTTTTAATTTAAAAAAACACGCGACAGCAGAAATCCAGTATCAAATCAATTGAAATTAAAAATGATGCCGCAATCTTTTCAACATCTTCTGCGTTGGTCGTTGAGCAATACTAGCTGCGATTTCGGGTCAGACGACCAAACCAGGAGAAGCCAACCAACTAACAAAGACGCTAGGGCCAGCCAAAGGAGACCGCATTGTCGTCTGACAAGAGGCGATTTAGGCCAAACGTACGTCTTCTGCCTACACAACTGACGACGAAACTCGTTCCTTCAGTTCCGTCAAAGGGGTTAAATATTTGCTATGTAACCTTGTCTTGAATGGCTTTAGCATGGCTTCATGAACCCGAAAAATTATTTCCTATTTTCTGAGTTTTGGTTCCAGGGATATTTTCCAGGCCGTGGGTCAAGACCCGTCTCTCTTGTGATCTGAAAAGGACCTAATAATTTTGGATTAGACTTGGCACACTTTACTATTAGGCTACCGAATGCCAATGGCTGGATTTATGTTGATCTCTAGTTTTAGTATTTCGACTGCTTTGAATGCGTCTTCTCTGTCCGTACAATAGCCAATCTCCTCATCCTTTTGGCACCAGATGGCTTTCCGTCGGTAGGCGGACTGTACAATCGAGGTAAGTAGGTTTCTACTGCCGTCACCGGAAGACGACCATACACCAATTTGAACGGGTCCCCTGGCAGTTCATGTTTATATAACTAACGGCTCTCTCCAATTTTAAGTTCCAAAGGTAATGACCGACGCAAGCCGAAATAACTTCAGCCACTGAACTATTGTTACGCATACGTAGACCATTTGATGGGCCATCCATTGCGGATGGCTCGTGGAATCCTTTTCGTGTTGAATTCAATAGCGCTGTAGATTTTCAGTAAACTCCAACGAAGCAGCTGACACATCCGGAACAGCGGCGGCTTCCACTCAACGTGTCAAGAAATCTACAATGACGAAAGTGTGTTCATTTCCTTTTTCTATCTTCATCAAGGGTCCTACACGATCAATTCCAAATCCTCCAAATGGATTTTTAGCGATGGTAATAGGGTTAAGGAGACCAGCACTTTTCTCGGAGCTACTTTAAATGGCTGGCAATGGACGTGGGCTTTTATGAATTCTTTCACTTTTTTCTCCAACCCCGGGTATCAGAATCTAGTGCGCAATCGATCTAATGTCTTGGCCACCCCAAAGTGTCGACCGGTTGGGTCCGAATGAGTACACTCGGGAAACTTTCGAAGAAGGGATCGTGGTAAGACCTAACGTAAGGGACCTCCCCTACCAGATGGCAGCCGGTAAATGACTCCCTCTTTTAGTCGAAATTGGCTAATTTTCCTCACGTTAAATCAGGCGGCCCCTCCATTTCCCTAATCGGTGGCGGTATACTGGAATCGCTTCTTTCGCTCAAACAGATCTTCTCCAACTTTTCGCGCTAAGAAGCAACTTAAAAAAGGTGATGTTTAAGGGGATCGGTTTCTTCCCTCGCACCCTAAGAGGTACGAGACAAGGTGTCTGCAATGACATATCGCGCCCCCACACATGCACCAAATCAATATTATACTAAGCAAGGAAGAAGACCCATCTCGCTAGCCTTCCCGTGACTGTTTTCTTCAATTTGAGCCACGCAAGGGCTGAACTATCACTTTATACTTTGAAGTGTGACTGACCGCAGATATAGGGATGTAACAATCCAAGGGCCCAAACGAAGACAAAGCACACCATTTCGTTGATCGTTGGTATGATTGCGTGACTCGATCTCAATCAAATGACGGCTAATACAGGTGACGGGAAGATTTGTCAGAGTAGGGCCGGAGACCCATGCCTGACGCGTCAACATGCACCTCAATCGGCGCATTTTCTTGAAAGTAAATGAGCACGAGAGGTTCGGAAAGTCGAGAGGCTTCAAAAGCTAACTGCTCCTCTGAACCTTATATCTATTCGGCCCCTCTTTTTGGTAGATTTACTAACGTCTGAGAGATCGTTGCAAAAAAGGAAACACGACGCCTATAAAAGGACGCCTCAGCGAGGAATCCACGCAACTGAGTGATTGATCTTGGTACCATATAAAAGGACGCTACACCGAGGAATCCACGCAACTGAGTGATTGATCTTGGTACCGGAAAGTCCACGAACCTTTTCAGGATTTGGACTTAAGCCATCGGCCTTTACCAAATTACCGAGATAATTGACAGATGCAAATAAACATTTTTGTAGGTTCAATTTCAGCCCTGCTTTACCTAGAGCGCGAAAAACTTGACGGAGGGTCCAATTAGGCTCCACATGATCCCTACTATAAACCAACACAGGTCATCCAGGTAAACAAGACAGGCCGACTATTTCAGCCGAGATAATGCCCAATCGATAAGCCGCTGGAAGGTGGCCGAAGCATTACAGAGCCCGAAGGGCATCCTGCGAAATTCGTATAAGCCGTCAAACGGCACAAAAGCGGTTTTGGCTTGATCTTGTTGGGGCAATCGGTACTTGCAAATAACCGTTGGCTAGATCCAGTGTGTTGAAAACCTTTGCCCCGCCAAGCTTCTCTAATACGTCGTCCGTGGAAAGGGGTAGACATCTTTGCAAGTCTTGTCGTTTATTCATCAATAATCTACTTAGAACCTGAGTCTACGAGTTCAAATCTCACTTCAGTCTCATTTAAATTAATCGAGAGTTGGAAACGTAAATTTTTTGAACTCCCTCAACCTTTTTCTTATGCTGTGGCGTTAAAATAGAAAAACCACAAATGCACCATCAACGCCTTTACTAATATCATATAATGGTAATTTCTATATTTTAACGATGATCTGCGGATGAAAATTTCCTTTAAAATGTAAAAAGAACAGCATATCATGTATGCCTTGATTTATCAACAGAGTTGTCAGTGGAATTCCTTGATTATCGGAGGTCAAAATCTGGGCGCTTCTCGTCATTTGACGTGTCATTTGACGTGTCATGAATTAATCACCCTTGTCATTGATATGTATGATATTTTAAAAGATTTTCATATGGGTTGGGTGTCAGAAGCTGTCTTGGTCAGAGCGATAATTGTGAATGTCCGTGATCTTATTGGGCTACACAGCTCAATTTGGTTATGTGTTCCGCTTGAGGATGTGATGCAACTCGTTCAACTTCGGCCAAATAATACAGGTTTCCAAGCAAAGTCATTAAGAAACTGGCAGAAGAAATCTGGCAAAAGCAGCTAATATGAAGTTTTACACAACATTCACCAGCAATGTTCTTTATGACTCTGACTGAAGTTCAACTGTCGGGAATTTGGGTGGCCGTCATAAAACCTTCGGTCATAGGTTTTCAGACAGAAAACCGTGATCATAAGACCTTTTAGTCATAATAACTTTGCGTCATCAGAACTTATGGACATAAGAACGAAACGTCATCAGAACTTCCGTCGTGAGAATTTCCGCCATTAGTATTTCAGACAAAAAAACTAGTCTTAAGACCGTATAACAAAAGAAGGGTACAATAAGAACTTTTGTATTTTAAAACTTCAGTCATAAGATTAAACAGCGCACGAATTTCAGACTTTAGAACGCTAAAAAGACGTCATAGAAACAGTGGTCTTGTCATAGCGATCTCGTGTTAAAAAGCAAAGAATTGTGACAGATTCTGATGTAGTACGTATGGCGGAAATATTTTTGTCTTAAGTTACAGTGACGGAAGGCATTATGTACATAAGTTTTTATGACGAAACGGTCTTATGACCTTATACGCCTATGACGGAATATTTTCTGTCGCAAATTCTGCTGTCGTGTATTTTTTTTAAATTAAAAATCTTTGGAGTTCTATTGTCGGCTAAATGCAAAAGATGAATATCCATGGAGTTCAACTGTCGGCCATTTCTAAAAGCTAAATATCCGTGGAGTTCAACTGTCAACAAATTTTATAATTATTTAAAAATTTAAAAACTGTTGGAGTGCTGCTGTCGTACATTGGAGTTCTAATGTCGCCCCCGTGGAGTTCATTTGTATTGGAGTGCAAATGACCGCGTGCCATTCTATGTACGGGGGATCTTGTGCTGTATGTGGATCTTGTGTCAAAACCCTATTGGATCTTGTGTCCTAGGGATCCACTGTCACATTCCCCCAATAGTTGAGCTGCCTTCAACGCTTAATTCCTTCGTGCATCGTTGATTGCCTACGGGGCTCCTCTTGTTTCTTATTCTTTCAGCCTGAGGAAGCGGACTCAATGACTAAGATCTACACCAAACAGCAGCTAATGTACATCTTCTTAACATATCCTCTTTTAGCACTTGCAGTTCCTGGGGAAGTGTTCTTTAACCGTCTCTAACCTTTAATCTTTCCCCTTTGTGCTCCAATCATTCTTGTTTGCGGGGAAGTGTCGGAAATATCCGGCCCCGGTACGTCACTATCCCTCCTGTCAGCTGCCGTCTCATTCGAGGGGAAGTGTTAAGAAACAAAACACTGACTGGTTTTTCGAGTGGGAAATGTTTTTGGGTTCAATCAATTTGATTGAGGGGAAGTGTTAGATAGAAAAGTATGTTTCGTCTATTATTTAATTGCTGATGTTTAGTCTGACCCATGTCATCATCCCTAACAATGACAATTAAGTACGTCGTCTGTACCACGCTTACTATAATACAGTTATAAACTCTTTCTTTATTCTTTATCCCACTTACACCCAAATTAAGGTAAATTCATCCTCCTTATTTTCAACACTTATGCGACTACTCCACCGCGAGTGAATATAAACACTCCATCGGGAGAATAAAACTGAGACGGCCTTAGCCTATTCATTTTAAACTTAACATTGGCAACCAATTTTTCTTGCTTGGTTCCATTATTGGCTAACTTAAATCGACTAAAAACAAACTGCATGTCATAAATGCGGAAAAACGGTGCCCGCTGGAATGGAAAAAATAAAGCCGTGCGGCACATACATGCCCTAATACATGCAGCAAACCTGGTGCTGCATTTCACCCATTATGTAGTATTTGAATCCCCTACCTGTGGCTTCCGGATGTTTTTCAGTCCATTTTCCTATATTGATTAGACCGGCCCCAATCTCCCAGATCAAGCAAGAGTAGCAGCATAGAACTAGATGTGGTCTTCAAACAGTAAATTTTTAATCAGATTATTAGAAGCAGGGAAATTTGATGGCGTTAATATATTTTTTTTAAATTATGAGTCCAATTTTTAGTCATGCAAAGTGAACTTGGAGCTTGCTATAAAGTGGACTCTCGTCAACGGGCTGAAGTCCACATTTTAGCCGGTCCACGTCCGCATTTTAGTCACACCCCTAAATTCCCTGAAATGGCCGAGTAAGGGATAGAAAAAAGGAAAGGGAAGAGCATACCGATCTATTTTCCCTTTCGTTAAAACCTCCAGTAGTGTGGGCCGGGGAGAAAAAGCAAAGAGCTTCCATGAGTCTGTGAGAAACCAGTCTCTGCCCTTGAACTAAAATCCAAATCCTTTGTCATATCCTGGAAGAAAAATGAAACATCCGGAAAGCTATTAGTTAGGTCGGAAATCTTTCAATACAAAAATTCCAAATTTTCTTTTGCTTAGGTCATAGCGAACTATTAGGAAGTTATAAAGCAGTGAACCCAATTCATGTATAATAATTAATAGACGACGTTGTATTCCGAGATATAAGACTTCACAGTAAACGAAAAATATGGATATTAATCAATAAGCACATTTAGGATAATTTTCATTTACGCTGAACAAAAATCATTTAAATTTGCTTCGAATAATGTTAACACTTTTTTCTAAAACTTGAGAAAAGACATTGGAAATTTTTCATGCTCATAGACCATATGAAGCGATTCAATTTGTATTCTCTATAGTAAGTTCGAAATTGGTGCCGGCGGAAATGGCTGGGACCGCAGGGGTTTTCCGAAATTTGATTCGTTTTCCGATTCCAGCTGAAAACGGCCAAGCTGTCGAATTTATGGGACACATAATTCTTTCCATTCATGACGATGCATTTGAGTGCGATGCTTTTCTCGTCGTCGTTCTTCCACTGAGATTCGCAATCCTTACCTATTTTGTCACTGTAGATGGACATGATCGAGTCGAATAAGTAAAACTGAGATTGGGATGTAGTGGATGGATTTGCCACGAAAACGGCCATGTCAATGTCGTAAATTTCCTTCCCATCTTGCAAGAATATCAGTTCGAATATCTTCTCATCCATGGCAATAGGTTCGGCAGTGTCGATTATTGTGAGAGAATAAGGAACGCAGAATCCTTCCGTGTAGTAAATGTGGTACATCGTGACCGGAACGTCGGCTTCTGCCTCCTTCCCAATCAGTTGGAAACGAAAATTGTCGAGCCAATCGACATTGAAAACGTAGTTGATCAATCCATTGATCAGCCTCGATTTCACGTCCGTATCATTCACTCCAATAAATGTGATCGTCTTGTGTTGCGTCTCCTCGCCAACTTTACCAAAGACAAAGTGCTTTGCCTTCCCAGATCCAGGTGATTCAGTTAGTGGAACAGCGTAGAGGTCCAATCCGTTTTCGCTTTCGATCTTTTCGCAACGTTTCACCATCTCTTCGGCGAAGCGTACCTCTTTGGTCTTCAGTGTAGTCAGCTGCAGAGTTTTGCTTGGCACGCTCGTATCTTGTCCGTCATCCGAGACGGCGATGATGTTGACACTATAGGTCACACCTGACTGAAGCTTTTCCAGACGGCAGCCAATGTTGCTTGGTCCAACTTTAAGAGACTGAGCGGGTGATTCCCCGTTCTGCCAGTAACGAACTTGATAGTAAAATGAGAAGGCACCATCACATGTTGTTGGCGACCACAGCAATTCGATTGAGTTATGAGTCACCAATTCCGCTTCCAGGTAAGTTGGTGGTTGTAAAAGTGTCCTTTGGTCAGCCTCTGTCAATCGTGATGACTTAGTCTTTGCCGCTATTATCACTTGGCCTTTTACTGAATGACGTTTTCCGATACGAGTAGTTTTCGTTTCCTGGTCCTGGTTGACTTTCGTATCACTGTAAGGTAGGCGTTCGGTATGGAAGACGCTAAACTTGCTGCGGCCAATGTAGCTATCTGCAGCTACACGAATCTCCATCGCTGAGCCGGGCTCAAAATCAACTGACATTTTGGTTTCGAGTGGATTTGTCATCTTTTGTTTCTTCCAAGGTTCGTTAGGGTTGGCTTTTGATCGGTATTCGATCAAAAAGTAGTAAGGATAACCAAGATGTTCATATTCCCACTCCAGCTGGAGAGAAAGACGAGACTTGTTCTGTTGGACGTTCAGTTCACTTGGTGGAGCGGGCAGCCGGTTTAAGTTGTCCTTTAGGAGTTTTCCGCCTTTGTAAATGGAATAAAAACATCTGAATTCCTTGCGCTTCTTGCCAGGCGTGACGACAAATTCGATTGGATTCCCGAAGTTATTCTCGTTCCTTTCAATGTGTTCATTCATTTCGAGCATTTTTTCTAACAGCCGTTCACTTTTGCATGGACCAATGTCTTGGGCAAGTTCTCTCTGTGATATGATTCCGGAACACCCCCGCATCGCTTTAAGGATTCCCATGATCCAGTTGGGAAAGTCCGGAACAGTCAGGACCACATGAAATTCCTCTTTGGTTGCATTGGCCAAGGTAACCTTCAGTTGGGCTTTGCTGATGATGGTGACTTCGCCTACCACTTCTTCCATCACTTCCTTTTCCGATAGTTTAGCAGAGCGAGCTGGCACCAAGGATTTCTGAGCCGATGGAATTTTTCTTTCAATATCTAATTCAAACAGTAAACAACCAGTTAAGTCTAGCTGCTTATTTTTTCTAAACGATCTACATTTATTTAGTGCGAATAACGGAATAAAAAGTATTATACCTCCTAAATTGGGGACGTAGATCTGGATGTTTTGTTTTATCATCATTTTTCTTTGTAAAATGCTTTTAATAGGCCTACACCGATGTTCTCAGCAATACAATAGTCAATAGAACTTAGAAGTTGAGCTGATTACTTCGCACTGTTTAGCTCACAACTGAGGTTATTCATACAACTGGTCTTTGGCAGAGGCTTCAAACGTCAGGAAAACGAAATGGTCAGGCAATTAAGGCTGTTCGTCGTTAACGCGGCACCCTATTTCTTCTGAGAAACCCTTTTTTCCCTGTTGATAGTCACTTTGTTACCCCCTCAACATTTTTGTTTTCTTTGAGACAATCTCCTTCAAAACGGCTGCATTTCCTGAAAATCGTTGGCCCCAGCATCGAATATCGCACAAAGCACAGCAAAGCAGTCGTCTTTTCTGAATATATGTGCCTTATGTCCATCCGTGGAAAAATTTGGTGTGCTAGCAAAAGGTGGCGTCGGCCTGACAAATGTTTTGTGATTTTTGCGATCCAACGTTTGCGCCCTAAAAGTGATTTGTTTGGAACTAATAAAGAATAAAAAATACAGATTTTCAATGAGCGGGAAAATCTGCAATCACCACCGTTGCCTTTACAATGGAAGTTCATATTTCTTACCCGCGTCATATCGCTCGTTAGCCTATATTTAAAAATATGTAGTCCTTGGAGAGGTAATAACTGATAAACAATAGTATAATAGTAAAAACAGTACACAACAAGAAACAGTGAAGGAATTATGAAGGAATGGCCAACGGGTTTGGATGGCAGAAAAATATACACCTACCTGCCGGCATCCGGCAATTCTAGTTCCAGATAAATTCCGGATGTCTTGATCGTAGTCGTTTACTTGTTTCTCATTATTTTCCAGATTACTACTTGTTTTCTTTCCTCATTTGTGCCATTCCGTATAGATAACGTTCAGTAAGTACCGTAAGTCAAATAATTCCCAAAGGTGATGAACCAGCACGTACCATTTAATAGAATAGAATTTATTTGCAAACTAGGAAGGGCGGCACATAGCAGAAGAGTTTTCATAAAGGCGAATCCGCGAATCGCCCTGTCCAATGCACAAAAAGATGCTATGACGGAGCTAGAACATTAGCACAGAACGGCATGAGCGTGCAAGTCTTAAATGCTTGTGTAGTGAATAAATAAGAGGAATAAACACAAACCTTCTTTTCCTTAATTCATGCCTATTCATAGAGTCAACAATCCACCATAAGTACCCTGCTATATAAATAATAAATATAACAGCGATACAACTTATGAATAGTTTACACAATCTTCCACCAGCTGAAAAGAAGGAAAAAAAGAGACGAGAAGGGCGTCTTGTGACAAAAACTAGTTTTCGGGCAATCAGCAAAAGAAACTACTGAAAAGAAATTCACTCTGTGAACCATTTAGCAACAAAGAGAAAGTTCATGTAATGTATCTGGGAATAGGGTGAGCGCATGCTTGCATGGAGTCCGCAATTCTTATACTCAGAGAGGGAATGACGAGATAGGAAAGGCGTGGAATATATTGTTCACTAAATAGGGTAGAAACGCGTTTACCTTGGCAGAAAATGCAAATACTATAGCTAATTCTGACTTAATATTTTGCGTAACTGAACCAAACCTTGTAATTCATGGAGCAGTTTTAGTATAAAAGAAAGGGGAGTAGATGAAGAAAGCCATCAGTTCCCATTTCCGTCGATCCCCTA
This sequence comes from Ceriodaphnia dubia, assembly GCA_022539655.2. Classification (NCBI taxonomy): domain Eukaryota; kingdom Metazoa; phylum Arthropoda; class Branchiopoda; order Diplostraca; family Daphniidae; genus Ceriodaphnia; species Ceriodaphnia dubia. The sequence goes on along the minus strand of JAKUCG020000214.1, from coordinate 944,336 downwards.
GCACACATACAATATGAAGGTAGCAGCGTATACGTTTTAAAGATGTTCATATAGCTGATTGTATTTCTGAAGAGATTTTAAAATTCATATTTAAATTTCATCGAATTTGAGAAGAAGCACTTGAAGCTAGCTATTCCCTTTTCCATTGAAACGACATACCTCAGACGACAACTGTTTTCAGATATTGTGTCACAAAATATACAATGTTGTAAATTTTAGATTGCAGTTATTTTGTTGGCTGTCGTCGCCACCGCATTGGCCGCTCCAACTTACGATTACAAGAAAGCCCAGTATCCTTCTTACCAAGAAAAAGAAAACTATAACTACGTAAGTCTTTCTATCTCTTACGACTTGTATATGCTTTCGACGGTTTTTAATATGCAGCCAATAAAATAATAAAAATAACTCGTTATTGTTTGTTTGAATTTTTACAGGGCCCCGTAGAATATTACTACAACTACGCTGTGAAGGATGACTACTCCTACGTTGACTTTGGTGCTAAGGAGAACCGAAAGGGAGACTACACCGATGGATCGTACTACGTTGCCCTCCCCGACGGCCGTATTCAGTACGTCAACTACTACGTCGACGGTTATTCCGGCTATGTCGCCGAAGTCAGGTACGAGGGTGAGGCCAAGTACGCTGACAATTACAACAAAAAGGAATACAACGCCTACGAGAAAGACTACGCCGGTCAGTCTTACGACCCCTACAAGGTCAAAAAGCAATACACTAAGGACTATCCTTATTAAATGTGAGCACTCGCAAAGAGCAAAGAAAACTGAGCTCGCTACGTATGTGTTGTTCAAATGTTGAAAGAACTGGAGCAACCAATGAATTCTGCAATGTATAGAGTATTTAAAAAGATAAATATAACCTCCCATAGCCAAAACTGCTTGATGACTCATTGTTGATTCATTCACACGGTTGAGACGTGCCGTCGGGAACTTTTCCCCTAGGCCATGTACATTCTGCTTTTTGGTCTGTAAACCGAAACGGAAGTTTTAGTTCCTTTCATGCATTCATGTTCGGCGTCGGCATCATAGGAAGCAAGTAAGCAACGCCAAATTCGACGAACAGGAATCTCGCTACAATCTGACGCTTCTTTGATTTTTATTTGATTTTAATGAATAACCCGAGGGAATTAATCGTTCAGTGGAAGACGCTTGATTGAAGCGGTTCGATTGCACTGTCATAACCGTCTTTTTACAATATACTAGATCGCACTCGGGGAGGAGGGGGAGGGGGTATTAAATCTCGAAGCTGTAGACTAGTCATAGCTACATTAGCTAGCGAAGCATACTGGAGCGAAAAGTCTATAAAACGCGTAACCTTCGGCGGTAATAGCGGTCGGTTAATTACATACCCTGCCATACTCCTACCATTCCAACCAAGCTGACTGTTTCGTGAATCGTGACGTAACGAAGAGTGAAGTTCGAATGTTTTTTGTTTCATAATGGCGACTATATTTCATTAAGGAATTGTTATTTCACTTGTACATAAGCGTACAAATGTATGAGAATAAAAAAAATGTCGGTGCCATGGTCTCCTCACGCCATCCTCGCCCACTAGGAGCTCGACAGAATCATGGAATATGGCACCGTCCTCATCACATTTAAGGAGAAGACTAATTTACTACAATCAGGCTGGGAATAGGTCACATTAATGTAACTCCCGTGCCACAAGGCTCCAATATCCCGAGGAGAGTATTGGAACAACCGTAGATAATGGCGGCACCGGGTATCGAACCACAGACTTTTTATCCCACAGTCAAGAGTTTAGTCAGTGTGCCACTGACGACTTGTTGAGTTAGTTTGTAGATAATGAAATCACTATCGATGTTAACCTCAACTTTGCCTATTTAAAAACGGATGGATGACTATCCTTTGAATAAATAAATTATAACTTTTCAACTGAATAAATTTTAAAAGTCAAAGCCGTTGTTTAATGCATTGGTACTCCAAGCTGGAACGCCATACATAACGTTTAACGATAAGAAATAGCAAGACAAAGAAAAAAACAACGAAAATTACAGCAAAAGGCGATGAATTACTTAAAACGTCAACCAGATTGTAACATGGAGATGAGACACTGGAAATTCTTCATTCCCATAGTCCACATGAAACGATTCAATTTGTATTCCCGGTAATAAGATTGGAAATGGTGGCGGTGTGAAAAAGAACTGTTTCCAGTAGTCGACTTTTGATCTCGCTTTTGATTCCAACAGAAAAAGGCAGAGCTGTCGAACTTGTGATACAATGGCACTCCGACCTTCACGATGCTTTTCAACAAGATATCGTCATGTTTCAACCGAATTCCAGATTTCTTGTCCAACTTCCGACTGTAAACGGACATAATCGAGTCGAACATGTAAAGTTGCGACGGTGGTCGCGGTGCGGGTACATCCGCAACGAAAATGGCCAAATTCAAATCGTAGATAACTCCTCTGTCTTTGACGAGAATAAGTTCCAATTGTTTTTGACTCACGTTCGGGTCTTCTGTGTCTATGCCACCAGGATCGGGTGTGTCGATAATTGTGAGGGAATACGGAACATGGAATCCTTCCACGTGATTGATATTGATGTTGTAGAAAGTGACCTGATTGCTGTTGACTTTCTCGGTTGTACTGATCAGCTGGAAACGGAAACTGTCAAGCCAACTGACACCGAAGAGGTAGTTTACAAACCCGTTAATCAACATCGACTTCATGGACGTATCTGCCACTCCTTGTATCATGATCGTTTTGTTTGGCTTTTGATCGTCGGCTTCCCCAAACACGTAATGGACGGTTTTTGCATCCAAACTGGAAGATTGTTTTAGTGGAACAGCGTAGAGGTCCAGTCCGTTTTCGCCGTTGATCTTTTCGCAACGTTTCACCATCTCTTCGGCGAAGCGGACGCCTTTGGTCTTCAGTGTAGTCAACTGCAGAGTTTTGCTGGGCACGCTCGTCCCTTGTCCGTCTTCCGAGACGGCGACAATGTTGACAAAATATGTCGCACCCGGCTGAAGCTTTTCCAGACGGCAGCCAATGTTGCTGGGTCCAACTCCAAGGGATTGAGCAGGTGATTGGCCGGTCTGCCAGTAACGAACTTGATAGGAGAATGACAGAACACCATCATACATTGTTGGCGACCAGACGAGTTCAGCCGTACTATCAGTCACTGATTCGACTTCCAGGCAAGTTGGAGATTCAAAAGAAGTTTCATTATCAATTTGGGAGGTCTTTATCGATGGTAATGGCCCACTTTCGACTCCTTCGCGAGCTCCTTTGTCATCTGGACTATGAGGACGGAAATGTTTTCGGACCGCATGATTTGTTTTCGTTGTGTCTATTTTGTTTTCATCGTAAGGCAGACGTGCCGTCTGAAAAGAGATGAACTCGCTACGGCCAATGCAGGTATCGGTCGCTACACGAATCTCCATCGGAGATCCAGGCTCAAAGTCAATTGTCGTTTTAGTCTCGAACGACTTCGTCTTGTGCTGCTTCCAGGGTTCGTCAAGATTGTCTGTCGATCGGTATTCGATCAAAAAATAGTAAGGATAGCCGGGATTTTCGTACTCCCACTCCAGATAGAGAGAGAGAGCAGATTTGGTCTGCAGGATTTTCAACTTCACTGGCGGGGCGGGCAGTTTCCTCAAATTGTCCTTTAAGAGTTGCCCCCCTTTGTAGATGGAATAATGGCACCGAAATTCCTTGCGCTTTTCACCAGGCGTGACGATAAATTCGATTGGATTCTTGAAATAATTCTTATTCCTTTTCACGTGATCGTCCATTTCAAGCATTTTGTCCAGCACTTGTTTACTTCTGCGTTGTCCGATGACTTGAGAAAGTTCCCCGCCTGATGTAATCCCGGCGCATTCTCGCATTGCTTTAAGGATTCCATCTACCCAATTGGGAAATTCTGGAACGAACAAGATCACATGGAACTCTTCTTTGGACGATCTAACCAGATTTTCTTTGAGTCGGCACTGACTCATAACAGTGATTTCACCCACTGGAGTCATTTCTTCCAACAACTTCCTCACACTGGATGATGTGATCGGTACAGAAGATCTTCTAGTCGACAACTTTCTCCGAAGTATATCTAAATATGAAACACTGACGTTAGGTCTGTCGAATGACATGTTTAAAATAGCCTATAGTAGTAGCTAGCTTATAGTAGGCTAGTCTACACTATTAGTGAACCATTCTTACCTGTCAGAAGCGGAACGTGTTCGTAAAAGTGTTGATTCATGATTGAAGCAAATAAAAGAACAAACTAACTGATGCTGTTTCTTAAAAACTAGAGGCCACGACTTTGAAATTAATTCGACTGTTGGATTCTCTTCGCATGAGAAACGTTAATTAAACGAATGAAAATTCGTATGTTCATCGTTGGTTTCCTTTTAAAATTCTTTCGCTTAATGTTTCCTCTATAAGGGAGAAGAGGGGGTTCGAAATTTAATGTCGAGACGAGGTGTAGAGTAGGCTTACTAGGGGCCTAGTCTTTGTCAAACGAATCGCCCAGTAATTAAGTAAATCGATTTATTTCTTTTATTCGAACATTTCTTCGTGTTTTGCATCTACTTTACAACATTAATACTGATCAAACCGATTATATCTGATATGAAATGAGACTTTGATTGATCTCCTTTTGGTTATTTAGTATCATTTCACTTATTTACTCACAGCGCTGATGGTTCAAAGGAAGAATGCTCGCCTCCCACGCGCGGGATCCGGGTTCGATTCCCGGTCAATGCAGTCGTTCATGCGAAAAAAGACCATGTCAATAATATTTTTTGGTGGACGTTAACGATGCATCAGTTGTAACTTTGCTATGGATCGAGAAAAACCACTACAACTACACTTGTTGTTTCAAAAGAGTTGGTCAATTGGCCAGACAGATTAAAATTCGGTAACAGAAAGGCTTCAGCCAGAAATCTGATTTCGATTGAAAATTAAAACATGAAAGAGCCGCAAAAAGGAAGGCGGATGCATCAATCTCTTTAGTAGGCCTAAGACTAACGAATTCTGGTCAACTTAAACCACCTTACGAGATGATCGTATGCATCACTTTTGGTTTGTGTTTGCTTATATGTTCGCCCAAAATATTGGAATTTCATTTTAAATGTTACCAACCGGTTAACAATTTAAGAGCGTTCCATTTTCGCATCAGAGTCAAAATACAATACATATTCACAATAAGTATCTGTTTCCGCCTTTGACAAGGTTTTCTACAGATGATCTCACTAACTAAACTTATCGTGATTAATTCAAAAGGACTTCAGTAGTACCGTTTAACAGATATAAATGAGTTATTCCGTCTTATTCGTTCGATAGAGCCCTCAGTTACATCTGTCGAACAGTTAATCTACGGCGAAAAAAGTTTTATACGGCGAAGCTAGCTAGGATCATTTTGTTGTGAACTCGCCGTCAAAAATACAAAAACAAAGACTGGTTTTAAGTCTGATGATGTACCACCAGCATGATGCAAAAATAGCTATACGCTACGTAGTGCTATAGTGGACTTCAATTCAAAGTTTAATTATGTTAATTCGATTATTTTCTAGGTACCTTTACAATGATGTACTGTTTCATGCGGGTTTTGGATCGCATCCTACTTCCGTCGGCTTCGAATCCGGAGGCTCTCTTCTCGAAATACATTTGAACGGCTCCGACTACGGTGCCTCTCTTCCAGCATAATAGCCAACGAAACCGACGCTCAGCGATTAGGATTGTACAGTACGCGAGGAACGAAACAGGACTGCAAGGGGCACCGAAACCCTCTACATCAAAATAAAAATCAACGAATCAGGACTGGCAGCTTTTTTTGTTGGCGAACATTTCTTTCATAGAGATCTTTATTAGGGGACCAAGAAAACCGAATTCGATCGAAATGATAAACCAAAACAAAAGTGACATAACAAAACTTGGTTTCACTTATTATTGAATGACACATTTCGGTTTCGGCTAGTGATTTTGGGCACAAAAAAGCTTCCTGTTTCACTTCATTCATCGGGGTAGGGTGGGCTTCTAGTGCAGCTGTTGTGGTAGTGATAGGAGTATAGGACAATTGCTGCTGATTGTTCCGCTGTCTTTTGTTGAGCTTCTAGCTATTCCATTATTTTTATCAGAGAGAGATGGGGCGAATAAGTGATAACGGCAGACAACGGCGCCAACTTGGGGTTTTCTTCCACCTTCACCCAAATATAAAATCACCGTAGCCGTTGGCCAAGGGTTTGTGCTGAAAACTGGAAACTGCTGATGGAAACTGAAACAGAGGCAGAACCCATTTTCGGCTAGAGAATTAACTCTAATTAGGTTACATTTTCGCCAAATTGAGTAAATCGCGACGATAACACTTACTTTAACTCGTAATTCCAACCAAATGGCAGCTTCGTTACTATTAACCGGTCGGAAGAAAATTTTTTTGTCCGTGTTTTGTCTACAGAACTGAAAATCTGAAACCAAATAAGAAAATACCAATTAAGTTGAACATTTTTTAGTCACAGTTTTAGTTTACAGCATCTGAAAAAGCTTTTTCAGATGCCTCTGAGCCACACATCTCTGACCCGCACCTGGTACAAGATTTACTCTACATGAATAGTACAATTCGTTGAAAGTGTAGATGCAGTTTTTCAAACTGTTTACAAACACATTTCAATTCAAGTTCAGTATAATAGACTACAATTTGTCATCAATAATTGAATAGTTTTTCATACACAAACTTGGGCTTCCTACATTAAAACAAATGTATACATTTCATAACCAATGCAACTTATTAACCGGGATGGCGCAGTGGTTAGAGTACTCTGTACTCTACCATGAGTTAAGCACGTCGTCCCTTCTAAGGGGCATGATATTACGAGCTCTTTGGTTTCCGAGCTATAAACCCATTGTCCCGGTTTTTTTTACAGATACAGTTGTGAGTCATGTGTGATAGGTCATCAATGCAATTACAACTTTTTGAAAAATTCGAAATTGTGTGCAATATTACTGAAAGAATAATCCGTGTTTTTAGCACAATATAGCAATGGTATGGTATAAATTGTCACTTCACACTTGAGACAAGTTTGACAGTTGGACTTGAAAAATAGGCCCTTGTTGCCGGGTCGGACTAGCACTGACTTTAGAAATCCTGAAACAATAGAAAAAAAACGATCGAAAATGTAATTATGCAACTTAAAATGCTTGTGTGGGTTTATTCTTTCACAAAAAGTCTTTATTGAATTATTTAATTCAATAAAAAGTTTTCTTATTCGGGGAATCGAACCCGAGACCCCCCGCTTGAGGGCGCCGCTGTCGTTTCAATAAATGTACGAGGTGGGAAAATTCGAAATGAATGTAATGAAATAAGGAAAAAATGCAACTCTCGGAATCCCTTGCACTACCCGTTGAGTTGATAAATCGAAATTAAGCCTTTTATCCATCGTCAATAATTTAAAAAATCAAAACCAAAGTCGAAAATAATAAATAATAGACGGTGTTGTGCCTATGCTGTCATTATCTGTGTTCCGTTAGGTTCACAGATCATCGAGAATCCGAGTAGCAGTGCCAAGCCGCTTTTAACCGCCAATTCCCGACGGGTGACACACGTCACCTTAACCACATAGCCATCACCGTCATTAGTAATGTAAAAATTAAAGTATGTCTATCCTGTTGCAGCAACCAAACTTCAACTCCCTCTGCAATGGCTCATAAGCTTAATGAAAACGGGATAAATAGACCCAAATCAAGTAATTGGCGATCGAAAACGCTTGAACTTGGTTTTAAAATATAATTCGGGTTTTTAGTGCACACCATAAAAATTCTCTATAGAAATATTTGTCTAATTAAGTCGAATGCCGTGTGCCCCTATATCATATAATATGTCCATCACTACTTTTATCTCTAAATCTGACTAGTTTTATGTAAATCTAGTTTAAGGAAATGAAACAAAACAACCTTATTTGACTTTTCAAAAATATGATTCGAGTTTTTTTGCACAGTAAAACAGTTTTCTCCAGAAATATTTGTCTAATTAATTCAAATGCTGTGCTGAGTGTGCTGTCCGTATAAAACAGAAAACACTCTGAGACTTTCAAAATCCTAAAACAATACAAAATAACAACCGAAAATGTAAATAAGCAAGTTAAAATGCTTCCGAGAGTTTATTCTTTCAGTAAAACCTTTATTGAATCAATAAAAAGTTTTCACTTTCACGGAATCGAACCCGAGACCCCCCGCTTGAGGGCGCCGCTGTCGTTTCACCGAATTTTTCGGTTTGAATTTGAAAGCCTGCAAAAAAAGGTTTATTTACATGTCTTTAAAAAACTTTAAAAAATGTGGTTTTTCAAGCCATTTGTTAACCTGAATCTACCTAGCACGGTTTACAGGAACAGCAAGTTCTTTAGACTTAATTTCTCTTTTGTTGTCATTTTGGAACATTCCATAATGTGTTATTTATTTATTTCTCTTTGGTAATAAGGACACATCTTATTTTTGCATTTTAGGTAACTTGTTTGATTTGCTGAGACGCAGCTGTTTGAATTTTCCTAACCGTCAGATCATCAGAACAAATTTGCCGCCGACTTGGTTGGGGATGGCAAACATCGCCCGGAATAGTTTCCGTAAGCCGGAATTGTTTTTGCGTTTTTTGTATTTCATTTAAGTGTCTCACCAGATAACTTTTACTGTTTCATTTTTTCACAGTTCCGGTGACTAAGAAGCTGTTAAAAGGATTTTACTCAGGTGACAGCTGTCGTCTTAGTCAACTGAGCAGACTAGTAGTTGAAATTCCGCAATACAGCTCGGAGTGCAGCATCAACAGTACCAGCACCACCAACTTCTGTTCACCTCGTAAGCTTCACCTTGTTTCTGTGTTTCGTTCCAGATTATAAGAGCCTTTGATTTTAAATTCCTACGCAGTTGACCCCGATCGAATCCTCAGTACCAGCTTTTTTGACAGCCTCACGGTTTGACTCGCGGTTTGACCCAAATTCCTACCGTCAACTTTCGGAAATACTGAAAATCGTCGGGCTGTCTCGTTACTCTGGTAATCATTCACTGACCTTATGGCGCGAGACGTGGCGCGCGTTTTTAAAATCCGCGATTCCTGTTTATTTCTTCGATTCCAGACCTTTTCTTAAGGAACGAAGTTGACATGGTCATGCTGACGACTTTAAATGACGAGGATTTGATATGCATTCTCTTTAGTTTTAATTGGAATGTCTGTTTTTTTCTGTTTTGATTTTTTCCAGGAATATTTTGCTTCTTTTTTTGTAACCCCATATCTTGTTGTCCCATTGTATAAATGACCAACTTACTCTCGATGACCAATGCTCATTACAAGACAATCGAGATGTAAAACATTTGTTAATTATTTTACATTAGTCTCCTCTATGTGCTAAAGTGCTACGCGCCAACGCGCGTATTTTACGCTCAAAACCAGCGTCTTTTCAATCAACAACACAATCCATAAATGACACGAGACGTTGCAAGCAATTAATGAAATTGAGTAATGATGGCGTACCAGGAAGGCAACAGTGAGAACAAGGTAGAACGAATAGAATCAAGGCGACAGAAAATGAGCAAATTATTCATCACTGCTCGAGCGATCTCGGCTAAAGCTATGTCCCCATCACTATCAGTTTTTAAAAATTGCCAGATCTTTTGACACAAACCTACGCGTCGTCTTACTGTGCCACCGTAAAAAAAAGATCATGGAAGTCTTCGAATTGATATTGAATGAACTACGTTGAAAACAACACGAGCACTGGGGCCAAGTGGACAAGCACATTGAAAGGCGGCTTACATCTCTAACTCACTGGGCTGTTCTGTGACGTTGGCGACTTGCCGTTTTGACGTGACATTAGTTTTATTTAAAGGATTTTAAACAAGGAACCGAGCATTTTGAGCGTTTTCAGACCTCTGATGGTAATGTTCAGATGAAAACATATTGTGTTTGAAGACCTGCTGAATCTCTATGAACCAGATTAACTCGGTATTCTTTAAGAATTACGATGCACATTCATTTTAACGGTAATCCCATTGACAATAAAATAGTTCTGTCAGAAGTGGGATTTGAACTCACGCCCTCAATTGAGGACCAGAATTCTTCATTCCGCTAAACACGGCAAGTTTTCACGCTTGAGTCTGGCGCCTTAGACCGCTCGGCCATCCTGACATGTAAACATGTATGTTTCACAGCTTTGTATTGAATTGAATCCCCGTACGAAAAAAAGTTGGTTAATCACGTGACAAATCGTGTGAAAATCATGATTTATCGCTCCTTCGTCTCATGGAAAATTATATCATAGATTTACATAAGACATATTTTGAAGAGTCATGAAGTAAATCATTTACCATATGATATATTTTGCTATTTCTTTTCTATTGTCACAATTGTTGACTTCGACTTTCAAGATAATTTCATGAATGCGGGACTCGAACTCTGGTCCGTCGTCTGCAGAGCCGTCATGAAAACGCCAAACAGCAGACGGAATTTGCAGACGACGAACTAATTAAATGAAATTTACAGAGGTAGCAGGCACTGTTAGTTCGTCTCGCCCAGCAGAAAATAAAACGAGATCCTGAGAACTACTAGATCCTGCAGAATGGTAAAACTTTATCCGTCACCTCGTCAACGTCCTCTAAGATATCAATGATCAATCCCAACCACCACTGCTGCTCATATTCAACAGCTACACAATTGTTAAATTCCAAAACATTACAAGAAATGGGGCTGTACAATGGAGGAACAACAGTAAATATTTGTCGGGGCAATTTACTTTCTGGCTTACAGGGAACAGACCACCTAATTCTACTGGCTTTTTAGTTGGCCGGTAGCAAAGCAATGTTCGAGTACCAGGAATCGCCACGGCGCGTTTCAGTCGTCGTTCCAATTTTTTACTCCAATCATTTATATCAGCAGTAGAAACATACAGAAATACGATGGCAGGAATAGCCTTATTGAGCCCACTCAAATAAATCGAAGGGGGTCAGCATTTGACTCGTAAAATGGCGCCGCTTTGCTTCCAGTCTTGTCAATTTTCTTACAGCCCCACTCACTCCATCAGCTACATTTTTTCTATGGCCACTTCCAGAAAAAAAAACCACTTAGCAGTAAGGCCATTGAAGTCAAGTTAGAAGAAAGAAAGGTTGGCAAAATCGTAAGGATTTTTATAGGGAGCCGGACCACCATCACTAAAAAACAAAAGAGTGTGAACCGTGATAAGGGTTTTCAGTTTCGGAACTAACGGAAAGACCTGAATGAAGGCAGACTGTGCAACATGCGATAAGTAATCACTAATGAAACAAAAACTTTTGTGTGAAAGAATTCTGCTACTATCAAGAAAATAGATTACAACATTCTGCAGCGTCGCCTGTTGGCCACTCCTGTGATGACACTGGACTTTATCTTGAATTAACAAAGTTAAGTTTTCCGCAAAGTTCAAAAGAACCAGACATTTTCCTTCTTTCAGGCCTTCCTTCAAGTCTTTAAAGTATTTGCCTTGTTCTTCAGACACGAAGTGGTGTCGGTAAAGTTTCTGCAATGTTGGTGATAGATTTTCCCAAATTATACCATATCAGCTTGATCGATAACATTTTTCATTAAGGTTTGCCCTCTTTAGAAACCCATTCTGAGTACGTAATTTCAGATCTACTAGAGAATGAAGATATTCAATTAGATCGTTTCTATCAGGGCAATTCTTGCAGTGCTGATCAGTCTCGTTTTGATAGTGCACGCAGCTTCCGTTGCTAAGAGAGCAAACGAGTTTGGCCAACATATCTCTGTACTTATAAGGGAAGGATTCAAGGCGACAAACATCAATTTTGGGTTCTCATGTTGGATCAAACGCAGACGTTCAAACAAGTAAGTGTTTGGGATGTTACATACCATCTGGTGGAAGAGAGCAAAGTTTGACCATTCCTATTTTTATCTAAATACACACCATTTTGTAGAGAAATCAATTCTCTATCATTCTTCGTAAAAATTTAAATTGTATGTTACATAGATTGGCTGTAATTCAAGAATTAATCAAGAAGTAATTTGGAATTAACCGCGGGGTAAAGTTGGACTGCAGAAAGCATAGGGGAAGTAAGCTCCGCCCCCTTCAAATGCGGTGTTCTTATCTAAAATTGTAGTTTTTTCCCATGTAAGAAATTCTACTCATTTTTTTGAGTTACGGACTTACGGTTACCAAATTGGGATTGTGATATAAGTACGTCATAAGCAACGTTCTTAAATATTTTCTAAAATAGAAAAGGCATCCAGATATTATCTGAAAAGAATTCAATCTAAGTTTATACATGCTTATTGTTTTTTCATCCATTTTTTTGGCATTTTTGTATCCTCCCTTATTGACCCTGTCGAACTTGGTACAGGCGTCTGTCCAGTTTGACCCCAGGCCGAGCAGAAATCCCCAGACCCCAGGCGTATCAATAGTATCCAGGAAACTCTGAAAATGTAGTGATTCCATGACGGTTGAAAATATTTGATGTAGCCTCTTACAGCGGTTAGAATGTTTGCTGGATATAAGTCCATTTAGTGATCCGTCAGCTAGTACTCCTGTTTCTGCGAGTACGAAGGAACCGCCTGATTCATAAAAAAACTTTCCAAGAGCTTTCAAGCGAATTCCATCCCACCCACATCGGCGTCATATTGATTCCGAGCGCCATTGATGCCATCCAAACAAGGTCCAAAGTCCTTATCTCATTTAAATTTGGCGGATCGTTTTTACGGCGAGGGTCATCCAGCGGCACCATTGAAGATGATTCCATTCTCGGCTTCTTTCTATAAGGTTCAATGTCGGTTCCAGATGATTCATATTGTCGGCGGCGGCGACCTCGACGACGAACGGATTCTGTTGTTACCGGACGATCCAAAGAAAAATTTGTTTCCGTTTCCTCTTCTTCTATTTCTTGATAGACGATTCCATTGGTGTCGTGCAGAGTATTTTCCCGTCAATGGTATCGACGAAACGGTCATAATTGTCAAACGCGCAACCAACCTTCAAGTTTGGCTTCAGTTTTAATCCATGTGGAGTTGATCGCAAGTCGGAGGAAACGGCAAAAGTGAGCTCGGTTTCCAAAGATTCAACACTCGTGTAGCTCACACAATGCCCAAACCTAAATGGTCAGCAAGGATGACAAAACATGAGAAATTTAGTTTTCCAAACCATTCAACACAACAAAATTTACCTATTGAGGATTTCCAACATTTTTTTGCATCCCGTAAGTGATTTTACGGCCATCCCAAGCTCTAGGTGTTTTCCCGACACTTTGCGTCCATTGGTGGCCGCGTAAACTATGTCTTTTGCAATTGAATCAATCCTGACTTTCTTTGTATTGCATGGGGTATTGTTTTCATCTGGTCCGTGAATAAGCATGGTCAAAAATTCCGTAAGAAGAGCCGGAACTTCTATTTCTCCGTGAATGACATCTTCAACCGTAGGTTGCATTGGGAGAGGAGTTTTCTTTGCATCTTTGATTTCCGTGCGAAGAATCTGTGCTAAATCACGCATCTGGCAGTCTACCTAAGGACGTAAAGTTAGTTTTAGTGGTACTAATAACTACTTTTAGAAAAATAATACGTACTTCGCGATTATTGTCGAAGAAACTTTTTATTGCTTCTTCCGAGTTCATTTAATCTTTATAGATTATCTTGCTAGCTTTGCCGTTGGAAATAATCTTGACTTTTTCTCCAAAATGAGCAATAAGTTTTCTCTCAAGATGTTGAATTTTGAATCCAGTAATGCTATCACGCTGACCACCGTTATCGATGACAAGTCTGATATAACGATTCTTCACATTATTAAAACCGAGGACTTCTTCGCGTATTAGAATGTTGCTGTTGATATATTCACAGATAATTAAAAACGCTGCTTTGTGAGCACTTCTCGATTTCGCCAAGTCCAGGCTTCAATGTGGTTTTACTCTTCAATTTGACACACAAACGCGCCTTCTCGTGGTATCTATTCCGACACAAACGATGATAACGGACTTCTTGTGCGATAAAATCATCATCAACGATTCTTCCAATAAGGTTTACATCATTCAAAATTGCAGCTTCTTTCCGAATACCATTTTCCAAGTCCTTGGTCATGCACTTCCGTAATGGCTCTCTCTTGCCTTTTATTTTATTTGTTTCTGGTGACAGAACAAACATTTCGAATCGAACAAAACTGAATTTGATGCTTGAGATTTGTTTCTATCTGAACGCCGAACTTTACTTGGTTTATCTTTCTTAATTATTGTTTCAATTGGAGGGTGTTCTTTCTTATTGTTTATCGAATAGGCAGTGAATTGTTTGTAGCACGAAGGGTGATACCCTGAATTGTCAACAGCTGAAGGAAGCAAGATTTTGGCATATTTACTGTTCTTTTGATGAACTGTTCTGAGCTGATGTATATCATGGCATTTCTTTAGGGTTGATTCAGTGAAACCAACTATTTTACTTCCTGACTGAACTCCCCCACAGTGTAGCACACATTCTCGTGCACATTCTTAAAATTGAAAACGAACTTACAAATTGCTACACGAAACAACTTTTTATATTTACACTTACCTTGTGAATCTCTTTCTGAAGCCATTTATTCATTTAATTTTACTAAAGAGCACTGATTAAATGTACATTACACTGATTACACTGAACACATCAGCTAAACTTGCAGGGAAATGCTGCCTACTACTGCTGAGTCACTCGCAAAATGCCCTCGGGGATAAAGGGGAATTAAAATTCGCGTACGAAAACGACGTCTGATTTGCCAATCGGCCCAAAGAACTGCGTCAGATTTAAGTTTTTCTGGACCAGAATTTAATGACGAATCGTTTGATATATAGTTTATGGATGAATGTAATAACCACAAATATGGCCTTTTTTTGGTCAAAGAAATCTGTCTGATTTTTTATAACGCCCATCTGATGCTGTCAGAATTATTATTGCATGCAAAGAAATATCGACCTTATCTATTTTATTAAATTAACAAGAGTGAATATTGTCATAACTTTTTCGACAACATTTCGCGACGCCGACGCCGACGCCAGCGCCAAACGGCCCCCCTCCGGCGCATAAGACTTGACATTATTTGGACCTCATGGTTTGTACTGATCATTGAACAGGTCAAACTAAATAAAGTCGATGAGGTCCATTTTTCGGATGGGCTCCCGGACTATAGATATACATTTCGTCCCGTTGCGGAGATGTTAAAAATTATACGTTGCAACAGATGGCCCGAGATGTAAAATGTACCATCATTCCGTTTGTCTATTCTGAGTCGAAAATACGTCAAAAACTTTTAAGCAACTACCGTCAACTCGACAAATCTTTTTCTGACAAAGCCGTGACTAGTAATTTGAACAAATTATGTTAATGCATAGTAGTCGCCACTGCAGAGACAACAATTTCATTCAAACAAATTGATGGTAAGGGGATTCATAGAGGTTTTCAAGAGTAAGAAATCGCCTACCAATTATATGCACCTGTCCAAATGAAACCTACAATGTTTTCTATGACAACTACCTTTTTACCGTCTAAAAACACTGTATTATTTGAACGATTTTTTGTCAGCGTCCTTCATCTATTATCTTCATATATTTCAACGTTTTAAACTGCTCTACTTGAGCAAAAGGGTGGATCAATTGAATAAAAAAAATCAAGTGCCCCTCGGTTCGTCAATCGGATTTCAACAACCAACACGCCCATCTCTGGAAACTTTCGGCAACCGTTCGACTGAACACACTCATCAGCAGAAAAGTTGACATTTCTAAAATGCAAAAACACTATTATACTTACGATAATTACTTGAGATTCGCAGCGCGACAATTCCTACGCGATCCAAGTACGAATTGTTCAAGAATTTCAAAAAATCTCAGAACGTCAGATTTGACCAAGACGTCAGGCTATTGGCGATGAACAAAAAATTGAAGCAATGTAAACCCAACAGGGACGCACTACTAAAAGCTGAATATGAGCTTCCCGTTACATCGATTGAACAGCTAGTCCTATTGGAGGTGCGAATCAGGGATAACGACCAATATTATCAATTGGTATACTTTCATTTCAATGGTGTTAAAACTTTTTGTTTAACTTAATTAAACTTATTTTATACAGGTGGGTCTAATCTAAACTGTTGATCCACGTCTGGATTTGTAGTGCGTGCGCGGGACAAAGTGATGAACACAAACGTGAAGGCCCAATGGAATTAGCTTGGACGGCCACGGCTTGGAGTTCAAAACACGGACTTGAGAAATGACTTGTTACGAAAGCTATTTTCCCTAAGATATGTTTTTTACATTCTAGTTTATTTTTGTGTTGAAGGAATCCGCAGTACTGCACAGTATCGACTCGCATCAGACTCCGAATTATAAGTTGAAACACAAAAAAATGTTAAACATGCGCCAGCTATCGCGAGACGAGACGCTGCTACTGCTGCTGCCGCTGCTGCCGCCGCTGCATCTTTCGCCGCTGCCGCTAACGCTAACGGAGATGGTGGTCGTCGTGCTGGCCCTGGTGTTGCCCCCACTGATGGTGCTGGTGCTGGCACCGGTAACGTCCCTGGTGTCGGTGGTGGGCCTGGATAAATGATATAGCCCACTTGAATATGTTGAATATGCCTAAATCGAAATGGTTATGTTCCGCATCGTTTTCCCGTAGTAGGTTGGAGCTTAAACGACATACAAGAGAAGCGGTTGTTGTGTCGGAGTTTCAACTCAACTTCGTTCAGAATTTCGCCTCCAGGTTGACACAATCGTATTATTGTTCGAGCCATGCACAAACAAGCGCTAATGCAGAACCATGTGGTGTGCCAGCGATACCGACGACGATATCAACGATATCGAGATCCAAGAGATTTCCGGATTTCGTCAACACAATTTAACTTTGTATTATGTATTTTCTTAAACATGAGGCGATTTAAATCGCTTTAAAATACACAGATTTCCTTTTCTGTCCTGCATACTGTTTTTATTAGAATAATTGTGTTAAGATAGTTATATTGGCGTTAATTGAAGCGTTAAATAAGATAACTATTATGGAGTTAATTAAAAAGCAATTATTTATATACGAGGCTTATAAATAATGCTAGAAGAACCAATAGCATTTTTTCCCATTCTTCGTCACGCAAATGACGACAATTGGATTGGACATAGACCCTTAAGTCCAAAATACGTTGAAGGGTTATCTTATCTCCATGCTACCTCTATTTTTTACGTCAGCAGGACGCGACATTTGGGTGTTCAAGCTACATATACTACGTAACAAGTGGATATCCACACGTCACATTTGAATGTCATGAGTCTGTACGGACGACGTAAGTGTGCTGGCAGAAACGTAAAAACATACCTAGTTCTGCTGTTCTCTTCATAAAAATTAACGACAGGTACGACGTCTGCATCGCTGAGTTTCCGCCCTGAATCTTTAGCATTCAGTTTGGGCAAAATGTCTACTTCTTATCTCAAACGCATGGCTTCTCTAGCTAAGTAGACAGAGCAATTCATCTCTAACATTATCCTCCCACGGTTCCTTGAAATTGGTAGCAAAGTGAGAAGCTGCTTTCGTTCACTGAAGTTTTTTGATTCTTCAAATTTAGACTTGATTGATGTCGACAATTCTTTCAATATGTTCGACAAGTTTCGTAGTCATCAGCTGTTTGTTTGGTGATTATGAACTATTCTTTCGGAATTTTGTAGGCAACCAAAACTTGTTCAGCTAATGAAGGGATGATTTTGTTCATTGGTTTATCGCAACAGCATAGCGCTGCTCGGAGCTTAATCATGTGTTTGATAGGACCGGGGATCTTCCAAGATACGTAGCTGCATGACTCAGAACTTTGTTAAAAAGTTGTTTTCTGAAGCTCTTAGGAGTCTGTAAACTCAATATCGTCGTCAACCTGTGGTGCTTGGGGAGAACTGGCGTCCAGAACGGACTTAAATTTAAATACGTAACATTTGCATACAGGACAAATGTAGCTCCCAGGTTTAAAATTTGGTACACATTTGGCTAAAGGGCAAAATCCAATTATATTCTATTTGCAACACCTTCAGCTGTATCAAATTCCACAAAAAATCACTAAAGTAACTTAAAATTATGCTAGTTTGTTCATCTTTTCGAATAATTTCATGAAGCAAAAAAGGGTTGTAACATCTCTCTTTTTGAACTCCATAAAAATAAAATTCGTTATTGATGGAAAAGAAGTGCTGGTGAAACGGGTAAACGTCAGAAATTGAGTCAAGATTCAATCCACTACGAAACAATAATAGGTCTTTTTCCAGCTCTGACAATTCCGAAATGTCTTTCGTACGTAATAAAACATCTTTTCACTCTTCCTTTCAGTGAATTGCAATCGCTTTAATTGAGAAGCCGAGCCACAGAAACAATCGTTTCACACATTTTAGCAAAACAACAGACATAAATTCCAAGGATTTTGCCGCATCAAATTCCGTAAGAAAACGGGAAAACCCGAACAGGCTACTATATACGGTTCAACATAAGATTACGCCAAAACGAAGAAAATTACTATCGTGAATTTTTTTTGTTTTAGTTAAGATAATAATCTATGTTCCCTGCAAAAATGGAAAAATCCATTCAGTTGGTCAGACCGATTCTTTGAAGAATAATTTGATTAACATTATCTTGATTTTTATTATGCTATTAAGTTAATGTTTTCTAACTATTTTACAAATTACGCCGCCAAGGGGCTATTCAACCATTTTGCACGCGATTAGTCTAAAAAACCTAGTACTACGTACTCTTGTTGAAAAAATCTAACTTCGCTCATTAAAATGTACAGTCCACCAGAGGAGTACGGACGACCCCCCTTTTTGTGGTTTTAACACGGGAGCAAATGGGGGAGAAAAATTAGGCCCCCGGGCACATTTTTTGGGTGAATTTCGATAGAAAATAATTAGCAGCAAGTTCATGATGAGCTTTACGTATTTGTACATGCTATTTACGTATTTGTTTACGTATTTGGTCAGTCAGTTATAAAAAATAACTTTTGTTATTTTAAATAACTTTTGTTATTTTAAATAACTTTTTCATATTTTCTTTGCAATTTTTCAGATGTAATTGTGAATTTCCGGGCGACCATTGCCACGTACGGACACGGCTTGAGGAAATTACAATACAATACGTGATTCAAAACCAAACGCAACCTACATCGCCTGTCCCACCTAACGATGAGCTTTTCAAATTTTAACAGTGGCTTACTGCCTGCAAGAGATGAAGTTAAGTTTTACTTATCGAATAACTGGACAAAAATCATTCAATGCTCGACCCCATGAGATTCTTACAAATTTTGTTAGCAAATTTATTATGGCTTTGCCTTCCATCAGTACTCAGGTCAAGCGAACTGTTTAGTGTCACTAAATTGGCTATATGCTGATAAACCAAACATTAACAATTGGTATCGTGATGAAGTGAATTACCTGGTTTGTCACCAGCCGGTATATGAGCTTCAACCAAATCAAACTAGATGTAAAAAATGTTATGATAAAAAATTGCCCAAACATCGGTACATGGGCTATTTTTATTAAACCTACCAAAACTACCAGCACCAAGTTTTCTCCACTGCAATGTAAGTTACAAATCCTCGCAGAATCTGAAACTTTTTTCGCCAACCGATAGCTTTTTTACCCCAAAAAGTCGATATCGCACGACCAGGTGTGTGCCCCACCCAGTTGGTTTTTCGACAATATGTTGCATGTTTGTGCTTCACTTTGGCCCAGGAACTGCCTTACAGTGTCGGGGAAGTTCTGGGTTGAAACTCTACTCTGCTTTATCCTTAATATCCTGTTTTGCCGGGTATGGTAAAAGCATCAGTCTTCCAAGCTCTACGCATTACCACGTCAACCTCCAAGACGATATGCTTGAAGACCTGGAATGCTTGCCAGAATCATTGATAAGATGCTGCTTTGTCACTACCCTGGAGACCAAATGGTATTATACATGAGCCACAATTCCCACCTAACGGTTATACCCAATTTTCGTAAGTTTCCTTTATAAATAATGGATTCCTCATAATTTCATTATTATTTCATTGTGATTTGCAGATCATTTTCATTCAGTCCATCACATTGAAAAGTAAAAGCCAAGAAGAGCCGGTCTAATTCGCTGCTCCGACATGCTGAAAGCTCTTTTAGAAGGGATTGTTACATTCTTGGGCGAACATTCATCAGTCGGAGTAATTGCGTCAATGTTTTCTGAATTGAGAGGGCGTGTTAATTACAATACCCCTAGAAGGATGACACTAGGACAATGTTAAGTGGGCGCTGAAAAAAATTAAGTAAGGGTGCCACAACAGTTGCGTCAACAGTGCTTACTACGTTGCGTTACCGATTATCATACTTGCTTGATTGGTAGTTATTCATTTTCAAAATCCTTAAGAAACTTCAAACTTATAAATAATATATGTCTCTCAGCCAGAATTTATAGTAAATATATTTCCCCGATAGTACAACAACGTGTATGCAATTCGTAGTATAGATGATATTGGGTCTTGTATGGTGGGGAATAAGGGAGAAAGCGAAGCGGCTGGGGTTCAACGTTGTAAGGGTGTCACCCTCGCCGCCCCAAGGAGTGCTTGTCATAGTATACCCAATCCATGGTACTAACGCCCCCCCCCTTCTGCCTTTTATCAAGATTAGTACCACGACTGAGCATACTCCGAACAAGCACTCCCTGGGATGGCGAGGGGGACGTGGAACCCCAGCCGCTTCGCTTTCTCACTTACTCCCTCCATACCAAGACCCAATATCATCTAGGGTAAAGCTGTGAACTCCGGACACTTTTTGGCCGATAGGCTTCCTTATGGGAAACGTGTGCATTAAGAATCTTCAATTGTCGGACGTTTCCCATAAAAGTCGGACATTTCTGCATTTTTCGGACAGAGCTAATTTAAAAAAAATAATTATCTCATTCGATTCAGTTTTTGATTCTGAACACAATTGCCTATGACATCCCAGCCAAAAATGTACAATTGTGTACGATTGTGGTACCACTGTTTCACATAGTGAGTTATTAGGAAAACCATGGTAAAATCACCAATTTACCATTGTTTTCCTATGTAAACCATTGTAAAACAAGCGTACACAATCGTACGTTTTTGGCTGGGATTACTGAGGGTGCAATAGAAATTTCCCAATAGAATTCGATTTTAAAAAACCAAAACATTGGCCTATCAAAACAAAACTTGTCTGCTAGCCTAAGATCGACAGATAAACAATATTTGTTTCTTTAACTGCGCCGAAACGGCTTCAAATAAGATAAAAACATTGGGTATAAATGGATTCTTCATAAAATTATGCGTCGATTGGTGTATACCCATTCTAGAAATTTGAAAATCTATAATTTCCTTGAAGGTGTCCGAAATTACTAGCTGTCAGTCCAAAAAACGCAGAATGACAGTTCTTTTAAAATTCCTAATAAAATACTAGAATTGGCCATTTACTACTTAAAAACTATACCATTTTGTAGAATTTTAAATTCTCTATCAATTAGTATAATTAGTTAAGTGATTCATTGATTTTTTATCTTATATTTTTCATTTGCCGTTTTCGTTCGGCCTACTGTCCAACACAGAGCTCAAAAACTTAGCCTGCAAGCGTAATTGTGAAATTCTATTTGTCAATTTCGAAGTCACTAGGAATAATTACAAGATGCCCTTTAGCCCATTGGTGCGTTTTTATGATTATTTCAATGTTCATTTATCGGATGTTTTAAGAAACGCCTCGTTCAGTTTCAAACACGCATGCAAAAAAATCGAATTTTTTGGCCGAAATTTGCAGAGTTTTTGTCCTGTCCGGATGTAAGAGCTTTACCCTATATAGGGTCAAGTAGAGTCGACCTCGCAAACAACATAGCGTGGCCTGTAGGTGAAGCTCAACTGTCGATGCTTGACTCTTTGCTTGACGAATAATGGGAATGTTCCAGAGACCATAGAGATTAGAAACACAGCGTTAAAAAAGGGGCGTTCCAGGACTATTGAAGAGCTGCGATACTAGCGACAACCGTGTCTGTACCAATGTACTTTAATTTAAATTTATTGAAAAACTTCTGAAAACCCAAAAACATGAAAGGCTAAACTATCTATAAAAACTCACAATGGTGTTTATAATATTTAAGTACAAAAAAAACTTCCCTGTCCATTTCAACAGTGACCGAAGGAAAATGAAAACATCGAACATGCGGCAAAGAATGGATTAGTTCCTTGGTACAACCACGTTGAGCACTATCTCCGTTTTCTTCCTTACCCCCACGTGTTTTCTATTCTGTTTGTAGTCTCTATAGTCTCTGGAACGCGTTCATATATGATGTCACGAAATTGTGACCACCCATTTGTAAGGTGTTGAAAATGCATGAGGACGGGGTAAAAAGTTATATGATGTTATTTATGAACGACTAATTCCAGCTGAAACTCCAAAAACTAAGTAGCTGAAACGCACCCCACGAGTAGGTAAGAAGCTGCTACCGATGGTGGTGCCAAATGTAACGCTCCTCTCGTTCGAGATGCGAGACGTTTCGAGACAGACAAGAGAAAGGGAAATGGGGGAGCTAATACCAAGAGAGAGAGACGTTCGATTGTTACCTACAATTGAGATGGTGTCATCTTGTGGTAGCGCTGCAGTCGGCGCGTCTCGGCGTGGCTTGGGTTTAGTCAGCGTACACAATACGGATTCTCGGCACAACACAGTTTATTATTGAACACAAGCAATCAAGAATAATTACAACCAAGAGCAATGTAGCAACAGAGGCTACGACAAGAACTAAAAGAAGACTGACCCAGAATGAATGAAGAGCACGTTATTTATAGTCGAAAAGGATACATGTCGGATCATTACACAAAGGTCCTTCCTGTATAAATTAATACTACCATTTAATGTGTACCGTAGAAAAATTACTTAAATTTGTTCTTCAACCTTTAATTGTCACGAAGTTAACTTACCAGCTCCAAATTTGGATGCGAAAATAGTCCCACTCAATGAATGTGACTTTCTTGATTGGTTCTTGATTGGCCGAACAGGGATCAAGTCTGGACACGTTTGGTCTGTGTCCGTGTGTGAAATGTCCACTGTTCGTTTTCGACTTGTCCCAACCCAGTCAGCAAGAATAAATGACCATTATTGGGAAAATCTTGGACCAAGAAAATATTCTTGGTAAATTATTGGACCAACAAAGGTCCAAGAAATCATGTTCGCTGGAAAGGTTTTGTCATTTTGTCAGGAAGAAGTCTTCAAAGTTTTTTTGGATGTCGTTTGTGTCTTTTCCATACCCGAGATACGGATCTAAGGTTTTTACTCACGAAAATCTGACAGCTGTTCCAGCTCTGGACAGTTCCCCATGGTTGTCCACGATGCTTGTTTTGACACTGTTGTTGTCTTTATTAGAGGTCAGTATTTGAAGTACCTTTTTTTAGTTTGTTAGGATAAAAAAAACTCCCCAGTGCTGCATGTGCTTAGGCACTTTACTGCCAAGCGGTATGTATCGCTTGGAAAAGACTATTGCGCCGGTTTTTGCTGCCGACACTAGAAAACCCCATAATCTGAGTTCGTCAACAACATCTTTTGTGGCAGTTTCTACAATCTTTATTAGGAACTGTTGGTTTTTATGCTTTTGCCAAATGAAGATGTCGTCCGCGTAAATTACCGCCATGGAAGAGCGGCGTTTCTTGGCGATGTCGTTGACGAATATTATGAACACTAATGGGCTGATGATACTTCCTTGCGGTGTGCCGTTTAGGCAAGCGAAGAACTCGGACCGAGTTCCCTTTAATGAGACCTTTGCCGTCCGGCCAACAAAAAAGGAGGTAATATACTTTAGCATGTTGTCTCTTATGTCGAGTTTTTAAATCTTGAAACTAAGCCTTTTTATCCAGATAAGGTGGTAGGCTTTTTAAAAATCTAGCGTGACTGCCATCATGTATCTTTTGTTGTTTACGCCCGATTGGACTGAGTTTCCGAACTTGACTTTATGGTCTATAATGCCTCTATTGCATCGAAAGCCACTCTGATTCGCGGCATGAGAAGATTTTTCTAAAGATACAGTAGGCACGTCAATTATTCGTAAAAACTCCCCGCCCGATAAGGCGGAGAGAGAATCCGGGCGGGAGGAGAAAAATTCCCCTCCTTGTAAAACTCCCGACGAACGAGTTCGACGAATGAAAAATTCAACTGGAGTAGATAACAAAATTATCTACCAGCAGAAAAATTGCCAGGAATGTGCAAATTGTTCGTCACTACTATCACGCCATTGGCTGGTTTCCGAAGTTTGGATGCTCGACTTTTTGTAGATACATTTCGATTGGTGAAACTTGATGTTCGTTTTTTCGGCTCGTTGGAGCAACGCGTTGAAATTGCGGTCGTGCTCTTCGTCATCTTTGCCGGACACGACGATGTCGTCTGCGATAACGTTGACACCTTCTAAGCCTGAAAGAGCTTGTTCCTTACGCTGCTGAAAATAGTCTTGAAAGCAATTGAGGCCAAATGGAAGTCGCTTGTACTTCTAGCGCCCAAAAGGGGTGTTGAATGTGGTTAGCTCCGATGGTTGTTCGTCGAGGACCAACATCCAATATCCACAGCGGGCGTGGAGTTTTGAAAATCTTGTGTGGCCGTGGATCTCTGCGGCTATATCATCAAATGTAAGTACTGGATAATGGGGGTGAATAATGGCTTCGTTGAGGTCTCTATGATCTGGCAGAGACGTAAACTTCCGTCTTTTTTCTCGACCACAACATGGAATTCACCCATTCAGTTGGTTTGCATACTTTTTCGATAATGTCTTTGGATTCGAGCCGGCCAAGTTCTTCCTTTATCCTTTAGTTTGGTTTGGAGGGTAAACGGAACTCGATTGAGGATGGCGAAAAGGTTCACGAAAAGAAAACGAAGTGGTAGCTTACTAAACGAAAACAAAAAACTCAAAGTTCATTTCAGTACTTTGTATGTCCTCCCTTTGCTGCAATTACAGCTCGACATCTCGCCGGCATCGTATCAATGTATTTTTTAAATTCAGTAACGGTGATTGAATTCCATTGTTCGACCATGTTTTCCCATAAAACAGCTTCTGATTGCCTTCGCGTCTTGTCAAGTTTGGTGTCAAGTAGTCGCCATAGCTGCTCTATTGGATTTAGATCGGGGCTCTGTGGGGGCCAAATCATTCTCTTCGGGACACCTATTAATTCAAATATTGTAATGCTGAAAAATAAGTCTGAGATATCATAAAATTTATGGCTACTGAGTTGCTTGCCTTCTTTTTCTTTCCTGCCAAGATAGTCACGGCAATATTTGGAGGCGTGCTTATGGTCATTCTCTTCCTGGAAGACGAAGTTTTTACCAATAAGTCGTGTACCGGCGGGTATGGCGTGGCGTTGTAGAATGCTGTGATATACCTTGGCTTGGCTTCGTTTTAGCCGTGCTCGCGTAAGGCCACTTGTGTCTTTGAGCTGATTTCAGCAACCAAAAATCTTGCTTCTTATAATTTTCATATACATTTATCCAAATAAATTACATATTCTTGAAGTTATATATCCGCCAAGTCAATTATTCCCAATGCTTCTTCTTCTTCTCCTTGTTTACTTCATCTCCTCATATAAATATATAATGTCAGATTCCCCAGATCGGAGTGTGAGGGATTGGGGGCTTTCGGGTGCTTCTCTCTCTCGGCTTAACCGGCGGCCACCACCGAGGCGGCCTTGAAGGTCTAACCATGCCGGGCAGACGCGAAAAATGAGAGAGCGGTAACTTGGGCCTTTCATGAACTCACACGGCCGATAGGCCCAGTTTCCCCAATCTTTTTTATCTACCAGTCTTGCCGACCTAATGTAACATTGTTAATATAACGAATTTAAAAGATGGTAATACAATTGGGTAGCACTCGTGTCGAGTACGCCCATTTAAAAAATAAAAAAAATACCTTTTTGTCCATTATGTCCGTAATACGTTTCAATGGCGACACCCCGTTAGCTGGCATTGCACCCCACGCAAGGACGGAACCTCCGCCGTGTTTAACAGTTGGTTTTAGGCATTGAGCTAATAACCGTTCGCAAACTTGCCTTGTAAATAAAGTCTCATCTTCGTTCCAAAAACCTCAAATTTTGTCTCGTCGGTAAAAAGAACGCGGTACCATTGAGCTAACGTCCAATTTTTATGAAAGCGGGCCCAATCCAACTTTTCTTTAAATGTTTTGCTTACAAAGCAATGGCTTAGAAGCGGCGACTCGGCCAATCAATGCAAACACTTTAAGGCCGCGTCTTACAGTGGCCGGTGAAACCTTTTGTTCTCGATTAATGTTGAATTCCGCAGCTAAGAAAGGTAACGGTTTGCGGCGGTCTCGCAAGCAACACACTTTCAAATGTTGCAAATCTTGCACGGTTAAAAGCTTCGTTCTCCCTCTCCCATTGCGATTTTAGAATGAGTTCTCTTCTTTATACTTCTTCATTGTCCTCGAAACTGTACTTTTACTGCATCCCATTTTTTCTGCTATTTAAGCTAAGGTCCAGTCTAAGACCCCCACAAAATAAATCAATATAAGGGATGATGGCACGCAGGGCCGTCACGATGTTAGTTGGCGCCTGGGTTAAACACTTTTTCACGGCGCCCCTAACGTCCTAGCGCCCCCCCCCCCCAAAAAAAAAATGCACGCCTTCAAAGTTCTGTATATTATTGCGTTCTGGGTAATTTTTGAAATGCGAATTGCGAATGGCGAGAACCACTGAACCAGTGAGAACTGAGAACTGAGAACCGTAAACCGAAATAATAGATATAAAGCGAGATCAAAAATTCAAAATGACATAGATGACTAAAAGGGTTTTCGCCGCGCAGCTTGGTTAGCGAAACTATCAATTATATCGTCAAAATACATTTTGGCCGCGATGTCTTCCTCAATAGCAAGCAGAGCTAGGCTGTTGAGGCGATCTTGTGACATCGTAGTCCGTAACGAATTTTTCAAAAACCAAGTGGTTGGAAACTCAAAACCGGTTGTTTTTCGGGAGGGTAAGCAAACATGAAAAAGGTGAAAGGAATAAGAAAAAGGGACAAAAGGTTGGGTTGACAAACTAAAATTGCCGCCGCACTTTAAGCCGAACAAGGTAAAATGAAAAGAAATGGGTGGAATGAGATAATGTGAAATAGAATAAGGGAAAATGAGCAAGGCGCAATATAGTCAGGGAAGAAGGAAAAGTTTAAAGAAAAGTGAAACAAGAAATTCTTTTAATTTTCTGCCAGTTTCTATGGGCGCAGTAGTCCTACTGCGTCCCGTTACTATATTATACGATTGCGAAATCCGTACAGTTTGATTGTGAGAAATGTCTTGGATTACTGAACAAGAGGACCCTTATATAACTCTACGTAGGTACGACATTGTTATAAGTCCCAAGGTAGAGGCCATTCTTAGGCAACTCGGGTTTTCCTCTTTATCAGCTATAAATGAAATTGATTTAAATATTACGTTACTCGAAGACGATGTAAAGAATTTCTTGGCAAGTGATGAGAATCTTGAACAATTAAATGAAGAACAAAGGAAAGCTATATTTGGCGATTTATTTTATAAAACGCCAACTGCTTTTAAATTTTTGCCTGGAGAGCGTTATGCCATCATTGGAGCCGTGAAAATGGCTGGAAAACTACTTGAGAAATTTAAAGAGAACTATGTATATGAGAGACCTGTCCCATCAAGAAAGCGGCCAGCTTCAACAGAAGGCGATGATAATAGGCAAACTCCTCATGCCAGCACCTCTTTTTCAATGCCAAGAAAGAAAAAAACTATAGCTGAATATATCGAAAGGTGGATGTCTGGAACCAAGTTCCATCTAAATTATTCTATGGCTGATTGCGAAATCGAAGCTGAACAAAAAACCATAACTTGCAAGCTGTGTACGAGAATCTGGCCCTTTATCGTAACAACTGACTCGTATGGCTGTTGGAAGATTGCTACATTTGTCACTCATTTTAAGTCGGTCCATACAAAACCTACCATTGATATGGAACTAAGATCAACAAACAATGTCGTTCCTTCACGACCCAGTGCTCAGACAGAGCCCATCAATATAACTTCACAAGACCAGGGCCAGCCTGCAAAACAAAGGAGACTAGAAGATGGAACTAGTGTGGCCAGCTCTTCGCCAGACTCTCAAGAGGTTTTTCAGTAGCCGAAGATGTTGTACCGTTGACGGTCTTCGGAGTTGAAACCACTGAAAAAACGGTATCTAAAACACATTCTAAATTGAGTATACTCGAACGAATACAAAAACAAGCGGATGTTGAAGGACATAAGAAACTTAAAGGCCGCAGATATAACGACCCATCTGTAGAAAATTTTTGTATATCTTCTTTTATTACTGGGGGTCGAAAGCAATATGAAATTCTCCACTCAAACTTCCATGGTGGGATTCCATGTCCTCGTACTATTCAACAAAAAATCGAAAAACTTGGCATGCGCCTAAGAGAAGGTGAAATCAACGCTATGGCAATAAAGAATTTTCTCTTGCAAAATAATTTACCATTGCTGGTAGCAATAGCGGAGGATGCTACTGCTGTTTGTGGGAGGAGAGAATACTACGCTAAATGGAACGCTATAGTGGGATGCAGTCTACCTTTATCGCCCAACGGGCTTCCTGATCCAAACTCCGGAATTGTTAAAAACGCGGCGGACATTGCCAATATTTTTAAAAATATGACAGGGCTACCGTAGCTATGGTGACTATGATTCAAACTATGAAAAATAAAGGCCCCGGTTTGCGGCTGTGCTCTTACGGTTCAAACAACAAATTCATGGCGGAGGATGTAATGCGTAAACTGAAGACAATTACATCAAAACTTCGCGAGGTTGGAATTGAAGTTCTTACATATGCCGCTGATGGCGATAGCAGGGAGCTTAAAGTTCTGAGGCAACTCCTGTGCTTGGGAATAAAGCCTTCGAATCAAACAAGTTCAGAAACTGGTAGTTAAAGAAGTAATTTTTTAAAATCTTTCATTAACCATGGGTGTAAATATTTTCAGACGATTCAAATTTTTTAAAAAAGAAATGGAACTGGTTTACTGCAAGCGTATTACACGAAAACATCCCAATTCAGGACCCTGTACACGAAGGTGCAAAATTGCGCACAAGTTTGTTGAAACCGACAAGGTTTCTCGTGATTGGCATCAAATTGGCCCACCCTACTTATTTGGAAGCCTTGCAAAACACAGTTTCAAAAGATAAGCATATGTTACGGGAAACTGATCTAAATCTTAAGGATAAAATGAACTACCATGCAGTCGAGACGCTGTGTCAGCCGCACATCCGACAATTGCTAGAAGCGCACGTCCCAGGTTAGCCATGTATCGAGTTGCTTATAACATTAAGAACGCAATTAATATTTTTTAAATTTTCACAGATTCAGAGGGCCTGGTATTTTATTTGAAGTTGATGGACTACATCACTTCGTTATCTGCAAAAAAATCTGCCTCCTCTTGATCGTGTGTACCGAATTTGGTTTGCGACTTTTTCTTTTCGCTTATGGCGATTTTGGCTAGAAAAAGAAGACAGCTACAATCTTGAGAAAAATTTTATCTCGCCGAACTCTTACACGTGTTTGGAAATTCTAGCGCACTCTCTGATTTTATGTATCAGAGTATTAAGAGATAATGGGCAGCCGCAACTATTCTTGCCTTGGAACTGGACAAGCCAGTCGTGTGAAGCCTTCTTTCGAACGTCGAGATCAATGTCTTCTAGTGAATCGACCCAAATCAACTACTCAGTGAAAGAGTTATTAATCACCAAGGCTCCAAGGATTGACGCATCTATGCTTGTTGCTGCCCAGGGGGAAGTAGATGGGATTGATTACCCTCGTCTGAAAAGGCCATTTGATTTAACAGGTCAAATTTATATTCCGAATGAACTTCCGCCAGACGAAGATATTGAAAAGGTGGTTCTAAAAGCTAAGGCGGACGCTGAATTCGAGCTCAAAAATCTAGGTAACGTCGGAACACATTCTTTAAGTAGTCTTTCTTCTGTCACTGAACGATTTGTTTTATAGGTTTATATTCAGAAGATCCTAGTCGCTTTTTCTATGATACTAAGCAGTCATCTAGACTGTTTTCAGTTATTGCTGCCGATAGTAGCAGCGAACAAATGATCTCGGAGATTCCTGACGTAACAGATGGCGACATCGATGATCATGACTACGACGTGCTCAAGTCCATCGGAGAGTCTCAACTAAAGTCTTTCAAATTTTACCCATCAAAATCGCCAGCTAACTTAGAAGATAGTTCCTTTGCTTTAGTTGAAAACGAAAAAGGAGCAACTAGATTAGTTAAAAAATCTTCCATATCGTGGCTTCTTGAACACGGTGTATGTAGATTAAGTAATGATAGAATGAGTAGAGTAATGCAGACGTCAACCTTCTTAGATAGAAAAAAATCTGGTGTAAAACAAGTTGGAAAGCAGTCTGTCAGAAAAGGAGACTGGTGTGTGTTTGAGAATGTTGAAGAGACAGATTATTTTTTGGGCCGAGTGTTATGCATGGCTTTAACCGAAGGAACGGCTAAAGAGCGTTCAACTGAGATTTGGAAGTGGGATTATGATACAAAAAAAGTAAACACAAATATAGCGGCTCTCTGTTCGTGGTACAGCTTTGAACGAGTTAGTTCTCGGTTAACAGGAAAGTTAAAAGCGTCCCATGACTTCACTCATGGTTACCATTCGTTAAATTATTACATGCGTAGCTGTATTCCCCCCAAATTTGTAGATAACGAATCTCTCGATCTGGTGCTACCAGACGATGTTATCGAACAATTATCGTGTCTTTTTTAGTACATTTGAATCCGTCATTTGCCTTTTTTATTCAAGTAGAGCGCTTCTCTAAATGGCAACATAACATGTTCTCATTTCGGTTTTAAAAATCTATCCAAAACAAGGTAAAATAGCAAGAAATGGCAAGAACTGGAACGAATGAGGTAAAAAGTAGAAGGAAAATGGAAAAAAGGTAAAGAGAAAAAGAAAAAGAGAACAAGGAATGGGAAATTTAAAGTGGAAACCGAAAGAAAAAGAGGCGCGGTAACCTTTTCCTTTTCACCTGTTTTTGAGTTTCCAACCCCTTGTCAAAAACGAAAGCGAGCTGAAGGATCTCTCACCTTCAGCAACGGTAACTGGGAGATTTAAAAAGATTCTTAAACCTACACAATCTTCGGGTAGAATAGTATTCATACCAAGATCGAAGATCTTGTTCAACAAGTGCAAGGGGGCAATGTACGATACGCCGGCTTTTAAAAAAATCGATTTCGATTTGCACAAAAGTGAGAATTCACTACAGAACTCGTCAGTCAAATCATCCGGATACATTACTATGAGAGCCATGGCAGACGTGGCTTTGCCACACATTCATCATTCATTCCCACAGGAAACTAAACCTATTCGAGATGGTTTTTGAATCCTCAAACCGAGTTTTGACTTGAGTTAAGAGACAATCAAAGACGACGTCGAAGCAATTAACTCTAAAAGATGATTCAGCAGCCTCTCTTTTCTCTGTAATGCGAATGGATTCGATTTCAGGGTCCGTTTCTTCCTCAGATGAATCAGACGTAGACTCTTCTTCGGTCAAAGTGTTAGGTAGCACACAGGGATCGACAAGTGAAGGACGGCCGCGGCCTCGTCTGGTAGGGATCAGGGGTTGAGTTTCGACTGAAACATTCGAACCAATTCTTGGTTACCTTCCTCTTCCTTGACGCCCAGGAGGGCGTCCACGTCCTCGACGAGTGGGAATTATAGACTCCGTCATATTGACAGTATCATCGTCGACAAACGAGCGAGCTTCGTTAATTCGTCCTCGACCTCGACGGCCAGGTCCAGGTGGACGTCCTCGTCCGCGCCGAATAGGAATCGGAAATAATGGTTCTTCTCGCTCAGTTTGACCTTCGTTATTGTTGAATCTTGGGCTACTGCGATGGTCTTCTGAATTAACATCTTTCTCTACTTCATCATCGATGTCACTTCCATGATCTTCAATATCTCGTAAAGTTGTTGGTGGCGAAGCTGAAGCCTCACGAACCGAAGTCATAGTCCGTCTCACTGCTCGAACTGGACGGCCACCGATTGTAACTAAACTTTGATCAATTCCCATAGCTGTGGCCACAAGTTTTGCTTCATGAATCAAAGAACTCCAATTGTTCCGAAGTTTGGTTAAATCCTCCAGTAACTGTTCCATAACTAGCACCTGTCGGTCCAGTGTCATTCCTCGTTGCTGTAGTAGTAGGCTAACTTCTTGAACAGCTCGCATTGCTTTAAGTCATATTGTACCGTGCAGAATTCATTCGAAAGTTGAAAAGTATCTTTTCAGGTCACCAGCGGTAGTCTTAGCGTCATAAGTAAGGGAACATTCAAAGTTTTCGAGAAGTTCGGTTAAGCTAGACAGCAAACCGGGTTGTTATCTTGCGACAGGCTTAATGGCGTCAATCCGCTCACTCCATCTGGTTTCAGATTGTGACTTGAAAGAAACACGTAGATGATTTTTAATAATCTCCCATCTTGACGGGCTTGAGCTGAATAGAACATAAAGTCTCTGTATGTTCCTGAAATACTTCTGGGAGCCAAGAGTGGATCGCACGGCCATTGTCGTAGCCTTGGCCCCTCATATCTTGAACTGGAATGTTGTGATGAGCAAGCCTCGAGAGGTACAGTTCCGCAAGTTGCTTGCCTTTTTCATGTTATAATCTAAGAACTCAAGAAATGATTCCTCCACTTTCCATTTTTCACCATCATAGTTGAGATACCAGATTACAATCGTAGTTTGCTCCGTTCTGGACTTATCTGGAGTGGCGTCGCAAATTAGTCCTTAGTATTTCGATTGATGTATACGATTCAAAATCTCTTTTCTAACTTTTTCCCCACAGAGGGCTAAGAGCTCATTTTGTATAGTACCGGACAGGTATGAGACGATTGGCTTCTCTTCTGCATT
The DNA here is from genome assembly GCA_022539655.2 of Ceriodaphnia dubia. Classification (NCBI taxonomy): domain Eukaryota; kingdom Metazoa; phylum Arthropoda; class Branchiopoda; order Diplostraca; family Daphniidae; genus Ceriodaphnia; species Ceriodaphnia dubia. The sequence goes on along the minus strand of JAKUCG020000214.1, from coordinate 911,453 downwards.
AGCTTTCTTGATTTCTTGAAGATGGTTGTTCAGAAACGGGTTGTACTTGGCAAGAAGTTCAAGTAGAGTAAGAAAGTTGCCTTTATTTTTTCCAATGAGGGTGTTGTCAGCTCCGCTAATGGCGAGGGTTTGTCGAGCCAAGAAGAGCAGGCAGTCAATATACCTCTTCAATATATTACGCCACTTTATGACCTCAGTTTTCCGTTGTTCGATTAGCTTGGCGTCAATACTTGGAGCTTTATTCTGATTCAGAAGAAACATCTTCCAATCCATGTAAAATTTCTTGTGGTATTCGGATTCTTCGTGCTCTTTAATCTTATCTAGGAGTTTCTTCCATCCATGTTTTTGAATCGTGTGTGAAAATCCTATTCCAAGACAACTCAGTTTTGGTCTAACTGAAATGGCTTGATTGGAAAACAGAAGGCACGAAAAGCAAAAGAATGCTTCCTTTGATTCACTCCAGACTTACCAGTCTCTCAAAACCTTTCCACCATTTGCCAAGGAGTATGAAAATGTTGAAGGGCTAACATTCCGATTGCGTGAATCTTTTGGGAAAGAATTAGGCATGGGCGGTAGACCCTTTAAAAGTTCATGTATAAACATGAATTTATTTATTATACATACGTGCATTACGATATGCAACCATTTGCGCTCGCTCTTCGGTAGAAAATTCTCTCCTCATTTTTTTCAAATTACAACGAATAACTACTGGAATTACAAACGAAAGAAGAACTGCAGTGCAATTAACAGGCCTAAGATGCTAGGCTTTATATATAACATCGGTTTCAATCGATATTTTTCATGAACGCGATCATATATTGCTTTGCCTAAGGGCCGTAAAACTGGTTAAAACTCGTTTTATATGGTGCTCCATTTTGTTAACCCTGTTTCGCATCAGAAATGTGAATTATTGAATCGGTTAAGCACTTAAACTCAAGGTTAATATAGTACATTTTATCATTCTTATTGTGCGTTTACAAGAGACAACAATCACCTGTCGAAGCTATATAAAAATCACATGATTAGCACACGTGGAGCTACCCTATATATAAAAGGTATGCGGGTGGGACGCAGCAAACATTAACTCACACTTTGTTAACCGTACATGTCACTCAAAGAATGTCTGATCAGACATTCTTTGATAATATCGGTGAAATGAAGGCTCGAACTCTCATTTCACCGATATTTAAACGAGGAACACCGACAGCGTCGCCTTTGGTTTGCGAAAAATTTTCAAGATCGTTCTTTAGAATTTTGGCGTTATACCATAATGGACGAACGAAGATTCAGGTTGTACTTCATTTTTTTAAGCGAAGCTTTTTTTGGGTTTCTTTTTTTTCGATTCAGGAAAAATTGAATTATATTACAATGTTGAGCATTTGAATATTCCGCAGTCCGTCCCAACCTGTGGTTATTTTTCGATCTTTGGGACCTATGGGATCCGGTGACTTCAAGGGCGACAGAATACAACCCAATACATCGAAGGACTAGATGCTGTATTGCTTGAAAATTCTAATCAAGAAAAATTACCAATTCCATTTGTTCATGACGAATTTGATTTATTGCCTTGGCCTAAAAATTTTGGAGATGTTATGCCGATGGAAAGGTTGTGGTCAGATGTCTACTTGGATTTGAAAAACAAAAGCGTGTTGTCAGTCGATCAAATGTGGGGCGAAATTCAAGCCTCTTTCTAGAATTTGTGTATTAAAAACAATGTCACAGATAAAGAACACTGGTTCGTTGTCTCTGTGCTTTTTCCCCCTATCCAAACTGACCCCGGGTGATAACAATTGCACTGCCTCTAGCGGATGAAGCTGTGCACTACATGGTAAATTCGAAAATTAAGAGGGTTGAGGATTGAGGGGGCGGCTATTTGACCCATTTGACCATTTGTTATCATACACTTATGAACAAGTCTCGATACTGCCTTCCATTATTATTGAATATTAATCGAATTAAAATATTAAAATAGGTTTTCGTTTCCGCTGGTACCACAATGGCAAGACACCAGGCTATAGATACATATTCCCGTTGCCTTACAAGTCATTCCTAGCAAAAACCCGAGAGCTGAGAAAAAGACAATTATCACTCCCTTGTAGGACTCCCAATCCATTCTTTTCCATTTGACTTTCCAACAAACAAATTTATTCTTACGATTGATAGTTATTCTAAATGATAAGCAATGGGGAAGTGGGATAAGTTGTTTGGTCAGCTCTTTTTATTCCAATCAAATCTTGAGCAGAATAGATTATTCACATTTCATGTTTAATTATACAAACTATCAAAATTGTTTTCCAATCAAATAGTCTTGATCAGTCTTGGAGGGCTCAGATACAGCATCAAGGATTGTAATCACGTTGCAGCGCTCCACTAGAAATTAAAACCATATGCCCATATTTTCTCTGTCAGGAAAAGGAAGATGTTAGTATGTAGTTTAATGCTCTAATATTAATGTAGTTTACAATTGTTTAAGGCTTTCCCCGGAGAAGATGATGATATTCATTCTACCAATCACCAAAACATGACATTAGTGTTATTGTGGGAAGTTTTGAATTGTTTTGCAAAATACCTTTTGGGCTTAGGAAAACTGAGAAAAATTAGTCATCAAGCATTATCATGGGCATGGCAAAGATTGCCTGTATTCATTGAGGGCCAATGAATCCAGGTACAGGAATCAATGTTTCCCCTTCGCATGTCTCGTCTCGTAAACTAAATCTGCTGCAGTCATCGTTTCTTCAAACACTCTTCTAAACACTACTTCTCACAAATTCAAAGTAAGATTCAGGCCTCAGATATTGTCCTTTCGACATTTTAAACCGCTAAAACACATCAGGAAGCCACTAACTACCCTTCACAAACCAAAACAATGGCGGCGGAAAGCTTTAAACGGCCGAGGCTGTGCTTCTAAAGCAGTGACCAAAGCCACCACTAGAGGGCAGGATAATCGTTGTTATCACCCCAAAATCGGAGGAAGGGTGTTGAAAATTGTAGGTAGCGTTTTCACGCCACAAGGTACCCGAAGGACCTAAGGCCCAATAAAACTGCCAATAAGCCTGGTAAATCAACTGGGTTTTAAAGCACTTATTTCGATTTCAATAACTTTGTAACAATAAAATATTGTGACAAGCAACTTGCGTCGCGAGATTCCCGGAGGTCAGGTCATACGTGAAAGGCTGCGGATATCACGGAGAACTCGTGGGTCGTCCGGTGGGGGGCTCCGCCCCCCACCGGCCACCCCACTCGCTCCACGTGTGCCATTGTATGAATATAATTTGAAAATTAGGATCACACCCAGTTATAAATGCTTTCCTCCCACACAATATGGTGAAAGTTTTGTCATCGTATTGCGTATCCGTGTGTATCAAATCCAAGGAGACTTTTTTATTAGGCCTAGCATATTAAGTAAGGATGATTTACTTGACTCAATTTTTTATATTTTTTTCTTTATGTTTCAACCATCCAAAATATATTGTAGATTAGTAAATGAATCGGTCGTTTCGATCCACTAGTACTATTTCTATCTTAATTGAAATATGATGACATATGGCTTTATGTTAATTTAAAGAGTGAACCGCGTTGTCATTGACCTCGTCAGTAACGGCAATGGAACGCAAGTCGGTTGGAATTTACCTCGAATCGGACGACAACATTGTCAACATATTTCCGTGTAGAAAAAAGTTCCTTTATCTTAATTCCCACTTGATGACATTTAATTAAACGAATGGCGTATGAGAATTGGACGTTGTCGTGAATGTTTGAGTACGGCGCTTCCTTTGCCTTCTTTTTCTCCAGTCAGCGGGGGGTTAGCAAAAAGAAAAATCTATAGTAAACTACAGAACTCAACGCCATCTGCCTTGCCATGCGGGAACCCTGAAATCTATCAATTTGGTTTATAGATGGCTTTTAGGGCACGAAACTAGTGGACTAGTAACCCCATCTAGATTTTTGAATGGAACTGAAGGAACCCACATCCAAAAAACCTACAGAAACCCTTCGGGTAACTTGGGGGTCAGCAGCCCATGTTAATCTTCTTATGGAGACAACGAACCAGTGTTCTTTATCTGTGACAATGTTCTTGATGGTTATGTAAGTGAGATTGCTAATAAGCTTAAGGAAGTTGTTGAAGCAGGAGGGAAACTAATACAATAATTTCAAACGAGCGTCACTATTATTTTTATCGATGTCTATATCTTCGTAATGATTGCGAAGGCTATCGCATGTTTGAGGCAGACAAACTGCGATTGCCTTCGAGACATTGTACTAGTCCACGCTGGATTATTCCAGAGTGCAATCTGGAATTTGCCAGATTTGAAGCCGTCAGCTGTCGATCCATCATCGACCTGCCACTTTTCTCTAGTATATAAACCCCAGTTTCCCTAACGTTAAGTCGCCACTCGACATCACGAAACATCTTTGTAATTTGAACTTTACTGCAAATACAATTGTATAAAACGTAAAACCCCAGAACCCCAGTGCCCTTACACTAAAATATAACGACTGACCATGCGCATTTTTGGGGAAAATTGCAGTTGTCAGCGATGAAAATTACGATTTTACCAGCAGTAGGCAGGAGCTAATGTATATCCTTACCAATTTTTGAATAATTTTATTAACATTAACTTTGATTTTTATTCAGTCAAAGTTAACGTTTTATAGCTATTTTACAAATTTACGCCGCTAGGGGGGTTATTCACCCGATTTTCATGCGATAAGTCTTAAAAAACCAATTTAACCTTAGTATTACTACGTATTCTAGTTGAAAAATCTAACTTTGCTAATTAAAATGTAACAAATTTTTCAAAAACTTAATATGGTCATTTTCGCGTTTTCGAAGTTTATTGAATGCGCTTGAGTGCTCTCGTGCGAGGCGAGACTTTGAATACTAAATGTTTTTGGAATCCGGTTGTAAACTTGAAATCCAATAATTTTGGTGGGAGTCGAACCCGCAATTTTCGGATGACTTAACTGATACGAGTAAATCGGTAGTAGAAGTCCGACGTCTTATCCAGTAGGCCACACTGTTAAATGTATCAAACAGCGCGCACTCAGATTCCCGGAATGCGCGCTGTTGCCTCTTGTCGACTCTGACACGCTCGCTCAACGTTGGTCGTCTTTGTTCTCCCCCCCTTATTACTCATTCTCTCTCTCTAGTTATTTTTTACGTGTGTGTGTGCCTTAACTCTAACGCCTAAAAAGTATTGTATCAAGACTCCTTATTTCTTTTTCTAAGAGAGGTAAGGTTTGAATAAACTCAGCATTTAGCACTACAGAGAAGCTTACAATAGTTCGAGTATTATTTCCATAATACACACGACCTACTGAAGTCGCAATTAAATTCATATTGCCCTTATAGAGCTGTAAAACATCCAGGGTTGCGAGGTCTTCGAAAATGCGAAAATCTCGATTTGCCTTTTTCGCCACCACGGCGGCTTATGGGAATTCGGCTTACTTTGAGGGAAAATACGGTTTAGGTCTAACTTTTCGAACGTTTCTCCAAACGTTTCACATGTCATTCGATAGCTAAGGATACAGGCTATTGTATGATTGTTTATTTTATGCTTCAAATTGTCTTAGTTTTTTGTAAATTTCATTTAATTAGTTCGTCGTCTGCAAATTCCGTCTGCTGTTTGGCGTTTTCATGACGGCTCTGCAGACGACGGACCAGAGTTCGAGTCCCGCATTCATGAAATTATCTTGAAAGTCAAAGTCAACAATTGTGACAATAGAAAAGAAATAGCAAAATATATCATATGGTAAATGATTTACTTCATGACTCTTCAAAATATGTCTTATGTAAATCTATGATATAATTTTCCATGAGACGAAGGAGCGATAAATCATGATTTTCACACGATTTGTCACGTGATTAACCAACTTTTTTTCGTACGGGGATTCAATTCAATACAAAGCTGTGAAACATACATGTTTACATGTCAGGATGGCCGAGCGGTCTAAGGCGCCAGACTCAAGCGTGAAAACTTGCCGTGTTTAGCGGAATGAAGAATTCTGGTCCTCAATTGAGGGCGTGAGTTCAAATCCCACTTCTGACAGAACTATTTTATTGTCAATGGGATTACCGTTAAAATGAATGTGCATCGTAATTCTTAAAGAATACCGAGTTAATCTGGTTCATAGAGATTCAGCAGGTCTTCAAACACAATATGTTTTCATCTGAACATTACCATCAGAGGTCTGAAAACGCTCAAAATGCTCGGTTCCTTGTTTAAAATCCTTTAAATAAAACTAATGTCACGTCAAAACGGCAAGTCGCCAACGTCACAGAACAGCCCAGTGAGTTAGAGATGTAAGCCGCCTTTCAATGTGCTTGTCCACTTGGCCCCAGTGCTCGTGTTGTTTTCAACGTAGTTCATTCAATATCAATTCGAAGACTTCCATGATCTTTTTTTTACGGTGGCACAGTAAGACGACGCGTAGGTTTGTGTCAAAAGATCTGGCAATTTTTAAAAACTGATAGTGATGGGGACATAGCTTTAGCCGAGATCGCTCGAGCAGTGATGAATAATTTGCTCATTTTCTGTCGCCTTGATTCTATTCGTTCTACCTTGTTCTCACTGTTGCCTTCCTGGTACGCCATCATTACTCAATTTCATTAATTGCTTGCAACGTCTCGTGTCATTTATGGATTGTGTTGTTGATTGAAAAGACGCTGGTTTTGAGCGTAAAATACGCGCGTTGGCGCGTAGCACTTTAGCACATAGAGGAGACTAATGTAAAATAATTAACAAATGTTTTACATCTCGATTGTCTTGTAATGAGCATTGGTCATCGAGAGTAAGTTGGTCATTTATACAATGGGACAACAAGATATGGGGTTACAAAAAAAGAAGCAAAATATTCCTGGAAAAAATCAAAACAGAAAAAAACAGACATTCCAATTAAAACTAAAGAGAATGCATATCAAATCCTCGTCATTTAAAGTCGTCAGCATGACCATGTCAACTTCGTTCCTTAAGAAAAGGTCTGGAATCGAAGAAATAAACAGGAATCGCGGATTTTAAAAACGCGCGCCACGTCTCGCGCCATAAGGTCAGTGAATGATTACCAGAGTAACGAGACAGCCCGACGATTTTCAGTATTTCCGAAAGTTGACGGTAGGAATTTGGGTCAAACCGCGAGTCAAACCGTGAGGCTGTCAAAAAAGCTGGTACTGAGGATTCGATCGGGGTCAACTGCGTAGGAATTTAAAATCAAAGGCTCTTATAATCTGGAACGAAACACAGAAACAAGGTGAAGCTTACGAGGTGAACAGAAGTTGGTGGTGCTGGTACTGTTGATGCTGCACTCCGAGCTGTATTGCGGAATTTCAACTACTAGTCTGCTCAGTTGACTAAGACGACAGCTGTCACCTGAGTAAAATCCTTTTAACAGCTTCTTAGTCACCGGAACTGTGAAAAAATGAAACAGTAAAAGTTATCTGGTGAGACACTTAAATGAAATACAAAAAACGCAAAAACAATTCCTTACGGAAACTATTCCGGGCGATGTTTGCCATCCCCAACCAAGTCGGCGGCAAATTTGTTCTGATGATCTGACGGTTAGGAAAATTCAAACAGCTGCGTCTCAGCAAATCAAACAAGTTACCTAAAATGCAAAAATAAGATGTGTCCTTATTACCAAAGAGAAATAAATAAATAACACATTATGGAATGTTCCAAAATGACAACAAAAGAGAAATTAAGTCTAAAGAACTTGCTGTTCCTGTAAACCGTGCTAGGTAGATTCAGGTTAACAAATGGCTTGAAAAACCACATTTTTTAAAGTTTTTTAAAGACATGTAAATAAACCTCTTTTTGCAGGCTTTCAAATTCAAACCGAAAAATTCGGTGAAACGACAGCGGCGCCCTCAAGCGGGGGATCTCGGGTTCGATTCCGTGAAAGTGAAAACTTTTTATTGAATTCAATAAAGGTTTTACTGAAAGAATAAACTCTCGGAAGCATTTTAACTTGCTTATTTACATTTTCGGTTGTTATTTTGTATTGTTTTAGGATTTTGAAAGTCTCAGAGTGTTTTCTGTTTTATACGGACAGCACACTCAGCACAGCATTTGAATTAATTAGACAAATATTTCTGGAGAAAACTGTTTTACTGTGCAAAAAAACTCGAATCATATTTTTGAAAAGTCAAATAAGGTTGTTTTGTTTCATTTCCTTAAACTAGATTTACATAAAACTAGTCAGATTTAGAGATAAAAGTAGTGATGGACATATTATATGATATAGGGGCACACGGCATTCGACTTAATTAGACAAATATTTCTATAGAGAATTTTTATGGTGTGCACTAAAAACCCGAATTATATTTTAAAACCAAGTTCAAGCGTTTTCGATCGCCAATTACTTGATTTGGGTCTATTTATCCCGTTTTCATTAAGCTTATGAGCCATTGCAGAGGGAGTTGAAGTTTGGTTGCTGCAACAGGATAGACATACTTTAATTTTTACATTACTAATGACGGTGATGGCTATGTGGTTAAGGTGACGTGTGTCACCCGTCGGGAATTGGCGGTTAAAAGCGGCTTGGCACTGCTACTCGGATTCTCGATGATCTGTGAACCTAACGGAACACAGATAATGACAGCATAGGCACAACACCGTCTATTATTTATTATTTTCGACTTTGGTTTTGATTTTTTAAATTATTGACGATGGATAAAAGGCTTAATTTCGATTTATCAACTCAACGGGTAGTGCAAGGGATTCCGAGAGTTGCATTTTTTCCTTATTTCATTACATTCATTTCGAATTTTCCCACCTCGTACATTTATTGAAACGACAGCGGCGCCCTCAAGCGGGGGTCTCGGGTTCGATTCCCCGAATAAGAAAACTTTTTATTGAATTAAATAATTCAATAAAGACTTTTTGTGAAAGAATAAACCCACACAAGCATTTTAAGTTGCATAATTACATTTTCGATCGTTTTTTTTCTATTGTTTCAGGATTTCTAAAGTCAGTGCTAGTCCGACCCGGCAACAAGGGCCTATTTTTCAAGTCCAACTGTCAAACTTGTCTCAAGTGTGAAGTGACAATTTATACCATACCATTGCTATATTGTGCTAAAAACACGGATTATTCTTTCAGTAATATTGCACACAATTTCGAATTTTTCAAAAAGTTGTAATTGCATTGATGACCTATCACACATGACTCACAACTCTATCTGTAAAAAAAAACCGGGACAATGGGTTTATAGCTCGGAAACCAAAGAGCTCGTAATATCATGCCCCTTAGAAGGGACGACGTGCTTAACTCATGGTAGAGTACAGAGTACTCTAACCACTGCGCCATCCCGGTTAATAAGTTGCATTGGTTATGAAATGTATACATTTGTTTTAATGTAGGAAGCCCAAGTTTGTGTATGAAAAACTATTCAATTATTGATGACAAATTGTAGTCTATTATACTGAACTTGAATTGAAATGTGTTTGTAAACAGTTTGAAAAACTGCATCTACACTTTCAACGAATTGTACTATTCATGTAGAGTAAATCTTGTACCAGGTGCGGGTCAGAGATGTGTGGCTCAGAGGCATCTGAAAAAGCTTTTTCAGATGCTGTAAACTAAAACTGTGACTAAAAAATGTTCAACTTAATTGGTATTTTCTTATTTGGTTTCAGATTTTCAGTTCTGTAGACAAAACACGGACAAAAAAATTTTCTTCCGACCGGTTAATAGTAACGAAGCTGCCATTTGGTTGGAATTACGAGTTAAAGTAAGTGTTATCGTCGCGATTTACTCAATTTGGCGAAAATGTAACCTAATTAGAGTTAATTCTCTAGCCGAAAATGGGTTCTGCCTCTGTTTCAGTTTCCATCAGCAGTTTCCAGTTTTCAGCACAAACCCTTGGCCAACGGCTACGGTGATTTTATATTTGGGTGAAGGTGGAAGAAAACCCCAAGTTGGCGCCGTTGTCTGCCGTTATCACTTATTCGCCCCATCTCTCTCTGATAAAAATAATGGAATAGCTAGAAGCTCAACAAAAGACAGCGGAACAATCAGCAGCAATTGTCCTATACTCCTATCACTACCACAACAGCTGCACTAGAAGCCCACCCTACCCCGATGAATGAAGTGAAACAGGAAGCTTTTTTGTGCCCAAAATCACTAGCCGAAACCGAAATGTGTCATTCAATAATAAGTGAAACCAAGTTTTGTTATGTCACTTTTGTTTTGGTTTATCATTTCGATCGAATTCGGTTTTCTTGGTCCCCTAATAAAGATCTCTATGAAAGAAATGTTCGCCAACAAAAAAAGCTGCCAGTCCTGATTCGTTGATTTTTATTTTGATGTAGAGGGTTTCGGTGCCCCTTGCAGTCCTGTTTCGTTCCTCGCGTACTGTACAATCCTAATCGCTGAGCGTCGGTTTCGTTGGCTATTATGCTGGAAGAGAGGCACCGTAGTCGGAGCCGTTCAAATGTATTTCGAGAAGAGAGCCTCCGGATTCGAAGCCGACGGAAGTAGGATGCGATCCAAAACCCGCATGAAACAGTACATCATTGTAAAGGTACCTAGAAAATAATCGAATTAACATAATTAAACTTTGAATTGAAGTCCACTATAGCACTACGTAGCGTATAGCTATTTTTGCATCATGCTGGTGGTACATCATCAGACTTAAAACCAGTCTTTGTTTTTGTATTTTTGACGGCGAGTTCACAACAAAATGATCCTAGCTAGCTTCGCCGTATAAAACTTTTTTCGCCGTAGATTAACTGTTCGACAGATGTAACTGAGGGCTCTATCGAACGAATAAGACGGAATAACTCATTTATATCTGTTAAACGGTACTACTGAAGTCCTTTTGAATTAATCACGATAAGTTTAGTTAGTGAGATCATCTGTAGAAAACCTTGTCAAAGGCGGAAACAGATACTTATTGTGAATATGTATTGTATTTTGACTCTGATGCGAAAATGGAACGCTCTTAAATTGTTAACCGGTTGGTAACATTTAAAATGAAATTCCAATATTTTGGGCGAACATATAAGCAAACACAAACCAAAAGTGATGCATACGATCATCTCGTAAGGTGGTTTAAGTTGACCAGAATTCGTTAGTCTTAGGCCTACTAAAGAGATTGATGCATCCGCCTTCCTTTTTGCGGCTCTTTCATGTTTTAATTTTCAATCGAAATCAGATTTCTGGCTGAAGCCTTTCTGTTACCGAATTTTAATCTGTCTGGCCAATTGACCAACTCTTTTGAAACAACAAGTGTAGTTGTAGTGGTTTTTCTCGATCCATAGCAAAGTTACAACTGATGCATCGTTAACGTCCACCAAAAAATATTATTGACATGGTCTTTTTTCGCATGAACGACTGCATTGACCGGGAATCGAACCCGGATCCCGCGCGTGGGAGGCGAGCATTCTTCCTTTGAACCATCAGCGCTGTGAGTAAATAAGTGAAATGATAGTAAATAAGCAAAAGGAGATCAATCAAAGTCTCATTTCATATCAGATATCATCGGTTTGATCAGTATTAATGTTGTAAAGTAGATGCAAAACACGAAGAAATGTTCGAATAAAAGAAATAAATCGATTTACTTAATTACTGGGCGATTCGTTTGACAAAGACTAGGCCCCTAGTAAGCCTACTCTACACCTCGTCTCGACATTAAATTTCGAACCCCCTCTTCTCCCTTATAGAGGAAACATTAAGCGAAAGAATTTTAAAAGGAAACCAACGATGAACATACGAATTTTCATTCGTTTAATTAACGTTTCTCATGCGAAGAGAATCCAACAGTCGAATTAATTTCAAAGTCGTGGCCTCTAGTTTTTAAGAAACAGCATCAGTTAGTTTGTTCTTTTATTTGCTTCAATCATGAATCAACACTTTTACGAACACGTTCCGCTTCTGACAGGTAAGAATGGTTCACTAATAGTGTAGACTAGCCTACTATAAGCTAGCTACTACTATAGGCTATTTTAAACATGTCATTCGACAGACCTAACGTCAGTGTTTCATATTTAGATATACTTCGGAGAAAGTTGTCGACTAGAAGATCTTCTGTACCGATCACATCATCCAGTGTGAGGAAGTTGTTGGAAGAAATGACTCCAGTGGGTGAAATCACTGTTATGAGTCAGTGCCGACTCAAAGAAAATCTGGCTAGATCGTCCAAAGAAGAGTTCCATGTGATCTTGTTCGTTCCAGAATTTCCCAATTGGGTAGATGGAATCCTCAAAGCAATGCGAGAATGCGCCGGGATTACATCAGGCGGGGAACTTTCTCAAGTCATCGGACAACGCAGAAGTAAACAAGTGCTGGACAAAATGCTTGAAATGGACGATCACGTGAAAAGGAATAAGAATTATTTCAAGAATCCAATCGAATTTATCGTCACGCCTGGTGAAAAGCGCAAGGAATTTCGGTGCCATTATTCCATCTACAAAGGGGGGCAACTCTTAAAGGACAATTTGAGGAAACTGCCCGCCCCGCCAGTGAAGTTGAAAATCCTGCAGACCAAATCTGCTCTCTCTCTCTATCTGGAGTGGGAGTACGAAAATCCCGGCTATCCTTACTATTTTTTGATCGAATACCGATCGACAGACAATCTTGACGAACCCTGGAAGCAGCACAAGACGAAGTCGTTCGAGACTAAAACGACAATTGACTTTGAGCCTGGATCTCCGATGGAGATCCGTGTAGCGACCGATACCTGCATTGGCCGTAGCGAGTTCATCTCTTTTCAGACGGCACGTCTGCCTTACGATGAAAACAAAATAGACACAACGAAAACAAATCATGCGGTCCGAAAACATTTCCGTCCTCATAGTCCAGATGACAAAGGAGCTCGCGAAGGAGTCGAAAGTGGGCCATTACCATCGATAAAGACCTCCCAAATTGATAATGAAACTTCTTTTGAATCTCCAACTTGCCTGGAAGTCGAATCAGTGACTGATAGTACGGCTGAACTCGTCTGGTCGCCAACAATGTATGATGGTGTTCTGTCATTCTCCTATCAAGTTCGTTACTGGCAGAACGGCCAATCACCTGCTCAATCCCTTGGAGTTGGACCCAGCAACATTGGCTGCCGTCTGGAAAAGCTTCAGCCGGGTGCGACATATTTTGTCAACATTGTCGCCGTCTCGGAAGACGGACAAGGGACGAGCGTGCCCAGCAAAACTCTGCAGTTGACTACACTGAAGACCAAAGGCGTCCGCTTCGCCGAAGAGATGGTGAAACGTTGCGAAAAGATCAACGGCGAAAACGGACTGGACCTCTACGCTGTTCCACTAAAACAATCTTCCAGTTTGGATGCAAAAACCGTCCATTACGTGTTTGGGGAAGCCGACGATCAAAAGCCAAACAAAACGATCATGATACAAGGAGTGGCAGATACGTCCATGAAGTCGATGTTGATTAACGGGTTTGTAAACTACCTCTTCGGTGTCAGTTGGCTTGACAGTTTCCGTTTCCAGCTGATCAGTACAACCGAGAAAGTCAACAGCAATCAGGTCACTTTCTACAACATCAATATCAATCACGTGGAAGGATTCCATGTTCCGTATTCCCTCACAATTATCGACACACCCGATCCTGGTGGCATAGACACAGAAGACCCGAACGTGAGTCAAAAACAATTGGAACTTATTCTCGTCAAAGACAGAGGAGTTATCTACGATTTGAATTTGGCCATTTTCGTTGCGGATGTACCCGCACCGCGACCACCGTCGCAACTTTACATGTTCGACTCGATTATGTCCGTTTACAGTCGGAAGTTGGACAAGAATTCTGGAATTCGGTTGAAACATGACGATATCTTGTTGAAAAGCATCGTGAAGGTCGGAGTGCCGTTGTATCACAAGTTCGACAGCTCTGCCTTTTTCTGTTGGAATCAAAAGTCGACTACTGGAAACAGTTCTTTTTCAAACCGCCACCATTTCCAATCTTATTACCGGGAATACAAATTGAATCGTTTCATGTGGACTATGGGAATGAAGAATTTCCAGTGTCTCATCTCCATGTTACAATCTGGTTGACGTTTCAAGTAATTCATCGCCTTTTGCTGAAATTTTCGTTGTTTTTTTTTTCTTTGTCTTGCTATTTCCTATCGTTAAACGTTATGTATGGCGTTCCAGCTTGGAGTACCAATGCATTAAACAACGGCTTTGACTTTTAACATTTATTCAGTTGACGAGTTATAATTTAAATTAATTCAAAGGATAGTCATCCATCCGTTTTTAAATAGGCAAAGTTGAGGTTAACATCGATAGTGATTTCATTATCTACAAACTAACTCAACAAGTCGTCAGTGGCACACTGACTAAACTCTTGACTGTGGGATAAAAAGTCTGTGGTTCGATACCCGGTGCCGCCATTATCTACGGTTGTTCCAATACTCTCCTCGGGATATTGGAGCCTTGTGGCACGGGAGTTACATTAATGTGACCTATTCCCAGCCTGATTGTAGTAAATTAGTCTTCTCCTTAAATGTGATGAGGACGGTGCCATATTCCATGATTCTGTCGAGCTCCTAGTGGGCGAGGATGGCGTGAGGAGACCATGGCACCGACATTTTTTTTATTCTGATACATTTGTACGCTTATGTACAAGTGAAATAAAAATTCCTTAATGAAATATAGTCGCCATTATGAAACAAAAAACATTCGAACTTCACTCTTCGTTACGTCACGATTCACGAAACAGTCAGCTTGGTTGGAATGGTAGGAGTATGGCAGGGTATGTAATTAACCGACCGCTATTACCGCCGAAGGTTACGCGTTTTATAGGCTTTTCGCTCCAGTATGCCTCGCTAGCTAATGTAGCTATGACTAGTCTACAGCTTCGAGATTTAATACCCCCTCCCCCTCCTCCCCGAGTGCGATCTAGTATATTGTAAAAAGACGGTTATGACAGTGCAATCGAACCGCTTCAATCAAGCGTCTTCCACTGAACGATTAATTCCCTCGGGTTATTCATTAAAATCAAATAAAAATCAAAGAAGCGTCAGATTGTAGCGAGATTCCTGTTCGTCGAATTTGGCGTTGCTTCCTATGATGCCGACGCCGAACATGAATGAAAGGAACTAAAACTTCCGTTTCGGTTTACAGACCAAAAAGCAGAATGTACATGGCCTAGGGGAAAAGTTCCCGACGGCACGTCTCAACCGTGTGAATGAATCAACAATGAGTCATCAAGCAGTTTTGGCTATGGGAGGTTATATTTATCTTTTTAAATACTCTATACATTGCAGAATTCATTGGTTGCTCCAGTTCTTTCAACATTTGAACAACACATACGTAGCGAGCTCAGTTTTCTTTGCTCTTTGCGAGTGCTCACATTTAATAAGGATAGTCCTTAGTGTATTGCTTTTTGACCTTGTAGGGGTCGTAAGACTGACCGGCGTAGTCTTTCTCGTAAGCGTTGTATTCCTTTTTGTTGTAATTGTCAGCGTACTTGGCCTCACCCTCGTACTTGACTTCGGCGACGTAGCCGGAATAACCGTCGACGTAGTAGTTGACATACTGAACACGGCCGTCGGGGAGGGCAACGTAGTACGATCCATCGGTGTAGTCTCCCTTTCGGTTCTCCTTAGCACCAAAGTCAACGTAGGAGTAGTCATCCTTCACAGCGTAGTTGTAGTAATATTCTACAGGACCCTGGTACAAATTCACACAAACAATAACGAGTTATTTTTATTATTTTATTGGCTGCATATTAAAAACCGTCGAAAGCATATACAAGTCGTAAGAGATAGAAAGACTTACGTAGTTATAGTTTTCTTTTTCTTGGTAAGAATAAGGATACTGGGCTTTCTTGTACTCGTAAGTTGGAGCGGCCATTGCGGTGGCGACGACAGCCAACAAAATTACTGCAATCTAAAATTTACATCATTATTTTTGCGAAACGATAATAATCTGATATTTGTGATCCAATGTATTTCGTTACAGTGAAAATTAGTTGACCATTTCTCAAATTAAATTTGAATTATAAGTCTCCCCTTGCAATTATTTATATGAAAATATTAAAACGTATTATTACGCTGCTACCTTCATAATGTAAGTGTGCTATGGTATCGAAGGAAATGAGAACTGATGGCTTTCTTACTCTACACCCCTTCCTTTTATACTGAAAGCTAAAACTGCTTCAGCTACAAGGGTTAGTTCAGTTACGCAAACAAAAATTAAATCAGAATATGCTGAAATATTTGCATTTTCTTCCAAGGTAAACGCGTTCTATACATTATGAAGCGAACCTTATTCGTACATTCCACGCCTTTCCTATCTCGTCATTCTCTCTCTGACTTAAATAATTCCATAAAGTAACACAAGCAATGCGCTCTCCCTATCCCCGTATACATTATAGGCAATTTCTCTTTGTTGCTAAATGATTGCTAAATAAGAGTGAAATTTCATATATTAGTGGTTTCCCTCGATTACAGGAAAACTAGTTTTTATCACATGCCGCCCGTCTCGTCCTTTTTTTTCTTTTTTTTTCAGCGGACGGAGAGATGAATACTGAGTAAATTATTCTAATGCCCCGTACCGCTGTTACATTTATATAATCAAGTAGTAACATATAACAGTTTTTTAAATTAAAATTCTTCTTAAACTTAGTTTTTCAGGAACGGCTTTCCTCTGGCATCGAATGATCCATGACAGCGCAGTTGTTTTTGGGATCCTTGATGCCGCAGCAAGAATGACAAGTGATTTTGCATTTCTTACAGTTCGTCGAGTATTCACCGAATGGCAACCTCACTTTACACCATACGTTGCGGTCCAGCTTGAATTCGACGTCCGTGTTGGCATCGAATAGCCACATATTTTCTTCGAGTTCCTTCTGGGCCTTTTTCAACTCTTCTAATTTGCTCACGGCAATCTTCGTGCGATCCCTTAATCCGTTCACCGTCGCTTCCAGTCGCTTCCTCTCATCCGACATCTGTTTGGAATTGTAAACCACATTTACAACAAGATCTTGCAGTGTTTTGAAAAAGTCGCTGAAACTCTTCAACCATCGATGGAAACCACGTTCGGTATCTACGCTGCCAGCCTCGCGCTTGACGAGAGAAGGAGGAACCAAACTGCTTAACTTGGGGCAATTGCTTTGATAACAGTGGAAAGGTACGTAGTTCACAAGCTCAAAATCGACATGACGATTACGCAAAAAGAAAAATTATTCTCGTTCTCAGCATTGTTCAAAAGCGAAATTCTTAAAATGCATTCATGCATATTACCCCCGCTAGATAGTCTTCCAATTAATTGGATGTTAAATCTTTAAAAAACGTACGATAACACACATGTGGCGACATGAAGAATCCAATTAATTATCGATAATAATTCATCGACTTTTCCTTTATACGAATTAAATTCAAAATTTCTGAATCAACAATCGAATAAAATGAAATTGATGACAGATCGCACTTAATAACAGAGCCGTTCCGTTAATTAAAATTATTTGGCACTCAATATAGTCAAACAGAAGCTTGTAAAAAATGATCTGGAAACCAACGTTCAAACGTTTCAAATAGATCGGATTACTTCAAGGCCCATTGGCGGCCTTCGAAGCTTCATCATTCATCAATGAAAACGAACGGATCCTGTCCGTTGGGAAAGACGGCACCTCCCCATCTATTATATAATTGATCAAGGCTTTATCATGAAAAAGCTTATCTGCTCATAAACTTCAACGAAGGCGACCTAACTAACCTATTGAATATCTTTCAATTTTAATTTTGGTCATCCTACTCAACAACGATCAATTTGAATGTGGTGACTCTGTCAAAAATATAATGACTCGGCATCGAGGGATCCTCATTGCTCACTTTGGGTCAGTGTTTTCTTACCGATAAATGGATATCCATTTTTGCCATTGAGTTTTTTTGCATTCAATTCGACAAACTTTAGCAATCGGTCAAAAATTGTCTAAAAAAATTGATAGTGGTTGCTGTCATGCAGATGGTGCTATGCAGTTTACCTAGGTCTTAGCCCTGTCATGCAAACAAACTCATGCACCGAATTCATGCAGAATACCGTCATGCGTAATGCGTCATGCGTCATGCAGATTACCGACACCCTAGTTCACCAGCTCAAAATCGACGACAGATGTCCAAAAAGAAGGGTTCTCGTTCTCAGCTTTGTTCAAAAGGAAATGAATGTTTTCTTGGATGCCACTGCCGAAGATGGAAATAAGAAGGAAAAAATTATCAAATCAAAACTTGGCACTGAAAATCCAACGAATCCGATAATGTTCATCGACTGGACGCCGTCTTTATCGTTGACGAATTTGCGAATCATTTCGGTGATTTCCTTGTTTTTCACGGAATCGTTGTCGACGTAGCTAGGAACGTCGATGATGGTAATGATACCTCCGCCGACACAAAATTCTTCGGGAAGGTAAATTTCATAGATATTGATTTCCTTCTGGCTATCTTCTTGAGTTGGGTCGATCAGCTGAAAACGGAACGGATCCTCCTCAAAGACGGCACCAAATATATAATTGATCATGATATTTATCACCGAAGTCTTGCCAGAACCAGAAGCGCCAACCAACAAGATTTTCAAGTTATCCTGGTCATCACAACGACGATCAATTTGGCCAACTGCGTCAAACACATAATGCTCGGCAATCGAGAGTTTCTTGGTCACTTTGGTGACTGGAACCTGGTATAAATCATATCCATTTTTGCTGTCGATCTTCTTGCATTCATTCACAAACGTTTCGGCGAATTGCTTTTCTTTGGTCGTCGTAAATTCCGCCGTTTCACTGAGCTCGCTGTCCTCTAAATCGTAATGCGTAAACGTCACCATATTGAACAGATACGTCGTTTCCGAAGAGAGACCCTCAAAATTAAAGCCGGTCCAATCGAAACCATCTTCGAATTGGGTAAGGGAAGAAGAATCGTCTCCTTTACGCCAGAACATAATGCGATAACGAAGGCCACGAAGGTCTCCAGGTGGGGGCGTCCATTCCAATGCGATAGAGGATCCAGTGATGGACTTGGCTCTCAAGTTAGTTGGAGGCAGTAAAATCACTTGTGATCTTGCTCTAGTCGATGAAACACTGACATCTTCTATAGTAGGGTCGGTGTCCAAGACGTCACTAAAGGTGCTACGACCGATGCAGGTTTCCGCCGCTACACGAACTTCCATCGATGTTCCGGTTTGGAAGGTGACGGTCAACTGAGTTTCGTCCGGTTTGTTTGTCCTTTGTTGAGTCCAAGGATCAGTGCTGCCTTTCAGTCGGTATTCGATCAAAAAGTATAGGCAAGGATAATCCAGCTCTTCGTAATCCCATTCAATTTCGGTTGAGGATAAATCTTTCTTGGCCTTCTTTGGCTCGTTGGTGCTGGATGGGAGACGAATCCGTAATCCAATGGGCGGGTCGGGCAATCGACGTAGTTTCTTCTTCAAAAGTTTTCCATCTTCGTAGATGGAATAACTGCAACCAAATAATTTGCTGCTTTCGCTGAAAGTGACGGCGAACTGAACTTGATTCGAGACTTCTTGGCTCCTCTCCGCGTGAACGGCCAGATCTCGTATGTAGTCCAGCACAAGCCTTAGCTTACGTTGATTCGTGTGCCACGATTACATACGATTGATTGTGGCACACTTTGGAGATAATGTTGTATTTCGACATGATTTGGGTAAATCAATAAGTTGCAAATAAATATGTACAACAGAATTGCTATTGCCAAAAATAGCATATTAAAGAACCGTTTTCTAAAATTTTTCATCTTTTCAGTTAATTTGCTGATGGTGTCTTGCCGTTTTCCATTGACAAATTTTTAATACGCAAATATTTTAAAATGTTCACTAAAAATTCCCAGAATTAAAAATATATATACTCTGCCCAATGAAATGGCATTCGTCACCCGAGACCTCTGTTAATCGCCGATTTTAAAGCTAACGTTAAAATTTTTTTTTCGAAATTTTTAAAAGATGAAGACAAAACAACCTTCTTTGTAAAAAAGTGATATCCTGAAACTCGGAGAACTTTCTTGTTATCGAGAAGAAAATTGTATTCCCATTCAGCCCTTTCAAAGACGTCCCGAGGTTCAACGCTCGCTCTCTTGAAAATCAAAAAACTAAATATTTTAAATCTCAAGCTCCTACCGAAAAGGCGGTTTGAGATTTATGGACATATGACCCTAAAAATCAATTCCTGATTTAACTCCCTTTTGGAGATTTACCCAATGAAGTGACTTTTTTAAATATTTGCGAATATATACGAAAATACAGCAAAAATCTGCCAATGGAAAACAGCAATAGTCCGGTTTGAATATATACCAGTTTTAGCAGGCATTTTTCTTTCTTTTTCTGTCTTATGGTCATATGGCCAATTGGCCATCCTTCAAATGCTGGGCCAATCGAACGAGGAATCGCCTTGCGCCCTTTTGTTACGGGACCGAGAACTTTTCTCTCGAGTTTTGGAAACCAGAGGACCCAAGTGCTGGAGTAGTTGGACATCAATCGAGAAAATGGCCAACCGGTCTTGTCCGTCTCTTTATTGAAGACGACTCTTATCGACCACGACGAGAGCGAAGACCTCTAAATTGGTGCTGTAGAACTAGAAGGGTAACTGGCCAACACCAACTTTCACTTGTGAAAGCTTGCCGAAGGTTCGCATTTTGCAAACGGTTCAGTTGGCGGCGATTTTGGTTCGTCATGAACGAAAAGGTAAGAGTGAAATCCTTCCAGGCGGCCAAGTTTGTTTACGAAATATTCGATCCACATCGAAGAACGACGGATTGAGTCAATTTTCTAGCTGTACCATAATGGATCCCCTCAGTTGTTTATTTACGCGCTCGGACAACGTACACTTCGAGGAGAGTCGACGTGGGGAACTCTTTTCGGCTTGCGAGTCCGCTGTTTTGTCAATTCGCGGACTGCACGATCCAGCCCCTAAAATAATTTGGCATCAGTCTAGCGGAAAACGATTCTTTTGGTGGGCGCTAGTGAAGTCAGTAAAACGGCGTTCTTCTACGCTATGTTCAACAAAATTCCGGATGTCAAATGGAAAAAACGATTTCCGATTCAAGTTGATCCAGACATCAGAAATTCAAACGGAAAACGTGACCGCTTACAACTTGTTCCATGTAAATGGGACCGGCGTAGCTGTGTTGATTATTTCCCTGACGATTGTCGACACTCCCGAATTTGGCGAGAGCGATACGAGACGATTGGAGAGAGAACGAAACGACCTTCTTGGATATTTTATGTATTTCAAGTTGAAATACATAAAATATCTGATATTGAAATTTTCAACCAACCATGAGGAATCGAGCAGGGCAGCAGGTGGAAGTAGTTTGTTTAGTGACCAAAAGCCGGCGCTATATACGTCTTCGAATAGGTCCCGTTATTATTTGTTTTCGGTGAATATTCGAAAGATTCGCAACAACATTCGTATTGTTTAATGCGAGAGTTGTGAGTTCTACCCATAAGGTGACTTTGCTGGCAATTCGGAGCCCATATATTAGTCCTGCGTCGATCATTGGAGAAGCCGCAATTCATATTACCCGCAAGATTTCAACGGCAGTCCATTTCACCATAAATTTAACAATTCCGACTACTTTGCCGGTTTCTTTTTTTTATTTACTTATAGTCCGGATTGAGAGAGTTGGAATAAAGCGTCGAATAAGAAGAATGTCGTGGGATAGACTTGTCCGCATGTCCTTTCGATGACCGGTGAACTATATAAGGAGAGAGGGCGTCGACCAGAAATTCCATTTGGCAGCCCACGGGCAGCCGAAACGTATTTCGATGAAGCAATATCATTGCGAACTGGACCCCAAAACAAGCTGGCTTTGCTGCTCAGTTTGACAGCGTCTCGTGCACTATTTACAGCAGCCATGACAATGCGTCGACATGGATCAAATGAAGAAAATTGACTCAAGATTTACTATAATCGTGAAAATGGATGAGCGAACAATCGGAATTAGTACTTATATTTAGCACGTTTCTTACCGTGCTGTGACTACCAGGTATGGGGCTTGAACCCACGACCCCATTAGCGGGGACCAGATCTTAAGTCTGGCGCCTTAACCACTCGGCCAACCTGGTTAATTATGAATATTCTCCTAGTTGTATTTATACTAATCAACAAACGTAGGACGATAGTGTTACAATGAAAGGACCGGGCAGTTTGTGGCCTGCCTTCTCTTGGCTTCATTTTCGTATACAAATTGCTCACAGTATCACACTGCGCGTAGAGATTTGTCAGATCCGTTTGTCACTAACTTTTATTACTTATTGGTGTCAGATAACCTAATAAAGCTTTGAGAATTAAAAATAGTGAGGCTATAGCGAGTTTCCTTTGATTATACCAGCTGAGGCGTTGCTACCTAGATGATTTTAGTGCGTGCAGGGCTGCAGGCCCGTGTGACACCGCCCACGGCCGGCGTTACACACCTTTGCTTATAAACGGTGGACTGGTGTGTGAGTGAGTCGACGATGACCTTGGTAGTCACGGATACGTCCCGCGTCTTCCATGGATGAGTCGTTGCTGTTCTATTCAAACAACCTGGTCGCTGAAGTGACAATCTTTTTCGTTCAACTGGTTTTCGCAACCAGGATCGAGTTGCTCTACACATTCATTGCCTTGCTCTTCTGAGCACGGAATACGTAGGTTAAAATTTTAACCGAATTTCCATAAATAGAATGCCACACCCAAAAGTGAGCACTGAATTGCAGAAGCTTCAGAATGAAGGTCACGACGCCCAAGCTTTAATTCTGAAGAATTCTGCCTTAATGCGGCGTGATAATAAACTGTTGCCTCTGCGTTGATTTAGTCATATGTATTGGTGGACGGGGTGTACGTCACACGTCTCCGTCGGGAAGTACTGTTCTCACTATATTGCTGTATATATAGACAGAAGATTATTTAAAGAGAAAATTACACACAAAAGTAGAGGTGTGGATCGGATCGGATCGGTTCGGATCGGATTTGCGTCGAATGGGGCGTTTTCGGACGCGGACGCGGATCGAATCGTGTGTCAACCAAATCCGAAATAAAATCGGCTTCAGGGCTAATAATATTTTTATGTTAATTTAAGGTTAATTGTGTCGAAAAACTCGAAAAAGAAAAAAAATGAACCCGAATGAACCTTTTTGTTAACAGTTGTGATAAGATTTGTCATTATTTCATCCACATCCGATCCGATCCGAGTTATCCGACGAATTCAACCGAACCGTACCCACCTCTGAAGCTAAAATGGTCGTAGTAAAATGAGGAACAACTCTGCAGGAAATTTATTCCTGTTCATATATTGTTGCCTTGCAGCAAAACAAGTCTTTCGGTCTCCCGACCCAACCTTATATAAAAGGACCAAGACAAGAAATGAGACGTAGTTTATTTTAGTTTCCTTGCTATACAGAGGTTAACTACTTGCAACGCGTATTCGTCATCGAGTTAACAAGTGCTATAGAACAATTATCTGTATCAGTGATGTGGGAATTTCAATTTATGTGGGTCGGATGGAGTGCATACCTATGGCTGATCTTAACCATTTTGCTAATCTACTACTTGAGCTGGAGTCGTTCGCGTTTCGTCCGTCTCGTCAACGCAATCCCCGGGCCGTCTACTTTTCCGCTACTGGGCAACCTGCTCGACGTTAACGTTCCCCGTGACGGTGGATTTATAATGATTACTTTCAATTAATTTGAAATCTTATTATTATTACTCCGCATCTTATTCAAATTTCCTCATAGATATTCTGCCAATTTTAATGAAAAAGTGGATAGCCAAATTTGGCAGCATTTATCGACTTTGGTTCGGCAATAATCCGATTATCTTCATTTCATCTCCCGATTTATTACAGGTATTAATGGTCAAGTTTCGTGGTTAATTACAGCAATAATAAATAAAGGACAGGACATTTATTTATTGGTGATTTTTTTTTCTCATTCAGCCCATTTTCTCGAGCCAGAAACTCATTACTAAGGCGAACGAGTACAAAATTTTAAAAGCTGTTTTCGGAAACAGCATTGGCGTAGCGTCTGGTAAAAAAACATAACTCCTCGGTTTAACAGAGCCTTCTCATTTTCACTATAATCGTTTACAGGAAACGATTGGAGGATGAAACGCAGACTGCTCAAGCCCGCGTTCCATTTCCAAATACTCAACGGGTTTGTGGACACTTTCAATGAAAAGAGTCAGATTTGCTCCCAAGTCTTTGAAAAAGCTATTGAAACTCATGGTAGAAGCGAGTTCAACATCTTTCCCATCGTTCTGAAGTGTGCTTTGGACATCGTTTGCGGTACGTATATGATAATAAGTAACATCAACTCTTTTATTACCTTGACTGAAATTCGCTGAAATTTTTAAAAAATATAGCTACCTCCATGGGAAACCAAACGAAAAGCGAAGAGGAAAAGACCAGTTACCTTACTAATCTCGGGAAGTGAGTTAACGCTATAACGCACAATTTTATTACGATAAGTTCTTGATGGTAAAAATTCTTTTGATTGTTTCATTGAGGCAGAATTCAATTCGTTTTCCTTGAACGTTTGGTGAAACCGTGGCTAAGAATCGAATGGTTATTCGACTTATCCGCTTTGGGTCGAAAATACCAAAGTTACGTTAGTAAAATTATCGAATTCACCAATGAGGTAATTACTCCAATCTGCGTCTGAAATAATGACGTAGTTTCATGAGTTAACCTTAATCAACCATATTTAATCAAAGGTTATAAACAACGGCTACAAAGCGCTCCAGCAAAATAAAATCAATCAATCAACTGATCAAACGGCAATAAACGAAGTAATGGACTCTCTATCAGAAGACAGGCAAGACGGATCGAGTAAATATAATTTGTTATCAGTCAGTTTTTAACTTATTTAGATTGGAATAACAGTTTTGAATTAAAGAGGTGAAGCTGGCATTCCTAGAACTTCTTTTGAAATCATCAGAGACCAACCCAGAAATCACCGACACCTTCATTAAGGATGAAGTTAATACCATCATGATTGTGGTACGTAAGTTTTGAACATACGTATTTTACCATCAAAGTTATGATTTAAAAATTGTAATGATACCAAGTCTTATCTCAATAATAGGGCCACGATACTGTAGGTTTAGCCATGTCCTGGTTTCTCTACTGCATGGCCAAACACCCAGAAGAGCAGGTAGATGGAACACTATACCTTATCACATCTTGTAAATACGTAAATGTACAAATTTCACTTTTTTCTTTTTTCAGGAACTTGTAATGAAGGAATTAAAACAAGTTTTTGGCGACTCGGATCGTCCTTGCACTATGGAGGATGTATCCGAACTCAAATATCTGGAATGCTGCTTCAAAGAGACATTGAGAATTTATCCGAGTGTGCCGTGCATCATGAGAAAACTGACAATCGACGTTAAAATCGGCAAGTTATAGAAGAAAAATGCCAACGCATCTGTCAGTTTTAGACAAAATTAGATTATAATATTGGAGGAAATTACAGGTGAATACGTGCTTCCGGCTGGTGCTACTGTAGCGCTTATGATTTATGGAGTTCATCGTAACCCTGAAATCTATCCAGAGCCGGAAGTTTACAACCCAAAGCGCTTTCTTCCCGAAAACGCAGCTGGTCGGCATCCTTATGCTTTTGTTCCCTTCAGTGCAGGGCCTCGTGGTTGTATTGGTAAGAGAAATCAATGACATTCGTTGTGAAAGACTCGAATTGAGAACTTGAGTCGAATATTCTAGGTCAACGGTATGGATTGATCGAAGCCAAAGTCGTTTTGGCCAATTTGTTGCGACGGTTCCAATTCTCCGTCTCCGATCCGCTTTTATCAGTCTCCGAACCCATCTTTGATGTTCTTCTCAAGCCGAAGAATGACGAAATATCACTCATAGTTTCACCTCGATCTCGTGTCAAATCTTGAAACTGCCAATATGTTAATTTCCCTCGAGAATTAATTAATAAACTGGAAGGTATATACGGTATAGGGACACAAGGTAACATACGTATGTTACCTTGTGTCCTGTTATATATATGGTATGTTCCTTGTGCTACGGAGTTTCCTGTTACGTACGTAACAGGAAACTTTTGACGTGCGAATGTTTACATTAGTTTCAATTTTTATTTTTTCTTAACCTCTTTCCTTTTTCGCCCACCTTTTTTCATTTAAAAGACTATAATCATATATATGCTGTTTCGAGGAGGCGGAATCGGATTTTGCCATGCATCAAGCCTCGAGATATATCCGATATTGGCTGCAAATCCGAGGCTTGCATAGCATCGAAGTGCCTTACATATGCAACAAAAAGCAACTTCAGATTGAAAGTTTTAGGAATGAAATCTAAATGCAGTCGAGTAATAGTTTATGGGTACGTGATACCACCATGTAATGTAATTAAAAAACAAAAAACTTTGACCATTTTTTAAACCAGTGTTCATATACTGAAGGAAAGCTTTTCCCGAAATTGCGGTATAAGCCAAGTAAGGCCAAGAGGGGCAGAGGGCTTTCTTGTAATTACCTGAAGTATCACTCTAAAGTGGAAAACTCTTCATTAACTCATTGAATCTTAAAAAAGGCACATAATAAGATACAAACATTTACCGAAATATCAGCTTGAAGACTTCTGTTGAATTTCTTTTCGTATTCCCGTTTCATGTTTCCCAGGTCAATATCGCAACGGGTCACCATAATACGTATAAGGTTACGACTAGAGAAGAAAATGAATTAGTTGGCGATAATGGAATTTAGCTATATATATACTCCTTACTCTTTTGTACCCATTCCTTTCATGGAATAGTGCAAGCGTTGAGCGAAGTATGCAGGTCGGTTTTGTGCGCATTGCACTGATTTTGGTTTTCAAAAAATTGAATATTATTGTGACAACTAGTGAACTGCACAATTAAGAAAAAATTGGCAAGCGGGGTCTTACAAATGACTAGGAGAGATGTTTGCTTGTTGGCAGAATATTCTTTAATAACAGCTTCCTCTAAGGTATGGCCATGCGTAGTTTTATACTCGATCATAACATGGCGTAAATGAGACCAGCTACGGGTGGCTAAAACAGTATTAAACACACTTTCATTTGTACCTTTTTGGGCCACTCCTGTAAAATAAAAATTGAAATGGAATCAATAACGGTGTTGTAAACCCGTTGATCGGAGCAGTTTAAAAGAAAGTCCCAAGCTCCCTGCAAAATCGTTTTTGCAAAACCAACCTGCTTCAAATAAGTTCTTTACGTCATCTTTTACTTTTTGAATGTCAACACCCGTATCCTCATCTCTTTGTCCCTATAAACATGAAAAACGAACAAGGATTTCATCAACCAACTCAATCACACCAACGTGTTAGTATTTATGACGATTTATTTACTATAAAGTCTAGTAGACTTTTACCTTGGACAGTAAAATAAGCAAATTTTTGAATTGGCCGGAAGTGTCCCCTTTGAAATCATCTTCCAGTTGATGGCCATACACTTATTATTTATTACATATGATAGTATTATTCACAAGGGAAGCCAACAATGAGATAATGCAAATTTAGAAATGAAGGACCATGCAGATATAGTATAACAAACGTATGCTTGCAAACTTACAGCGCTGATATGTAGTATTCATTTCGCGAATTTCTTTGTTAGTTCCACTACAAAGTATTTCCAAAACTGTCTCTTCGTTACTTCCCTTGCTAGTGAGCGCTTTATTCATTTCTCTCGCCATATACTCGTCCATAGGAAGACAGAGAGCAACCATCACCTTTAAAAACGAGCCACTTAGTTCGCTCTTCAATTTTGGCTCCAAATCCTTATCGGACACGTCAATATACAGTATTTTTAAAAATCAGTTAGCTCCTCAAATTTAATTAAATTTAAATTGCATCCACCTTGCTAAACGCCAATTTGAACGAATGGTTTATCGCAGTGCGCTGGGAGCGGGTGCGGTGGCAGAGAACATTTATGATAGCCTTTTCGTCTGTTCCTAAGCCTTTCATGGCCTTTTGAAGAGTGTTCGCATCATCTCGAACATCGAATGACGAAGCTGGATGCACGGTCGGAATATTCTGCGCGTTTTTAGTTTTTGGTTACAGTTTTGAAAATATTTGCGTCCGTAAATGAAAGTATAGGCCTACCTCTTCGGTTTTCGGCTGCAAAATGGTCGCAACAGCGGGAGCTTCTAGCATGGCTGATGGATACAATCCACCGGTACCAGAAGGTTTTGTTTCACTTGGTGGAAGAGCATGTGGCGTCGTTGATGGTGGATAACATCCACTCGGAGCAGAAGGTTGCGGTCCACTTGACGAAGGAACAAAACCCGGAAAGCCCTCTTGTGGTAAAACAGTTGGTTGATTGGAATTTACCAGATTCGTAGCTGGTGGAGGAGCAAATGGAGCTGTTGGTGAATAATTCAACTCTCTTTGAGGGACAGTTTGTGGCCCACTTGGCGAATGAGCATTGTCCATAAAAGGCACAAGTGGAACAGTCGAGTGGGACTGTGGATAGGAAGGAATCGATGCAGGATATTGTGGTTGTTGTGTTTGGGAAGGATATGCAAAAGGTTCAGTTATTGCAGGAACTGGTGGGTACGAACTAGAAGCGGCCGGATGACTAGGGTAGTTAGGATAACTGGGCTGGTTGCTTGGATATGGCGGGTAAGCAGGTGTTCCGCCAATCTGATAGGGACTCTGTGTAAACGATTGGCTAACAGAAAAGAAAAGTCTGGTTTAGTGCATATGTTTGCATATTTAGTAGCGCTATTGGAATTTCCTCATTTTGATTGATATTATCTATGCAAAAAAACTAAGCTTACTATAAATGCGCTTCAAACAGTTTTCATGATTTTCTCGCGCAGGCACTCAAAACGTTCTGATCTGAGCATAAGGATAGGCTATGTTGATGTTGCCCCCTCAGCTGAGGCGACTTTCCTGGGCTTTATTCTCGACCCCCGTCTTACTTGGTTCCCGCACGTCAATTTTAAGGCAGCAGCAGCAAGGCGAGCAATGCTCGCTGTACACGGCTCTCTGAGAGCGTCATGGGGACAGGACTCTGTGAAACTACGTCAGTTATACGCGCTAGTGGTTGAGCCCATTCTTCTGTATTGGTTCTCAGTCTGGGCCTCGTTCATCAAAACAAAGTCGGGAGTTAAACGCTTACGCTCATTTCAGTGCTTTGTAAACCGCCTTATAACCCGCTCTCTTGGTACTGCTCCAACGGATTCCCTTTTAATTCTGTCTAACACCCTCCCAATTGAAATGCGAATCGCGGAGATTACCGCCTTCCGTTTTGCTTGCCGCTCCATGGACGTCTTTGCGACGTCCCCGCTTGATGCCGTCGCCCCCTTCTTGCCAAATGTGTACAAAAATACGAAGCTTGATCGTCCAGTCCTGCCTTATCTTATCAATTTCCCCCCTTGGAAGCTCGCGTTCGAAGTAATTAATCTAAAATCGACGGTAGGGCTCCGCCCGCTGCAAGTTTAGTGATGAAAATCCAGCGCTATATAGTATATACGTCTTCGAATAGGTCCCGTTATTATTTGTTTTCGGTGAAGACATTCGCTATAGCATTCGTAGGTATTGTTTAATGCGAAATTTGTGAGTCCCCATACGGTGACTTTTGCTGGCGATTCGGAGCCCGTATTAGTCCTGGCCGTCGATCATTGAAGAAGCCGCGATCCATATTACCCGCAGGATTTCAACAGCAGTCCATTTCATCATAAATTTAAATCTTGCATTCTTATTGGCTGAGCGGCGAAGTTAACCGCAAAGTCAAACGACTTTCTTTTATTCTTGATGCAAATCCAGAAAGAGAATATCTCCCCTATGTCGGCAGATAAGGATTATAAATCTTTAGACTTTTTTGGTAATTGCACATGTGTCTTTGATAGGATTATTTCAGTTCATCATCTTCAAGGATGATCCTGTCGGAAGCTGTCAATAAGGGAAATTAATCCTGAACAAAAACAGTCGTAGAACTGAATTCACTATTATCTGCATAGAGGTGTGCCTTTCCCTTCAAGGAAAGATCCCATTACAAGCAGCAATCGAATTAATATAAAATATTTAGATTCAAGACCACTATAGCACTATAGCTACGTAGCGTACAGCTATATGTGCATCATGTTGGTGCATCGAGACTTCACACGATGCAGTCTTTGTATTTTTATTTTTGACGACGAGTTCACAACAAAATGCGACCTTAGCTTCGCGTTCAATTTTCGCCGACTAGATTAACTGCTCGAACGATGAAACGGATGTAACTGAGGGCTCTATCGAACGAAGACGGAATAATTGGAATAATTGCTCTTCGGTAGAGCGAATATGTAACAAAAATGGATTTAATTAATAATATTTCACAATATTCAGCTCTCAACTGACACATAAACTTTGGATGTGCTTGGATGTGCTGTAACTTAAAATGTTGCGGTAACAACCAATTTTTTCTATAATATTTACAAGGAAAATAGGCTCACAAAAATATTTACGAAATAAGAATAATAAGAGGTGTTCACAATATTTCTAGTTCGAGTTTTATGGTACTGTATATTGCCAAAAAATCGTTTGATTGATGTTGTTTTCTCCTTCAAAAATTTTGAAACATGATTTAATTACATATTAAAATTGAATGTTGTTTAATTGCTTGATATTTCGGTGTCTGGCATAGTGGCATTTTCTTTCTCTTATTTATCATTTGTAACACTATTTCCGCTATCACGCAGTGCTTCTTCATAAGTTGGAGCTAGTTAAGATTTCAATCTTCAATTAAAATATTGTTTTTAAGTAATAAAGTTAAATTAAATTTACGCTCTGTGTGCTGGTCTTTGGAAAGTGGACAAGGCAGGGGTAAGTCGTTGGAATTTCCAATTTCTTCCACAGTTGTGCTCACGTCATTATTTGCATTGGCGGGTAATTGTCGGTGTCCTTGCTGATCAAGTGGATTGGTTGAAGAACTACTTAAGGGTACATTTCCGATAATGATAGGGCGAGTAAGACTCAAGTTGAATGAAAGCGGACCAGGATCTACAATAAACTACGCAATAAACTGCAGTTAGATCACTTGTATAAGGATGCTTGTTGTGAAACCTCAAAATAAGTTTTACAGTGATTTCATAGGATAGATCAATAATTCGGCAAAGCTTCAGGTCTGAAGGAAGTAGAGGAGGAAGAGTAATCGGATGATTTTCCCATAATTCTGAGGTTTTGAAACTTCCTTTCCCGTTCCTACAAATAACTCTCTGATGATTCTCGATCTCACCCATTGCGTAGAATTGTGTTTTCTGCAAATTGTCACCCGATTTGAAATTGAATATTGTGTCATACCATTAGAAAACAATATGTCCTTTACATACCTCTATCAATTGAACATTAGAGCCACGCATTTTCCTTCGGCTTAAGTTCTCAACTTCGGCGTTAAAGTAAATAGTTTGTCCTGAAACGTATCCGGTTTTTTCCAGCCAGAATTTAACCGTAATTGGATTGGACTTGCAGCACCATATGCCCAATGTTTTGAAATCCGATGCTTGCACCGGATTCTAGTTAATTTTTTTCATTTTACCGTTTATTGCACCCTTTTTTCTCAGTTTTATATTACTAAAAGTTATATTAGTTATTTACTGTAGATGCTGGGATAGCGTTTAAGTCCACTATCGAACTGACAGCAAACATAGCTTTGCATTCGTGGTTCAACTTTAGTCGCCTCTGATAAACTGCTCTAACCGTGTAGCGGATATGACCGTGGACTCCTTCGAAGGAAGGTGGAATGGCATCCGGTAGGATGAAGGAAAATGGATACTGATGCTGGCCACTTTCCAGTTCCCAACATGTATTTCCTCAAAATCCAATAAGATGTTATTTGAAAAAGAAGGTGCATTAAAAGTGGTGATTCGCAATTTATGTACCTCTGTCTGAGATTATAATTTTTTGATCAAAGTATTTTTCTTCTGATTTGTAGTGAACTCTTTGGCTATAAGATTCCGTACGCGATCTACCATGTGAGTCACGAACCGTTCTTGTCTGAGTAACCTGTCTGGAAAACTGAACTCGGGCAAAACCCTGGCATTCAACGTAAATTCCTACAAATCACGAACACGATGATGTAAATAAAAGACGTCGTCACGTTAAGTTTTTCTTGAATAATCGACAGATACCTGTGACATTTTTAGGTTTGTCACTCCAAATGTGGACAATGCCTGTTACTTCTTGCCCAGCAAAATACGTGGCATCTGCATTATCTAATGAAATCTGAAAACGCGCTAGCACCATGGTCGAACTTGCTATTCGAACTGCTAACTGCGTAACTTAAAAAAGGAGGTACTGACAGAGAAGCCTTATCTTATCGTATAAAGGGACTGCTGCAATCCTTGTTACAATCACTTTTGATAAGAGTAAAGTATACGTAGTCTAATAAGTCTATATCCACGGAGGCGGAAGTTTTGGCGGTAAATAAATATCCGTCCGAGGAATCCTAGCCAAGGAAAAGAAAACTGACTTAAACGGAACGAATCACGAAAGCGAATTTTTTTTCCAAATTTAGGGAGTTGCGACCCGCCGCCTTTCTCTGAATATGTTTCACTTATCTTCTCACCGAATTGGTCTTATCCTGTGTCGGTTCGGGAAATTTGGTTCGCCAGAATAACGAACAAATCTTATTCCAAATCCGCTTATTATTTGCTCCGTGTGTAGCTTTTATAAAGTATATAGTCTAATGTATAACGAAATGTATCAAATTACTTTCAATAAGAACTGTATCCGAACCAAGTATACATGGTAGCTTCATGCTGTAATAGCGTTCTGGCTTTCTGCTGACAAACCGCTTGAATGGTATTAACCAATGTAGCAGAACTTATCGTTCGGGATTACATTGCGCTTTGATTTTTGTAATTATAATTCTGCAATGAACCAACTAGTCCCAATTAATCAATGCATGTAACTAGTAGACTATAGTATGGTACAGCTTGAAATTTCGCAACAAACCCATTGATACAAAAAAAATCCTTGAAGTGAACTTGCCAGTTTTATTGTAATTTTCTAAACGTTGAAATTTAGAAACATGTAAATGAAAATATTAAAGACAAAAAAGAAGGACGTTATTCACGTTTCATGTAAATGAAGACAAGGCAACTGAGGAACTTTATGAGGGGCAGGGGTAGCAAAGTTTACTCAGTGACTATCGTCTGCTCTCATCTGCAAATAAAATCCGCACTTCTGTCTTCCTTCTGCAGAGTTTACTTTTATCGTTCGTCGTCATTCTATCTCAGTGTCAGGGTTCCTTCTTTTTACAGGTTTGATTGCATTAAGTATTCTCTCCCGGCAATCTTATAATTTTACATCGAATATAATTAAGTAAGTTGATTAGCAAAATATTCTTTTTTTGTACTATGTTAAAAAAAAATAAACAAAGATTATAAATAAATATTAACAGCAATAAAGGAATGGCAGAGAGAGTACATCCTTTTCAAATCCACTTCAAATCTATGCCTGCATTGGGGCGAAACCTTAAGATTGGTGACTTGTACAACTATCGTACCGACTGCATCATTCGAGGTAATAACTCTTAGATAACTTCAATATCTGTTCATTTTTGAAAATTTTTATTGAAGCATATGTACCATCAGTCAAGTGCAGAGTAATCTATTGCTATTTCAGTCTCTGTGTTGTCTTTTGTATAATTATCCTTATGATTAGCTAGGAAAACGACACAAGAAATTGTGTTGTTTTCTTTCTTTTGCTAAGTTACATTATTATATCTCTTTTCATTTATTTGCCAATGATGGCCTGTAGTGATAAACAAATAATTGTTTCTAGACTAATATGTTTGTAAATCACATTACAGATGATTCATGGCCCTGGAAATCGACAGATGCCTTGTCTAAAAAAACTTGCGATTTCAACTACGAAGTGAGGGTCGCGAAAAGCTCTGACGCCGATTTTGCCATTAACAGCAAAAGCCATTCCATGGATTTCGACAGTCACCTGGAGGCCAGTGTCGTGGGTGGACTTATTGAAGACTACAGTGGTGCCAGTTATTTTCTCGATGACCGGCCAAAGCCAAGCCAAATCACAGTCACTTTCGCCTGGACTGGAAAAACAAAGGAAGAGTACTACCAAGATTTACGAGCTCAGGACTTTCATTCTCTTCGTGATGACGTCGGAGAACAATCAATGTTGGAAGCGACCCATCTCGTCGTGAGCGTCTTTTACGGAGCCCAAGCTTACTGCGTTTTTACTCGAGACCTAAACGGCAAAGGAGAAGACGAAGACACCCGAAACGAAGCGCAAGAACACTTGTCAAAGATGGTGGAGATGTTTTTGATCTCATTGAGTAACAGACTGGATCAGACCAATTTCAAGAAACAACTAAGTAAAACCGAGAAACATCAATTTGCAAGTTTAAAGTGTCGTCTCTACTTGGATCTCCAGACCGAGCCCGTTCGAGAGTGCAACATCTTTGACGCATACCAACATATCCTGGAGTTGAAGGGCCATATTTTTAAAAATCCCAACGAAGTAAAGGAAATGAAAATTGTACCGATCGCAGTTCAAATTTGCCCCTTGCACGTTTTGTTGGTTCCGGCTGGGGGATCCGTTTCAAGAAGATTCCAGTACCGCGACGTCGAAAGCCGATTGGTGAAAAAATGCAGCCGTATTATAACTGATTTGAAACGAATCTCCATCAAAGCGGAAATCCTTTCCAATGCCAATAAAGAAAACGATTGCGCTGCACTGCTTACATTTGCTTCCACGGTCTCCAAATACCGAGAAGTCCTTAAAACAACATTGAAGAAATCTATTATTGCTGCACGAACAAGCAACGATTCTTGTGTTAATTCGACTGCAAAAGACGGGGAAAATCATCCGCTTTTCAAATTCTCTCATCTGGAACAATGGCTCACTTTTAAAGAAGCCGAATTTGATATGATGAGTTTGGTGGTCAGCGGAGCAGGAACCGCCATTTTCTTGCCCAATAAGAATCAGCTGAGAAAACAACTTTTATCGGACAAGAAATACGCTCTGGTCCTTTTTGTTCCGCCAATCGATGAACAAAGCAACTCGGTTCTCAAAACGATGGAAAAATGCTGCGACAAACTAAGAAGACACGATGAAATTAACGACGACCAACGACCTTGGCACAGCATACAATCTAAACGGACGTTTGTGCTGGAATTCATTCGGGAACTTGCGAGTCACGCGGAGAAAAACCAACAACTTTCGGATGTCCAATGGATCGTTACCTTTGGCGAAAGCGGTGGAAAATTCGCATGCAGTTACTCCGTTTATCAAGCTGATAAGCTCTTGAAGAATAACTTACGTCGATTGCCCGATCCGCCCACTGGATTGCGGATGCATTTGCCCATTAATCGCCAAGTCAAAAGAGCCAAGACAACTCCATCGTCCATGTGCGTCGAATGGGATTATGAAGACTTGGGGTATCCTTGCAATTTTCTGATCGAGTACCGATCGAAAGGAAGCTCTGACTCTTGGATCCAACGGCGGACGACAAAGCCAGACCAAACTCAGTTGGACGTCAGCTTCCTGTCCAGTTCAGCAATTGAAGTCCGAGTTGCGGCGGAAACTTGCATCGGCCGCAGTGACTTTAGCAATGTCGTCGACACTTTATCGGCTCTCGACAGTGATGAAGACCCGGAGTCCGTCTTGCCTTCAGCCGATAGGAAGAAGAAAAAAGTCCTTTTGCAGCCCCCAACTGATGTGCAAGTGATATCCGTGACTGGAACAGCGGCCGAGTTGGAATGGAGGCTACCGCATGAAGACAAGTGTTGCTTGTCTTATCGCATCATGTACTGGATAAAAGGGCAAGATCAGGCTTGTGCTAACCTTATGATGGAAACAGGATTCGATTCGTCCTATGGCTGGTTGGAAGATCTTGAGCCCGAGACCACGTATCAGTTCCATATTAAAACCTATTCCTTTTATGAGTCGAATTCAGAGAGCCAGCCTGGCGAAACTGTGGAATTTACGACTACCAAACACGTTAAACTTGTCGACACATTAGTACAACGAAGCAAGAAGATAGGTGTTGAAAACGGCTTGGAATTGTACGCTGTTCCACTCACCAAAGTGACCGGACGACTGACTACAGCTGAGTACTTTGTGTTTGACGCCTGTAAGGATATTGGCCCGCCAATAGATTTCGACCACAATGTTACGATCATGTTAGTAGGCGCATCTAGATCCGGCAAGACTTTGTTAATCAACGCCATGGTCAATTTCATCTTTGATGTTACTTCGGACGACCCATTTCGTTTCCAGTTGATTGACCCGTCTGAAGCCGACGGGCGAAAGAAAGTTACCGTTTACGATATCCAACGTTCCAAGGAATTCCGCGTCATTGACTCTGTGACCATCATCGACACTCCCTGCTACGTCGAGAATGATCCCGCCAGGAACCAGGAAATAACCGAAACGATCCGCAAGTTTATAGATGAGGAGGACGGAAACCAGGCAGTGAATTTGGTCGGATTTGTCATTGACTCTTCAGTCCCCGTTCTGACACCTTTACAACTTTACATCTACTGTTCGCTAATCAGCATTTTTGGCAACGACGTAAAAAAAAACATCCAATTTCTGCTGACTTCTGCTGAGAAAGAAAACCCATCATTGTGGAACGCTGTCGTCGATGCTGGACTGGTGACTTATGGGCCTTTCCAGTGTGACCGAAATCACCACAAGTTGAACAGTTCAGTTTATTTCTGTTCCAACAGTGAAGTTGACAGTTCCAATTGTTTTTGGGAGTGGTGGGAAAATTTCGAAACTTTCTTCTCAACGTTATCAAGTGTATCTGGACGTAAATGTGTTTCACTGTCTAAACAGTTGATTGAGGAGAAACGACGATTCGTAACGGTCGTGGAAGAACTCAAACGACTTGCGCTCGTGCGAATAGCCCAATTGCAAGATCTGGAAACCATCTGGTCCAGTATCCGTAGTCTCCCTCGTCCAATTGAAAACGACACGGACGTTGAATTCGAATTGTTCACGCATGGGGAAAACGAAGTGGATCTACCGTTCGGGAAAAACGTCACCAACTGTCAGACATGCAAAGTCACTTGTCACTCTGTTTGCGGCGTCAAAGGTGGAAAAGTCGGCTGCGACGTAATGGATCATTCTATGCCGGAGGAGATTCGCAACTGCCGCGTTTGTCCGGGCAAATGCTCTTGGAAGGTGCATACCAATCAGCCATTTTACTGGATTTACAGCCGACAGTCCCGGACCATTTCATTGGCTGCCATTAAGGAAAAGTACGAGACCAAAGTGACAGGGACCCTCAACACTTCCCCAGAACTGCTCAAGGCGATCGAGGCAGATAGCGTGTCAAGGATGGATCAAATGGTGGATCAAATGGAGACCGTTTTAGGCTTCATCCGTCGCATTCACGAGATAGCCGTGCGTCTAGACCCAAACTCGACGCCACAAAGTGACGAAAACGTCATCGATATCACCCGAATTCTCTATCAAATCAAGGCATTGAAAAGTGTCTTTTCAACTGAGAAGAGCAACAGGCTGAGTAGTCTTTTTCAAACGGCCTCGTCTACTAGGAGATTGAATCAACAATTCGATGAAGGCAGTGATTCCCAGGACTCGTATTGGGATTTTTCTGTAATAAATCCAGATTATGATTTTCTTTTATCATCGTAAAAGTTTTTCTGTTTCGAAAGGTATCTTGTATATATGCATTCCAGCCCTCGGAAGTTTTGCAGTCCCATTGATCGCGCATTTTGTTTTGTTTCCTAAAGTCTTCTGCTGGCTATTTTTTAATGCATGTCTTTATTTTGTCTGTGTCAATTTGGTTATTGGTTGTACGCGCCTGTTTATGATTCTATCTCTGATTCTAAGGAAAGGTGTGCGGATACCGATGGTACTGTTGCCAAAAAACCAACCCCTACCCGTTTCCTATTGTCATCGTCGGTCATCGCTGTACCTAATTGTTTGTAAAAACAGTGTCTATTAAAGAGCGATAGCACTGTATGCTAATGGAGAGTGTGTGCGATGTGAATTAAATATAGTTGTTAATTAAATTTTTTTACATCATTAAATATGTTTTAGAACGTAGCGTGAAATCCCAACTAGTTTGGTTGGTAGCCTTAGAGGTTTCAAGTTTCTATCACAAGTTTGTGCGTAACTTACAGTAAGACCATTAAAATTGAACGACCGAGTAATTATTTTTTGGAGCAACTTAACTACGGTTAGGATAAACAAATCGCTTTGAACGAACAAACAAGAAAACAAATAGAAACTAAATATGAGCGTGAGTGCACAAACCCGTTACGAAGCTGCACGGCTGGTCCTTGGCACAACAAAAGCCGCATTTTCATGCAGGAGGGTCGAATGCGTAAGTAACGGTACATCAACACTCGACGAGCGGTTGTCACGATATGTTGACTCTTCACTGGTAAATGTAGAGTAAACGATTATTGAATTGAAAACTCAACTAGTGTAAATGGGGCATGTAAGATTCGATAACATTTTATTATTAAAACACGAATTACAGCAGTATTTAAAAAATTATCGAGATGTAGTTTTCAATGAAAAGATGTCGCCGTGCGCTACACCTTCATGATATGACGTTTAATCTAAAAAAAGGAGCCTAATGAGTCTAATGACGAGACATTTCCAGTCAAAATTGTTATTTTGTGAGTCGTAATACGAACTCATTTGATAAAATTTCATGAACGTTCAACATCCACCTTGGTTTTTCTTCCTGCGTTTGATTCGCCTTCTTCCAGATGTCTGTTGCCATTACTTTAGCGGGAAAACGGCGTAGAAAATCCTCTGCAACCTTTTTGTAGTTTGTCGCTGGATGGAAATCATCTAGCGCGAGGATTTTGATGCAATTTTCCGCCGTCATCCTCTGCATAAGATAATCCTCGCATTCCACCTTCAGTGTGTTTAACATGTATTTATCTGCGACAGCCAAAATTTCAACTGCTTTCTCATCCATTCGTTCTTTAGGAATCAGGCCACTATAGATGTAGCGAAGAACTTCTTGGAAGACGTCTGGCTCAATGTCCGTTATTTTGACAACATCGGATAAATTTTCTTTCGTTGAATGCTCAAACATGGGCGCGAATACCGGGCTTCTGGTTGCCAAGATGCTCTTGTGCGCTTGGAAATTATGATTGCCGACAATTAGGGTGACGTCGCTAAACTTCATATTTCCAAAAAGCTTTTCAAAATCTTTGGACAGTTGGTCTTTACAACTAAACAGCTTATCATGGTGAAATGTAATCCTGCCCGACACCTCTTGCGTGGACTTCAAAATTTTGATTTCGCAGTAAATAATGAGGTTGCCATTCACCAGATACTTTTGAGGTTTCTTGTTTATAGTCTGCGGATCTATACTCATTGTACAAACAGGCATGTCGTCGCCATTGCACACAACGAGTTCTTCCAAGACCATGTTTTCCCAACCGTTGTTGATAATTGCAGTTTTCACTCGGAAATGCTGCTTGCAAGTACTACTATGACACGATCCATAGGCGACTGTGATACCTTCGTCATCTAGGCGCAGGCTCCAGGTCCTATCAAGATTTTTTTCTCCGTCGTCTGGAAATGCAGAAGATTCAAATTCTTTTCCGTCATCATATTGTAGCTTGAAATCGTGAATCGTCCACTCGAAGTCGATTTTATCATATTCACACACTGTATGACACCAATGAGATGCCACCGGTTCAGGTGTTCCCGGCGGTAAAGAATTAACAATTTGACGTTGCATTTCTACTTACTTTTCGCAACGTTTTTTTTTCACTTCGAAAAGTGCCAGTGAAAACACAGTGACCTTGTTCCTTTCACAGACGAAGACTAAACTGCTTGCTGCATGTATCTCTGTTTTACGGTATGTTCTTTCTTTCTACCAAGAAGTATTTAAAGGTCCTCTATTGAGTAAACCACCTGCAGTCTTAAGAAAAAACACAAGGAGATCGTTCTTGGAAAAGGATTTCCTCGTATTTAATATTTTCTGTTAATAGAAAATATACGTACCCTTGACCTTCACAAAAAGCTTTTTCCGTACAGTCCTAAACGGGAAATAAAAAACTGCTGAAATCGACGTATTGTTCCACTTTATGGAGCAGCACTGTATGAGGTGCCATTAAGCGGTAAAATTAAACAAATTTAACCAACAATCTAAGTAAGCATAACCCAATATTAATCCGCCCAAACAAACAATTAATCGGCAAAATTAAACCTAAATCAAACGGGCAAATTAAATGTTAGTAATAAAACAAAGGAACAATAACTAAACGACGTATTAAACTCGTGGATCAACGGTATTATTTTATTAATATAGTGCTTATGTTTACAGTGTGAAAGGCAATTAGGCAAATGATCCTGTTTAAATTGCTTTCAGAAGGTTCAAACTTTCCCCGGTAGGTGGCGTCCAAAAAATGTTTATGGTACTCTGCCACTACATTCGGCGAGCGCTCCATGCGACTGCGATTCGCGAGTCCAGTCTCTTTTTCATCTGCTTTCTTTGTATTTCGAATTGCAACTAAAAGAAACAGACTTGCAAGGGCAACACCGCGAATTAGCCTTACCTGGCAAGAGCCTCGGCGAGGTACTCGCGAATACCAGTCGCATAGAGCGCCCATCGCATGTAGTGGCAGAGTACCAAAAAGATTTTGGCACGCCACCTATCTGGGAAAGTTCGAACCTTGAAAAAAAATTGAATCAGGAACATTTGCCTTTCACACTGTAAACATAAGGACTACGTTAATAAAATGAAACCGCTTGATTCACCAGGTTAATACGTCGTTTAATATATTGCTGCATTTGTTGTATTCCATACATTTAATTTACCCGTTAAATTTAGGTTTAATTTCACCGATTAATTGTTTGTTTGTGCGGATTAATATTGGTTTATGTTTGTTTAGATTGTTGGTTTAATTGGTTTAATTTTACCGCTTAATGGCACCTCATAGCACTGTACTTTAAATTTTAAAAAAACATCAACATTAACTAATTGACGAAGCTTGTGTTTAAATATGAAACATTGTGAATTTGAAAGATTGCAAGAAAAAGAAACAAGAAATGTTGATGCTAATATGTTTTTGTATTTTTTTATAGCCAGATTAGCCGCTGAAAAAATAATGATGATCGGAATTCGATCGCTGCGATGGACAGTTCTGATAGATTTCTTTTACTGATAATATACGCAAAATCAAATTACAGTAAAACAGGCGAAATAACGAAACATTGTTGTCAGTACGCTGCCAAGAACGGCATACAATTTGACATGTATTTTAGTTGGTGCAAGAGAAAAATGAAAATACACGAAAGCACAACGATAGCTCACACGACATAGGGAATTAAAGTCCATTTAACGGCTTTAATTGCTGTTATCTTAATATAATATCTCATTTATCTGCAATAATATTTGAAGTGCTTCATCCAAACAACATTTTTCTGATGCTCTCAACCCACATCCCAATCCACGAAATGGCGGTTTCCGCGTTTTCCTTGCTTGCCTTCGAGCTGTCTGATGGCATCACCTCGATCGGAAATCGGCGAATAAAATCCACGGCTTTCCCTTTCAAGTAGTAGGCTGGATCATTTTCGTCAAGTGAAAGCAATTTAATACAATTTTCCGGAGATAGTCGTTTGAGTAGGTGGTTCCCGCAAGCGTGCTTGAGTTTTTCCAAGAGATACTTGTCCGCGGCGGTAAGCAGTCCTGCTGCTATTTCATCCATCCGCTCTGCAGAGATCTTCCCGGTGTAGATGTAAAGAAGCATTTCCTTGAAGACTTCTGGCTCAATATCAGGGACATCAACAGTGCCCGTCAGGTTCTCTTGCGTTGGATGATTAAACATGGCTGCGAAAACTGGGCTTCTGGCGGCTAAAATAGCTTTGTGGGCTCGAAATTCTCGTTGACATTCACGGTAATGAACATTGAAGTTGACATCACTCATCTTCTTGTTTTCAAAGAGCTCTTCCAAATCGTTTATCAATTCGTCCTTGTACCTTAATTGTTCCCCCTCGGCAAAACTATTCATAGTCCAACCACACAACAGCTGCTCGTTACTGTAGGTTTCAACGTCGCAGTAGATGGCGAGATTACCGTTCACAATCAAATTGTTCGATTTCAAAAATAATTGTTCGCGGCCAACATAATTTATTATTATCGGCATGGGCATACCAGGACGCACAATGAATTCTCGCAGAAAGACTTTCTCACGTCTGCCGTTAATAAATGCGGATTTTACGCGGAAACTCTGTGTACACTTTTCTTGAAACCTATGCACGTATCGACCAAAATCATCAGGTAATAAGCAATGGGCGATACTAAGACCTTTGTTATCTAGCTCCAGTTTCCATGCACTTTTTGAAGCTCCAACATTTTTAATTTCCGAAAATGTAATTGATTGTTCACCATCGCGCAACTCGAACTGGTGAATGGTCCATTCGAAATCCACTTTGACTTGCTCGCACCTTGAATGATACCAACGCGTTGCCATCGGCTGAAAAGCTCCCGGTGGCAATTTTGCATTCAGCAGTGATATCGAATCAGCCATTACTTCTCATACGCATTGGCACACACAAATCCCCAGCTAGTTCTCAATAAATTATAAACAGTTTTGCTAAAGATACTTTACGCGTACACGGTCAAACTACAACTGCCGATCGCCGAAATTCTCTAGTCATATTTTCGTCTTATACGTCCGTCCTAACGTCGTAAGATTAACTTTCTAAGAATCCATTTGCTGCTGGCCTTGTGGTATTCCCCCGAGTTACTTGTTGTGCTGACTATATATTTGCCGATATGTGTAGTACAGTATTAGTTTACATTAAGCGTGCCCGAGTCCGCGCCGAAAATAC
This sequence comes from Ceriodaphnia dubia, assembly GCA_022539655.2. Classification (NCBI taxonomy): domain Eukaryota; kingdom Metazoa; phylum Arthropoda; class Branchiopoda; order Diplostraca; family Daphniidae; genus Ceriodaphnia; species Ceriodaphnia dubia. The sequence continues at coordinate 868,737 of JAKUCG020000214.1, read as the reverse complement.
CACGTTCGAATTCCGTGCATCACTGTTCAATCACGGTGTTTTCCGAGTTGTTTTCCGTACATGAAACCTAACTTAGCCTATCTGGATTGGAAACCCGCATTTAACTAGAAATCTACCAGAGTGCCAATCACCCTTGATAAAAATAAGATTCCTAATCTTCATTACCATCATTGCGTTCACGTTAAAATCGCATTTGAAGCACCGCTAAGTTCACTGTAGTGTATTATTTCGCGGAACTAAAAGGCAAAAGAAGAAATTTAGTTCATACAGCGCTGCAAGCCAAATATGGTAGTTTATAGGAATCTTAGCTTAAAGAATAAAAAAACAGGGCCTCTAGTTACCCTTGTTGTCTGTCTTGTTCACTGGAAAATTGCTAATGTCGATGACAGACGAAAGAGAGTCGTCGCAAGTAAAAAAAAACGTTGCCTTCAATGCTATTCAACTACATTCAGCAGTAGCTTTTTGTCTGTTGACTAGTGTGGTGACTTCCATCCCCATTTCCTTTCAAACGTATGGTATTGAATAGCCTAATTAGATGAAGTATTAAATTTCAGAAATGCTTAGCACTTGTCATGTTGTAAACGATTGAAATTTAAGAGCCGCTTTTTATAAATTATTTTAATACTTTCCGCTTTGTAGTTACAAGAAAACATGTCGAGAGCAGAGTCTAGAGTCACTATTCATTACGACGACCTTGTCGCCGAACACCCTCCGCCTGTGCTCTTAATTAAGAAACAACCAAGAGCAGCCACTCCCGACACAGCCACCAAAGTCTGGAGATATCCCAGTTCAGTATTAGCTATTGCAGAGGTAATTAAACTAGCGACTACAAAAATTATTCTCTTCACTTTTAACCAGTTTTTACTTCTTTTTTTAACATCGCGTTTGATTGGATAATAGACATTTATGCAAACTGCGCGAGATTTGGAAGCTCACATGGAAGAGATTTTTGAAACATGCAAGAGTTCGTCTGAAGACGAGACGAGAAAGGCGATGGTGAAAATTGTCAAAGAAGAGCTAAGGATGCGGTGGAACAAAGCTGCCGAGGAAGCAAATGAAGTTATCCGTACCGAGATGAAAGACATGACTCCCGAGCAAAAAGAAGAGCTTCGTGAGTATTTATCGCACATGATTGATTTTTGCGAAAAACTAGCCGAATGGGTTTACCTAATCATCGACAAAGCAATGGACGAAGTCATCAAAGGCCACAATTTGGCCCCAAGCATTGCATCTAGAATAGTCGGAGCTGTCATAAAAGCTTACGACCAAGTTTTCATGCATGATTTATTGGAATTTATGTCTCCTTGAGCCCCTCTCGGTTGTCGTATTCTTCAATCATTTGAGAGTTGTTGTAATTTATAAACTTGACGTTTCCGCGTTTTAAAAATTCTTCGAAAGGTTGGGACACTCACTTTTCCCATATGCAGAAAATACAGAATACATTATATGCGTGCGCGCGAAGTGTAATTTTATTTGAAAAAGAAAATATACCCAACAAAGCGTGACATACGTATATAGACTGTATTACTAAATGAGCGGCTTCTCCGGCTTCTGTGTCTGAAGTTTTTGCTCGTCACGGAAATCATAAAATGTATATTCCACAACGTTGTCACGTAACAATTTCCATTGTTACTTTTAAATTTAGATCTAGAAACCGTTGCTAGGTTGAATTCTGGGGAAAAGACTTGTGGAGGAAAAGGGTAAAAGTCGACTAGGCTTCGTCTTCCTTCCTCTTGGGGGCTTTTTCACGAGAATGGATCTTGTAGTCTACCTATATAGTCTTATTATGTTGACTTTGCATGGGCTTCGGCTGTTGGGTGAGTGTCAACCAAGGCGACGCTGGTATGTAATGTCTCGCATGTGTTAAGAGCAGCGGATGTGTTTTGGCGAGAATTCGGTAGTTGAATTAGGATTTTTAAACACATGTTAAGATAGAGCGACATTCTAAGATTGTACGCTCTGTACTCTTTGTTACCAGTTCTTCCTGCTATACTCTTTTTTGGCTGAAAGTGCCGACCAGTAAGATTGTTCCAAGGTTTTTTGCATATGGTTAGCCATAGAATTATCCCTTATTATTAATGTTCCTATTACTATTTCTTTGGAAACTGATTATTCTTGTAATTAGAAGCGCGGATGCTTCGCGCTTCTAATTGCGCTTGGGCTATACGCATGCATACGGTTGCCAACCGCGCCTTGTTGTTGGCAACAGAGGTTTGGCGATTGACACTCTACAAAGGATTCTACAACATAAGACGTTGATAAGCCTGCATGATGCATATCAGTTTTTTTAACGCTCGTACTCATAAAAATTTTTGTGTACTTAAATGTACTTATAAGTAGAAAAATGGATTAATCTATTTATATGTATAGAAGGTATACTTATTAAGTACATATATACTTATCATATACTTAATTCCTTAAGTGCATAGTATACTTAACCAATTTGTCTACTTAATCATGCCACGTAGAACCATATACTTACGTTTAAGTATATCAATAAGTACATTAAGTACAATGCGAAATGTGCACCGTTAATAAGCATCGACGATATCTGTTTGTTTAAACCTACGAAATAATATACCGTTATTACCTCCAATTAACAATTAATTTAATTAATTTTACTTATTATTTCCCAACACCAACCCTACTCTTTTGCCCACTACTGCACCTCTAGGTACTTGAGGAAGAGTGTTAATTCAACTCTATCTTCTGTTGGCTCTTCTGGAAGTCCAGATCACCTGGCTATACTTATCCTGACAGTCCGAGAAGGGAAAGTCGGGTTTAATACCCAAAATATATCAAGAATAGGCCCGGGTAATAAGCACATCTGTGATTAAGAACCACGGTGGTGCTAGGTTACAATTAAAAACAATAAAAAACTCTGCAGTGTGACATCCAGTTCTCCCGTACTATAATCTAATCAAGACAGAATGAAACGTACGTCCATGTTCATTAAACATCAATTAATGTGCATTTTGGTTTTAACCCACAGCTTTGCACATCTTGATAATCGTTGGTACGTCAGACCCATTAAGGTTAAGTAGAGAAAGGTTTACCCATTGTACTTATTTGTTTATGCGCTTATTATACTAAAATTAAGTTTACTAGATACATATTTAAGTAAATGAACTATACCTATTAGGTAGACGGTATACTAAACAAATTTATATACTTATCTATACTTAATGGGGGTAAACGTAATAAGTATATCTTAAGTATACAAAAATTTTTATGAGTGTACGTCCCAGCTCGCTAGATCGTAAGACTCGAATTTGAACTAAATTGATTTTTTTTCCGGGAGACAGTCAATTTCCAGCAACATTACAAAGAACTGCTGAGTGAATTTCCAACGACCAAAGCAGTGGATTCATAGATTTCATATTGCACTAAAAAAGAAAATTACATTTCATTCATAGAGGAAAAATCAAATCTGCCTTTAGGCTAAATGAATATATTAGGAACAGCAAGGTCCAAATAGAAGGGCGATAAACAATATTTGTTGTATTGGGACTTGAGCAACAGATAATGATTTGGTCGGTGTCTGATGGTGATTTTTTACCTAAATACTAAGATTGCTAGTTGAATAACTATACCATAAGTGAGTCGCGCAAACAATACAATAATAAAATATTTGTATAAGATCTTCAACTAGATTCGTTTTCTTTGTTCCGTTTACTCTGTTCATAACAATGCGCTTGTCTCCCTCGTCGGCTCATGCACTTTTTACTGAAAGAACTCGGAATGATACACAGCTCAATATCATATTGTACGGACGGACTGCGGACGGGCAGTAGTGCAACTGTGTGCGCATTACTGTGGTGGTTTCTATTCAAATGTTTCTCGTGTTTAAAGACATGTTATATACTGTGTGAGTACAGCGTAATTATATAAGCTTCGTCTGTTAAGACCGGGGACATAACAGTCATCCTTATCTAGTTTGCAGTGCTTGCACCTTAGATAAGCAAAACATTCAAAACTCGTCACCACATAGATAGGCTAGATAGTTGAGCTTGGAGGGAGAAAGGGAAAGTTACTGAACTGAAAAGCGCCGAATATCATTGTGGCATTGTGCATACGACACCTTTGTATGTAACTGGTCATTTGTTTCAAGGATTGCTGACATCTAGACGCTGTATTGAGAAATGAGCTATCCAAATTATCCAAACTATCCGACTTATCCGGCATCCACAGGTAGCAGTAGCTATCCAGCATACCCGTCTAACATCCAGGATTCCCAAATCAAGTAAGAAAATAGTGTGGTTTTATAGAAATTAAGTATTTTGCATTTGCATACATGCTTATTTTTACTTATATAGCCCACCATTATCTCATTTGAACCATGCAACGTGTAACAAGGAAGCTTTGAATAGAGTTTATTTATAGACTTGTATCATTCAAAATGAGAAAATTCTAATAGCGCTACCACATATGACTAAACCAAATTACCTTTTCTTTTCTGTTAGCCAATCGTTTACACAGAGTCCCTATCAGATTGGCGGAACACCTGCTTACCCGCCATATCCAAGCAACCAGCCCAGTTATCCTAACTACCCTAGTCATCCGGCCGCTTCTAGTTCCTACCCACCAGTTCCTGCAATAACTGAACCTTTTGCATATCCTTCCCAAACACAACAACCACAATATCCTGCATCGATTCCTTCCTATCCACAGTCCCACTCGACTGTTCCACTTGTGCCTTTTATGGACAATGCTCATTCGCCAAGTGGGCCACAAACTGTCCCTCAAAGAGAGTTGAATTATTCACCAACAGCTCCATTTGCTCCTCCACCAGCTACGAATCTGGTAAATTCCAATCAACCAACTGTTTTACCACAAGAGGGCTTTCCGGGTTTTGTTCCTTCGTCAAGTGGACCGCAATCTTCTACTCCGGGTGGTTATTATACTCCGTCAACAACGCCACATGCTCTTCCACCAACTGAAATAAAACCCTCTGCTACCGGTGGATTGTATCCATCAGCCATGCTAATAGAAGCTCCCGCTGCTGCGACCATTTTGCAGCCGAAAACCGAAGAGGTAGGCCTATACTTTCATTTACGGACGCAAATATTTTCAAAACTGTAACCAAAAACTAAAAACGCGCAGAATATTCCGACCGTGCATCCAGCTTCGTCATTCGATGTTCGAGATGATGCGAACACTCTTCAAAAGGCCATGAAAGGCTTAGGAACAGACGAAAAGGCTATCATAAATGTTCTCTGCCACCGCACCCGCTCCCAGCGCACTGCGATAAACCATTCGTTCAAATTGGCGTTTAGCAAGGTGGATGCAATTTAAATTTAATTAAATTTGAGGAGCTAACTGATTTTTAAAAACACTGTATATTGACGTGTCCGATAAGGATTTGGAGCCAAAATTGAAGAGCGAACTAAGTGGCTCGTTTTTAAAGGTGATGGTTGCTCTCTGTCTTCCTATGGACGAGTATATGGCGAGAGAAATGAATAAAGCGCTCACTGGCAAGGGAAGTAACGAAGAGACAGTTTTGGAAATACTTTGTAGTGGAACTAACAAAGAAATTCGCGAAATGAATACTACATATCAGCGCTGTAAGTTTGCAAGCATACGTTTGTTATACTATATATATCTGCATGGTCCTTAATTTCTAAATTTGCATTATCTCTTTGTTGGCTTCCCTTGTGAATAATACTATCATATGTAATAAATAATTAGTGTATGGCCATCAACTGGAAGATGATTTCAAAGGGGGCACTTCCGGCCAATTCAAAAATTTGCTTATTTTACTGTCCAAGGTAAAAGTCTACTAGACTTTATAGTAAATAAATCGTCATAAATACTAACACGTTGGTGTGATTGAGTTGGTTGATGAAATCCTTGTTCGTTTTTCATGTTTATAGGGACAAAGAGACGAGGATACGGGTGTTGACATTCAAAAAGTAAAAGATGACGTAAAGAACTTATTTGAAGCAGGTTGGTTTTGCAAAAACGATTTTGCAGGGAGCTTGGGACTTCCTTTTAAACTGCTCCGATCAACGGGTTTACAACACCTTTATTGATTCCATTTCAATTTTTATTTTACAGGAGTGGCCCAAAAAGGTACAAATGAAAGTGTGTTTAATACTGTTTTAGCCACCCGTAGCTGGTCTCATTTACGCCATGTTATGATCGAGTATAAAACTACGCATGGCCATACCTTAGAGGAAGCTGTTATTAAAGAATATTCTGCCAACAAGCAAACATCTCTCCTAGTCATTTGTAAGACCCCGCTTGCCAATTTTTTCTTAATTGTGCAGTTCACTAGTTGTCACAATAATATTCAATTTTTTGAAAACCAAAATCAGTGCAATGCGCACAAAACCGACCTGCATACTTCGCTCAACGCTTGCACTATTCCATGAAAGGAATGGGTACAAAAGAGTAAGGAGTATATATATAGCTAAATTCCATTATCGCCAACTAATTCATTTTCTTCTCTAGTCGTAACCTTATACGTATTATGGTGACCCGTTGCGATATTGACCTGGGAAACATTAAACGGGAATACGAAAAGAAATTCAACAGAAGTCTTCAAGCTGATATTTCGGTAAATATTTGTATTTATTGTGCGCGTATTATGGTGACCCGTTGCGATATTGACCTGGGAAACATTAAACGGGAATACGAAAAGAAATTCAACAGAAGTCTTCAAGCTGATATTTCGGTAAATATTTGTATTTATTGTGCGCCCCTTTAAAATTCAATGAGTTAATCAAGAGTTTTCTACTTTAGAGTGACACTTCAGGCGATTACAAGAAAGCCCTCTTGGCCTTACTTGGCTAATAGCTACCGAAATATTGGAAAAGCTTTCCTTCAGTATTTGAACACGGGTTTTGAAAAAAGTTTAAAAGTTCATGTTTAATTAATACATTACATGGTGGTATCATCATATCACCCATGAACTATTACTCGACTGCATATAGATTTCATTCCCAACATTTTCAATCTGAAGTTCCTTTTTGTTGTATATGTAAGGTAAAGGTGCCTAATAACAAAATCGGTTTGTCGATATTATGCAAGCCTCGGATTTGCAGCCAAAATCGGATGGATCTCGAGGCTAGATACATAGCAAAATCCGCCTCCGCGGCTCTGCCCCCTCGAAACATCATTTATGATTATAGTCTTTTTAATTAAAAAAGATAAGCGAAAAAAGGAAACAGAAAAACAAAAGCTAAATGTTGAAACTAATGTAAACATTCCCCGTCAAAAGGTTCCTGTAACGTATGTAGGGGGGGGGCTACCTTTGTGTTCCTATATATATCTTCCAGTCTATTAATTTATTTATAGGGAAATTAACATATTGGCAGTTTCAAGAATTAGTTGACACGAGACCGAGGTGAAACTATGAGTGATATATCGTCATTCTTCGGCTTGAGCAAAACATCAAAGATGGGTTCGGAGACTAATAAAAGCGGATCGGAAACGGAGAACCGGAACCGTCGCAACAAATTGGCCAAAACGACTTTGGCTTCGATCAATCCATACCGTTGACCTAGAATATTCCACTCAAGTTCTCAATTCGAGTCTTTCACAATGAATGTCATTGATTTCTCTTACCAATACAACCACGAGGCCCTGCACTGAAGGGAACAAAGGCATTAGGATGCCGACCAGCTGCGTTTTCGGGAAGAAAGCGCTGTGGGTTGTATACTTCCGGCTCTGGATAGATTTCAGGGTTACGATGAAAGCTCCGTAAATCATAAGCGCTGCAGTAGCACTAGCCGGAAGCACGTATTCACCTGTCATTTCCTCCAATATTATAATTTGATTTTGTCTTAAACTGACAGCCGCGTTGGTATTTTCTTCTATAGAACTTGTCAATTTTAATGTCGATTGTCATTCGTCTCATGATGCACGGCACACTCGGATAAATTCTCAATGTCTCTTTGAAGCAGCATTCCAGATATTTGAGTTCGGACACATCTTCCATGCAAGGACGATCCGAGTCGCCAAAAACATGGTTCAATTCTTTCATTACAAGTTCCTAGACCGAAAAAGTGGTATGTTTTACATCTACGTATTTATAAGATAGTCAGGTGTGTTCTATACGTACGTTACCTGCTCTTCTGGGTGTTTGGCCATGCAGTAGAGAAACCAGGACATCGCTAAACCTACAGTATCGTAGCCCTATTGAAATGAGACTTGGTATCATTAGAATCATTCAAACACAATCTTGATGGTAAAATATGTTCAAAACTTACCACAATCATGATGGTATTAACTTCATCCTTAATGAAGGTGTCGGTGATTTGGGGGTTGGTCTGATGATTTCAAAAGAAGTTCTAGGAATGCCAGCTTCACCTCTTTAATTGAAAACTGTTATTCTAAACAAGTTAAAAACTGACTAATATTTTTTGTTACTTGATCCGTCTTGCCTCTCTTCTGATAAAGAGTCGATTGCTTCGTTTATTGCCGTTTGATCATTTGATTGATTGATTTGATTTTGCTGGAGCGCTTTGTAACCGTTGTTTATAACCTTTGATTATAAGATTAACGTGTGAAACTGCGCCATTATTTGAGACGCAGATTGGAGTAATTAACTCACTGGTGAATTCGATAATTTTGCTAACGTAACGTTGGTATTTTCGACCAAAAGCAGTTAGGTCGAATAACCATTCGATTCTTAGCCACGGTTTCCGCAAACGTTCAAGGAAAACGGATTGAATTCTGTCTCATATAAACATTTAAAAGAGTTTTTACCGCATCGAGAACTTAGCGCGTAAATAAAATTGTGCGATATAGCTTGACTCCATTCCCGAGATTACTAATGTAACTGATTTTCTCCTCTTCGATCACTTTTCGTTTGGTTTCCCATAGGGCTCAGGCGTCGTGACCTTTATTCTCAAGCTTTAGTTATTCAGAACACCCTTTGGTAGTTGTGGCTTTTTAATGTTCTAACCGGTTTTCCTGTTTTCCTACGTACTTCCGAGTAAGGGGAATGAATGTATAGAGAACCTTTTTTTTTATTTCGCTGTACATGCTGGTAAGGTGAGCAAGTTCTTTTTATCCTAGCTACAAAAACCAATCGAACGAAAAGGATTGTTGAAGACAGACGAGTTTATACGGCACGTTATTATGAGCCAAATGCCTCATATGAATTAGCGGGTCTTCAGGGTAATAGCCTCGATTGCGCGTATTTGGAAGCCATTATTTCTTAATGTATTGCACTTAAAAAAAACGACGACCCCTGACGGTCCAAATTTTATTGGAATGGCTAAAATTTCCATCTCTGAAAATTTCATTCTTTTCTCTTACTTCTATAATGCACAACATGTGGCAGGGTGGCATGCAGTGAAAATGGGCTGATTATGTTGGAGATTTTTAAATCAACCGTCAAATGATATAAATAATAACCTAATATATAATAACCTAATAAATAATAACCTAATAATATAAAAACTATAATATAAGTCAATAACCTGTAGGCTATTGTGTGCTACTAGGTGGGGAATGGAATGCGTAATTCGGACAATTTGTAAAAGTTACGGGAGGTAGTATTTTACGGGATCTCATTTTAACAATTTGGGTTGGTATAATGCAGACTTTTAAATCCGAAATTTAACTTATCTAATATTGTACATATTTTTCAGCTGGATTAAATCAATCGCCGCGTGCGGCAGGCCCATCTTGGTTTATTTTTTTGCAAACCATAGAAATGGAAACGGGTAGGCAAGTATAGAGAAGACGGTATGTGGGACTTGTAGGTAGCATAGGCTGTAGTGTAGGGATTGATGGGGTAAAACGTATTAACTCACGTGTGAAGATATGTGTAGAAAGTACGTGGTAATTTGTGTAAGAAATTTGAAGGAAGAAAATATTTATGTGAAGATATATATTAGGTCTGGTGAAATGGGGAACTAAACTGTCTTCTGTATTTTGTAAGGGAAACGCAATTAAACGGGGAAAGAAGTAAAGTTTATAGATAGGCAATTTAGAAGATGTGCAAATTTAGGCGTACTATGGATAGGGGTTCAATAGTTTTTTAAGTGAAATGGAACACTGGTGGCGCTAGTGTACTGGAACAATCAGCTGGCAGGCGTTGGGATCTGTATAATGTGAAGCTAAGCTCCGCCCTTTTTTTCCAGAAAACACGAAATGGCATATTTTTCCCGAAAATATTACTATAAAATTTTTACATGATAATTAGAAGACACACCTAACACTAATTGCTAGCCTACCAGCGTCACGATCTATTGCCGTTTAGGAGATATAAGCGGTAAGGGAGGACAGAACAGAAAAGGGGAAGGGAAATGAAGCTGCCGCGTAAGCGGCTGGTCCTTCTTGGTACTCTTTCTGTGGTCTGAATCTTCACTGAAAGATTGAATTAAAAATGAACAAACTGAGGTAGAAATTAGTTTTAAAATCTCGGTCCTAAACATTTAATTAAGATAGGGAATGGAAATCGAGCTAAAATGGAAATTTTTGATACAAGGTCAAAATTCCCGAAAATGAACGAAAACAAACGAATTTGAACGCTGGATCACGTTCATTAATAAGTTATGTGTCTAGATATATGTTTTCGGCGAAAAGAAAAAATTCCCGAAATTGGCCGAATTTGAACGTTTGTTCACGAAAATTCACGTCACACGAGGAAAAAAGAAATTTTTGCAAAAAAAAATTTTTGAATTTTGAAATTGGCGGTCAAATTTTAAAATATTGATATACGTGTAGGGTATTGAAAGTAATCCCATGGATTCTAAGTTATCGAAATTGGTTAAATCATCAAAATTCATTTGGCCGATTTATTGATACTTTATTCCAGGCCTTCCGTGGAAGATTCTATGCTAGTTAAATTAAGTATCGAAAATTTCGATACGTTCGGTATTTTAACAATTGATACTTTAGTAAGCCACGCCCATTTTCGGTGTAATCGGGAGCGCGGCACGCTGTTTCGGGGGTCAAAATGTTTTATCGTGAATCACACAGAGCTCAGAGTTTTGATGTCGAGGGCGCTTGCCATCCAGCATCACTTTAAATTTCGTCATGTAGAAGTTATTAGATGTCAAATGTTACAAGGAGGATGGGGATAAAGGTGCCGCTTGCGCGGCTTGGACCCTCTTGGTTTCTTTCGTGATTGGGAAAAAAATTCAATTTGGCACTGCTACAAAAAAATGTAACAAACCAAAAAATTATTAGCGATGAAACCTTCAAAGAAGGTATTAAGGCATCCGACGTTAGGATCACATACTGGGCGCTGATGACCATGCTTTCAGAAGGAGAGGGGAATACGGAGGGAAATACAAAAGATAAAAAGATGACTCAAAGAACGAGCCATTAACAAGAGCCATTATTATATTCACATCTAGAAGCTTGTAGGAAGGAACATGTATATTATATGCAATATATGATATTATAAATAATATGAATCAAAGATTTACCAACAGACAAGTTTTCAATATCCATTGTCGAAATGATAAACACTTATAAGGATGGTAATTCACAAAACAAAATAATGCATGTGCGATTCGATAACCAAACATTATAGTTCAAATGACGTCTGAATATACCACTATTGAGAAAACTGTGTTTACAAAGTCTGCACAATTTAGCTTCAGCGCGATACTGCTTTCCCTCTTCCGAAATGTGCAGTTACCTTTGCTTTCTAAGCTCCATCAAAATACTGGTAGGAAAAGTAAATTGCCATGGGGTTTCATGGCAAATTCAAGGAAAGTAGAATTCAAAGAACTAGAAGCTACTAGAAGGATGTAGAAACTTCCAGATCTATCTAGTTCCATATATATCTATAAGTTGCTACATATTTGTAGTACAATGGGCCCGCCATGCTTTCAGATGGGGAAGGGAATTCCGAAGAAAAAAAAGATGAAACTAAGATAGTATAATTAGTCATATGACAACGTTTACGTATAGAAGCTTATATAAGCATATAGAAACATCCAGATCCTTCCTTACCTTTTTGTCAGGTATAATAATATGGGTCGTAATATAAAGGTCGCCCAGTCGCGCTATATAGCCTATCTGTTGGGTGGGCAAAAGAATTCCAGAAGCTTCTAGAAGATTATGTATAGAAACTTCCAGACCCCTTTTAACCTTTTTTAAGGTATAACCTTAAGAATTGAAATGAAAGCTTGGTAATATATATCTATTGATATTTAACTCAGCCACACCTATTCTACATGTAATGCAGATATTTGCGTGATTGTCCGCTAATAAAAGTAGTTTCTGTACAGCTGAAAAAACACAGAATTCGTATGCAGAATTAATAGCCATACCAAATAGTAATAAACAATTACAATTTATCCGCTATTGGAAAATCTAAGCCAAGAATCGAAAGTTGAAATTTATCTATCAATGTCTAATTCGACCACGCCCTATATACGCCTATTTTCGTGTAATCGGCAGTGGCGCACGCTGTTTCGGGACGAAAATGTTACTATCGTGACAAAAAAAAATGGTAGAGGCAAGCCGTCGACACCACCTACCGTCCAGCATCAACGAGAAATTTGCATGTAAAATGTTATTAATGGTAATACGATCCAAGGAGGAGTGGAATAAAGGTGCCGCTTGCGCGGCTTGGACCCTCTTGGTTTCTTTCGTGATTGGAAAAATAATTCAATTTAGATTTGGCACTGCTACCAAAAGAAATGTAACAAACCAAAATGTTATGAGCGATGAAACCTTTAAAGAGGAAAGGAAGGTATATCACATACTGAGCGCTGACGATGCTTTAAGAAGGAGAGGGGAATAGCCTACCAAATATAAAAAGATGACTCAAAGAACGTAATGAAACATCTAGAAGCTTGTAGAAACATGTAGAATCTTCCATATCCCTCTGTACTCTTTTTTTACAGATATAATTTGTCGTAATATAAAGGTCTCCCTATGTATCTGTATGGATGCCAGGTATAAAAAGAAGGTGACCAAACGAAATATCGAAGCTTCTAGAAAGATCTAGAATTTTCCATATCCCTTTTAACCTTTTTACAGGTATAAAATCTTAAATATTGAAATGAAAGCTTGGCAAAATTATAAATTGATATTTAACTCAGCCACACCTATTTTACATGTTATACAGTTAGTTGCGTGATTGTCCGCTAATAAAAGTAATTTTTTTACGGCTCAAAAAACACATAATTTACATGCACAATTAATAGCCCTACCAAATATTATTAAATATTTATAAGTAACAGGCTATTGAAAATATAAGCCAAGAATCAAAAGTTGAAATTTATCTATCAATGTCTAATTTGACCACGCCCTATATACGCCTATTTTCGTGTAATTGGCAGTGGTGCACGCTGTTTCGGGACGAAAAATTTACTATCGTGACAAATAAAGATGGTAGAGGTAAGCCGTCGACACTACCTACCGTCCATGGTCAACGAGAAATTTGCATATAAAATGTAATTAGTGGTAATACGTTCCGGAGGAAGGGGATAAAGGTGCCGCTTGCGCGGCTTGGACCCTCTTGGTTTCTTTCGTGATTGGAAAAAAATTCAATTTGGCACTGCTAAAAAAAAAAATGTAACAAACCAAAACATTATTAGCGATAAAACCTTCAAAGAAGGTATATCACATACTGGGCGCTGATGACCATGCTTTCAGAAGGAGAGGGGAATACGGAGGGGAATACAAAAGATAAAAAGATGACTCAAAGAACGTAATTAGCCATTATTATATTCACATCTAGAAGCTTGTAGGAACATGTATATATACAATATATGATATTATAAATAATATGAAACAAAGATTTACCAACAGACAAGTTTTCAATATCCATTGTCGAAATGATAAACACTAATAAGGATGTTAATTCACAAAACAAAATAATGCATGTGCGATTCGATAACCAAACATTATAATTCAAATGACGTCTGAATACACCACTATTGAGATACAAAGTCTGCACAATTTAGCTTCAGCGCGATACAGCTTTCCCTCTTCCGAAATAACATACTATGTGCAGTTACCTTTGCTTTCTAAGCTCCATCAAAATACTGGTAGGAAAAGAATATTGCCATGGGGTTTCATGACAAATTCAAGGAAAGTAGAATTCAAAGAACTATAAGCTACTAGAAGGATGTAGAAACTTCCAGATCTATCTAGTTCCATATATATCTATAAGTTGCTACATATTTGTAGTACAATGGGCCCGCCATGCTTTCAGATGGGGAAGGGAATTCCGAAGAAAAAAAGATGAAACTAAGAAAGTATAATTAGTCATATGACAACGTTTACGTATAGAGGCTTATATAAGCATATAGAAACATCCAGATCCTTCCTTACCTTTTTGTCAGGTATAATAATATGGGTCGTAATATAAAGGTCGCCCAGTCGCGCTATATAGCCTATCTGTTGGGTGGGCAAAAGAAATCCAGAAGCTTCTAGAAGATTATGTATAGAAACTTCCAGACCCCTTTTAACCCTTTTTCAGGTATAACCTTAAGAATTGAAATGAAAGCTTGGTAATATATATCTATTGATATTTAACTCAGCCACACCTATTCTACATGTAATGCAGATATTTGCGTGATTGTCCGCTAATAAAAGTAGTTTCTGTACAGCTGAAAAAACACAGAATTTGTATGCAGAATTAATAGCCATACCAAATAGTAATAAACAATTACAATTTGTCCGCTATTGAAAATATAAGCCAAGAATCGAAAGTTGAAATTTATCTATCAATGTCTAATTCGACCACGCCCTATATACGCCTATTTTCGTGTAATCGGCAGTGGCGCACGCTGTTTCGGGACGAAAAAGTTACTATCGTGACAAATAAAAATGGTAGAGGCAAGCCGTCGACACCACCTACCGTCCAGCATCAACGAGAAATTTGCATATAAAATGCTATTAATGGATATACGTTACAAGGGGGAGTGGAATAAAGGTGCCGCTTGCGCGGCTTGGACCCTCTTGGTTTCTTTCGTGATTGGAAAAAAATTCAATTTGGCACTGCTACAAAAAAAATGTGACAAACCAAAAAATTATTAGCGATGAAACCTTCAAAGAAGGTATGTCACATACTGGGCGCTGATGACCATGCTTTCAGAAGGAGAGGGGAATACGGAGGGGAATACAAAAGATAAAAAGATGAATCAAAGAACATACTGTAATTAGCCATTATTATATTCACATCTAGAAGCTTGTAGGAACATGTATATATACAATATATGATATTATAAATAATATGAAACAAAGATTTACCAACAGACAAGTTTTCAATATCCATTGTCGAAATGATAAACACTAATAAGGATGTTAATTCACAAAACAAAATAATGCATGTGCGATTCGATAACCAAACATTATAGTTCAAATGACGTCTGAATACACCACTATTGAGAAAACTGTGTTTACAAAGTCTGCACAATTTAGCTTCAGCGCGATACAGCTTTCCCTCTTCCGAAATAACACACAATGTGCAGTTAATATTGCTTTCTAAGCTCCATCAGAATACTGGTAGGAAAAGAAAATTGCCATGGGGTTTCATGGCAAATTCAAGGAAAGTAGAATTCATGCAAAGAACTATAAGCTACTAGAAGGATGTAGAAACTTTCAGATCTATCTGGACGCCTTCCATATATATCTATAAGTTGCTACATGTTTGTAGTACAATGGACCCGTCATGCTTTCAGATGGGGAAGGGAATTCCGAAGAAAAAAAAGATGAAACTAAGAAAGTATGTTTAGTCATATGACAACGTTTACGTCTAGAAGCTTATATAAGCATATTGAAACATCCAGATCCTTCCTTACCTTTTTGTCAGGTATAATAAATATGTGTCGTAATATAAAGGTCGCCCAGTCGCCCAGTCGCCCAGTCGCGCTATATATCTGTTGGGTGGGCAAAAGAATTCTAGAAGCTTCTAGAAGATTAGGTAGAAACTTCCAGACCCCTTTTAACCCTTTTTCAGGTATAACCTTAAGAATTGAAATGAAAGCTTGGTAATATTTATCTATTGATGTTTTACTCAGCCACACCTATTCTACATGTTATGCAGATATTTGCGTGATTGTCCGCTAATAAAAGTAGTTTTTGTACAGCTGAAAAAACACAGAATTTGCATGCACAATTAATAGCCATACCAAATATGATTAAATATTTACAATTTGTCCGCTATTGAAAATCTAAGCCAAGAATCAAAAGTTGAAATTTATCTATCAATGTCTAATTCGACCACGCCCTATATACGCCTATTTTCGTGTAATCGGCAGTGGCGCACGCTGTTTCGGTACGAAAAAGTTACTATCGTGACAAATAAACATGGTAGAGGCAAGCCGTCGACACTACCTACCGTCCATGATCAACGAGAAATTTGCATATAAAATGTTATTAATGGATATACGTTACAAGAGGAAGGGGATAAAGGTGCCGCTTGCGCGGCTTGGACCCTCTTGGTTTCTTTCGTGATTGGAAAAATAATTCAATTTGGCACTGCTACAAAAAAATGTAACAAACCAAAAAATTATGAGCGATGAAACCTTCAAAGAAGGTATTCACATACTGGGCGCTGATGACCAGCATGCTTTCAGAAGGAGAGGGAAATACCACAGATAAAAAGATGACTCAAAGAACGTAATTAGCCATTATTATATTCACATCTAGAAGCTTGTAGAAACATGTATATATACAAAATATGATATTATAAATAATATGAAACAAAGATTTACCAACTGACAAGTTTTCAATATCCATTGTCGAAATGATAAACACTAATAAGGATGTTAATTCATAAAACAAAATAATGCATGTGCGATTCGATAACCAAACATTATAGTTCAAATGACGTCTGAATACACCACTATTGAGAAAACTGTGTTTACAAAGTCTGCACGATTTAGTTTCAGCGCGAGACAGCTTCCCTCTTCCGAAATAACATACTATGTGCAGTTACCTGTGCTTTCTAAGCTCCATCAGAATACTGGTAGGAAAAGAAAATTGCCATGGGGTTTCATGGCAAATTCAAGGAAAGTAGAATTCATGCAAAGAACTATAAGCTACTAGAAGGATGTAGAAACTTTCAGATCTATCTGGACGCCTTCCATATATATCTATAAGTTGCTACATGTTTGTAGTACAATGGACCCGTCATGCTTTCAGATGGGGAAGGGAATTCCGAAGAAAAAAAGATGAAACTAAGAAAGTATGTTTAGTCATATGACAACGTTTACGTCTAGAAGCTTATATAAGCATATTGAAACATCCAGATCCTTCCTTACCTTTTTGTCAGGTATAATAAATATGTGTCGTAATATAAAGGTCGCCCAGTCGCGCTATATATCTGTTGGGTGGGCAAAAGAAATCCAGAAGCTTCTAGAAGATTATGTATAGAAACTTCCAGACCCCTTTTAACCCTTTTTCAGGTATAACCTTAAGAATTGAAATGAAAGCCTGGTAATATTTATCTATTGATGTTTAACTCAGCCACACCTATTCTACATGTAATGTAGATATTTGCGTGATTGTCCGCTAATAAAAGTAGTTTTTGTACAGCTGAAAAAACGCAGAATTTGTATGCAGAATTAATAGCCAAACCAAATAGTAATAAACAATTATAATTTGTCCGCTATTGGAAAATTTAAGACAAGAATCAAAAGTTGAAATTTATCTATCAATGTCTAATTCGACCACGCCCTATATACGCCTATTTTCGTGTAATCGGCAGTGGTGCACGCTGTTTCGGGACGAAATATTTACTATCGTGACAAATAAAGATGGTAGAGGTAAGCCGTCGACACTACCTACCGTCCAGGGTCAACGAGAAATTTGCATATAAAATGTTATTAGTGGTAATACGTTCCGGAGGAAGGGGATAAAGGTGCCGCTTGCGCGGCTTGGACCCTCTTGGTTTCTTTCGTGATTGGAAAAAAATTCAATTTGGCACTGCTACAAAAAAAATGTGACAAACCAAAAAATTATTAGCGATGAAACCTTCAAAGAAGGTATGTCACATACTGGGCGCTGATGACCATGCTTTCAGAAGGAGAGGGGAATACGGAGGGGAATACAAAAGATAAAAAGATGAATCAAAGAACATACTGTAATTAGCCATTATTATATTCACATCTAGAAGCTTGTAGGAACATGTATATATACAATATATGATATTATAAATAATATGAAACAAAGATTTACCAACAGACAAGTTTTCAATATCCATTGTCGAAATGATAAACACTAATAAGGATGTTAATTCACAAAACAAAATAATGCATGTGCGATTCGATAACCAAACATTATAGTTCAAATGACGTCTGAATACACCACTATTGAGAAAACTGTGTTTACAAAGTCTGCACAATTTAGCTTCAGCGCGATACAGCTTTCCCTCTTCCGAAATAACACACAATGTGCAGTTAATATTGCTTTCTAAGCTCCATCAGAATACTGGTAGGAAAAGAAAATTGCCATGGGGTTTCATGGCAAATTCAAGGAAAGTAGAATTCATGCAAAGAACTATAAGCTACTAGAAGGATGTAGAAACTTTCAGATCTATCTGGACGCCTTCCATATATATCTATAAGTTGCTACATGTTTGTAGTACAATGGACCCGTCATGCTTTCAGATGGGGAAGGGAATTCCGAAGAAAAAAAGATGAAACTAAGAAAGTATGTTTAGTCATATGACAACGTTTACGTCTAGAAGCTTATATAAGCATATTGAAACATCCAGATCCTTCCTTACCTTTTTGTCAGGTATAATAAATATGTGTCGTAATATAAAGGTCGCCCAGTCGCCCAGTCGCCCAGTCGCGCTATATATCTGTTGGGTGGGCAAAAGAATTCTAGAAGCTTCTAGAAGATTAGGTAGAAACTTCCAGACCCCTTTTAACCCTTTTTCAGGTATAACCTTAAGAATATGAAAGCTTGGTAATATTTATCTATTGATGTTTTACTCAGCCACACCTATTCTACATGTTATGCAGATATTTGCGTGATTGTCCGCTAATAAAAGTAGTTTTTGTACAGCTGAAAAAACACAGAATTTGCATGCACAATTAATAGCCATACCAAATATGATTAAATATTTACAATTTGTCCGCTATTGAAAATCTAAGCCAAGAATCAAAAGTTGAAATTTATCTATCAATGTCTAATTCGACCACGCCCTATATACGCCTATTTTCGTGTAATCGGCAGTGGCGCACGCTGTTTCGGTACGAAAAAGTTACTATCGTGACAAATAAACATGGTAGAGGCAAGCCGTCGACACTACCTACCGTCCATGATCAACGAGAAATTTGCATATAAAATGTTATTAATGGATATACGTTACAAGAGGAAGGGGATTAAAGGGCGCCTAGACCCTCTTGGAAACCAAGAGGGAATTAAAGGGCGCCTAGACCCTCTTGGAAACCAAGAGGGAATAAAGGTCTCCTAGACCCTCTTGG
Source organism: Ceriodaphnia dubia (assembly GCA_022539655.2). Taxonomy (NCBI): domain Eukaryota; kingdom Metazoa; phylum Arthropoda; class Branchiopoda; order Diplostraca; family Daphniidae; genus Ceriodaphnia; species Ceriodaphnia dubia. The sequence continues at coordinate 849,373 of JAKUCG020000214.1, read as the reverse complement.
AAACCAAGAGGGAATAAAGGTCTCCTAGACCCTCTTGGAAACCAAGAGGGAATAAAGGTGCCGCTTGCGCGGCTTGGACCCTCTTGGTTTCTTTCGTGATTGGAAAAAAATTCAATTTGGCACTGCTACAAAAAAATGTAACAAACCAAAAAATTGTTAGCGATGAAACCTTCAAAGAAGGTATATCACATACTGGGCGCTGATGACCATGCTTTCAGAAGGAGAGGGGAATAAGGAGGGGAATACAAAAGATAAAAAGATGACTAAAAGAACGTAATTAGCCATTATTATATTCACATCTAGAAGCTTGTAGGAACATGTATATATACAATATATGATATTATAAATAATATGAAACAAAGATTTACCAACAGACAAGTTTTCAATATCCATTGTCGAAATGATAAACACTAATAAGGATGTTAATTCACAAAACAAAATAATGCATGTGCGATTCGATAACCAAACATTATAGTTCAAATGACGTCTGAATACACCACTATTGAGAAAACTGTGTTTACAAAGTCTGCACAATTTAGCTTCAGCGCGATACAGCTTTCCCTCTTCCGAAATAACATACTATGTGCAGTTACCTTTGCTTTCTAAGCTCCATCAAAATACTGGTAGGAAAAGAAAATTGCCATGGGGTTTCATGACAAATTCAAGGAAAGTAGAATTCAAAGAACTATAACTACTAGAAGGATGTAGAAACTTCCAGATCTATCTAGTTCCATATATATCTATAAGTTGCTACATATTTGTAGTACAATGGGCCCGCCATGCTTTCAGATGGGGAAGGGAATTCCGAAGAAAAAAAGATGAAACTAAGAAAGTATAATTAGTCATATGACAACGTTTACGTATAGAAGCTTATATAAGCATATAGAAACATCCAGATCCTTCCTTACCTTTTTGTCAGGTATAATAATATGGGTCGTAATATAAAGGTCGCCCAGTCGCGCTATATAGCCTATCTGTTGGGTGGGCAAAAGAAATCCAGAAGCTTCTAGAAGATTATGTATAGAAACTTCCAGACCCCTTTTAACCCTTTTTCAGGTATAACCTTAAGAATTGAAATGAAAGCTTGGTAATATATATCTATTGATATTTAACTCAGCCACACCTATTCTACATGTAATGCAGATATTTGCGTGATTGTCCGCTAATAAAAGTAGTTTCTGAACAGCTGAAAAAACACAGAATTTGTATGCAGAATTAATAGCCATACCAAATAGTAATAAACAATTACAATTTGTCCGCTATTGGAAAATCTAAGCCAAGAATCAAAAGTTGAAATTTATCTATCAATGTCTAATTCGACCACGCCCTATATACGCCTATTTTCGTGTAATCGGCAGTGGCGCACGCTGTTTCGGGACGAAAAAGTTACTATCGTGACAAAAAAAAATGGTAGAGGCAAGCCGTCGACACCACCTACCGTCCAGCATCAACGAGAAATTTGCATATAAAATGTTATTAATGGATATACGTTACAAGGAGGAGTGGAATAAAGGTGCCGCTTGCGCGGCTTGGACCCTCTTGGTTTCTTTCGTGATTGGAAAAAAATTCAATTTGGCACTGCTACAAAAAAATGTAACAAACCAAAAAATTGTTAGCGATGAAACCTTCAAAGAAGGTAGATCACATACTGGGCGCTGATGACCATGCTTTCAGAAGGAGAGGGGAATAAGGAGGGGAATACAAAAGATAAAAAGATGACTAAAAGAACGTAATTAGCCATTATTATATTCACATCTAGAAGCTTGTAGGAACATGTATATATACAATATATGATATTATAAATAATATGAAACAAAGATTTACCAACAGACAAGTTTTCAATATCCATTGTCGAAATGATAAACACTAATAAGGATGTTAATTCACAAAACAAAATAATGCATGTGCGATTCGATAACCAAACATTATAGTTCAAATGACGTCTGAATACACCACTATTGAGAAAACTGTGTTTACAAAGTCTGCACAATTTAGCTTCAGCGCGATACAGCTTTCCCTCTTCCGAAATAACATACTATGTGCAGTTACCTTTGCTTTCTAAGCTCCATCAAAATACTGGTAGGAAAAGAATATTGCCATGGGGTTTCATGACAAATTCAAGGAAAGTAGAATTCAAAGAACTATAAGCTACTAGAAGGATGTAGAAACTTCCAGATCTATCTAGTTCCATATATATCTATAAGTTGCTACATATTTGTAGTACAATGGGCCCGCCATGCTTTCAGATGGGGAAGGGAATTCCGAAGAAAAAAAGATGAAACTAAGAAAGTATAATTAGTCATATGACAACGTTTACGTATAGAGGCTTATATAAGCATATAGAAACATCCAGATCCTTCCTTACCTTTTTGTCAGGTATAATAATATGGGTCGTAATATAAAGGTCGCCCAGTCGCGCTATATAGCCTATCTGTTGGGTGGGCAAAAGAAATCCAGAAGCTTCTAGAAGATTATGTATAGAAACTTCCAGACCCCTTTTAACCCTTTTTCAGGTATAACCTTAAGAATTGAAATGAAAGCTTGGTAATATATATCTATTGATATTTAACTCAGCCACACCTATTCTACATGTAATGCAGATATTTGCGTGATTGTCCGCTAATAAAAGTAGTTTCTGTACAGCTGAAAAAACACAGAATTTGTATGCAGAATTAATAGCCATACCAAATAGTAATAAACAATTACAATTTGTCCGCTATTGAAAATATAAGCCAAGAATCGAAAGTTGAAATTTATCTATCAATGTCTAATTCGACCACGCCCTATATACGCCTATTTTCGTGTAATCGGCAGTGGCGCACGCTGTTTCGGGACGAAAAAGTTACTATCGTGACAAATAAAAATGGTAGAGGCAAGCCGTCGACACCACCTACCGTCCAGCATCAACGAGAAATTTGCATATAAAATGCTATTAATGGATATACGTTACAAGGAGGAGTGGAATAAAGGTGCCGCTTGCGCGGCTTGGACCCTCTTGGTTTCTTTCGTGATTGGAAAAAAATTCAATTTGGCACTGCTACAAAAAAAATGTGACAAACCAAAAAATTATTAGCGATGAAACCTTCAAAGAAGGTATGTCACATACTGGGCGCTGATGACCATGCTTTCAGAAGGAGAGGGGAATACGGAGGGGAATACAAAAGATAAAAAGATGAATCAAAGAACATACTGTAATTAGCCATTATTATATTCACATCTAGAAGCTTGTAGGAACATGTATATATACAATATATGATATTATAAATAATATGAAACAAAGATTTACCAACAGACAAGTTTTCAATATCCATTGTCGAAATGATAAACACTAATAAGGATGTTAATTCACAAAACAAAATAATGCATGTGCGATTCGATAACCAAACATTATAGTTCAAATGACGTCTGAATACACCACTATTGAGAAAACTGTGTTTACAAAGTCTGCACAATTTAGCTTCAGCGCGATACAGCTTTCCCTCTTCCGAAATAACACACAATGTGCAGTTAATATTGCTTTCTAAGCTCCATCAGAATACTGGTAGGAAAAGAAAATTGCCATGGGGTTTCATGGCAAATTCAAGGAAAGTAGAATTCATGCAAAGAACTATAAGCTACTAGAAGGATGTAGAAACTTTCAGATCTATCTGGACGCCTTCCATATATATCTATAAGTTGCTACATGTTTGTAGTACAATGGACCCGTCATGCTTTCAGATGGGGAAGGGAATTCCGAAGAAAAAAAGATGAAACTAAGAAAGTATAATTAGTCATATGACAACGTTTACGTATAGAGGCTTATATAAGCATATAGAAACATCCAGATCCTTCCTTACCTTTTTGTCAGGTATAATAATATGGGTCGTAATATAAAGGTCGCCCAGTCGCGCTATATAGCCTATCTGTTGGGTGGGCAAAAGAAATCCAGAAGCTTCTAGAAGATTATGTATAGAAACTTCCAGACCCTAACCCTTTTTCAGGTATAACCTTAAGAATTGAAATGAAAGCTTGGTAATATATATCTATTGATATTTAACTCAGCCACACCTATTCTACATGTAATGCAGATATTTGCGTGATTGTCCGCTAATAAAAGTAGTTTCTGTACAGCTGAAAAAACACAGAATTTGTATGCAGAATTAATAGCCATACCAAATAGTAATAAACAATTACAATTTGTCCGCTATTGAAAATATAAGCCAAGAATCGAAAGTTGAAATTTATCTATCAATGTCTAATTCGACCACGCCCTATATACGCCTATTTTCGTGTAATCGGCAGTGGCGCACGCTGTTTCGGGACGAAAAAGTTACTATCGTGACAAATAAAAATGGTAGAGGCAAGCCGTCGACACCACCTACCGTCCAGCATCAACGAGAAATTTGCATATAAAATGCTATTAATGGATATACGTTACAAGGAGGAGTGGAATAAAGGTGCCGCTTGCGCGGCTTGGACCCTCTTGGTTTCTTTCGTGATTGGAAAAAAATTCAATTTGGCACTGCTACAAAAAAAATGTGACAAACCAAAAAATTATTAGCGATGAAACCTTCAAAGAAGGTATGTCACATACTGGGCGCTGATGACCATGCTTTCAGAAGGAGAGGGGAATACGGAGGGGAATACAAAAGATAAAAAGATGAATCAAAGAACATACTGTAATTAGCCATTATTATATTCACATCTAGAAGCTTGTAGGAACATGTATATATACAATATATGATATTATAAATAATATGAAACAAAGATTTACCAACAGACAAGTTTTCAATATCCATTGTCGAAATGATAAACACTAATAAGGATGTTAATTCACAAAACAAAATAATGCATGTGCGATTCGATAACCAAACATTATAGTTCAAATGACGTCTGAATACACCACTATTGAGAAAACTGTGTTTACAAAGTCTGCACAATTTAGCTTCAGCGCGATACAGCTTTCCCTCTTCCGAAATAACACACAATGTGCAGTTAATATTGCTTTCTAAGCTCCATCAGAATACTGGTAGGAAAAGAAAATTGCCATGGGGTTTCATGGCAAATTCAAGGAAAGTAGAATTCATGCAAAGAACTATAAGCTACTAGAAGGATGTAGAAACTTTCAGATCTATCTGGACGCCTTCCATATATATCTATAAGTTGCTACATGTTTGTAGTACAATGGACCCGTCATGCTTTCAGATGGGGAAGGGAATTCCGAAGAAAAAAAAGATGAAACTAAGAAAGTATGTTTAGTCATATGACAACGTTTACGTCTAGAAGCTTATATAAGCATATTGAAACATCCAGATCCTTCCTTACCTTTTTGTCAGGTATAATAAATATGTGTCGTAATATAAAGGTCGCCCAGTCGCCCAGTCGCCCAGTCGCGCTATATATCTGTTGGGTGGGCAAAAGAATTCTAGAAGCTTCTAGAAGATTAGGTAGAAACTTCCAGACCCCTTTTAACCCTTTTTCAGGTATAACTTAAGAATTGAAATGAAAGCTTGGTAATATTTATCTATTGATGTTTTACTCAGCCACACCTATTCTACATGTTATGCAGATATTTGCGTGATTGTCCGCTAATAAAAGTAGTTTTTGTACAGCTGAAAAAACACAGAATTTGTATGCACAATTAATAGCCATACCAAATATGATTAAATATTTACAATTTGTCCGCTATTGAAAATCTAAGCCAAGAATCAAAAGTTGAAATTTATCTATCAATGTCTAATTCGACCACGCCCTATATACGCCTATTTTCGTGTAATCGGCAGTGGCGCACGCTGTTTCGGTACGAAAAAGTTACTATCGTGACAAATAAACATGGTAGAGGCAAGCCGTCGACACTACCTACCGTCCATGATCAACGAGAAATTTGCATATAAAATGTTATTAATGGATATACGTTACAAGAGGAAGGGGATTAAAGGGCGCCTAGACCCTCTTGGAAACCAAGAGGGAATAAAGGTCTCCTAGACCCTCTTGGAAACCAAGAGGGAATTAAAGGGCGCCTAGACCCTCTTGGAAACCAAGAGGGAATTAAAGGGCGCCTAGACCCTCTTGGTAAACCAAGAAGGAATGATATTTTAAAATCAGCCATAAGATTTTGTGATCGGGTTACTATATCTTAGCTACTTTTCTAATGAGGCGTTAAATTGTAACGGGATTTGGTTAGCGAGTAACCATATAGTCCCTATATATACGGCCACGATTAGCGAATGCATTCGCTAACCAAACGAAATTAGCCAATTCATTCGCTAACGGGCAATTGGTTAGCTTTTTTTTAAGTTGATTGTTGGCCCAATAATATTCTTGGGGGACACATTTTCCCAATAAAGCCATGCTAGCTGAGAAGGTCGGAGGGTGGGAGGGGGTTGAAAATGCGTGATGGGAACGAAGTAGTGCTCGTCTGAGAATTTGCGAGTTATTCTCATTTGAAAATGTCGACCAAATGCTCGCTCCTGATTGGCGGAGAGCCGGCAGCCATTTCCAAAGTAGATTTGTAAATTTTGTAAACGTTTTTCTTAAATAAGGGAACTTCCGGTAGTGAGATTTTGTGAGCTTTTTTGGGGAGGTGACTAATTGCAACACGGCGAACAATGCTCATGTAGAAAACCTTTTGTTACAATTAGTTCCCCCCAAAAACTGTATTTCCGTATCTTGATACGAAATTATTTGTGGCTTGATAACATCAGTTTTTCGTGTATCTTAATCGATCCATCGTGATCCATCCTGTACAACTATGTGTAAACTTGTTTCAGTACACTTTTTTAAGCCAAGATAACTTGAAATATAGACGACAAATCTATGAAAAGAAAAATTGAAACAAAAATTGAGACAAAACAAAAGAGCCACTGCGTAAATTTCCCATGAGTGATCAATAGGTGGAGCTCAACGAGCACAAGCTACCTGAGAAATAGGACTCTACATATTGATAAAATCGCACGTATGGCAACGGTTGAAGTTGTAAAAACTCTTAACGCCGGTCGGTGTTTTTTCCCAAATTCTGTTTACTTTACCTGTTGGGAATTGTAGTAATTCTCACCCAGCGGTAGTCGAAACCAGATGACTGATTGGATCGATTACAAGACAGTCATCCAATGCCACGCACCGTGGGTGAACGCTCACTTGTTCGGACCGACACCCACCAACAATGCCCAATTTGGGAAGTATTTGAGTTGAATCAAGAATAAAGTTATTTAGACTTCACAAACACTAACACAAATCAACCGTCAATGGAGTATAGTCAAACTCCGCGGTAAAACAACAAAAGATAGAGTTAACACAAGGGATTCGATGAGTAGTCGCGCCTACTTAAGGATAAAGACTGACTGCTTGCGACACGATCAAGTGTTCTGTTGCTTGCAGTACGGCCTTCCACTTCTAGTCGTTCGAGTGACGTTTAAGTTCTCTGGAAGCACCTCGGGCAGGGGCAGGAGTGGATTAGACCTCGCTTCATCAGTCCCAGTCTCACCCTTTGTCTAATTGTTACAGAAGTGAGAATAACCATCGAAATTTCCACTGTTTTTGTCGAATTATTGGCTGCATGTGTCGCAGAAGTAATCGCCATTTTCCTCGGAACCGCGACAAAAATTTTCCTTTTCTTCGAAACTCGAAAAGTGTTGGAGCAAAGGTTTTGGACTGGCCCAGTAGGGTTAGGTCTTACACGACACGGCACAGGATGAGTGAAACGTTGCTACTGTTGCATTGACAAATTTGTTGGGCAAGCAGGAAGGATTTTTTAACGTTCACGCGGGTTTCCCTTGCGATCGAAACGCTGCTGCTGAACGAATTTCTTGCGCCTGCCTCCTTTATTTTCGACACCTGGACATGGACAACATCCCACATAATTAATGCAGCCACATGACCGTTTTAAAGTCTTTGAACCAAGGGCTGACGAAACGGAAGACGAGGCTGTTAAAAGGGAGTTGGAAAACGGGCGTAAATGTAAGCTTTATTATGCTAATATTAACCATTCAGTCAATACAAAAAAGCCCAAGGTTCTTAGGGTAAAGTAAAAATAAAAAATATTTACAACGTATATTCTAATTGTTTTGTTTGAATCCGGCTAACCTTACTAGGGGACAAATCTATTTCCCTTCTCAATTCCCTTCTCTGCAGCCATGTCGAGGATTATCCCCTTGTTCAATGCAACACGACGCCCATCATCAGGTCTTATAATACATCAAGATTTGGCTACAGCGAGCCCCGTCCCATATGATCAAGAAAAAGAAACTAAAAAACTTGTTTCAACATAAGGATCATCAACCAACCGACATGTACTAGGTTCTATCTGAAACAACCTAAAAACAATAAAAACAAGAAAATGCTAGGTAGAAAATTATTTTTAAAAATGTGTTTAATTAGCTTTACTTTATTTTGTTTGGATAGGAGTGTACATGATGTGTAGTCAAACCCTGGAAGTAGCAGAAGAAGAGTTTCATAGGGTGTTGAATCGAGCTCTGATGGAGAGCTTTGATTTAACCCATGAAGAGGCTAAAAAGAAGGAAAAAGATTTGTGGAAAGCTTTATTTTTATTTTCAACACCTGGTCATGGACAACCTCCCACATAATTAATGCAGCCACATGACCGTTTTAAAGTCTTTGAACCAAGGGCTGACGAAACGGAAGACGAGGCTGTTAAAAGGGAGTTGGAAAACGGGCGTAAATGTAGGCTTTATTATGCTAATATTAACCATTCAGTCAATACAAAAAAGCCCAAGGTTCTTATGGTAAAGTAAAAATAAAAAATATTTACAACGTATATTCTAATTGTTTTGTTTGAATCCGGCTAACCTTACTAGGAGACAAATCTATTTCAGTTAAAAAATCTGTGAAATACCCAGCAAACATGATTTCTTGGATTTTTGTTGGTTCAATAATTTACCAAGAATATTTTCTTGGTCCAAGATTTACCCAATAATGGTCCTTTATTCTTGCTGGCTGGGATACTGAGGTGAGTTGAGGGCTCCTTTTATGGAGTTAAAACTTCGCAAATCTTCATTGGCTACCCGGGATCCACCTTTGGTAGCCATGTCGAAAATGGCCTTGGTGCCATCAGCGTGTTGGTGAGTGGACAGGCCAAAGTATGGAACATGTAAGTCGACCATTTTCTTTTTCGTTCTTACTGTTTGTTGCTGCTGTTGTTGTTGTTGTTGTTGCTTGCATTCAGATTTCTTTTTCTCTTCTTTTAACCTTCAGAAAAACGATTCCCAACTTTGCTGAGTGCAACGACCCCCTGTCTCATAAAAGCATAATCGTAACGTTAGAGTTTTTGAAAAAGCACAATATCCCTTTCCATGTAATATTTCAAGAAGTGGGGGATATTGTCATCTTATTTTATAACGTGATTAATTTCGGCTTCAACCTGGGTTATAACATTGCCAAAGCTGTCAATGTAGTCTACAAGGGTTGGGAGCCAGTTGCTGACAAATACCTAGCAGGACCTAATTATTGGTAAGGACCTAGTTATTGAGAAATACCTAGAAGGATCTAATGTGTGGTTTGAATGCGCGTTGTGATAAGCGGCCGAACATGTTTCATCTAGTGCATCGTAAAGTGAGAAATGCCCTAAAAAGTACGTAACTTAGTGATTCAATTTTATTTATATTTTTTAAAAATTTTATCATCTTAATTTGAGTGGCTCCAACTGCTGGAAACACTCGGTCCTTTAAGCATAAGCCCATTGTAAGATTTACATATTTTTCTTATTGTTTAAAATATAAACGTTCAATTATATTTACTTTCGACACCGTGTCAGGTGTACGACCTCCCACGACCCGAGCGTGAAGAAACATTTGATGAATGAAAGGAGTAAGTCACAACACTACTTTATATAGTAATAATAAGGTCATTTATAAAAAGAGTGTTTCTGTATTCGACCAGTCTTTCGTACGTCGAAGGAAGAATATAAGTATTCTTTCTTGCTCCACGAGACATTTAATAGGGCTATAGAATAACAATCAAATTATTTATTTATTAGTATTTTTTGTTGTAAAATATCATGAAAAATCGTCATGCGAACGGACTGCGAAATCCCTATTCCGTCTTATTCACAATATAAGAATTGTGTAGACTGAAGGCGTGACGTGTACGACTGATTTCAATGAAACTAATATAGAGCGTCAACCGTTTTACCAACACGCAAACTCAATAGACTAAAGTAAAATAACAATCCATGAATAAATAAAAATCTTGAACGATTTCGCGCCAAACACAATGTTACAGTAACACAAGTAGAGCGGAGTTTCGGAACTGTTGACTTACCAACTTTCGACGAACTTGGTCACATCTTGTTCAACTCTCTTTGCATTACCGATAGGGACACGAAATATGTTGAAATTCCGTGTCAACCTGGATAACAAATTAGAATTTTTTCCCCTTCCAATACTACTTTTTGGGGTTTAGACTACTTACAAAAATGAAGACTGAGGAAATATAGGCATTAATGGGGAATGCGAAAAAGCCGTGGGATGAATCTAATAACGCCATTTGCTTACTAATTTTGTACCTTTGCGCCACCTTTTCAGGGATGGAGGAGAAAACGAAACAGGCGTTGAATCGGCAACTAAGGGCTAGAAGAGAGAAGTCTGACAATCAAGGGAAAAGTCCAGACGAACAACGCCAAACGGATATTACGAAAGCGAAAATGGCAGCCAACGTGAGAGAATTGATGGAGAATGAAGACCTCGACCGGCTGGTCCTTCAGAAGACTCGAGAGGAACTCGAGTCTCTTTCGTCTTCATCACCCTCTGCCGTTGCCGGAAATGCCGTACGTAATTTTTTTGTTTCAAATTATTTAAGGTTCACACCGGTCAAGTCCTTATAAAATAAAAAAAATGTGTTAGGTGAAATTTCGATTTCCAAATTTTTGTTTAAAGTAATACGTCTTACGGAACATTATGTTAGCGAATTTTTTCAGATTTCTTTGCCTTATTTTTTTTCTAATGTTGATTAAGAATTATGAAATAGGGCCCTACAAAGGGTGGTAGTCTGCACGATCCTTAATATAAAATTTGATAGTTACGAGACTGGGGTCAATTGTAACACGATAAAATTGGGCAACAGCATGGATCCAGTCTGCCATACAAAATATGCTAAGAACTCTCTGGAAATGGTGTTCAAACATCAACACTAAAGCAATTATGTTTAGTTTTCGTTTTGTGACCGTAAACTTATAGTCGGGCAAATTTATTGCCAAAAACTAATCAAAATGTGCATAAGTAGCATTTACCCATTTTGGGACTATAATAGAGGATATTTAAAGCAATTTTATCTTTATATTAGCAAAAAATGAAAACTTAACAAAAATTGTCTTTGGGGTGATGGCGGAACAAATTACTCCATATTCCCCATATTTTGTGAACACCATTTTCTAGAGAGAAATTAAAATGTAATTTTCATCAATATCTACATATTTGAATAATTTATTTCCTGTTGGTACAGTTGACGCTTAAATGTAAAGGCACAACTGCCTTTGAGTGCCCCAACTTGCAGCCAACTCACGACGCTTCCCGTTCCTGTGTCATTTCGTCCACGCGCTGGCAAGAATTGTATGGCAAGGTTGGCGACAACAAACGCCATATGAAACAGCACAACCTGCCTCATCTCTAAAATGACAAAAACTAAGTGCTAAGATTTGGCTGTTTACAATACCGTTTTTTGAGGTCGTATGGAAAAAAATGGGGAAGCTCTGGACACCTAAAAGTTCTCATAAAACTGTCCGCATTTTTTGTTGGGATAAATCGCCTTGAAAACTTTACTAATTATGTGTTTTTAAATGCTGCTGCATCAGCATTTTACTAGTTATTTCGTATTTGGCAGAGGTGTCCAAAGATACCTCAAATACTGTAATCTTTTCGTGGAGGTCACAACTTCCGTTTTCGTTTGTGCGACATTCTCGTGATTATGCTCTCATTTGGATAGTCTGTTGCGACTTGCTTAAATCTCCTGCAAAGGAACGTGATTCAAAAACACATTTTTTCTTTATGTCAGGCACGTATCCAGCTTACACGACATACTCGAAATTGCCAACAGCAAGCTGACCATTTTTTTCTCCGTCAACGCATACTTTTTGACACAGTCAAAAATGGTCTGCTAGAAATGCACTCAATGCTGCAACATTTAAAGCCTCGTTGAGTCTAACTCCAAGGGAAAAACGTATGGCCTTTACACAGCGTGCTATGACAACCGGACCGCAACCACAGCTAAGAAATGCTTCACGATTTCGACATTCCCGACTTTAAGAGACAGATATGCACCCCGTGTGAACTTGGCGCTATGCTTCACTCTTCTTCTCCTCAACCAGCTCAGCTGCACCCGGCGGCTACTGGGAAACAACAATGGCCTTCATGCGCTTGTACAGGTAAAGAAAAATATTTAAAACTTTCTGGGTTGTAGGGGAGACTGTCCCTTACACATTTTTACCATCGACTTTTGCAAAAATCAGAGACATAATGGAGTAGTCTAAATTAATTTAACGGGAAAGGTTCAGTGCGGGACGATTGTAACAGTCTAAATAATTTTTGGTGGAGCTTTTCGTACTTTGTATTAAGGTGTCGGATGAAAACTTATCGGCAATAATCAAATTCAATTGGGGCAATCAACCAACAGTCAAGTACATGGCAAATTCTGAAAATTAAGTAAGGCTCATTAATGCAGCCCCCACTGCTGCCCGTAAATTTTTAAATGCATAGCTAATCTGTTTTGTATTACTTATTACATACACGCCATTTACAGCTAGGGAAAAAGGGTTCTCAGCCAAAAACCACCTTACTCGACAAGTCCATTTGAAATTGATGAGCTACTTATGAGTTACAGGCTGTGAAAAAACCACTAATTCTGCTTCCAGATGGATTAAAGAAATTCTCGATCCCTTTGCCTAATGTTCAGGGATGTCTTCTTGTCCCTCAGGATTCCCGCCAATTGGTGGTATTTTTTATTGGCTTTAGACAACCGAAAATGCTACACAATCTTTTTTTTAAATATCTATGATTCTTTCCTATGGACAAGTTCAATTCCTATTGTTGGTTGCGGACAGATTCCTCGCAACAAAGAATTGTGTTGTCCAATACGGGCTGAAAGTAAACGACAATTAAAGGGACAAGGAAAAATTTGATTTCCGATTGAATAATGTGCTTTCTTCCAAAGAAGAAAGGACTTAAGTATTGGGAAATGTAAAACAAACATTCAACTACGATTAAATCGTGCGATTATATTTTCGAATCTATTGGTATTGTATAGTTGCATGGACAACTTGTAGCAAATGAAGTCTGTCCACATATGTTTTGTGTCCATAGACATCAAAAGACATAAATTGGTGCAAAATGACCTCAAATTGACGTCAATTTACACCATTTTATGTCTTTTGACACTAACTAGATACTAAGCAGATGTAGGCAGAAATCATTTGCTACATGGGTTGGGTGCTGCTTCTTAACGTCCAACAGATCTCGTATTACAATAAATGCCACCAGTACCGAAGAGTCAAAACGAAGCCAAAAACCTCTTAACGTCTCTCCATTGTATTGCAGCGTACCCAACTTTCCTCAACTAATTCAACAATTAGAAATGATGCTAAACCGTAACCTCTAAACTTCTAAATTTCCTAATGGCTGGTGGACAGACTTTTTCCACTAGACCCTACCATGGGCCAATAGATGGCGTGTGGCCAATATTCTAAAACTAATTGAGTATTTCTCGTGTTTAGTTGTAAGTTATTTTAATAGTCACGAAATTGATCTGAAATTTTGATTAATTTGGGTAATATTTATGATTACCGTTTAGTTTCATTTTAGTTCGAAGCTGGTGCATGGTGTTTTATTTTTCGTTTCAATCAAAATTGTAACCTTACCCATAACGCACACTGTATATCGACAAACCATTTATTTAAAAGGCCCTTCTGGGGCGCGTCTAATGTCAAAAAAGTTACGTTGGTTAGCTTGAAAATAGTGAATTTTTTCATTTCGTTTACACGCCGATTAAAATCATTTTTAAGATAGTAGAAGTTGAAAATCAATTGTATAATTCGATTCTGCATTTCTATGTGCTATTTAGACATAGTTTTATCAGGTTTTATGATATATATTTAATTTGAGGCCCGGCCTTTTATGGTTTGGCAATGCCGTATATTTTCGAAAACCATGAAATTTCTGTTTTTTTCGACCAAACCCCCTTTTCGTACCTAACCTTTTCGAACCGCAAAGATATTTGGTTTTCTCGGTTAGCTTTTTTGTCGCAAAAGCCAGCACGTTGCCGATACCACGCAATTTAACTTTCAGTGTAGTTCCTTACTTTTTGTCTACATCTGAAAGTTAAAATGCGTAAATAGGTAACAAAAATAGGTAAAAAAGGGGGTTTGGTCCGAAAAATCTAAAATTTCCGGGTTTTCGAAAATATACGGCATTGCCAAACCAAAAGAGACCGGGCCTTTTGTTGAATACATATCATTAAACTATGTCTGAATAGCACATAAAAACGCTAAATTGAATTATATTATTGATTTTCAACTTCTACTATCTTAAACAAGATTTTAATCGGCGTTTAAACGAAAAAAAAATTCACTATTTTCAAGCTAACTAACGTAACTTTTTTGACATTAGACGCGCCCCTGGAAACTCCCATCGTATTTGGCGGTGGCAAGAATAGTATTCCCCAAACCCCTTTCTAGTCCTTCTTCCGAGGATATTATCTCTTAACACATTAGAGAAAAGAGAGATTGGTCAGTCAAGGCAAAAAAGGGAAATAAAAAGTAAAAATGCTTCCAACTGGCGATGAAATGTAACATTGCGGACGGTTTTTAAAGAGGGAAATTTCAAATATGGATAACTGGGGCCATTAAAACTAATTGACATCGCTGTTTTTTGTTTACGCTAAAGAAAATATTGATTTTAAAAAGTGTCGAACTGTGCAGCAGTAAACTGCGATTCTAAAATAAAAAATACTGGAATAATTCACCACTAGTTGGTCGATGAAACCGCTAGTGTGCTCTGCTGCCAAGTTGTTAAGATACCCGTCTCAGAAGGCGAACGTCCCGGGTTCGAACCCCGATGGAGGCAAAACTTGTGAATACGCAGAAAGAACTAATATAGTTACCCTGCTGCAGGCTGAGGTTGAGACAGCCCACTACGGTGGAAGACTGATTCTTTATAGCCCACTAAGGTGACGGACTAATTATTTACATAAACCTAACACATGTATATGGTTAACTAAAGACCGAAATTGTTGTGATATTCTTATTTATCGAACTTATTCTGAAAAACATGGAACTAGGTTTCCATCAGATCCAGAAGTACTTAAGTCTTGGCTTGAACTGTGCCCTCCCAATTATGTCGTAAAAAAAACAAGTTTGGCCCAATGAAGGGGATGATGAGGGTGCTAATGAAGCGGTATAGTTCTAAGTGATTTCTGAATTTAAAAATCCTCCTTCTCTTTCGGTGATAAGCTCAAGGTTTAGTAAACAATTTCAACACCAATTTGGATAACTTAAATTTCAATTTTATGAGACTCTCAAGCTGCTCCCAAGTCCATTTGGAATGAATCAGACCCACAGTGTTTAAAAGATGATGTGGGTGTTGTAGGTTTGTTAGGTAATGATTGCAACTGTTTAAACTAGGCACCCTAGTGGAACACTATAGCTTCAAGATATCTTAAAGACCATTTTCAAGCCGCGAAGTATCTGTGTCTTGTTAGATGTCTTGGAGCTAGCTATGCTGCATCTAGCTTAGTTAGCTGGAACTAAGATATCTCCTAGTTGTCTTATTAGGCATTGTTTTTTGTATTGGATTTTCCATTTTATGTCTTGTAAGTGTATCTACAGAATGTCTTCAAGATATCCTCATAAAGATTAAAAACACAAACTAAACCTGTCATATGTCAACTTAATGTCGAAATCCGTCCTTGTGTTTGTTGGGGACATTTAAATATAACCTATTTCAAACCTTATGTCCTATTTGGTCTTGATTTTAATTTGAAATGCCACAAAAATATTTGTCATTAAAACAACTATCGTATCTTTGAGTGGAGATAGAATTGTGCATTGCAGATTTCAACTCGAAGAGAGTCTCTTCGAGTTGAAATCTGTTTAAGAGTTATCTGTAAAAATTAGTCTCTTCAAGAGACTAATATAGAACTCCCAATAAATGTATTCTCTGAAAGGTAGTGTTGGAAAATATATAATGGGATGTGCTTTAACCTAAAACGGCGGGTTTCTAGCATTTATTATATAATGAACTGGGAAGTAAGATATAAAGATAAATGTTCGTTCATTTATTGAAAATTGATTTCATCTGGTAAGTAGAATTCAAACTAAAGTAGAATCGGAATTTACGTGGGGTTTCTTAGAGCTTTTTTTAATGCCAGTAGTAGCCTCCCCATTTTTTACGTCAGATTGAACAGTTTAAAAACAATTTCTACCAAAACTATTGAAATTATACAGGTTCCACTGGGTGAACTCTGTTAATGTATTGCTAAACCTTGTTTATCATAGTTGAGAAAGAAAGTTTCATCTACGACGGAGCTCACTCTAATTGTCGCAAGTGCTAGATTTCACTATCCAACACGTTTCAGCCTCTGTCTTTAAATACACGCAATGTTTCCGTGTAATAAATGCTTGAGAAGCAATGATTGTATAGAAATGTAATAATTGCTTAGAATTTTGAATCATGATTGTGGTACAATTGGTGCCATACATGATGGGGAAGCTGTTACCGGTTCTGTTTACCGGTTAAGCTGACGGTTAAGCTGCCGTCTAAGATGCGGTAAACATTAAATGATTAGATAATTAATAACTAGCAGGGAATGGTATTGTATAGAACCATAGAAGTATGACATAAAGTGATGATAGTAATGTTGGAGTATGAGATCAATCACTAGTTGGTCGAGAACATTTGCTGATGTACTCTGGTAGCCAAGTGGTTAAGGCCCCCGACTCACAGAGCGGAGGGCCCGGGATCTTTTTAAATAATCTAACAAGTAAAAAGTAAATTTTCGATGTCTTTAAGGAATCTTAAAATGCAGCTACAATCTATCTTGAAAGTTTGAATCAAGAGTGACATTTAGATATCTTGAAGCCATCTTAAATCTATGATTTAGCCAACCAGTGCAGGCTAGAATCCTGGCTACAAGATGTCTTGCAGCTATGGTGTTCTACTAGGGGCACTTCATAATCCTAATTCGTTTTACGTAAATATTTTGAGAACATGACGATAGTGCCATTGAATCAGGAAAAACGTGGTCAAAACGCAGACGAAGCAGATATGCCTCGGGCATGACGGAATGTGATATAAGATTGTATCACCGTCCGCGAGAGGCGCTGGGATCAGGGGAAAAATTAGAAAACGCCTAACCACTTTTTACCCCATCTGTGACCAATCTCTCTTTTCTCTGTAACACATGGAAGGAGTCTGTCGCTAGAGGGCAAGGTAGAAAGTGTAATCGTGGTTAAATTCTTTTCCTACAATAAGACGTGCGGATCTCTGTTCGTGTAGAATGCAAAAATTATGAGGCTGTGTAATGTACGTTGGTCTTATTGATGAATACTATACCAGACAGAGTGTACTGTTTTACAAAATCTAAAGAATGCTCTTTTTCGCCAGTCTTTACTCTCGAATTTCAAAAAAAACAATAAATTCATTACTGGACATTTTATTAAAAGATGCTCATCTGGTATGGCGAGTGACGACTTATTTTCTGAAAGAGATGGCTCATTTTCACAGTAGTTCTGAAAGAGATTCTGTAAAAAAGGAATACGATTAATATACTGCAAGTCCGGTGAAGAAAATCCTAATTTTGTACATACTAAGGCGTGAAGAACTGCTATCCCTTCAAAACATTTCTCCACATAAGAGCCTCAGGTGAATGGATATATGATCCAGTAAAGGACGACTGTACACACACTTAAGACCTTTTTTGGAAAAAAACGCATCTTCCTAAGTTTTAGGTTTTGTTTCGGCACTTATTTGTGAGGCATTAATCAATAGGAAGTCCAAATGCTTCGCAATGCCTGCAAACGATAGAGGCAGATACCTACAAGAGAAAGAGGTAGCCTCGTTCTTACTCATGATGTAGCTGCGTCAGGCACTTCGTTAAAACCAATGACGGAAAAAACTACAGTTAAATGACATCAACGCAGCTAGTTTCGTGGCTGGTTGTTTAATTTTTTTACAATACAAACACGCACTCAATTGCTGGATCAACTACCATGACTGGCGAGCAAAGGGTCCCAGCTAGCATTGCTTTATTGGGAAAATGTTTCCCCCCAAGAATATTATTGGGCCAACAATCAACTTATTGCAGTAAAACTGGACCCATAATTTTGGCCAAAATCCTCAAACTCAAGTTTATTCGATACGTTCAATCTCCCGATTATTTTTGTCGTAATGTTTCCCCAATTTGTTACCCACTTTTGATGTTTATCATTATAATAAATATTTTCCAATATTGGACAATTATATATCTTTGTCGATTCATAGTGATCCATCCATCCGTCCATCCAACGTAAATCGTGTATTACGCATTTAATTATCCTCCAAATATTTTTATGTTATTCATGGGACTTGAATCTAAGAAATCTTATCATCAAAGTAAGGTGAAACACGCATTCCACTATAAGCATACACTTTTTTTCAATTTTTCAATACTTGAATATCCTTATGATTTGGTTTTATATAGCAATTGCAATTTGAGGATCAAAACTTATGCGCGATATAAAACGCGATTGACGGAGCACTTAAAAGTCACATTCAAAAATAAAACTCTCAATGGTTCAATAATTTGTATTTTGAAAATATCAAATAGGGACAAATTTCTAAACAAATTACACTTTTGTGTAATTACGTGACCCTCTCTGTGACAAGTAATACGCTGTCAGGAGGATTTGTATAAGTAGCTTACCTTTAAAAAACCGCTAGTTGGTCGATGTAATCATCATTCAACTCTAGTAGCCAAATAGGTTGAACGCCCAACTCATACATCAGAGGTCTCGGGTTCGATTACCGGCTCCGGTAACACTTGTAACTAAATAGAAACAGCTGTAAGTTAATACTCCGCCTAATTAATTAATTATTTTACCAATTACATTGGTGAAATTTTCTTCCGTGATTTTAATTTTATCCGAACCCAATAAATTTTGGTGCAAAAATTATTTGGGGAAATATTCGTTCCAACTATTTTCCCAATAAATTTTTTGTCGGTAAAATTTATTTCCCCAAGATATGACCAATAAACTATGCTAGCTGGGGTTGTAGTCAAACAACCTAAATATATAAAGATAATAAACAATATCCTGCAGCATTGATGAGAAGGAACGTACTTGCGGGCGAAGCGCTATATTTGTCATACAATGGAATCTTCCGTTTGATGGTTTCTTTACGTTCATCCATTGGCAGTATGAACGGTAGAGTTTTCTTCTCCACAACTGCTACACCGTACACCAGGTAAGTGACGTTGTTGACCCCGCGTTTATAAAACTCGGCATTTACGTCAGTCTTGAATGATTGGTTTGGTTCTCTGGTGGAATTAAAATTGGAAATTAAAAAGAAAAATGTGGTCACAAGGGACTGACATCCGAGTGCAGAATCCCCAGTATGTCACAAACTTGCTCAACATGCTCCATAAGACCCAATTGAAACCGCGTCGTACTAAAGCTAGGCTTGAAATCCAGTAATTCTTATGGGTCCGGATCCACCTTTTACAACATGAACGAAAACATTAACAAATTGAGTTAAACATTTCTTATCCAAAAATTCAATTGCGTTTTTTGATTACGCCTTATGTCTGATTTTGCCCCAACACACCATGTAACAACTAAAATAACATGCTTACCAGTTCTGGAGCAAGTATTGGCGAATGGTGAGTATGTAGCACCACTACATAGTTGACATCGCCATCTTCTGATCTTCATGCGCCGAATGAAAATGATCAGGCAAGGACGCCAGAGAATATTCGTCGTCAACGAAGTGTTCGCAGGTAATCATTGTCCAAAGTATGCCCCTAGCATTACCAGGGCCAGAAAACTTGCCAATCGGGCAAATGGGAAGGCAGAACCCTTTGATCAATCTTTGGCTGAAAGATAAATATATAAATCCACTTCGTGCTGGACCTTCAGGATTTGTTTGTTATTTGGTTTGTTATTTTTTTTTTTATTTAACGAAGAAGAAGAAATAATAGTGATTTTTCAGATAAACTCTTGGGAGGATCATGAAATTTGTAAATCTTTTAATTTCAGTTTATTTTGTTGTGAAACACCGCATAGGAATACTCGATCATTTTTCATTGTTTTCCAGTTTAATCCCTCGGTAATTTGAAACATGACGATTATTCTCGTTCTCTTAAAGTATGGAACATTTTGTCGCTAGGTGGCGTGTTTGGGCGTGGAGGGGGTGGAAAAGAGGGGGTGTAGGGTCAATGGCCACATAATAACCGCCGGAGGCGTTTTCCAATAAAGTTTTAGAACTCGGTTTGGGAAACGGCGTAAAGGCCTATAGAACCTGAAGGATAGGAATCCTTCAGGGAAAATGTTTTTTTATAGTTCCCGAAATGGGTTTTACATTGAGTGTCGAGCAAAACAATTTTTGTTTCAATTGTCTCATGTTACAATTGACCCCAGTCTTCCCTACAACCCAGAATGTTATAAATATTTTTCATTACCTGTATAAGTGTATTAAAAAGGCCATTGTCATTTCCCAGTAGATGCCGGGTGCAGCTATAAGCCTGTTGAAGAGCGGAAGCATAGTGCCACGTTTACACGGGGCGCATATCTGTCTCTTAAAGGCGGGGACGTCGAAATCTTGAAAGATTTTTTAGTAGCGGTGGCGATCCGGTTATCGTAGCACGCTGTGCAAATGCCACACGTGACTTCAATATTTATGTCAGACTCTACGTAGCTATTTATGTGACAACATTGAAGGCATATCCAGCAGAACAATGTTGAATGTGTCAAATAGTACCTGTCCACGGAGAAAAAAATTGTCGGCTTGCTGTTTGCAATATGCTGTGTATGCTGGAGACGTGTCTGACATAAAGACAAAAATGTGTTGTTTTATGACGTTTCTATGGAGGCAAATTGGGCAAGTCGCAACAGACTACCAAACTGAGAGCAAAATCACGAGAATGCCACACAACCCAAAAAGAAGAAGCGACCTCCACGAAAAAATTACAGTATTTGTAGTAACTTTAAACTAAGAAAGTGTAGACAGTTTAAATGAAACTTTTAGGTGTCCAAAGTTACCATTTTCGTCCCAAATGACTTCAAAACACGGTTTTGTAAATAGTCAAATCATACCACTTAGTTCTTGCCATTAAAGAGATGAGGAAGGTTACGCTGTCTCTTTTGGCTGCCGTTGTCACGCCAACAATGTTATGCAATTGTTGCCATCAGCGCGTAGATAACATGGCGCAGCTGGAGGAACGGGCAGTTAAGCGAGTTGGCTGCGAGTTGGGGCACTCGAAAGCAAGTGTGCCTTTACATTCACGCAACAACTGTAGCTACAAAAAAGAAATGATTCAAATATTTCAAGGTACTCTTTAAATTTTTCCTGACATACGGACCCCAAAACATAAGAAAAATGTGCCGGTTTGAACGAGCTTTCAAGTAACTAACTCCTATGAAACTAAGTGTTTGAAACATAAACTTTACATACTTTATTGCCGGCAGACGGTGAAGGAGACGGAAAAGACTCAAGTACCTCTCGAGCCTTTTGAATTACCAGCCGGTCGATGTCTTCATCGCCCATCGGAGCTCTCACGTTGGCTACCATTTTGGCTTTGGTAACATCCGTTTGACGAGCTTTTTCTGGACTTTTCTTTGTTCGCTGGACTTCTATCCCATAGTCGCTGATTCAACGACTTTTTCGTTTTGTCATCCGTATCTGTAAATGTGTGAAGCCGAAAATCCTTGGTTACTTCCGCTTTAAGGTGACTGAAATTATAACGATGACATTCATAGCTCCAATTAGACGGAAAACGGCGAGATTGGAATCATTCCTACTTCCTCCATTCTTCCAAGAACCAAACGGGAGCCAAATTCCGGCGTATAAGTGTTGATTGAATCACATTCAACCAATTGAAGAACCAAACTTTATTGGGTCGGCTTGACGGTAACTACCTTCCGATGATTGAAAGATTTGACGACGAGATGCCCAATGTGAGATGCGCAGAGTTATGTGAGGTACGGTTTGGAAATCGGCCAATTCAGTGGTGTAATTTGATTCTTATTAGCTGCGATGGTATTGGTTCTGTATTATTAATTAAAATTATCAAGTTATTTTGATTTGCCTACTTTTTCCCAGGTAGTAGAAATTATTGTACCCGCAGAAAATTTAATGTTTGTAATGGAACATTCTTGTACTTGGTATTTTGAATACGATCGGTTCTCTTATGTTGCAGTTCCTACTAAAAATATTGAGCATGTTCATGTTATTCCTCACTATTACCATTTCTGAATGTACCAAAACTCTTTTTTAGTTCATCTTTATTTAAAGATATAAGTGGTTTGAAACAACTTGAGTGTGCATAAGTATCCTCAGGTTCCTTAATTTGATTTTAGTCGATAAAACAACTTAATTTTAAGTCAGCATCATACTTAATCAATAAACTATCCCATGTAGCAAATGAAGTCTCCCCACATCTGAATAGTGTCAAAAGACATCAAATGGTGCAAAATGACCTCAAATTGACGTCATTTTGCACCATTCGATGTCTATTGACACTAACCAGACACTAATCAGATGCTGGCAGACTTCATTTGCTACATGGGTATTACTTTTAAGTAGAATCCAAAGGATTTAAGTAAGTAAATAGATATGCAGTTTCTTTTCGTAATTTTTAAAAATGACTCATTTGTAGACTCGTTTCTGTAGCAACTGAAGTATCTAGGAGGACCAAACAACCGAATTTGTTGAGGTAAATGAATAAGGGCATGTAATTTAGGTGTTATGATGAATCCACTCTCAACTCCCACGAAATATGTCTGTTTTTAACGGACAGTTTGTCCGTACCGGATGTCATGGCAATATTTGTTCGTTTTGTTTGCGACAATATAATGTAGGTTTTTTAAAAAGTAAATGTCCAATAAAAGTTGACTTTATGTTCATTTCTTGGACCTTTTTTGTGGGGAAAATTGGATTAATTTTGATTTCTCAAATAACAACCACCCTAATGGGATTATTTTTAAGTCATTAAATATTTTCAATTTAATGCCGCCAAATAATTGTGAAAATCACTTTACCAAGGTTCGAATGTAGGACCTCGGTCACCTGACACTCCCAGCCAGCAAGAATAAAGAACCATTATTGGGAAAATCTTGGACCAAGAAAATATTCTTGGTAAATTTTTGGACCAACAAAGGTCCAAGAAATCATGTTTGCTGGGCTAATAACTTAACCACTTGACTATGTCACAGCATAACGGTAATCGTACACATAGAAATTACCCTTCAGGATATCGGACTTCGAAAATTTTTGTCCAAACCTAGAAAAATATTTCATTATTAGGTTCTAACGGATATGGGTCCAGGGACAAGATCCCAATTGCACTACTTATTACCCATGTAGCAAATGATGTCTGCCTACATCTGGTTAATATCTGGTGAGGGTCAACAGGCATTAAATGGTGAAAAATGACGTCAATTTGAGGTCATTTTGCACCATCTTACGTTTTTTGACACTAATCAGACGTAAGCAGACTTCATTTGAAACATGGGTAGCTTTTTCTTAGCTTATTAGCAACATAGTAACATAAATTCTTAACGACGAAACCGAAGTGCGGGATGATATCTCTTCAAATTCCAATTCAATCAAATGTCGTCCTTCCCCACTACACTCTTAGTTTTTTTCGGGGTGTACCAGACCGCTTCTAACTAGTACCGATTTGACTTTCATTACTATTGAGTACTATTAGAACCATGTAGAATACCCCCAGTTCTAATTTTCCGTTCGAACCGGTCTAGAACCCCCCAGTTCTAAGATGGTCGAATACCCCAGTTCTAGCAGAGGAGCCCACCACTAGAACCCCCAGATGATCACCACTACCCCTGAATCCAAATAATATATACGACAATAACAGAATCGAAGAAATAAGAGAATATCAGTCATTTTTTGAAACCTTCATACTGTTCTTGCAAGGATACTAAGTTCAAATGGATATACATATTTACAACAGTACGGATACAATGGAGGAAAAGCTGCGTCACCGAAAGTTACGCCACCGATGTAGTGAAATTGTCCAATGTTGTAAGTGTTCTGGGAACAAACAAGTGTAGTTTAGCTATGGGAAATATTACAAGCCCCGTGATCGGTCAACAAATCCAATCATGAAGCTTCCTGTAAAAGAAAAAGAAGTAAGATGAACCCATGGAACACTAAGTTTGAAAAAGGTTTGTTACCATCTCACACGAACACACATTGACAGTGCCGTCCACTGATAAAATGCCAACGTGATGTAGCTAGCAAGCCGAAAAACAACGCACCGTGCCACCGTCCCTATTTCTTGATAAACATGTTACATCTGTAAGTTTAAAAAGTTAATAATTAGATAATGTGGTGCTGGTGAATTTGCACCCTTGCTTATTACCTCAACGTAATAATCGACGCGTTAGGTACATACTTCCACTGAATTCCCGTTAAGTGAGTGGGTCAAAACACTCTGACGAGGTAGGTGAGGATCTGTGGATCGCCTAAAGTGATATGATTTGCGTTTCTCATCTAGTCTATTAGAGCGGGTTAAAATTTGTTAAGTCAAGTAATAAGTGAAGTATTGTCTTTTACCAAGTACATGTTATGTGAGTACCACCACTCTGCTGCTGGTGTAAAGATCCCATGTCAGGCACTTTCCGTTTCCTTGGCTAGATACAAGAGTGAGTGCTCTACTCCTTATTGAAGTATGGCAAGTCATCCTTATTCTCAAATGGCCGTCAGGGCAAGTAAGTAAATGCATCAAACTCTGAATGAGAATAACAAGAATTGAGTTAAATAAACAATCTATGATAACAGATTGCCATATTACGATTTAAGTTATCCTTGGTGAAGTTAGGGACTAAAATGCAACAGAAATTTCAAAACTGTTACCTGATTATGATGCAGCAACAGTAGTAGCTTCCCTGACTTCACTTGTTACGATGCTTGATTCCCCTGCAAGATAAATCAAATGAACAAATGCATCAAGTGCAACACAAACAAAATGACAGATCTGTAACTGTACACATCTATCTACTCAATAAAATGTACACAATCACAGAAATTGGAAATTTATTCTTACTATAGAAGCTTTGTGTAAATGCCAGAGGGATAGTAATCGTTAAAGATGATGATAAAGTTGTATCTTTTCCCCGAGTAGTGTTGAGTTCTGGTATCTCAAAGTTTTTAGGCATTCTCATTTTCCAATTTTTCCTGAGAGTGCAGCAAATTGTTAGTAAGCACTTGAATTGCTTGAATTGTTAGTTAGAAATATTACCTTAAGGCTAGCTTGAGCGCGAACACCACCAAACATTCAATCGCTGGCCAAATGAAAATCTTGGCCAGTATTGCTGGTCAAAAAAGATTACCTAACATGAAAGAAACAATAACACAATTACCAAAAAATAACACACTTATTGCATGTATGTACCTACTTTTCTAAATTCAGACAACCCTAGTAGAACACTATAGCTTCAAGATATCTGAAAGACAATTTTCAAGCCGTGAACAATCTGTGTCTTGTTAGATGTCTTAGAGCTAGTAATGCTGAATCTAGCTAAGATAACCGGTTCTAAGATATCTTCTAGTTTTCTTATTAGCCATAGTTTCAAGAATCGATTTTTCATTTTATGTCTTGTATGTGTATATACAGCATGTCTACGAGATATCCTTATAAAGATTAAAAGAACACACTGCACTGGATCAATTTGAAGTTTTAGTTTTTGTTACTGTAGATTTGTGGACATCTGTCACATCTCACAAAATTTTATCATTTAAACAAGTTTTGTAACATTAAGTGGGAGTAGACTTGATTACTTCACATCTAATAGACTGATATCAGAATACAGAGTCCCAATAATTGTCTACCCTGATAGTAAGTGTTAGAAAATATATAATAGGATGGGCTTTAACCTAAAACGGCGTTTCACTGAATTTTTTTGACGACATTTCAACGACGTATAAAATGTTTCTAGCATTTATTATATAATGAACTGGGAAGTAAGATATAAAGATCAATGTTCATTTATTGAAAATTGATTTCATCTGGTAAGTAGAATTCAAACTAAAGTAGAATCGGAATTTACGTGGGGTTTCTTAGAGCTATTTTTAATGCCAGTAGTAGCCTCCCCATTTTTTACGTCAGATTGAACAGTTTAAAAACAATTTCTACCAAAACTATTGAAATTATACAGGTTCTACTGGGTGAACTCTGTTAATGTATTGCTAAACCTTGTTTATCATAGTTGAGAAAGAAAGTTTCATCTACGACGGAGCTCACTCTAATTGTCGCAAGTGCTAGATTTCACTATCCAACACGTTTCAGCCTCTGTCTTTAAATACACGCAATGTTTCCGTGTAATAAATGCTTGAGAAGCCATGATTGTTCAGAAATGAAACAATTGCTTAGAATTTTGAATAATGATTGTGGTACAATTGGTGCCATACATGATGGGGAAGCTGTTGCCGGTTCTGTTTACCGGTTAAGCTGACGGTTAAGCTGCCGTCTAAGCTGCGGTAAACATTAAATGATTAGATAATTAATAACTAGCAGGGAATGGTATTGTATAGAACCATAGAAGTATGACATAAAGTGATGATAGTAATGTTGGAGTATGAGATCAATCACTAGTTGGTCGAGAACAACCTCTGATGTACCCTGGTAGCCAAGTGGTTAAGACCCCCGACTCACAGAGCGGAGGGCCCGGGTTCGAACCCCGGGACCGGCGACTAAACAGAAAGCGCTTCTAAGCTATACCTGCCGTGAGCAGAAGCCCACTATGGTGGAAGAACATTTTTTTAAATAATCTAACAAGTAAAAAGTAAATTTTCGATGTCTTTTAGGTATCTTGAAATGCAGCTACAATCTATCTTGAAAGTTTGCATCAAGAGTGACATTTAGATATCTTGAAGCCACCTTAAATCTATGATTTAGCCAACCAGTGCAGGCTAGAATCCTGGCTACAAGATGTCTTGCAGCTATGGTGTTCTACTAGGGTAAAGCAAGAAAACTTGCATGGCTTGACTGCCCAAAGGTGAGACAAGTGAGAACTGAAAAGGAAGATTGTTGAAATTACACAAGGGTTAAGCTGTTTTCAAAAGATGCAAAAGTAGGTAATCAGATACTAACCTTAACGAAAATATGGCGAAGGAAAAACGTCGATTCATAAAAACATAGCTAAGCTCAAATTCAACATCAGGCTCTCGTCAGACAGGTTCCCATGTAGCAAATGAAGTCTGCCAGCATCTGATTAGTGTCTGGTTAGTGTCAACAGACATCAAATGGTGCAAAATGACCTCAAATTGACGTCATTTTGCTGAATAGTGGAGGATTTTCCAGATGTGGGAAGACTTCATTTGCTTCATGGGTTCACAGCTGACGGCCTGGCAAGTAAAAAGTCCATGACCGCCTAGAACTGTGTGCAAATCAGTTCTAGACTGGCATACCCCTGAAAAAACTGAGAGGGTAAGGCGGCCTTATCAAAACGCAATCTTTGCTACTCAAAAGGACATCGATATGCTTGAAGCCCCTATCCACCATCACTTTCATCGGTTTTGTTAACCGTTCTAGATAGCCAGATGCTTTAACGATTTCTAGATCCGAGATTCTTCCGCCAAAACCAGCTGAAATAAAGTTTATGAGTCCATCAGGTGTTATAGAAATCAAATATTTGAAGGTGTTGGCATGATAATATGCCGACCAGGTCGACGATTGTAAAAAAGGGTCGGACGGCTTTTCGATGACAATTTCGAAGCAATCAATAATGCTCTCAATTCCACTGTACCTAGTTCTAAATGCTACGGGAAGTCGATCTCGAATTTATTCGCTACTCGGCCATTTCAATAGAGGTTTCAAAATGTTACAAATCATAGTAGTATAAGTCATACAAATTTGGGAAATTCTTCCTGTTGACACTCCGTACTGATGGCTTAACCTTGAGTATGAATCATTTAATCTAATGTTTTGCAAAACAATGTAAATGATGTCTCTTGCAGTAAGGAATCCTTGACGTTGCTGAAATTTGAGTTTCTTCTCAATGTAGTCCAGCATTTTTGCTGCGTGCTGAGGAATACCAAGGTATTCTTTCAGATTTCTTCCAACCAAGGTTTTCGTAACCTCGAGACACGTCATTCTGAACTTCTATGTTTCATCGTCGACAGACTCTGTTTCACTACTAGACGAGTCTTCTTCCCAAGAACTTGATGAGTATGATGGTACACAAAATTCTTCACTTTCGTCACTCTCATCAGTGTTGCTGTTACAAGAATGTCAATCGTTTTTCCCGTCAGAACCATTAGAAGTTGGTGATTTTTGCGAATTACAGTTGAGAATGTGAACATCATTCTGTAAATCAAATCTTATTGGTGATAAACTAACGTCCACCATGACTGGATTACAAGTGCCAGTTGCTTTGTTTCAGACTTCAGGCTTTAGGCTGGCTTGAACAGCAACATTTTAAAACTTGTTATCGAGCAGCTCTTCAACAACATGGTTTCCTGAGGATAAATTAAAGGGTTCAGTTTCTTCATCGTTGGGTAATTCTAATTCATCATCTGGTTCAAGGACAGCTAAAAGAAAAACTTATCTCTGAGGATAATATTCATTCTTATGAATATACCGAAGGTATTAAGTTTCTGTATAAGAGCCATTTATCGTTTTCCTTGCTCGTTTTTCGTGCTCGTTTTCGTAAAGGGACCCCGAGGCTATTGTCGAAGGGGGGCTCCAAATGCTTATTCCAGGTTAAAAATCGTTTATGCACTGCTCAATAGATGGGAGTTTTGAGGTGGGGTAACTATCTTTTGTTTTTTAAGCTTGTGCTCAATAGATGGCTAAAGTTATGTTTCAGGTAACTAGGTGTCTCACCTGCTGTGATGTGAATAAGCTACGGCTGCTTTTCGGCCAAGGGGTACGAGTGGGTTCGAGAAAATTAGATGTAATCCATACTATTAAAATCAATAAAACACACATTGATTTGCGTTTAATGAACATGGAAGCGCTTTTAATTCTTCCTGTGTACGTTCATATTACGCTGGAACTTGATTTCACATTGCAAGTTATTTTGTTTTTATTTGCAATCTAACACAACCATGGTTCTTTGTAAGGACTGATCTGCTTAAATCCATGACTGATTCATATTAAAGATTACAACCCTGTCTTTCCCTTCTCGGATTGTTAGGTGATGTATGAATTCCTTTAATATGGACCTCTAGAATGGCCACAATAAGGACAGAGTTAAAATAACTCATCGAAGAAGTACGAGGTAAAAAATGGGGTGATCAATAAATGATCCTGTTAGCAATCGATTCATAGAGTCCCCGAATATTTATTTCCGAGTTTTTTTATTCAGTTTCTGTTACCTTTGATTTGTCATCTACGACTTTCATATTTAAAACCTACGAGGAATTTTCAATGCCTAATTTTGACGAAAATCGACGATCATTTTTGGAAGAGCTTCTCTCTCTTCACTGCGCCCGTCCCGTTTTGTTCGCTTTCAAATTCAAAGCTATAAATCCGAAGGTATTACCGAAGGAATCTTGTTTACATCTCGACCAAATTAGAAGAAAGGATGATATACGATATACCTTCAATTTGTCTTTCTTGGTTGCGAGTAATACTCTCTTCTCTAACATTAGTATTTGATGTTGGTTTTGACAAAGATACTCCCTTGTTTAACAGAGCTCATTTTTTTGTCTTTGCTTAGTGTCCATGACTTTGAAAGACCAATAATTGGCCATATCTACTTTAATCTAGAAAGTTTCATTATTAGTAAAGGAAAAAGTGGTACAAATGATTATTATAGTTAAAGTTAATTCCGAAAAATGATCTTCACAACAAAAAAGTTAACTACTGGCGGATGGAATATCCTTCCTCTTTGCCTGAGACATCCACAAACTTCGCGTTTTTGGGTCATTTGGGACGTTAAAAAATATATCTGCTCAGGCGTACTCACAGTTGTATTAGTACACATCGGTACAAAACACCACTTTTATTAAGAATTATCCATGTTAAGTGAAGTTGAATGAAACTGACAGTGGTGGCTGATTAGCAGTGTTCGTAGGTTGGTACTACTAAAGGACAGGCCTTCAAATATTGATTATGGTACAATTTTGGACTAGGGAAAACTCTCACAAGTGCCAGGCCTTTAGTAGCAATTTTACAAATGAACATTTTTGTTACCCTTCCTTACCCTTTCCCTTTTCTACTATACCTTTATCATAGCCCTTCGGCATTCTATTCTACGACAAACAGATGGCGTGGCTCAAAAAGTTTACCATTACGTGTCCAATCTATACTTGTCTATGAAGGCGAATGTCTCGGTCAACAAAAACAAAAACAAACATAAACAGTGGAAAAAAGAATGAGGGAGTCCGGACCCCTATAGCTTGTGCGGACTCTCGTGGTCAAAACATATATCTCGCGTCGAAAGAATATATATATACCTTATACCCCCGCGAGATAATATATGTATGGGCAATTTTGATGTGACCCAAAAGTAATGCCATACATTTTAACGAATCGTGTAGATAAATAGTGACAAGCGTGCCCATTTCTCCTCTTTTGTAAATATTAAGCTTCTCTTTCCACAGTGTGAGCCGTGAGGGAACACTACTTGCAAATGGCTAGTATGATTGATATCTGCAATGCACTCATCTGGACTACTGATGATAGATGAGCCAGTCCCCAAGTGGAATAAGAAATGCTCGGTGTGGAAGGTGTTGAAGTGAATAAGGTGAATTTTCTATTACACACGTTGGTTGCAGTTTTAAAGTTTTGTTGTTCATAAATAGATTCATGTCTGAGAAGTTGGGTAGTGACCATCCGACCAAATCTTTCCAATGCAGAATGTAATTTCCCCATTCCATTACTGATGAATCTTCAGTCGTTTAATATGTTTCATTGTTGAAATACTGTTGGAAAAGAAATGCCATCAAATGGGGCCTTCAAGGCAAGCCTTTTAGCTTTTAGCTAAAAGCTTTTATAGCCTTTTAGCTTATCTTATCTGATTTTTTATTTGTAATTATAATGCATTTATATTCATGATTCACAGAGGTTTGGTCCATTTAACAAGGCACTTGTGTCCATGAATTACCATGAAAAGCACACAACAAGGAATCCACACTATTAAGTGGATTTTTTGCTTAGTTTAGTACATTTTTCCTCAAAAAATGTCAATACGTTTTTCCCTGGCACATTTGAACCCGGCCATATAAACTCCAACTAAATATGAGTGAAGCATTATACATCTTTACTTTATGATAGAGTGAGTTGACGAAATTAAGAAGCTTTTGAACTAGATAGGTAATTTATTTATTCTTGATTGTTTATAGGACAAAAGAAAGCAAACAAAATTGGTAGGCTACAAATGGCTTCTTGACATTATATACTCCACGATGAAAGGGAGTACACATGTACAATATTAGAGATAATTCTATGCCTATAACAAAACGGTAGATATAGTTCGAGTGAAAAGAAAACAATAGTGGAAAGGAAAATAAAAAATTTTGGTGTGATGGTAAGTTTCACTAGCAATTAATGTTTTTGGTTTTCAAGCCACATCTTTAGTTCGTTGCTTTCGGGACAAATAGGAGCCACCTAAAACAGATAATTTTAAAATGAGAAATATTACGTTTTCTGAAAGTCCATATTGTACGTAGTATAATAGATAACTAAATTCGAGAAGTCAATAGAACTTTTGTTCATAGAAATTTTTGTTTAAATATATGGTGACATCACCTCGAAATAAGTGTCCGCGAAACATGCTGCGTTCTGATGTTCCCCAGTGGACATCAGGCCTTTGAATGCTACAATCGTCTTCATGGCAATTATGTCTGCATAGCTGATGTGGTTCCGTATCTCGTACACTGAAACAATCATCATGTTCCCAGTACCATCAAGCAGCTCCATTTTACAAGGATATTCTTTGCCGCTGTCACTGTAGATGATACAGGATACGACTCCGATGGCATCTGTTCATAACATACATAATAGTATTACAGTAAATTAGTTAATGATCGCATAGTT
This sequence comes from Ceriodaphnia dubia, assembly GCA_022539655.2. Taxonomy (NCBI): domain Eukaryota; kingdom Metazoa; phylum Arthropoda; class Branchiopoda; order Diplostraca; family Daphniidae; genus Ceriodaphnia; species Ceriodaphnia dubia. The sequence goes on along the minus strand of JAKUCG020000214.1, from coordinate 817,195 downwards.
GGGGAAAATAAAATGATTACCAAACACACGACCGTAATCCAAATGTCGGATCTTGGACCACCTGATGAAATCGTACTTGAGTCCTTTGGGGAACTGAGCCGTGTCATCCATCAAGTAGTACTATTTGTGTTCATTCATTAAAATAAAATATCGAATTATGGTACAGAGAAAAAAGTTTGCTTATGTTCAACGTTCAAATATTTACATCGGTTTGCGTTCCAAAATTTAACTGAATTAAACTGTTAAGACGAGAAGTAAATGGCATGTCGTTAAACTCAAGATTCGAGTCCGACATCATGTACGCTTTTCCCATGTCCATTAATTCTATTGCCTTTTCTGGGTAACTGGATTACAAATCCAAGTGTACTAGAAATTGCAAAGGTGAAATTAATAAAGCACATTCGAAACCCAACGTCTCCAAACAAGTTCTTCGATAACTGATGATTTTTTAAACTCTACCCCCTGTTAACACAAAACCAGAAGAACTAGAGACAATTTTCCACTGGGTAATGATTCGTGAATGCCAATGCTGAATAGGCACCCACAGACAAAGAAGTTGTTCAGCATCAAATGTTTCAAATGACACGAAGGGATGGCGCGCAAGCGCGATTTTCTACAGACTTCTGTCGCGCTACCTCCCAGTACAAATAGGATAGAGGAGATATGCAAGGCAGGAATGAACCCAATCCCAATCTAATACAAAGGCAGCAGCCAGTGATGCCACGATAACAAGAACTCTAAGATTTTCATAAAAAAAAACAATAAAAGGTTCTCTGACAGTTGAGGGATACTCTCTACGGAATATGTCTACTTTTTCATTGGACATATCTGTCCGTCGGCTTTTAGGGCAAATTGTCTGAAAAAATGGTAATATATATGTCTAGATTTTCAAACAAAGAAGGGGACTTTCTGATTTAGTAATGGTCTTCTTTGTCTTATTTAAATTGTGGACAATACCTATAGTTTAGAAGATAGCATTTCGAAATAATTGAAGGTCAACCTAAAATCACTTCCACTTTGAGTATGTCCCTTTTCTCACTTATGCACTCGCATGATGTCTGGATACGTCCCCATTGAATTTGGGAGTAATAGTTTGGGGTTATTTTCCCGTTTGAATCTATGTAACCCTTCATAGTCTTTTTCGATGAAGGACATTTCACCTCTACCACAAAATTATCGTTCATTGCGTCAGGCGAAGCGCCATATATTGGCCAACACGGAAGAATTGTTATTCCTTGTTTCCAAAACGAAGTGTTTCTTTCGCAATCTACTGTAGCGATTACTCGTGCTTCCAGATCAATTCCTCTCTGCATTGCCTTTGATGGCTTAATGGTAGCCCATGATAAACTACAATGAAATGAATATGAAATAAAGAATAAATAGTTACTTTGGAAAAGACAATGTTTACCTCTTCCAAACAACCATCTAGCGTATTGCATCTCAAAACTTCGTAAATTTTGGAAGCTGTTATTCTGGCATATCTTAAGCAGAACCATATAGTACATCCGCTTTTGTCCCATCGTTCCTTTCATAGCATTTTCACAAGACGACAAAAGCATATTATTTTTGCAGAACTCGATAAAATCATCAGCATTCATGGATGAGCTTCCTTTCTTTGACTGATAAAACTGGTTAATAAGGCAGTGGAGGTCCAGGTCTATGTATTTTGGCTTAGTACAATAACGTCCGACAGTAGAGTCTTTTGCACATATGTCATTGATGAAATCTTGATATACTTCATCGATATCAGACTTGGTTTCTGGGTTTTCATTACATTCTTGCTCGGAATCTTTTGTTTGATTGCCCTTCTCAGCGTTATCTTTCTGACTCCTTTTCTTATTACAAGTTTTTCTTGGTTTGTTTCTTCCAGCTCTTATGAAATCACTTCTGGTTACATGCTTGGTTTCTTTTCGTGCTTTGCTAAATTTTGATTTCCTCCAATAACATGCTTTTGATGTTACTGAAACATCTTCGGACCTCCGATTAAGCCAGAATAGGAATGCGATCGTATGTTTGCAACCACCTTTCGATGCTGCACAACCTTTACATTCTGCCTTCAGAATGACATCGAGCAAATTATCATGTTCTACATTAACTTCGTATGGTTTGGTATGGATTTCATGCTCTGGTGTTAGCCTTCCACTCAAAATACACAAATTTCCAGTTTTTTAAAGAGATACGTACTGGGTTGTATCTATGTACTGGGTTACGACATCAAGACCAATGTATGGTAATTTATCAGAATTAGCTTTCTGAAAACCTTCCTTTAGCCTGTTAGCCATTTCTAAAAAAAAGGATATGAGTAGCCATAAGAGCTCAACCGTGAGCAAATGAAATGTGGACAATCGGCAGACGATAAATCTGTACAGCAAACTTTATTAGAAAGCAAAATACAATAAGAGCATGATGACTTCTTTTTTCTTTTGCATGAGTCTTAATTTTTTATTTAAACCATAACAAGACAAAGAGTTTTTCTCTTGCACGACCGTGCAAGATGAAATGTCAATAGAATATATATATATATAGTTTAATAGTATCTAAAAATATAAGAACGTGATTTCTAGAATGCATCCTCGTTCTGAAAAGGAGTAATTGTGGCCTTCTTAATTCCTTAATAACTACTCGTATGGAGTGATAGAGTGATCAACAATCAATGCAGTCTGCGATTAACTTGATTTCCTTCTTTAAGACAGGAGGCATCTGGATACTATAGAAGATATCTGTATTGCCCGTATCCGTCAAGCGTAATCACGACAACGCCACTTTTATTTCGTCTGCTTCCCTATGTATGTAAAGCCCTTTTCTCTCAGCTTGAGAGAGAGGGCTTTTACATATAAAGAGGAGCAGACGAAATAAAAGCAGACGTCGCCACCAGGCCACCCGTGTGGGGGAGCCACCGCTTCTGTTTACGTTTGTCGTATACCAGGCAATACAGATATCTTCTATAGAAAAAAAATAGATGGTAACATTTGCAATAGAATAGTAAAGTAGGACAAACTTAGAAAAATATTATATAAGACAAAAGTTTACTACTGGCGGATGGTACATCCTTGGTCTTTGCCTAAAACATCCAACAACATAAATTCCAAGTTTTCGAATCATTTGGGACGTTAAAAAATATCTTGTCAGGCGTAGTTACTATGTATGTTAGAACACATCGGTACCAGAAAACACTTTACGTAGAATTATCCATGTTAAGTGTAGTTGAATGAAACTGACAGTTGTGGCTGATTAGCAGACAAAGGCTGCAGAAAAGGCTGCAACCCGCAACAAATTTCGTGGTTGTTAATTATTTTTCATCCCTTTAAAAATCGCTTAGAGTTCAAATACAGCAACGGGTGAAAGTTTCCTGACAGAATTAAAAAAGTGGCTGCTCCCTAGTAGAACACCATAGCTGCAAGACATCTTGTAGCCAGGATTCTAGCCTGCACTGGTTGGCTAAATCATAGATTTAAGATGGCTTCAAGATATCTAAATGTCACTCTTGATTCAAACTTTCAAGATAGATTGTAGCTGCATTTTAAGATTCCTTAAAGACATCGAAAATTTACTTTTTACTTGTTAGATTATTTAAAAAAAATGTTCTTCCACCATGGTAGGCTTCTGCTCATGGCAGGTATAGCTTAGAAGCGCTTTCTGTTTAGTCGCCGGTCCCGGGGATCGATCCCGGGCCCTCCGCTCTGTGAGTCGGGGGCCTTAACCACTTGGCTACCAGAGTACATCAGCATATGTTCTCGACCAACTAGTGATTGATCTCATACTCCAACATTACTATCATCACTTTATGTCATACTTCTATGGTTCTATACAATACCATTCCCTGCTAGTTATTAATTATCTAATCATTTAATGTTTACCGCATCTTAGACGGCAGCTTAACCGTCAGCTTAACCGGTAAACAGAACCGGCAACAGCTTCCCCATCATGTATGGCACCAATTGTACCACAATCATGATTCAAAATTCTAAGCAATTATTACATTTCTATACAATCATTGCTTCTCAAGCATTTATTACACGGAAACATTGCGTGTATTTAAAGACAGAGGCTGAAACGTGTTGGATAGTGAAATCTAGCACTTGCGACAATTAGAGTGAGCTCCGTCGTAGATGAAACTTTCTTTCTCAACTATGATAAACAAGGTTTAGCAATACATTAACAGAGTTCACCCAGTGGAACCTGTATAATTTCAATAGTTTTGGTAGAAATTGTTTTTAAACTGTTCAATCTGACGTAAAAAATGGGGAGGCTACTACTGGCATTAAAAAAAGCTCTAAGAAACCCCACGTAAATTCCGATTCTACTTTAGTTTGAATTCTACTTACCAGATGAAATCAATTTTCAATAAATGAACGAACATTTATCTTTATATCTTACTTCCCAGTTCATTATATAATAAATGCTAGAAACCCGCCGTTTTAGGTTAAAGCACATCCCATTATATATTTTCCAACACTACCTTTCAGAGAATACATTTATTGGGAGTTCTATATTAGTCTCTTGAAGAGACTAATTTTTACAGATAACTCTTAAACAGATTTCAACTCGAAGAGACTCTCTTCGAGTTGAAATCTGCAATGCACAATTCTATCTCCACTCAAAGATACGATAGTTGTTTTAATGACAAATATTTTTGTGGCATTTCAAATTAAAATCAAGACCAAATAGGACATAAGGTTTGAAATAGGTTATATTTAAATGTCCCCAACAAACACAAGGACGGATTTCGACATTAAGTTGACATATGACAGGTTTAGTTTGTGTTTTTAATCTTTATGAGGATATCTTGAAGACATTCTGTAGATACACTTACAAGACATAAAATGGAAAATCCAATACAAAAAACAATGCCTAATAAGACAACTAGGAGATATCTTAGTTCCAGCTAACTAAGCTAGATGCAGCATAGCTAGCTCCAAGACATCTAACAAGACACAGATACTTCGCGGCTTGAAAATGGTCTTTAAGATATCTTGAAGCTATAGTGTTCCACTAGGGCTTTTATTTTATACCCACTCATAGTTACGTTTAAAAAACCAACCCCTCACCCCTTCTGACCCCGGTCAATTGGGAAGGGTAAGAAAATAGGTATACCATTTATCATAGAACTACCGGTAGATGTAAAGTAAAAGCGCATAGTACGAAAATCGCGTCAGGAAACTTTCACCCGTTGCTGTAGATATGAAAAAATATAGAAAAAATTCTGTACAACTTCTGGGACGGACGTCTTCGAGAAAAAATTTACCCGAAACCCAGAAGAAGTTAAAGTGTAGTCCCATAAGGAATAACATGGGAGGAGGGGCCTACTACAGACTTGTGACGTCAGATCACGTGACAACCCCATTTCGGAGGGGCGAGGCCAGATCTGGAGAAAACCGAACTTTGAGCTTTGATAGCTCATGAAATAAATTTTTTAGGTATAGGAACACCTTAGCATGAAAAAACGAGATTTCTTACTCTATTTTTTAGTGTTATAAAAAAAATCCGATGAAATTGTTAAAATTCCTCATTGAATCAGCTATAAATTGTTTTCTGGAATCGGTTTTCTTGCGGTAAAATTGGACGTGTGTTGGGGGTGATTCTGAAGTATCTGAACTGCAAAAGAGATAGGGGGAATCTGTTCAGCAGCACCCTGCCTGATCATTCCCTCATACAAATGTCGGTATTGACATACAAATGTCGCATACCAGGGACGTAGCTTTTACTACGTGACTAATAGGCCCCCTTTTCAACCCCTGACGGAGATTGTCAATGAATTAAAGCTAAATGTGGTTGGGTGGGATCGAACTTCTGTCTTCTCAATTCCCTTCTCTGCAGCCATGTCGAGGATTATCCCCTTGTTCAATGCAACACGACGCCCATCATCAGGTCTTATAATACAGCAAGATTTGGCTACAGCGAGTCCCGTCCCATATGATCAAAAAAAAGAAACTAAAGAACTTGTTTCAACATAAGGATCATCAACCAACCGACATGTACTAGGTTCTATCTGAAACAACCTAAAAATAATAAAAACCAGAAAATGCTAGGTAGAAAATTATTTTTAAAAATGTGTTTAATTAACTTTACTTGGTTTTGTTTGGATAGGAGTGTACATGATGTGTAGTCAAACCCTTGAAGTAGCAGAAGAAGAGTTTCGTAGGGTGTTGAATCGAGCTCTGGTGGAGAACTTTGATTTAACCCCTGAAGAGGCTAAAAAAAAAAGGAAAACGATTTGTGGAAAGCCTTATTTTGATTTTTGACACCTGGACATGGACAACCTCCCACGAAATTAATGCAGCCTCATGACCGTTTCAAAGTCTTTGAACCAAGGGCTGGGGAAACGGAAGACGAGGCTGTTAAAAAGGAGTTGGAAGACGGGCGTAAATGTAGGTTTTATTCTACTAATATTGACCATACATCAGTCATTACAAAAAAGGCCAAGGTTTTTAGGGTAAAGTCAAAATAAAAAAACAATTTATAATGTATATTCCAATTGTTTGGTTGATATCCGGCTCACCTTACTAGGGGACGAATATGTTGCATTTAAACAATCTGTGGAATATACTGAGGTGGGTTGAGGGCTCCTTTTATGGAGTTAAAACTTTTCAAATCATCATTGGCTACACGGGATCCACCTTTGGTAGCCATGTCGAAGATGCCCTTCTTGGTGCCATCAGCGTGTTGGTGAGTGGACAGGCCAAAGTATGGAACATGTAAGTCGACCATCGGCTTTTTTGGCAGAGGTAAAAACGATTCCCAACTTTGCTGAGTGCAATGACCCCCTGTCACATAAAAGTATAATCGGAACGTTAGAGTTTTGAAAAAGCACAATATCCCTTTCCATGTAATATTTCAAGAAGTGGGGGATATTGTCATCTTATTTTATAACGTGATTCATTTCGGCTTCAACCTGGGTTATAACATTGCCAAAGCTGTCAATGTAGTCTACAAGGGTTGGGAGCCAGTTGCTGACAAATACCTAGCAGGATCTAATTATTGGTGTGAATGTGATAAGTGACCGAACATGTTTCATCTAGAAGTGCATCGTAAAGGGGAAAATGCCCTAAAAAGTACGTAACTTAGTAATACTATTTTATTTTTACTTTTTTAAATTTTAAAACCTTAATTCGTTTGTTTAAAGGGAAAGCAATCAGTGAAACAGGCACTCGAAGCACAGAACGTTAGTGCTGAGCGCTTGCCCGAATTGCCAAGGGTAGAGGATGGGGCTGACGTCCATGCTGCTCGTGCTGATGCTGGTGCTAATGGTGCTGGCGCAGCTGAACAAGTGGCTCCAACTGCTTGAAACACTCCCCACACGCTCCTTTAAGCGTAAGCCCATTGTAAGATTTAGATTTTTTTCTTTTTGTTTAAAATTTAAAAATTATTTATTATTTAAATTAAAAACTACCTTGATTACTTTTGATTTTGACACCGCGACAGGATTGGCCAGGGCGTGAAGAAAGGCTGGGAGACGTGGCCGATTCATTCGTGGTACCAAATGTGACACCACCAATTATGCGACGGGTACTAAAATTGCCATAAAAAACATTTAATAGTTTTACATTGACTATTGATATTTTCTCAAGTATTCGCGTCACCAACACCAATCAACCCATCCAACGCGTCAAGACATCCAATCGCCATCTTCAAGTAATAGTCGACGTGGCAGTCCTAGCCCCATTTGCTGTCACGAACGGTACGTCATTCACGACTGGAACGACAGACGCGACCGGACGTCATTCGGAACCGGGACGACAAACGCGACAGGGCCGAAAGTCGTGGCGGGAACCGCAGACGCGACCAGGACGTCAGTCACGACGGGAACCGAAGCCGCGAACACAACCGCAATTCAAGCCATAGTTCTAGCCAAAGCCACCGCAAGTCTGATTATCAAGGTCACCAAAGACGAGACCGAAGATGAAGCGAGAGTTATCATCACATCCAATCACTACAATGAATGAAACATGAATTCTTACATATAATGTGTACACATAAATATATATATATTTTTAAACTTAGAGCATGGAACGGAGAGTTTACCAATAAATTAGTGCTACATCCCGTGCCATGTAATATTTCGAGAAGTGGGGGAATAATTGTCATCTTATTTTATGACATTATCCATTTCGGTTTTAACATGGGCAAGGGATAACATTGCCGAAGCCGTCAATGTCGCATTCAAGTGTTGGGTGCCAGTTATTACTCTTCACCTCGTCGACAATTCTGAAGAGTTATGCGACTGTAAACACAAGACTCTTGTATATCTTTATAGACAAATCAATCTTATTCTACCAGGTACGCAATTCTTGATTATAAATTTACATTCAAATTTTAAAATGATTGAACTAATCGCTTTGGTCAACTTTTCCACCTTTCTTTGCTTTCGTTTGTAGTTTTTTTCTTTATTTGTTTGTTTTGGTTTTCCCTCGATTAAAATGTGGTTTTTTTCAAAAAATTTATCTTCAAATGCTTTTGTGTTTTTCGCGGTTTGGAATTTTTCCCATTTCACAATAAAAACAAATCGGTCTACTAATTCCTTTATTTCATGTCTTTTATGATATGGCTTTGGCACTGGGGCTTCAAATAAAGGCAACGTAAACCAAATTCCTTGAAGTTTGTTCATTTTAGTAAAAAAAAGATTTTAAGATTTTTACAGCATGAAAATAGAAAATCCGTCCGACAGTTACCATCAGATTCCTGAGTTTGCTCCTTGTCTAATATACCATTGAATAAAAAATTGTGAAAGGGAGTACGGGCCGAAGCCGAACGAAGAAAGTGAACATCCCTAATGAAAGTGACATGATGAAGTCGAACGGTTTCAACGATCGTAAATGAACTTGCAGTGCAATGAACTTGAGTATCAATATATACAAATGACTACGATTTTCAACGGGAAAACTTCGGCTGTTTGTGACAGACTATATTTTTTTGTTCGATGTTGGTGCTATGGCAGTGGACACCACACGACTAATCAAAACATCGAGCCGACATTTCTGGCAATCGCTGCTGTGACTACCATCTGTACTAGGAATTTGGTAAATTATTAGTACAGTAGCCGACCGCTAGACGGGGTACGGGGTGGTAGACCACCGAATAGAGATCAGATGTTAACTTACGATAACATGGGATGAAATCGCGCTTGTGCGACATTTTTTCGAAAACAAGCAAACAGAATTCTCGTTTGTTTTGATTTTTGATTCGAAAATTACGACCACAAAATCTAAGATAACTAATTATCCCAAGCCCAAGCCCCTGTGTTTCTTACTTAGAATGAAGAAAATTTCCCAAGGAATTCGACAAGCCCAATGTCCAAAAGAATTTTTTCAAATTCACGTCAGCAAATGTTAAAAGCTACAGTGCGGTTCCGATGAGAGCCACCCGTCAAGCGAGCCAATTCGACATACGAGCCACTTTTGGACCCGCACCACTTTCAGCGCCACTACCGGCCAAAATCAGAATCTCTCACCAGTATCATGCGCGCCAAAATGAAATGCATTTATATAAATGCAATAAACTAGACTATCCTATCTAATGATTTCAAAGTATAGTAAGAGGGTGGGTTACCTAAACTCGGGTAGGTTTCATAGGACAGTGGGTGAGTTCAGTTTTTGATAGACTTTTGCCTGATTACTATTCAATTCTGCTCAGTTCCAAAAATGTTACCGTTCCAGACTAAAAGTCCGTCATCGTCAGTTGGTGGTAAAAATTTTAACAACTTTCTTTAGAACAGAGATTAGATGTAATTAAGGAACTCGAAAAGGGATAATCTAAGTGACCACTTGCAAGCAATTCGTGTGTCGAGGGCCCAGATTAACCGTATCAGTAAAGACCGTGAAAAGATCAAGGCAATAAGTAAAGAAAATCATTTAAACCAACAACTAAAAAGTTCATTGCGAGTAAAAATCCTGAGCTTGAATAATCACTGTATGATTGGGTTCAAGCAATGCGAAAACCGAAACATCGTATGAAGCCCCTACCACTGTCGAAAAAAATTATTTAAGAAAGAGCAAGGCGTGAAGCTGAACTTCGTTCAATTACTGACTTCTGTGCTTCTGTTGGTTGGTTTCGAAATTGGGCAAACAGATTCATATTGGACCCAATGTCAGACTATTCGATGAAGCAGGCGATGTCGACATAGCCGAAGTAGAGCCGAAAATGGAAGAGCTGCGATCTGAATTAAAAAAGTAGAAACCAAAGAATATTTTTAACGCTGATGAGGCGGGTCTTTTTTATTGTGCACTTCCGACTCGGTCCTATCTGGGCAATGAGGAAAATCGAAAACTAATTCGTGGTTCAAAAGGCTTAGGAGCCAAAGATCGTCTAACACTCATGTTATGTGTAAACACAGCAGGGACCTGCAAAATTGACCCATTGATAATTGGAAGTTCCAAAAATCCACATTGTTTCCGGAATTCACCATCTCCCATTCAATACATGAATCAATCCAGTTCATGGATGGATCGTCACATTTACAAGCGCTAGGGACAGAAATATTTCTGTCGGCGATACGAAAATGGACCGATGAACTGGTTGCTATTTTGATGGACATATTTAGCGGGCATGATCCTGAATGCATCGATCCCCTTGAACAATTGAAGTTTTCTTTTTTCCACCTAATGTTACATCTGTGTAACAGCCCTTGGATCAAGGCATTATAAATGCTCTCAAAACATCTTACAAGTCGGAAATGGTTAAAAGACTTTTGCCTGCTTAAGATAAGTTGGATACACTGCGAGAACAATCCCGAAGTGCTAAAAAGGAAGAAAAGGCTTATAGTTCGGCAGTTCAGCTACAGTTCTAGATGCTGGGCAGCTTATAGAAACCTGTTGGGACTCTCTGGCTTCTAAATCTCTGATAGATAAATATCTGATAGATATACTTTAAAGGAACACATGTGTAAAATTTCATTGTTCTGTGATCAAAGGATGGGCAGCTAGAGTGGAAACTAGTTTTGTGGGCGTGTTAGTGAACCCCAAATGCCCATGGGACGTAGTTCCATTTGATTACATGGCGGCGGCAAACTTGCCCCAACCCGGGGTGAAATGGCTCAAAATTCGATTTTAAATTGCATTGTAACTGCGAATTATAATGTCGTTAAATTTGCAGTGTTAATACAGAGATGAAGGGTGTTAATAGCTGATTTTTTCTCTTTTTTTTAAGACTAGTTTTATTTAAAAATGAAATAATTTATTTAAAAAATGAACCAACGGTGACCCCGAGCAAATTTTTTGGGACAGGGGGCAGTTTCGTTTGAACGAACGCAAATTGAATTGGTATTATAAAGGTAGCCAAAGAGTTTTTCAAAAAAGTTTAATTTAGGTTAAAAAACTTGCTTTATTCCGCCCTTTTAAAAAAAAATAAAACCAATTGCATTCCATGGTGGAAATCAAATGAAAATGGACTATCGCCGGAAAACGAGAACGCAAACATTAAGTTTTTGTTCAAATATGTTGTAAGAAAAACATCAGTGACCATGATACTTAACAAATGGGTTGTGTTTTTATTTGAAGAAATATTTGTAAAATGTGGTTAGCATCAGACTCGAACTATCAGACTCGTGCATCGTACGAAGTCTCGCTAACCACCGGGCCATGAGAAGTTAATACTAGCAACATCTAGCAAATACGCCTAGGCTATATTGTATTGATAAAATCGAGTACAATAATGATAGCTATATGCCCAATAGTATAGGAAACTTGATGAAAATGAAAGCACTAAATGCTTACATATACTGTAAAGAGATTTAATATAAATAATAGTGAATAATAAAATAGCAGACTAATTAATTAAAATAACATGACGAAGAACAAGAATAACGACTTGCATCGAAGAATCGACACAAGCATTGTCTTGAAGGGAGCTTCTATACATATACTAGGATTTTTTGCCTTGCAGAACACGTGGATCGGAGTAAAGGATTGCTCCCATTTTTCGTATTTTTCAAGCGATAAAGCCGGATAAACCGATAAAGCGCGATATAAAGAAGGGAGCTGAAGTAATGTGGCCTTTCAGGCCGAAACCATTACCATTGTAACACTCTCTAGAAAATGGTGTTCAGCCATCAACGCTAAAATAATTATGTTTAGTTTTTGTTAAATTAATTGCCAAAAACTGAGCCAAATGTGTAAAAGTAGTATTTTCACATTTTAAGGACTATTAAAAAGGATATTTAAAGCAATGCCATCGTTATACGAGCAAAAAATGAAACCTAACCAAAAATCGCCTTGGCGTTGATGACTGAACAAAATGCCCACCCTTCCCCATATTTTGGGAACACCATTTTCTTGAGAGCATTGCGAAGGGCCAAGACATGCGCTAGCTTGCAACCATAATGATTTGACGACATTCAAGCATCCGCCAAAACATTGATTCGATGTAGCTGTATTTTATGTGATCCGCTCCCGTCTCGAAGAATTAGTTTACCAGATACCGCCCTTTGAGTCATTACACAGAACAGACACCAAATGATTGTGGCAATGGAAACGGCTCTTCCGAGTTCCGACCATTAAGGATGTAAGGGTAAAGATGCTCTCTACGAAAAATGTCCACTTTTTCACGGACAAATTCTCCTCAAAACGAATTAAAGACATATTTGTCTTCATTTTTACTGGAAATATAAATCCACTCCCGCAGTGGCAAAATTGTCCAAAATTAATGAACTTAAAGTCCAGTTCCGATATAGTTCAATTTTCTCGTTTTTCTCTTTTTTTTATCACGTTCGTCAATTATCTTTTATAAGTTAATGCCAAGTTAATTTTATTATGTTATTAATGTAAATTCCAAGTAATGATGATTTAAAAACTGGTCCGAACCAGGATCAAACTCAAGACTTTTAGGGCGATGCACGAAGGCTATAACCATTGGACCACATAACTTTGACAATTGTTGTCTTAGATTCAAAAGACGTGCCTTCGTTTAGGACTTTTTCCAAGCAACTAGCGGAATTAAATGTTCCGATTATTGCTAACCTTTTAGATTGTTAAAAATACTTCGGCTTTCATTAGGATCATTTCACTATCATCGGGGTTTGACTTTTATTATTTAGTGTAAATTAAGAACCATATTTTATCTGAACTGAAAAGTCCCATTAAAAGATGGCTGAGATTTGAAAATAAGTGGTGAACTATGATTTTTGTGATTCAAGAAAACGAGGGAGTGGCAACATTACTTTCAAAGACTCGTTCTTTTCCTCTACATTTTTTTGTTTCTCGGAACTTTTTTCCTCTCAAAAAGGGTATAGGTGATCTAAACTGTCTGCCCTTGATTTTTCTGAACCAATGTGGACTTAAATCTCCATTTAATGGACAAAAATGTCTTATTAAAAAATGAATAATAAGTCCACAAGCATTTGTCTGCTAAAAAGGACATATTTCCCAATTTTTACGGAGAATATGTCCGTAAATGCGTGCGGGCATTTATGTCCAATAAAAACTGGTCATTTCTCGTAGAGAGTGGCGAAGTTGTTCGTGCCCATCCGCAATGGCAAGAAGAATTTGAGGGCCACAGCATGGATCGTTATAAAAACCATAAACGGCCTCGTCGACGTTTGCTAGGCAAATGCAGCGGTCCAGAAGAGTGTAAAAATCAGTGACAGCGCTTGTGCTTTTCATTCCATTCGCTCGTTCCTTAAGAGTTAAGACGTCCTCTATCAAAGAGCCAATCAACGATTTCCCTGTGGTAATAATGAAATGAGACGAGCCTGGGCGATTGACCTGCCCTGATCGTCTTGTGTGGTGACTGATGGGTTGGTCGAAGCTGCAAACCAAGCGAAGCTAGCTGCCCAGTTTTTCTGATCCTCGACCCCTGACATCATCCAGCTTTAGGGTCGGCGGGACGTCAACAAGATGGACTTGATCGTCTTCCTCAATGGAAATGATGGCGGTCGAAGTGGCCAAGTTTCTACGGAGAGCTTCATCTACCGACATTCTTTGATAATAAGCGGACGAGCAGCTGGGCCTTGCCGGGGATCCTTTCTTCTTCAAGGCAAGCCTGTCTCGAATTGAAGGCGGAGGCTGTTTCGGCCGTTATTAGACAAGCAGAACAAGACGGGCGACGAAGCGTTGCGTCATTTCTCAACTGTGTGCATATAGCAAAAATGCCGCCTAGTGGGCCGAAAGATTTCGGTGCAATAGCTAAAAAGGCGCTTGGTGCACCGAAAGGCTCGTGTGTTGCGTCTTTCGGTGCAATAGACAGAAAGATGATTAGTGTACCGAAAGACTCGAGTCTTGTACCTTTCGGTGCAATAGACACCACCCGATAGCTTCGTTAACTTTTCTCGCCTCTTGCCTTGTTATCAGTCTGTGACGGTGTCAATTTCATTTTTCTACAAAAGTACACATACATTAAGGTAGGTCACGGTTTTATTTTTAAAGATACCAATTTGTTGTTTCAAATATAATATTATTTGGTCATTAATTGGAAATGATATACAGTGCCGGTCTACCTATCGGACCGCCTGGCTATCGAACCAGTCCGGCTAACGGACCATTTTTGTCTCTGCACCAGGTCAGCGCCATGCCGTGGCGACTTGCGAAAGTTGATTGATTTTTAAGCTGCGGGAATTTAATGATTAGACAATACGTATTGCCTGGAGTTATTAAGTAAATATAAGGAAGGGTGAGAAAAAATTGAAATGCTTTTTATTAGTCTAAGTTTCATTCTCTCTGTGTTACCATCGTTCCAATTTTCCACCAAAATGGGAAAGTCAAAAGCGTCTAGTCCTAGTATTAATCCTCCAGCAAATTTAAAAAAAGTTTTGTGTAATAGAAAAACGAAAAATATTTTATCACTCGAGTGTAAATTAAAAGTGATTGAACTTTTGAAAGAAGGAAAGTCGCAGCGAAATATAGCCGAATCTCTTGGTGTTTCTAAGTCCCAAGTTCATCGCATTGGTGCTTCGAAAGAAAAATTAATAAAGATTTCTGAAGATAAAGTTTTTCAACCAACGGCCAAGATTATGGTGGACTTGTCAAAAAACTCTGACTTGGATCGGGCAGTTTTAAAGTGGTTTAATGAGATGAGAAATCCGCGTGGTCGCCTGAAGCCACTTTCTCTTTCTCGTGCCCACATCCAAGCTAGGGCTCTGCACGAAGCTAAACTTAGAGGGTTGACAGATTTCAAAGCATCCGACGGATGGTTTAGAAATTGGAGGAAACGTTTTGGAATAGGCACGAGTATACGGCTGTATGGCGAAGCGGGTGACGTAAATAAGAATGAAATGGAACCCATGATACAGGTTATTTCGGTTTATTTATAGTCTATGATGTCATATATTAATTTAAGTTTCACCATCTCTCTGTGTAGACTATTCGTGGAAAATTGGAGCGTTATAAGCCTGAACATACATTAGTTACATTAGTTTTGTGTGTCAACGCCACAGGCTCATGTAAAGTCCCTCCTCTGATGGTGGGAAGTTCAAAAACGCCTCACTGCTTTCGCGGCACATCTTCACCAATTCCTTATACAAATCAAAAAAATGCCTGGGTTGATCGCGAGGTTTATAAGGAATGGTGGAATTGCGTTTTTCTTCCAGCCATAAGAGAGTTCACCAATGAGCCAGTGGCCCTGCTTATGGACAATTGTGCCGGCCATGACATCAACATCTGCGATCCAACTGGGCAGGTGGAAATTATATTTTTCCCACCTAACTGTACGTCAGTTTACCAACCCCTTGACCAGGGCATCATTAGTACACTCAAAACTCTTATACAAAAAAGAAATGCTCTCGGAATTTGTGGTGGCGTACGAAAAAAGAGAAGAACTTGAAGTCCTTGCTAGTCAGGTGAATTTTCACTTTTACCTTTTTAAAACTATGTATATTAAAGCTATTGTATTTAATTTAGGCAAAAAAAGGTACGAAAGGCCTAAAAGTTGGTTGCTCAGCTAACGTGCTAGATGCAGGGAGAATCGTAAAAAAATGCTGGGATTCGTTGTCGAAGAAGTGTATAGCTGGCTGCTGGATTCACTCTCGATGTTTGCCACATCTTCCTTCAGAAGTTGGGCCCAGTGAGGACATTAAGGTGGCCATACCTTGTGCTAAGCGCGACAAATGCAACGTCATATGTAAACTTTCAGACCAACTAGATAAACTTTCTGTCGCACCCGTTAATCGAACATCGATGGAAGAAGACTTTACGGATTTTACTAAACATCTATCGGAGAATCCGAGGGACGGCGGCAACATGATCGAACGATGGGTAGATTTAGAGACAGACCCAGAAATTATAGCATGTGAAGAAAACGATTTAATCAACAATATCGCTAACGAATTTAATTGTTCTGCGTTATTAGAAGAAGATGCGTCATTGAGCCCCCCTGATGTTCACACTTCCATAACTAACAGTGTTCCCGTTGATTCCACTGCTTTATCTAGTCCTCCAGTTGATTTCACTTCCTCATCTCGTTTTACCGTTGAATCCTTCACACTTTCGGAACAAACTGTTAAGGATATGTTGCTTAAATATTCGTGCGCTACTCTCAGCTGCGTAAAGGACCCAGTTCTTTTAGCATTTGCGCAAGGAATTCGGAATCATTTATCCGGACCAAGACTAATTTCTTAACGTATTAGTTTTATTTTGTTTTAATTGATAATTGTTCCTCCATCTCGTTATCCTATTATTTGACTACGACATAGGCCTTGTTGTTTGGTTCTCTTTTATATTAAATTGCATGAATTATCAAAATATACGTCGACATACTGGACACAGATGGCGTTGAACTCGGGGGCTTACTTACCGGACCACTCGCTCACCGGACCACTGCACCAGGTGGTCCGGTAGGTGGACCGGCACTGTATATTTTTTCTGTATAGACGAATAATGGCTAACGGAGCTCCTCCACCTCCACCCATCGCATCCAAATGGTGTCAATCTATATGCAAAGTAGTCAAGGCTGATTTTGAATGGACCGTCCCCTTACGAAAAAGTCTCATGAGAATCTCAATCTCAGTCCGAAAAATTGAGATTCTCCTGAGATTCTCTTTGATTTTCGCACGCGAATCTCAATTTTTCGGGCTGAGACTGAGATTCTCACGTTTATCTCATGAGACTTAATTTTGTAAGGGTCCAACAGTACGAGCTGCGAAGCCTACAAAGAAATCGGTTGGAATCGACTACATTCTCTGTCAACGAAGTTGACATATGACGTGGGATTTGCTTCTAGAGGAGAAAGGCGTCTCACTCCGCTAGCGTCGTGAACCAGTGTATTTCCGAACTGCATGTAGGCTACGACGCGAGGCATTCGAGTGAAAACTTCATTTGTGAACTCCGATCGTGAAAAAGTCTTCTTGCAAGAACTCGTTGAAATAAAAAAAATTGGGATGAGGACAGTGGATCCCTAGGACACAAGATCCAATAGGGTTTCGACACAAGATCCACATACACAAGATCCCCCGTACATAAGATCCCCCTACATAAGATCCCCTGTCCCATATTTAAATAATTGTTTTATTCACGCGGACACAAGTTCCCTAAACAACAAAAATGTTCTTGAGACACAAGGTCCCTTCGACACAAGAAACACCTACCTTAGATCCCCTGTACACAAGATCCCATATTTAAATCGCTGCTTTTTCCCGCGGACACAATATGTCAATATCCCCACATATTTCAAAAATCTTCCCTATACACAAGATCCTTCGTACACAAGATCCCCCGTACACAAGATTGCCAGACAAGTTCCCCCTGGCGTTTTTCTACGTATGAGTTATGGATTTCTTTGTCTTATGGGCAACTATGTAGCTTGTCCGTAGACATAATGACAGACAAATTTTCTAACCCATCCTCTAATTAGTTTTCCATAAATGTCTCGTTATATCGTATTCATCAATCAATCCTTGTTGAGTTTCTGTGGCATAAACTTGTTCGCGCGTGTTGTCGTGATTTTATGATGGATTTTGACGATTTTAATGAATCACAGGACGAGGAGCACGAAGTGACATTTTCTAGAGTACCTGGCGAGCGGGGTGGAAGTATTGTGATAGTTACCAACGAGAATTTCAGATACCAGCATCACAGAGGGTAAGCCAAGTTGGCAATTTTTCTATTTCTTTCGGATTTATGTGTGTGTGATGACTACCGTCAGGGTATCAGGGTATCTGTATTTCTATTATTTGTTGTTTAGGGTTTATTATCGCTGTTGTAATTTCAAAGCCAACAAAGGGAGTTGTAAAGCAAGAATCAAGGTGAACGGAGAGACTTGTACAGCGTATAGGCGCCACAATCATCCAAATGAAGTGACAAAAATCAAACGGGTCGCCCTAGCAGCCGAGTGTAAGAAGATGGCACGAACTGAGCCCGGCAAGCCAAAGGGCATCTTTGAAGAAGCCAGAAGGAGGTAAAAAATTAATAATAAAAATAATCCATCTATCACCTCTATACATTTTATTTGTTTTAAAGGCATCCAGAGGTAGTTGTTGGTTATAATCCTGCAATCGAAAAGTGTATGCAGCGGGCCAGAAATAGCGTCACGCCTCCTGTACCAGCATCGTTTGACGACGCCCACGAATCACTTATGAACTGTTCGTTATTAAGGTAAATAATACCTATTACCAAATTCTATATACCTAATTCAAATGTATGCTGTCGATTTCCTTTTTCAATGCCATAGAAAAACAATAGATGGAACAAACGAGTTCTATCATGGCAAAGTTACAACCGATAGTGGGACAGCCTTCGTATTTCTGAATCTCGCCATCCTTTCTGCTCTTAGCACTGCTTCTGTGTTTCACACAGACGGGACTTTTAAAAACACGCCAACATTATTTTACCAATTATTTGTGTTGCAAGTGGTGAAGTATGGCAAAGTACGTATTCTATTCTAAGTATTCTATTTTGAATTGTATAATCTGGTAGTGTTGTCTACTTGAGTACTTGAGTTCGTTTTTATTCTCTCTCAATTTTATATATTTTTCCGATTACTCGTCACTACCTTTGCCTGGTCTACGCTACAGCTTTCCTCATACTTTATGTCGATTTTACCAATCAGATTCTTCTGTTGACTGATATAATTGCTCGAAATTCTTATACACATTTAGCGACCTAGCGCGTAAGATAAGCTTTAGTATAGGCTACTAGACATATTTTAGACTATAAATTATTTGCACTATTTACATTGATAAATAAGACACTTATGACTGCATTTATTTCAGGCTTTTCCAGTCGGCTATTTCCTCATGTCCGACAAATCTGAAGCCCTCTACACAGCGGCGTTAAGAAGAATGATGGAAGTGTTCCGAGACCGACACCCAGGATTATTAGTACAACCAACTTTGTTAATTTCAGACTATGAACAAGCGATTCTATCAGCTATGAAATCCGTTTTCCCTACTGGCAGAGCTCGAGGCTGCTGGTTTCATTTCGCTCAAGTATGTATGATGCAGACGGGATAATCGGCAACATTTTATTTTTGTTTACGTACAGGCTATTTTCAGAAAGGCTTGCGAGTTGGGCCTCAAAACAGCATATAGTTCGTCGGATGCCGTGAAGAAAGTGATTAAATATCTTATTGTTCTTGCGTTGGTGCCGTACAACCGAGCTGGCGAAGCGTTTAACGTAGACCTAATTGTTGACTTTGATATTTTATTTTTACATATTATTTAAATTCTAATTACAAAGGAAATTCGAGATAAGTCAACAGAAATGTTAAGTCACGAACCAGCTACGACAAAGAACAAAATTCAAGAATTGTTTCAATACTTCAGCGACGTCTGGTTTGGTTTATATTGTCCGAAAAAATGGTCCGTTTATAATGACGACGAAAGGACAAACAATCCATCCGAGTCTTGGAATAGACAATTTCACGACCGTTTCGGTACGGCTGTGCCAAACAACATGTGGAAATACATAAGTAAAAAAGTAATAGTTTATAAAAACTATGGACTTTAATTTATTTACAGTTATAGCAGAGTGAAATAAAATCATGCATTTATTTATTTTTATTTTCTTTTGAAGCGCGGCGCCGCGCGCGTCGAAATGGTTCTATGAACAATAATTTGGAAAACAATACGGCTGCTGCTCCTCCCGTGCCGCGGAGACGTGGTCGTCCGGCCCCGTACCTGCCCCGGTTTCTCCTGTTCGTCGTAAACGTGGCCGCCCGCCGACAGTTCAGAACCAAGAACCAGCCTTAATCGCGGCTCAAGAGCCAAACTTGGTCACTGAACATGCTCCAGATCCCGGCGCCGTACATGCTGAGCTGGCCATCATAGGCTATATACAAGAGTGTGAACAAGTCACTGCCCAAGGGCTCGAACCAGCCACTGAACAGATTCCAGCCCCAGTTGTTATACACCAGAAAGTAGTCCCAGCAAATGTTGAAGTCATTTGTGAAATTTGTTTTAGTTTACCTAAAAATAGGGTTTTTGTTCCATGTGGTCACACTTGTTGTGCGGAATGTGCCAACAAAATTACCCGTATTGATGATGGTCGTTTAATTAGGAATTGTTTTTATTGCAGAACTCCTGTTACTGATATCATTACCATTCGACTCTAACTTTTCTTTACTTATTCATTTTCTTAATTTTTCCAATATTTTTTAAAAGTTTTGTTTCGAAACGGCTTTCTTTGATGTTTTCATAACCTCTTGACCAAACGCAATCAATACACTTGTTTATCTATATATTGGGTCTCTTATGTACTATTTTATGTACGGGGGATCTTGTGTACGGGGGATCTTGTATATAGGGAAGATTTTTTTTGTTACCGAAGCTGGGCGACCGTTCCGATCGACTCCTCGTTAGCATGAAAAACTACACCACACGAGAAAATGGCCAACCTTTCTTGTCCGTTTCTTATTGATGACGACTCTCATCGACAATGACGAGAGCGAAGACCCCTAAATTGATGCTGTACCAAGAAAGAAAACTGGCAAACGCCAACTATTTCACTTGTATACTCCGCACTCACGTTCGCCGGTTGTCGTCGAGTTAAGAGGGTTAATTTTATAATGCGCACATACGTGTACGTATTTTGTAAATATGGTTCAGTTGGCGGCGATTTTGGTCTCTGATGAACGAAAAAATATTGGTGAAAGAAATCCTTCCAGTCGGTCAATTTCGTTTCGGAAAACGTCGAGTTCACCACGAATACCGTACTTGATCGATATCGATGAAGCATGAAGGACGGATTGAGTCAACTTTAAAGCAGCACCATAACGGATCCACTAAGTTGTTTACTTATGCACCGACAACGTGCGCTTCGAAGAGAGTCGACGTGGAACTAACTCTTTTTGGCTTGGCAAAAAAGTCTCATGAGATAAACGTGAGAATCTCAGTCTTAGTCCGAAAAATTGAGATTCGCGTGCATAAATCATAGAGAATCTCAGGAGAATCTCAATTTTTCGGACTGAGATTGAGATTCTCATGAGACTTTTTCGTAAGGGGGAGTCCGTTCGATCAAGGCCAGCAGTGGGTGACCGACTACCTGGTCGAGTAACGCTAATGTATTAATGAAACCAACTGGACCAGAATTCCATCGGTTTTGACTGCTAGGATCTAACTGCAAGCAACATTGCCCATCAGAAACAATATTGCTGCCGCGTTGCCAACGAAACCTTCGCTGGAAGGAGATCTAGCGCAAAAACGATCCTTTTGGTGGGCGCTAGTTATAGGTCGGTAGAACGACGCTTTTCAATGTTCAACCATATTTCGGATCTGTCAAATGGAAGGACGATTTCTGATTCAAGTCGATCCTGACAGAAAGTCAAGCGGAAAACGTGACTGCTTGTACAACTTGCGGGATTGGAATGAAAAGAGACGAAACGATGTGCTAGGAAAACACAGCGCTACTTCTTCGAATAGATCCTGACAATGCTGATAAGATGAAGAAAATGAACGAATTCATAAACATTTTAAAAAATACGAAAAAAACTGCTTTCACCAGGATTGGACATCGTTACAAAATATCCGAATCGGTCAGTTACATATAACACTGATATTTAAAAACGGTTGGGGATCGACATTCGACCGCAATGTTCTATTTTGTTCTTACCATTTCAACAATTACAATACCCACCAGAACCGATGGAAAATCCCCCTTTTTTAGCGTTTTTAACACGGGGGCTTATAGCGGAGAAAAACAAAGCCCCCAGGCGTACCGTTAATCGGAATTTCTTGAAAAAAAAAATTACCATCAGATTCACTTGAGTCGGACTGTGGTAATTTTTTCGGTTTGGGGATGTTACGGGTCTAGTTGGAAATTGCTAGATCACAGTTTTCCATTTGACATGTTGCGGAAAGAGGGAGCCGCCATTTAATCCCGTGGGGAGCAAGGCAAAAAAGACCTTGCCTTAGGGAATTTTCTATAAATTTCAGAGAAAGATTTTTTGAGAGCACTTTTTTCTAAAATGTAGAGAAAAAGTTGGGCTTTCTCATTATGTATGTCAATTTGTGCTGAGATTTTTATTCTGGTCAGCAAAAAATAAAAACAAACGTTTTTGGCTTTTCGGTAGATTTTCAGATGATGGGGTAGGGCTTGTGAGAGGGGAAAAAAAAACAATTCGGCCGAAAAGCTTTCGTAGAGAGTATTTGATGGCGTTTGCCGGGTTATGACCGGCCCCCCATTATACGGGGAAATTCTGCCATGAGTGACGAAAGGTGTGCCTCTTTCTGCGCGTCCGACGGCTGGTGAGAGGGCGTCGACGATATGGCGTTGATCCGCGCGTGTGGATATTTCGTATGTAGCATACCCAAATTCCGCTGCGTGGCCGAGCATAGAACTGTTTGCTGTAGGGGAGGTATTGGATAAATGTAACATTTGATGAATGTAACAAATCACTTTAAAAATAGTAAAACTAATTTAAAAATTATGAAATAATTACTTGGTATGCATTTTGTAATGCCCTTTCATATTTCGCAACGTTGGTTGCTATGGCATCAAAATTTCGTCTGCTATTTCAGAAAAAGTGATTTTGAGCCCCAAATTTTTTTCCACGGTGTCCCGTATTTTTCCTTATCCTGAGTGTAATTTTAGTGTAACAAACCCAGCCTTTAACTTTTCTTAACCGTGAACATCTCATCTATCGACATATTACGGTGAAAAGTGTCAAAATGCAAATTTTAAGTGCTTAAAAAGTAATTTTTCAGTGATACCCCCCTGGCAGGTCGGATGTAACAGGTCTTTTTTAAAGTGTAAAAACAAATTTAATAAGCCTTTTATGCGTAAAAATATGTTTCCTTACTCTTTTTAACCTAATTGACCTCCCATGTGGTGTGTTTTTTCCTTTAGTTATCATGTTAAATGTAAAAAACTGTTTCCGCCGGGTTTTGGCGTCTCTTATGGAGAATACACGGTGTTACATTCATTCGACCTGGTTTGTTAAATGTAACAAAAAAAGTGATTTTACTTTTGATTTTATGTACTATACTTAACGGGTTTGAATATTGTTCTAAAATTTATCAAAGTTAGCCAACATAATTGGCTTCCTAAAATATTTTACTCCTGTCATTAACATAGCGGTGGCGCTGTAAATCAAAAAGCTCGAAGTGTTACAATTATACCGTACCTCCCCTAGGTCTTCTAAAACGTGGAGGGTGGTAAAAATCGGGCGAGAGATGCCGTCGTCAGCAGTCCATTCGATGGTGGCGGAGAAGGAGCCCAAGCAATTTATTGCGCTACCAATAGCTGTGCGTGCCGTTGCACCCGGGAGCAGTGGGATGTCCGAAAATGATGACTGGTACAGCGACTGAGGAATAGCGTCCAGTTGAGAGCCCGTGTCCGGTAGCGCGCGGGTGGTGAACGCCTGGCCATGTGGGTTGGCGGAGAGTTTGATCTCGACTGACTCATCTCCATCCGATGCGGCAACTCATTGGACGTATATGGCTGCGTATGTAGCGGCTGATTGTTTGGGCTCGCTCTCACACACGGCCGCGAAGTGATTTCTCTTTCCGCAGTTATCACAAATCTTGCCGTGTGCTGGGCAATCTCTGTGGCTGTGACGTTTGGGGCCACCGCAATACCGGCATGGTGCCGTGGTTTTGTCGCTAGCCGCCGTGTCGGGGGCAAAACGTGTCTGTTTCTCGTCGCTGGATTCCAATTTGTTGGATTTATATGTAGAGCGTCGAATCGCATTAATAGCGTGATCGCTTTGCTGAAGCGACGCTGCTTGCGCGCGGGACGACTCGGCAGACCGGAGGATGGTAAGAGCCTGATCCAGTGTTAGGGCGTCGCCGAGTTCCAGAAGCTTAATGCGGACGGCGTTGTCTTCTACGCCGGATTTCAATTGGCCCAGGATGCGTGTGGGCTCGCAACGTGCGCAGCAATCCTGTACGAAGTCGCATTTGCGACTCAAGTCGCGGAGACTGCATAGCCAGTTATCTGCTGATTGATCTGGAAGCTGGAAGCATAGCGCGAACTGATGAAGCCAAACATGGCGATTCCGGCCGGCGTTGCAGCGCGTGCGCAGAAGATCAATGATGGCTAAGTGATCCGCCAGTTGTGCCTCCGTAAGACCAGCTGACAAAACGGCCTGCAGCGTAGCTGTGGAGAGGCAAGACTTTAGTTGGTTCGTCTTATATGCCGGGCGAGCAGCAGCGTCGAGCACCTCGTCGATCGTGGACAGAGCTAGAAATATATTCCATCGCTCCTCCCAGACAGCAAAAGAATCCCGCTCGGCATCCAGATCAAAAGGAGGTGGGGATCCGTACGGTTTAAATGCTCTCGGTGGCTGAATGGCGCCTCCGACGGCACCTCCTGCGGCGCCTCCAGCAGCTGCGGCTGCTTCGGCCATGGGGATCACTAACAGAAAAGAATAGGACGATGACGCACACGAAGAGTGGTGGAGGTAGTCGTGGTGTGAAAGCTCACAACGCGCCGACGAAAACTCGCGAAAGTAAAGCAGCGGTGTGTACCGTGATGGAGCGCCTGTAGCGAAGGCGTGGGGGAATTGGAGGGGCAGGCAGCGCCATTGGTGGAGAATGTCGAAACCAGGCCGGGCGAATGCCGTACGTGAGATAGTACCAACAGGAAACCCCCAACACACTGCAAAGAACAACAAGGGAATCGTTGCACGTCAAAAAGGTTGAGAACTCGAAGGAACACACTGTAAAAGGCACTGCGGGGGTGGTGGAGGTGAATCAAGAACAGAGTACACGTTCAGGAACGTACCTTGGTGTTGCGCACCTGGTGGCAAAAAGTCGAAGCACCACGTGGGGACAACGAACGCCGAAAAGGAACGCGAGAAACACACTAAAGCAGCGCAAAAAAGAACGTGAAAACGATCAGATGTATAGAGTGTAGGGAAGAACCAACTGCGCCATGTTTAGACTTGAGGCCGCGATAGTTAAACAGGTGTATTACCGAGTACAAGTAGAGGGGGGCGTGAGCACAACGATGAGTAGGCGATAGCTAGCCGAGACTGATCTCCTCCTGCTCCGCGTCGTCTGCTCCTCGACGGTCGCTCCACTGGTGGCGAGTCACAACACCTTGTGTCTTCCATGTATCGATAAGCTTGATCGATACAGGGAAGACATTACATTTTTGGACTCGACCAAATGATCTATAGCGTCCGAATTCTCCAATAATATTAGCAACATTGTTGACATGATAGTTAGTCTAGAAACTGTGGGACTCAAGTGTTATGGTGCTGGAAGGTATTTTCCCTGTTTTTGTGTTAGTTCTTTGTGTGTAACAATATTATTGTGGCAAGCAAACTGCGTAGCGAGATTCCCGGAGGTCAGGTCTTACGTGTAAAAAGAAGCTGCGGTTATCACGTAGACCTCGTGGGTCGTCCGGTTGGGAGGCTCCGCCCCCCACCAGCCACCCCACTTGCTCCCCGTGTGCCGTTGGTAGGTTGGTTAAATGTAATGGAAAAACTAGTGATAATTAGGATCACATCAGATATGTTGAACCCAAATAATAACGCTTTCCTCCCCCACACTATATTGAAAGTTGTGTCATCGCGCTGGCCATCAAATGTAAGAAGACATTCCCAACACCTTCTTTAATAAGGATTGTTAATTAAATTCACGTAGTGTTTCACTCTCTTATGTTTCAGCCATCCTATTGTATATTTGTAAAACTATCGTCCTTATGATCCACATGTACTGGTTCTATCTTAATTTAAATACGATGACTGATGGCTTTATGATAACAATTTAAAGAACGAACCGCGTCGTCATTGAGCTCGTCAGTTACGGCATTTGAACGCAAGTCGGTTAGAATTTATCTCGATTCAGTAACTCAAATATCTCTTTAATTTATTGTTTTAGGTATAGGGAAGCCTGATGATACTCAAATTATTTTTTCGTGTTCTATCTAGAATGTTATCGTAACTCCACACAGATTACATTGGCAGTTTTACCGGCCTCTAGATATAGTAGGCCGATAATAGTACGAGATTTGATACTCGGAAATTTCGATTGATTAAAACGTTGCCACCTCCCAGAGTAATAATTTTCCAACTGCTTTGTGAAATGGTGCCAAACTTGATTAAGTACCAACTTTTGAATAATTAATAGCTAGAACTCGATGAGTAGATACTTACATACGTACGTACTTACATTTAAGTGTCTGAGTAATGTACTTAACAGTACGTACACTCTGCACTTATTGAGTTTACTATCGCCCTCAATTAAGTATTCCAAAATTAGTACTTATAGGGGACACTTACGTAAACCGTACGTACTTTTTAAGTGTCCTTAAGTACACCAGGCCGGGTTTAGTGTGTATAGTTAACTAAGCAAATCGTCTCCTTTTTTGGAAGGGGTTTTATTTCGAAATAATTCTGCTACGAGGAACTTGTTTCTTTTTACTGCATTTGAACTTGTTTCTGTTACTGAAAAAAGAATTTACAAAATTCATTTTTTACAGGCCGACTGGACTATATCTAGAATAGGTTAATTGGAAAAGCAACATGACCCATGATTCATATCAGTAATCTTTATACTGTCACTCTCTAAATCACATACAAGATAGTAAAACGGAGCTTTTCAGCTCGCTGTAAGACTTACTTTTAAAGCACACTTTCCAAGTCCAGAGACAGATCAAATTACGGTCAGAAAAGTACAGTCTCCAGTACAACTTTCAGCAGAGATAAGCTATACGAACCAAATGAGTTTTTAAGCTTGTTTTTAGAGTATTTCATGTCTCGGGCAGATGTCATGGACAGCGGCAACTCGTTCCAAAAAAACAGAAGGACCTCCCACCGTAACGGTCGAGTTTAATGTTTGGAACATCCAGCTTTCTCGAGGTAGCTGGACGTAGACTGCGTCTTTTTTTGTAACGACTGATTAGGAATGAGAGGTGGCGAGGAGATATTTAATTAAGGCATCTGTAGGGGAGTGAGGGGTATTCGTTGGCTCACTAATTTTTCTTTCCATCACAAAATGTTTCCCGTTACCAGTGTTTGCCGATTCAAATTTGAATAATTTAAAAAAACCAAAATTTTGAATCTGAATCGATTAAAAGAAAAACTGTTGAATTTGAATTTTTTTAGATCCAAAAATTTAATTTGAATCGATTTAACAAAAAAAGATGTTTTTCTGGCAACAATTACACTCTATTTGTCTGCCAAATATTGTTAGCTTCACCTGACTGACCTGACGTTATAATCATCTTACATTATTATTCAGCAAACTTAAATTTGTATTATATGTATTGAAAATTATACGGCAGTTTCTGAGATGGAAAAAGTCGAATTTTTTATTGATTAAACATCGATTCAAAATTTTAAAATTAATTTACGAGGAATTACGTAAAATAAAGAATTACGTAAATTTACGAAATAAAAGATTCAACCTGTTTAAACTTTGAATTTGAATCTAAATTTAATTCAAAATGCTTTTGAATTTCCGTAGTAATTTTCTTCAAAAATAGCTTAAAGCATTACATACGAAAGAAGTACAATATGAAATAGAGGATTAATTGAAAGCAATGTATTTTAAAATTTTTTTTCATGAACAGTGTCATGCAAAAGTAATGCATTGTAAACCGGCGTAAGGGAATGGGGTTGTAAGGGGCGGTAAAAACGGTTTGTCTCGATATATCATTATTTTTGCACAGCACTGGACTTCACCCATGTATCGACACTCCCAAAGAAATACATCAACTAACATTTTATTCTAATTTTGATTTATTTTGTCTTTTACTATGCTTGACGATGGCAAAAATCTAAACCAACTAAAGAAGATTTTTTGGAAATGTACGTCTCAGTTTCACTTTAGTCTAGCCTAGAATATTTTTATACCAAGGTTCGTTACTGCATCTAGAACAACGACATATTCCGTTTCTACCATCATTGCAATAACCAGTTGCGCAACTTTGTAATTGACAAGAAGCTACACAAGCAAGCCTCCCTGCTCTGCAAGTACCACGTTTAAGTCGGATATGATGCTGCTTAGGAGAACGCTGAAGATCGCCTTTATCGTTAGATGTAGTAATCGAATGGTCGGATTCGTCTGCACTCTGAATTTCCAAGTTGTTAACAGTGCCAA
This sequence comes from Ceriodaphnia dubia, assembly GCA_022539655.2. NCBI lineage: Eukaryota > Metazoa > Arthropoda > Branchiopoda > Diplostraca > Daphniidae > Ceriodaphnia > Ceriodaphnia dubia. The sequence goes on along the minus strand of JAKUCG020000214.1, from coordinate 788,790 downwards.
GCTGAGAAAATTGGTGATCTGATAAATTAAATAGGCCATACATTTTTTAAACACTTTCATATTAATCTTCTTGTAATTTGAGAAGTTTTGCTTCAAATTTAAAAATTTCCAATGAATAGGGACTGAAGCCAAATAAATATTACCACCAGGATAAGCTCCACATTGCTGAGAGTCAAGTAGTGCGAGAGAGAAAATAGCCATGCAGACGAGGTTGAATAATAGGCGTATATGAGACATTTCAATGTCTAGTTTGTTTTCTCTAAGCTAGAAAAAATTCATGATTATGTGGGACAACCAATCGCGATTCAGTTAATTTAAATATTGTGAAGAATTAAAGCGCAATACCAGACTTACAAGTTTCCAGTGAAGTATGACCAACAAAAAAACAGCTAGGGATATGGCTTTTATAGGTGGCATCGGCCCCATCTCTTCAGTTGATTGGCTATGCATCACAGACGAATCAGAGGTTCCCTTCCTGAGGATAAGATAGTCAAGTGATCGATTTATAAGGTGGTACGTTGTGCTTTAAGGATAAAAGGGGGGTGGCTATGAGATAAGAGGCAATCTCTTCACATTTATTTATTATTAAAAAAAACAGATTATTAAAAAAAGAATTCCGTAACTGCCCAAAATATAAAATTCATCACTGGAATACAGTAAATGGGATATCTATTGACTACAGTAAATGGGATATATTTTGCTCTAGACCCGATGATCTATCTAAGATAGAACATAGAAGTTGGCCATACGCGCCATAAGAGGGTGGCGTACCCGGTAACAAAAACAGCTCATTAAAGGTGGGTAACACTAAATAATGGTCACTCTTACATCAATTCTTTTGTATTATCCGCAACGCTGGTGAATCAAATGAACAACCTAAATTTTTTCATTTTCCAAATTGTTAACGCTTTTATGTTTAAGTAGGTACGTACGTAAAAAATGATGACGTAGGCTCAAGTGAGACGATGGAGGGGCTCACGTCATACAATTACTGCGTGCTATGAAAACTTAAAAAGAAGATTACCGAGTCAGAGGAAATGCGCCAGCAAAGAAAAACAAAATATTTATGCTCTCGTTTTTGGATTCTTAGATATTTCGGAATCCAATATTCAAGTATTCAGCAAAACAAACGTAGAACTTAAAGTCGAAAAAAAGACACGTAGACCATAGCGTGACAAAATACGTTGTAGTTGTCTACTGAGTAGTTTTCACCAGACATTTATTTATAAATTTATGGAAAATCAAATCAAAACGAGGTCGTAGCCTTTTGACAAATCGCCCTCTGAATCTTAGGAAATTCCAACTGTAAGCAAGGGGTGGAGAGTTCAAATGATATAAACATCTTTCTTAGTTTTTTATTTTTTATTTTCTAATATTGTAGTTTTTGTTTAAAAAAGTACGCCATAGTATCCTTTATAGAAATGTCTGTCTGCCTCTTTGGAAATTCAAACCAAAGTAAAAAGGTCGCATAGGCTTCAAAATGAAATAAACATCTTTTTTAGTTTCTTGTAAACTTCAAGAACTTGTACATGTAAGAAGCCCGTTCCCAGATGCGAAGTGCCTATTTGTTAAAATGCAGTGTCCCGTCCCCTGAAAACACTGCGCACTACGCGTATCACAATAGTGGAGGAAAGTTATCGCTAAAGGGGGGGGGTAACCTAGAACTAATTGCAATGTCAGATTTTTTACATGAACTTAGAAGCTTTAAGAATAAATAGTCTTATTTCAAATCCCTCCCAAAATATATATATATTTACTATTTAAAAAACGCAATTGAAAATGTATTTTATGGGAAAACTTAATTGAAATGCATTAGAAAATGAAAGAATTTTGTTAAACTCATATACTATATTCCTTATAAAGTACACAAAGAATCTACCAAATATGAATGCGATTGGACGTACCGTATTCATGCATCTTAATTTATTGATGAGGGCTACCCGAGAAATTTCATGCCGCCACTCGCCGCTCTTAACATGGGCTCTTATTGCGTCTACTTCATTCTTTGGTTAATCATATCAAGCGACCCATAAGTCCAAAAAATGTGCGTGGGGTCTCAAAAAATCTAGAATAATTTTAGAAATTACTTGATCTATGTCGTCATTCTTCAATTTCATCATTATTTGCTGATTTAGTCCATAACTAATTACGTCGGATTGGATCTGACCACTATAGTTTTGCCATTGTCCACTATGTGATGATGGCGCAATATGAAACTCTCCTGTCAGATAAACTTTCGCTTAAAAGTCGATATATACCTACTCTGGAATCTTTTTCCTGTGTGCTATCATTATCACACATCGTTTTTACAAAAAATTTTAACACGAGAGTGATTTTCAAATTCGAATAAGGTGAAATAAAAGTAAGGCTGAGGAAACTTATGTAGCGCCATGCACCATCAACAGCGGACAATGGTAAAACTAGAGTGCTCAGATCCAATCCGACGTAATTAGTTATGAATCCAATCCAATCGAACAGTGGAAATGGATGCAACAAGTCAAACTAGAAATCCAGCCCTTGCTGTGTATGGAGAAGGCCGTCATCACTTCCGATCAACTACCGTCAACTACACAGTATGAATCAGTTTCTTTCTCCATTTGAGGGCTCTGTTATGTTTTCAGGTTTCTCAAATTCTCATGGAATTTACATTTAACATTATTATCTCGTTAGGACCATAACGTACACCTCTATCAAGGTGAAATAAAGCTTAGAGGTCGCGTAATTAAGTTACGGTCCTTTGTAAATCGATAAGGGTTCATCAGTAAGTTGATTACCTTATCACTACAGTTGGGATAACTTGTGATGAGCATGTCGCAGTATAAATACAATTACGTGACGGTATACAAAACATCTAAAGCGCAAGATAAATTTTCGTTTTGGTCAACGTATATTATTACTTCATACAACAAAGAATTGGTGCTCCATGTTGGTAAGAGGAAGGGGCTGGGCTATCTTTCTTATGTACAGGCAAAGGTCATCAAAACTTATTGTTGTTGATAGTTGGGACAGACTGTGGTAGATGAGGAGAAGGAAACGGGAGTGGTTGGGCAATTCTACATATGACCGCGGGAGAAGACACTGTCAAACTACAACAACAAATCCGAACAAATCTCGGTAATGTTTTACTGTTTCTTAAGGCGCATAGATGTCAACACGCTGATTCAGCTGCTTCATCACTACAAAATGAACCAAATTCATTTAGATTCATTACAGCACAAATAGAATGTCTCATTTCGATCCGTTTCGATCTATTCCCACAGACCATACGTACATGCGTACACCGTACACACACCTATGACGGGCCAGGAGATGGACAGCATTCGTTTTATTTTTACTTCATCAATTATTTTGTCAAATAAAAAATAAGTGAGAACGGAGATAGGTAAATATGAGGATAACTATTTCTGTGGTGTAAAAATGCGCGTTATTCAAAAAAAAAAAGACGAAATAAAATTATTGAACAAACCTTATAAGCGGCGGAAAGCTCGGTGTCACGAGAGAGAGATGTCGGATGAAAAAAAATATCGAAACGTAAAGTCATTTAAATATACCAAGGGATTTAAATATACCAACATCAACGATTTTCGGGTGGAATCTAGCCAACAACTTTTGGGGTAACTACGGCGCAGATCTATCTGAGGAAGAACCAACCAACCAACGCCTCTCGTATAAAGCAAGTCGTTACAAAAAAATAAATGACGGAAAATGAACCGATAAAAGAAGATTGAGAATAAAAGAATAAAAGTTCATGTCTCTCGAGTTTTGTTGTTTTTCGTTTAAAGGAAAACAATTTCCTGATTGGTCTCCGAATCGTGGACTTTAGGCGGTGGCTGAGTCTGCGCGTGATGATGAGGAGGTGGAGGAGGCAGTTGAGGTGATCCTCTGGCCGCTTGCTGGAGTAAAAGAGTGGCCGGCTTCTTGGGAACTTTGGGTGGATGCACACCACTGTAATGGAGGTGTCGAGGACTCAGCATTTGGATTGAAGCTGGGCTACTACCGGTACGGTTGTGACCGGCAACAAAATCTTCGCTTCGAGGGCTGAAGCTGCTCGGACTTGAAGTTTCGGCTTGAAACCGCTTGAAACTGTCCGTTGACACTTTGGGACTGGACCGTTTGTGCTCCAAACTCTCGGAAAGACGCAGCGGCAACAGTTGCTGGACCAGGCCGCCGCTGGTGGGCGAAGCGCCGAAGCGGTGCTGCTCATTCCGTACGCTCCGCTGGGACCACTAGTGGTACTACCCGGTACTACCAGCACCACTAATATGGCCGGTAGAGCCGGTAGCAGCCGCCAGTTTGGCCAATTTCATGGGTAGCTGTTGCTTGATTGGCAGCGTCGTAGCCAATGCCACGACGGCCTTTTGCTCGTGTTTGGCACTAATCAAATTCATGGGCAAAGGCAAGTTACTACAACTTTCTCGTTTGAGAAGTCCAGCACTTGCTGCAACCATTCCGGCCGTGTTCGGTTCTCCTGAAACTGGAAATTCATTTTTTTTTTTTTTTTAAATTACTTGAACCAATATAAGATAATAGCAAAATCTACTCACTTGTCTTTCGTCTTCCGAGGTCGACGGAAGAGGGTGTAGGCGACGGGATGAGTGAGCTGGCGCTGGTTGGCGGTGCTGGAGGTGGCGGAGAAGAAGCGGTCATCTCCACTTCTTCGCAACCAGACGGGCTGACGGCAGACGGCATTGGAGCTGATTCTCTCTCTGCTGCGGGATGTCCGTGTTCTGTTCTCCAACCGGACCTGCTACTGCTGCTTGAGAAGCTGTTTGCGCTGTTCGCTAATGTGCTCCTCTTGCTCTTGCATGGCACGTTCGCGGGCCCATTCGGCTTTTTCTTTCGACAAACGATCCTGATGAGACACAAAAATTTCGATGAGTAAACGGTGAAATAATTTATTACTTTTTAGCAATGAAAATTGGACTATTCGACTCACTTAAAGGTTTCGTAGCTCCTCCAATCGCTGATTGTGGCTGGCTTTGTGTTGAAATTTGGCTTGACCAGCCGGACCGGTGCCAAATGGAGCGGATGCAATAGCAGTTCCACTACGACTAGCCTTGATTTCGGCCAGGAAATCTGATCGAAGAGATTCGAAAGCTGTTGCCTGGCTGGACAGCAGACAGAGGAGCGCACTGACGTTGTGAACCAACTCCAAACCGATCGCCTGTTGCTCGCCGTTCAATTGCAAAATGGGCGGTAGGCGAGGCCTATCTGCGACGACGAGGCTAGTTGGTCATTTTGCGTCTCGACGGTCAAGTCCGTCGCCGACTTCTTCTTGACGCAACCTGTAAAAAGCAAACAACGTCAGTCAAAGAGTTCACCTAAATTAAAGCGAAGAGCATTAATTACATTTCTCTTTCCCATTCTGATGGAATCCGCCAAAAGTTTCGGCCCTTTTAGGCAGCAGAGGCATCGAAAAGGTATCACTGTGTCGTTCGCCCACCGAACTAGCGCTTCGGGACAGTTCCAGTTGGCGGCCACGTTACTCGACAAGAGAAGACCCAGTAAACGACAAAGTTCACTGATCTTATCCTTAGCCTTTATGGAAATGTCGAAATAATAGTATTAGGCTCTAACTTGGTTACAAAAGAAACGGGAGAAAAATTGACTTACCTGAGAAAGAGTTTCTTTAGTCTGGGCCGACTGGAACCCGTGCTCTACGAGATGACTGTATTTTGGCGGTGCGCTATCCGAGCCGAGCAAGAGCCAGGAGCTGGTGCTATCCTCGTTATTGGCCAACAACTCGACAAGCTCGCAGAAGGTGGCCATATCTTTTCCCCGAGCAAGGCTCCTAGCTGATGGCGGCCCTTATCACGTAGAGTACCAATCAACTGGCGCGTCTTGATATCTTGTGCCTAGCGAATCTTGCGCTGTTAGTTCCTCGCCTTCGCTCACGTTTCCTTCCTCGTCCTCCGGGCATTCGACGTTGTTCTACGGCCGCCCTGTAACAAACAACAACAACATCAAGTTTGAAGTGTGGGAAAGAATGATGACGACAGACGGCCGCCGGCGGATTCTCTATCGTTTGTTTACCTAATGGTATCCATCCAGATGCGTTTCTCACGCGGATTCGGGCACTGCAGCTCGTACATTTCCGGCTTGTCCGGATTGGAACTGATCAAATAGATGCTCCGCGTGTCCGAACCGCCGCCTTCTCGCGGACCAGCAATTTTTGCAGGGAAATGACTCCGGCCTGTTTTTTTGTTTTTTTTTCGGGGGGGGGGGGATTTGACTTCTCGGCGTCGCTCTCCACAGTAGTGGAACAAAGGAAATGAAGTATAAAAAGAAATAATAAGAAAAAAAATGACCGGATCTTGACGAAGCCGAGGACTTGCTCAAGGCGTCCCCAAGATCGCTGGGCTTGGCGAATATCCGAAGAACCATCATTTGTTCCAATATTTCTTCTAGAGAAAATATTCTGGTTGTATGTGATCGTACCCAACAGCCGACTAAGTTCACCATGCTACCGGCGGAGATGTAGATAGAATAGCATCTTTGGTTAAACTCATTTCAGTTTCCGACCTTTGGCTGTTAGTGTGACAGAGACCATGCAGGGTTGGGACGCACGCTCGTTGTTTCTTTTTTGTTTTGTTTGATTTTCTTTACAAATCACGCTCATTTTTGTTTCATACAAATGAAAACAGAATGTGTCAAAAAGAGAATTACTAACTGGCGCTTCCAGTGTGTGGCGACACAATACTTAAAGCGCGAGAACAAATGCTTAACAATGCATAATTATATTGCGAACCCCTATTTTCGCGACGCCACCGCTACTTTGTAAATGGCGGCCGACTTTAGTCGGTGTCGACTGTCTCGACTCTCGAGTAGTCGAGTCTCGATTCTGTTATGAGAATTGTCGAATTGTGTTCGTAGGCTATATCTGTTGATTTTGTTGAATCAGATAATACAGGAATCTTATCGGGTAAGGTATTCTAACCAAATCTAGTGGCAACATTTAGTTTAACCGAAACCGTTTGGTGGAAAATTATATAGGCCAATATGATAGAAGACGGGAGCCCTTTTCAACATAGCTTCACACCCATGATTGCAATGGGAAGGAAGTTTGAACTCGGCGACTTGTACGATTACAGGACCGATCGTATCTTGCCAGGTAAAAAGCTATTTTTCATGTTTTCATTGTTATTGTACGTTGTTGTTGTTGTTGTTTTCATGTCTGCATCCGTCTGCATCTCACTTTCAATCATTGCTGTTGATGGCAGACATATTAAAGTTAAATTCAGCACCTCTTATTATTCTTAATATGAAATCAATGTAATAGTGTAACATTGTAATAAGCACATAACCTAATGGGCTGTAACTTTCCCTATTATCTTTGTTGCACACAAAAAGTAAAACAAATAGCAGAGCTAAATTTAAGACACTCTCGAGATCATTAGACTGATTTGTCTAGTAAGTTGAATTGCACGTTTATTTACATTGTTCTTTGAGCTAACATATTATGAAAACTAATACTTTTTTATCAATCATGGCAGATGATGCAAGAATGTTCTGGAGACCAACCTCATTGACATGGCCTGATTGCTGTTCTATGCCTGAAATTAATTGGATGCCAAGTAAAGATGCTGAATTCACTAGTAATAGCAAGACACAGTCTATGTTTCTCGACAACCACATGACGGCTAGCGTTGTGGCTGGGCTGATGGAAGAATATAACGGTGCAAGCAATTTTATCAATGACCGACCAGATCCTGGGGAAGTCACTCTCACTTACGTTTGGACCGGAAAGTCGTCTGAAAAGAGACATTCAAATTTACAATTTCTCATCGATCAAAATGTTGCAAAACTGTCACAGCTGACACAAACCGATACACAACAGCCTATAACAGAAGCGACCCACGTTGTCGTCAGCGTCTTCTATGGAGCCCAAATTTACTGTGTCTTTGCCCAAGATCTAAATGGCAAAGAAGATGATGAAGACGCCAATGCGGAAGTGCAAGAAAACTTGTCGAAAATTCTCGATAAATTTCACGTCGCCTTTCATCACAAAATAGATGTTGACAAGTTCAAAGAAGAATTCACCAAACAAGAAAAACATCAGCTATCACGATTAAAATGTCGACTTTATTCGGACCTCCAAGACGAGTCTGTTCGTCACTGCAATTTCTTTGATGCTTACAGTAGTTGCATTGAATTTAAAAACAAACTTGTTTATTTTGGGAAGAAAACGAAAGGGAGCAAGTGTGTACCCATCGCCATCCAACTTTTACCTTTGAATGTCCTCTTTTCGAATTCTCCTGGAAGAAATTTGTTTAACAGTTGTCACGATGTCGGCCAAAACCTGGTGAATCGCTGCCTCGTCCTTTTTGGCGACTTGAAACGGATCGTTATAAAGGCCGAAAAGTTTTGCACGACAGGCAACAACAACGACCATTGTTCCACTCTACGGGAGTTTGTTCAATTAATCTTCAAATACCAACATTTCGTGAAATCGAAATTGAAGAAAGCCGTCGTGAAGGCACGAAGTTCGTACAATAGCGACTCGCATGTCGAAACGGTTGTGAAAAACGCTGAGAGTCATCCCTACTTCAAGCCATTCCAACTGAATTGTTGGCTCAACTTTAAACAATCGGAATTGGAAATGACAGAGTCTATTGTCAATGGAACAAGTAAAATGGTCGCCATTTTCTCTGATACTAACCAACTGGAAAGGCAACTCGCAACTAGCCCCCAACAAATGTTTTCAGAAAATAAAAAGTACGCTCTTGTTCTGACTGTTCCTCGACTGGATGAACGATGCAACGCGAATTTGGATGCGATGAAGCAATGCGCGGACAACATAACGAATGCGTTTGATCAATTCGTTGGAGACGTTGGGGAACACATCAATAGACAACCCTGGCACACGAATCAACGTAAGCAAAGACTTGTGCTGGACTACATACGAGATCTGGCCGTTCACGCGGAGAGGAGCCAAGAAGTCTCGAATCAAGTTCAGTTCGCCGTCACTTTCAGCGAAAGCAGCAAATTATTCGGTTGCAGTTATTCCATCTACGAAGATGGAAAACTTTTGAAGAACAAGTTACGTCGATTGCCCGACCCACCCACTGGATTACGGATTCGTCTCCCATCCAGCACCAACGAGCCAAAGAAGGCCAAGAAAGATTTGTCTTCAACCGAAATTGAATGGGATTACGAAGAGCTGGATTATCCTTGCCTATACTTTTTGATCGAATACCGACTGAAGGGCAGTGCTGATCCATGGACTCAACAGAGGACAAACAAACCGAACGAAACTCAGTTGACCGTCACCTTCCCAACCGGAACATCGATGGAAGTTCGTGTAGCGGCGGAAACCTGCATCGGTCGTAGCAACTTTAGCGACGTCTTGGACACCGATCCTACTGTAGAAAATTTCAGCGTTTCATCAGCTAGAGCAAGATCACAAGTGATTTTACTGCCTCCAAGTAACTTGAGAGCCAAGTCCATAACTGGATCCTCTATCGCATTGGAGTGGACGCCCCCTCCTGGAGACCTTCGTGGCCTTCGTTATCGCGTTAGGGTTTGGCGTAAAGGAGACGACGATTCTTCTTCCTCTTGCGAAATGCAAAATGGTTTCGATTGGACTGGCTTTAATTTTGAGGGTCTCTCTTCGGAAACGACGTATCTGTTCAATATGGTGACATATACGCATTACGACTTAGCGGACAGTGAGCTCAGCGAAACGGCGGAATTTACGACGACTAAAAGAATCCGATTTGCTGAAACGTTTGTGAATGAATGCAAGAAGATCGACAGCGAAAATGGATATGATTTATACCAGGTTCCAGTCACCAAAGTGACCAAGAAACTCTCGTTCGTCGAGTATTATGCGTTTGACGCGATTAGCGAAACTATTGATCGTCATCATGAGATGAGGGACGTCAAAATGTTGTTGGTTGGCGCTTCTGGTTCCGGCAAGACTTCGTTAATCAATTCCATGATCAATAAGATCTTTGATGTCGTCGTGGAGGATCCGTTTCGTTTTCAGCTGATCGACCCAACTCAAGAAGCCGGACAGACGACAATCAATCTCTATGAAATTTGTCTTCCCAACGAATTTTACCTCGGAGGTGTCCTGACCATCATCGACGTTCCTAGCTACGTCGACAACGATTCCGTGAAAAATAAGGAAATCACCGAAATGATTCGCAAATTCGTCAACGATAAAGACGGCGTCCAGTCGATGAACATTATCGGATTCGTAATGGATTCTTCAGTGCCACACGTAACGGCTTTACAATTTTACATCTTCGCTTCTCTGATTTCCATCTTCGGCAGTGGCGTCCAAGAAAGCATTCATTTCCTTTTGAACAATGCTGAGAACGAGAACCCTTCTTTTTGGACATCTGTCGTCGATTTTGAGCTTGTGAATCACGGACCTTTCTACTGTTATCAAAACAATTTCCACAAGTTTAACAGTTTGGTTTATTCCCCTCTTGTCAAGCACGAGAATGACATCGTTGATGGCTTTCATCGATGGTTGGACAGTTTCTACGACTTCTTCATAGGACTTGAAGATTTTGGCGTAAAGGTGGTGTCTCAATCCAAACAGATGTCTGATGAGAGGAAGCGACTGGAAGCGACGGTGAACGGCTTAGGGGATCGCACGAAGATTGCCGTGAGCAAATTAGAAGAGTTGAAAAAGGCCCAAAAGGAACTCGAAGAAAATATGTGGCTAGTCGATGCTAACACGGACGTCAAATTCAAGCTGGACCGCAACGTATGGTGTAAAGTGAGGTTGCCATTCGGTGAATACTCGACAAACTGTAACAAATGCAAAATCACTTGTCACTCTTGTTGCGGTATCAAGCAGCCCAAAAACAGCTGCGCTGTCATGGATCATTCGATGCCAGAGGAAAGCCGTTCCTGTCGTGTTTGCCAGTGTTTGTACAACGAGCACTCAAGCCAATCATTCAAGTGGATTTGCTGCAAAACAAATCAGATAATCTCGATGAACAACATCAAGACACGGTACGAGTCTGAATTGAAGAAGACACTGACTTCGCAACAACTGATGGAAATCTTGAAGAAGGATGTAGAGACTAAGAAAAAGGACGTCACGGAGTTGATCAAAGAAATTTTAAGTTTCATTCAGCGGTCGAACAAAATAACAAAACACCAAGATCGATACGTTCATCAACAGTGCAAATCCGTTAACGATTACATAATCGAAGTCATCTCTGATTTTATCCACGCGGAGAGGGAGAAGATAGGCCGTCGTTCCATGAATGCAGAAATCCAGGAATGGAGTGAGCTCGGTCGATTAGCTTACAATACAAAACACGGTGACGCAACCTGTTATCATATAAGTTCTTTTACTCGCCACTACTTGGATTTGGGGGAGGAATCTGATGATTCCTCGGATGAAAATTGTGCATTTAGATTGTGGTAAAACATGTCTAATCGCCCATCCATAATGTGTTGTGTATTATTATGATATGTTTATTTTTCTTTTCGAACATCCAATCTAAATAATACAAGTACTTTCAGTGGCTGTCGTGATTGCATTAATTGGCAGAGAAGTTTAGTGATGGATATTGATGAGTTTAAACAAAACTGTTTCAGATAGGCTACTGTCAATCAGTCCCGACAAATGGTTTCTATTTCTTTACCTGCTAACTGGCGCAAACGGTGGTTACTTGCAGATGACGTTCGACAAATTTTTCTTATGCATTGGCGTCGTCCAGAGAATATTAATTTCACGTCTCAGATGCAAAATTATATCGACGTTGGTCTTTAAATGAGAAAACGGATATGGCATTGTAGTTTACGTATTTCGCTCTATGTTAATTATTTCATCGTCGCTTAATAAATAATATCAATTTAGTTTAATTACACCAATTAAGGGCATCTGAAATTATTCTTTTATACACAATCGGTATTCTGGTATACCCAATTGGAATCACTAGGAAAGAAACGGGGGAGGGGTATATATGTTTTTTAAATTGTGGTAAAAATATAGTTGCACAAACTACTTTTTTGAAACTGGAGCACGCCTTAATACTTGGTGGAAGGTTGTAAATACAAATAAGTATACTGTTTTTCTGTTTTATCAAAGTAAAAGCTGTAAATACCCAAAATAGCACAAGTCTGTTTAAATTTGAAATACAATTTATTCTTGAAAACTGTTTTATATTATTACTGCGCGTAGGGTGCGGTAGACCGTAATAGTCCACAGGCCTTTAAATGCGTTTCGGGGAATAAAACAAGTATTTATTCTCTCTAAGTCTAAATGTGCGGACAAATACAGTTAACAATCATTCATCAGCAACATACTATTAATATAACAATGGTACAACTTTGAGAATAGTTTACACAACTCCCCGCCGACTGGAAAAAAAGGAAAGAAACAGACGAGACCAGGTATACCTCTGAAAAAAAAAACAGTTTTTGTGTATCAAGGGAAACCACTGAATGGAATTTCACTCTTCATTTAGCAATCATTTAGTAACAGAGAGAAAGTCTTTGTAATGTATACGGGAATAGGGTAAGCGCAATGCTTGTGGTGTTAGCAATTCTTAAATTCGAAAAGAGAGAATGAAGAGATAGGAAATAAAGCGTGGAATATATGGTCCGCTTCACAGTGCAGAAATGCGTTTACCTTGGCAGAAAATCAAATGCTTTACTACATGTTGACTTAATTTTTTGTGTAACCGAACCAATCCTTGTAAGCGTTGTAACCGATGGAACACTTTTAGTATAAAAGTAAGGGGTGTGGATGAAGAAAGCCATCAATCCCCATTTCCGTCGATCCCCATGCACACATACAAATATGAAGGTAGCAACGTGCAGCGAAAAACATTTTTACATTTCATATAAATAATTGCATTTTATGGGGTAGATTTTTAATTCCATTTAGTTGGGAAACTGGTCAGCCAATTTTGACTGATTCGAAAAACATTAGATAATAGCGTAAGATATTGTTGTAAAATTTAGGTTGCAGTAATTTTGTTGGCTGTCGTCGCCACCGCAATAGCCGCTCCAACTTACGAGCATAAGCAAGCCCAGTTCGGCCCAGTATCCTTCCCAAGAAATAGAAAACTATAACTACGTAAGTCTTTATATCTCTTACGATTTGTATATGCTTTCGACGGTTTTTTATATGTAGCCTATGTTTTATTATTATTATTTGTTTGTTTGAATTTTTACAGGGCCCCGTAGAATATTACTACAACTACGCTGTAAAGGATGATTACTCCTACGTTGACTTTGGTGCTAAGGAGAACCGAAAGGGAGACTACACCGATGAATCGTACTACGTTGCCCTCCCCGACGGCCGTGTTCAGTATGTCAACTACTACGTCGACGGTTATTCCGGCTACGTCGCCGAAGTCAAGTACGAGGGTGAGGCCAAGTACGCTGACAATTACAACAAAAAGGAATACAACGCCTACGAGAAAGACTACACCGGTCAGTCTTACGACCCCTACAAGGTCAAAAAGCAATACACCAAGGACTATTCATTAATCTGAGCACTCAAAAGAATAAGTCTAGGTCGCGTATGTATTAACAATAAATTATCTTTCTGTTGTCGTTGAAACCTTGAAATGACTGGAGCAACCAATGGATTCTGAAATGTATGAGTTTTTTTGTGTATTTATAGAGAGAAATATAAAACATTCTATAGCCAAAACTGCTTGATGATTCATTTTTGATTCATTAACACGGTTGAGCACCGTCATCGGGAACTTTTCTCCTAGGCCATTTACACGCTCCTCTTTTATTCGTAAACCGAGGTGGGGAAGTTAGTTTTTCTCATTCATGTTCGGTGTCGGCATTATTTATACATTATTTAGGGAGCAATGTCCTACATGGGCCGATTTAAAGGAATCTCGATTGAAAACCTGACGCTTTACTGTTTTTTAATTAATAACTCGAGGGAATCAATAGTTCAGTGCTATGCGATCCGATACTTTACACACCAGAAAAACTGAAAGAGGGCATGTTCGACTAGAATAAATAACAATGCAGAAGTTCAGAAAATTAAAACGAAGCTATTTCTGTGCGTTTTTTATTTAACTGGATTACAAGAATTTGCATTAGGGGCAATTTGAAACCAAGACACACACATTTCACATAGGTAAGAAAAGATTTCTTGATTCTTGAAACCGCGCAATAAACAAAAAAAAAACTAAACAAAATTAAATGTTATTCCGTGAATGGTGTTCTCCTTTTTTGCAAATTATTTCTTCATTTTAGAAACGAGTGTTTCTAACAGCATTTCTTTGATGGCCATAATCCATACAGGTTTTTCTATAGCTGCCTTCTTCCAGCTGTCCGTTGCCATCACCTCGTCGGGAAGTCGGCGAATAAATTCCACGGCTTTTTCCTTCAGCGGGTAGGTTGGATCATTTTCCGTCAGTGAGAGCAGTTTTACACAATTTCAAGAGAAATTCTGTTTTCAATGTGGTTTTTAAAAGCTTGCTTGAGTTCATCTAAGAGGTACTTGTCCGCGGTAACTAAATAAAGCCCAGTTGCTACTTTATCCATTTGATTTAGAGGCACCTGATTGGTGTAGATGTAGCGGAGCAGTTCCTGAAAAACACTTGCGGATCGATGTCCATTACATTCACAATGCCCGTCATTTTTTCCGTTGTTGAGTGCTGAAACATGGCCGCGAACACTGGACTTCTAGTTGCCAAAATGATCTTGTGGGCTTCATTTGATGGCCGCGTACATTGATAGTGACGTCACTCAAAGTCATGTTTTCAAAAAGCTTTTTAAAATCGTTGGACCATTTATTTTGATCACAAAACAGTTCGGCAGTAAGATTTACAGTCCGGTTGGTACGGCCTCTGAACTCTTGTACATTGCTGCAGGTTTCGATTTTGCAATAGATTGTGAGATTACCATTCACAATCAAATTGCTTGATTCCAGCAACAAAGTTTCTTTACGAATTGAATTAACAATTTCCGACTTTTCATGATATTCGTCTAAGATGCATCTCTTCGAGAAGATTATTTGACGTCGCGAGATTACAAATCCAGTCGTCACTCGAAAACGTTTTGTGCATCCCTCACAGAGAATCACATCATTACTGCCGCCAATTCTAGTACCATGGGCGATCGTGATTTTGTCATCACGGATACTTAGTTCCCATATTAAAGCTGATGCAACTTCTCTGAGCTCGACCGCTGGAAAAGTGGTCGAATGCGAGTGATATAACCCTCGCTGTAACCTGAAATGGTGAATCGTCCATTCGAAATCAACTTTGTCGACTTTGCACACCGAATGCGACCAGTTTGAAGCGATGGGCAGAGGGGCCCCACGTGGCAATTTGTCACCAAACTTAGCCGCCATTACAGTGTTTTTTCTTCCTAAGAAAGTAAGAACCAATAGCATTTTCAGTTATTCATCAAATAGGAAACATCGGAAACAGTTTAGCGATTGAACCATGTAAGAATAAATAAGATCTTTACCTGAATTACTAGACAATAGATGAGTTGTCTCCACGACACAGTCGAACACTGTTTTAAACGGTTTCAAACGAAGACGATTGAAAAGAAAAGGGGACGAGCTTAAATAATTGTAATGTATTCAGCTGAAAGAAGCAAGAACGACTGAGGTAAAATGTCTAACGGACTGATAAGGAGTGAGGACTGACTTGAGCCAGTCCGCGCGGACCGGTGCTGTTGTCTGGCTGTCTGTATTCTGATTCTTGAAGTTGTGTGCGACATGCGACCCTGCGACTAGTGCGAGACAAAAGATAAAATGAGAGCGATTGCCGATCGGTCAAGAAAAGTTGGACGAACAAACCAAAGGGGAAGGGAGAAAAGAGTAAAAGACGCTCGCTCCTCGCTCGTTTAGAAGAAGGGCACAAACCGCGAAAAAATCTTCACTCACTTTTTCGGAAAATTCAATTCGTCGTGTGTCGTTTTTCGTTAAGTAATTTGAATAGATAGACGCCAAGACTTACATAATTGGTGTTATACTCAATCCTAGAAAATTCGATTACAGAATAAAAAGAGTCAGTAAATTACTAGTAAATACAAAACTGCAAAACGTGAATTTGACTCTCTCCGCCAAGAGAAAAGAGAGATTGGTCACAGTTGGGGTAAAAATCCCTCTGCCAACAACGAATAAGCAGCTTTTTTCATCAAAATCTTTTAGCATGTTGTATTGGTTGTTGGCTTGAATGGAAACGAATTGAACGGTTTGCAATGAATATTTTTACTGCTTGTTGCCCTACCTGCATCTAGATCTATGTACCTACTGTTAATATTCGACGTACACTTCCGATTCTCATCATACATACCGTATATCTTGGGCCACGCGAGTCGCTGCCGGAAAACAAAAATATTTCAGGAGGGCCGTCACAATCGTGGCAAAACTCTTCATTCATCGAAGGCGAATTGGAGAAATCAACCCAAGCAATAACTGAGCAGAGATCCCTTGCCAATCTGAAAAATCGACATTTTAAATGCTGAAATAAATATATAAACTGTGCGAATTACCTCCAATGTTCCACAGCAAATCGACGATGGATCTGGCAGTGATTTCGTTGCAAATACCTCCAAAAAACACTATAGGGGACAGATTTTCAGTAATCGCAACGTTCTCTCAGTGGCTTTGTCAGCTGCAACGGCCCACACTCTGAATGGCTCCTCTTGGCAAAATGATAGCGCGTGGCCGAGGCAGAGTTTCCAGAAAACTCAGCATCGCATCGAATTGAGAATAGACGACGGATAGTTTCACGTCGCTTGTCGTGGATCGCGAGACGCTTGTCCCCTGTTCCCATCACAGATGAAAAGAGATTTGGACTCCTAATCTTACTAGAGCTGATAGTGTAGAGGTGATTGAGCTTGAGGAGTGGACTGAGCTGCGGGAGTAGACGGAACTGGAGTCTGAGGTAGCATCGGTTGAGACTTGAGGTTTCAAGTGAGAGCGATCCTCAGCCGAGCTCTTCATTGGCGTCGTGTTGTTGCCCCAGCTGCAGTTCAAGGACTATTTTGCAGTGCTAGCAGTTGACTCTGAGGTGTAATGGTTCTGTGGAAACCTGACTAAATGACTGGTGAGGTCTTGGGAATGGTGGTAAAATGTGGTTAAATTCCTGGGGCTGGATTCATTGGCAGGCGGGGTTGCATCATCTGAGGGACCATGTTGGCTTGATTGCCTTGCTGGCGTTGCTGCATGTTACACTGGGGTCTCTGTGGCATCTTGTAGGTGTTGTGGTTCCTGTTGACATTGTGTGTTGGGTCAACATAAGAGACTCGGAAACATTTGAACTTTTCATAAGTGGAGCTGTAACTCTTGGCTGCATGCTGGCTTCTATTTCTTGGCTTTTCTTTGACCTTGGACAAGTTCATTGAAGTGACCTGAACCTGCCAATGGCAAAACTTTGACATAAAGAAGGTCATCTGCATAGTCAGTGTAATATGATGACACCACATCCCTGATGGTTCTCAGTAATTTGTCCAAAATTTGGAAACCCAGTTTCACGTAGCTAGGGTACATGGCCTACCATTTCAGAACCCAACAATACATCCCTGAATTTTCACACATATAAGATAAGAAATTCCATGAGAAACCTGAAAACATAACAGCCCTCAAATGGAGAAAGAAACTGATTCATACTGTGGAGTTGATCGGAAGTGATGACGGCCTTCTCCATACACAGCGAGGGCTGGATTTCTAGTTTGACTTGTTGCATCCATTTCCACTGTTCGTTACTTCGATAACCAGAAGTATACGACGACGACTTTTTCGTTAATTGAAGTTACAAGTTAACCTAGGGTACTTGATAACGCGAATGGAACAATCTGAGATTCTTCTCGTTTGAGCAACACACTTGAGTGTACTTGAGTGAAGGCCAGCGAATTTTTTTGAATTTTCAAGTAATCAACAGTCTCAAACGCCATCTAAGACTCAAGTTTTAAACCTTTTCTAACAGATATTTTATAAAAGAAAAGGTGCAAGAAATAGTCGAAATTATTAGTACTAAGCCTTTGGATTTCTCGGTCACTTACTTGACTTTTCCATATCCGTAAGCCAGATCCGAGGCCAGATCCGTCTGTCTTATTAATCTCAACAATTAAATACGCCAACTAAACCTCGTTCGCCAGTTCAAAGAAATCTCCGTTCTTCCTTTAATACTAGACGTTCAGTGGGGATTACTATGCCCGTTTAAAGCTGGGTACTACACACTCAGCCAGCCGCACTAAATCGAACTGAATGCTACTTTGGGTATATTTATCATTGAAATTGACTGAACTATGTTAGAAACCATCACTTTTAACTATATATGATGGATTTGGAACGTATTCCTCAGTTAAAATGAAATATGTAATGCCTTCATTTTCCCTATATTTCCCCGGAAGAACAAACGTTCGCGTGGGCAGGGAAAATTGCATTCGCCGTATCTTGACCATGAAGCAGTGATGATTTCAATTATTTAATGAAACATTATTTTCATTGCATTTATACTGAATCCATTAATAAGTTAATAAAATATCTCACAAAGTTCACTGTAAGTACTTGTACATTGAACGTATAGAAATCCTGTGAATAACCACTAAAACCTAACCGCCAACACTAGTCACTTATCGTCACTTCAGTACGTCTATAAATACTTTAGCAAACTTACACTCTAATAATAGAGCTTATTGTGGAACTGAAATTCGCGGCTACTACCAGTCATGTGTGCTGTTTCGGCAATACACGAAGGCGCGGCTTGACAGTGCAACTGAGCCTGCAGTCCCGGCGTCCTCATTGAACGATTAATTCCCTCGGTTATTAATTGGATAAAATGAGACGTTAGGCTGTAGCAAGGTTCCTGTAACCCGTGCTAGGTAGATTCAGGGAAACAAATGGCTTGAAAAACCACACTTTTTTCAATATTTTAAAACATGTAAGTAACACAAATTTTTCTTGCAAACTTTTAAATTTCAACCGATGTTTTTATGAAACGAAAAGCTGCGCCCTCAAGCAGGGTGTCTCGGGTTCGATTCCCCGAATATGAAAATTTGGCACACACCGCGAAAAAATCTTCAATCACTTTTCCGGAAAATTCAATTCGTCGTTTTTTGTTTAGTAAAAACTTTGTGTTTAGTAATTTGATTAAATGTACAAAACGCCAAGACGTACGTAACTGGTGTGATACTCAAGCCCGATGAAATTCTTAGAGAATAAAATAGTGAGTGGAATTCAAACTGGACTGATGACCATTCGAAATGGAACACATTACACATAAGAATAGACAAATTGAAAAGTAAGAGTAAGTTACTCTGAATCATTTTATATTTCCAGATACGAATATCACATATACGCTGGCATGGAAGAGAAATATTTCTTGATGTGCTTCTAATGAACAAGAAAATAGAATAAACTGTTACGAAACTGAACGCAGTTCAAATGATGCTCTTCTTCGTTTGACTTATTTCTTGGTTTTGAAGACGAACATTTCTAACAACATTTCTTTAATGTCCACAATCCACATGGGTTTTTCTTTGCTTGCCTTCTTCCAGCTTTCCGTTGCTATCACTTCTTTCGAAAATTTACGAATAAAATCGACGGCTTTTTCCCTCAAGTAGTAGGCTGGATCGTTTTCCGTAAGTGAGAGCAGTTTGACGCAATTTTCAGGAGAAATACTGTTGATAATGTGGTCCCCGCAAGCCTGCCTCAAATTTGTCAGAAGATTTAATTTATCCGGTGCAGCCAACAGTCCAGCAGCTACTTCGTCCATCCGCTCTGAAGGCACCAGACCGGTATAAATGTAGCGGAGCAACTCCGTGAATACATTTGCCTCGATATCGAGCACATCCACAATTCCCGTAGAACTCTACAAGATAAAATTGAATAAGAAAAAATTTAACAAAAATAAAAACAAAACGCAGGCTTTCAATCCAATATGAAGCCAGACTACTTCAGGAATATCGTCGATCCAGTAATCAAACATATTCATTGCTAACGAGTTCCTCAAGTGAAAAAAAAAAACGAAACAAAAGAAACCGAGCGCTCATCCGATTTGCAAAAGAGTCGAGAACGAAGTCCAACGAAATAACACGGTTGAGCGCCGTCGAGAACTTTCCTAGGCCATGTACACGCTTCTTTTTTATTCGTAAACCGAGGTGGAAGTTAGGTCCTCTCATTCATGTTCGGTGCCGGCATCATTTTGACATTATTTAGGGATCAATGTCCTACCTGGACCGATTTAAAGGAATCTCGATTGAAAACTTGACGCTTTACTGTATTTTAATTAATAACTCGAGGGAATCAATAGTTCAGTGCTATGCGATCCGATACTTAATATACCATAAAAACTGAAAGAGGGCACGTTCGACTGGATAAAATAAAAATGCAACAGGAAATGAAACGTAACAATTTATGCGCGTTTTTTTATTTAACTGGATTACAAGAATGTGCATTAGGGGCAATTTGAAACCAAGACACACATATTTTACATAGGTAAGAAAACATTTCTTGATTCTTGAAACCGCGAAATAAAAAAAAACTACAGTAAACAATATTCAATGTTATTCCGTAAATGGCGTTCTCCTTTTTTGAAAATTATTTCAGCAGCAGCAGAAACAGCATTTCTTTGATGGCCACAACTCATACAGGTTTTTCTTTAGCTGCCTTCTTCCAGCTGTCCGTTGCCATCACCTCGGCGGGAAACTGCGAATAAAATCCACGGCTTCTTTCTTCAGCGTGTAGGTTGAAATACCTCTTGGTGATCAATGATGAGCGATCAACACCACATTCAGTCCGGCCCTTCAAAGTTCTAGCCTTTGCGTAGGTTTCAACTTGGCAGAAGATGGCGAGACTGTCGTTCACACCAATCAAATTGTTTGATTTCAAAAGTAAATCTTCTCTAGTTGTTGAATTTACAATTATAGGCATGTTTGTCATCTCGCGTACAACGAGTTCTTGCAAGAAGACGTTTTCTCGATTGGAGTTCACAAATGAAGTTTTCACTCGAATGCCTCGCATACAAAAGGAATTCCATTGATTACCCGGACGGAGTGAGACGCCTTTATCCTCTAGAACTAGAAGCAGATCCCACGTCCTATCTATCACCTCCGTTGACAGGAAATGTAGTTGATTCCAACCGATTTCGATGTAGATTTTGCAACTCGAACTGATGGACGGTCCATTCAAAATCAGCTTTGACTACTTCGCATATAGATTGACACCATTCAGAAGCGATGGGGGGAGGGGCTCCAAGTGGCAGTTCGTCAGGTTTGTTCGCAAGCTGAGCCATTATACCTCTCTTGTACAGAAAAGATATATAGCTATTTCCAATTAATGATCAAATAATACTATACATATGAAACAACAAATTGGTAGCCTATCTTTAAAAATAAAACCGTGACCAACCTTAATGTACTTGAAGAAAGAGGAAATTGAGACATCAAAGATAGCTAACAAGGCAAGAGGCGAGAAAAGAAGCTCAACAGCAAGTAATGATCTGTTCAGTTTCAACGTTTCAAGTGATGAGGCGGATTGGTGCCGTGGTGCGGAATGTGAATGAATGAATGTACTGGCCAATGTAATAACCAAAAGACGGCTTATTAGCAGCTTATTAGCCGAGGGGAGGGGGAGGACAGGAAGCGACGAAAAGACGGACGAGGGGCAGTAGTGGGGTTAAGTTATGAATAAAGGGAGGGTAACCTAAAACTAATTGCAACAAAATAAGTTTTAAATAAACATCGTACTATTTAAGAAGCACAACAACATGCTAAAACCCTCCTAAAATCTATAAAAAAATTACCATTAAAAAAACGTATTCGAAAATTTCACATTTTTTCAATGTGAAAAAAGGTGATTTCAAAATAATTTATACAAATTTCAATTGATGAACTTTGCTTAGAAATATTAATAGCATGAGTTATGAAAGTTTTGTTCATTTTAAACATTACATATTGTTAGTGTACCATCGAACGCAAAGACGGTCAACGATTGTGGTCGAAAAAAATTCGCCGCGTCTAACACGGCGGCTTATGGTGGACCACCAAAATTTCATGTTCATATAATAAGCAAGGGTTGTACTGGAATCGATTGCAATCTTTTCCATTGAAAACTTTAGCTTTATTTCTATACTATGCGGTAAATTCTAACCTAAAATATCGACAATTATCCAAGTTATTCTATGTGCAAAATCTCCCGTTTCACTTAATTTTGGGAAGCGGGGGAATAGTAGTCGACACACCCGCTAACTGGCGCTTTGAGAAGTCACTTGAAAAGAGTATATAATTCCTTATTTTTTAAAATATTTTTTTACACAAAATTCTAGTTTATGCCTCGTATACAAGCAAGTATCTTAAAAAACAAACGATACATATTTGGAATTTTGTGTCCCTTTTTCAAATGACTACACGACGCGCCAATTGAAGTAGCGGGTGTATTGCAAACTAATCCCCCGTTTTTCCGAATTATGTGAAAAGGAATATTTTGTACATCGAATAACTTAGACAAATTCACGTATTTCGTTTTGAATGTAACGTATCTTATAGAAGTAATGCTAAAGTTAAGGGAAAAGGTTTCAATAGGGGATAATCCTGAATTTTCGTTTTTTTTCTAAATACGCTTAAAAAATAGAGAAAAAAATCAGAATTTTTTTCATGTATAGGAGTTGGGGTCTTAGAAATTTTCCCACCGAGTTATTTAACTCCAAAGATTTTGTAGGCTCCGCCCACAGGGGTTGGGATTTTGAACATAGCAGAT
The DNA here is from genome assembly GCA_022539655.2 of Ceriodaphnia dubia. Lineage (NCBI taxonomy): Eukaryota > Metazoa > Arthropoda > Branchiopoda > Diplostraca > Daphniidae > Ceriodaphnia > Ceriodaphnia dubia. Next base: position 766,127 of record JAKUCG020000214.1, on the reverse strand, counting down.
CGGCTATACACAGCCTTATGGAGAAAAGAAGGAAAAATTTAATTTAGGGCATGTTAGTTTAAACTTATTCCAACCATAATTTTCAAAAACATATTTTGAAAAATTTAGAATTTTTCTATGTATAAATAGGTCGATGTACACTGGATAAAAGTACTGTAAATAATTAACGAACATTCCGCTATTTTGATGTTGTCAGAAGAGGCTTCATCGTTTGGTTTCTGTTCGCGTACGGGAGTTTCATTTGTTGACATAATTTCAAGGTTTTCTTTTTTTTTTCGAAATACTAATTATTTGATTAAATTTAATGTTTCTGTATTACTGAACAATTTAGTATTTGTTTATCAATTGAAAATACGAAAAACAAACTGATAAACAAACTAACTGCCATGTGCGAAAACCACTGTAGCCTCTTCTTGCAAGAGAATGAGCGCGATTTTACCCCATTTTCATCATTTAAATTCATTATTAATATCTAGAAACACTTTCTAGAGACGAAAAAGGTTTCAAAAAATTCAAAATATTGTAGGAATCATTTTTCTTAACACTTCACATGCAAAAATTGAAGGTGACCATCTAAAAATTGAGATTTTCTCTCTTTCCCCCATAAGAGCCTGTATATCGGATCTGCCATGTTAGTCTCCTCCCCCAAGTTTAGGCGCCTCCTCCGTTTTTCATAAGCCCATCCCTAGGCACCACTTTTGAGCTGAATAACTCGGTGGAAAAATTTCTAAGACCCCAACCCCTACATATGAAAAAAATTCAGATTTTTTTCTCTATTTTTTAAGCGTATTTAGAAAAAAAAAAGAAAATTCAGGATTATCCCCTATTGATTCCAGCATACCCATTCCTTATTCTATGGGAATGAATTTTTAGTGGCCCGCCATAAGCCGCCGTGTTAAACACGGCGACTGCATTCTGACCCGCAATCGGTGACCATCTTCATGTTAACTGCCTCATTAAAAACTTGACCAATTCAAAATGAACGAAAATTATTCAACGTATGCTTTTATAAATTCTAAACAAAGTTCACTATTTGGAACTTGCATAAATTATCTATCATATCATCACAATTTTCTTGAATTGAAAAATAGCGAAATTTTCAAATCGTTTTTTTTTTCATACTAATCTTTCATATTTTTCTGGAGGGTTTTGCCACGTTGATAAACTTCTTGAATGGTACAGTGTTCACTTAATATTTATCCACGAGTGTCTCCCACCTTTTAGGTGGGAACCGAGGGCTTCTACCGATTTATCGGACCGACAAGGAGGAAGTGACTTTTCCCCAAGTGCGACTTTGAAACATTTAATTTTTTATTTCATTTTATCACCAACAGATGGTTATGGCAAAATTCGAGGGGGCGGTAGAAAATCAGGAAAATAAGAAACTAATTCACAAAACAAACATCATACATAGGAAATATGGACAATTGTCTATGGCCATTTAATAATTAGAAATACTCATATCATTAACATCAAAACAAAAACTTAAATGGAAAAGGGTCCAATATTACAACATAGAACTACTACGTAGTATTAAAAACCGCCACTATAGGGCACTAAAGATCAGAATAAAAACTAAGCAAAAATGAGGTAACTCTTTACGAAAATGCCGAAAGAAGTCAAAACGGAAAGAACATTCTAAATATATTGAGGAGATAAGTGAGATAATAGTAAAAAAGTTTCGAAAAAATTTAGTTTTCCCCTGAAAATTTTTTAATAGTCATACGAGTTTTACAATAACTGTAGGCCATAACAATAAAGCTAACAAAACATATTTTCTTCCAAATGACACGAAGGGCTGGCGCGTTAGCGCGATTTCATTTTGTTGCAATTAGTTTGAGGTAAAATCATAACTTGACCCCACTACAGGGTCGATCGAGCAGAGAGGGGGCAGTGAAGAAATCAGCACCAAGGGGAAATAAAAGATGAATTTCTCAAGGACAAATGTTATTGCGACACTATTCAAATCGAGAATTTTGTTACCGTGACGTACTGATTCAAAGATCAAAGTTAAAACCAGTTAAAACAGTGGGCGAACGTTGGTAGTCTAGCAATTATTGCGCATATACAGCAACGGGTGAAAGTTTCCTGACGCGATTTTCGTACTATGCGCTTTTACTTTACATCTACCGGTAGTTCTGTGATAAAGGGTATACCTATTTTCTTACCCTTCCCAATTGATCGGGGTCAGAAGGGGTGAGGGGTTAGTTTTTTAAACGTAACTATGAGTGGGTATAAAATAAAAGCAGCCAATTTGTTAATCCTGTCAGGAAACTTTCACCCGTTGCTGTATGCCCCTTTAGACACGCATTGGAAAACATGGAGTGCACGAATGTATCGAACACCGCCATTCCTTGCAAATTTGAAATAAAAAATTGTCTACAACTGCGTGTTAGCCCTTTTAATCTTGATAGAAGTAGGCGGTGCTTAACGTCACATGACAAATCAGTTTGGTTGATTTTACGATTACAATCATTTATCGTAACAATATGGATATGTCACATTCGATGAGCGAAATTTCATTCTGTATTAGTTAAAATGTTCCATGTATAATGAAGTTTGTTCATGTAATACAAATACCATAACTCACACACATTCTGCAGCTTGGGATCGTTCAGCGCCATGATATATACCCTAACCTCCCGCGCCCCTTCCGCTAAACAAACAATATAAAGGGAGGTGGAAGTGACACCCATCGAGTCAACGACATCGACTCTGTCTCTACTCCCTAGTGTCGAAGTTTCCAGTCTTCAGCTCCAGTCTACTCGGAGCACCCGAAAAGGAAACATCTCGTCTTCAAAAGAGCTAAAGCATTTTATTTTTGATTTTGAATTGTTTTTTTTTGTGCATTCGCGGATCACTGATCCAGTCTTTAGAATTCTCGGTGAATGGCAGTACTTTAATTTTAGTTATTTTTTGTTTATCATCGCGTATCACTGGTCGAGTCTAGATTTTTCAGTGAATGGCAGTACTTTAATTTTAGTTATTTTTTGTTTATCATCGCGTATCACTGGTCGAGTCTAGATTTTTCAGTGAATGGCAGTACTTTAATTTTAGTTATTTTTGTGTATTTGCTGATCACTTAAAAAATGAGAGGAACTAACTTCCGCCTCGGTTTACGTACCAAAAAAGGAGCACGGGCACGGCCTAGGGGGAAGTTCCCGACGGCGCTCAACCGTGATTTCAAAATTAAATAGTCGAATAGAGATAAGCCTATTTTCCACGCACCTTTTACGTCCACATCCACGTTCCATTTACTTTTTCACGGTTAAATCGCACGTGCTACTAATGATTACTTATTAGCCTATACCACTCCAGTATTGGTAGTTAGCGCTTTTTACTTATCTAGGCAAAATTTGTCGAGTAGCATCTGTCTAGTAAATTATAATTATAGATAGGTACGGTAGAACCCTTAGTTATTTATTATGTCGACAAAAAGAGCAAATCGGATCATATTAAATTTTGTTATTTAACCAGGGGACAGCGCGAACGCAGTCGGTAAACGTCGATAGTGTGTAAACGGTGTTATCTATTGTGCATATTGTCACGTTGATCTTAGCCTGGCCCACAAATGCTAGTTGATTTTGCCGCAGGGGAAAGTCAATGGGGCCGCTGACTCTGTAAAATGTAAAGATCCAGTCAACTCGATGGGCCGTCACTGTTGGCTACTAAAATCTATCGCTTAACCAACAGTGCCCCCCACCAATTACACAATCAAATAAGTTCGATGATGAATACCAGAAGTAAAAAATAGGAAAGGGAAAAGGAAGGACACTAAACTTAGGACTTCTTTCTTAGCTGAGCTAACCACGAACTGAACTACTCAAGATGAAAACGTTGGGAAGAGTCGTCTAGGTTAAATAACGTGAATGTGTATTTTCCTATTTTCGCCGAGTCCGCTTTGCTGATGATAATCTCTCTCTCTGTCGCCATCGTTCTCGCTTCCCACAACCGTCTGCTTGGGCTGCTTATTAGCTTGGGCTGTTAAATCCACGAGCTTGTTGTGACAGTAGCTCACGGTCGACTTGCCTACACTGTTAACGTCTCTCTGGCCGCCATGCAGAAATCCTGGGTGTCAAAATGAGATCAAAATAAGAGCCAGTATCGCAGCCTCTGGTAGAGGCATTAGTTCATCCGAGGGGATGGATTACAGCGCGACAGGTGCAGAGAAACTGGAATACACAAATGCAGCCCTCATTGCTGACTCGATCGCAAAGGACAACCGGAACGACAAAAGGGTCATTTTGCTGGCCATCCCCAATATCCCCAAGACACTATGCCTTGCTTACCCGTCAGTTGGGTAAGTCATAACACATATTAATATTATTATTAGCTCGAATTCTAGATTGCTATTCTCGAGGATTAAAAAATTGCGTTAAATAAAATTGTTAGATTGCGTTAAGAAAAATGATGCAACTACGAGGCATCCCAGTCGAGAGAGTGTGGCTCGTTGTTAACGACACACAAAACCAGGACGAAAGACATCGCTTTTTAATTGCGAGTTTTTACGAAACAGTCAAATACCTGGAGGAGGAGCCAAGTCTATTTGCGGACACGAATAACGTCCAGTTGGTCGCGAATTCCATTGTCCATGGTAATTTAAATTTCTTTCACTTTAAATACATGAGATTATAAGTTTTCATTTTTTTGTTCAGCTTTTATGACGACGGTTATTCCCTACGCCCAAAAAAGAATGGTGGTGGAATCCATGGCCGAACGAAATGTTGATTATAACATGGAAAGAATTCTACAATGGGAGAAGTTGAACTTAACAAGCGACTCTAAATCAGAAGGTGAGTCCGGGGCCCATTATTGTTTTTCCCTTTGTTTTTTCTTTCCCGACGCGTACTCCGGTGGCATCGTCGTCGTCGTCGTCTTATCCTATTTTTTCTTTTCATTTTTTTTCTGTAGATGATGAAACAACTCCGCTAGCTCCGGCTCCAGGCAACGGTATGGGGGCTCCGCCGCCTCCGCCAGATTACCCGCCGAGCGGTTCTTCGTCAACAGCATCCCTTACTGAACACAACAACGCTTACCCCGCTAAGATAGTGGAAGTGAAGAGGCACATGGTGGTGAAGGAAGGGGAGGATGTCAAACTAGAATGCAGAGCAACTAGACAACCCCTTACGAAAAACACAGTCGTCTGGCGTCGCAAAAACTTCAAAATGGACGACCGGTTTGAGTACGTAGAACAGACTTTTCTAGAAGTTAAGTCTCAATCAGCAGCCCAACCAATCGATGCGCCAGCGGAACAGGGAACAGGGGCTCGACCGAGAACTAAAAAAAGACAGGAATCAGAAGGTTAGTCCGGTTTTTTTTCTCTTCGTTTCCTCCTATTTTTCCCCAATTTTCCTCTTCTAATCTTTTCTAATTCTTTTTTTTTACATTATCGCAGATGCGGTAACAAACACATGGACAACACCGCTCTCTAAGCGACCGTACGAATCAGAAGAACCAACTACAGGGCCGTCATCTGTTGCCTCCCGTTCTGAACACAACTACACTTGGACGACCGGTTTGAGTTGCTGACTGGAGTTGGAAGGGCTATCTTAAGTATTGCTAGTGCTAGGCCCCAGGATTCCGGCAACTACCAATGTGTAGCATACAATGGAATCGAGGACGAGCACGTAGAACAGACTTTTCTAGAAGTTAAGTCTCAATCAGCAGCCCAACCAATCGATGCGCCAGCGGAACAGGGAACAGGGGCTCGACCAAGAACTCAAAAAAGACCCTCACTATCTGTGCATACCAACAGCAACACCCTCAGTCCCCCAAAAAAATAGGAAGGGCTGGCCAATGCCCATTTATAAGAATGGTTTGTTTTTCATAATTTCAACGTTTAACATTTCAACATCAAACATCATAAGCACTATTGGAGGACAACATTAGCCTTTAATTAGGGGCTGTCCATAAAGGACGTCCGCGTTTTTTAGGGTAAAATTGACCCCCTCCCCCCCCCCCTAGGTCACAACACGTCACAAATTTCAACACCCCCCCTAAAAAGGACGTCACAAATTTTCTGCCCCCCCCCCCGGGGAAATATGTAAATAAATAAATTTTAAATGCAGGATCTTCAAATTCTTTATTTATAAGGCATTAACACGCATTGCTGAGTTTCAATGTTGAGTAGTAGTTACTTCTAACATTTGATAATTGGTAAAGAAGACTTTCAGTATTTATTCTTCTTGCCATGGATTGTCAAAATGATCTTTGAGCGAAATAATAGGCATACTTTCTCCGACTAGGCCACCATTATCTTGAGCTTCAGGAACATTCATATCGGACACATCGACTTCGTCCTCATTAAGCCATTCAGCGTCCTCGTCTCTATTTTCTCCACGAGCTATGATAACCATAAGTTCTCGCTGCCTTCGTGCAGCAACTCGGACAGGGCGGATGCGCGGGACTACAATTTCGGGAACTGGAGTTGGATTTGCACGATGATACTGGGAACAATGTTTTTTCATCATTACAATAGAAGCAAAGTACATCTTACAAACTTTACAACATCGATCCTTGAGGACGTTTTTTACAGAGGGGCAATAAAGATCATAAGGCAGAATTGGATACTCTGTAGACAGACTTTTAGGCAAAACGTCGTTGACTTGTAATTTAGTTGTAAATTCAACAACTAGAGCAGATTTACTTTTGAAATCAAACAATTTGATTGGTGTGAACGGCAGTCTCACCATCTTCTGCCATGTTGAAACCTACGCAAATGCTCGCAAATGCTAGAACTTTGAAGGGCCGGACTGAATGTGGTGTTGGTCGCCCTCTCCAATTATTAATCACTAAGACAGATTTGAAAATAATGAACAATTTTAAAGATCTCTTTAAAGACATGAAATTGAGTGATGTCAGCACGATATATAATTTTAGAGGTAGAGCAACTACCCCCCAGAACCCGACTAAAAAATCGTACCAAGTAGCAGAGTTGCAATTCTCCCTTTGTTCCGGGTTGCGAACCCCTTAGAAGGCCGATCGACGGCTCGCCCAGTGTTCCGCTTATGGGACAAAAATTTTAAAATTCGACAGCGTCCAAACTATTCGGTATTTTAAGTAAAAACTTGGCAGAATTGGGGCAAAAATATCAAGGATTATTTTAAGATAGATTTTAGAATTTTAGGATAAGTCATTCTCTTGTAAAGATTTGTTTTAAAACGAGAGTAGCGGGATGATTTTAAGAGCGACTTGTTCCACCCCATAGGGGAGAAAAACCTGTATGAGTTGTGGCCATCAAAGAAATGCTGTTTCTGCTGCTGCTGAAATAATTTTCAAAAAAGGAGAACGCCATTTACGGAATAACATTGAATATTGTTTACTGTAGTTTTTTTTTATTTCGCGGTTTCAAGAATCAAGAAATGTTTTCTTACCTATGTAAAATATGTGTGTCTTGGTTTCAAATTGCCCCTAATGCACATTCTTGTAATCCAGTTAAATAAAAAAACGCGCATAAATTGTTACGTTTCATTTCCTGTTGCATTTTTATTTTATCCAGTCGAACGTGCCCTCTTTCAGTTTTTATGGTATATTAAGTATCGGATCGCATAGCACTGAACTATTGATTCCCTCGAGTTATTAATTAAAATACAGTAAAGCGTCAAGTTTTCAATCGAGATTCCTTTAAATCGGTCCAGGTAGGACATTGATCCCTAAATAATGTCAAAATGATGCCGGCACCGAACATGAATGAGAGGACCTAACTTCCACCTCGGTTTACGAATAAAAAAGAAGCGTGTACATGGCCTAGGAGGGAAGTTCTCGACGGCGCTCAACCGTGTTATTTCGTTGGACTTCGTTCTCGACTCTTTTGCAAATCGGATGAGCGCTCGGTTTCTTTTGTTTCGTTTTTTTTTTCACTTGAGGAACTCGTTAGCAATGAATATGTTTGATTACTGGATCGACGATATTCCTGAAGTAGTCTGGCTTCATATTGGATTGAAAGCCTGCGTTTTGTTTTTATTTTTGTTAAATTTTTTCTTATTCAATTTTATCTTGTAGAGTTCTACGGGAATTGTGGATGTGCTCGATATCGAGGCAAATGTATTCACGGAGTTGCTCCGCTACATTTATACCGGTCTGGTGCCTTCAGAGCGGATGGACGAAGTAGCTGCTGGACTGTTGGCTGCACCGGATAAATTAAATCTTCTGACAAATTTGAGGCAGGCTTGCGGGGACCACATTATCAACAGTATTTCTCCTGAAAATTGCGTCAAACTGCTCTCACTTACGGAAAACGATCCAGCCTACTACTTGAGGGAAAAAGCCGTCGATTTTATTCGTAAATTTTCGAAAGAAGTGATAGCAACGGAAAGCTGGAAGAAGGCAAGCAAAGAAAAACCCATGTGGATTGTGGACATTAAAGAAATGTTGTTAGAAATGTTCGTCTTCAAAACCAAGAAATAAGTCAAACGAAGAAGAGCATCATTTGAACTGCGTTCAGTTTCGTAACAGTTTATTCTATTTTCTTGTTCATTAGAAGCACATCAAGAAATATTTCTCTTCCATGCCAGCGTATATGTGATATTCGTATCTGGAAATATAAAATGATTCAGAGTAACTTACTCTTACTTTTCAATTTGTCTAGTCTTATGTGTAATGTGTTCCATTTCGAATGGTCATCAGTCCAGTTTGAATTCCACTCACTATTTTATTCTCTAAGAATTTCATCGGGCTTGAGTATCACACCAGTTACGTACGTCTTGGCGTTTTGTGCATTTAATCAAATTACTAAACAAAAAGTTTGTACTAAACAAAAAACGACGAATTGAATTTTCCGGAAAAGTGATTGAAGATTTTTTCGCGGTGTGTGCCAAATTTGAATGCCGGTGATTTAGGACGGTGACTGTTTAGGACGGTACAATTAGGCCGCGTCCTAAATGACCCAACGGTTTAGGACGGTACATTTAGGACGCTCAAATAAAAACTTGATTTTGAGTTAGTAAATGTTATATCTAACTCAATTATTGTCAACCAGATGAATATTTTCATAATTTCTAGCATTTAAAGTGTTTTTTCGCCATTTGGGTTTCTTTTTGGCTTGCCGGTTAGTAGCCTCCGGCCGGCCGGCTCCCCCCGCCCTTTCGCCGTTGAGGGCTCCCCCTTTTCTCCGTACAAACTTACAAAGCCCCCCTTGTCGCTTCTTGGAAGTCGGAAACAAGGCTTCCTTTTCTCGCTTCTCGGATCCAAGCCTCCCTCTTCTCTTCGCTATGTGACTCACAATATATTTTTTTGTATTCAACAGCACTTTTCTGTGCTTTCGTTTTAATTAAAACGACATTGTCTTACACGAAAAGATTCGCTTGAACGAGACGCATCGAACGCCGTTTTGTTTATCAAAATTGGACCAAGTGTTGCAACGTTAAACTGCAATAATCCTTCTCTTACATTGCATCGAATTTTTAAAAGCCTTTTTCTCTCTCCTCTCGCCCATCCACAAAACCAAACATTTCCCGAAAGCGCCTTTCTTACTTCGTCGCATTCATCGGCGTTTTATTATTTTTTTTATTGGACTGTGCTATAACATTAATTGGCATTGGGCAGTCTTTCGATTCAGACGTTATATCATTATATTAGACTAGCAAACCATAGATAATAATAAAAAGATGAAGATTAATTTATTGAAAAGAACACATGTAATGCTCAAGAGAAGCTGCATGAATATATAGAGAATTGGTAGAACATTCTGTCCATCGGACATTACAGGTAGGCGCAACGCAAGTCTGTTCACTTTGACCGCGGTTTGCAAGAAACCGAGCGACTCCTCTCTCGTTGCAAACCGAACGAACCGTCCCATTAGCTAACTTGCTTTTACAAAAAAGGCTTGATATGAAACAATTCATTTGTCTCAAAAAGACGTATCGACAAGCATGTTCGTCGGCTTTTCTTGCAGACCGCGGCCAAAATAAACAGACTTGCGTTGTGTCTACCTGCAATGTCCGATGGACAGAATATTGTAGCAATTCTCTAGGCTATCAGTCTATATATTCATAAATTAAGAATCATGTTCACTAGTCTACCGTATTTCGCCTACTCCGTATACTATGCGCTTCTCTTTTGCATGCATGTGGCTTTATACAATCAATAAATCTCCGTGGTTTTATAATTATCTATAGTTTGCTAGTTTAATATAAATAATAATAACGTCTTCGAAAGACTGTCCCAGTTCATAAGTTCATGTTACATTATGGCCCACAATTTTGAAAAATAAAACGCCGTTCTATGCGTTTTGTTCAGGCGTATCGTTTCGTATTATACCATTATTTTGAACGAAGAAAGGCGCTTTCGGGAAATGTTTGGTTTTGTGGATGGGCGAGAGAAGAGAGAAAAAGCTTTTAAAAATTCAATGTAATGTAAGAGAAGGATTGTTGCAATTTAACGTTGCAACACTTAGCCCGATTTTGATTTTAAAAACGGCGTTCGATGCGTCTTGTTCAAGCAAATCTTTTCGTATAAGACAATGTCGTTTTAATTAAAACGAAAGCACGGGAAAAGGCCTTTGAATATTTTTAAAATACATTTCCCGACTCATTATTAATGAGTCACCTTAGAGAAGAGGGGGGCAGGGGGCTTGGATCTGGGAAGCGAGAAAAGGAAGCCTTGGTTCCGACTTCCAAGAAGCGAGAAGGGGGGCTTTGTACGGACTCTACGGAGAAAAGGGGGAGCCCTCAACGGCGAAAGAGAGGGGGGGGGGGAGCCGGCCAGCCAGTGGCTACTAACCAGCAAAAGAAACCCAAATGGCGAAAAAACACCTTAAATGCTAGAAATTATCAAAATATTCATCTGGTTGACAATAATTGAGTTAGATATAACATAAACTAACTCAAAATCAAGTTTTTATTTGAGCGTCCTAAATGTACCGTCCTAAACCGTTGGGTCATTTAGGACGCGGCCTAATTGTACCGTCCTAAACAGTCACCGTCCTAAATCACCGGCATTCCTTTTTCACACATTGGTCAACTTATTATTTGGGTAATGCGTAAAAGCAATCAAGAGTTGTAAAGAACATCTTTTTTTATTAGCTTTTTTTACGGTAATGCTTATTTAGTTGGGCATGGCAAGATGACACGGAATACCAATAGGGCTGCGATAGGGCCCGTTCATGGCCCAGTAACAAGGGGGCTTAGAAGAAGTCGTTTCAGTTTGGTTCCGGTCCGGATTTGTGTAAGGTGTTTGACAGAAGTTGACTCTCGGGATCGGCGAGTGTGGAGTGTCTACTGACTGGGTTATGCGATATGCATCCCTGGCCCATTTATTTGGCAGATTTGGATTTTGGGCGACCGGTTGCTGACTCATATAAGCAGTAAAGCAGGTCTCAAAGAGGAGAGCCATTTGGCATGCAAAATGAAATATAACATATGATTCGGAAAACTGGATTCTCTATGAAGCTCCGTCCGGATGCATTCTGTTCCTGTCGTCTCCAGCATACACATATCCACAGCCGCACAATTGTTCAGATATCTTTCATCGGCGAGTTACAATGAGTAAAAGTAAAAGTATCCTATACGAGACGAGAGACGACCCTCATTGTCGTTGTCGTGATATTAGCAGTGGAATCCCCTGGCTAATACACTAGAGGCTAGACTGCTGTCTCTTCCTACCTCAAAAAGGAACTTTCAGAACGGGGGAACTATACTGTTACCGGTCGGCGATTTCTCCTTTCGCTTATTTCCATATGCCTACGGTGCTGTCAGTGAAGGGTGCCGCTAGCTGAAGAAGAGAATGTTTGTTGAGAAAGGTCGTCTACACATTCCTTTTCTTCTCCTCGACTACAAATATAAAAAGATGGCTAGTCTGGAAACACCGTCACACATCTCTCAACTGTCCGCAGAAGAGCAGAACTTTCCCGCACGTGCAGAAATGAAATTCGTAAGTTGACTTTCAGCGGATTTATGTACTAGTGACATTAATGTTATTCTATTAATGTCTCTGCTACCGGTACTTCGATTTCTTACAGATTATTGTTGTCGCCCTTTTCTCCGTTGCTTTGGCCGCAAAGCTTGGTGATGAACCCGTCGCCATCGTTTCATCCAACAGTGAAATGAACGCTGACGGAAGCTACACCTTCGAGTAAGTTTTGGTCGAACGCGTCTACAACAAAAATAGAATTTACTATTAGAATTGTCCGCGTTTCTACAGTTTTGAAAGCGCTGACGGAACTAAGGTTCAGGAAAGTGGAAGCCAGAAGCAAGTTGGACCTAAACCAGAGGATATCGGCACTGTTTCCAAGGGATCTTATTCGTACACCTCCCCCGATGGCGTCGTCATCACCGTCAACTGGGTTGCTGATGAGAAAGGTTTCCAGGCTACCGGGGACCACTTGCCCACTCCTCCCCCGATGCCCGAACATGTCGTCAAGCTCCTCGCTGATTTGAAGGCTGCCGGAGCTTTGTAAATAGCTCAAAAACCAGAATTTTCTTAAGACATTCCAAGAGCCCTATAAACACGGTACCCTTATTAGTTGGGATTGTATCATACTCGTATTTCTGTAAATTTGTTTCGAATGCAATATACAATCCAAATATCCAATGATAGTATTTTTCCTTTCATGCACGTATTTCGGTATATCATGCAACATTGCAATGCGAATATTAGCTGAGTGAAACAAATATGTAACGGCTATATTATAAATGTGCTTCATTTAAAAGCGCAACTCGCCATATCGTCTAGTCTCATGTTAATTACAATTGCACATATCAAATAACAATAAGCCGAGATAATAATAATTGAGATAATAAAAAAGAGATGCGCGAGCAATCGAAAACCTTCGTGAAGTGTATATAAAAGGCATGGATAATAATTTATAAGGTGAAAAATCATGTATATTAACTATATTAACCTTTTTAGCTTAAATTAGGGTTCAAGAGAGACATCCAGTTACAATAATTCGTGTAATAAATTTATATTGGGCGACCGTGTTTATTTCGATGTTTCCGAATATGCGGGCGGTATTCACAGAAAATCACAACATTTTCCCGATATCTTAAAATAATGGACGACTTCGACACCGACAAAAGAGAAAAGATGTGGCAGCGATATCGAAAACATCGTGTACTACCTAAGTATTAATACACAATCGATTTATGAGGAGTGAATGTATATAGGTATACTCCCATAGGCTATCAAAATACCATTCATCAGCCTTTTAAAAAGTTTGAGCTTGAGTATCTTATACAGTCCAAGTAATACAAAATTTCATTCTGGGAGTTAGGGGCGCCAAAGGACTCAAAAAAATTTTAAAAACTGTTTTCGTTTTAGTCGATCAACTAACTGGTCGGTGGTCGCCCTTCACAATATTTTTTTTTCTAGATTTTTTTTTTTCAAAAGGGGTATACCCTTTTTAAAATGATGAATTTCCTATAAACGTCTTCGTCTCAAAGCGATTATCGGTCAGCCACAGACAAATTCCCATAAATTGTTATGAATGGAGGGGCACAAATCACCATAAACCAGGGAAAATCTACACGAAACCAGGCGAAAAGGGTTCAAAATGACTCATTCATCAACATGAAAATTCAAAGTCCTCCAATGAGTCGACCGACCATCGCCAGCGCCAAGCACCGTCTTAGTCTTTTTCCAAACTCAATCTTCGATCATCGCCTTCATCGTCACCTCAACGTCATTTCTTAGGGGTCAGTCAGGACACAATTTCTTTAGGAAAAAGGGGAAAGGGGTAGCTTCAGGATTAATAAGAATTCTCCACTCGTATTCGAACCTCACCATAACAAAATCTGTAAGACAAACGAGCAATTTTACATTAGATTACATTCAGTCATGGTCATTTGCAAGATGATTTTTATAGATATGAGTCAGAATCAACAAAAATAAAGAAAATTAACAGTTTAGAGCTAGGTAGAAAAAAGACTGAAGTGAGGAAACAACGACATTTTTTGAATAACAAAAATCCAAGAAAGGCCATCACAATCTCTTCTAACGCATTAGCATCACTACTCCTGGAGTCACGGCAGGTATATAAAGGCAGGTGAAAACGAACGAATACTATCACACTCTCTTCTGTTCACTCAAGCACAGAGAAGCTCTCAATCCAACAAAAATGAAATTGGTAAGTTCACTCGTTCGATGTTGTTATCATTTTCGCACATTATGCATAGTCTGATTATCTCACTGTCACATATTTCCACACATTTCATCCGTTTCAATTAGATCATCGCACTCGCTTTCTTGGCTGTGGCTTTTGCCGCTCCCCAACCCCAAAAGGATAAGGAACCCGTAGCCATCATTAAATCAGAAAGCGAAAACGATGGTGCTGGCAACTACAAATTCAGGTAATTCCCTCGGCAAAATAATTTCTAGATAAATATTTATCTTATACTGATTGGATTCTTAATAAAATCACAAAAAAAACAGCTTCGAATCCGAGGATGGCACCAAGGTTGAGGAGAGCGGATCCCAGAAGCAAGTTGGACCTAAGCCAGAGGATATTGGCACCGTTTCCCGCGGAACTTACTCCTATCTCTCTCCCGATGGCGTCACTCTGACCGTCAACTGGGTTGCCGATGAGAACGGTTTCCAGGCCACCGGTGATCATTTGCCCACTCCTCCCCCGATGCCCGAGCACGTCGTCAAACTCCTCGCCGATTTGAAGGCCGCTGGTGTTCTGTAAACTTACGTACATGTATATAGAAACCCATGGATATCTTCTCCCAACAAAATATTCGGCCGCCTTGTACAACTTTGCAAAATCCCTGTCTTTTTATGATGGAAAAATAAAATCAGTTCCTTTATCACGCAATAATCTAAAGTTAATTGTGATTATATTGTAATTATATTAACTTACAATATTTATCGAATGAAATATTATCTCATTTCGAATGAAATAATATTTAATTCGAAGTATCAAGTATGCCGTCCCGTTGTACCGTATATATATAGTTGTCAGATCCGTCTGAATGAGCGATGCCTATTAGCTACGAAGAAGCGTTCATACACCTACACATTCCTGGAAGATCGTGTCCTTCACTTGAATATTACACCATGTTTCAGATTAGAAAGGTTTCCAAATACTGGTAATCGGATATTTTTATAGACTCGACCAGTCGCTGTCCTTTCCTTTGATGATGCACTTCATATTTAATACATGCAGTTTTCAGTGAGAAATTCAATTTTTCTTCTTCCAACCTTGCACAGAACTGTTCGAAGTGTGGGTGGGAAATCCTTCGTCTGAAACAAAGTGAAAGATTTGCGGAAAAAAACCTTTCAAAATGGGCAGGGATAACAATAGCACCGAGAGAATGATCGAGGAAAAAAAAGTGAAACTCCATTTTCGACATTTTAAGCCCTAAATGAACTCCCGTCCCCGAGCCTTGGAGACGGCTTAAGGAGTTATAAGTAGATGTATTCAATAATGTATTTATTAGCGTTTATTGAGATATCTCATATCTGACTAAGTTTCTTCAATATTTTCCACACATTACATTGTATAATAATCTGATACACCATTAGTAATAAACAGGAAAAGCTGGTCCTAGCTTAACTTCAGAAAATAGTTTTAGCGGCTGTTGGCGGCGATCCAGTCAAGGTAGTACGACACTTGGGTGTAGACGCCTACCAAAGAAAGGATAATTAATGAGGGCAAACACAAAATAATAAGACACGCGTAAGTATGTACGTATGCATGTCAAGTGTAAGTCAAGTTGTTGTGCATGACATTAACTGCGCGAAACGTTTAATATTACCGGGATATTCAGCCAAACCACAGCCTGACGGGCCAAACGACACAATGCCATGCTGGACGGCCTCGGCGCCAACGCCTGTAAAAAGAGGTCCACCGGAATCCCCCTGGCAAGAATCGACGCCGCCTACAGTATAAATGGTGAACCCCAAAAATATCCATCAAATAAGGCAAATATATTATCACTTGTCTTTGAATTAAGCTTCAAGAATCGAATTTAGTAATGTATGTGTTTACAGACCGATAGCACTTCCTGCGCACAGCATGAGATCTGGAAAAATAGGATTTGGATCGAATGGACCGGCGTAAGCTGTATTGCAGTCCTCATCAGAGACGATAGGCATATCGACGCTTAATAGTACGTTAGAGACACTGCCACCATACTTTTAACAGAAACATTTAATAATCAGAACATGAAGGCCACAGGGTAAAAGTTTCTTAAGATAAGCATGTCAAATAGAAACATGTCAAATAGAAACCAGTTATATTATTTACATATGTAGTTCCCCATCCTGAAACTGTGATAATGGTTCCAACAAGAAGATCGGACCCCAGGGGCGGCAGGTTAACTGCCTTGGCCGACGGGACACTCAGGTCTAGTGCGGACGTCAACTAAAAGGTATCGCAAACAAAATAATTACGTTTTGTCATTCAGTTAACCGATATTACTCTTTTAAAGAGGAATTATTTTGCCTAATAATAATGCGCTGTAGTGAAAATTACTAGCATTAACTAGACGACTACTATTAGTTAGACTGGTTAGACTTACGTATAGAAGGGCAATGTCGTTCTCGAAAGTTGCTTTCACGAATTGTGGGTGCATGAGGTATCTGGACACTTCGCGATTCTGTTCCAGACCACTGTCTTCGGTTAAATTATGCTCGCCAGCCACAACGCGAAATATAGTTACGTCGGTTACTCTAAAAGTACAAATTTCCCATTCTCGCTTTCAAAACACTGAAAATGCTAGACTTTCTTGTTTGACAATATTTACTTTTAAAAAATTAACTGACCCGTTAACGCAGTGAGCGGCATTGAGAATTGTATTCTCGTTTAGGATGGAACCACCACATGACATCGAATAAGTACCACTGAAACTCTTGCGCTGGAGCGAAATTTGGAAAGGTAAAGAGTTCGGAACAACCTCCGTCCCACCTACAATTTTCCCTTCTGGAATCAGTTGATACTTGCCGTTAAGTATGACTGCACTGGGCAGACGAGGTAAAATCATGCGTCTTGGAGCGGCTGAAAATCAATTTTATAACAGAGACCATTCATAAGCTTCATGCGATAGCAGAATATGGTAGAAAAAAAGTTATTATGAAAATCGATGCCCATATTACCATTGCAATAAGCGAAGAGTGCGACTAAGATGATAAACTTCATTGTGAGCAAAATTAAAAATCAAATATTTAACCTGTTAAAAAGGCTACCAGCGACCTATATGTTAGTGGTATAATTGACTGTACAAGATTTTCTTATTTATATATCAGGTATTTTCCGAGTCTGTATTTATAGTTCATTGAAGTCCGGGTAGTTAAGATCTTATCAGTTTAAACATTTCAAACTACGCAAGCATGCGATATCTTGTGACTGGTGGTTTGATTTACTGTCGTCACAGAACAACATACAAGGATGCGTGTTTGCATTGAGATCCGGGATCAGTTTTCTGTCATTTTTGTACAGTAATAAAACATAACTCCTCGTAGAAATCAGTTTTTAAAAATTATACCGTGCAGTGATGACGGGAGAAAGTTTCCCGGCATGATTATAACAAAATGTGCGCTTTTATTATTTTGCATAAACTGGTACGCTATTCTGGTTCTGGGTTCTGTGAAAGGAAGTACCGTACCCGCTATATCGTCTTACCGTTTTCTATTTGGAAGGGGTAAGAGTAGGCCATTTCAAGCCAAAGGGATTGTCTATTTCAATCTGACTGTGAGTGGCTGTAATAAGCGTAGAGTCCAATAACCATGTTAGGTAACCTGTTCTTGTATGTATGTATACGAGGCACAGCACTTCTCTCACACGTTCCATATACGTAAATGAAAAGCGAATTAAATTTTGCGTTTATACTCGCCCCAAATAAATTCGAACATGACCAAATTGTATCGATCGATAAGCATCATAATAACACAACAACTAGTCCATATTTCTTAAACTCTATACCGTATACGTAATATGCGATAATATAGTAGGTTATGAGACTACTGTATGAGTAGGCTAGCATCAGATCCTTCGTAAGTTGCTCGAAGCAACAAAAAATGGAACGTTTTCAAGCGTGATTTAAAAGTTACGTCGAACTTTATTTGTTTTCTCGGTCTGCTGCGATGCCTGTGAACCTAAGTTCTGAGTACGAAAAACGAAATCACGTTACCGAAAATAAAATGCGCGCCTCGCTTTAAATGCTACATTAGCCTACCTGGATTAACAAGCAGACCTTAGGAATTTATTAAACAGCTTGTACGAGCTTGTAAAATACCCCGCGGTTGCCCGTCTGTCGCTAATCCTCGCCGGTACCGTAGCGTTTGGACTAACCCGACCGTAGAGAAAAGGAAGGTCGTGGACTACATCGTATAGTACTGTCGTACGATTGACCTCGCGAAACGACATATCATGAAGTTAGGTGTGCTAAACCCCGTTTAGGCGTCTACCCAAGCAAGGAACTTTTTTGGTTTTTGAAAAATATAATTAAATCATTAAATGCTTTTACGTAAAATTAAGAAGTAAAGCAACAATCGATGAAGCACGTTTTTACGTTCTGTTGTTTGGTAGTTACTCTAACGTATATTATAGTGCTGCATTGCAAGAATAACAACATTTCTTTGTGATCAAATAGAAGAATAAAGTTCGTAAAACAGAAACCCAAGTCCAGATGATGCTTTCGGATGACGACATGGCATGCCATAATTGCCGTATGGGTAGTTTAATAACCATCACAATCTCCTCTGCCTAATTGACAAGCTGCCTTTGAAGTGTTAGGGCTCTTACAAAGAGAATTTTTTACGTCCGAGCAGTTTACTGTTTGACCACCGCATGTCCACGCGCCCTTGTAGAGACATTTGCAGGCTCTTCCAGCAGGCGCCGGGTTCACTATAGTGCAACCACCGCTAAGTTTGAATGCACTTCTGCGGTAGTTGCAATCACATGCCGATGTCGCATGAAGTGCAATCAATACAAAAAACACTACAATGGGCATTATCTAATACAATACGTAATAGGCATTCAAGACGTGTCTCATCATAAGAAGATAATCAGAATAAGTGACTTACCAACTTGCTGTTCATCTTTTGAGCTACTAGGTATTGAATAGACGCGATAATGATGATCATACGCTTCAAGATTGATTGAAGAACTACATGGAAATTGCAGGATTTTTATACTTTTTGTGACACATGCTGGTCGCTAAGACCCTGGAGACCCGAACTTTAAAATGATTAAAAATGTGTTCTTCGCGGTAGAACGCACACAGACTTTGAAATTGGACAGTCTAGACTTTCAGTTATTGTAAATGAAAAAAGTTTTGAAAACACCAGCTGTATCGAGATCATTTCTCCCGATATATAACTGACACATTAAAACGCGCAAACAATTTAAACTTCTGTGACAATAAAGGGGACCTAGGTCCTCATGGTTTATTGACATAGGTCCCAAACGTTTTTGCAGCTTAGGTAAGCTGAGGACAGTTATGAATTCAAAACGGTGAAGCGTCACCAGATTGTAGCGAGATTCTTGTAAAGCGGGCCAGGTAAAACAGTCCTCCTTAAGCATGCTGGCAGTAAAAGTTAACCATAAATGGTGATGCCAACACAGGCCGATATACCGAATGAATGCGAGGAACTAATAGCTTCCGCCTTTACGGATAAAACATGCATTTTGTGATGACTGGGAGGAAGTTCCTTTTCCGATTCAGAATTTCTGAGTGATGGGTTCATAAATAGCTTAAAAGAAGATAAATAACGTATAAAAGGGCGATTATATAAAGGAAAAAGGATGATTGAAATAAGTAATTTGTGGCTGTTTATTTCCATCTTATGCATCTTTACTCCATGCATTTTTTTTTCAAGCGATAAATTACTCGAGTTAAGCCACACAAGAAGAACCATCGGCGTTTATTCAAAAGTCGTCCAATCCGAGCATTGTCCCGTCGATCCGCACTGTAGGGAATTGTTGTTTCACGGGCTGATGGCCGTCGCCTCGGCCGGAGGCAACTACCGTAATTTGAGCTACCGCTAGGACCAATCCACCCAAGATCGAGGAAACGTGACCGGAAAGGATCGGAGGGAGACGGCGGCGAACTACACTTACTACAGCCAAGCGAGCATCAGCCGAGTTCAGCACCCCTTTGAGAAACAAAGAAACAAAGCGGCTGAAATCGACACCGAAGGAACCATCTTCGTAATAAGAAACTTGCACCATCAATAACAGCTGGTGAACTTTTAAATCCGACTACCGCTATCCGATTTCGCCACCTGAACACTAAGCACTAATTCGTTTAATTGATTTGCCGTTTTCTTTTAAATATTATTTGGTTGAAATTAATAGAAAACTAGTTCATAGAATATTTTTTAGACTATTCATTTTTAGTGCTATAGTGCAGTTTGAATTTTGCAATTGTGTTACGCTGTGTGTTTTTAATCGATTGTTTAAAGGACAAAACTAGAATTCTATAATGTCACCAGACGGCGCGTTCTAATATTTTATGCGCTGCGAAGCACCTAATTTGTAAAACCATCTAAAAGCCATAGCAGGGTTGGCTAGTGAAGTATTGTGGAGTGTAAATAATATAGGTATCGCGAGAAAGGATCTCGATGCAGGTGTTTTATAGATAACATTGATGTAGGTGTACATTATATATAAAATAAAATGCAAAACTTGTCAAACAATTCTGAAAATTGGGACGTCCAAATTAATACATTCTGTGCATAGAATTCACGGATATACGTAGGACTCCTTCTAATAATATACGCCCGGCAACCAATTACCGCAAGAATACTTCCGGGGAAAGTACAGAAGTTTAACTTCCGTTTTCATGCTTCAATTACCTCAAACTATTGTGCCGTGTTTTTTACAGTTCAGGGTTCCAAAGTTTAGTGACTATTTGCCACATAAGTTTAAATTGTCTGTGCTTTTGTGTGTGTCAGTTGTAATATTGGGCGATACGATCTCGATGCAGGTGCAGGTGCTGCCATAGAAAAACTTCTATTCATCTACGATAATTGAAAGTTTGGCGCCCAATATATAACAGAGTCTGTGCATTCTTCCATGACGAACACATTTTTACACATTACGAAGTTCGGGTCTCCAAGGTTGAGTGCCCATGTGTCACGTAAGATTAAATCGCTTGTGCGTTTCGTTGCTCATTCTCTTCTTTCCATTCTCCGTTCGGACCTCCGCTGCCGCTCAGTGATAAGATAACGGCAACACTACGAATTTTTAGTTCTTTTCCGGAAACCAAACACTTAAGTTGCAAAAATCAATAGCTCGTTTACAAGAAGTCGGCTGAATTCCTGCTTCAAAGAATTAATAATCTAGATTCTGTTTCTCAACAACAATAACTATGTCACACCTTTTAACTTTTGGTTTTGTACTGCTTGCCAATTATTTAGTTCCTTATGTTTTATCAGTCGATATTGAAGAATTTCTTGCTAAGCGCGAGCTTTTATTGGAAGAGGAGTCAAAGCGCATTTTGGGTGGCGGTCTAACGTTGAATAGGGATGAACAGTTAGTTAATACTATGTTGATGGATGCCAAAGCTCTGGAGTATGACAAGTCAGTTGCTGATTTGAAATTCCCAGCCAGTACTCATTTTTTCCTTTCCAAACCGACAATGTTGCAATCTGAAGTCTTTAAATTCATCCGCCAAATGCCAAAAGGTAAGACATTTTAATCTATCCCCATCAATTGGTTACATTTACATCTAATTATACCATTTTTCATATACAAGGTGGTGTACTGCATATTCACGACATTGCTATAACTCCGGTAAAGTAGCTTCTAGTTTTTGCATTTTTTTTGCTGATCATTATTATGTGAATTTTACCCATTAATACCCATCTTATGCAATTCTTTAATAATAGGTGGATTTCCTCGTTGACGATGCCAGCTACCGCAAAAATCTTTACATGTGCTCTCCAGCGAAAGATCCAATTTTCTTTCAGTATGCTTCTTCCACTCCAGCTAATATGCCTAACTGTCAATGGACATTGGTGGCGGACAGAAGGGCAAAAGAAGGGGCAACTAAATTTGATGCTTGGCTTCGAAGCAAACTCACACTTTACACCCCTAATCCACAAGGTTCATATACGATTTATTCATATGTACTTCTTTTAATAGACCAAAACGCATTGATGTCAACAGCTGTGGTTATTTTTTATTAGAGACTTACCCAAATATTAATAACGTCTGGACCGCTTTTGAAAACACGCTGATCGCTGGCAGTGGCATAATCACTTACGCCCCAGTGTTTAGAGACTACTTTTATAAGGGACTTCAATCGTTTTATGACGACAATGTGCAATACATCGAAATCCGCACAATTTTACCACAAGTGAAACATTTTAGATGTTGTTGAATTACTGACATTTTGTGTTCATGGAAGGAATGGATTTGTTTCACTACCACAAGGTGTACGACATAGATGGGACAACGATGGATGAAGTGCAAGTAACTCAGCTCTACAAGGATACGTTTGATCGGTTTAAGACTGATTATCCCGATTTTAGCGGAGCAAAAATCATTTTCGCCCCACTACGTCGCATTGATAATGCCACCATGACGAGATATTTGAAATTGGCTTCCAAACTCAAGGTCCTTATATTTTATTTGGGATGATTAGATTCTGAAATGATTTTTCCAATTTCCATTGCGAAGACTCTTTTTTGTTATTTAGTTTGGAAAGAATTGTTATCAACGCAGTTAAAACTGTAACACACAGTTCACACCAACATTCTTTTCATCCAGTCCCATTCCCATATTAGGTACAGAACCACTCAGACGAAATGACGCGGTCAAGCAAACATTTTTTATTTAACTCTCTAACACTGTCGGAGGATGATTTGAACATACACCGGTCATGTAACAATTAGGTTCTGAAAAGATTCGATCTAGAAACTCGATCGTTACAACATTTTGAAGATTTTTTTATCTAAGGTGTAGACCCTCCATTAAAACTCAAAGATTTTTTGAGTCCACTACTCGCTGGTTTGGACGACCCCAGCCTTCAATATTTCTTCCATGCTGGAGAGACTAACTGGCATAATACCCACGTAGACGAAAACCTTATTGATGCCATTCTCCTAAATTCCACCCGTATTGGTCACGGTTTCGCTATCGCTAAACATCCGAGCGTCATGGAGTTGGCAAGAGCCAAAGGTATTCCAATTGAAATCTGTCCTATATCCAATCAGGTATTTTTGCTACTGAAACTGTTGTTCTGCAACAAATGAACTGTTATTAAGTAATCGTCTATTTTTCAGGTGCTTGCCTTGGTAGATGACTTGCGTAATCATCCAGCTACAACGCTCTTTACTAACGATTATCCCTTAGTTATCAGCTCAGACGATCCGGTACGAAATATTTATCGCAGCCCGTTAATAAATTGCGATTTTTAAAAACTATATATCTGATTACGCTTACAGGCCTCTTGGGATGCAGTTGCTCTCAGCTCGGACTTTTACATGGCTTTTATGGGTCTGGCGGGAAAGAAAGCTGATCTTCGTACTTTGAAACAACTTGCCATCAATTCTATTTTGTAAGATATATTATTTTCAGACTGGCTTATGAAAGTTATGGTGGTCGAATACGTTTTTTAAATATGAAATGATATTAATGCGCGCGCAGGTTCAGCGCCATGTCCCCGGACGAAAAACATTCAGCGATAGCAGAATGGGAGAGGCGTTGGAATATTTTCATTGCAAACCAGCGCGATGAGTTCAAGACCAAACGCACAACCAGTCGAAAGAATTAAAAGTACAGACGACAATTCCCTGAGACCCACATTTGAATAACAATGGAAAATAGTGTTGAAGTTAATTTTTTTTAAAGTGCAAATAATTTTCTCCTTACCCGACCATCAGTGCATTGGCCACTTTTTGTTACACCAATATAAAACCCTTCATTTTGGTGTTCAAGTTTCAATTTCTGTGACTACAATGGCATTGTGTCTTTTTCTGAATCTTTTTAATGACACATGAGGAAAAGGCATGAAATTCGTACTGAACTGAGCCAATTTAGTAAAGGCTTCTCACTGCCAGCGCCAAGGAGGGGCAAAGCTAGCCCGTGGAATCGTGTTACCGTGGAAAATGGCCCTAAATGGGGAATTTCCAGGAATCTCTATCTGCCGTTTTCCCGCTTTGATAAACGTTCATAATCTATAATCATGGTGATAAATTACTAAAACGTCAGTAACATTTTGGAGGCATTTTAAATTCCAACCAAACCATGGATCAACTTTACGTTGCCATTACACACATGAACAAAGAGCATATAGTATTGTGAACAATTTGGACGCCGGCCAGCTTTTGTGTGAAATTACTTATCGGGTTTCGTGGCGGCCATCTCCGTTAACAATTCATAGATGCTCCACATCCACAAAGGTTTTTCTTCCTTGGCCTTCTTCCAGCGGTCGGTTGCCATCACGTGGGCAGGACAACGGCGGATAAAATCAACGGCCGTCTTCTTTAAATGACTTGCTGGATGAAAATCGTCGAGTGCGAGAATTTTAATACAATTTTCAGCTGACATTCGCTTAATCAGATGGTCTTCGCACTCTTGTTTCAATTTTTCAAGTAAATATTTATCCGAGGCGGCCAAAAGTTCAGCAGCAATCTCGTCCAACCGTTTTCTAGGCACTTGAGCGGTATAAATGTAGCGGAGCACTTCTTGGAAGACTTCCGGTTCAATATCCGTTATTTCAACTACAGCCGACAGCTTCTCTTTTGTCGGATGCTCAAACATAGCAGCAAAGACCGGGCTTCTGGTTGCTAGGATACTTTTGTGTGCTTGAAACTGTCGACCACCACGGAGTAGTAGAGTAACGTCCGTAAGTTTCATATTTGCAAAAAGATCTTCAAAATCTTTTGTCAATTGATCCTTGGAAGCGGCGGACAGCTGGTCACGGACAAATGTAGACCGGCCTGAAAAATCTTGAGCGTTCGTTGATGCTTCTATTTCGCAGTAAATAGTGAGGTTGCCATTCACGAGATATTTGTGAGGAAATTTCATTATTGCCTCCCAGGTCACTGCTTCGTTGACAATTGCAGGCATTTGGGCACCTTCACGTACAATGAATTCTCTGTAGAATATTTTCTCGCGGCTTATGTTAAGTATGGCCGTTTTCACTCGGAAACATTTCTGACATTGCCCATATGAAACTACACGAGAATCGCCAACAGATCTATCGGTCTCACTTACAACACCATGACTGGCTTTAATGCCAGAGTTATCGATGAACAAATCCCAAGTAAAATCTGGCTTATCATCGCATTCTGGTGAAAATAGAGTCGACTGAAAGTTTCCCTTGTTATCTCTTTTTTGCAACTCGAAATGGTGAATTACCCATTCAAAATCAACTTTGACGACGTCGCACACTGAATGGCACCACCTGGAAGCCATAGGCGGAAATGCCCCAGCTGGTAATAAATCAACCGAACAAACCATATTACTGGAATCACTTTTAACGTTCATTCTCCTCACTAGCTGTCTCACTTTTGCACGCGGTTTTTCGACTCTGACGGTTCTTCTTAAAAAGCGATTATTGGGTCTCTATTAACTGTTGCCGGTGAAAACAGTGTAACACTAACAAGTACTCAAAATAAGCTTGGAACTGGGAAGTTAGAACCGTTAGAACTGTATAGGAATTTTTTCGTTTGCATAGCTGAAAGCCACAGGGTATCAGTATCGGGCGAAAACAGGAATGGGGGGAGTAAGGAAGAAAGTAGAAACGGAGGTAGCTCCCCGCGTGGTTGTACTCAAGAACTACGTAATCCAATCTTGCCTTTTTGAAAATTTGAAAGAAATTCGTAGCTGATTGCTGTTTTTGTATACCTTGAAATACTACATAAATTCATGATAAAAAGCTTCTCGATTTGTTATATAGGGAACCAGTATCCAAAACGTTCCGAGGCAATGACAACAAACGCCACCAGTGGTCTTTATTAGGTCAAGCGCTGGATACAAACTGTTGATTTAAAATACTTTTGATTTTGTTGCCACCGCGTGTTCAATGTTGTCAAATTCTTCTGTCATTGTTGAAATCGACAGGAAATTATTTTGGCTTTATTTAAATATTATAATTTAACCATTGCGTGTTTCTAAAACATAGTTAAACCTTACGAACAGCGATCGCTGTTTCGCTGTTCTGCATGCATCATTTCCAAACAAAGAAGAAGCCAAGAAAGAGGTAAGAAAAAGCCGTAGGAAGAAAAATAATACAAGGAATACAAGATGAATGAATATTCAAAAAGGAAGGAAGATGAAATAATTATGGCGACACTGAGACAATCGCAAATAACAGTTAATATACTAAATATAAGGTACCATTTCGGGCATCATTGGGCTAGAAGCCAGCAGAAAAATGAGTTCGCTTCAAGTATTAAATTATGCTAGGAATGTTATGCGGTACTATTATGGATTTAAAACAACTGGCAGAATCGGACAGAATGGAAATTTAATCAAACGCCCAATATATACATATGGACAGAGAAATTGATCCAATATAATCACGGAACAGTCTCTGTCTATTCAATGATGAAAGGTAATCGACCTCTTTTGGTTTGTCTCGTCAAAGTAGAAACTTGAAAGTGTTCCAAAGAAACTGAGAGAAAACAATCGCGAGATGGAGAGCATAATTCCGCGAAAACAATGCCACAAGGGCTCAGTCGCTCAGGGGCTCAAGCAAATAAGGAAGTTAGTTTGATTCAGTTGGGCTGAAGTTGAGTGTAAACGTAAGCCTGTCAGGCCTATAATTAGAGGTAAATGTTAATGGTGTTACGCCTAACGTATGTTTTATGCATTTGACAATCGAATAAAACTATAAAAGGGTCGTGTCTGGCCTGGGCTAATGCACTGTGTTTGACGCCCGGCTGAATGTAATGCAAGGTGCGCCGTTAATTTCCTGTAAAAAAAATTCGTACGGTGGCCGTCAGCCACTCCCGCTTTATAAGCACTACTGAAATTATCTAATAATCTGTGTAATTGTAAACCATGACTTTAGGCATACTTGTCTCTTTTGTCGTGAGTGGAATGTTCTGTACGAGATTTTCCTCTCTGTATCCTTGTGCGCTAGAGTAACAGGTAATGAACTGGGTCACCCTTCTCCGGGCGTTATTCTCCTGCTCCCATAAGGCATAAGACAATCGCGGAGAAATTGCCGCACAAATCTGATTATACCGTTCATCCTTTCTCCCAGTTTCTTTTTTTTCCTTTTCCATCTACACTTATATAAAGCTTTCCCTTTTTACAAAACTTGTTTAAAAGAGGTTCTTCCTATCAAGTACTGACCGACTCTTCCTTTCTGATATATGGATCACCTCCCGGACAAGAAACAGGTAAATTTTCAATACTTTTTGCTTACATTCTCCATCCAGAGAAGAAGCATAAAAAGCCAGTGTCTATCTATTTCTTGTCAGTGTTCAGCCAGGAAGAGCAACAAGAAGACATTCTTTGAAAAGGTAACAATAACGATTATTTTTTAAAGGCAAATTTAATCAAAAGATTTCCTATCAATTCATTTTTTAAAACTCAAAACAAAAAATACTTAATTAGAGACTTAATAAGCTAATAGCCTAATACCAATTACCAAATTAAATTGCCCTGATTTAAATCATTCTTTCTTTTCAAAATTCAGGTTAGTGGCAGTCACTGAATCCAAAATCTAACAGATAATCAGAAAATTTAGTCATGCGGGCTTTGGTGAGTTACAAAAAACGAAATAGACTAAGTTGAAATCGAGTTAACTTATAAATCTATCAATCAGGTTTTGATACCTGTCTTGGTGGCAACCGTTTGTCTGGCTGCCCCACAATACGGCCAACCTGCGGCTGAAGGAGAAACTGTTTCCATCACCAAGGAAGAGTGGGTTTCTTTGAACCCACTCGGTGACACGAAAACCTATCCTGCCAACGAGCGCCCTCAGATTGAGGCCATCCAAAAGCAATGGGAGCGTTTCTACGAATATCTCCCGTGGCTGAAGGGCCCCCCTGGTACTCCTGGTACTCCTGGAGCTCAAGGACCTCCTGGTATCCCTGGCACTAGCTATAAGAGCGATGATTACGCTGCAAAGGAGTACGTCGCAGGCCCACCTGGACCTCCCGGTGCTCCGGGTCCTGCTGGACCTAAAGGAGATACTGGCTCTCCCGGTACCCCGGGCTATAACGGCGGTCCCGGTCCCGTTGGACCAGCTGGAAAACCTGGTTACAATGGCGCACCTGGAGAACGCGGTCTACCAGGATTGAACGGAGCCCCCGGAGCCCCTGGCAAACCCGGATACAACGGAGAGAAGGGAGCGCCTGGTTACAATGGTGCCCCTGGCCTTGCTGGAGCACCTGGATTACCAGGCAAAGACGGCTATCCTGGCGGCCCTGGACCCGTTGGACCTAAGGGAGAAGCTGGGCCACCAGGCTACACTATCCCATCCAAGATCCCTGGACCTCCTGGCCCACCAGGTTACAACGGCAAAGACGGTACTCCTGGATACCCTGGAGGTCCAGGCCCCGTTGGACCAGTTGGACCTGTTGGACCTCAAGGACTCCCTGGCAAACCAGGAGCTACTGGCTATCCTGGATACCCCGGTGCTAAAGGCGAACCTGGTAAGCCCGGCTACAATGGCGCTCCTGGCAAAGATGGTCTTCCCGGCGCACCAAGCATAGTTCCTGGACCCGTCGGACCCGTTGGACCGGCTGGCCCACCAGGCTACAATGGCGCACCAGGCAAAGATGGTTATCCAGGCGGCCCAGGTGCCCCCGGTAAAAACGGACTTCAAGGCGCACCAGGCTACACAGGTAATGCATTAAAATTTAAAATTGATTCCTTGTTAATGCCACAATTATGTAATAAATTTCTTTTTCTGTTAATGTAATACAGGCGCACCCGGCCTAGCTGGCAAGCCAGGGAAGGATGGTTATCCTGGCGCAACCGGAGCACCTGGCTACCCCGGTGGCCCTGGACCAGTTGGACCTCAAGGTAAGCCCGGCGCACCCGGCTACAACGGCGGACCGGGCCCGATTGGACCTATTGGGCCCATTGGTCCAGTCGGACCTCAAGGCAGACCTGGTGCACCCGGTTACAACGGTGGACCAGGCCCTATTGGCCCCGTTGGCCCCATCGGCCCAGTTGGACCTGCTGGTAAACCTGGATACAACGGTGCTCCTGGACCCGTTGGACCCTCAGGACCAATTGGTGCACCTGGCCCAGTAACTACCTATGAAGTTCCTGCTCCTTATGTCGCTCCCCAACCAACCTACGTCCCAGCTCCGGTCTATCCACCGGCTCCAGTGTACACGCCGGTAGTGTCGCAACCAGTATATGATGTCCCAGCTCCTAGCTACGGTTGAATCGTTCATTTTGTAAAAAACTCTATGAGAAATCATTCTGTAAAAAATAAATCTCGAAATAAACAAGTCTTTGTCTTGAAACGGCCTTCTATCAGGTTTTGGGAATTTGGTTTGCTTACGTGTTAACAAATGGGGATTTTTGTTTTGCCTACGTGTTGGCAAATTGTAGTATTGTTGACCTAGCTAATGACTGGGATGTCCGTGATAATGATAGACTAAGTTAAGACCCGATCGGGCGCCCATGTTGGGAGTTTAATCTCTGTATTAAAACTCACTGTCCTCATCCGTCTTACCACCAGCGTTGCCGTTTGGTGGTGAAAGACGCTACATCCCCTCTACTGAAGTTCTTCTACGGCCCAAATGTTTTAGTCGTCTTCTTAATTCTTCGATCCTCCCAAGCGATCGTAGTTTAGACGGGCCGGTTCGGTTCTGTTTCGTTTTTGGCGCTGTTGTAGAATTCCCGGCCTGGCTGCTCCAACAGTTGGATCTTCTTCTTCCCCCTCATCAGTTGAAAAGAAATCGTCCTGTTCTTGCTCTTCTTCACTTCCATTCACAGCCTCATCCGGGTTGATCTCCTCTCGTTCCATCCTCCCGTCGGCTTGTCTGTCCGGTTCAGCAGCTGGAATTGCCGGAACCTGAGCTTGAATTACATCCAAATTTCCCATCGGGTCGACACGGTCCGCAGGTCCCATCTGTGTTGCTGGCCAAGGATCTAGGAAGGGGTCTCCACCAATGAAAGGACGGAAGAAAGACACATTCGGAGTCACTGTTGCGTTGTTGCGCTCGGCAGTAACCATGGAGCCCTTTTTCTTCATGACTTGATATGGATTCGGATCGTAATATGGCAGCATCTTGTTCGGCAGCGGCGTTGGTTGGTGAAGTAGAACTTGGTCACCTACAGCCACCGTTGATGTCTTCGTATGTCTCGTACTGTCTGCATATCTACCGATCTCAATCTTTCGTTTGTCGTCGTGGGTGCGCGCAGCGTCGTGATGTTCACCTTCAGGTCGAGCTGTAGGCAGTTCCGGAAGCTTTGTTCTGATGTCCCTGTTGAACAAAAGTTTAGCCGGCGCTACACCCGTGGTGCTGTGCGGAGATGCTCGATAGTTGAGTAAAAATTGATGAATCCCAGTTTTCCAGTTAGAGCCAGATGCCGTCGAGGTTTGAACTCTCTTTTTAAGTGTTCGCATGAAGCGTTCAACCTGGCCATTAGCATTCGGCCAAAGCGGCATGACTCGACGGTGTGTGACACCTCTGTCTCTGACAAAGTCTCCAAACTCCTTCCCGTTAAATGGAGGTCCGTTGTCCGACCGTATGATTTCTGGTAGTCCATGTCGAGCGAAGATTATATCCAAAGCAGGACAAACAAATCGGGCCGCTGTTGATTTGACTTCGGCTAGTTCTGGATAGCGAGAATAGTCGTCCGTTACCACCATGGCTTCTTCTCCTGTCGGTAGTCCGTAGAAATCAATGCTAATACTGGACCACGGTGCTGTCGGCAATCTGGTCATTAAAACCGGCTCTCTTGTATTCACTTTCGTGACGGCCTGGCATGGGATGCAGCGCTTGATCATTTCCTCTACCCGGAGGTCAATTCCCGGGAACCAAACTTTGCTCCGGAGAAATTGTTTTGTTTTGGTGATACCCAGGTGACCTTCGTGGGCCAGAGAGATGGCACGACCATGAAGCGATCCAGGTAGACAGATTTTGTGTTTCTTGAGAAGGATGGTGTCTGATTCACAAATCGACAGCTGGTCTTTGCAGTACCAGTACGGCGAATTTTTTAACATTTTCCAGTTTCCTGTTCGAACGGCCGCGATGACTTGTTGTAGTAACTCGTCCTTTTGAGTCAGAGTCTCGACTTCTTGCCATGTTAATGCAGTGGGGATAGCCATCCTGGCAATGAAGTTTACGTGCTGTTCCGCAGTCCAAGCTGCCACGCTGGTAGTATCTTGTTTTCCTGGATGGCGCGAGAGGTAATCTGCCGGGTTGATGGCTCCAGGAATGTACTTGATGACTGCGTCATATACTGTCAGCTTCATGGCTAATCGTTCCAAACGGGCATTGCGATGCCCTGTCGCCTCATTAAAGATTTGCACCAACGGCTTATGATCGGAAAACACTGAAACTGGCTGTCCATATATGTATGTATGGAAATGCTGACAGCCCCATACCACTGCTAATGCCTCGCGTTCCAGTTGAGAATATCGTTGCTCAGTCGATGACAGTGCTTTGCTTGCAAACGCTATTATGTTGACTCCATCCGCCGTCCGTTGCGTGAGAATCGCGGCGAGGCCGACAGGGCTGGCGTCCACGACAATTTCTGTGGGAATGCTGAGATTGAAGTAAGCCAGAACTGGTGGCCTGGTCAAGGCTGCTTTAATTGCATCCACTGCTTGTTGACACTCGGGCGTCCACACGAATTCAGTTGCTTTTTTGGTCAAATGTCGTAGCGGTTCCGAAATGTGAGAATAACGCGGGATGAATCTGTTGACATAATTGGCCATGCCGAGAAAACTGCGTACCGCCTCTTCCGTTTCAGGGTTTTTTAGATTGACGATGGCTTCGGTTTTTTGTGGATCAGCATGCATACCGTCCTTGGAAAAAATGAACCCATAGTAACGAAGAGATTGTTTTTTAAATCTGCATTTGTCAAAGTTCAACGTTATGTTCTTTTCTTTGAGTCTGGACAAAACCGCCTCCAGTCTAGCGTCATGTTCAGCCTCCGTTTTTCCCCAGACCAGAATGTCATCACTGGCATTAATCACACCTTCTAGGCCCACTAGAGCTTGGCGAATTTGATCTTGAAACACTTCGCTGGCTGCATTAACACCAAAGAACAAGCGTTTGTAACGACGCAGGCCAAGGTGTGTGGAGAAAGTTGTTATAAATCGACTGCTTTTGTGCAGCTTTAGCTGGTGATATCCATGGTTTAGGTCCAGGGCCGAGAACATGACTGCACCATTCAGATCTGCTAATATGTCGTCAAGAGTCGGCGTAATATGTCGTTCTCGTTGTATAGCTTTGTTGGCCTCTTTCATGTCCACGCAGATTCGGATTTTTGATGGGTTACGCGGCTTTGTTGTAACTACGATGGGCGACACCCATGGAGTTGGGCCGTCAACTCGTTCAATGATGTCCAGATTCTCTAAAACTTCCAGCTCTTTTTCCACTGCTGCACGTAAATGAAGAGGAACACGCCTGTGTTGATTTGCTACCGGTTTCACTTCAGGGTTAATGTGGAGCCGAATTTTCACATCTTTGACACACCCAATTCCGTCGAATAAACTTGGATGCTTTTCTCGGTATTGTTGCGCCACACTGTCTTCTCCATTGGTATCTTCGTGTGTAACACTGTTGGCCACATGGACGAGCCCAAGGTCTGCCGACATTTTGCTACTAAGAATGTTGCCGCCGTTTCCTTTCGTTACGAGTGCTGTACCCGAAATACTGCGATCATTTTTTGTGATTGTAATGATCATTTCTCCCTCAAGTTCGAGCGGGGTTGATGAACCATAAGTATATACTTTGGCCGATGTTGGACACAATAACGGTTTTCCGAGTCGATGAAATGTCGGACGATCGATCAACGTTACCGATGCTCCGGTGTCTGCCAAAATATTGACCTTTACTCCATTGATTTCAACAACAAAAGACATGTCATCCTGTTCATCAGATGTGAGCTTGTACACCTGACCTGCCCCGTCATCGTCTGATGAACTCTCCACTTCCTGACGATTCGGTTGAAGAAACAGACCCCTCGCCTGATGTTGTGTTGGCGGCACCGTCGGAGTTGATGATGTGACCGGTTGGCCCGAGTTCGTCCTTGAGTGTCGGGGTATAGCTCCGTTGTCCTGTTGATTCTGCAATGCCCATGGTAGAGAGCGGCACATTGATTCAAAATGATGCAGTTTTCGGCACCGTTGACATTGATGATTGCGGGCCGGGCAATCAAATAGCCTAATGTGGTAGTCGCCACCACAGAAGCTACAAAACCGTTTGTTGACGTTTTGCTGATGGCTCAGTTGTTGTGGTTGAGAATTGTTCATGCCGGCACCTTGCTGGTTGTTCTGCTGATGTGAAGAAGACTGCTGCCCATGTGGTTGCTGTGGGTTATATTGCGCCTGTTGCATTTGTCGTGCTGGATATTGTTGTTGATGCTGCTGCGTGTTTGGCCGATTCCTGTCAGATAAAGCCATGGCGTGTTGAGACTGACGTTGCTCAATCAAACCTGCTTGGAGAGACGCGATTTCAAGGGCCCGTCCTTTCGTTCTTACTTGATCCAATGTCAACGTGGGCTCTTCTAGAACCTTTCTCCGCAGCTCCGATGAATAACACCCTTGAACGATTTGAGCTTTGACCTCCTGGTCCTTGTTCGTGAAGCCACAGTTGGCTGCGAGTTGTTGAAGCCTCGTGTGAAACGTGTCGAACGGCTCATCCTGGTATTGGGCTGCCTGGCGAAACACCAAGATCTCAAAATCGACGTTTTGACGAGGGTTGAAGTATTCTTGTAAGGCTCGTACACTTGCTTCATATGCGGTCTCCATCACTGCAGCTACATTGGCCGCTGCATCAGCTGGCGTTATTTGTCGAGGGACGGTGTCCAATGTTTCAAAAATATCGAACACATCACCACCACTGTAGTGGAGCAGCATAGCCTTTTTACGAGCATCATCTGTCACGTTCATGGCAGCTAGAAAGTTTTGAAACAGTTTAAGCCAACGTTTCCATCGAAAGCCTACGGATGATGGGTCACTACCCACGTCGAAAGGTTCAAACGAAGGCATGGCCGCCATGGTAACCTTGCTTGCACAACGCACTCAGAAGACAAAAATAAAACAGCTCACCATGCACAATTCGGCGAATCACAAACACAAAACACAATCCTCGTCGCCAAATGTAGTATTGTTGACCTAGCTAATGATTGGGATGTCCGTGATAATGATAGATTAAGTTAAGACCCGATCGGGCGCCCATGTTGGGAGTTTAATCTCTGTATTAAAACTCACTGTCCTCATCCGTCTTACCACCAGCGTTGCCGTTTGGTGGTGAAAGACGCTACAGCAAATGGCTTTCATTTATTTCGGTGTGTTTTATTTGATTTGCTTACGTGTTGGCAAATCTGAGTTGGTTTGCTGATGCGTTGGCAAACCGGCGACCATAATAGAGTTAGTAGCTAATCGAGGAACCTGATAGAACCAGATATCATTCGCTAACTTTGCTGAGACAAGCGACCCTTGAATATTTATGTTGTAATTAAAGAAAAAAAAATTGGAGAAAAGCGTCGAAGCGGAATAAAAACGGCAAAGACAACATTTTGAAATATGGATTTAAATTTATCGTGACGCGAGTGCTGTAGCTATAGGCTAACGAGACTCACCCCTCCCCGAGTACAATAGGGGGAGGCCGGGAGGGGTTAGAAAATGTCAATAAAAATGTGCAGTCGACTTTTGAAAGAGAATCGTTCTGCTGGTCGTTCTCTCGATTCTCTCATAATTCAAACAAGTGTTGCGCGTCAATAAAATAAACTGAAAACCCTTAATCTGAAATTCGAAAATTAAGGTACAGTCATAATAGGAAAACGCTGTGCAGTGTTCTGTTAAACCAACTCCAAAATTTTATTTACAGGAAAGAGGAACAATCATGGCTGATAGAATGCCTTTTCAAGAGCATTTCCAATCGATGGCCGCACTTGGCCGTTCTTTTACACTTGGGGATCTGTACGATTATCGCAATGATCAAATTCTTACAGGTATAAGTCCCATAGTAATTATCATACAATTGTGTTTATATTATGAACAAATTCCGCAAAACTTTTTTTGCTATTTGGCATTAATAAATTTGTCGAAGAAATCAGACATATAAAACTGATTTGCAAGTGTTTGTTGAGACACTACAGTTTGATTTTCCAACAAAGATTCACATTGCATGATAAACAGATGGGAAATAAATTGGTTTTTTTTATGTGTTCGTTAAGTTGTAATCAAAGAGTGTTTAGTCATTAGTCAATAGTAATTTTTTTGTTTTGTGAATTATTTATTTTCCAGATAGCCAGCTATGGGATACAGCTATGTTGACTTCAGCCACTCAAGTCCAAGAGAAGTTCGAGCTGAGGCTCTTGAGCGACCAACATTCAGACCTTGTCACCAACAACACATGGGAACAGTGGGGTCTCAACAAGCATTTGCAAGTCAGTGTCATGGCGGGTCTTTTTGAAAAATTTAATGGCGCCAGTAACTACTTCATCAACCACCGATCAGACCCAGACCCATCGTTGCAAGTTAGCAAAACTTTGTTATGCCGAATGAAGTCTAAGGAAGAACGTTTGGACCTTAAGGCACTGATGGCAAAGCAGAATGTCTCACCTCTTTCTGGTATAGAAATAAGCAAACAAGCCACTCATGTGGTTGTTGGAGTACTTTACGGAGCTGAAGCTTTTTGCGTCCTATCCAACGACATTGACTGCAACAAAGAGTCAAGAAAAGATGCTGAAGAAAACCTATCTCTTTTAGTGAACAAATGGAAAGGCTCTTTAAATGATAATCAGGATGTGATGGAATTCATGAAGATGTTTGACAATGAAGAAAATCGAGGGTTTCATCGATTGAAATGTCGACTTTACGCCGATCTGCAAATTGAAGCTGTTCGTGAATGCAGCGTCTTTGATGCTTACAAACAATGCCTCTTTCTCGTCGATCAAGTCAAAAATTCCATTCATGATCTTAACAACAACATGGCCGTCCCAATCGCTGTTTTGCTCTGTCCTTTGAATGCACTTCGGGATCCAAAGAAGAAAGTTGGCGAGCTTTCCACCGCCAATCTGTACTACGACGTTAATGATCATCAAGTGGCACGCATCTTTTGCGTCTGGCAAAAGTTGGAAAAAATTCGCATCAAAGCGGCTGAACTTTGCGCCACGATCAAAGTTGAATACCGTTCACGTCTTTGTCGGTACGTCGATGCCATTGCTAAATACCAACAGCTCCTGAAGAGAAGCCTGAAAGAAGACGTCATAGAAGCACGCAAGACCAACGAACATGAAGAATTGGAAACCATTGCCTTCACAGTCGAGAACCACATTCTCTTTAGACCACCTCGTCTTAAGCGATGGCTTTACTTTGAACAAGCCGAAATAGAAATGACGGAACAGATTTTGGCTGGAAACGACGCGATCTCTTTTGTGGCCAATGGAGAAGGACTGGATCCGAAATTAGTGTCGGGAAAGAAATATGCTCTGCTTTTGTTCGTTCCTGGTTTGAATGAAAGAAATTACGACATTCTCTGGACGATGGAAAATTATTTGGAAGAACAGGCAATGTATTTGGAAGCTCTTGACGTCGACTCTGATGACGATTACGATCAAGATGGCGACACCACCGAAGAGGAAGAAGAGAAAGATGGAATTGCTTACCACTCTGTTCAACTCAAGAAGAAGTTATTCCAATCCAAGATCCAGGAATTAACCGAGCACATCCAGAGGAACAAGAGTATCGAAAATCAAGTCAAATTCTTCATCACTCACGATAGAGACGGGGGATCCAAATGCTGTTATCTTCTATACGATTACAGCGAGAGTCAAGAACGTCCAAAGAAGACATACTGGTTTCAATTTCCCACACCTCCAAAGAATTTGCGGATACAGCCAGAACCCACCGAGAAAGCAAAAAAGGCCAAAACATCGTCCGTGTCCATCTGTGTTGTGTGGGACTACAAGCAGCAAGGGAGCTACCCCTGCCACTTTTGGGTCGAGTACCGCCGTTCCCAAGGCGGCAGCGAGTCTTGGACAAGGATAAAGACAAACACTGGCGAAACCCATGTGACCATCAGCGTGGATCCTGGAACTGTCACGGATATTCGAGTTGCGGCGGAATCTGTTATTGGTCAAAGTGAATTCAGCGAAGTTATCTGTTCGGATGCGGAGTTCGCCAACACATTGGAAGAAATTGAATCTCCCAAAGTCCACAAACAACCGCAACTTTCGGTTGAAGGGAAGAACAGCCAATCATCTGGTGCAGTAGCAGTTCGACGGCAACATTCAGAAGCTCTCTTACTTCCGATTCCAACTGGTCTGAAGGCAGGAATTGTTACACAAACTACCGCGGAGATTGAATGGATGCCAATAACAGGAAATCTACCAATCCGATTTTCTTACTGGGTCCGTTTCTGGCGGAATGAACAGTCACTGGCTCAAGAGCAACATGTTGAATCTGGCGGAGCAAGTTGCCGTTTGGAGAAACTTGAACCCGAGACGGAGTATTTCGTCAGTGTTTTTGTCGTCTCTCGTGACTCGGACAAGACAAGCTCGCCAAGTGAAATTCTCCGGTTGACAACGATGGCCAGAGGAGTTACTTTTGGTCATTTGATGGCGAGCCGATGCGAAAAGCTCGAAAATTTTGAAGGATTGGATTTGTATGCCGTACCCTTTTCCAAAATTGATCCGGCAGGCAACGATGACAAAACGATTCAGCGCTACGCCTTTGGTAGACCCAACATCAGCAATCGAAAGCCACATAAAACAATCCTGCTGATGGGTGCTACTTTTTCCGGCAAGACGTCGCTCATCAACGGACTCATCAACTGGATCTTTTCTGTGGACTGGAAGGATCCCTTTCGATTCAAGCTTGCCAAGGATCGAAATACCGGACAGTCACGGACTCATGAACAGCAGACGGATTGCATTACCATCTACGACATTCACCACTACGAAGGGTTTCGTCTCGATTGCTCGTTGACAGTCATCGACACTCCAGGATATCGTGACGACGTCAAGGACGAAAAGAATCAAGAGATTACCGAATCGATCCGCCATTTTTTCGAGAACAATGACGGCACTCAAGAGGTTAACCTGATTGGCTTTGTGATGAAAGCTTTGTTGCCCAGTCCATCTGCTACAGAAAAATATATCTCCGAATCCATTGTCTCCATTTTCGGGAGTCATCTCCAAGAGAACGTCAACTATTTATTTACGTTTGCTGACCAGTACGATCCGAAACCGTTGGAGAACATCATCTGGACTAATCTGCCACAACCGAAAAAGGACGAAACGGGCAAGATTCATTACTGCAAGTTTAACAGCTCGGCTTTCTTCTGTTGGAATAAAGTGCTTCCGAACGGTGACGAGGACAAGAGTTACGTGGGTCGCGAATGGGATCTCCACGCAAAGTTCAACTTAAAAAGCTTCTTGTGGAACATGAATATGAACAACTTCCTTTCTCTCGTTGACTCAATGCGGAACATGCAACCCGTGTCTCTTTCGTCTTCTAGACAGTTGCTGGATGAAGAAAAGCGACTAGAGTCAACGGTATGCGGGCTGGAGCAACTCATCAACGTTGGACTAATGAAAATGGAAGAATTGAGAACAGTTGAGCAGGCCATTAACAATCATCTAGCACAAATTGAAGCCAATGTCAACGTCGAGTTCCAGCTGAACATGATGGTGTTTCAAGCACTAGAGAATTTTTTCGGAGAGTGCGTAACTAATTGCACGAAATGTAACATCACCTGCCATGCGCGTTGCGGCTCGGACAGCGCAAAAGCCGACTGCGACGTAATGGATCACTCCAAGGCGATTACCATCCGCACGTGTCGCGTTTGTCCTGGGAATTGCATGTGGAACGTTCACGAAAACCAGCCGTTTAGATGGGAGTACGTCCAGCGAGTGCAAACGACTTCAACAGAGATCATCAAGCAGAAGTATGAGTTTATTTTAAACAGAAAATTGTCGGCGAAAGAATTGAGCCATGAAGTTGCCAAGGAAATTGAAGCGAACGAGAGATCCGTCTTTGGTCGGTTCTTGTCCGTTGTAAAGTACAAAATGAGGCTCGACAAAATTAAAAAACTGGCGTGGTCGTCTCTTACAACATTTCAG
Organism: Ceriodaphnia dubia; assembly: GCA_022539655.2. NCBI lineage: Eukaryota > Metazoa > Arthropoda > Branchiopoda > Diplostraca > Daphniidae > Ceriodaphnia > Ceriodaphnia dubia. The sequence continues at coordinate 727,015 of JAKUCG020000214.1, read as the reverse complement.
TACATAAACAAAAAAATCGCGAATGAAGAAGGAGACGGGAAGGAAGAGAGGATCAAGAGCCTCAAAAGGATTCGTGTGTTATGTGTTATAAATTCATTTAATTCTAGTTAATCAACATTCAGTCTTGCTATACTGTTACTGTCATCACCTATGTATTGAAGATCGTGTTATATGAAATTTAAAATTATAAATTTACTGTTTTTGGATTAGGCAGCATGATTTGGAAATGTTTTTGTCTTGTTTTTTTTTTCTTTCAGTTTAGGTTTATGCAAATTATTTAAATTGGGTCCGGAGCAGTGATGACTTTTTTCTTTGCTGTATGTAGAGCTAGTAACATAACATTAATCAGTGGAAAGTCATAACAATAGCTTACATATTTTGCGCATTTGATTTTGAGTGTAACAACATGCTCCTCGCGAATACGCTGGCCTGGCAAGCACGTACCATAAAGGGAGCGGCAACAAAAAATATTGAAAATAGTTTCAGTTGCAATTGGTTGCTAGAAAATAGAAGCCACCAAGCACGGAAAAGGCGTGTTAAATGCATGTTTTTCGTTAACCGCAACGGCACAGAAAGTGGGAAATAGTCTATCTACACCAGAGATGTGGCTCTTCTTCTCTGATCTACACTCTATTGTTCACTTTTGTAGGTTTTCTTGACACCCATGTCAAAAAAGCTTAATGGGTTTCTTCAACCTTCTTGCTATCATTCAAGGTCGTATTGCTCGTAGAAAGGGCATTTGAAACGTTCAATGTCGCGTCTGCCGCGCCATTCATGAACGCTCACTGTTATGAGACCATCTGTTGCCCACTGTGGTGTATAGCGTGCTGGTCTAGTTATAATGGTATTTAATAGCAATTGTGCTTTGTTGGTAGTCCACAATTGGAATTCCTTTAGAAGTTGTTCAGCTCTTCCACAGAGCAGTTGATGTTTTCTCGGTTGCCAATCCGTGCCTCAAGCCGCACGGATTTATACATGCGTGTGTAGAAGCATTCGTGTTGAAACTGTTTTCGTTGTTAGTACGCAGAAGGTAGGCTACACTACATATGCCAAGTTTTCCTCAAACACTTTTGTTCTATACGTGCACCTGCGCAGAACAAGTGTTGGTATACTTTGCAGATCTACTCATTGAGACTGTGCGTGTTAGTGTTCTGTTTTTAAATATTGTTCGTTAGTGTTCATTGGTGTTCATCATTATTTGACTAGTAACTAACCATTGTTTTTCTTTAAACTATTTTATTCGTTAGATATTAAATTAATTATGAGTAACAATTTGTTAATATAATTCCATTATTTAGACGAATGTACATTAATTGGCTTGTATATTACATTTAGATGATTTGAAAACCAAAATGAACTGCGTTGCCGTCAAGAATTCTGTCTTCCTTAAAGGCATCTTGGTCTTTGTTGCAGTCGTTAGTTTATGCACATTCTACAAGAAGTTCACATTTGATAACAACAAAGCAACAATTCTGCACGTGCTACACGAGAAATAAACTTTTACGCCGAGGACGCCCATTTTAATTTATTGGGGGCCGACTTTAATGACTTGCTTGAAACGGGGCTACCTGAAGGGTATTGCAAGGAAGGTTAGATTTCATATCTATATTTTAAAATATCGGAAGAGATGGCACGGTGATGCAAAAATCCCGTGCCGTGAGCTTGCATGCAATATCCAGTCTAATTACAGTTGTTATTATTATAATATCCACCGCAAAACGCGAGTTGTATTGTATTAATCAATTCAATTATTGACGAACAACTTATTATATTACAGAGCATATGAACACTCACCGGTTACAACAAGATCACCCCTGTGTCATCGATATCATACGACGCAAATATCTTCACCATCCTTCACTACCCGAAGCACTCAGTCTCAGTAATCCTGAAATCGTTGATCCATCAGCTGGGCAATCAGCCACTGTTCTGCCATATTTGAACAACAAAGTATAGACTAGTTCTGTAAATTGCATTTGTAACAGCATTTTGTGCGGAGTTGTTCATTTTTGTCTGATCTAGACGGAAGGTTTCTTCGTCGAATGCGGAGCGGCGGATGGCGAATCCGGCTCCAATACGCTTTACATGGAAAGGTCACTGAAGTGGAAAGGCATACTAATTGAAGCCAACCGGAAATATTTTAGTCAAGTTCTGGCTAAAAAGAGAAATGCATACGCACTACCTGTCTGTCTTAGTCTGGAGCCTTACCCAACTGAGGTAAGCTTATACGAACCATGTACCACATTTGCTATCCATTTAAGAAGGACATTGAATCTGCGTATGTCTAATACATTTTTTCAATAAAGGTTTCCTTTAGTGAAGATGGAGTTGCGGGAAAGATCCAAGGCGAAAAAATCTTCGAAGCAGATAGGGTTAATATAAATGGCGATAAGCTTGCGAATGTTCAATGTTTTCCGTTGTATTCGATCCTCTTGGCTGTTGGCACAACGGAAGTGGATTATTTCAGTGTCGATGTTGAAGGCAGTGAATCGCAAGTCCTCATGAGTGTTCCTTGGCACAGGGTCAATATTAAGGTAGTTTATTATTGAACGAAACATTTATATTTTTCAAAGCTGATTGACTGAGTTTTATGAATAAAATAGACATTAACGGTGGAGGTGACGTCAAGGAAAGAAGAGGTTGTTAATTCTCTCATCCTGTACATGGAGAAGCACGGATACAAGACAGTTGGATTAATGGATGGATCGTCTTATTATGACTTGGTCTTCGTTCGAAGAGAAACGTAATATCTTGTGATCTCAGTTAGTCAATAAAATAGCTATATACCGTACTTGAAGTCGTCAATCAAGACTTAATATTTCGATTGCACAAATGCATTTTTCGAATTTGAAACTAATATTCTAAAATTATCAATATCAATGTAGATGACTGGAAGATGAAGCGCACGCATTGACCCATAGGGGAAAATGTGCGAATAATGCTCCAGTGTAATGTTTTTACCCTGATCGAGCGCCCCTAGTAACAGAGGGGTGACCTCATCTGTGTTTAAACTATGTAGTCGGCTAATGGTTAATAATTATCGACTTCCACCTGTGCGTGAATCTACCGAACAACGGGTTACATCCGTTTCAAATTTGTAATTAATCAAATAATCAATAAAATACAAACATTTTTAGTTTCAAGCACGTATATCGCCAGGCGCCAACTTTTATCACCATTTTGGTGATTCCAATTAAACCATATTTGACAATTTTTTAAATAGATGAAATACGGGGATAGGTAAATGAAAATGTTAGTTCAACGGCTTCAAACATTTTTACTCCTCCTAGCCTTCACATTTATATAAAGGACCCGAATATGTATTAGATAAAAGCTAGCATAAAGTGTCTCATCGTACGAGCAGATTTCAGCATAAACTTGCCATGCTTGTATTCGTCATTATTTCAGGGAAAATTGAATCAAGTCCATTACATGTCAAGCAAGTAAATTTCTTTATTCGTTTTTTAGGAATTGTAACGCTTTTGCTTTACCACGTAGCTCTCCACTCTCCAGGGGCCAGAAGTGATTGATTTAGCTTCCAGCCTTGATTGGGAAAGAGGAACAAAACTGTTGTAGTGCAACAAATCAATAAGGCAAAGCAACTTTCTTACCTTGTTTCACCAAACCCTGCCGAAGTTCATTCCAGTAACTACCTCTTGAAAGTTCATTCAGCGCGCTAAATATGTCTCCGCCAACCACTGACTTCAACCTGTAGCTAACTTCACCGCCTATCTGCGGAAAATGAGACTGAAATTTTTATTACTCTTCATAAATAACGCGCTGAAACCAAGAAGTCTAACCGTGAGTCCAGAGGCAAACATTGCAGACAGAACTGCTTGAGAGTAGGCTTCCAGCATCTCCTCTGCCATGCAATCTCGCCGAAAGATAACATAAACAGTTTTGGTGACCGTATCAGGAACCACAGCAAAATTTCGGCCAGAATAATTAGTCAATTGACTTTCAAAGCCATTTTCACATGCAATAAGCTTGATCGATGAACCCAGTTCTATTCGGTAACCACAAATATCTTCCTCTAAGAAAAATTTAAACTGTATTTATCTCTTTAACTAATTTCGTGAAAAAGCATAAAGTACCAGATGGAATGAGTCCCATAACGACAGGCTCCAATTTATTAACTTCTTTGATGGAAGGTACACTTTTAGTAGAGGCGTAATTTTTCAGAATGATTAAATATCTGGCTCTGTTCAGATTTTCCATTGTAACGGCTTTCACCGCTCTCAAGTTAGCAAAGACGTGGAGCAAAGTAAAAAGGAAGAAAGCTATCCAAGTCCATCTACACAAAAGAGAAAATGATGAAATACCTTGATTTATACAATTAACAAAGAAATAATTACCTAGCAGAACCGTCTAAAGTTGGTAACAGCCAAAGACTTGATATAAGAGCAGCTAAGTTCACTAGGGTTTCTTGGCTTCCGTCTTTAGCCGAAACGTCGGCAAGATTTCCTTGTCGAGCCTAATAATAAAAATAACAATCTTTCCTATCGATTTAATACAAACTTCTTCAATTCAAAAACCTGATGCTGAGTCAAAGCGGCCCTGGTGGCTCCTCCGGCTACCCCAACAATGGATTTCGCTGCACCCGCAACGCAAAGAATACCGGTCATTGCTCCACTGGATCCCCCTATAGCTGCTACGGCATAAGGAGCGCACAGCTCGAGCGTTAAGGCACAATCGTTCAGAACGTCTGCAAAGAACCTCCATTTCTTGCTATCAGCATCTAACTTTGTACTGAAATGAGAAAATATAGTAAGCAGGGAATAAATAAATTCTTGGAAAGTCTTACCCTTTACACCAAGCAAACAATATTCTGCCAACCATTCCTGTACCATCCTTGATTAACCACATTAATGTCGCTGCCAAAGGAGTTGAGGTACTACTCCCCACCCCAACCCCCTCCAACACGGCTCTTGTGGACAAAGACCCTGACAAGCTGCTAGCAAATGCCTAAAATTAGAAATTAGAAACTTTAGTATCATTGGATAGTTGGATTTTTATTGGAATTATTTTTGTCACTACACAAAACAATAAATACCTGAACTGTGTCCCAGATTTGGTATTCCAGATAATCATCACTGACTGATGATGGGTAGCCTTGAGGTAGGAAGACTGAGCTAAGCAAATGTTTGAATCCTCGGAATTTTGAATCAGTCGAATTCAGATCACCATCGACGCAAACGATTCCTTTTTCTAATTCAAATTCAAAACAATTGTTCAAATATTATGTTTGCTGCAAACATAGTCAATCAGATAAATTACTAACCACCAGCAACTTTGACGTATTGACGAGAAAGTCCATTTTCTCCTTCTTTTTCGCTGAGAATTGTTTTAAGTGTATTTTTATTCATTGCAAACCTGTTGCAAACACACGATTTCGTTTTTCATAACATGCCAATATTTACCTATTGTAGCAGACGGTAAAATGCCACAATCGAAAACGTCAACACATTATCTTCAATGTTGCCAGACTCATTCTCTCCGCACATTTGAAACATGTGCTTGGCCGGCGGCGATGAATGCGTGGGCCGTGGGGGTATATAAAGGGGACAGAATCCTTCTCTACAATATGTGTCTTCTGCAGTTCTCACTCACACCCGAGCCGGCTAGTCGAGTCAAGGCTGTAAGAAATCTTGCAGAATGACCGGATGTGTGAGTCAACGAGTGCAGGCACATGTAAGTTTCATTTACCTTTTTTCTTTAGTTGTGGTTGAACACCTATTTAGTGGTAACTTGTAAATGTATTTGTATTGATTAGTTAAACTTGTTCGTTGTTCTCACTTCTCAGTCGCCATGCGTCACCCACATACACCACGTGTCTTTTCTTCGGCTTCAATTTGGCGATCGTCTTATTTAGTTTCTGGTCTACGTCCGAGTCCTTAATGTCAGATGAGGAAACAAGAGCCATGCAGCCTATGCTGATTTCCCACTTAACTTAAGAGTTGAACAGTAGAAATGGAGAAGGAAGAATGCCAAACCCTAATCTTCCAAGAGTAGTTCACTACTTCTACAACTTCAATCGGGAGCAGGAAAGGTAATGTTCCTTTTCACAACTTGGTCTATGCTTTATTAATAACAGTGATGATAAACTTTTATCCTAATGACTGTGCAGGATTCTAGCAATATAGTCTTTCGCTCCTATCTGATAACTTTAATTTTAAGAATCCATTTTTAAAAGTTTCTTTTTATATATCTAATGAATATTCTTGTTCTCACAGGTGTTGGGATTCCTCTGTGGGAGCTGTTTGTCAATTTGATTCAAAGTTGAGCAAGGTAACTTGAAAAAGTTTTGACTAGAGATGTCTGGTTTTAGCATGATGATCCAAAATAATTTCCCTGACATTCTGTGGAGGAAGCATGTATTAGCTCTAACTGAACAATGAACCAGAGGTCAAAACCTTCATTTTCCATGTAACAAATTCTAATTAGCATCCTTGTTTATTGCAGGTTGTCATGGACCTGCCTTTTGTTGCAGGGATTTATTCTACCTGCTTGTCTGTCTGCCCGATGCTTGGCTGAGTAAGTTGATAGATTCTTTTTTTTTGTCTTACTATATATTTAGTGATTATTCTTAGCATAGGTCATCTGAGATTTAGGAAGATAATTTGCTTTTCTGAACACTTAAACTGGTTTAAAGCTGAAAATATTGTCAATCTGGTTTGTTAATTCAATTTATCTTTGGTTGTCTTAGACTGATCTGCTGTTGATTCTGATTCATCTTCGTACTTCCGACCGTAGCTCAGACTGCTCAGTACATTCTGTTTGGCCTCAGCTCCCAGGTATTTCAACTACTTTATTTTAGTCATTTTTCCTCTAATCTTGGCCTTGATGTTTGTTAAATTCAATCGTCTTGGAATGCAAAACAGAGGTAGATTAGAGGTGTAAGTCTTCGATGCCGTAGACAACACTGCTACAGGGATCCTCTAGCTTCCATACATTCTTTCATAGTTAATCTGATAATATTTTCCCTTGCAGCGAGCCCGCACAAGAACAGTGCTCACAAGTGTCAGCTGGTTGGTGATAATTGCTTACGTGTCCGTGTGGCCTTTTCGTTTTGGGATTTAAGTAAGTGGTCTTTCATGTATGCACAAGTATATTGTCACTGTATGTTGATTCTTTAGCATAGGTCATCTGACTTTGAGGAAGATAATTTGCTTATCTGAAGCAATTAAATTGTATATGGGAATGTGAATGTATATTTGATCTTAATTAGAGTTTCGTTTTTAGGTGTCGGAATAAGTTTTGGTGCTGCATATGGTGGTCGCTTGCTTTATGGTGCCGTGACCATACATACATTGTGGTGAGTTTTTAATTTGTTTATAGTTTACCTTGGAAATGATGGAATTCATATTTGCTACTCTTGACTGCTTGAATGACGATAAAAATAGATCACCAATCGTTATCTGAATCTGATAGTTAGCTATTAATATATTATGCTACGGGTATTGTCTGATCAGTTATTTTGTGTTTTCCGCAGGGAAAAGAACTTACTTTCCAGCAGTGCCGCAGGACTACATTTGTAGTTTGTACCGACCGTTATATTCTTGTATTTTATGTTTAACTGATTGAATAAAAACAATTGACTTAGATTCCACTGTTAATTGGCTTTAATATGAACAATAGCGCGTATAAGACACGTGAGTGATAACTACAGTCTCGGTACTGTAGAGTAGGGTCTGTTTCTCGGTATATTATTTAGTTGGCAATAAACCATATACCATAGGTCAGTTAATAAAATAGTTTCAGAAAGTTGCTTGATAACGTTTTGGAATAATTAGTTTACTAACAGTATTTTAGCGAAACTTAAGTTTCTCGGGATAAACCCTACATCACCACGCCGTTAATATTCTTGAAGGAATTGGGATATCTCGCACACATTTTCATGTTAGACTTACATTGGGCGGAATGCAGACACTGGGGCCAAAACTGTATTGTTCTTGTCATAACATAGTACTAGACAACTGCCTTTTAACGTGATCAAAAAGTACTACAACGGGAATTACTTTTTCGAGAACTTGAATTAGCACCATTCTACTGACTGGCTAAGACTTTCATTGCGCTTCAATAGCAATTATTTGCTTGTCAATAAAGCTGGATTTTATTGGTATGACTTATTACGCGTTAAGAAAGAAAAATAATACAACTGCTTTTAATCGTTTTTAGTTCCATCGTTTTTATATTTCAGACATCCTCCTCACTTACATAAAAAGATGATCACGTTCACTGACATCGCCGAAAAGAAGAATCGAGAATTCAACAAGATAACGTCGTCCTGATAGCTATTAAGACAGTAGATCGCATTACTTTTTGCAATGTCCTCTAAACGCCTTGGCCATCTCCAGGAAACCCTTCTTTTTCGACTTGTTCTTGACGTTGACCACTTCGTAAAAGTGCGTACCGACCTTCTTCTTTTTCTGATCGCGATCAATCTTCCTTCTTTCTCTCGACGTCAACTTCCATCGGGGATTTTCCGGTCGGTCATCGTCACCGCCTTTCTTTGATCGCGATGTTGGCGTGATGGAAAATGCTCCACTCTTGGTAATCGTTCTCGATTTCAGCTTCAAGGTCTTGTCTTTCTTAGCAGCCCCATCTTCGTCGCTGTCCTCCTCGTCCATCTCTTCGTTATCTTCATCTTCTTCTTCTTCATCGTCGACCCATTGTCCATCGTCAGTTTTGGACACGTCGGCCGATTTGGGCTCTTCTGTTGTTTTATCAGCGCTGGCCTCATCACCCTCTTCTTCATCTTCTCCTTCGTCTCCGCTAACGTCTAACGCCAATTCCGGTTGTTCTTCCAATGGCCGGACGTCATCGCCTTCGTATTTTAAATCGACACGGATCTTACTGAAATCTTGAGCCAGTCGGGGTTCAAATTTCTTCTTGTCTTTCTCGCCTGACTCGACGGCAGCGACGGCAGCGACGGGCTCTCCTTCGGGCTTTTCTTCTACTTCTTTTGGTCCATCAGGATTGACAGGGGCGACGAAGAAAGGCAGTTTACCTCTTTGCCAATCGTTCAGGATCATACGGGCCACGGCGTTGTTATCCGGTTCGCCGCCTTTCAGCAGCTTGCCCGTTCTCCTAGCTACTTGGTCGAGGAAATCTAAATGATCTTTCCAGTCTTTCAGTCTGTAAACGCGGCACAAGTACTCTTTCTTGACACGTTCCAGCACTGGCGGAATGAAATCTTCCGGCGTTTTAAGCTTCTCCACTTGGACGACACCCTGAATGTATAATTCCGTCAGATTTCCACTAAATATTCGTTAAATTTTAAATGGCTGGTGTTACCTTCAACACTTTTTCTTCGTCCGTCTCTCCAGTAGGGAAGACGACACCCGGACAATCGATGAGAAAGATTCTTCTCATCAGAGTGATGTACTGCCAGACTTTGGTCTCGCCGGCAATTGGCGCCACTTTGCAAACTTTCTTGCTGCGGAGTGTGTTGATGACGGATGACTTTCCGACATTTGGGTAACCAATGAAACCCACACTGATCTGTTGCTTATCGCTGTGCAGTTTGCCGAACTGGCGCAACAAGTTGATAAGCGATCCTTTACCGAAAGGATGGGTCATTGAAGAGCGGAAGGCCATTGTTGGGAATTCGGCGCTCAGCGTCTTCACCCATCGTTGCGTAATCCAAGTGGGTACCAGATCCACCTAACATAAAAAGAATGTGTTAGACATGCCAAAGCAAATTACTTTTGAATCAATCACTACCTTGTTGAGAACAAAAATCAGCTGTTTGTGACTCTTTTCCTTACGAAGATATGCTTCAACTTGTTTGCAACGAGTTCCCATTGGATCACGGGCGTCCAAGACCTAGAATTTCAATAGAATTGTCAAGTTTCCTGTCTTTCACGCATCGCAAAACTGTCTCAATACCTGAATGACGACGTCAGAACAATCAATCACTTTGTACAATTCGCTCCAGATGCGCTTACTAAGTCCCGCTTTCATGATCCACTCTCGGGTCTCATCGTACGAGTCCGGAAGGTCACGGACGATGGCTCCGTCTTTTTCAATGACATATCCGTCGCCGGATTTCTGTGCTGTGGACACGTAGCTGTCCAAGTCACCGGTGGCGAGACTAGGACGTTTGCGCTGTTTCTTCGGGCCAAACGTATTTTCAAAACTTTGCGTCTCCAACAAGTGTACCCGGGCGAATTTAGAGGATTCCTTCAACAACGTGATGGGTAGCTTTGTTTGGCGCATAACCACCTGATAGGGATCTTTAATGGCTTGCCCAAGTTCTTCCTGGAATTTTTGTAGTGCTGATTGCCCCACCTAGAATCAAATTAAGTGGATAATTTTAGTTCTTTTGCTAACTAACATTAGACACTGCTGCCAACATACCACTCTAATGTTTCCAAACCATTTGCGATTAGGTTCAACCCTGGCAACAGTACCAGAGGCAAATTTGGACTGGAAGGGTGCTGGACGAATGACTTTTCCAGATTCATCCCGCTTGGCCTTAAAGTTACGGTACATTTGCAGACGCTTGATTGTGGCTTTATCTCTTGGTCTAGCAACACCCTTCAGAGTGGAAGTTTTCCGATCCGGGTTCATACTGCAAAAAATTGATGTGAGCTGTTTTCCAAGAACATTTTCTGAGAATGTCAATTAGCTAACCTGTGTCCTGATCGGTTGAACCCTTCTGTTCGGCCCGATTTCTTCAACGGGTTGGTTTTTCTGACAGCCTTCCCCATTTTTCAGATATATTAGGACTGGAAATCTGTAGTAAATTGAGAAAATTGCTTGAGCGTCGGATTTGTATTTGTACAGCGAAATTTGTGACTTACCAGTCAGATCAATGTAAATATTATGGAAAACAAACAAATTCCGCCAAAGACACAAGGCAGAAAACAAACAAATTCGTAAAAATATGTTAACTTTTATCAAACGAGGTGTTCCTGACGGAACTCTTGTCGTTTTCCACGTGTTGTGCCGTTCCGCGGAAGAAGCGTCTGCTAAGAAACGACATCTATCAACGAAAACGTGCACTTTTCTTAATCGCCATCTAGCGTTCGTTTTCATTTTCTCGCTCAACAGGTGGTGCGAGCTTTTGGGTTTGTCCGGCGCCCCTCTGCTAACAGTTGTTACTTATCGCCCACAAATCATTCTTTTCTCTTTCTTCCTCTTTGTCACTGGTTGAAAACACCCGGCGTCCTTATAAGGGCGAACAGTCGCTTTCGATATTTCTCTCTTCTTCTTCTTCTTAAAAGCGCTAGTAAATGGACTTGAGAATCTTTTCGTTTTGGGGTCGTGAAGTTACATCGAAAGTGTATACAACATCATTTACGAGTAAACCATACAAGAAAAAGAGTAAAAACACAAACATATCTTTTTTTTTTTGATTTTCCGATATTATGTGCTAAAAATGTAAATGAACTTCTCGCCCCGTCGGCGGCTTTTTTCCTTGAAGAAGGTGCGCTCTGCGCTCAACGATACATTCGACATCTAAAATGGCATTTTACATTATTCCAAAAAAACAAATCAGTTCCCGAAGTGGAAGCGTTACAAGTCAAAGTGAAGACAACCGTCGATATTTCATTTCATTCCATCAATTTTTTTCTTTCTTTCTTTCTTTCATCTTTTTCTTTTTTTTTACCAAATAGAGAAGTAATATATGAGTCAGAGAAAATTATGTACACTGGGTATTTCTTCGTAAATATTTCAGCTCAGCGGATTGAAATGGTTTTCTTTTAAACTCTCGGTTGGCCGTCTTCCTTATTGGCGACCGACTGGTGATTGGCGGTGCGGATGACTTTCACCTTGTCGGCGTGAGCCGTGTAGTGGAGCATATCGGTGAGGAAGGTGCGGCCGGACGAGCGTGAAGTCTGCGTCTGCGAAGTGAGCCGAGCAGAACGGGAAGATCCGCAGAGAAGTTGCCGATAGGCCGAACGGTATTGTCGATTGGAGAAGGCGTAGATGAACGGGTTGATAACGCTGGAAGCCCAGGCCAAGATGGAAGCCAGAACGTGAATGACGGGCACTTTGGTCTTTTTCTGTTCAATTAAATAGGGCGAATTATTAGATCTATGATGTGGGCCGTGATGTTTGATGATGAAATGACAAACCTCATCGTCGGCAACGTTGACCACCATGAGAGGCAGGAAGCAGAGCAGGAAGCAGCAGAAAATGATGAGCATCATGCGGGTGAGTCGCAGGTCATCGCGTCGCTGGTGTTTCTCCGACGAGTTCTTCTTGTTCTTTTTCGCCGATTTGATGACCGGAACGTTGGATTCTTCCTGTCTCCCAGTCGTTCCAGGACTGAAGGGCACGTATAGGCAATAATCAAATGTCAATTTCAATCTAGCAACGATCATCTGAGCCTTGTATTAATTACCTGTGGGCCATGACGTTGCGTCTGGACTGCCTGACTTTGATAAAGATGCACGTGTAGGAGACAATGATAGTGAGGCACGGTATGAGGAAGCCGAAAGCGAAGAAGAACTTCTTTGGCGACTTGCCGTCCTCTCCTGGCAGGATGGTGCATGAAAATGTCGACGGATTGAGACCCAAGTCGCCCCAAATGCCGAGCAGCGGCGGCGTCATCATCAGGAAGCTGAAGAGCCACGAGCCGAGGATCATCAGCACTATCAGAGGCCGACGGTAGATCTTGTCGTACCACGAGGGCGAGGCTATCAATATATACCTGTCGAACGAAAAGGTAGAACGTTGAAAGAAAGAAGAAGAGAAAATAAAGGTTCGTAGTAGTTGCAGCTGCGCGCAACAGCTCCTTTGGGGCGAGTTTGGGGCTTATCTCAGTCCGTCTGTCCCAGCAGACGAAGACGGCCAGAGAGAGAGACAGATAGGTCTATATTTCTTTTTTTGTTACCGGTTGATGGTGATGAGGACCATGCTGAAGAGCGAGGCGGCTACATTTCCGTAGAAGAAGAATGGAAAGAGTCGACATAGCGTGTCGCCGAGGATCCACGACTCGTGGATGTAGCGCGACGCCGTCAGCGGCAGGTTGAAGGCGCAGAAGAGCAAGTCGGAGCCGGCCAGACTGAGGACGAACGCCGTCGTGGCGTGCGAGCGCAATTTACGGCTGCGGACCAAAGCCGCCACAGTCAGCGAATTGCCTGGCAAAAAAGGAAGCAATTGAATTTCAAGCATTGAAATTTTTTCGCAAAATGTGACGTAATTAGGCCTGATGGACAGCTCTCTCTAGTAACGAATTGTCCATATCCGGCATTTACTAATCATTCCCCGATTGGACGCAGGATGTTGCACTTCCCCCCTCAGTCATAAATCAAGACAAATCGATCCCGCCGTAACAATAGGAATAATCCCGTGATGAAGAGTTTGACAGGGAGCCGCCCAAAATGCGGCACGTTTTTTTCGAAAAATTTTTTGGAAAAAAAATTTAAAGAGTACACCCTCGAAGGTTTGTGCGGGTTCACTAGAAATCCGACGATCGATCAGCATTCGATTGTTTAGAATGGAGGTTTTGAACTTGTCATGCCCGTCACGATGGGATTTCTGCTCCGTACAAAAGGAGCTAGAAAATAGACTAGTGCACGAAAGTAACTAACAAAAGAGGCGGCGAAGAACCCATCAAATGTTTAAATTCCCGTAGGCTTTTTTCTTTCTTTTTTTCTTCTTCTTTTTTTCCCTCGGCCCCCATTCAATACTCTCCGCTGTGGTTATTACCTTATTTGTTTCCCCTTTTTAAAAAATTTATGAATATTAATACTAATACATTTCTTCCACCCGATTAGTTTTTTTCCCCTCTTAAGTCTTACCTAAGATGCCGACGACGACGAAGAGGATGGCGCAAGCGGCCGCAAAGTAGGATGCTTCACGCGGGTAGCGTATCGGATGAGCGGATGTGACGCTCTGGTTGTACACATCCGACGAAGACGATGACTCGTTATTCCATTCGAGCGATTCCTCCATTGCCGGAATTTGGATTAGGATCGAATATCTAACGAGACAACAATCGAGAAGAAGACGCAAAGAAACTAAAGATGAGGAACTCGAGAGGTCGATCGCACTACAACTGAATCATCTGTTTCTTCCTTTTTCAAAACGCAAACAAAACACTGCGTCAGAAAAAAGGGGGAATTCACTATTGGGTGATCGCTTGCGGGCACTGTGGCTGCTCCCTCCTTCGTCGGCGATGGCTGGGCGAAGACTGGCCTCCAAAGTTCCAAACACCAGACTCTAACAGGCTTATATTCCGACCCCTTCCGGAGGGCTTTCTTTCTTTTCTTTTCTTTTTTTCTATTTTTCTTTTTTAAATCTTGACTTCCCTCTCTTTTTCACACACGCATCAAAAGATTGTAGTATGTTTCCACTCTACACCAGTGCACACTGCTATGCTCTATAGGTTCGGCGGTCTCTTCTCTTGAGCTCATCTCTCTAGAGGGGGGCGTCTCATCTTGTATTTGATTTCTTTTCTCCATCGAAATAAAATTTGATCTTTTTCCTTCCCGTCATGACAGGACAGTAGGTTCGCGCCGTGGAAAGAAGAGGGAAAAATCCTCCGCTCGGACTGCCGCGCTTAATTGAAAAATTGTTGCATTTTATCTCGACCACTCGTTCGGAGTTTTACAGAAGAGACGTTTCGAGTTTGAAACGACTAAGAACGGGTGAAGCGCGCAGGTGCGGCAGTACGATTCAAATACGGCGGCGGGGGGAAAAAGTAAGGCGATCCGCGCGAATCGCCAGAATTCGTCGGTGCCGGTGGGAAAGAAAGGAGAAAAGGCGTCGAGCATGTGTTTTTCATCCGGTCACTCTGGTTTCTTCCTCTAGGTCTAATACGTAGTACAAGGACTGGATGCATTTAAATATTCCCAGAGAATCAGGTACACATGTTCGAAGTCAAACCGTGAGAAAGTGCATATTGTACATATACATTCAACCCCCGGCGTCGTTCGAAACACCTCAACTGGATAAATAGGTAAAAAGAAGAAGAAAACGTGTAACTTATTCCTGGAGACGAGGGATGACACCGAGTGCTGTAGGCTCTTTTTGACAAATCATCTAACCCCAAACCCCGACAAGAGCTCGCCGTCATTTATTCAACGGAGCATCAGGCGCTTCGGTCGCTTCGGTCTCGGCTTTCTCCACGCCACTCGGCACAGCCGACACAGCAACTCGGTTACGGCTTGTAAGCGTCGCTCAGTTCACGTCGTGCGCATTTCTCCGTTTCTTCTCCAGTTTCTTCGACGGCGGCAGAGTCTACGTGAGCGCCCGTTTCCGCGCCGTGCCGAGCGCTCGAGATCTTCTCTCCTATGGAAGTTCGGGGCGAGGCTATTGCGACACGGCCCGATCTCGACGGGCGGCCGTCGCATCGTCATCTTATCGCCCGTGTTGTACCGTAGTCAAAACATTGACGAAACGCCCATGAAAATATATTTACACCATTTTTCCCTTTTTTCTTTCTGCCCGGCCATTTCCCACGCGACGTTTTTTCAAAACAGACGGAGCACATGGCCTGCGCAAAACTTTCACCCAGAGCCAGCACTTGATTAAGATGCCAACAGCCAAGTCTTCTGCCGAGGTACCGACATGCCATCACCATAAATCTGTTTGTACAATTTGTGTAAAGACGTAACAACAGGCCAATAGGTATGCCTGCACGGCTGCAGCAGGTTGTTTTGGGAAACTTCTCATCGCGCACAAGTCGCCAACAGCAGAGCGTTTTGACGTTTAGCGCAATTAGTGCGGACTAGTCACATAAGACTGGGCGCCACTCGACATGCCGCCATCTGGTTCCCATATAGTCTCAGACAAGGTTTGAACTCTTCATATCAATGCGAGAGGGAAGAGCCTGCGTAGTAAGACTTAGTCTCTTCTTTTTTCTCTCCCCTCCGTCACATAATGTCAGCCGACTCGACTTATAGGACGAGGACGGCCCCCCAAAAGTCTCTTGTTTCTTCCAGTCTCCGTGAAACGCGATCCGTTCACGCTTTCCTATTCTTTTGTGTAGAGTACTCGACGACTTACGGCAGCAGCAGCGGCAGCACTTTACTTATTTTATTTTATTTTTTTTCAATTCTTTAAGAGATCAAAAAAACGCCGCAGTCTTTTGTAGCCGTTTCGGGTAATGGTCAGAAAGAGTCGAGACGCGTTACATTATACAAACCCCCGAATTGATCGTAATGCTCCGTTGGCTCTCGCCGAGCGTTTGATGTGTTGTGCGTGATGGCGTCCTTCTCGTCATCTTTGCGGCTTTAATGGAATATTAAGTTTAGGCCTAGAATTTCCCTTATTCCATAGAGTTCAGTTCCCTTTCGGCTTGGCCCAGCAGCACGTCAGACGAGCGAGCACCGACTGGAAGAGAGAGAGAGAAGAAAAAAAAGGGAAGAAGGAAAACGCGTTATTTATAGACGCGCCGATGTCGGTATATGCTAATCAATAGTCACGAACTGCCGCTGAGAGAGAGGCGCACCGCGTGTCATGATCGTTATATTCTTCGGAATTCCGTGCTGGCTAGTTCCTTGACAACAATATCTATAGAAAATATTCGGTCATTATGGAGTCGGTGTCGGCTCTGACCGGCGATGAACGCGACGACGATTAGCTCCAACGTTAAGGCCTAATGCACTGGCAGCGCAGCATCGGAGCGATCCAATTGCACGGCATCTTGGGCTAGCTTCTTCAACGGATTCGTCTCGACTATATAGGCGTCTTTTTAGTAATACAAGTCAAAGGCTATTAAAAAGAAAAGGCTAAGCTGTTAAATTCGTGTATACATAATCACCGGTCGAAATAGGGGCTAGCGGCTCTGGTCGCGGCTACACAAGAGGCCTTTTTTTTCGAGAGAGACATAGTCGCCTTGTTTCTTCGCGAGACGGCAGACACATGAAAGCGCCAGCACTATGTGACGCGCCGCCATAATATAACTGGGGAGGGAAGAAAAAGCCCAAAAAATCTCTTTCACTGGTTTTCCGTTTCAAGAAAATACACTACTCGTATAAAACAACGGCGACGCTTGTCAGAGACTTCAGAGCGAGGATGATCGCTTATAATGGCCGTCTCTCTCTCTCTGTCTCGTCGTCGTATGTTATTGCTTCAGTTCAAATTTCAAAAGAGGAGGGTTAAAAGCTGCTGTGGAAATCTTGTCAGAAAAAAAATAAAAAAGGCCAGGGCGGGGTTGTTGTATATAGACGATTGATGTAGTGTAGTAGGCCTCTATACACTGTACACGCACACGTCTTTTTTTTTTCTTCTTCTTCGAGTGTTTTACAACCCCAATGGACGCCCTCTAACCCCCTCCAAGCCCCTTTTTTTTCTCTCCAACTCTCCCCCCCATTGGAAAGAAGGAAACGCCCTCATCATCAGCATTATCGTTATGGCCATTACTCAAAAAGACGAATAGACACGACTTGTATACAAACTGCGACCAGAGTCAGCATTATTCAACCGTGCAAGAGTAGGTATGTACGTACGTATTGGAGGGTTTTCCCGCCCGGCGAGTTATGGTTTTCTCGTTTTAGCTCCGATGTCGTCGTCGCGGCGG
This sequence comes from Ceriodaphnia dubia, assembly GCA_022539655.2. NCBI lineage: Eukaryota > Metazoa > Arthropoda > Branchiopoda > Diplostraca > Daphniidae > Ceriodaphnia > Ceriodaphnia dubia. The sequence continues at coordinate 709,533 of JAKUCG020000214.1, read as the reverse complement.
CGGGCGGCGGGCGGCGCTAGGAAAATAGGAAAACGTCTGCTGGAATCGTTAAAATCTTATAGGTCATTCGTAACGTGCGTAAAGCAAGTTTACAATCAGAATGCGCATTAGTAGAGTTAGGGTTTGTGGGGGTGGGAAAATGTTGACCATAACAATGTACATAAAAACCGACGGATTTTCTGATTCGTGGCGATGTTGAGCTCTTTTTATCTATACTACAGCTAGCAGGGCGACTAGGGGTCACCGAAGCATCATCTTGAAGTTATTTATATTCCCTTCTTAAGAAGGAACTTCTTTTTCTCGACTTGATGCGCTTAAACGCTACTACGTTTTCATTTGGGGAAATGTTCACAACGTCGTTTTTCTGACCTGTTCTTTCGAGTCAGAGGCGCGCTCGGTGGTTGTGGAGAAGCGGAGCTATGGGACATGTGTCAGTCTGTCTGTATATTAGAGAGTCGGCCATCTGGTTCAACACAAGTGCTAGCACTGCTAACTGTGTGTTTCGAGGGTGGGTGTGAGAATTCAATAGAACGTCCAAACCGAGCAGCAATGTGTGCGTCTGTCGGTGGTTCTTTTTTTTTTCTTCTTCTTCCCCTCTTCATTATTATTAAGTTAGATCTATCGGTTGTGTCGACGATGTTTATTTCATTTGCCAAGTATATAGCGACTAGGAGTCTCTATTTGCGATGAAGAGCCACGATGACGGATGAGAACCGTATAGGCTGAAATGTGTTTGTTTACGTTAGACTCAGTGTTGATGGACGCGACATGGAAACGAGATTGGCCGAATCAAAACTCGGCGAACTCTTAGGCTAATCGCGCGCAAGGCCGAGAAAAGCTGTGGCCTTTTTTTTTATCAAATTGTTCCGTGACAGCACGTCAGCCGGCCGAGAGTGCTGGGTGTCCCTCCACCCATCCATCATCGCCTCTCCTATGCAAATACATCTAGATAATGTTTATTATATATACAACAGTTTAATCAATAGAAGAGAATGATGAGCGGACCCCCCGACGGACTATCTCTGTAGAGACGAAAGGGAAACACGATCCCGCCGAGTCTCTATACGTTGATCACGTGATCTAAAGTCTAGGGGAAATTACAAACTGTTTGGGTAAAGTTTCTAATCAGTGGGAGATAGTGCGGCTTTACGTATATACGGTCTGAAATAAATACTAGGGTTGGACAACAATACATCACCAGCAGTTAACGTCTTTTGTTGCCTCGTTTGGGGAACTCGACACTCGGCCAATTAGTCTACTAGGCAACACGGGGCAGAACATTTAGCCCGCTGCAACAAGACCCGTCGAAGGAAAAGATTTATCTAATAATAGATAGTATCTTCGCTCCTTTTTAGGTGTCGAGATTCTTTCAATCACGGAGGAAATTGAGCTATTCCCGTGCCATCTATAGAACGAACACGGAAGGACCTAGTGAAAAGCGATCGAGTGTTTGTGTTTTGTTTTCCTCAATCGGACCATGAAGAGCTCTCGCAAGAACTCGGCTGATAGTAGGCTTGACCCCTAGCCGTTGGGTCTCGCTATATCATCACCAAGAAACGAACTCTACTGCGCTGCGCTTGGATCTTGTTCCGTATTAAGGCCACAGCCAGAGAGAATCCAGAAAGAGTTTCGAGAGGTCGATAGGTCGATTGCGATTGCGATTGGGGCAAGACCAGCGAGCAAAGAGAATAAGACTAACACATGTCGATCGCGCCGCCCGAGAGCATCGTCTCCGGCGGCCGGTTAGCTGCCGTTGGCATTTCAACATCTCAAAGAGAAGAGAAGTGATGGCCCTTTGCTATGTGACGTCTCAAAAGATGTTGTTTACATCGTGACTTGTGTCGTCCGGTTGCGTTAGATTCGCTTGTCGGCCGGAGAGAAGACGACGAACAGCAACACAGCAGACCCTGCGGTGCTACTGCTGCTGCTCAAGCGGCCCATCAGTGAACGGTTATCGGACCACAAGGGCGGTCCCTTCCTTTCTCCGCCACACTATGGATTCGGTAAGTTACGTTTTCGTTAGTTCCATCAATTCCATTCAGCTACGATTCGATTTTTATATTTTAGTGGCTCTTTTTTCTCATCGGCTCGGTCGCAATCGCCCACGCGGCCGTTTTGTCACCGGCCAATCAACTAATAGACAATTCTCTCCAAGGTGCGGTTTAATATACTTAGAAATTCATTTTTTTTAAATAATTTATTTTGATGATGGTGATTAAAATAGATCCGGAAGTACCGGATAGACCAAGTATGCAACTGTTTCCGGATGAAACAGATCACGTCTATAGAACTGGCGACACTATTAAATTAGTCTGCGAAGCCGTTTACCCACTCGATTGGAAGTTGCCGAGCATTCTAGAAACCCGTGATTACGTAAATAAATATTTCCATTCGTTTGGTAACTTTAAAAGCCTTTTACCAACGATTCCCATGAATATCACAAACAATAGGCAGTCACCATCAAGAATGAACTGGAAGATCGGATTTCTATCGTGGACGAGCAGTTCTACAACGTCGAGGACGAGTCCTCACCCCGCAACCACACTTATCCGTATCGCTCAACTTTGACCGTGTCCGAAGCTAGTTATTCGGACACGGGTTACTTTGCTTGTCACCATCGGGACAGCGAAGAAGGCGACGAAGAAATCAAAACGTACGTCTACGTCGAAGGTAAACCAACCCCTTTTTTATCTTCAGAAGACAAAACCTAACCATCAACGAATGAATTCGCCCCAGATGAAGATAATTTGATAGTTCAGCACAGACAAGTGATGATGTTCTCTCAGAGATTGTCGCGTTACTCCGTCATCGTTCCGTGCAAGCCGTCGCATCCCGACATTGAAATGTCGCTCATGATCGACAAAGACGTTAAGGTAAGTTGAGACAACGCCCTACATCATATAATCACATCCGCTATAATTAAACCGCGCTTGGGAAACAAACAAAGGCGGACTGGGTCTACGACCCCCATGTTGGCTTCTACGTCGAGAACGATTTTCTTAACGGCCCGGCCAGCACCAACACGGCAATCTACCGCTGTCTGGCTCGCCATCCAAAGGGCTTTGAAGCTGATACACCTGTCTACATCTGGCAGCCATTCAAACCGCGTATTTAGTCTACAAACAAAGTTTTCCACTAGACAATGTCTGAAAAGAACTGAGAAATTTTCTTTGTCTATTTGTAGTTATATCTTTGGACTCGGAAGTGTTGATTCAGATGCCAACCAGACGTCTTGTGGTTAACACACATTTCCAGCTAAATTGCTCCATTACGTATTATCAGAGTCAAAATTTGAGTGTTGAATTACACTGGATGGTGCCTCAACTTAAAGGCATCGACGTGAGTTTTCTTCTATAAACAAATCGCCTCTTTTCCAATGTGTTTTTCCACTTGACTTGTGGGGTGTTGGGAAATTGGCAGGGCCGTCGAGTCCGGCAGGAGAAAGTGGTCTTGGCAGCGCCACCTAGGGGTGGTAAGAAGCGAACGACAGTGCGCTTGTCTCTTCGAGTTCTCAACGCGACTCTAGATGACGGTGGCTTCTACATGTGCGTTTGCCATCAAAGTTCCCACGAAGTCAACTCCATGGACTGGGCCGAAGTCTTTGTCAACATTCACCGTAGGGACATGCTTAAACATTGGAAATTATTCGAGATTTTTTGGAACCAAATTATTGTTGTTTTACAGATAAAGAAGATGAATCGTATCTCCTGGTTTCCACGCCGTTCAACGACGGACCCCGAGATGTGGAATCAGGCAAATCAGCCACGTTTGTCGTCTATATCGATGCCCGTCCCGATCCGGAAGTCAACTGGTACAAGGATAACGATCCGGAGCCCATCAACACGACATCCAGATTCGTGGTTCACCGTAGTTGGGGCAAAACTTATCTCAAGATCCGCGACGCTTCGACTGCCGATAACGGCGTCTACCGTCTCTTCGCCACTTCGGGGAAGATGCGCAAGAGCGTCAATTTTACCCTAGTTGTCGAGGAACGTAAGTGATTTGCCTAAATTGCTTATTATTTACTTGAAATAGCCTAATCTTTAACGTATCAGAGCAACAGACGTCGTCGATGATGAGTTGGCGCTATTCGTTCGATTACTTCTCTCCCTTGTTCTGGATTCATTCCCAACCTGCTATAGTCGGATTCTCTTACCTTCAATGTCGCCCACCCATTCCTTGTCAAATGTACAGCAAACGAGGAAGTGAAAATGTAACTTAATCCGTAATCTCAATTTTATAACAAAATCCAATCACAATTTCTCTTTTGATCAGGACGAAACTGTATGGGATGTGGATACTCTGAAACAAGTGGATCGCAAAGGACATGTTAACTTGGAACCGCTAACAATTTACATCAAAAGTGGAGACAGTTTTATCGCCGAAGACTCTGCGGTTGCTGCCAACGAGACGGAGCGTTTCTTTTACCTCGGTTGGGTCGTCAACAATTTTTACAATACCAGCGGCAACGGATCGTGGTCTTGGACCCAAACGGACGGAACTGTCGTTCCGTTAGACCTCGCTAATCCGCCAGACGGTTTCAACGTTTCCAAAAGGCACTGCTTGGAGAAAAGGGGATACTGTTACCGAATCAAAGGCATCAACACCAACTCGGAAGAGCTTGGACACAGCGTCAAGTCAGACGAAATCTTCACTTGGTCGTTCACTTCTTCAGTAGAAGGAACCCGATTTTCAATCCCCATTCAAATCAAAGGTAGATATCTTATTCCAAATCTTATCGATAATTTATTGACGTCAATTGTTGTTGAAGATGCCCGGGAACCAGTGATTCTTGCCACCCACAAGACCGACGACTCTGAATTGTCCGTTAAACAAGGACAGCCCGCTTCCTTATTTTGTCTGGCTGACGGATTACCATTGCCGAATTCCCAGTGGTTGCGGAATGGCGATCCGATGTCCGATGAATGGATCAAACGGACGGAAAACGGAATTTCACTGCAAATTCCATCGGCTGAGAATTCTTTGCATGGAGGCATTTATACCTGCCGTTTTGACAACATTGCCGGCAGTGTCGAACAGACTTTCCACCTTCGAGTTCTGGATCCATAATAGCTTAGCTTTGAGATTTCGTGTATATAAAATGAGGAATAGAGAATGCTTGCTCGCTTTCGGCGATTATATTCGTGTCCGAAAATGTTATATTAAATATGCACATCGCAATTTGTTATACTTCGCATTTCCCTATCAATTATTCAACGGATGAGCGCATGAGCCAATGTCGTTCAGCTTTCCCTTCGGCAATTTTAATTTAAGGGCTAAATAGACAAAATTTCATTTACGGAATCGTTAGAGATCTCATTTTATTTTCCCTCGATCACGTTTCCAATTTTGTGCGTACAGTATTTTGGTTCCCCGAAAAACTCATACACACAGTCGACAAATTGTGGGTTTCTCTGACTGTTTCGGGCATAGTGTTGTAGTTACGAAAACAAATAAGTATCTCTTAATCTCTATATTATTTCGGATACCGTACTTACAACGGAATAATTTAGGTAAATGATAAAATTAAGTGGAAACTGGAAATCCCAAAACTATTGGAGCTTTGGTTTAGGTGCGTGTTAGGGGTTCGTGTGTGTTTTTGTAGCGTAGGGACCTATAGTAGTGACGGGCGCTTATGTTAATAAAATTTGATTTATTGTCATCAGACCCGGTCAGACCCTAATACGTGGGTCGCTATGACTGCACTCTCATGATATTTCAAGGATAAGATACTTAGATTTTAGAAGTTAGAACTACGATTAAAATACTTTGATAATTACATTTTTCAAAAGTTTGAAGGCCTGATGACGGACGTTAAGAAAATCTGACAGTTTGTAAAAAATAGCGCAATAAACTATTCAATAATAAATACAAATCTAATTCATTCGACCATAAAAACGGCGATGGTGCCCTGCGTACGAACTTGCGACAGAAAATATTCCGTCATAGGCGTATCAAGTCATAAGACCGTTTCGTCATAAGAATTTGCGACAGAAAATATTCCATCATAGGCGTATCGTCGTAAGACCGTTTCGTCATAAAAACTTATGTACATAATGCCTTCCGTCACTGTAACTTAATAAGACACAAAGATTTCCGCCATACGTACTACGTACATCAGAATCTGTCACAATTCTTTGCTTTTTAACACGAGATCGCTATGACAAGACCACTGTTTTTATGACGTCTTTTTAGCGTTCTAAAGTCTGAAGTTCGTGCACTGTTTATTCTTATGACTGAAGTTTTAAAATACAAAAGTTCTTATTGTACCCTTCTTTTTTTATACGGTCTTAAGACAATTTTTTTGTCTGAAATACGGTACTGATGACGGAAATTCTCACGAAGGAAGTTCTGATGACGTTTTGTTCTTATGTCCATAAGTTCTGATGACGCAAAGTTATTATGACTAAAAGGTCTTATGATCACGGTTTTCTGTCTGAAAACCAATGACGGAAGGTTTTATGACGGCCACCCAAAATTGTGTATTCTGAAAAGTAAACAAATGGTGAATTCAAATCAGCGCTTTTGGTCTTATGTTTCGCCGAACAGTGTCTGGAAGAGAGAACCATAAGCGCGCGATTTTACTGTTTTAAACTGTTTTACTGTTTGTAAATAGCGTTATCTTAAAAAAAAAAACAATGCTAATAAATATTTCATCCCCAAGAACACAGCTTGCACAGCCTACACTGAAAATTCAACCGTAACGATTGACGGGAAAGAGAAGTTTTTCTCGAATTTACCCAAGATGGCATGGCTATGGAGAGTGGACAACTGCCTGCATGTCAAACAGCCGCAATGTCCTTTGGGCTTTGGTAGATTTAACAACAACCCATAAAGTAATAAATATGGCTGGCCCATGCAATATATGTCTTTAAGGATTAATATTATATTGTGTTCCGTGTCGTGATTTGTTGTAGCAACGACAGTAGTCACTGAAAAGCCCAATTCCAAAGCAAAATAAATCTGAAAAGTGCACAAGACGTTATAAAATACTAAAGTCTAGCCATCAATAATTACAAATAATTCTTACAAATAAAATATTTTTGTTGTGTGTTGGATTTTTACTCTTGGCAGATTTCACTCTTCATTAATACTCTTTGTGGTTTATTTCAATTTTCAATATTTTTCTTGTCTAGTTGTCCTGTCACACAAACATATAAATATCAAATTAAGAATCGAGCAAAATTTAACGATTTCAGTGTTGTGTAATGGTTTTTATTATAGGCCTACATCCGAATAAAACAGTTGGCTACGCATATACTAGACTACAGAATGCTATTTAAGAATTTATCCTGAAAACCAGTCAAGACTGAATATACTAGCGACTTATAGCGAAATATATAGTGAGCGAATATATGGCTGATACAATCAGCTATATAAAGAGGAATGATGGGATGGTAATTTAGATTCTCAGGCTACTCTTGATCTCTGTAACCCTCTGATCCGCGTTAGCCAAGCTAGAATTTCAGCAGTTCGTGATCGCTAACTTAAGGGTATTTCATTCTACAATATCAGATGTCCAGCATTGTCTACGAGTATAAAACAAGTTAACGCGCTCATATTTTTATTTGTACTGTCTATACAAGTGGAGAATGGTATACATTTATAAGTATTGCATTGAATTATTACTGTTTAGTAGATTAGTAGAAGGTAGTAGAGTAGGCTACAATAATTGCTATTTCAAACAGCTTTGCAAAACGAGTGCACAGTAGGAGTTGCAATTGCATGCATCTCTGTTTCAGTCGTTTAACTTTTTATCCATATATATTCATTTATTTATTCGAGCACAGATATACTTAGATTTCATTTTGAAATAAGAGACTACCGCGATGTATTTATCACAGAATTCGTTAAACGGCCAACATCTTTATGTGATATGGGTAAGTCAAGTTATTTGATTGCACCATGCAGTCATCTCAGTTTAAAAAAAAACAAGTAAATCAATAATCCTATGTAATTCTATGCAAATAATCCCCCGCTATTATAAGCCTCTTTGGCAAGGCAACCCCAAAGGACTTACTGGGCCAGCAAAGGGTGGTGTAATTCTTGATTACCTTTCCGCTCGTTTTAATTTCACGTGGGTGAAATTTGATATTTCCGAACCATTTTTCTCTTAACAGCTTTTCAAAAAAATCTCCTAGGTTTGATATGGTGAGAGTAACAGAAAACTGGCTGGAACCTACGCAAAATGGAAGACAAGGCCTTTTTAACTATCTGTGGGATCATGCAAGTTTCAATATAGCTCTTCGCTTGTTTTTCATTAATAATTTCATACATTTTACCGCAAGGTCTTGCCCTAATAGTTGATGAGTTCTTTAACTCATATAGTATATTTATATTTCTAGATATTTCTAGACCATATTTTTCAGAGAAAATAAACAAGAGAACCGGACTGACTTTGTGTTTCCACCGAAAATAGCTATACCCCCAAGGAATAAAAACCACTAACATTTGCGCATTTTCTGAATAGAAAGCTGATTTGATAGTCCAAGGCGTGCTGCCAAGTCATCAACGTCTCCAAATTGTGGACGTCACTTCGCCGTGGCTTTTCACTTCCTATGCTTTTCTCATTCCTGTTTCTGACGATAAGGTTAATATAAACGCAGTCATCAAACCTTTTCAATGGCAGGTATAACGACCATAGATATTCAAGAAATTGACATAACAGTGATAACACCCAACTTATGTATAGGTGTGGTTGTCAATGGCCGTCGCAATCATTTGTGTCATATTCACTTTGAATAAGTTACAACACGATTTATTGAATCAGAGCAAGAGGCGAAATGATCATAAAGAGAGATATATTAAAGAGACAAACCAATACCTATATGTAATCCGCAATTTGCTGTCACAAGGTTGAGATTTCATTATGGCGTTAATAAGATTCAGCTTCTCTAATATGTAGCGTTTTTAGTCTGAATAATGCTGATAGTACAGTACACACCAGATTTATTAGAAATCGTCCGCTAGCCTGTATACTAGCTTATGGCTTTTCAAAATTTTCAAGATTTTTTTTTTCGACAAAATATAACAGCTGAGTTTTTTATTTCTTATGAACTTTATGGTAACAACTTTGATTTAACTCAGATCTTTTTTTCATTCACCCACCGAGTCTTTTTTTTTTTTGCTAAATGATAGTTCACAATTATTAGAAAAATTAAAATTACAAACGGAGTTTGTTTCGGATCGAAAAATATACAAAACAAACATCGGTTGTACTTTTGATGCTTTTAATAGTTGTGTGTTATCATTTTGCCTAACTAGAAACATCAAAATTACAAACGGTGTTTGTTTTAAAAATTGTTGAAAATTTGGAAAAGCCATACAGGCTAGCGGGCAATTTCTAATAAATCTGGTGCGTACTGTATACCTATACATGAAAATTCCAAATTATAAAGGATGGTTATTCGTATTTTGACGCGACTATTATTATAGGATGTCCTGTCGCATCAAATCGACTTTCATTTCGCCTAGCCGCTGGTGTCTGGGCACTGGCGGCCTTCATATTCGTACAAGTCTATACGTCAACTCTCTATACTTACGTAGTGACTCCTGTTAGACCTCCACTTATTGATTCCATCTACGACATTCTTGAAAACCAAGATATTGAATTGTTTTTGAGAAGCGGATCAACTCTAGACCAACTTACAGCGGTAAAAGACAAATTTGGGAAGCAAATAAGTAAGTTTAGGGTATAAATTAAATTTTTTTTTGCTTTCACCGTTTTCATACCTGCAGGACGCTAATGCTGAGGGAATATTTAAGAAGATCCGGGAAAAAATAAATTCTTTCCCGAACTCTAGATGCGACCGTATAGCAGACTGTATTAGCTTTGTTACACCGGGAACAAAAAACACATTTGCAAATGTAAATAAAATTTACATTGTGGAGAATACCATAGAAACATAAGACCACAATAAGATATAGTCCATGTAAATTGACATTCCATTCCAATTTTTTAAATAGGTGGATGTATTTCAACTCGACACAATCAAAGCAGACTTTGATAGGACCAGGAAGTGCAATTTTCAGTTGGCTAAAGAATATTTCCTACAGAGTGTCGGTGGTTTCGCCTTGCCAAAAAGCTGTCGCTTCACCAAAACTATAAGCCAGGGGTAATATAGAATAGCAAAAACTATTTATCCGTACTACAGTTATAGCAGTGTTGGGAAGATCATTAGCGATTTATATCACGCACGATCTAAATCTTTTTTTGGCGATCTAGAACTTTGAAGATGTAGATCACCCCAGCGATTTTGATCTGATTTTCTCCTTACAAAGCTAATTGCTCTGAACTAAAGCTTTCAAACACGGTTAACGCGGTTTAACTATAAGACAATCAATTTTTCGAGTTTGAATTTGTGTTATCGATAATTCCCTACTACAGACGACATAGACAGTTAGGTACCTATGTGACAAGGATAAATCCCTGTCCATGTTGGATCGACACCCATCTATAAAAGAAATTTTTTAAAGATACAAGATTCCTTCGGTATAATAGCTTCGGGTTTATAGCTTTGAAATGGAAAGCGAACAAAACGAGACGGGCGCAGTGAAGAGAGAGAAGCTCTCTTTTAATATTGACCATAATATTGGCGTTAATATTGGCGTCGAAATCAAGCATTGGAAATCCCTTAAGGGATAATACAATCGTATAATAACATTATATATGAAAGTCGTAGGTGACGAACCAAAGATAACAGAAACTGAATTACAAATTCGGAGATAAATATTCGGGGAGAATCAATAGCTAATAGGATCATTTCTCACCACCAGATTTTTCACCTCGTAGGGGAGGGTGGGGTTGCTTGGGACATGGGGTTGAGTGGGACAGGGGGATAAAAAATAGGAAACAACTTTAGAAAAATCTAAAAAAAATATGGTAATTCTTTAAAAGGACATATATTTGGGGCAAAATTTTTTTTAAGTTTGGATTATTATTTTGTAAATTATAGAGAAAAGTTGTTTTGGGGCAAAAAAGATGTTAAAAAAATGTCGCGGTGGATCAAATAGGGCTTTAACCGCTCGACAGAACAATTTTTTATTGTTACTGCTTGTTGCGTGTTCAATTAGCTACAGTTTGGTAAAAAGCAACAAATTTTAGGAGAAGAATTGCGGCTACAGTTGCGATTTTTCTAACATTGGTTTTTTAGGGTTGAATGGGACACGGTCTGTGGGGTTGATTGAGACTGCAAAAGCATAGGCGCATCAAGCCCCGCCTACTTTTTGCGCCCTCTATCGGCAAAAAGTCAGATTTTCTTTTTGTTGGTATCCTAATCGTATCTTATGCGATATCAAAAAATTCTTCAATGAACTTTACTAATCTAATAAAAAGAGTTTGTTACGTATTTTTTTTAAATTATTTTAAATATTTGCGCCCTGTCTCATTCAACCCCCCACTCTGTCCCATTTTACCCCACGCTGTTTGCTCCGCCCCTAAATTTTGGCGCATTTTGAAAAATCGTAGCGGGCCAATTTTTGAAGCGACGAGTTTGCAAAAAATAACGGAACGGGGGGCAATCAAGAAGCATGCAATTCCAAAATATTTTTTAGTTTTGTTGATAAATACCCAAGTTATGAGGGAAAAACCAAAAGTGTCCCATCCAACCCCACACTCCCCTACTTCTTCGATGAGTTAGTTTAACTCAGTCTTCATTGTGGCTCTTCTAGAGATCCATATTAAAGGAATTCATACATCAACTAGCAATCCGAGAAGGGATGGACAGGTTTGTATGCATGCATGTGACGAAAAATCGGCCATGACTTTAAGCAGATCAGTCCTTATAAAGAACCATGGTTGTGTTAGATTGCAATTTGAAACAAAATAACGCAATGTGATATCAAGTTCCGGCGTACTATGAATGCACACAGGCAGAATGTAAACCGCTTCCATGTTCATTAAACGCAAAGCAATGTGCGTTTTATTAATTTTAATAGTATGGGTTACATCTAATTTTTTCGAACCCCCTCGTACCCCTTGGCCGAAAAACAACCGTAGCTTATTCACATCACAGCAGGTGAGACACCTAGTTACCTGAAACATAACTTTAGCCATCTATTAGGCTTCAAAAAAGCTTAAAAAACAAAAGATAGTTACCCCACCTCAAAACTCCTATCTATTGAGCAGTGTATAAACGAATATTAGCCTGGAATAAGCATTTGGAGCCCCCCTTCGACAATAGCCTCGGGGTCCCTTTGCGAAAACGAGCACGAAAAACGAGCAAGGAAAACGACAAATGGCCCTTATACAGGAACTTATTACCTTCGGTATATTCATAAGAATGAATATTACCATCAGGGATAAAACCTCGCAAAAACCTCACTTCCCTCTAGTGCCTCTGTTGAAAGAATGCTTAGTGCGAATGAAATTGTATGAAGCGAACAACAAGGTTATCTGACAAATTCTAGAACACCTTTTGCTAAAAATCGTAAAGAATTACAAATTGGAATGGTCTGAATGTAAAAAATAATCTGATCTACGATCTAATCTGAATCGCGATCTAAATTTCCGTAAATCGCAAAGGAAAAGGGATCTGATTTTCCGATCGAAATCACAGAAAAGATCTAGATCTGATCTCTGATCGAAAAAAGGATCTTTGCGTTTTCGCCTCTCAGATCTGATTTGAGATCTTATCGCTTTTGCCATTGATTTACTTTACACTAAGTAGGCTAATAGATTTGAGATCTAATCGCTTTTGTCATTGATCTCCCTTACGGAAAAGTCTCATGAGAAATTTGTGAGATTCTCAAGTTTCTGAGTTTCTTGTGTGAATCTTGTAAATTGGGACATCGTTGAGAACCTCAGATTTCTCATGTGACTTTTCCGTAAGGGCTATTTTACACTAAGTAATAGTAACCAAAAAGATCTTTTACATCCTGCAAATCTAACGGATTGAAAACCTCTAGGGGTCCGGGATGCCAGAGGAAAAAACATGCTGGACTTTTTACCGAATTTTTTTTCAGATTTATGAAAAGTAAAAAAAAATCTTTTCTTAATGGCATCCCGTTCTCGAGTTATCTAACCCACGAAAAGATTTGAGGGTGTTAGCATTTTAGATGACTACCGTATTACATTTTCGACACTAAAAGCTTCTTGACTGTTTATTTTTATGCGGGTGGTATGAGAAGATTGCTTGAGCTACAGGAAATCGGACTGATCAATCACTGGGATTCGTGGTTTCGTCCCATTCCTCGACAATGTATGAAAAATATCAAAATTGGGCTCAAATCTCAAACTAAAAGCAAGCCCCCATCTCTTTCATTGAAAAATTTGACCGGAGCCTTCGTTGTTTTTCTGACTGGTCTTACTTTATCTTCTTTGGCATTCATTTATGAACGAACACGTTTTTTTTGTAAACGGGTTCTACCGTTTTCGACGTTCTTGAGAACCAATAGGTAAGTATCAGGACGCAAAACCAGTAAGAATCATAAGAGATTCATAAGGAAAAGAAAAAATATTAAATTTCAGAAAGCGGAAGCCGTCACCATGTAGCAGTTCCCTCAGATCAGTGGCCAGTGGTTTGCACGAATTTCAACGCCCACACAGCACAAATACTCCGAAGAAAATACCGCGGACATCCCTCGGAGGAAGAAACCTCGCCGCACGAGATTAACAGTGCAGTGTGGGCGCAGAGGAGACCTACCCTGGTTTGCTTCTAGAGGAAATTAAAGTGTAAAGGAATGCCATCTACGTTCCGTCGGCCTACTTTCACTTTTACGCTTGCGTAATCCCTCAACAATACCGCACAACCTCGCTACCGTCTTTGATCCAGACCTATGATACACTATTTTTTAGAGAGTTAGTTCATTCGTGAACCGGTGCCTACCTGACATTCTTCTGCTATAAATCTGGCCACCTTTAACGATAAGCTTTCAGTGAAGTGGAACGTTCGTCCGTGTTGACCCCACCCTGAGAAAATGTTAAATCTCTTGACAAACTGTCAATGATAGCTTTTACACAGGGACATTTTAACGTAAGTTAATCTTCTATTTCTCTATATACCTCCTCTCTTAAACGGGTTACGGCCTAATCAATTCACTATATAAAAGAAGACTCCGTGATTTTCTCCCTCTGACGCAGTGTTATTAGTAGTCGTAGTAGATAATAAACCTTCGGACCGGATCAGTCAAAAGTCGAAATAACCTGACTGTTTTCATATTTTCTATTCTATGCTCTTTCGTTTGTCTATGCTTTTGCTAGTGTAATCGTACTATAATGTCATAAAATATACGTCGTGCGTATATAAAATATATCGTCGTTAAACCGTCTTGTTACGTTGTTTCAAAAAGTGTCCGAAAAAGCCTCGACAATCTTTTCTAGGTTTTGGAGTGGCGAGCCTCTTGGAACTACGGCCCCGTGCGGCCCTAACTTCTTAGCTATGTTTAGCATGCTTTTAGCTTGATTTTCTCAAAGCTGTCGTCGACTCAATCTTGCAGCTGGTAAATGTGAACAAAGGATTGGTAGGTTATTTGTTGCTATATAGCACCTAGCTATGTTTCTTCCTGTATGCTCTATGCAATAAGCCTATGACCGTTGTTCTCAAATCATGGGTTTTCTAGACAGAAAGCCTTTTTCAGTGCTAAAACTCTTAGGCATATTTTTACTTTTGAACATGATTTTGATATTGTTTTTCATTGTCACTACTTTGCTGCTCCTCTACTCATTAAGCAACGGGCAATTCAATTAACTCATGTCCAAAAATTCTGAACATGCAAAAATTTACACACGAGGTCTGTCGTTCTTCTATATAGCTTAGCTATCCTTTTTTTTTTTTTAATAGGGGCGTACTCATGACTGAGTATTGCCCTGTTTATTAATGTTGCAGTGTGTTGAGTATAGTTCCAAACCCGATTCTAATGTCCCTCCCTTAGGCCATGTTTAGTGAGATGCTGTTTAGTATGTTCTGAGGGTAGGCCTAATGGGAAGTGACACTGCCGTTTGAACGCTCTCTTGCTTTCTATATTTTGTACTGGAAAGGTAATGTCTCTGTGTGCTGTAGACTGTATCCATTTGATGTTATTAACTTAATGTGATCAACTAGTATATAGTTAGACTATATATGACTTTGTGCTGAGTTCACTTGATACACAATACAGTGATAACCTGTTTCAGTCTAACCATAGAACATATTCGTTCTCTTTTTTTATCACAGTGAAAACAGCCTTTTATATTACAAAATGCACTCATAAACAAGTATACATTTGTCGGGTAAGAGCTGTACATTGAAGATACTTTACATTGAATAGGAGACTGGTAAAAAAGGGGGGGTGGGAGGGAGCATTGTCATTGTGTTCTCGTACGCCTGGCTAAACGTTTGGTTGAGCTGATAAAATGGCTCATTGCTGATAAAAGATTTGGCAATGCAGGTATGGAGGATAGTGGAGGAGGCCAGACTCCCGTTTGGTTTAGGCTGACTGAAACAAAATTTTCTCTCTGACTCGTGAACCTGGCGCAATGAAAAAGAAAGTGATCCACCGTCTCATCTGCATACCCACAGGCGCACCTCGACGTACTCCCAAACTTGAGCCTTAATTGGTGCCCGTTTAGTAAGCTATGTCCAGTTAGTATTTGAGACAGGAAAGAGGGCATCAATCTAGATTCTAGTGTTAGCGCATCGGTGACAGTAGGGAAGAAACGTTTAGTGGTGGTGCCGGTTGAAGAAAGCAGCCATTCGGAATTCCACAGATTTAGACACAGAGGAATGAATATCTTTTTTTATAGTTAGCAATGTGGTTGCTGTATCCCTTATCACCTGCGAGTCAGTAGGAAGAGGCCGAAGAGCACACATCCCTTTCACAAGCTCCAAGCCCGCGACTTTACTCGTTTTAGGACAGAGAAAGAGTGTGCATCGGTGCTTAATAGGATAAAACAGTGTTAAAATTTCAATTTCTAGTGCAGACAGCTTAGAAAGAGGGTTGGTCCAGGAGAACGACTCCTTAGAGTCAGAAAAGATCTCAATATGCCCTGAGCACCGAGTCTCTTTTATTTGGGAGAAGATTCGTAAAATAGCAGAATGAGTGACTTGCTTGTATTCGGACCACCCCGAGTAATCTGCCCTGTTAGTATCCTCCACTACCCCAGAGTAGGAGGATTTTCCATAGCAGTATCCCATCCTATCCTTGGTTCTGAAAAAGGTAGCATAGAAACGGACAGTGTTTTTGCCAAACGATCCGATCCCAACAAAGGAGTCCTGGCTCAGCCGCAAGATATTAGACCTCATGTCCCACGGTGGGACTGGTGAGCTATGGACAGAGAACGACTGCACCGCAGATTTGAGCAAATCAGTTGGGTGGAATCGTTTGGACAAAATTTGTGCAACTCTCTTCGAAAAAGGCCTATTTTTGTCTCCAATGAGACGCAAAACCGCTATTTCTAGGACGCGAATGTCTATCGGGATGAGGTTAGACAAGATTAGAAGCGATTCTGTAGATGCCGTTTTAAATGAATTGGTGACTGCAATCGATATTAGACGTTGAAAGGATCTTAGCTTTTTAGTACCGGCTTTTGTTTTGAGAACTGAGGCCCACACCGAGCAGCCGTACAAAAGTATTGGCTCCACCGTAGAGTTGTAAAGAAAAAGTAATGTTGAGCGGTTTACGCCCCAGGTAGCCCTTAGGCTTTTTCTGGCTGCATAAAAGGCTCTTTTAGCTGCTAGACACTTTGCATCCACATGAGCATGCCAGTTCAGCCGGAAATCAAGGGTGAAACCAAGAAGGACTGCCTCATCCGATGGAGCAATGTTCGTTGAGTTAATGATTAGGTTAAGTCCTGACTTGTCAAAACTTTTCCGCGCGAAAAGCATAAATATTGTTTTTAAGGCATTTATGTACAGTTTAGAGTCACCACACCAAGCCACAATCGAGTCACACATAGATTGTAGGTTAATTGTTGCAATCGAGGCATCCTTGTGTGAGGTCAGCACCGTCAAATCGTCCGCATAAGCAATAAGCCGGAATGGGAAATTGAAATTCAGACAAAGCAGGTCGTCAATCAGAATTACCCACAGAAACAGTGAGAGCACACCGCCCTGAGGACAACCAAGGCTGACAGAAGATTCAAGGTTGGAGCCATTGTGAGACAAGATTACAGTTCTGTCAGAAAGAAAACTTTTCACAAGCCTTAAAAGATATGCCGGGCAGCCCCTACGATGAAGAGCTGCTAAGATGGCCGGGTGCCAGGCTGAGTCAAAAGCACTCTTGATGTCGATTAGAGCGCATGCCGTAACACATTTCGATTCAAAGAACACATTTCGATTCAAAACACATTTCGATTCAAAACTTAGCTATGAGACTTCTTGTATATAAAAACGAGGAATAGAGAATGCTTGCTCGCCTTCGGCGATTATATACGTGTCGGAAATGTTATAGGACTACAAGATTCCCTTCGGTATTACCTTCAGGTTAAAATTTTTTCGAATAAACTATGCAATATATGTAGGTCTATGCTTAGGATATGCCTATACTTATGCCTATACTTATGCGGAAATGAAACCTAAAGAAAGCTATATAACTAAAATATACCCCCGTGTACCGAGATCGAGTATACCACACACCATATTTTATTCTATTCAACTTTGAGTTTATTTTCTAATTTATTTACTGCTGAGGTCAAGTAGTTAGAACGTTGTGCTGCAGACTGCAGTTCATGAAAAAGCAGGTCAGACGTTCGATCCTGAAAGATGCTATTTTCCCGAAAAATAATTAGAAAAAATACCTTTCATGCAAATCAAAACCGAGACCAGGTGGTTATAAATGCCACAAAACATCCATCATAAATCGGATAATAATATGGATTACAGACAAACGGTAGCAAATTAATAATTCGCCAAGACGGTAGCGTCTCCTACAGTTTATGTTTTATAAGAGTAATCAGAATATGTAGTAGGCTACATTTAACAAATTACCGACGAAGGTCTTGACTTAACAATATCGTCTACCAATTGAGTGACGTATGCATCGGTAGAAGCATGAATCTTATGTTTTATTAATAACTATTTTTTAAATCCGTGACGCATGAAACATACGGTTCCTCACGACACATTAAACGTATATTACTGTAACGTACTCGAAAAAATTTTAAAAATCACCGATATTATCACCGAAATCGGTTAACGTACAATCTTGCACGCCATCTAACATCCCGGCGGAAAACCTAATTTCTCGCATAAACGTTAGGAAAGCAAAACCACAATCGGTTAGGTCGGTTAAAATCGGTTATTAACGTACCAATCTTATTACGCCATCTAATAGCCTGCCTGTAAACTAAATTCTGGCCAGCGCCGAGTACGGCGCGAGCAGGCGCGAGTTTCCCGAAGGGCCTTTCACTTAAATAAATGTCGATAGTGGAATATGAATATGCAATTATAAAGTATGCGTAATGGGCCGGGTGACTAGTTCTATTGACAATTAAATGTTGGTTGGATTTTTAAATGCACGGAGCTCGTGGGTCGTCCGGTGGGCGGCCGGCCACCCCCCTCGCTCCTCCGTGTCTTATGGGACTATGGGTCTACCATTTATTAATTAGTAAAAAATGAAGAAAAAAGGTAAATGTAGAGACGTATCATCAACGTCGGAGTCTCGGAGACCAGGCAGCTGAAATGCTGAATTCAACATGAATCGATATAGTCTATATAGACATTTTGATTCGTTTTTTTTTCGAAATAAAACCTATGGATTATGGTCTTGTCAAAATCTACGAAACATTTCGTGATTTTTAAAATAACTTACAATTAAATACGAGAAAAACTCAGTTAGCTATCGCTGCAAGAATATTTGCCACTCGCCATCTATCGGTAGGAAAACGAAAAAATGCGTCGTTTACAAAAGTGCACACTGTTACCAGCGCCGACTTCCGTCGCTCGCTGGGAGGATCCCGAAGGGATTTTATCTTTCTTATCTACGTACTCAAATTCGCAAACAAGATCCCTTCGGTGATACCTTCGGGCTATTTCTTGTGGTGCTGTTTTATAGAGTATCAATTAAGATGAAATCCATTTTTATAGCATTAATTTAAGGGTTTAAGATCTAGGTCATTGAATTGCTCTGTTAATGAGCGGGGGATATTAGATCAAACAATAAACAATACCCAGTCTTAAGGTAGCCACATGGATAACGCTTCGAACGCCCGTCATCTAATTGTACAGGAAAACGAGTTATTCGATCCTGGGCAGCGACATATCTATAATATCTATCTTATTTTACTTTTGATCAGATTTTACTTTTCGTTTGCTGGTTCAACTTTTGTTTTAATCAAGTAGAAAATCCAGATACTCTACACGATTTTGGATTCGAGTTAATGTACCTAGATAGCCACATCGATAACGCTTCGAACGCCCGTCACCTGATTGATTATACAGAGAAACGAGTTCGATCCTGGCCATCGACATATCTAGAAAACCTATCAAATTTTACTTGCTATCAGTAAGTGAAACAAAAGAAGGACGAAAAACTAAACTAAAACAAAAGACAGATGGAAAATGTGCAAGCGATAGTCCACGCCATCTAATGAGGGAGAAAACGCGGCTAAAACAAAAGACGAGTGAAAAAAGTGCAAGTGATCGTCCACGCCATCTGTTGAGCCAGGCCGTAACGAATTTTAGCATTAAACCATTTAGAGCCCCCTAATCGCCGGAAGCTACGGGAACTTATTAGAGCCCCCTAATCGCCGAAAGCTACGGGAACTTAATACCTTCGGTATATTCATAAGAATGAATATTACCCTCAGGGATAAAGAAGCTTTTAGAAACGGCACAGGTTAATCTTTGAGATCGATAGTTCTTGTTCCCCTTCCATCTTATAATTTCCCATAATTTAAGAATCTATTTATCAGTACTAAAATTTTTCCTTGCGCGTAGTGAAATTATTAACATGAGAAAATTTTATTAACCTTTTTTTATTTTTTAAGCCCTGCTGTCTTTTAGGCAAAAGCGTGTTATAAAATATACTCATTTTATCGTAGCTTTTATCAACATTATGTCTAGTGGTATTTGTGTTCTGAAGTATACGCACTCAAATCAGCAACGCCATTTAGGACTAACGCTCTGAGTGAAGAGATCGGTAGGCTATTAATGATACCGATGTACTACAAATTTACCTAGTCTAATAAAAAAAGGAATAAATCTATCAATGAAACATTGAGATCTGACGTACATTACATTACTCATGGGGGATCTCGCGGGTCGTGGGGTGGGGGGCGGATCCTCGCCCTGCTCGCTCCCCCGTGAATTTGATTTTCTGTAACGTTTGAAAATTTCCCTTTCTAACAGCAATCGCGTCTTGTGTAAAATTGGATTGTTACGACCGCCAGTATTTTAGGAAACTTCACTGTGGAAGCCTGCCCGAGATTAACTTAGTGAAATAGTCGGTCATTCGCTTAATAGAACTATAGCTAGGCCTATATCATAAAGTTATTGGGTAGAAGTCAAGGAATTTGTGCAAAACAAACTAGCTAATAGAAGCGCAATAAATATATCAATTCGATATTATAATAGACGAGATAGAAGGCACGGAGATTTTGGACCGTGGGGTTTTGTTTTCTGTGATGTGAGAATCTCCCTTTTCTACAAAACACCGTGGCTCTATAATGATAATGTTATGTACGTATAGTTCTTATTATTTCCCATTACGGAGTAGGCAAAAAAAATCAATTTGAAGACTAGAAGAACTCAACTGAAGACCTATACCCGTATAAACCATTTAAGAAATACAGCTTCGCAAACGTTTCCCCTGCAAAAAAGCTTTAACGATGTTACTATTTTAAATTGTAAGTTTTACAACTCCTTGGAAATCGCAATGCGAAAAACCTTGTACAAATACAAGTAAGATAGCCTATATTAGATAAAACGGGGTCGAACGGGGTAGCCTAGTTGTAAATAACAGGCAGAGCATCTTTTGGCTTTCTTTTTCCACAAATTATACCGCTGCGAATTGAACGAATTATCGATACAAACGTTTCCGCCCCCGCTCGCTCCCCCGTGAGTTTGAAACGTATCAAACTTTGAAATTTCCCTTGTATGAATGTACGTAATTGCTCTTCCGTCGTCCGTAACATTGGATTGTTTTGTTATCAACAAATAGTCAATGTGTGGGAAAACTGTAATACCTCACAATGTCTTGTATTGAACTTTAGTGAATAGTAGCGCTTTGCTTAATATTGCTGCCTTAAGCCGTAAAGGACACGGCTAGATTTTGCGGAACCCATCTCTAGTAGGAATTTTCCTTCAGACTATTTTTTCGATCTCGTATAGGCACAATATTTAACTAATATTTCGTATCCGTTGTTCACCTGGTTCAACTACCCCGTTATTTATTATGTTCTCATTAACCTTAACCCCATTACAATTTCTCTCCAGTAGCAATTTTGTGATTATTATTTGTTTTTGAATTTCAGAGTGGGCTGGTAGTATGTGTAAATGTATAATGATATGTATAATGAAATTTAATAATTTTACGACTGCCGCCCTCTTTATAAGACGCGTACCGGAAAAACTCCTCATAATCAGTTTCGAAGAGGATGTAGGCTCGTCGACGTAAGGCCCCCTACCTAGCTATAAGAAGAAAACGTCGAAAATGTGAAAACTAATAAAACTATAAAATGATGTTAGATAAAAAATGGGGCACACGAATTATTACTATTTTTCATGTTTTAATTCGAATTTAAATGTTTAAAGAGTCGAATTTCGCTGTTTGAAAAAAAACCAGCCCCTCGTAGCCATCTAGGTTGTAACAGGGCAACTAAGCGGCTGTGTCAAATCTGTATAGAATCCCTTCGGGAAACTTCCACCAATGCACGTTGTGCCTTGGAGGTATTCCCGAAGGGAATGTGACGTAATTTGTAATATATGGAGTTATATCTGGGAAATGTTTTGGATGTCAGGTTTAATATGCGTCGGAGAATACAAAAGAGTCGCTTTAAGTACGTACAGTTTAATTTTAGATCTTTATACATTTAAACTTTTGATGGTAAGGGTTGGTTGGTTCACTTTCTTAATTTAGCTTTATTTAAAATATTTTTTTGCATTCATTAATTATTAATAAATGGCGACGGCGTCATTGGCAACTCGGTTTAGAACACTTAAGAGAGCTCCGGCGTCAACATCTGGAGACATTTGTAGTTTTTCGCTAGTCTTGGGTATATCAGCAGTTGTAATATATTAGAATGCGAAGCATCCATTAGACTACTATGCATATAGTACTATTATATATATGTGGGGGGGGGGTATTTATAAACAAATTTTTTTTTTTCGTCCGTTAGATGTTTTGATTTATGTTGTTGAAGTTTAGGTTTGCTATTCTCTATTCGCTTAAAGCTAAGGAATTCGTCAATTCGGTCGTCTTAAATGTAGGGTGAGAGAGATGTATTTATTTCTTCTATGAAATAAGGAGATATCTTCTTGTCTGGGCTCTCTGTGGCTGATGCTGAATTTGGCGTATATGATTGGTCAATTATCAATTATTAACTTCACATTCGTTACTTACAGACGCAGACGATCAAAGGCCATCAAGAACTTTGTAGTAAAATATTTTACCAAAAGTCCTTCTTCACATGAATTAATATTTTTCTCAGATTGACCTGCCATTTAGTAAATAATTATTATTTCGATGATTTTATAAAAGAATTGGGCGACGATATCTGTTGTTGAGATATCACGGAGTAAGGACTGCTGCTGCGCTCAGCGCAGTGTGTGTAACTGGTCGGCTAATTAGTTTCCTCCTCTCTTTTTGGCAGATAGTTTATTTGGTGCGTGCATTACTAGATTACTATTGTGTACTACTAAGGGGGGGTTTTGTATTCACATTTTTTTGCGTCCGTTAGATGCTTTTACTTTTTGTTTTTAAATTTGGCTGGCTAGTCTTTCTTATTTGAAAATCAAGGAATTCGGTCTTTTTAAAAAAGAAAGAAATGTATTTATAACTGCTTGTATATAAGAAGATTTTTTGTTGTCTAATAGGCTATCTGTTGTTGCTGTTGATTGCGGCGGCATATATTGTCGTTTAGCTACATCAAATCCCTTTATTAGAGACGTACACGCTCACTCATGAGCCACAAATGACTTTGTTTTAAGGATATTTTTCAAAAGTCCTTCTCTTATTTGTGTTTTTTAGTGTATCGTAGCATTTCTTCGGATTCCAATCGAAATACTATCTATAAGCAAACTTACACAGTACACAATTTCGAGCATGGGTAGTTGGCCGCAGCGGGTTGGGCTTTTGTTAGTTCGTCTGCTTTGTTTACTGAAAGAACTTGACATTGCCGTTTATTTATTTTATCATGTAATGATATCTACTTCTATCGGGAAACTGTTTGTAAATGCAGATAGATTGTTCACGGAAACCTATTTGTCCGTAATTCCTAATCTGTAAAATTGTGTCATGAATTACCCGAAGGGTTACTGGTGAAAGTTGCATTTCTACACCAGGTCCTTAGTTCAGTGATGCATTCATAGATGGCATTAGTTCCCTTCTGCGTTCATAGATGGCATTTCAGCAATTGGGTACAAATAAGATATAGGAGGGGTATCTGCTGTTGCCAGTTCTATTTGGTAATCAGTTTACAACTATAAATAAAAATTCACACTAGCTAGATGGGGATAGTAGATTTAAAGATGGGGTATCGTTTTGACTTTAATTCCATATTCCACTAGCTTCCCTCCTGTTAACCCCGGTTGATTGGCGAAAAAGGTGAGAAAGGAGAGTCGTAGCTACTCGAACATCCACGACAACGATCGATTCTACATCGATTACTCTGTTACGCGTTTTAAATATCGTCAAGTGAAAATTAAAACAGATGAACTTTGCTCTACACGGACATATGGTGACAACATTGTCGACCAAATCGAGGCAAATTCAAACCGACCTGTATTGCATTGCAGTTTTTAACGAGCACATTGACAACGTGGTTCTGTCTTAAATTTAGAACATAAAGGTGTGTGTCATTGTGATCGTTTTAGCTAATTAAGAACTAATTTGAAACACTTTATCACTTAGTACACGTTATATCACCAGTATAATAGAATATAGAACCCATGGTAATTTCAGTAGGATGATCTAGATGATGCTGCCTACAGGATGATGGGAACGATTGGGAACGTCTTGATGCCTTGAATGGGAAGCACGAGCACGGGCGATCGCAATAATTTCAAATTAGGTGTGTGAGGAAGCGCGTCATTCACAATCGGCATTTTATTCTAAATCACTATCACGCCTTCAAAGTTCGAGTAGATCAAGTATGAGCTCCGCTATCAAGATTAACTAAGAAAACCTGCACACGGGGGAGCGAATGGGGAGGTCGTTGGGGGGCGAAGCCCCCCAACGGACGACCCACGAGGTCCCGCGTGTGAACGCAGTTCAATATGAGAATATGTATTTTCATTTCTCTAATTATTTCGGCCTTTTTGTTATTACGCTATTACCTAATTATTACGCCATCCAACTCACTCCCCCGAGAATCGCAGTTCATAAGAGTTATAGTTATATATAATTGAATTTTCCCAATTATTTTTTTTCTAAATTTCTAAAGTATTTCACCAAACACTAATTCTTAAACATGTGTGAAGAATTGAGATACATTCTCCCCCCCTTCGGGTACCTTGTGGCGTGCAAACGCTACCTACAGTTAGTTCTTTGTACGTTAAAAAACATGGAAAGCCATCTATTGAGCTTAGCAGGCGAATTTACCTTCATCTCTACTTTTTTTCCCTGTTTTTTTTCTCCTCCTAAATCTCTTCGGGATAGAATCCATTCGGGAAATTTTCTCATATAAACGTTTGGAACCTACCCTAGACCCATCCCGAGGCGATGGTTTCGGTTTTCTGGTGGTTCGGGGGGGGGGGGAAGCGATTTCCCTTTTGAATGGGGTAAAAGGGCACGCTAGATGGCGGCTTATATACTACATATTATTTTGCGCGGAAGTGAGAATACGCATAATACATACGGCACATTATTTGGTCTACTATATAATATTTCGTAAAAATGTGACTTGTATATATTGTGTAGTAAACTGATATACAATATGTATTATTTGAGGGGGAAATTCAAATTAATAGACGAAAAACTGAAACTTGCGCATGTATTATTTATGTCGTCATTTGGCGTTCCACATAACATACGGTATTACGAAATAATCCTTATTTTTTTCGAGACAACTTGGAGAATTTGACTAACCCTGTAAGCAGCCAAATTTCAAATTCCAACTAACTACGTACTACAGGGGCTTTTTAAATCAAAGATATACAAGAGTCATGTAAAATTCGGAAAAAACTATCCTTTGTTTTTTGTTGTTTTGTTACCATGGCATCTATAGGCTATACGGGAATCGATGAGTAGGCCTAGAAGTCGTTTGAAGTGACCTTTTTGTATATTTACGTTTTTTTTCTATCATTGGGCATGCAGGATATATTCGTAGCCACCCACTTTTACATTTTATGTTACCTTTCGATAATTTTAATAAATTAATCCTGAATAATGATGTTAACATTAACAGTATCATCTTATTGAGAATAATTTAAATAATTTATTTAAAAATATTACCTATTGTAAAATATTTCGAAGGCATGGATTTTCAGAATGTAACTATAGGCTAAGGCAATATACTTTTATTTTGGGATATTTTTAACAAGAGGTTGGTTCTGGCCTCAATTCCAGAGGGAAGTGTCAGTGTGTAAATATTGTATAGTAGGCTGACAAACCCTTTGGAAAGCTATTTTGCATCGGTGATCGGGTGATGTAATCAAAAATCATAATATCGCACGTAGATGGTACTGACGCAGTCGCTGTCGTCATTGAGATAGAAAAAAAATTCGACCCCTTACATCACGGAACGCTACGTTATAAGAAAGCCGAAAGAAGGGCAGTGGTATATTCGGGAAAATGGACAGCGTTATTGTCACGATGAAACATAATGTTTTGTTTGAAACGAAATTTGCTGTCCAACAAAAGGGCACGCAAAAACTTCATTTTTGAGTTCAAAGTTAAGTAAAATTCACACAAGTTAATATAAATTGTGATGAAAGAACCTTGGTAAAGTTTAACAGGAACTGCGTGCTGACGTGCCTGTGCGAGTCAGTAAACTGTGTTTTGTGGGGCCTGTGTTAAAATCTTATTCGTAACCTACTCGTCTGATATGACTACATAAAAAATAAAAAAATTGTGGGCTTCCCGTGTCATTTACGAAGACTTGATATTAGTCTTAATCCATTCAGTTAAGGTTTCCGAAGAAACGCTCAAAATCACCAAAGTACATCAACTGATTCACATCGTTCGCTATGAGATCGAATATCACTGGAGCGAGAAAAACAATCGAATAAAAGAATTGTGTTCAGCTGGTTTATCATAACAAAACTTTTTGGCACCAGACAATGAATTTTTTTAAATTTTCCAAGTACCTTATTGTCGCTTATTGTACTTTTACTGCTTAAAAGGCTACGAACAAGGCGCGTAGCGGCGTAGTAATGATTTCTCGCATTTGTCCGCCTTACGCCAGATATGTTTGTATGTAGGAGAAAATGCTAAAAGAATTCAAATGTATGTCACAAAATAATTTAATTTTAAATGTATTGATTATTGGAAAAATTGCATTGGAGGCTAAATCAAAATAAGAACTTTTACCGTATAGCTGGAACGATACAAAAGTAAAAAATGTTGCGCCCTACTCCCCCGCCCCACTAAAAAAATAAAATTAAAAAATTTGGCGTCACATTGAATAACATTTGAAATGGCAGTATATTTAACTGGCATATGAAGAATCTAACTAACAGGTTTCGTGTATTCAAACATATAATTAGAATTTCCGTAATTCCCTTGTGGGGGTCCAGCAGGGTCCAGCCAGCGGAACAGTCCGCATTTCCAAATATTCCCGCTAAAATCTCTATATATGACGTGTCTAAGTATAGATAAGCAAGTAGGCAAGCTCTGCTTCTGTTTTCTTCATCCATTAGGCGTCTCTTACTTT
Source organism: Ceriodaphnia dubia (assembly GCA_022539655.2). NCBI lineage: Eukaryota > Metazoa > Arthropoda > Branchiopoda > Diplostraca > Daphniidae > Ceriodaphnia > Ceriodaphnia dubia. Next base: position 682,586 of record JAKUCG020000214.1, on the reverse strand, counting down.
TCCGTCAGTCAATATTTTTTTAAAATTAAAAATGTTCGCCAAGTTCTTGGTTTTCATCGTTGAAAGCAGGATTGCTGTGAAATTTTTTCTGGGAAATATTTGTATTTTCTAGCACGGCTGTTGTTATTACACTCTTGCCGCGAATGTGTGTACTGGCGGGCAACTGCCTTCCTTCATTAGGAGATGCATAGGAGCTGCGTAAAGGAACGCTTCCTATTACGATGGGATGAGAGGCTACCAAGTTCGACAAAGCACGGCCAATTTTCACAGTAAACTGTAACATCAACATAACAGTCATCAATATGATGCTTATTGTTATATATGCGAAATAACGAAACTTACAATGATCTCATAGGACAAGTCGATGATGTGGCAAAGCTTCATCCGATCTGAAGGGGCCAGAGGAGGAACAGTTATTGGATGATTTTCCCAAATTTCGGAAGCTTTGAATTTTCCTCTAGAGGACTCGTAAATGATTTTAGTGTGATCTTTGGCCTGGCCCGATGCGAAGAATTGTGTTTTCTACCAAACAACGTCAAATTTGAAATGAGGCAATGACCACTTACATACGTGTTTTACGCATGTAACAAGCAAATTAACAATTTTTTCACCTCTACCAACTGAACGCTCGATCCACGCATCTCCTTACCGCTCATGTTCTTTACTTCGGCATTAAAGAAAATCGTTTCCCCCGAAACGTATCCAGTTCGATCAAGCGAAAATTTGGCTGTAATTGGGTGTGACTTGCAGCAAAAAGTGTTTACAGATTTGAAATCGGATGCATGTACGGCTCCCTATACTCCAATGCATGGTTTCATATTGATCCGTTATTTATTGCTCTGTTATTATTTCTAAAATTTAGATTGTACTGTAGCTTCCGGAATTGCATTTAGATCCATAGTCGAATTGACAGTAAACATGGCTTTGCATTCGTGGTTAAATTTTTGTGGTCGTAAATAAACTGCTCCGATTGTATAGCGGACGTTACCGTGCGCTCCTTCGAATGAAGACGGGATTCCGTAATGCAGGACAAACGAAAAGGGATACTCGTGTTGACCGGGAATCAGCTGCCAGCTTACATTCCCTTCAAATCCAGGATGTGACGTATTCAGATTACAGTTATACTACGGTATTAAAATTGATAGAATTTTATTGCTCTTATTTTACCTCTGTCCATTAGCATAATTCTTTGATTCAAGTATCCCTCTTCGGATACGAAGTGAACTGTCTGCGAATAAAATTGTAAACGTCTCCCATACCCATATCGTTTGGGAACCATTCGTGTCCCATTTTCCTGTTTGGCAATATCAACTTGGGCTAAGGCCTGGCATTCAACGTAAATACCTATATCGAATACAATACCGTATGTTAAAAAGCCTATTCGAGCCTACTGTACGGTATATATTCATATAATCGTCACAACACACATCATATTACCTTTCACGTTCTTAGGTTTGTCGTTCCAAATGTGGATTTTACCTGTTACTTCTTGACCAGGCAAATACGCGGCCCCTTCTTTGTCTAAGGAAATTTCAAAACGTCCCATCACCATGGCGGCTGCTTCCTACACTGTATAGATTAAAATTTAATAAAAGAGGTTCCGCTGTTGGAGTTTTCCTTTTCTCTTATCTTCATAACAACACAACCATGACAACAATAAATGATAATAAGAGTCAAAGATCGCCAGAGTGTTGATCATATTTTTTCTTTAAATTGTAATTATAATGATGTATCCCTGAGGCTCATCAATTTCATCCTTCATGTTATCCTATATTATATATATATTATAATTATCCACTAAAACACTTGCTAGTTTGATCCGGATTGTAAACAAACATTTACTATTTTCCATAGATGCCCCAAAACATGTTTATTTGAGGCCGGAACGACTTCAACTTTCGTTCCAACCTGTATGGCATTACTTTTGGGTCACATCAAAGTTGACCATATATATATTCTCTCGCGAGGGTGTACATATTCTTTTGACGCGAGATATATATTTTCACCACGAGAGTCCGCACAAGCCAGGGGTCCGAACTCCCTCATTCTTTTTTCCACTCTTTCTGTTTCTTTTGTTATTGTTTACCGAGACATTCGCCTTAATTAATGTTTTAGAAAATCGAGGGAAAAGCGGAGGCGAAACGTGCTGTCACTACACATAACATTAAGAAATCTATATATAAATCTTTACATTTGAAAGCGCCCGGTAACTATCGCTATTGGAAATCTGCTCCGAATTTTCACGAAAACATCCTAACGCCCCCCCCCCCCAAAGGCCTCTCTTCCGGAGTTGTGTTGAACGAGTGTTAACGAGTCTGATGCAGAATATATAAACTAGTCTGATTTTTCAGCAAACACATCAGCTGACTACAATCGCAAAAAGTAGTACTCAATTCGGATCGGTGGCATGGACTTGGAAGGAAAAAATAAATTTACATTTCAGGCCCAAATTACACTTCAGGTCATATGGCCTCAAATGTTGTTCGATTCAGGCCCAAGAAGGTACCATTCAGGCCATGGTCTGAAGTGTAGTGGCCTGAAGTGTAATGGCCTGAACCACACGCATTCCTCTCTTTCACCCACAACGTTTAACTATTACCTTAACTTTCACGAATTTAGTCATTCTGATTAATAGACACCTAGCCGGTATTTTTCAAACACAAATCTGTGAAAAGGAACACGCAGTCAAAGTATGTCTTTAGTGAGGTGCAGATGGGCTTCTTTTCTTTGTTTCAACGGCGAATATTTTTTAAAAGCAAAAGAAACGTAAACAGTGGAAACAAGAATGAGGGAGTTTCGACCACTAGACTGCGGGACTTCCGCGGTGAAAATATATATCTCGCGTCAAAAGAATATATACACCCCCACGAGAGAATATATATATGGTCAACTTTGATGTGACCCAAAAGTAATGCCATACAACCTGAACCTTATCAAATAAAACTGTTGATAAACGTCCAATTTTGTTGCCGCTTTTGTCACTGCGTCGCAGAAATATTTATTTATTTAGGAGCTTAATTATGAAAATTGCGTTCAACTTTTAGTTTCATTAATTTATGCCGGTGGTGCATTATAATAATTGTAATTTTTAGATCTGAGTGAATCGAAATATCCGTAACTCGATTTGGATGATTCTTTTGTTGGAGTTGGAGGGGATGAAAGATCGGATTTTGGATTTCTACCCGAAAAGTTACCCAGCGGTGACGATCAATAGAAAAATTATTCCATGTCAGCCTTTAAAGACTGACACTTGCCTGGAAAAATGTTTCGTCAATATTGAGAAAATCGGAGAAAATGGAATTTCCCATTGGAAAATGAAACATAGGAGAATACGAAATTTAGAAATTATTCCAACAGTAAAGGTGATTTTTCTTGACATCAACATCACCGAACACGAAAACTTCGGTCTCATGATGATCGGCATAATGAAGAACAGCCAATATTTCATTGTTACCAGTGATAACTTTCGCCGATTCTGAATTAACAAAACGGTTTACTTTATTTTCAATTCACATTACATTTGCTTCATTAAAAGCGTACACTCGTAGAGCACGTTAGACAACTATTATTGAAATACATTACGGTATCGCTTTCACGGACACGCCCGGAAATTGAAGTTTTGCCGCTCCGGTGCGGTCTCGCCTGACTCCTATACGGTACTAAACATTCCGTTCAATCATTACTTTGCTGGTCACGGATCAAATTGGCAGTAATCTCAGCCATTTGACGAAGTTTCTGCAAAGTAACGATCCTCTGCTGGAAGCCTGGTCTGTGCTCCTGCTTCTCGGCGGTAATCATCAGGTCGATGTAGTCAGGTGCGGAAAACGGATGAGGCCGTAGGGCGATCTCGGCCAATCGCTTAATGCAAGGATAAGTCGCCTGCATCAGTTCCATCAATTGAATTTCACTACTTTCAATCTCTTTCTTGAGACGATCCAAAATCTCTTCGTTTGTTAGTGTCTCTTGCATTGCCGCCATGTATTGCTGCCGGATGGTGTTCGATGATCGTGTCACTTTGACCTTGACCATTTCGTACCGATATCTTTGATTAAAATGATTATCCCATGAGCACTTGCACAGTATGCAGGATCCGTTCGGACCCATGACGGAGCAACGATGCTTATTTTCGTCACTGGCCTGACTACAGGGGAAATGGCAAGTTGTGCGACATGTCTGGCAATTTGTGGTGAATTGCCCAGTCCTGCTAATGTCAACAGATTTGAGAACGGACGTCTCGAATTCAAAATCCATATTGGCTTCCATTTCGACTTTTTTCTCATTCAGGACTTTTTTTGACTTGCTCTAGTTCGTCAACGCGACTCAATTTCATCCCATTTTTCACAAGGAGACCTTCGACAAGCGCTTCGAACTTCTTGCGCTCCCTCAGAACTTCACAGGTCAGCGTCAGCGATTTGGCTTCCATTCTCTCTAAATCTTCAAAGAAACTGTCGAAACCTTCAACGGCCAGGTCAAATAAGATCGAGTTGAACTCGTTTGTCTGCCAATCGTCCTTATTGTTGGAAGTGAAGAAGATAGAATTGTTGAATTTGTGGTGAAGTGGTAGTCCGGTAGATGGATCCATTGGCGACGGAATTCCAGCTTCTTTTACGGCTCCCAAGACGGGCGGTTCAGCGTTATCGGCAAATGTCACCATTAGACGAATGTTGTCCTTGATGTCGTTTCCAAAAACGGACAAAACCGAGTCAAAGATGTATTGCTGAGTGGCCGTCAACCTGGGTAGAGACGACTGAACAACAAAACAGACGGCCTCCAACTGCTGGATGCCATGTCGACTCTGGAAATAATCTTGAATTTGTTGCATTATCTCTTTGTCTTTCTCTAGGCCTCGAGTGTCGCCGAATCCAGGCGTATCGACGACAGTCAGAGAATAATCTAATCGCGATCCTTTCAAAGGATGGAGGTCGTAAGTTGTCACGTGATCCGTTTGACTATGGGCTTGCGACTTGTCGGTCGGCTCATCGATCAATTTGAAACGGAATTCGTCGTCCCACTCGACACCCAAAACATAATTGATCATTGCATTTATCAAGGTGCTTTTACCGCAGCCAGTGGCGCCCAGCACCAGGATTGTCTTCTGCCGGCGTTTGCCGAACATCGTCGAGTACGTTGGTTCACCAAAAACGTATCGTCCAACATCCGCATCCGTTCCACTCCGTTGTTTCTTCAATGGCAAATTGAAAACATCAATACCCAACAGTGGACTAGATTGGCATTTCTTGCTGATGCGGCGAGCTAAATGAGCAGCTCGTTCCGGCTCTCTCGCAGTTCTTGCTTTCAAAATCGGACAAGCGGAACTGTAAAACTTGGAGCTGCTTAATTCTTTGCAAACTGCAATTAATTTGATACAGTAGTTTGTGTTTGGCGTAAGCGGTTCAATAATTATCGTCTTGTTCGTCGTCGATCGTTTGATGCGGGCGGATTCAGAATTATCGTCTACCCAACAGTGAACAAAATAAGAACCTATTTCAAACAGTTTCTCCCCTTCGATCTCATCTTGATCGCCATTGTAGACGTGTTCGTCCTTTTCATCAAAATAGACTTCGTCACTTGCGATACATTTATGGCTCCACGAGATGGTGATGCTGGTGTCGGTCGCGTATCGGCATCGGAGTCCCGTCGGTGGCGGACTGACTGGATCGATTGATACCTCGTCGCTTTCTGGACTGAACGGACTGCGTCCCCCAAAAGTGACAGCCGCAACACGGAATACATAAGTGTCATCCGATTCCAAATAATCGATTGTCACTGGGTTGGAAGCATTTACAATGGAATTCCAGTTTAATCCGGGTCGATCAACCTCTCGGTATTGGACCAGATAGCTGGAAAAATTGTCCGCCTTATTGGCTTCCCATCTTAGAGTAATAGAACCGCGATGGTTATTCTCTACAACGACTGTTCCAGGAGCTATGGGTAGATTGAAATTTGCGGACAACACTTGCGACGATTTGCAATCCCAAAGGCGCATGAACGGACATATTTTTCCAATATTGGTACAAAGCCTTTCATCGTAAAAGACGATGTATGTGACATTATCTGTCTCAATGTTGTGGTCTGTCACCCATTCAGAGAATTCTCGAGCAGCAGTGAAAGTCCGGCGACGGTCTGTAGAGTCGGAGCACAAAGCCGTCCTCCCTTTACCTTCTCTTATCCACTTCATCCAGTCGGACGGATTGGACGGATGAAACGAGTCGATGAAACGACACATCTCGTAGACCTGGCCATTCGACTGTCCAGCCAGACTGGGCACATGGAGGACTACGGCAAACGAACGATCTCCATCTTTGAGCACTTTTTTCTCGGTTATGAATTGGACGCCGGGCAACTGGGCGATCATTTTCAAAGTTTTCATTTGTTGCTGCTGATGAGTCAGCCAATGACTGAGTTCTCTGGTGACAAATGGTGATTTACTTTCCAAAATGTCCAACATCTCCTTCATTTTTGCTTCTTTGAGAAGGATACCACGGCGGACGGAAACAGTCCATTGGGACAAGGCATTGGCGAAAGCCTTTTTGAATTCCGTCATCACCTGCTGGAATTTTTGCACTCGCATGTAAATGCTCTTTGGTGTGCCGTGGCACTCGACTAATTGGCCAAGCAGCAAATCCGTTTCTCGGTCAACTCGTCGCAGTCGATTCCACATTCCCTGACACTGAATCACCACATCCCGCGATACGTCCGACGGATTAGGCCTACTACTCGTTATTTGACTAATAGCTCGGCTTATATTAGGTATAGCCAGCTTTCTGATGGGATACAGCCACACTTTCAGTGGGACGTGCACATTGGTCCACTGGTGGTCCAATATCCAACTGCAAACTTCATATTGTTCAGCGACAGACTTTAAGGTCCAGTTTGGTCGGCCTTTGGTGTCTTCATTCAAATCACTGTAGAGAGTGCATGGATAGTTTAATACTGGTACTCCTTCGTCCGGCTCAAGTGTACTTTTCCCATTCAAAAGGCAATCAGCAAAAGACTGTGGGTAATCCGTCCACTTGTTCGTTTCAAAACGGACCGTCTTTGTTGCATCTTTAGGGCGCTGATCAGAGAAGAGACAGAAGGCTTCCAGTCCGTAAGTGACGGCGACAACCACATGAGTGGCCCGGTTCAATTTCTCGGACTGACCACGACGGACTGACCTGATCATTTCTGGCTGGTTATTAGTTAGATCTATCGACGCATGCCTAATCAAACGACGGCAATGAACAGCAACTTCGTCGTGACCGGAATATTCATCCGTCCAGCAACTCATTTGATCAGCAACATAAAGCCAAGCTCCTGAAATCGAATGACTACTAATCAGGCCGGCCGTCAGGCTCATGGCTAAATGGTCGTCGATCCCCAAATCCAATAAATGCGTCCTACGATGTTCTTCTTCTTTGTTGATCTCCTCTTCGTCGTTTCCTCGTTTCATTATGTAAACTTTGACGTCCTTTTTGGTTTTGGGCTTAGCGACGATCAGACGAGACACGCTGTCTGGATCCCATAAGGTTACATCTAGCGACCGGTTTGATTATTTCATTATTAAGAGCATAACAGTGATTAGAACAGGGAAAGTTTACTTATGAGACCCTACCTGGTACGATGACATCTTCATGGTAATTGTACAGAGTTCCAATAGTGAACTGACGACCAAGAGCCATCATTTTGATACAACTGTCGGTCATTTTGTTGGCCGTTCCGCCTTAGCATTCGTATTGGAGCAAACTAATTGGTGGCCGTGGTGAAAACTCGTGTAACACGCAAGTTGTGTATATCAGTGTATCACTCCCCAGCCATTCACTTATTAATGCATACAATTTACCAGGCTAACGAAAAGTATTGCAACTGCTAGCACTGGCTTACGACATGTAACAACTAAACTTTCTGTAAGCGGCACGAGTAAAATAACATTACCAAAAAAGCAACCTTATCACTGTTGTCAAGCTAAGATAGTCGTCAAGGGTGAAGTACTGGACAAAGATGTGTCTAGCCCATGAACGCACCTATTTAGCTAACTATAGCTTACACTCGTCTTGTGTGCTTTAGTTAGGAAATATAGCTGCTTCCGGGGGACGAAAAAATGATTGCCTCCTCTACAGATGAGAAATAACGATCTACTGGTTAATCATAATTACTGATCAAAAGGATATGTGTTGCCTTGACATTTTTTAAACCGATGATATGCGCTTCTAACTGCTAATCGAGTAAACGGAATTTACAAAACAGTTGATATATTTATTATTTCGGACGATTTCGGATTACATTTGATTCATGATAGGTGTCAAGTCATTACAATTTTATGGCTCGTTCTTACTGAAAAACCGAACTCTATTGGGCCCTTTTCCTTAACGTCCTTTGCTGGGGTTTCGGTGGTACCATCGTCTGTCTACTTCTGTTTTGTTGTTGCCGCTGGTCGCGAATTAACGTCGCCGTGATTTCGGCCATCTGACGAAGCTTCTGCAAAGTAACGATCCTCTGCTGGAAGCCTGGACGGTGTTCCTGCTTCTCGGCGGTGATCATCAGGTCGATGTAGTCGGGTGCGGAAAACGGATGAGGACGTAAGGCGATCTCGTTCAACCGCTGAATGCAAGGGTAAGTCGCCTGCATCAGCTCCATCAATTGTTTCTCGTGTTCGTCGATCTCCACCTGGATTTTACTCAGCAACTCTTCGTTGTTCAGTGTCTCATCGACGGCTCCCTGGTACTGTTTCCGTAAAGCATCCGACGACCGCTTGACTTTCTCTTTGCCCATTTCGAACCGAAATTTCTGATTGAAATGCCCGTTCCATGGACAGCTGCAGATCGTGCAGTTGCCATTGGGGTCCATGACGGAGCATTGGCCCTTCTTGTCGTCGCTAGATTGACGGCAGGGGAAATGGCAAGTGGTGCGACATTTCTGGCAGTTGGTGGTGAACTGGCCAGTTCTGCTAATGTCAACCGCTTTGGGGACGAGCAATTCCACTTCGAATTCGAAATCCTTGTTGGCTTCGATCTGCTCCTTGTTCTCCTCTAAAATCTTTTTCATCTGCTGGAACTCGTCGACGCGAGTCAATTTAATTTGGGTCCTCATCTGGAGACCCTCGACAAGCGCTTCCAATCGTTTCCGTTCCTCGAGGACTTCGCGAGTCAGCGTCAGGGATTTGGCGTCCATCCGGCTCAAATCGTCGAAGAAACGGTCGAAACCCTTGACGGCCATTTCATAATAAATTCCGTTGACTTCGTTCGTCTGTTGATCCTGTTCGTTTTCGGCAAAGAAAATGGAATTGTTGAATTTGTGATGGAGCGGAAGACCCGTCGATGGATTTATAGGAGACGGAATGCCGGCCTGCTGTATGGCCCCCAAGACGGGCGGAAGAGCACTGTCCGAAAAAGTCACCATTAGTCGGATGTTGTCCTTGATGTCGTTACCAAAAATGGAGAGGATCGAATCGAAAATGTATTTTTGAGTGGCCGTAAGTCTGGGCAGAGACGCCTGGACGACGAAACAAACGGCCTCGAGTTGTCGAATTCCTTTGGGGGATTTGAAGTATTTTTGAATTTGATCCATAATTTGCTTGTCTTTCTCAACACCTCGCGTATCTCCGAATCCTGGCGTATCGACGACCGTCAGCGAATAGCCCAATCGCGAACCTTTCATCTCGTAGAGATCGTAAGTTGTGATTAGGTCCGTTTGACTGTGCGCCTGCGATTTATTGGCCGATTCGTCGATCAGTTTGAATCGGAAATCGTCTTCCCATTCGACACCCAGAATATAATTGACCATAGCATTGATCAGCGTCGTCTTTCCAGATCCTGTAGCGCCCAGCATCAGGATGGTCCTTTGACGTCGTTTGCCTATCAGCGCCGAGTAGCTTTTCTCGCCGAAAACGTAATGGCCGACCCCTTGGACTGAAGCTCGGAGTTTCTTCACTGGTAACTTGTAACCGTCTACGCCGTGACTTATAAAACACCTCTGACTGACGCGTCGAACAATTTCCGCCGCCCGTTCGGGTTCTCCCAATGTCTTTGCCCTTAATATCGCGCAAGTTGGACTGTAAAATGTCGACTCTGTTTGATCCATGCAAACAGCTCTAATCTGGACGCAGTAAACCGTGTCTGGATCTAGCGGTTCCAGCGTCAAAGTCTTCTCCGTCGTCGACCTTTGAATAAACATCGACTCTTGATGGCCGTCCATCCAGCATTCAATGGAATATGAAACAACTTTCACCGTCTCTTCACTTCCGTTTGGATCTTCTCCGTCGTCCCATTCGTCGTATTCATCTTCGTACACGTTCCCTCCGTCGTTTCCCCACAATTGGTGATCCCAAGAGATGGTGATGCTCGTGTCCGTCGAGTATCGGCACTGGAGCCCGGACGGTGGCGGACAAACTGGATCGATTGTTACCTCGTCGCTCTCTTGGCTGAACGGACTTTTCCCTCCTTGGGTCAAGACGGCAGCTCGGAAGACGTAACTCTCGTCCGATTGCAAGTAGTCGATCGTGATCGTGTTGGACGGACAGTGAACGGATTCCCAGTTGCCTTCCTCTTTGTCAACATTGCGATACTGGAACAAATAGCTGCTCAACTTGGCCGTCTCTTCAACCGTCCAAGTCAGGGTGATGATGCCTCGACGGTTTCTATCAACCGTCACTTTGCCAGGAGCTCTGGGAATGGTGAAATTAGGAGAAAGAATTCTTTCCGATTTGCAGTCCCACATTCTCATAAATGGTGAGATTTTCCCAATGTCAGTACCGAGTCTTTCGTCATAAAAGACAATGTACTTGGTGGTTTCCTTCGTGTCGCTGTTGTGGCCCACAATCCATTCTGAAAACTCTTGAATAGTCGCGAAGATCCGTCGTCGCTCCACCGAGTTGCAGTTCAGAGTTATCCTTCGTTTTGCCCACTGCTGCCAGCTGGACGATTGGAAAGCCTCGACGAAACGACTCATTTCGTGGACTTGGAAGTCCGACTGTCCAGCAAGACTCGGCATATGAAGGACGACGGCGACTGTTCCTCCGCTTTTGATCTCTTTCGCCAAATTGTCCGTTTCTGATACGAACACGACACCGGGCAGCTGGGCGAGCAATTTCAATGTCTTCATTTGTTGCCTTTGGTGATTGAGCCAGTAGATTAACTCTTTGTAAACGAATGGTGATTTATATTCGAGGACTTCTATCATTTCCGACATTTCCTCCTCTTGTCCGGTACCTCGACGGAAGGTCAAAGTCCAGTCGGACAAGGCCTTGAGTAAAGCCGTGGCGAAATTCTTCATAATTTCGTCAAACTCTTTGATTCTGTCGCAGATGGTCCGCGGCATCCAGTGACAGTCTTCCAAGTTGTCCAGTTCGTTGATTAGCGAAAGCGTATTGATGTGCACATGTCTCAGTCGATTCCACGTTGATTGGCAACGGACTACGATCGCCCGCGGGACGTCCAGCGGCTTTCTCGGAAACTTGTTGACACTGACGCCGTCCCACGAAAGATTTCTCAGTGGATACAGGCAAATTGTTAGCGGTACGGTTTTGACTTGGCGGCCCAGCATTTCTCTGCAGGCGTCGTACTGTTGTGCGACGGAGTTCAGCGTCCAGCTCGGCCCTTTTTTTCCAGCAATCGAGTCGCTGTAAAGAACGCATTGCAATTCCAGCGTGATGAGTTGTTGGTGACCGTCGTCTTCTTCGTCGTCTTCTCCATCTGACTCTATCCTGTTCCTGCCGTTCAACAGCCCGCCGGCAAAGAACTGAGCGCAGCCTAACATATTTTGCGATTTCTTTGGATTGGAGAAAACGCAGATGGCTTCTTGACCGTAAGTAATGGTCACGACAACATGGGTGGCCTGACTCTTAATTAAACTCTCAGGACGGCAGATGATTTCCAGTTGGCTACTAGTCGGATCGATGGACACTTTCTTGCTGGACCGACGACAATGGACGATGACTTCGGCTTCGCGACAGAAAGATCTCGCCGCCCAGTTGGCCCGATCGACGGCGTATTGCCAAGCTCCACAGGAAGATGGCGACAACAGTCCGGCCATCAAACTCATGACCGTGTGATCGTCCATCCCCAGATTGGACATCCACGACTCGCTGATTCCATCTTTATTCCCGTCGTCATCCTCTTGAGGCTCTCCGTCTTTCTGTAATTGAGTCCCAATCGCGTGAACTTTGACCGACTCTTTCGTTTCGGAGTCGACGACCGCAAGACGGGCAACATCGTCCGGATCCCACAATCGAGCATCTTATTTAAAATCGACAATAATGAAAGTACTAAGAGAATTGCGCGTCTGTCGAATTACAAATAGCCTATTACTTACTTGGTACGACGACATCTTCGAAACAATTGTAGACGGCACCGATGGTAAACTGTCGGCCGAGGGCCATCATCTTCAAGCAATCGGATCGGCTTGTCATCGTGCTGAACCGTTGGTAACGCTGAACGCAAGCCTGATGTCGGGCCGGCGAGGATTGAAACACAGTTGAAAGCAGATCAGACTACCTTCGTGCACCAAACAGCTGCGACACGGCTGGATTTTTACTCGGAACTGATGACGCCATTCCACTTTGTCCCATTTGAAACTAAACAACAGGTTTTTTTTATGATAGAAAATCTCTCACTATATATCTTTGTTTGCGCAATGACTCATATTATATATACCGACCGGCCCGTCAAAATAGGTTTTGGCGGCAGTTGATAACAAGACATTTTTAGATAAGAGACTGAGACTCGTCATCAGCGTTGTTTGTCCATTTTATCTCGCGTTACTATACATCCCATGACTTTTAAATGTGGTGCAATTATTTGGACTGAAATTCCCATCTCGACAATGCAAGTCTTTGTTATATATGAGCGCAAAATAAATAATTCCAGAGTCGATTTGAAAATTTTTTTTTTTGTTTTGATGGAGATTGAGAGCTTTTCTAAAAGCTTTTTCTACTCTAATAATAGTAAACTAACTCTAACTCTAACACTAGTTGTTATACTGTATATGAGCGCAAAATAAATAATTCCCGAATCGATTTGAAAATTTTTTCGTTTTGATGGAGATTGAGAGCTTTTCTAAAAGCTTTTGTACTCAGCCAGAGCATGCACACAAATCAAATAGGTACTTATTAAGTCCCAAGTTCACATTAAAAGGCGAGGAATACTTCGTTTTGAATTTTGAATCAAGCTACGTTGAAAAACTTTCTTATCTTCCACACGATGCAAACTCTATTAGTTTATTTTGAATTTTGACATCCGAAATACAATTCAAAGCGACTTCCTCTCACAGTCTAAATGACCCAACACAGCACGCGTCAAACGCCAAACAGACCAAACGGATAGCCAAAAATATTTAGATTTATGATATTTCATATTTTAAATGCGCTATAATATGAACCGCTCGTCCGGCAGTCGTCGTTACGGCCTGAACTTCTTTCACAAATTACGCTGAATGGATTTAATAAAAAGACCGTTTTCAAACAAGGTATCCCTCGCCTCTCACTAGTTGAGATACAAGCATATTTTTTTCTGAAATATATATATATGACCCTAAGGGCATTCCAAAATGGACATTTTCAATTTTTTTATCATAGGCATACAAGTCATCTGAATGAATAATTTTGAAGTGTATTAGAATTAGCATTACAAACTAGGCCTAGGTGATTTATATGATCTAGTTTCAATGTGGCTATACCGTCAAAAATTATAATTCTATTCCCGATTATTTCCGGTAAAATAAACTGCTGAATTTATGAAGGTCAGTGTCTGCAACGCTGGTCTGCGAATATCCGTCGTTACTGTCGTCGTCGTCGTCATAGGCAGTTTCTCGGTCTTCGTATTCTTCAGTCTGCTCGTCGTCATCATCATCCTTGCCATCCGGATTCATTAGGGATTCCTTATTTTTGATCTTGGTCGTAATGACGGCCATCTGACGGAGTTTCTTCAAACTCTCGATCCTTTCGTTGAAACCGGTCCGCTTCTCTTGCTGCTCGGCGTCGATGATCAAGTCGATGTACTGCGGAGTCGAGAACGGATTCGGACGTAAGGCGATCTCGTCCAGCCGCTGGATACAACGCGAAACGGTCTCCACTCGATCCAGCACATCCTTTTCGTTGTCGTCGAGGTCTTTTTGCAGGACTGTAATCAGATCCTGGGCCGTCAGTTTTCTCTTGAGCTCCTTCTCGTACTTTTGCTTGATGGCGTCGGAAGATGTGACCTGCTTCTTTTGAACGTATTCCCACCTGTACGGCTGATTGGCGTGCATGTTCCAAATACACTTCTCCGGGCAGATACGACACGAACGAGTAGCTTTCGGCATTGAGTGATCCATGGCCGAGCACATAATCTTGTCATCATCATTCTTATATGCGCACGGATTGTGACAGGTAACGTAACATTTGTTGCAATTCGTCAGGTATCGGCCTGCCGGAATCTCCACTTTCTCTGGCATGGTAATTTCCACCTCGAATTCCACGTTTTCGTTGGCTTCAATTTGCGCTTGGCTGTTGGCAATCATTCGCTTCGTTTTCCTCATCTCCTCCATCTTGGCCAATCCGACTTTAATCAGAGGTTGAAGTCCATCTATCGTCGCTTCCAGTCGTTTCCTCTCTTCCAGCACCTGTTTGGTCAGCGACAGGGATTTCGTCTTCATCGTTGCCAATACATTGAAGAATTTCTCGAAATTCTCCATGCCCATACGCCAGAAGAAGCGATTGAACTTGTCGACCGTTTTGCTCGTGCCGCTGGATTCGCGGTTTGTACAGAAGAAACCGGAATTGTTGAACTTGTGATGGAGCGGATTTCCAGATTGGTCGACCGGATAAGGCAATCCGGCCTGTTTGATGGCGCTCAACGCCGGTGGCACTTGACTGTCGGCAAACGTCAACAGGAAATTAATGTTCTCCTTGATGTCGTTGCCGAAAATGGACAAGACGGAATCGAAAATGTACACCTGGGTGGGTGTCAGACGTGGGAGTGAAGCCGTGGCGACGAAACCAACGACATCCAGCTCTTGAATTCCGCCCTTGTCCTCGAAGAACAGTCGAATCATCTCGGTAATTTCTTGGTCTCTTTCTAATCCTTTGGTGTCTCCATAGCCGGGCGTGTCGACGATCGTCAACGAATAAGGAACGCGGAACCCTTCCTGATGGTGAATTTCGTAGGCTGTTATCCGGCTTGTCTGACTTTCAACTTGCGACCGGCCAGCTTGTTCCTGAATCAGCTGGAAACGGAACGGGTCGTCCCATTGGACGTTGAAAATGTAATTAATCATTCCGTTGATCAGCGTCGTCTTGCCCGATCCAGTGGCGCCCATCACAAGGATCGTTTTGTTCTGCATCCATTTGTTCTTCTTCTGGCCGTCTTTCTTACCGAAAACGAAACGTTCTGTAGTTGTAGCCCCACATCCGGTCACCTTTGTCAGCGGAACAGCGCACAGATCCAGGCCGTTCTGTTTTGTGATCAATTTGCATTTCTTGACTATCATTTCAGCGAAGCGGGTGTTGGGGTTCATTGTCGTGGTGGTCACAGTTTGACTGGGCTCACTCGTAGTCTGTCCGTCAATCGAGACGGACATAACTTGGAAAGAATAGTCCGTGTCCGGCTGGAGATGTTCAACACAGCAGCCTGATTCGCAACCAACATCCATTTCTTCAAATGACAAATCTTCTTGTTCGTTTTCCCAGTAGCGGACGCGGTAAGAATGGCGGGTTCTTCCGGAGCTGCCTGCTGGCTTCGACCAGGAAATTTCCACCGTGGATGGGCTCACTGGATTGACTTGTAACCGATTTGGAGGTTGTAACATTTCTTTCTTTTTCTGGCTATTACCAACATCAGCCGGGCCTTTAATCGTTGGCCGGCCTGATGGTGTTTCGGTTGGAACTGCCTGCTGATGTTGCCGTGGTTTTCGGATCGATGAAGGTTTTTCAACTTCTGAAATTCCAGATTCCCCGTCGGACTCTTGGTCGTCTAGTGCGGATTCCGTGTCGATGACTTGGCTGAACTCGCTTCGCCCGATGCAAGTCTCCGCCGCTGCCCGCATTTCCACCGCCGACTCGCGTACAATATTGAGAGTCAAATGAGTTTCGCCCGGCTTTGTCGTTTTCTGTTGTTTCCAAGGATCTGAACTATCTTTCAATCGAAACTCGACTGTAAAAGTGCAGGGATATCCCAAGTCTTCGTGATCCCATTCGACACGCATTGAAAGTTTCTTCGATGTTTTGTTGCCCGGAATCAGTTTAACTCGGAGACTACTAGGCGCAACGGGCAATTGATTGCTGCTCGTCAAAGTCTTCTCCGCTTCGTAGATTGAATAGCGACAGCCGAACCGTTTGCCAGTCTCGTTGAACGTAATGAGGAATTGGACTTTATTTTCCAAGTGCTTGTTTCTATCGACGTGATCGACGTAGTAGCGGATTTGGGTCAGAACTTGGTTACGTTTGCGCTGGACCATGTGCCAAGGCGTTCCTTGGCTTTCTTCATCTTCTTCGTCGTCGTCCGTCTCGTCTTCTTCTCTTTCCATCGCTACTAGTTTAGCGAAATTGTTCACGTAATCCGTCATGTCGTGAAGGATCTCATTTGTCCTTTCGTCCAACGGCGGGACGTAGAGGACGAGCGCGTGTTTCGCGGTCAAAGACTCGGCCAGTTCCTTCTCCACTTCTTTTTGGCTCGACAAAAAGGTGATTCCAGCCAAATTGGTCATCTTTCCGGCCACTTCTCCTTCGGCCTGTTTGTAGCGTACCCATCGAGTCAGTTGAGATGGCTTGAAGAGTGAATGAGTCTCGACGATGTTGACGACTTTTTCCACCTCATCGTCGCCAGCGTCGCTTTCACGGGCTTTGACAACGGCCGCTTTCAGGCTTTTTCTCAACATTTCTTGGTACTTTTTCAGGACGATTCCAAATGGACGACTTCCTTTCTTCATGGATTCAACTCTGGCGCAAATTTGCTCCAAATCTGCCCAAATGCGACAGAGTCGGGCTACCAAGTGACCATCGACGTCGCGGTACTTGCCAATGGCCAATGTCTCGGCACCGGCATCAGCTGGACTAACGAAAACTTTCAAGGGGCAAAGTTTGACGACGATCGGTATGGCTTTGTTTTTCCCGCCGTCCGATTTCATTTGCTCAATGAATCTGAGGCAGTGTTTGTAAGCTTCAAATAAACTGCAATCGTGGCCGCTTAAACCTGGGAGATCGGTGTAGAGGCGACATTTCAAAGCGTTCACCTGTTTTCTATCCGCCGCGTCGAATTGTTCTTTGAATTCCGCCAGGTTTTGATTGTCATCTAAGGCACACTCCATTTTGTACGTGATTTTCGACAGGTTCTCCTCGGCCTCTTCTATTGCTTCTCTATCTATCTGGTGGCTTTTCAACTCTTGAGAAATGAGGCAATAAGCTTCAACACCGTAGTTAATGCCCACGATAACGTGAGTGGCCTTTTCCTTATTCCCTTGCTGTGCTCCGATGCGCGGGACATCTTCATTGGCGAGGGCCGACAGATCGAGTTGCTCCCTCTTAGTTTTGACACGACAGACGAGGACCCGAGCCGCATGTGTCGGATCGGTTCGGTCGTTGACGTAACTGCTAGCGCCCTTGTACTTGTCAATGATGCCGGACACGGTACTCATCTGCAAATGCTCGTCGAGTCCCATTTGTTCCCACTTGTTCCACGACTCGGATTCCGGACGTTTCCATACGAGTTTAAATTCGTCATTAACTTTAGTGGATGATGCCATATCCGTCGATTCCCAGCATCGTCGATCATCTATTATTACGATATGCAATCATCATCAGGAGTACAGGAACACGGCCATATACAGCAGTGAATAGTGAATCAAGTGTTATTCTACCTTTTGAAATGCTGTCGTTGCGGTAATCGTATAAGCCGCCAAGATGAAATTGGCGACCAAGTGCCGCCATTTTTATGACGTGTTGGTCGATTTCTTTGCACGCCATTTCTTTTCCCCAGCTATGTATTTCTTCGGCTCTAATATTAGCTCCACTTGTGTGTTGCAGACTGTTGCCAGAGCAACTGTCGCCCCTTTTCCATTCAATTTCAAGGCGTAGGCTAACATGATTCCACATTTAAATGGACTCCACCTTTTTCTCAAAGTTGTTTTCGACTCGTTGCTGATTATCATTTCATTCCTGTTTGCTTTGACCATGGCTTCGAGATATCCCTGAAGTTGCTTTGGACAATAAACATATTGTAGTGATGTGGTCGCTCTTATTAGTCACACGCACTGTCAGTTATTGCTACATCGCCGTTAATATTTCGACGTGCTGGTGGGACTGTCGAGACGACGCATTCACCAAATATTGAAACAGAGCACAAGCTTGTAAATTTTTATCGCAAAAGGCTCAACGGAAAGTACTGGTAAATAAAGCCGCCGACTTATCTCCACTTATCATCAGTAATGGCGATGTTTTCTAAGATAACCATGAAAAATTACTCAGACCTTCATTTCGGTGCGTTACTTTATTCGACATTTCGGGCACGACACTTCAGGATCGCCATCAATGCGTTATTTGATGCGTTCCTAAAAGAAATTGTTAACTACGCAGTTGCATCGCATAATATAAGAAAAGTAAGTTATATACCTACATATTATTCCATTTTTCCCCAATAAAGCAATGGCCGTTGGTGTTTAGAAATATGGCTGGTGAATCGATTCGAATTTCCGCACTTGGTCGAGACATCAAAGTTGGAGATTTGTACAACTACTTCCATGGAGAAATTTTAACAAGTAAGTTCGAGTTCATCAAATTTACCGGGCGCGTTATTATGATAACAAATTTTGTACGGCAACTCTTTTATTGAAAAAACTTTCAGGTAACGACCAAGTGCCTGAAGCATGTTTACACACTCAACCGACATCAGAAACAGAACACAAATTCTTCTTCCAGCAACCCGATGAATTCAAGGGTTGCATGCTGGGCATCAATACCCACTTTAATGAAAACATTAAGGAAGGGCACATAGATGAGAACGAACTTTGGTTTGCTAAATACCTCGAAGAGGGAACGGCCAAAGATGATGTAGCCCAAGTTACCGTCGTTTTCAAGCTTGCCAGACGAATTGAAACGCTTGATCAAGAATTCTTGAAATCGAAGCTCGTCAATTATCAGAAAAATAGTGGCGGGCGAGCGACCCATTTGGTGGAAAAGGTCGTGTATGGCACCGAAATCATCTGTTTGATGCAGAGACCCATCGACAAAACATGTGAAACGAAACTTGCCATCGAAGAAAGAATTTATCTGGCGGCTAAAAATTTCTTTGCGCAGGCTATCGGACCAAATTCGACAGACTGCGACATACCAGTTGAACTAATCAAACTCTCTTGCATTATATTCAGCAGCCATGTAGCCGGAAACGAATTGGAAGGGAAATTCCAGCTATCAGCCTCTTGGCTGAGAAACACTATCAACTTTGAAATCAAGAAGATTTGGCAACCAGTAGAGGTTGTATTGCGTCCGATTCCGTCCCAGCTTGAAGTTCGCCTTCTGTCAGAGAAGAACAACGACATCCGAAAGGCCATGGGAAGAAATGAAGTCTTGTTAAACTGGATCGAAAAGGAAAGTAGTACCTTGTCGAATCATTCGACTACCATTAACAAACAAGTTCCTCCATTAGAGAAAATTGTATGCCATTTTGTCGATATATTGGCGCACCTGAAGAAAGAAATCGAAAATTCCTGCGAGAAATATTTTACGGAAAATTGCAACCCAGAACAGTTTTTAAGAAAAATTAAATCAATTTCTGAACTACTGGTCGACATGATGGATTGGCTAATTTGTCGACGCGGAGAAATGGAAATCATTACTTTGTTTCTGAAAGACATTGAACTAATCATGTTGGATGTCGAAGAAATCAAGACACTATCCAAAAGCGGCCAGAAACAAAGCAAAGTTTTTGTATTGAGAGTCGACAGCATTCACGATCCGCTGATGGAGCGCATCCAGAAATTCATCGGCAATTCCGAATCGGGTGCTAAGTTGCCCGTGTTTCAGATTGTCTCAGCTGAAAAAAGGCGTATGGAACAAGTTCGGAAATTGTTACGCAAATTCGCAGACGATGCCGAACTGAGCGGCACTGATGACCAGGCGACGGCCCGCCACTATATTGGGTTGGTACCATTCTCATCGTCTTTGAATGATGGTGAGACAATAAACATTGACTATTCAACTGAACTGTGTCCGGCCAACCAGACGGGAAACGATCAACAAGATGAATCTAAGAATGCAGATCAGTCATCATCACTTTATCCCAAGTTACCCGAGTCGGACTCGGAGTTAACAGAGCAACAATGGACGAACGAGGGTGCCAAATCTTTTCCGAGTGCTGAAGAGCACAAGACACAACAAGAACTTGAAGAGGTTGGGAAAAGCAATTGCGCTAAAGTGCCATTAGAGTCTGATGCGTTCCAGCCGGATAGCAACGCCGATGTGACGGCAAAGACGGCAAGTGAGGAGCTTCCGCCGTCGAAAAATACCAACAACGCTAACAGCAGCAATAACAGCAAAGACGAAAAGAAGAAACTCGCCACCACCAGGAAAAGCAACCAAATAGATAAAGACCCACAAAATGAGATGGATACGCCCTCATTGGTGGATGATGCAGAGAAACATATGTCGGTAGCGGAACGTATGGATCAAATTTGGAAAGATGAAGACGTATCAGATGCCGATGAAAATGCCGTCAAACCACGAAACGTATCGCCCCGGATAGAAGAGAGGAGCTCGATTTCAAAGCGAAACAATAACAAGAGCAGTGGCGCAGTCAGGCAAAGTCGAACAGCATCCAAAGAAGAAGACGATGACGATAATTTTGTGTTGGTGAACGGGCAATGCCCATCGGGCCTTCGCATCGCCGAGTTCTTTGCACAGGAGAGTAGTGGATACAGCCAACTGATCAAAGAAGGAGAAGAAGGACCGAATGTGCATTTGTTGAGTGTTCGTGACAATTCGGTCAACCGACATTTCCGTCTCTTCGAAATCAAACGACCAAACGACCAAGCCAACACCTCATCGCTCAATAACAGAGAACACAAAGTCATCATCTTGATGGGCGCTACCGGATGCGGCAAGAGTACGCTTATTAATGGAATGGTCAATTACATGTTGGGCGTTCGATGGGACGATCCATTTCGTTTCAAAATCATCCGTGAAGACGTAACTTCTGCTCATGAGAATCAGGCGTTCAGTCAGACCAGTTCCGTGACGGCTTACACCATTCACCACCATGAAGGGATGGCTGTTCCATATTCCGTCACCATCATCGACACGCCCGGATATGGAGACACAAGAGGTGTTAAAAGAGATAAGGAGATTACCCGACAAATTCACATGTTCCTGACGCAACAAGAGTATAGAATAAATGAAATTCACGCCGCCTGTTTTGTTGCCGCTTCGGGCGACAGTCGATTAACGGCAACACAAGGCTACATCCTCGATTCGGTTCTCTCCATTTTCGGCAAAGATTTCAAGGAAAACATTCGGCTGCTGGTGACTTTCGCCGACAACGCAGACCCACCCGTCGTCGAAGCCTGCCGCGTCGGCCATTTCCCGGTGACGTCTCCATCGGGCGGCATCATCTACAGCAAATTCAACAGCTCTGTCCTCTACGCTTCCAACAGGCGGAAAGGGAAAGAGGAGATTTGTTTCGACGAATTGTTTTGGGATATGGGTCAAGAGAATTTCGAAAAATTTTTCAAAATGCTGGAGGGGATGGGCGGTAAGGATTTGACGTCTACTAGGGAAGTTATTCAACGTCGCCAACAGTTGGAAAAGTCGCTAAGAAAAATCGAAAATGAGCTTGAAGAATGCCTTGCCACTATTGAAAACGCCGAGTTGTTCAGAATGAAACTGAGGGAATATGGTCACAAGATGGAGACGAACAAAAATTTTAAAACGGAAAAGACGGTAACTCGTCTCATTAAAATAGACTGCGACGACGGTTATATTGCTTACAACTGTCGTCAATGCAAAAGAACTTGCGACGGCCCTTTAAAGAAGAAGAACAAACCTCGAAAGGGAAATTGCAACAAACCACCTTGTTCCTGTCCACATAACGAACACGAATTCCAAACTTTCGAGTGGCGTCCAAAAGTGATAACCACAAAAAAGACTCTGCTGGACATGAAGGCCGAATACGAATTGAATTGCGATGAAAAGATGAACACGGAACAGCTGATTCAAAAGTGTTCAGAGGATTTGAACATGGCCAAAGCTAAAGTATTCAGCCTTCTGGATCAGGTGGGCGACAGTGTCCGTTCCCTTGAATCGACTGCTCTTCGATCCAACACGCTCAGTCCAGCCGACTACCTCAGTTTGATGAGAAGCCGAGTTGCCGAGGAACAGAAACCCGGGTACATGACACGTTTGGAGACGTTGGCTGAACTGCAACGAAGCCTTGCTCCTCCAGTTCAGGGGACTTTACACCAAAGCTCATCCTATACTGGCGGAGGAATTGGCTATTCACGCGTCAGCTCCGCGACAACGACACGCAGTGACGAAACAGGTGGAGGAGGATCATGGAGTCATGGAAGAGGCAATTCGTCAACATACGATTCCTGTAAAACAGTTGGGAGTCATAGACAGAGTCATCCACCATACGGTAATACAAATAATAGACAATCGACGACTACCTTTGAAAATCATGGTCAAGCAACCAGATATATGAATGATCATTTTTCGTCCAGAGAGGATAATTACGATTCTTGTTCCTTCATTTAAAACTGAATTATTGTTTTTTTTTTTAAAATCTGTATTGTACACTTTAATCATCCCTTGAAGTGTTTAAAAATATTGGTGGTGGGACAGACGAAGCTTCATCATTGTAACACATTTTTTTAAAATAAAACCATTTTTCATGTTAGTGACAGTCAGAACGACTACAGAATTATTACAAATCTCCCTCACAACCAGGACACTGATCCAAATGGCGAAACAACGTTTTCGCGTTGTATGCGGAATGGTGTCACGTGACTGATTCCGCTGGTCTCCCTCTCGTGTAGCCTCATTCGATGTTTTTGACATTTTGAAATGTTATTTTGGCCGAAGCGCTTCGCTTTGGGGGGTACCCTCAGGGTTTCTGTAGGTTTCAAAAATGCCGTCTATAGGCAAAAGTGACAACTACGTTTCCCCACTACGGCGGGAAAATATGAAATCTCAAAATACCATCCACTATGGTCAAAGCGCGCCGCTTTGGAAGGTACCCTCAGGGTTTCTGTAATTAGTTTGGTTTAGGTGTGTAAAAATTAAAGAATATAATAATGTAAGAAAGATATTTTTTATACCAAAGTATGGGTAAATTATATATATAGGAAATAGTGGGTAAATTGTAAGATGAGATATGAATTAAATATTCGAAAATATGACTTTGCGTTCACGGGATCTCGTGGGTCGTCCGGTAGGTAAAGCTGCCCCCTCCGGTCACACTTTTTCCCCCACTCCACTTAGTTAGCCTTGTATTAAAATTAAAACATACGAATTAGAGACTATTCCATCGGTACCGTATCTGTCTATCGTCTAGCCTACCAACAAACAAGCGTTAACCTGCCTTGTAAAGAGGATATAAGTCCCTGCGATTCCCCGTGATTCAAATCAATGTATACATCCTGAAATTCTATTTGTCGTGAAAATCAGGTCAATCATTAAAAAGTATTTAAAAAATAAATTTTAAAAGCTGACTAGCAGACGACTTTAGCCCTTCCACTGTTTACGAAAATTAGTACATTTTCGCATTTTCATGATACTTTAAAACTAAGAAAAAATTCTCTTTATCGTAAATTTCAGCATATACAAAAGCTAGAATCAATTCAGTTATGAATAAAAAATCACATTTAACATTTAACTGTAGCTTGGTTTTCTCAAACTCGTGTACCTAAAAAAGGGCAATAGCAGAATTCCTATTGGTCCATTTCAGGGCGGGATTTATGAACGTAAAAACCATCGCCCCCGAATTTTGTAAAACCCTTCGGGTAATTTTGTAAAACCCTTCGGGTAATTTAGAAAAAAGTGGCAACTGACCTGTCCCCACCGCTTCTGTAAAACCCTTTGGGTAATGTTGATCTATCAACATTTTTTCGTGAAATTTGTTAAGGGTTCAATTACAATATTTTTAAAAATATATTTAAAAATATTAGTAATATTTTAAAAAATTAATACCTATTTTAATGATTTTAGAATTTGTGCCTCTGTGTCTCACAGAGCCTTAACAAATTTTTACGTAAAGTTTTTAGTTTAAAGTTTAAACGTTCTTAGGCCTATATTGTTTGAACTGCGCAATAAATCAAGAATTAAATGTAGAAATGTTATCAATTGAGATGCAAAACTGGGAATATTGTAAAAAGTATGGTTTTTTAAATGGTCTTTCGAACTGAGCCAGCTGAGTTAAAAAAAACCGCTAAAAAATTTCAAAAGTTTTTGGTGTAAATAAGAGTTCGATAAGGAAATAAAGTACCGGTATTTGAAAAGGATGGTTCACAAAAAAGGAAAATGAACTTCATTTTCCCAACAATTTAAGGGGTTTTCCGAGTTTTTCAGTGGTTTTTATAACTGAACCTTAAAAAAACAAAACAATTAATACAGGCTGCGCTAGGGGGGTTCTACTGTTTAAACTGTTGCTTTCTCTCGTACTTTCGGCTGTTCTTTTGATCGCGGATCAAACTGGCAGTGATGACGGCCATCTGACGAAGCTTCTGCAAAGTAACGATTCTCTGTTGGTAGCCTGGACGATGTTCCTGTTTCTCGGCGGCGATCATTAGATCGATGTAGTCAGGTGCGGAAAAGGGATGAGGCCGTAAGGCAATCTCGTCCAATCGCTTAATGCATGGATAAGTTGCTTGCATCAGCTCCATCAATTGTTTCTCGTGTTCGTCAATATCCAACTGAATTTTAGACAACAGCTCTTCGTTTGTTAGCGTTTCAGCGGCGGCACCCTGGTATTGTTGGCGAATGGCGTCCGATGACCGCTTCACTTTCTCCATCACCATTTCGTACCTGTACTTTTGATTAAAATGGACATTCCACGGGCATTTACAAATTTTGCAAAGGCCGCTGTTTGGGTTCATGACGGAGCACTTGTTCTTGTTCTCATCGCTGGCCTGTCGGCAAGGAAAGTGAACAACAAGTAGTTCGGCATTTCTGACAATTTGTAGTGAACTGGCCCGTTCTACCAATGTCAACCGATTTGGGGACGAGAAATTCGACTTCAAATTCAAAATTCTTGTTGGCTTCCATTTGTTCTTTTTTCTCCGTCAGAACTTTTTTGATTTGTTGGAACTCGTCAACTCGAGTCAATTTAATTTGGGTCCTCATTTGGAGGCCCTCAACAAGAGCTTCGAGTCGTTTACGCTCATCGAGGACTTCTCGAGTCAACGTCAAGGATTTTGCCTCAATAAGACTCAAATCTTTGAAAAAATGGTCAAAACTTTGAAAGTTTCTGAAAAAATAGTTCATTTCCGTGGCAAACGGTGAAAACCGACCCTATTTTCAAAAATTAAAAATAAATAGAAGGTAAAGCGTTGGAATCTTGGAAAAAATCTCTTTTGATAGAGCTTAATCCGTAGCTCATATTAGTTTGAATAAATTTTTTTTTCGTTAAAGGCTCCGACCTTTAAAAAATCAAAACCAACTTTTGGGTCGATTTCGACCCTTCTTCTGGTGTTTCCCTTACACACCCTGTGGGCGGTATAGGGGAATTTCTCGCCGCGTCGAGTTGAAAACGCCACCAGATGGTTTTGTATTTTGTAAAGCTAGGATCGCTTAATGAAAATAAATCTTTATGTATACGAATATGAGTTACGGGTTTAGCTCTATCAAAAGAGACTTATTCCAAGATTCTAACGCTACACCTTCTATTGATTTTTAATTTAAGGTTTCGATACGTTTTAGGAGTACGTGCATGTGTATAGTAGCGAATAGTAGTGACGGGTGCTGCTGTTAATAAATAAGTTGCTTTATTGTCATCAGACCCGGTCAGACCCTTATATGTGAATCTCTGTCACTGCACCCTATTGATATTTCAAGGGTAATATATTTAGGGTAATATATTAGAATACTTTGATAATTACATTTTTCAAAAATCTAAAGGCCTGATGACGGACGTTAGGAAAATCTGACAGTTTGTAAAACATAGCACAAAATAACTATAGTCCTAGTGCACTGCGCGTACCCTGGCTCGCGCTTGCCGTTTTACGACACGTAGTTCGGCATTTCTGACAGTTTCTCACCCCGAACCCCCGTAGCGGGACTGTAATCCGATTTGGGGATGCTTTTTAACACGGGAATCTAGTTAAAACAAGTTTCTAATTTTTGTGTGACCCTGTAGGGATTAAACTACCCACCCACGATATGCGTCATATCGAAAGCTATTTTTTGGTACCAAATTTGTTTATGTTTAATCGTTTTAAGTGTGATAATTTTCAATTTGAAATTCTGATTGCCACTTTTTTCGTCACAAAACATGCTAATTTCGAACTAAACAAGCATTGTTTTCTGTTTTTATAGTTTTATTTACATAATCAATGCCTTTTATTAACAATTGGCACACTAAAAGTGCAATTATATATTTCGAAATTAGCATTACCTTCCACGTTTGAAGGCCAAAAAGTGGAAACAGAGTTGGAAACTGAGATCTACCACACTTAAAACGATGAAACATAAACAAATTTGGTACCAAAAAATAGTTTGAATGAAATATTTTTTTTCCCTACAGGGTCACACAAAAATTAGAAACTTGTTTTAACTAGATTTGTTAAAGCATCGATTACAGTCCCTTCTTCTGGGTTTCGGGGTGACACACCCTGTGGGCTTCGGAGGGAAGAGTCTCGCCGCGTCGAGTTGAAAACGCCAAGCGCAGATGGTTTTGTATTTTGCGCAGTGCACTAGGACTATTCAATAATAAATACAAATCTAATTCATTTTAACAAGCAGTCCGCGAGTCATGCAGTCCGAGTTGGTGTGATGTAACTTTTTACAATGTTAGTAAAAACTATCAAAAACTATGATTAGATAGTTCATTTTGTTCGCAAAGACAAAAAAATTTGATTAAGACAAACCGCGATTTTTTATTCCTTGTAGTTTAGGAGATAATTGCGATTTTGTAAAATCATTTTTGAAAATTTTCGAATATTGTGGCATTTTCGACACAAGTAAAAAAATTTTTTGCTTTAAAAATTATCAAAATAAGCATCAGATCAGCCCAGGATTCTAATCTCTGTCACTGACTTATAATATTTTACGATATTTACGGGTAATATATTTAGGGTCCCTATATTAGAATACTTTTCTAATTACATTTTTCAAAAATCTAAAGGCCTGATTTGACGGACGTTAGGGGCCTCCATGATGGGCAGTTTGTCGGCAAAATCTAGGGACAAAATTATTTTTCAATAATAAATACAAATCGTGAAATATTTTAACAAGGCATATGAAAGATGAGATTTTGGTGCTGATCTAACTTTTTTATTTTTATTTTAAAACATCAAAAACTTGTGATAAAAACTATGATCAAAAACTAACCTACAAGGAATAGAACATTGCGGTTTCTTTTAAGCGATTTGTATCATCCTGGTAAACAATAAAAGCTATCTATTTGTTTAATTTGATCATTTTATAGAACACCCACGAAAAGACACATCACACGAAGCCTGCTATTTTGGCCTGCTTGACTCGCGGACTGCTTGTTAATGGATCAGTCAGAAAAGTTGACAACTTGTGTAATAGTGTAAAAACTTATATCTGCTTTGTTAGTTTCTTTGCATTAGACAAACGAAGTCTACGCTGTAAAATTATTATTTTTTCGACACCGTAGAGTAACTGAATAATAACACCAATTTCTCCATTGTAAACACAGCCATTGATAAAACGATCCCTGCCAGCCAAATGACAAAAGCGCTGCTCAAATTTCCTATTGACAGGCGGGATTTGTCCTGTTCGCCGTGTTTACGTTGATTGACAAAACATTTACTTGACGAAGGTACATACCAGGACTGCCACACCTTAATCAGCCCTGTCTCTCTCAAGCGCCAAATTCTACAAACATGCAATTGACAAAGAATTAGAATTACAACGATCGCTTTCATGGAAGTTATTATAATGTTCCAAAGTAGCCTAATGTGATGTGCATACATATTATGATTATTAGTATAGAGTTTTATGTAATACAACCCTCTGCTGATTGTCTCGGTGAATGGACTGTTTTTTGGAAGGGCTGTATACATATGAGACGAATGCCAAAAATTCTCTTTCATGAAAGTATAGTCGCACGTATTATTGGAGCGCTTGAGCTCAGTGGCCATTACCAATTGTAAAGTTGTAAATATCTAGAAATTTAGTATAAATTTAGAATCAATCAAACTTTTACGCGCAACACAGTGATGGTGAAATGAGAGCATATTTCACAACTGCGCAATTTTGAATTTTGCGCGTAAAATTTAAAATTTGTATGCGCGCATACGAGCCATATATGACTGGTATGGCAAAAACTTCTACAATTTTCTTTGAGAATTCCGAAGAATTCGGGTTTTCTTTCTAATGTATAGCCTACCATACTAATTATTAAGCTTACCGTACTATATAATAGCCTAGTAGAATATTGGTTTAACCTAATATGTAGAAACAAATTACATACGTTAAGATAGACAGCATGTCCCTCTTTCACATTTTTCAAGCAATCAGATGTTTCATTACATCGAAGTCTAGGTTCTTCTCGTAACATATCGGAAAGACGCTTCATAAATCCCGTGTGCTTTAGGTTCTTTCAAAATAGAAATACATTACGTTAATAATCCAGATAATACAAATATATATTATTTTATTATTTGCATTGGAGTCGTTACCATTATTAATGAATAATGTAGCCTACCTGCAGAACTAAAATACTGTCGATTGCGTATAATCTGTCTACCGTGAGACGGACGCCTGGAGTGTCGGCTATTTCATAAAACGAGTTCACAATAGATTTTTGATTTGGCGAAGTCAGATGAGAAGTCAAAGTTGTGCAATATATCTGAACGAGAAAGAAACATCCCAAACACCAGGCACCTGCTGCAACACGAACAGCCAAACGCTCCGAAACACACCTTTGTCCTGTAGTTAATAAAGATAAAGCATAAATAAACTATACAGTATAATAAATGCTCATGTAGATTCTACCTTGAGATAGTATATTTCCCATTACATAGGAAAAATAATAGCTACTATTTGCTTCCTTTGAATGTGCTTTATTTTGGGATATGAATTCCGGCCAAAAAGCGTCATAACTAAGTAGGTAGAAGTAAAATCCGACTACTACAATGGAAACAACGACCGCAATCCATACCTAACAAACGATTTCTCATTTATTACAAGCAATAGAAAATAAAAAAATAACCAAAGTTATATTCATCACGACACGATCCATTTATTGATGGTATGTAGTCATTCCGGCCCCAACTTTTCCGGTCCCAAAAAATTGTGGCCGGAATGGTTCTCTTGCCATACCATTCCAGTCCCAGTTTTTCCGGCCCCGAATGCAAATGAATAATGATCATATTAAATCATATTTAAAATATTTAGTTTAATCATCACTGACAAAAGGACGGTTTCAACATCAGGAACTCGTCACGCGTGGCCCCACAAAGTATAAGGTGCCCGTAATAAGAAGACGAATAACTAATGCGATGGGTTAGGTAAGGTCTAGGCTTCGTTATATTTTAAACAATAATTATTAACTCTAGGAGGTTAGGTTGGCTCTCTCTGCTGCTCATGGTTAGGTTACGTATAATTTCCGAGCGATTCATATGAGAATAACACCCTAAGAAGGGATGTCCGTAAACACCTGACGGCATGTCTGGCAACAGGGCCCTTGATGTAAACGCCTTAAATGTTTTTAAATTTTTCAAAATTAACTTTGTGCATCGTACACATGTTCAAATCTTGAATCTAAAACATTGGGAATGTAACTTTGTATAATGTATAATGTAGAAAATTGCCAAAACAAAACCGGACATTTGCTGTCTGGCCACTGGGCCCTCGACGAATTGTCTGGTAATTACGGACATCCCTTCGGGTGAAATCGCGCGAGTCCTTAATTGCCGGAAAAGTTGGGGCCGGAACGCTTGCATGGGGCCGGAACATCAGGTAATCTTATTGATGCCGGTTTGAAATTGAAAATTTTTTTTCACCTGATACGAAAGGGGCTTAAGTGCTGCTTTCATGTTTAAATTTGGCCTTGGATATGGGACGATACCCCCAAAGGTCGCAGTATCCCAGCAACTAGGAAAATCAACCTTCTGAAAACGAGAAGGATTTCCTAACACGGCTCCAATCACATAATCCACTTTCTTTAAAGTAAAATAATTTTTAATCACAGTCTTGACAAATTATGCTGTTCCCTAAAATGAGCGCTTATATACTCAACTCGCACATTTTCAGCAAGATAAGACACGGCTCCTTTTTCAATTGGCGAGTCGTCAAAAGCCATTGTTCTATCGGCATATGTATGAGGCATAAGAACATAACTGCATGAATATTGTTTCAATTGTCATTCATTATATTGAACGATCCGTATTTAAAACCTTAAATTGATTACGTAGGTTATACAGCGACGGGAGGAAAGGAGCTGTAGTGAAACAGGACCGGAAATGTAATATATAATAGTACAGTTCTTTTTTATGCCCCATTTTACTTGTCTACTCTTTTCAACACCATATACACTCTTATATTACTTCGCTTTACTTTAATAGGCGAATGAATTTGGGTGTTTGATCAAAAATATGTGTGAGTGAGTTGCAAGAACATTGATCATGATCACGGACGAACCATAGTTATAATACCTTAAAGTGATTGGATAGCCTAATGCACACACCTGAAATTCAGCGTTTCCGAAAGAACGTCTATCATGTGTTTTACGGTGCCGTTGGCCAAAAGGATGTGACCAGTGGAATTCCTTACCATCGTGAAAGTAGTTGGAAACTAATATCATGGAGCCAAAAATATGAATTGAAATAATAATTGAAATAGTGAAAAACTACAAATAATGATGAAGAAAAGGAAACGCTTTTATCCGTTCAAACTGTACCCGTAGACCTAAAACGCGAAGATGTCGTCCATTAAGTGGATTCGGGTTGATAAACGACCTCTTGCCAGAAACGCAGCATAATATAATTGGTAAAACAGCCATTATGAGAAAAGGAAAATCACGCCGACTCATGACAGAGCTTGATATATTACGGAATAATTCCTATTTTTCGAGACAACTTGAAGAACTTGACTAGCCCTACAAGCATCCAAATTTCAAATTCCAACTAAGCACCGAACTACAGGAGCTTTTTAAATCAAAGAAATGTACAAAAAAAGTTATGTAAAGATAGGTAAATTATCCTTTGTTTTTTTGTTGTTTTGTTACCATGACATCTATATACCGTGCGGTAATCAATGCATAGAAGTTGGTTGAAGTGACATTTGTATGTATTTGCGTTTGTTTCCAATACCAAAGTCCTTGGGCATGCTGCAGGTTATATTCGCAGCCACCCACTTTTACATTTAAAGGTTAAATTAGACTACCTTTCTATTCTAACATTTCCAAAACATGGATTTTCAGAATGTATAAAGCAATTCTTTTGGGATATTTTCTCAGAAGAGATTGATTCTGGGTTTGATTCGAGGGAGGTGTATAAAGATTGTATAGGATACTCAGAAGCTATATTGCATCGGTGATGTAGGCCTAATCAATAATCTGGCAACTGGCATCTGTCAGGGTTGATATCGCGCGTAGATGGTATAGTGACGTAGTCGCGTCTCTGTCGTCATCAAAAGATACAGACGAAGTTCGATAGTCTACTTTTCATCACGGAATGTTGCGGTATAGGGAAACCTAAAGAAGGATAGTGATGTAATGGTATATACGGAAAATGGACAGCCGTATTTGTTGAGTCTTGAGTAATCTTTGTAATGACGAAACCGTCGAGCATGAGCGTACAAAGCAGACTGGCTGGGGAGAAGAGGGAGATGAGCCCAGACCGGATGTCCACTAGCCTTAGGCAAGAGGAGGGAAGGCAGATGAGACATCTGTGAGGGGTGAATCCGAACACATCAGTATTGTTACGATGAAACATAACGCTTATTACGCAAAACCTTCAAATTTTTTTGTTCAAAGTTGAGTAAAGTTCACATATTGATATGACAGAACCTTGGTAAAGTTAAAAAGAAAACTGCATGCGACCCATAGCGATTTTCTCTTCTTTGTTATACGGTTATACTATACATTGGGAAATAAGATGCTCGGTGGATGACGGACGGGACGGGCAATAACAAAGTAGGTTCGGTTTTGCTTAATCAACTTGATGAAAATATTATTTCGAGTATTTCTTTACACACAGTCTCGCGCTTAACATGATAAGTAGGCCTACCATTACGTTTGATATTACACTGATGCTTACCACTTGGTTGTCAAACGTCCGTAACATTTTCAAAGAAATTCTAGAAATCATGCGGAGACAGCTACCCATTGTCACAGGCTCACAGCTTGGGGTGTCGAAACCCGACACCAACTATGCCTTGTGCGTGTGGGCGTCAGTAAACTGTGTTTTGCGGGACCTGTGTTAAATTCATCTGATTCGTATCCTGCTTGTCTGATGACGACGTAAAAAACAACCTTCCAGGTTTTGGGCTCTTTTTGTGAACTTATTTCCGTGTCATTTCTAATTGATAGTCTTCATTCGATAAGATCGTCAAAGAAGCTACGAAATGTATGTCACAATAAAATAATTCAATTTTAAATTTATTAATTATTGTAAAGGAAAAAATCCCAATGAAAGATAGATCCAAATAAAAACTCTTGAAACTGTTCCACTTCCCCCTCACAAAAAAATTGGGGCCACATTGAATAGCATTCAAGATGGCAGTATAATTAATTGGTATGGTATAATCAAAACTGGTTTCGTGTATTTGAAAAAATAATTGGATATTCCCTTATTTCCTTGTGGGTCCAGCCAGCGGGTCAGCCAGCGACATTTCAAAATATTCTCACTAAAATCTCTAAATTACGTCCAAGTAGATAAGCAAGTATACAAGCTCTGCTTCTGTTTTCTTCCGTTAGGCATTTCTTACTTTTTCGCCAGTCAATTAATTTATTTGTTAAAAATAATGTACACTAAGATCCTGGGGTTCATCGTTGAACGCTGGATTGCTGTGAAATTTTGTCTGGGAAATATTTGATGTATTTTCTAGGGGCCTATGACGTTCTGGCCCTATACCGTTCTGGCCCTACCCTTCTGGCCCCATTTTTAAAAATGGGCGCTAGGGCCAGAAGGGAGACCATTCTGGCCCTATATTTGGGAAGACCCTTCTGGCCCCATTCGTAAAAACAACAAAAACAAGTTAATGACAATGTTGCAATACGAAATTAAGAGAAAATAATCAATATAAGGCAGCAATGGGAAGTCTCGGGACTTTTTGCATTTAGTAACTCCCATTCTTTCGGAAACTTTGTAATGTCTTGCATGGTATGCGATGAGGCCTTCGTTGCTCGAGCCCCTCAAAGCATACCATGCCTCGTTTGTGCGGGGCTCATTTGGCGAATTTGCTACAACAGGTAGCCTGGTCGACGCCGTCGAAATGGTAACACGCGTTAAACCAAAACCATCTTTGTTTTACCACTAACAAGTTTTTAAATAATATTATAGATTTTACTGCCCCAGAACTCTTAATTATGAAGCGTAACAACGAATGCTTCGACTATCGGTGTCACTGATGCGTCCAAGAGGCTTTACCAACAAGTGGCAAACGTGCACCTCCCCCACAATCAGAGAGTGTGTGTGTACCGTCGTCTAAGGGTGCGTCAAAATTCTATCTGGATTGAGTTGGAATGCGTCACGTGACGAGCTGTGGCCAATGGCAAATTCTTTTTTCAGGATTCAGTTCAAACCTACTGCCGGATTGAGTTGAGAATGGAGGATGGGGAACAACTACACGTTGCCATTTCTGAATTGTCAGTAGAACTCGTATAAGAGAGACCACAGTTTAAAAATGGCAGGCTGTTATTTGTTACAAAATAAATATGTTAGGGAGAGTCTATACGAACGCATTCAATGTAAATACGTACTGTTTGTATAATCGAAAACAAATTCCCTTTTGTTACATAGGGGCAATCACTAAATTTTCCCTTCGAATCAATCACGTTTTCCAGGAACAATGTTATATCCAGCAAAAACCCACGTTA
The DNA here is from genome assembly GCA_022539655.2 of Ceriodaphnia dubia. Classification (NCBI taxonomy): domain Eukaryota; kingdom Metazoa; phylum Arthropoda; class Branchiopoda; order Diplostraca; family Daphniidae; genus Ceriodaphnia; species Ceriodaphnia dubia. Next base: position 648,423 of record JAKUCG020000214.1, on the reverse strand, counting down.
TACCAGCAGTAGGGTTGAAAAAATAACAGTCCAAACTTAATTGTTAATGTAAGAAGTAGTTTGCTATTTCTGACATTGACTTCATTCGTCGTTCTCATCACCAACTTCATTAGTTTTGGCCATTTAGCGCCAATATCGTCAGACTTTTTTTACCTGATTCTCATGGGCAAATATAACCGTTAAATTAAAAATAAACAAAGCCTCTTTTTTGCCGAAAGAACGAAACACGTGTTTGTTTCAAATATTGAAATATATTCGTCTGCTTGTATTAAGTCTCGTTTTGGCAACATCGAAAGGCCCAACTCAATCCCAAGGGTAAAGAGAAAAAAGCGAGGAAAACGAAAAAGCAACCCTGCTTTTAACTCAATCCGGATAGAATTTTGACGCACCCTAACCGCTGCCGTCCTCGGGATCCAGCAATGCCTACTTCTCAGGTACATTGAGGTCTATTCCACATTGTAGATTATAAGCTCTTGTTAAGTAGTACATATTTGTTGTATAGAGTGGTGCTGTGTGCGGTCCATCATCTAACATGCCAAGGCATGGCATTCTGGACCTCCTTCGAGGCTTGTACGTTGGACCTTCTCGTCCTGTATCTTTGATTTCACCAGTCAACCCGGTGTTATCAAACGTTGTTATAAACGAACGAAATAAGCCAGCACACCTATTGAAGATGTCCACGGCCCGAGTGAGCTCTCGTACACAATACCATCAGGGAATGAAGCTTCCTCCCTACCATCGAACGAATCTTCAAGGATGTCCGTCATTGCCGATCCGTCATTGAGTGGCTCTGCCTCTGATCCATCTTCGAGTGACTCTACCTCTGATCCATCTTCGAGTGACTCTACCTCTGATCCATCTTCGAGTGACTCTACCTCTGTATGTCGATATGTCGACACCCTTGTGACCAATTTGACCGTAGGAAACGGCCTGCCGTCGCCTTCTTGCGAAATCTTGGAGCACGAGGAAGGCAGAGTATTCTGATGACTCAAAGGAAGCAGACGTTGCGATGAAGCTTTCGTTTCGACCAAGAAATAAACTCAGCTTTTGAATCGACAGAGTGTTTTTTTATTTAAACACTGAGTCCTAAGTCAGGGACATTGACGTTCACCATTGTTGTAAGGCCGACCCTTCATTACAAGTTCATATTCCTCTCTACGCCCTTGCAAAGCAAAAGATTCGTGGCGATGTCTTTGTCCCTGCAAATGATGTTGTAGAGCCCCTCATGTTTAAAGCGTATAAGGCGATTCCGAGAAAACATACAGTATCCACCCAAAATATTAGTCCCTTTTTTTACTCCCACCCTTTCGTGTGTAAAACCCGCAGTTAGGTGCCTACGCAAAACTGGGTTTTTGACAATTTCTAATAGAGCTAGATTTTTTAAAATTTGATTTTTTTATAGATAAAATTCTACTTTATGCTCGTGATTTTTTCCTGGCGTCGATTATAAACCGCCAAAAATCACGAGTCGCCGCATCAATTATTAGCCCCCCAATACTTTCCCGTGTAAAACTGCAATTTTTGGCCTAACGCCATAGCTTAAATATTAGCCGACTGAGGCTAGAAAAAAATCAGCCTGGAGCTGATGCCGACGCGGTTACAAATTTCTTGATTGCAATCTGATCCAATCTATTTTGATCGGCCATAATTGCATAGCAAATTCAAAAATAAAAAATCTCGCCTTTCGCTGGGTGGCTTTTTTCAGGGGGGTTGACGCAGGTAGTCGACTGACCTTTTTGAGATTTCGACCTACCCTTTTTTCGTCACTCTACCCCCTACTCATGTCTCTTTTGAGAAAAAACATGGCTGGACTAAAATGCGGGGAAAATAATGCGGAAGGAAACCAGACGCGCTATACAAGATTTAAACCAAACAAAAAAGCGGATTGTATTTTCTTTTGCACGCAATTACATTGTAGAGAAATCGAATTAAATTACTGACCCCCCATCAGAGTCGATGATTTGTTGTAGCTTCTCACACATACATGGATATACTAGTTGGTTTAGGTAAACATGATCAGCGGAAATTTCCAAAAACTCTTGCTCGATAGCCTGCCATAATTCTAGATTGTTGTGAACACGGGTGTCTTTGTTTGCCAAATTGCTTAGTAGGTCCCGCCACAACCTCTCAAAAGGCATTACGTCTCCAAAGTTGCAAGGCCAGTTCACAACAGAAAATTCCGGTTGACATTCCAACCATTCGCGTACAATACGAGCCTTGTGTACAGGGTGACTGTCGTGAACAAAAACAATCGAATTTTTCAAGCTCTTCTTCTCAGGGTCTTCTAATAAGTTACCGATAAGGTTGATGTACTCAGCACTGTTGAAGGATCCATCGATTCGGTAAATTCCAAAACGACCATTCGCTTCGAAATATGCCCAGACTTTAATGCAACGAGGGTTTAGTATGCGGAAGCTAGTGTCGTCATTTATATACGGCCTTCCAAATTCGTCGAAGCTGAATTTACGATAACACAAATTATGAAAAAAACAATAGTGTTTCAACACAATAAATAATTTAAAAAGATAATAAATTTACCAAAAAATAAATTCGTCGGAAAAAGTAACAGTTCGCCAAAAGTTTGCATTTTTCTTGACGTAGTCTTTTGCAAATTTAAGTCTGGCCTTGCGTTGTTCACAACTAATGGGGTAGACTCGAGATGTGGCAGATGCGCCATACGTGAGCGAATAAGACGTCATAGCGGATTGTGTAAGCAACGGTATCTGAGACAATTGGCCCTCTCGCTCTGCTTTTATATGCTTTACATCGACCAGGCCAGTTTACTTGTCCTTCAAAAAATGCTCCTGATTTGACCTCACTTCATGGCGAATAATTTTTGAGCTGTGCGCACCACACTCTTCGTAGGATAATAATGCTATGTGAAAACACATATAATTCTGCGCACGTTACACATGTAGGGAGAAAATGTAAGGAAGCCATTTTGCGCACCAAACAATTTCAGGAATACAAACTACATTTGATTGCAGTAATGCGTATCAGGAGCTATAGTCAAGGGCAACTAAGTAGATTCACGTGATTACTAACGACATACTGGTCCGTCGTTGACCCTATAAATTACCCATAACTCAACCGCTCGTGTCAGTTAAAATCATATCGTTACCCTACACTCATTGCGCGGCTCTTCTCGTTTATCAAATGGTAAAAACAAGAGAACTGAAACCGACTGAGCGATCAAAAATAGTTTCGTTACGCGACGCAAAATGGAAATTGAAACAAATAGCTAAATATGTCGGCTGTTCCACTACTACCGTAAAATATACGTTAAAAAAATTCAAGCAAAGTGGATCTTTCGATCTCAAACCAGGTCGTGGTAGAAAACCAATGCTGAGTGCTTCCGACGAGCGTTATCTTGCTCAAACTGCTGTAAGAAACCGCCGAGCCACACTTTCTGAAATTACTTCATTTTTCAACCGCGGAAGGAATAAAAATGTGTGTGAAACAACTGTGAGAAAAAGTTTAAAAAGGATGGATTTGCGTGGGCGTGTTGCGTGCCGAAAACCTCTCCTAAGTCCAGCAAACATTAAGAAAAGATTTGTATTTGCCAAGACTTATAAGGATTGGACGTCAGAAGACTGGGCTCATGTTCTCTTCACGGACGAGACCAAAATGGAACTATTTGGCACAAATCGCAGGCTATTTGTTCGCCGTAGACCGAATGAACTGTACAAGAGTGCTTGCGTTATCCCGACAATCAAACATGGAGGCGGATCAATTATGATCTGGGGCGGAATATGTTCGAAAGGTGTTGGTCCTTTACGTCTGGTCCAGGGTTCGATGGACACAAAATGGTAATGCGGAACACGCAGATTCAGTATAGTTGTTTCATTTCACTTTATTTATCTTTCAATCTTTATTAGGTATCATAGTATTCTAGTGTACCATGCTATTCCCGCCGGGAAAAAATTGATAGGGAAAAACTTTGTTTACCAGGAGGATAACGCACCGTGTCATTCAGCTAAAGTCAATCGTCAATATCTTGAAAAAAAAGAAAAACTTGGAGTCTTAAGAACGATGCGTTGGCCCCCGCAGTCTCCGGACTTAAACCCCATTGAGCAGATTTGGGAGCTGCTCAAGTCTATGATAAACAAGAATAATCGGACATCTAAAGGGAATTTATGGCGAATGGTTCAAGAAGCATGGAACAGCATTACGCCGTGTGTTCTAAAGAAATATATAGACACTATGCCCAAACGATTAGCAGCAGTCTTGGAAGCATCCGGTGGCCATACAAAGTATTAGATGAATTGCAACAGTATTCAGCAAGAAGGAAAAAAATTACCAAGAATTTGGTTAGATAATATGCTGCTTTTGTCCTAAGTTTCACGAGTGACATTATATTAAATACGTGTAAAAGAAATACAATCCGCTTTTTTGTTTGGTTTAAATCTTGTCTAGCGCGTCTGGTTTCCTTCCGCGTTATTTTCCCCGCATTTTAGTCCAGCCATGTTTTTTCTCAAAAGAGACATGAGTAGGGGGTAGAGTGACGAAAAAAGGGTAGGTCGAAATCTCAAAAAGGTCAGTCGACTACCTGCGTCAACCCCCCTGAAAAAAGCCACCCAGCGAAAGGCGAGATTTTTTATTTTTGAATTTGCTATGCAATTATGGCCGATCAAAATAGATTGGATCAGATTGCAATCAAGAAATTTGTAACCGCGTCGGCATCAGCTCCAGGCTGATTTTTTTCTAGCCTCAGTCGGCTAATATTTAAGCTATGGCGTTAGGCCAAAAATTGCAGTTTTACACGGGAAAGTATTCGGGGGCTAATAATTGATGCGGCGACTCGTGATTTTTGGCGGTTTATAATCGACGCCAGGAAAAAATCACGAGCATAAAGTAGAATTTTATCTATAAGAAAATCAAATTAAAAAAAATCTAGCTCTATTAGAAATTGTCAAAAACCCAGTTTTGCGTAGGCACCTAACTGCGGGTTTTACACACGAAAGGGTGGGAGTAAAAAAAAGGGACTAATATTTTGGGTGGATACTGTAGAAGAAAACTGTTACCAAAAATGGAGAATGTTGGAAGTGCTATTAACAGGGCTAGACAAGGCCTAAGACCAAAAACCCCCACTAACTTGGACTTTTGAATTAAATCACGTCCCAAAAAAGTTTATCCGAAAGGACATTAGGTGGTTTGACGGGAAAGGGGTGTTGCAGAGAATTGTAATCATGGCGACCGACACTCAACTTCAAAAACTAAGGGTTGCAAAACGATGGGAAGTTGGTGCCACATTTCAAATTGTCCCTGATCCCTTTTACCAGCTTTCTGCTGTTCATACCTCGATTAGAAAAGGTAAGCATGTCAAAACGGTGCCTTTCACGTTTGTCCTGATGTCCTGTAAAACCAAAATAGCATATTTGAAGTTATTGCGCGCACTTGTTTCGCTTCTAGGGCCTTTCGGCACTTAACGTTTAGTAGCTGTTAGTCTTGATTTTGAGTCAGGGCTGTGGGGAGCCTTCTCCACTGTGTTTCCTTATGTCAGTTTTCGTGGTTGAAGCTTCCATTTCTCCCAAGCGGTTTTTAGATAAATTCAAAAATGCGGGTTAGCTAACTTGTATAGAAGAAATGAAAGAATTAGAAGAATTTGCCGTAAACTTATGACTCTGAATTTATTGCCCCATCGCTTTATACCGCGCTTATTTCGGGATCTAAAAACACAACACACAAGTTCGCGGAGCTTTGACCCGGTCCCTTTTCGATTATATGGAAAATACATGGCTAAACAGCACTGTGTGGCGACCGAAGTCATGGTCGGTATTCATGCAGCCAATTCGAACTAACAGTGCCATTGAAAGTTACCACTCCCGCCTAAAACGGTTAGCTAAAAAACCTCACCTTAACCTTTACTTACTAATTGAATTGTTACACACAGAATCACAAATGGTCCCTTTCAAATCGTTTCTATTGGCAAACGATAAATTAGCTGAAAATCAAAAGAAAAGCACTTCTCAGTTCTCATTTTACTTCTACTCTCTTTGCCTACTGGGAAAATTTTAATACTGGGAAATATGATAGCGTCGAATCCCTGTATGAAGATTTAACAGATCTAATTTCTGATAATTACAAATACAATTTCAATCATAACATATAGTCTGAAGATGCTTAAGCTGTTAAAGTTGTACACTGTTTATATTCTGTTTCTGTTTTGTCAAATAAAAGTACTAAATATTTTTTTGTCATATAATTTCGGCTATTTCATCAAACGGTATAGTTACAAATATGGGGCCAGAAGGGTCTTCCCAAATATAGGGCCAGAACGGTCTCCCTTTGGCCCTAGCGTCAATTTAAAAAATTGGGGCCAGAAGGGTAGGGCCAGAACGGTATAGGGCCAGAACGTCCGAGACCCTTTTCTAGCACGGCTGCTGTTACTACACTCTTGCCGTCAATGTGTGTACTGGCGGGCAACTTTTGTCCTTATTTGGAGAGGCAAAGGAGTTGCATACAGGAACGCTTCCTATAATGATGGAATGAGAGGCGACCAAGTTCGACGAAAGACGGCCAGTTTTCACAGTAAACTGTAACAGCAATGTAACTTCAACACAGTTATAGAACAGTCATCAATCTTAGGCTTATTTTTATATATGTGAAATAACAAAACTTATAAATAATCTCATAGGACAAGTCGATGATGTGGCAAAGCTTCATCCGATCTGAAGGGACCAGAGGAGGAACAGTTATTGGATGATTTTCCCAAATTTCGGAAGCTTATTTGAATTTTTCTCTACAGGACTCGTAAATGATTTTAGTGTGATCTTTGGCCTGGCCCGATGCGAAGAACTGTGTTTTCTGCAAAACAACGTCAAATTTGAAATGAGACAACCGCCTTGCGCTTTTACATGCGTGATTTAGCTACGCATGTAAAACACCTCTATCTTTCTTTCACCTCTATCAACTGAACGCTCGATCCATGCATCTCCTTACCGCTCAAGTTCTCGACTTAGGCATTAAAAGAAAATCGTTTCTCCCGAAACGTATCCATTTCGATCAAGCGAAAATGTGGCTGCAATAGGGGATAATCCTGAATTTTCGATTTTTTTCTAAATACGCTTAAAAAATAGAGAAAAAAATCAGAAATTTTTTCATATATAGGAGTTGGGGTCTTAGAAATTTTCCCACCGAGTTATTCAGCTCAAAAGTGGTGCCTAGGGATGGGCTTATGAAAAACGGAGGAGGCGCCTAAACTTGGGGGAGGAGACTAACATGGCAGATCCGATATACAGGCTCTTATGGGGGAAAGAGAGAAAATCTCAATTTTTAGATGGTCACCTTCAATTTTTGCATGTGAAGTGTTAAGAAAAATGATTCCTACAATATTTTGAATTTTTTGAAACCTTTTTGGTCTCTATAAAGTGTTTCTAGAAATTAATAATGAATTTAAATGATGAAAATGGGGTAAATCGCGCTCATTCTCTTGCAAGAAGAGGCTACAGTGGTTTTCGCACATGGCAGTTAGTTTGTTTATCAGTTTGTTTTTCGTATTTTCAATTGATAAACAAATACTAAATTGTTCAGTAATACAGAAACATTAAATTTAATCAAATAATTAGTATTTCGAAAAAAGAAAACCTTGAAATTCTGTCAACAAATGAAACTCCCGTACGCGAACAGAAACCAAACGATGAAGCCTCTTCTGACAACATCAAAATAGCGTAATGTTCGTTAATTATTTACAGTACTTTTATCCAGTGTACATCGACCTATTTATACATAGAAAAATTCTAAATTTTTCAAAGTATGTTTTTGAAAATTTTGGTTGGAATAAGTTTAAACTAACATGCCCTAAATTCATTTTTCCTTCTTTTCTCCATAAGGCTGTGTATAGCCGATCTGCCATGTTCAAAATCCCAACCCCTGTGGGCGGAGCCTACAAAATCTTTGGAGTTAAATAACTCGGTGGGAAAATTTCTAAGACCCCAACTCCTGTATATGAAAAAATTTCTGATTTTTTTCTCTATTTTTTAAGCGTATTTAGAAAAAAATCGAAAATTCAGGATTATCCCCTATTGGGTTGGACTTATGCAGCAAAAAGTCTTTGGCAGATTTGGAATTCGATGCTTGTACGGCTCTCTATAGCGACACAACCATGTATGATAATAGTCCAAGATCACCCGACAGTAAGACTGAGATCGCGTCGACTAATTAATACGGACCGATACGGACCTTGCTAAGGTTCGTGTCAATGTTCATGCTTACTCTTGCTTACAAACTCATCTGATTCAAGTACGGTACCGTATACATTGCTGTTGTCAAGCTAAGATAGTCGTCAATGGTGAACAAAGAAGGCCCTTCGATCAATGCACTGGACAAAAAAATTGTCTAGCGAAACGACGAGCGCATATACACATCGTACGGTATTTAACTATAGCTTACACTCGCACGTTTTGTCTGTCATACATGCATGAAATAACTGCTTCCGAGGAACGAAAAATTGATTGCCCTATCTACGGATGAGAAATAATGATCTACACTGGTTATTAATAACAATTATTAATCAAAGGTTGTGCAGCCTCGACATTTTTCAACCGCTAAGATATATGCGCTTCTTAATGCGAATCGAATAAACGGGATTTACAAAACAGTTTTTATTTTTTTATTTCAATTTACTGATAATATTGATTCATGATAAGTGGACATCAAGTTATAAGATACAGTCATTTGAAATTTTATGGCTTGGTTCTTCATTATGGAAAGCCAATAAGCCTTTATTGGACATTTTCCCTAAAAACGTCTTTTGCTGGCGTTTCGGATCGGAATTCTGTACTTCCTTCCGATATTGTAGTTCCTTTCCATTTGGCTACTTCTGCTTTGTTGTTGCTCGTCGCGTATTAATTTCACTGTGATTTCGGCCATCTGACGAAGCTTCTGCAAAGTCACGATTCTCTGTTGGTAGCCTGGACGATGTTCCTGTTTCTCGGCGGCGATCATTAGATCGATGTAGTCAGGTGCGGAAAACGGATGAGGCCGTAAGGCGATCTCGTCCAATCGCTTAATGCATGGATAAGTTGCTTGCATCAGCTCCATCAATTGTTTCTCGTGTTCGTCAATTTCCAACTGGATTTTAGACAGCAGCTCTTCGTTTGTTAGAGTTTCAGCGGCGGCACCCTGATATTGTTGGCGAATGGCGTCCGATGACCGCTTTACTTTCTCCATCACCATTTCGTACCTATACTTTTGGTTAAAATGGATATTCCATGGGCATTTACAAATTTTGCAAAGGCCGCTGTTTGGCTCCATGACGGAGCACTTGTTCTTGTTCTCATCGCTGGCCTGCCGGCATGGAAAGTGACAAGTAGTTCGGCATTTCTGACAATTTGTAGTGAACTGGCCCGTTCTACCAATGTCAACCGATTTGGGGACAAGAAATTCGACTTCAAATTCAAAATTTTGGTTGGCTTCCATTTGTTCTTTGTTTTCCGTCAGGATTTTTTTGATTTGTTGGAACTCGTCAACTCGAGTCAATTTCATTTGGGTCCTCATTTGGAGGCCCTCAACAAGAGCTTCGAGTCGTTAACGCTCATCGAGGACTTCACGAGTCAACGTCAAGGATTTTGCCTCAATAAGACTCAAATCTTTGAAAAAATGATCAAAACTTTCGACAGCCTTTTCAAAGTATATGCGATTTACTTCGTTCGTCTGTCGGTCCATTTTGTTGTTGGCAAAGAAAATTGAATTGTTAAATTTGTGATGGAGCGGAAGACCAGTAAAAGGATCAACGGGTGACGGAATGTCGGCCTCTTTGATGGCCTCCAAGACGGGCGGTACCGCATTGTCGGCAAACGTTACCATCAGACGAATATTGTCCTTAATATCATTGCCAAAAATGGAGAGGATCGAATCGAAAATGTACTTTTGAGTTGCCGTCAGTCTGGCGAGGGCCGCCTGAATAACAAAGCAAACGGCCTCTAGCTGCTGGATCCCATGTCGACACTGGAAATATTTTTGAATCTGTTCCATAATTTCCTTGTCTTTCCCTACACCTCGCGTATCTCCGAATCCTGGCGTGTCAACGACGGTTAGAGAATATTCCAACCGGGAACCTTTCATCTCGTAGAGGTCGTAAGTTGTGATTAGCTCCGTCTGACTGTGCGCCTGCGACTTGTCGGTCGGTTCGTCGATCAATTTGAAACGGAAATCGTCTTCCCATTTGACATCCAACATGTAATTGACCATAGCGTTGATTAAAGTGCTCTTACCGGAACCGGTGGCGCCCAACATCAAGATGGTCCTCTGGCGACGCTTACCGACCAGGGCCGAGTAACTAGGCTCACCGAAAACGTAGTGACCTACTCCCGGAGTCGGAATGCTGCGGTGTTTCTTCACTGGCAACTTGTAACCCTCGATGTTTTGATCCACAAAACACTTTTGACTGACGCTTCGGACGATCTCTGCGGCTCGTTCTGGTTCGTCCAACGTCCATTCTTTCAATACCGAACTGGCTGGGCTGTAAAATGTAGACCCCAATTCATCAACGCAAACGGCTCTTATCTGTACGCAATAGACCGTGTCTGGGTCAAGCGGTTCCAGAGTAAAAGTCTTGTCCGTCGTCGACCTTTGGATAAACGTCGACTCTTGATGGCCGTCCATCCAGCATTCAATGGAATATGAAGTAATTTTCACTTTCTCTTCTGCTATGTTTTTAAAAAGTTTAAAAAAAGGAAGGTTTCGAACATCTTTGTAGTCGTATTCGTCATAGTCGTCTTCGTAGAAATGGTCATCATTTCCCCGCGATTGATGATTCGATGACGTGCTTATGGCATCTTCTAATTCTTCTTCATCATCGTCGTCATCATCGTCAGAATAAACAGTTCTCTCACGATTGTCAATTGTAGAAAATGTATGGTCCCAAGAGATGGTAATACTCACGTCCGTCGCGTATAGACACTGGAGTCCAGTTGGTGGTGGACAGACTGAATCAATTGTTACCTCGTCACTCTCCGGGCCGAATGAGCTTCTTCCTCCTTTTGTTTCAGCCGCTACCCTGAAGACGTAACTCTCTTCTGATTGCAAGTAATCGATTTTAATTGTATTACAGGGATGTTTGATGGTTTCCCAAGTTTCTTCTGGTTTGTCAACACTGCGGTACTGGATCAAATAATTGGTCAATTCGTCCGTCTTTTTTCCCACCCAACTTAGCGTAACGACACCTCGACTATTGTTATCAATCGTTACTTCGCCAGGAGCTTCAGGAATTGTAAAATTCTCCGACAAAACTTTAGATGCCCTGCAATCCCACAGTCGCATGAACGGAAAAATCTTATTGTCGTCATTCGTAATACTTTCGTCGTAAAAGACGACGTATTTGACATTGCCCGTATCACGATTGTGGTCCGTCGCCCATTCAGAAAACTCTTCAACAGCCATGAAAATCCGGTGACGATCGACAGATTGTGAACCAGGAACTGCAGGACTTCCTTTTTCATTTTTGGTTTTCTGCATCCAGTTGGACGTATGAAAAACGTCGACGAAACGGTTCATTTCCTGGATTTGTCCATCTGTGGATTGCCCAGCAAGACTGGGCACATGGAGAACTACGGCACAAGAATTTGTGTTATTATTTTGAAGTTCCTTATTCAAGTTTTCCTCTTCAGATACGAACTGGACTCCGGACAGCTGGGCAGCAAGCATCTCTAATGTCTTGACTTGCTGTTTTTGTTGATTGAGCCATTGATGGAGTTTCTTGGGTGCAAATGGTGATTTAGTCACGAGAAGTTGTATCATTTCCGCTATGGTTTCTTCTTGTATGCCGGCATTTTGTCGGACGGAGACGGTCCATTCGGACAAAGCCTTAATCAAAAGCATCGCAAATTTCGTCATCAGCTGGTCAAACTCTTTTATTCTTTTCGAAATTGATTTAGGCATCCATTGGTGATCAGTTAAATTGCCCAGTTCGTTGATCAACGAGCTCATGTTGATACGAATTTTCCTTAGTCTATCCCACATGACTTGACAACGAATCACTAGATCCCGGGAAATATCCAACACATTGGCCGGCATTTTGCTGATACCGCCGCTTTTGGTCTTGATTAAGTTACTGAGGGGGTAGAGCCAAACTTTTAGTGGGACGGACTTGTTAACTTGATGGGACAACAACTCTCTGCAGGCTGCATATTGCTCATCGGCGGATTTTGATGTCCAACACGGTCCTTTTTTGCCACCACCAATCGAGTCGCTGTAAAGAACGCACTGCAAATCAAGTGGACAGAATCGGTGGCCGTCTTCCTCGTCGCCTTCTTCATCCTGATACGGAGCTAGTCGTTTTCTGTGACCCAACAGGCCGTCGGCAAAAAACTGGGCATAGTCGAGCATCTCCCCGGATTCATCTTCATCCGTTTTTGTCGGGTCGGAGAAAGTGCAGAATGCTTCTTGCCCATAAGTAACAGCCACGACGACATGAGTCGCTCTACTCAACTTCTCTGGTCGACAAATAATTTCCAGTTGGCAATTAGTCGGATCGACTGAGACTTTCTTGCAGGATCGGCGGCAATGGACCACCACTTCGGCACCGCGACTGAAAGATCCCGCCGCCCAGTTGACGCGATCGGCAACGTACTGCCAAGCTCCACCAGAAGATGGCTTCAACAGTCCGGCCATCAAACTCATGGCTGAATGATCGTCCAGCCCTAAATCGGACATGCACGGCACCTTTTCGTCGCCCTCTTCCTCGTCCTCCCCATTCGTCATTGCATGAACTTTGACAGTCTCTTTCGCTTCGAATTCGACGACGGCCTGTCGGGCAACATCGTCCGGATCCCACAATCGAATGCCTTTATGTTTAACATAGATGAATTACAAAACATCACTTAGACTATATGTATTATTTGATATGTACTGTATTTTGGACTTACTTGGTACGATGGCATCTTCAACGTAATTGTAGACGGTGCCAATGTTGAACTGTCGGCCAATGGCCATCATTTTGATGCAATCGGGTCGGCCAGTCATTTTGTTGAATGCTTGCCCGTCTGACTGCTGGCAGAATGCCTTGCCCGTGCACGGTTGCTCAATCCACGTGCGCCAAAAAGCCGCTGTGGCCCAGTGGCGATGCAATCGGAATGTTTACTCCAAATTGATGGCGACGGGCCTGAACAAAGGTATTCCATCGGTGCCTAGTAACTTATTTGCCTTATTTACTGGCTCGTCTTTTTAATGGTCCGTCCTTAAAGCGATAGCTGTTGATAAGAAGACAGGCCATGTCTGTACTCGTAGGCGAACGTGAGGGTTGTTATCTTTCACAGCTTGCACAATTTAACATCCTACGAAGGTTCGTGAAATAATAATGCTATGGTGTGATATTTTGAATTTTGAACTGGACTCGAGTGACCGGCTAATAATTTTCAAAACAAAAACGAGCACACCTACTAAACAGAGATTCAGACTGAATTGAATACGAATCTCTCAACATAGCCTACATGCTAGGGTAAATGACATTAAATTCGTGGTTTAATTGCTGTCTTTGGTGTATTTCTGACGGACATTATCAGGACATTTTTGATTGATTTATTCGCGATTTACTACCGGCATGTCGTTACGATTATTTACGAATAAACGAATTGCTGAATTTGTGGCGGTTGGTGGCCGAGCTAGTTGCCGAACTTCCGTCTTGACTGTCGTCGTCATCGTAATAGGACTTTTCTTCATCGTCATCTCCCACTTGCTGGTCGTCGTCATCGTCCTTGCGATCCAACAAGTTCTCTCGATTCTTAATTTTGGTGGTAATAACGGCCATCTTACGAAGCTTCATCCAGCTCTCGATTCTTTCCTTGAAGCCGAGCTTTTTCTCTTGTTGCTCGGCGTCGATGATCATGTCGATGTACTGCGGAGTCGAGAACGGATTCGGACGTAAGGCGATCTCGTCCAGCCGCTGAATGCAGCTCGAGACGATATTCACGAGCTCCAGCATCTCCTTCTCGTTGTTATCGAGATCCTGTTTCAGAACTTTGATCAGATCCTGCGCCGTCAATTTCCTATGCAGTTCTCTCTCGTATTTCTGTTTAATGGCGTCGGAAGATGTGGCCTGCTTCTCTTTGACATATTCCCACCTGTACGGTTGATTGGCGTGCATGTTCCAGATGCACTTCTCCGGACAAATGCGGCAGGAACGTGTGGCTTCCGGCATTGTCCAATCCATGGCCCAGCATTTCAGCTTGTCGTCGTCGTTCTTGTAAGCGCATGATTCGTGGCATGTAATGTAGCACTTGTTACAATTTGTCACATACTGGCCAGCTGGGATGTCCACTTTGACCGGCACGGTCACTTCTACCTCGAATTCGACATTTTCGTTGGCTTCGATCTGCGCTTGGCTGTTGGTTATCATTTGCTGCGTCTTTCTCATCTCCTCCATCTTGGCCAACCCGATCTTGATCAGAGGTTGAAGTCCATCTATTGTCACTTCCAGTCGTTTCCTCTCTTCCAGCACTTGCTTGGTCAGCGACAGCGATTTAGTCTTCATCGTTGCCAATACATTGAAAAATTTCTCGAAATTATTCATCCCCATTTGCCAGAAGAAGCGGTTGAATCTGTCGGCCGTGTTGCTCGTGCCGCTGGATTCGCGGTTGGAGCAAAAGAAACCGGAATTGTTAAACTTGTGGTTGAGTGGATTTCCCTCTTCGTCCGTCGAATGAGGCAATCCGGCCTGTTTGATGGCGCTCAAAACTGGCGGTACTTGACTGTCGGCAAATGTCAACAAGTAGTTGATGTTCTCCTTGATGTCGTTGCCGAAAATGGACAAGACGGAGTCGAAAATGTAAATCTGCGTTGGCGTCAGTCGAGGTAGCGAAGCCTGAGCCACAAATCCAACCACATCCAGTTCCTGGATGCCTTTTTTATCTTCGAAGAACTGGCGGACCATGTCGGTGATCTCTTCGTCCCTCTTAAGGCCTTTGCTATCACCGTAGCCGGGCGTGTCGACGATGGTCAACGAGTAGGGGACGCGGAATCCGTCCGAGTAATGGATGGTGTAGGCCGAGATTTTGCTCGTTTGACTGTTAGCTTGAGACCGACCGACCAGTTGCTCTTCGATTAGCTGGAAACGGAACGGGTCGTCCCATTCGACGTTGAAAATGTAATTAATCATTCCGTTGATCAACGTCGTCTTGCCCGATCCGGTGGCGCCCATCACCAGAATCGTTTTGTGCTGCATCCGCTCATTAAGATGACCACCGACTTTCTTAGCATCGGATTTACCGAAATCGAAACGATCGGCCGTCGATCCAGACCCGGACGTCTTGACCAGGGGAACAGCGTAAAGATCCATTCCGTTTCGGTTGTTGATTTTTCTGCATTTCTTCACTATCATTTCGGCGAAACGGACTTGAGCGTTTAATGTTGTCAGGCTCAACATTTCGCTCGGCTCGCTCTGTCCGTCACTAGAGACGGACACTACCTCGATAGAATACGTCGTCTCCGGCTGGAGGTCTCCTATGCGGCAGCCAGGTGCGTCGACCTCCAACTCTTCAGGCGACGAATCGTCTCGTCCGCTTTCCCAGTAGCGGACGCGATAAGAAATCCGTGCTCTTGCGGAGCTGCCCGCTGGCTTTGACCACGAAACCTCGGCCGAGGATTGAGTGACCAAATCTATTTCCAGGCCAGTTGGAGGTTGTAGTAAGACGCCAGCTGTTTTGCTCTTGGCAGTCGCCTTGGAATAATTACTGGTTGTCGACCGGGCTGGCTCGGGTCTGTCAGTACTCGTGGCTGTTTTGGCCGTTTGCAATCGTTTCTGCTCTTGCCGGACTGCAGGCTTCTCTACTGTTCGTTGTTGGCTCCGATGAACTGGCGTTTTGCTAGAACTGACTACAGATTCCTCGTCAGACTCTTCGTCGTCGTCCAGTGCAGATTCCGTGTCGAGAATTTCGCTGAATTCGCTGCGACCGATGCAAGTATCCGCCGCTACTCGAATCTCCATCGCGCATCCTCTTTGGTAGTTGATAACCGATTGATTTTCGCCTGGTTTAGTCGTCTTTTGCTGTTTCCACGGATCTGCACTGTCTTTCAATCGGTACTCGACTAGGAATTGGGTGGGATACCCCAAGTCTTCGTACTTCCATTCGACACGGATCGCCAACTTCTTGGCCTTTTTGTTGCCGGATGCTGCGAGTTCAATCCGCAAGCCGGTGGGCGGAACAGGAAATTGATTACCCATCAACAGCTTATCCGCTTCGTAAACGGAATAGTGGCATCCAAATTTCTTGCCAGCCTCGCTGAAAGTCAACAAGAACTGGACTTTGTTCTCCAAATGTTTGTTCCTGTCGACGTAATAGGAAAACTCCCGGATTCGGCCCAGAATCAATTTTCGTTTGCGCTGGATCATGTGCCAAGGTATATCGTCGCTTTCTTCATCTTCATCTTCTTCGTCCGTCTCGTCGCCCTCACCTTCCATCGCTACTAGTTTAGTGAAACTTTCCACGTAATCCTTCATGCCTTGAAGCATCTCGTTGGTGCGTTCGTCCAGTGGCGGGACGTAGAGGGCGAGGGCGTGTCTCTTGTTGTAGGACTCTGAAAGTTCCTTCTCCACTTGTGTTTGGCTGGCCAAGAAGGTTATTCCGACCCATTTTGTCATCTTTTCGGCCATTTCTCCTTCGGCTTGTTTGTAGCGGAACCAACGGTTCAACCGAGACAGTTTGAACTGCGAATGAGTCTCGGCGATGCCGAAAATCCTCTCAACTTCATCGTCGTCGTCAGATTCGCGGGCTTTGATGACAGTCGTCTTTAAGCTTTTTCTGAACATTTCTTGGTATTTTTTTAGAACCGTTCCAAATTGGCGGCCGCCTTTTTTCAGGGCGTCTGATCTGGCGCTGACTTGCTCTAAATCCGCCCATAAGCGACAGCAACGAGTTACGAGGTCAGCGTCAACGTCGTGAAACTCGACCAATGATTCGGCTCCACCAGCTGAGCCAATCAAAGCTTTCAATGGACAAATCTGGACAGAAACAGGAACTGCTTTGCTTTTTCCATCCTCTGACTTTATTTGTTGGATTAGTTTGAGGCAATGTTTGTAAGCGTCGTAGATGCCACATTCACGAACAGATGAACTTTGCAGATCGGCGTAAAGACGACATTTCAATCGACTGACTAAATGTTTCTCTTCCTTGTCGAACTGCTCTTTGAATTCGCTCAAATCGTGATGGTCCTCTAGCGCGCTCTCCATTTTAGACGTAATTTTCGACAGGTTCTCTTGGGCTTCTTGTAGCGCATCTTCGTCGATTTTGTCGCCTTTGAGGTCCTGATAAATGACGCAATACGCTTCGGCGCCGTAGGTAATGCCCACAACAACATGGGTAGCATTTAAATTCCTGTCAATTTCAACCTGTGGAACATCTTCATTGACAAGAGTCGGCAGATCTAATTGTTCACTCTTGACTTTGGTACGACAGACGAGGACTCGTGTAGCTTGGGTCGGACTGGATCGGTCGTTCAGGTAGTTACTGGCACCTTTGTACTTGTCGATAAGGCCGGAAACGGTGGTGGCCTGCAGATGCTCGTCGAGATCCATCAGTTCCCACTTGTTCCAGCACTCCGATTCCGAATCCGGGCTTTTCAATTCGAGTTCAAATTTTTCATGAACTCTAATGGCTGATGCAAAGTCAGCTGTTTTCCAGCATTGTTGACCACCTATTACCGAATACCGAATATTTCTAACGTAGTAATAATTTTAGTTGATCTGATTTTCAATCCGTTTTACCTTTTATAATAGTGTCGTTGCGATAGTCGTACAATCCGCCCAGCTGGAATTGGCGACCTAATGCAGCCATTTTTGTGACGTGTTGATCTATGTGTCTGTCCGCCATGTCTTTTCGTTGATTGCTCTTCGTTAAACAATTGAAGGTGATGCACTGATTATTGGTCTCGTTATAAGCGTGCTGCCAACTATTGTCGACTGCCACACGGTTCTAGTTAGTAGTCGAAAGAAAAGTATTGCCACATCACGGGGACTCAGCCTTTTCCTCGAAATTGTTGTATAGCTGCACTTACTTATCTTTTGACTTTCGCCAAGTGAACTGCTTAGCCTGTGAATAAACAACATGCACTAATTTCATCAAACTACAGTTGCCACGTCGACGCCAACATTCCCGTCTTGTCGGTAAACAGTCACATAGGTAGGTAGACCTCAAATAGGATAAATTGAAACGCCCCAGCCCGTCGCCTGATAGTGGCAATATCGTAAACGACTCTATCTGTTCAGGTATATAATCAGGAATGACGACATCGTATATTTTTTTAGTTGTTGATATATACATTCGTGTGATAGTCTGGACCGTTTCTGGTTTTTTTCTAGCAGAACAAACTTGAGTTGCCGTCAATTTATTCAGCAAGCCCAGAGCAAGTGAAAAACTTAATCTAATTCATTTTCTTTTCTAGCAACTCGTCAATCAAATTAACGGAATGGCTTTTGAATCGATTCGATTGTCTACCCTCGGTCGAGATATTAGCGTTGGGAATTTTTACAACTATTTTACAGAAGACATCGTTAAAAGTAAGTCGTCCTATTCAGTTACAAAAATAATTTATACTACCATTAAATTTGAAATCACTGTTTCGACGGAAATTGCTAGATGATATCCAAGTGCCGAAAAAGAGTGTACGCATCCAACCGACGACAGGAGTAGCGCGGAACTTTTTCTTTCGGCAGCCGGACAAATTTAGAGGTTGTATGTTGGGCATCAATTCGCACTTTGATCAAAACATTGAACACGGTCACTTGGAAAAAAGCGACTTGTGGTCGGCCGAATTCCTAGAGTCGTCTTCCTCGTCTAAAATGGACGTGGCTGAAGTCATCGTTATCTTCCGCGTTTTCAAACGGACCGAAACCCTCGACCAAGGTTTCATTGAATCAAAAATGTCTGAATACCAGTTAAACAGTCGCGGCCGGGCGACGCATTTGGTGGAGGAAGTTGTTTACGGAACCGAGATCATCTGCTCAATGTGGAGGCAAATCGATAAATCCCGTGAAACGAAAGAGAGCGCCGAAGGAAGTATTTACCTAGTAGCCAAAGATTACTTTGACCAGGCCATTGGGCCAAATTCCATCAACTGTGAAATACCTAGCGAACTGGAAAAAATGTCTTGCAAAATACTAAGCAGTCACGACATCGGTCACAACTTGGAAGGTTCGTTTTCTCTATCCAGCGCATGGCTAAATAATATTATCAATATAGCAACAGATAGCAACTTCGAGAAATGGCGACCAATCGAAATTGTCCTTCGTCTCATTCCCGATCAAGTTCAAGTTCGCATTTTATCCGAAAGGAAAAGAGATGTTGCCATCCAGAAGGAGCGAAATGAAGCCATGTTGATTTGGATCGAACAAGAGAGCCGTGCCATATCGAATCTACCTTCATTCCCCATCAATATTCGGGTTCCTCGGTTGTACAAATCTCTCTGTCAATTTGTCGATCTGCTGGAGCCGTTAAGAGAAGAAATTGAGAAACTCTACCAAATGCTAGACATCAAACAGCACAGCCCAGAGAAGTTCTTGAGCGAAATCCAGACCATTTACGAATTGTTGATTGACATGACAGAATGGCTCATATTTCGACGCAGAGAAATTGACGTCATCAGTTCAATTCTTAAAGGCACCAGTCTAAACATACTGGATTTAGAAGAAATAGAAACATTATCGAGAGGCAGCCAGGAATGTGCCAAAGTGTTTGTGTTGCAATTTAGCGACGACCCAGACACACTAGTGGAGCGCATTCAGAAATTCGTTAAAAAGCCTGAACCAGTTGCTAAGCTCCCCGTCTTTCAAATCGCCTCAGCTAGGAAGAAGCGAATTGAAGAAGTTAGGGGAAAGTTGATCCAGTTTGCAGACGAGGCCCAATTGAATCAATCCGATCAATCCAATCGGGAAACCACCTATTATATAGAGATGGTACCAATCTCATCTTCAATGAACGACGGCACCATAACTGAAGTCGGCAACAACTCTCTCCAGTCTAGTCCAATCGACCAGGAAGATCATAAACCACCAGGCCAACTCACAAACGAGTTGCCTTTATTTGATGCCAAGTTGCCTCCTGATGAGCTGAAACAGTTGATTGAAAAGTCAATGATCGATGAAAACCAGCCTTTATCGAGAAATGAACATGTTGAAGCTCAAGAAGATCCATTAAAGCAAGAAAATAATGAAGTAGTTAACAAGGACTGCGTTATTGAAATCGACAAACCGGTTACAGACGACTTACCGACCGACTCGGGTAGAACTGAAGGTATTCCAAAGAGTCAGCAGTTGATCGATTTGTCAGACACGGTTGGAGAAAAAAATCTGATAGATTTAGAACATGTGGATTCAGACATTCAAGGCTCCAATATCGTAGATGTGACACTGATTCACCAAAGCAATTTATTAATTGAGACGGAATTACAAAAAAAGGCTGATGAGGAATCACCAGAATCGGCGATCGTACAGACTATAGCGGATAGTATTGATGAACCGTCCAAAATCAGAGAAATATCTAATGACACTTGCAACATTATGTCATCATCTGACAATATCAAAAGGGATCCAGTCCAAACAGAACCGTTGCCGAAAGAAGAGGATACTCCTTCTATTCCAACACAGGATAATGAAAAAGAGACTGACGGAAACGAAAGAAAAGAGGTCACAGATGAAAGTCAACTGAATGGCGATCAATGTCCACCTGGCCTGAAGCTTGCACAATTTTTTGCGCAAGAGGGTAACAAGTACAGTCAACTCATCAAGAGAGGCCAACCGAACGTCTTTCTGTTGAATGCACTAGAAAAATCCCAGGACGTCGATTTCCAAACAATCGACATCGGACGACCCAATAATGTCCCATCACTCTATGGTATGAGAAATCACAAAGTCATCATTTTGATGGGTGCTACCGGATGCGGAAAGAGCACCCTCATTAACGGGATGGTTAACTACATCTTCGGCGTCAAATGGGACGATCCATTCCGATTCAAGTGCGTCCGCGAAGACGAATCCACTGTTCGGAACCAAGCGCTCAGTCAGACGAGTTCGGTGACGGCCTACACCATCCACCACCGTGAAGGAATGAATGTTCCGTATTCTATTACCATCATCGACACGCCCGGATATGGAGACACTCGGGGAGTCGCAAGGGATAAGGAAATTACGAAAATGATTCACCGGTTTCTAACCAAATCGCCAATAAACGAAATAAACGCCGCTTGTTTCGTAGCCTGTTCGGGCAACAGTCGATTGACAGCAACCCAAGGATATATACTTGACTCTGTTCTCTCGATCTTTGGAAAAGATTTTAAGGATAACATCCGGTTGCTGGTGACATTTGCTGATAACGCAGACCCGCCAGTCGTCGAAGCCTGTAGTGGCGCCCATTTTCCTGGGACGTCTCCATCGGGCGGCATCGCATACAGCAAATTTAACAGCTCCGTTTTGTACGCCTCCAATGTGCAACAAGATGACGATTTCTCGTTCGACCAACTCTTCTGGGAAATGGGCCAAGAGAATTTTCAGAAATTCTTCACCATGCTAGAGGGAATGAACGGCAAGAATTTGGCGTCGACTCGCGAAGTTATTCATCGCCGTCAACTGCTAGAACGGTCACTCAAAGACATCGAGAGGGAACTAGAAGAATGTCTCGACAAAATTGAAAAGATAGAGAATTTTCAAAGGAAACTGAGGGAATACGGACACAAAATGGATATCAACAAGAACTTTGAAATCGAAGAGACAGAAACGCGTCCCAGTAAAGTTAACTGCGATGAAGGATTTGTGGCGTATAACTGCCTTAAATGCAAACGAACTTGTGATGGTCCTTTCAAGAAGAATTTTAACAAGCCAAAAAAGACAAGATGCAACACACCGCTTTGTTCCTGCCCAGTTTCCGAGCACGATTTCCAACAGTTTGAGTTGCGTCCAAAAAGAGTTACCACAAAAAAGACTCTGCTGGATATGAAGGCCGAATACAATTTGAATTGCGATGGTAAAGTTAGCACGAAACAGCTGATTGAACAGTTATCAGAGGATTTGAACATGGCTAAAGCTAAAGTACTCAGCCTTCTGGATCAGGTGGGTGACAGTGTCCGTTCCCTTGAATCGACTGCTCTTCGATCCAACACGCTCAGTCCAGCCGACTACCTCAGTTTGATGAGAAGCCGAGTTGCCGAGGAACAGAAACCTGGTTACTTGATACGTTTGGAGACACTGGCAGAACTGCAACGAAGCCTTGCTCCTCCAGTTCAAGGGACTTTACACCAAAGCTCATCCTATAGCGGCGGAGGAATTGGCCATTCACGCGTCAGCTCCGCGACAACGACACGCAGTGACGAAACAGGTGGAGGAGGATCATGGAGTCCTGGAAGATGCAATTTGACATTCGATTAAATCCAGTAAAACAGTCGGAGGTCATAGGCAGAGTCATCCCCCATGAGGTAATACAAATAGCCAATCGACGACTACCTTTGAAAATCATGGTCAAGCAACCAGATATATAAACGATCCTTTTTCCAGAGAGAATAATTACGATTCTTGTTCTTTCATTTAAAACTGAATTATTGTTCTTATTTGTAATATTTTTTTTCAACTGTATTGTACACCTTCAGCATCAGAAAATGAAGCGCGTTTGAAGATATTGGTGGTGGGACAGCTAGAGACGAAGCTTCATCATTGTAACACATTTAAAAAAAATAAAAATAAAACCATTTTCATGTTATTGGCAGTCAGAACGACTACAGAATTATTACAAATCTCCCTATAAGTTCCCGATACACTGATGACACTGGGCTGGAATAGAGGTACTCCCCGGTCATCACAATCACATGGAGTCACAATTACTCTGAAGGGCCAGGCGGTTCGACGCCCCTATAAAGAAAAGGTACTAGGGGTGAGAGATTGAAATATATATATAGTACATTATATAACTGAACAGATGTGACGGGGGTTTCTATTGGGCTTTAGCAGGCCGATCGAAGTAGATATACGGTACTTGAACTTGATTTAATTTCCAGCTGGATACATCAGACCGACCATCTAAACTTATAGCTAAACGATAGTCGATTCCTGTGATCATCCAACATCGATTTGCACCTTCTTTGTTTGAAGAAATTTGTTTCCTTGATTTCTCTTTTTCGGCCAGGTGGACTTGATAAGCGGCTGGAGTCCATCTTAACGCCCATATAAAAACTGGGAAAACCGTTCTGTCGGTTCTGTCGATTCTCGTCTTATCCGGAATTATTGGCGAAACGGGCCGCTTTGTTTAATATCGTCTAGTTAAGGGTTTCGTTTGTCCTTGTTTGTCTCCTGTCTGTACTGTCTGAATCCGTCACTCGAGAACCGCAATCGATTACGGGAAGATTCCCAAACAGCAGTTGGTGTAGTTTTTCTTTGATTTTTAATATCATTATATGATTATTAAATTTACCTATTTTCGGAATGACGTCGTTATATACAGATGACATGAATAAAGATGATCAAACTGGGGACCTAACGCGGCCGTTTATTAGTGAAGCATTAATGTATTTTTCTATTCTACATTTTGCTAATGGGCTGCTGTTTAAAATGCTCATCAAAAAGTCAAAACATGACAACGCATGGCTTTATTTTCTGAAGTCAATCTGTCTGTAACGGCCAAGTCTGACTGGTTGCTGTGCACGTTGTATCTGTCTATGCAACGTCATCAGCGCTCAGCAGCTTATAGCGCTCGCGTAGCGTAGGCTACATTGATGAGAAAAGCGTGTAGTTAGTCCATGAGCCAGAAACTACCCCCTATTGGTTTTTACTAAATTGACTTCAAAGACCCCCTCAAGAACCCCCTCCCCAGGCCCTACATTTACAATTTCCCAAGTTGCATCACCCGTCACTGTAATGTGCTCTCTTTATCTCTCGTCACATTCAAACCACGTTCAAACGCTGGCCTGGTGCGGGCTTATCTTCAGAATCTGATAAGAGTAGAACATAGTATCTTTCAATAAGCCTAGTTACAAAAAAATATTAATAATAGCAGCGACACTTTGAAAACTCTCTGGTCTACCACAAATGTTAGAAGTCCTAACGATATTAATCAGTGCAGTCACTTTTTTGTGTTACCATGTTCCCGTCAAGTTGTTCTGTAACGTTTCATTAACGATATCATCATTGAGGTTTGCGCATTAGTTAAGAAAACTAACATCGTTATTGCATCTTAATGTATTTATTAGTCTAACAGCATAGGACGTGATCAAGAGTACATGAGAACTGAAATATTTAATTTTTACTGCACGTTGAAATACGATGATAGTCCAATTTAAACGACATGTTTGATCCACTTCAATTATCCGCTCTGGGCCGTGACGTTAGGGTCGGAGATTTGTATAATTACTATGATGACAGTATCTTGCCAGCTGCAAGTAAGTCGCGTGTTCTCTGCTGAGTACAGTAGTTTTCTTTCTTTAACAATTATACAACGATTTTAGTTAAACAATCTATTAATCATATTAAAAATTGTTAACCTGGTACAACAGGTCAAGTGCCGAAAGAATTCATCCAAATGGAAATCAAACCGATTGCACAAACAGTGCGCTCTATTTTCCCTCAGCAGCCCGACAAATTCAAATGCACTCTTTTGGGTATCAGTTCACATCTGGAACAGAGCATTCAACAAGGATCTATCAATCTGGACAAACTGTGGTTTGCCAATTACATTCAACCGAATCTAAAGGAAGAAGACAGTTCAGCTCAAGTCATTGCCTATTTCAAGATCGTCCGAATGACGCAAACTCTCGACCAGCATTTTCTTAATTCAAAACTATACGACTATCAACTAATCAGCGGAGGAAAAGCGACGCACATTGTGGAACAAGTCGTATACGGTGCTGAGTTTTTTTGTTCGATGCGGAGAGACGTTGACTTGTGGCGTGAAACGAAAGAAAGCGCAGAAGACAATATCTGCCGGGCATTCAAAACCTTTTTTGACGGAGCGTATTGTAATAGTGGAGAACCAGCTGAACTTGACAATGTATCTTGTACGATACTCTGCAGCCTTGAAGCCGGTAAAATAGTTAACGGTTCAGTGCGACAGTTTCTGATGGAAGTAGACAATTTCGAAAAGTCACAATTCCCTATCACCTGGCGACCCATCGAAATCATCCTGCGCTTTATCCCATCCCAAATGGATACTCGGCTTCTACTAGACAAGATGAACGATATCAAAATTCAAACTGAACGCAGTTGGCACTTGGTATTAAAAGAGAGTCGTAAATTATCAACTCATCCATTCATAAAGCGGGTTCCTCCGTTCGAACAAGTCGTTTCCCAGTTCCGTGATCTTCTGCAACCGCTTTGGAACCAAATCGAGACATCTTATGCCAATACCGTCATCAAAACGTGTGATCAAGAGAAAATTGTTAATAATTTGACGTTCATCGCGAATTTGCTGGACGGCATGAACGATTGGCTGTTTCTGCGGCGCTGCGAAATTGACATAATTTCTTCATCGTTCCTGAATGGCACCCAGTTGACTATGTTATATTGGGAGGAAATCAAGAAAACGATATCAAACAATAAATGTTCCGTATTATTTATCCTTAAAGTTGACTACAAACAAGATTTACTAATGGAACACATTCAGAAATCAATCGGGCATCCGAATCCATCGTTTAAGCTTCCTGTTTTTCCGATCATCACAGCTGAAAACCTCGAAGAAGTTAGGTACAGGTTTCGCCAATTCGTAAATCAGGCAGAACTAGGCACTTTAGTCCCGAATCGGGACACTAGTTACCACATAGCACTAGTTTCTTTGTCATCAAGTTACGTTGACGGTGCCACGCATGTAATTCGGCATCCAATCGAACCGCTCACAGCCAATCCCTTACTACTGTCGTTGTCTGCGTTACATGTGTCAGTTACCTCCCTAACAAATCCAAATCCCATGGTAAACGACGGTGTTGTTGAATATAAACAAGGTCGGACAGAAATTGACGACGGTGACGATGGAGTTTTGTCACCCACAACATCATCTGATTCTGCTAACACCAGAGAGAAACACCGGAGCAAGCGAAGAGCTGTGTCAGTCTCGACAATACAACTGACAGACGCGGGAACTAATTCAATAGAGAAGAACATGAGTATTTTAGAAACGGATATAAAACACCATAGAAAAAGACGAAGTGCACCCAGCACGGAAATCGTACCCGTAGTGGATCAGAGCCGGAAGGATTTGAGTGCCAGAAAAAAATCAATCTACAGTAATACTGAAGCTTCAACAATTAAAAAGAATAAATTCAGTGTTGAATCTCTAAAATATTCATTAAGTCAGACCAACGTCGAAGAAATAACTAATAAATTCACAAATATCGCCCATGAAACTGATCAAAACGAACATCGTCAACTGATGCGTGAAATACGACCATCCAACAAAGGAATCGTCAAGTTTTTTGCACAAGGAAGTAATAACGGATGTAGCCTTTTAGAGAAATCTGATAAACCGAACTCGTACTTGTTGAATACGCGACGAAACTCAAATGGCATTGACCTATTAAAGATTAAGGAATCCAGTGATGAAAAAATATTGGCAAAAGAAAGAAGAAAACTGACCACAGAACGCAAATCAGATTTGTCAAAGAGCTTATTATCACGGGAGACTAATGATGGTCAAACAATTCGAGATAAGAACCAAGGCAAGGAGATAATCCAACGTGTCACTGACATCGTTGGCGGTAGCGAAACCGAGCCGAAAAGCGCCGACAGAAGCGACAACTTTGTTTTTGATCGAGGATATCCATCAAGTGTGAGAATCGCCGAGTTCTTCACGCAAGATGCTAGATTCAGTCAAATAATCAAAAACGGCCAACCGTCTGTTTATTTACTGAATGCCCTGGAGCATTCGATAGGGGAAAATTTTCGATGGCTTGACATCGGCTTGCCTAATGGAGCTCCAGCACAAACTTTCGGCCTCACGGATAATCACAAAGTAATTATCTTAATGGGTGCCACTGGCAGCGGAAAAAGCACCCTCATAAACGGAATTGTCAATTATATTTTGGGTGTTCAGTGGAACGATCCATTTCGTTTCAAATGCGTCCGCGAAGACCAATCCGAATCTCGGAATCAAGCGCACAGTCAGACCAGCTCGGTGACAGCCTATACAATCCACCACCAGGAAGGGCTAAAAATTCCGTACTCGATTACCATCATTGACACACCTGGGTATGGAGACACAAGAGGAGTTTCAAGAGACAAGGAAATTTCCCGAATTATTCACGAGTTCCTTATGCAAAATAACAGCATCGGCATTCGAATCGACCAAATTAACGCTGCTTGTTTTGTAGCTGCATCGGGCGACAGCCGATTGACTGTGACACAACGCTACATTGTCGATTCTGTTCTCTCCATTTTCGGAAAGGATTTTAAGAATAATATCCGACTGTTGGTGACGTTCGCTGACAACTCAACTCCGCCAGTCGTCGAGGCATGCCGTGCCGCCAATTTCCCAGTGACGTCCCCGTCGACCGGCATCACGTATAGCAAATTCAACAGCTCAGTTCTCTACACCTCTAACAAACAAGAAGGAAATGAAAATTTCTATTTCGACAAATTATTTTGGGATATGGGACAAGAGAATTTCCAGAATTTTTTTATTATGTTGGAAGGGATGGAAGGTCGTGATTTGAAATCCACTCGAGAAGTCATTCAGCACCGTAATGTGTTGGAACAGTCATTAAAAGCCATTGAACGCGAGATGGAAATTTGTCTGATCAAAATCGAAAACATAGAAACGTTTCAGAGGAAAATGCGAGAACACAATCACAAGAATTTGGCTTGGAATTCAGTCATCGAAAAGGCTGAAATGCGTCTAGTGCAGGTGAAGTGTGATAAGAGTTTCTGGGCTTACAACTGCCTCAAGTGTCAGAAGACTTGCGACGCCGGTATCAAGATGTTTGAAAAAGTTGGGGACATAAAAAGTAGACCAATGTGTCGTAAACGGGTTTGCTTGTGTCCAGATTCTGAACACGAATTCCAGCAATTTGAATGGCGGATGGGTTCGGTAATGACCAGAACGAGTTTATTGGACATGAAAGCCGAATACGAATCCATGTACGGTACAACGATGACGAATCAACAGCTATTAGCCGAGTGTTTGAAAGATTTGGAACTGACAAAATTAAAAATCACTAGTCTGCTTAAGCAAGTGGGTGCCAGCGCTAGTTCCTTGAATTCAAACGCTCTGCGATCGAATGCTCTCAGTCCAGCTGATTATCTCAGTTTGATGAGAAGCCGAGTGGCCGAAGAACAGGCACCTGGCTACCTCACACGCCTAGAGACATTGGCAGAGCTGCAGCATAGACTGGCAGCCGATATATCCCCTATTAATATTCCTCAGAGGGTTACCATCAGTAGGTGCCCCACTATCGAAAGAGAAATTACGGTATAAGTGGTTAATGGAAAGCCTCGTGTCTCTTCGGATAACGACGACCTGTCTTGTATGAAAACAAAAGAAAAAAATTGACCAACAAAGGTTTCTGACAGAATAAGTCAATTAAGTCATCGAGGAATGATGAAGTTGAGTTATTAACTTGTTGAACCTACTATATCATCAAAAAATCGAAAGGCAAAATAAAAAAAAGAAGTGCTGCCCTGTGTATTTCTGCATTTGTGTTTTTCAAAATTCAAAAAAGAAAACCAAATTACTACTGGAAAAGAGAAGGTGGCCTCTCGGCATTCGGCTCTTCGAGAAAGAAAGCGCTCTGCGCTCCCTCCAGGGGATTCCCCGGGTATACCCGTTAATAACACGGGGAAATTGTTTTTCGTTATAAATATTGATCTAATTAGTAAAACTTAACTACCTCGCCTTGAAACCACCTCTGTAGTAGCCTACGGCCACAACCAGAGACTTGGCAACGCTGTGCCTCTGGTAAGTGGTGGAGGCCAGTTGAGATACAGCAATAAACCAAAGTGTACCGACTTGAATCATCTCCCATCATCTTAGTTACTCTAGTATTTAAGAACATTCATATCCGTGACACGGGCTATTACACACCTCCAGAATATTCCGCATCTAATGCAATTATTGGTTCTAGTCGTCACCTTATATAGTCTCGGAGAAAAACAATTACAAATAAATAAATTGTGACTTTTATACGTACATATATAGCGTAGCAAAGGTAACATGTTTGGGGTTCAATCCATCGGTTGTTTACAAGCTTGTCGGTTGTTTATTATATTGTCGTCTGCTGGCACGGTCCATTTTACCCCTCTCGCCCTTCCTCACCCTACCCCCTTTCTGCCGCGGGGTGAATAAAAGGGGAAAAACGGGAAAATTCCTTCCGATTATTATGATTTTATTTCAATTGTTGTGCCGTTATAATTAATAACACAACCGTCGCTTAAATATGTGTTATAGTCCTTTTTTTCTCTTTCGATTTGTTGTAATCAATAGTTGGAGGTACTGCGCAGAAATCGTCTGTCGATTTTTGATTAAAGGGTAGACGAAAAAATATTAATCTAGATTACGTTACGATAATTTATATTAAAACTTTTTTGATGAATCTATTTTAGTAGTACTCGACTAGCTTTACACAACGGTGTAAATATTATTAAAGTTCAATTATAGAGTTTAAGAGATATTGCCTAAAAATGAAAACGACGCGCAAAAAAGTGCCACGGCAAATTCAAAATTTTTAATTTTTAAAAATCGATATCTGGGAAACTAATGGTCGAAAAAATTCAAAATTTGGCAAGTGGAATCATGACACCCTAATTGATTCACTATTCAAATTTCAAAAAATCGGCCACTTCGCGGCGGACCCGATTTGTCGAATTCGCTTGGATTGGTCCTGGTAACAATACAAATTAAACAAATTAAAGGTGATAACATTTACATGTGCTTCTGTTTATTTTTTAGCCACACAGGAAAGTTCAGCTCCGAATCGATTGTGTTCATTTTGCGGTAGGCATGGTAATAAACTTACGATCAGTACGATTTCAGGAACTCTCTAAGAAAATTGGTAAAAACTCTTTATAAAAGAAAACTGGTTGTGTCGTACGGAATCGTTAAGTTGGAAAGTGAATGGAAAAGAAAAATTGACACACCAGTGATGATCTTCGCTACAATTTCGTTCAATGAAATGATTAGCTTCCATGGAAATGATGAATTTGTTTACGACAAAGCTCTCCTACACATTTTTGAATTTGGTCCTTTTCTGTTTATTTTAATTCCTATTTTTTTGTGTTACTTATCATTTTTAAACAGCTATTGAATAAACAAGACAAAATAGTTATTGTGGCCATTCATTGCGAAAGGCTGTTGGAGAAAAAAAATGCTACGTTACATTTATAGAAGACATTGAAAAAAAATGCAAAAGATATGCCTTGGAAGCGATTGTTTTTTTACTTTTTAAACCTTAAAATTAAATTTTTTTTTCAGGGCTCCATTCCGATATTTTTTAAAATATTTATAAATTAGAAAAAAATTGTTTTCTAATTTTATGATTTTAAAATATCCGGCTCATTGTCACAGATGAGCCCTAAAAAAATTCACGAACAAATTTTAATTTTAAGGTTTAAAAAGTAAAACATCAAACCAGTAATAACATGTAACCAGCGGACTCAGTCACGTGACACCATTCCGCATACAACGCGAAAACGTTGCGCGAATGGCGTACAGTGAAAACTTGCTATACATCTCTCTTATATTTATAGGCCAAAACATTTTGGGCCAGGAACATTCAGATTACATAAATTAATGGCAAAAGAACCAGAAGGTACATGAGGAAAAAATTGAATATTGAATATGTTCATTCATGTGTTCATTCATGTTTCATTCACCCTAACTTGTCCCTGTGTTTTTGTGTCAGTTGTGTCAAAATGCGTTGTTCGGAGAGTCTCCTTTGCTGTAGTTCAATTGTTCGATTATGGTAGTTTCGTTTCTCATCGCCAATGGCCATGGGTTGAGTGGTTTTGCCCTTTGAAAACATTTTTTCCTGAAAAATTCTTTTCCTCTGGAGGCCCTTCATGGTGTAGTAAAAAGAAATTTTGGATTCGGCACACACAGCCGTGTTGATGTTTGATTGTATGCCTTCTGATTTTTTACCCCCGTTGGAGAGTAAAGAGACTGTTTAGACTGTATGCGGAAAACATAAAATGTATTTGTTTACGGAAAACTTATGACCGAAAAGATATGAAGTTTCAAAGATGTTTGGCAATGTAAAGCATGTTGTACAACTAAAACGTGTTGTGAATAGCATTTTTGTCGGTCAACCATAGTTTTAAACTTTTTTTAAAATAAACATTGCAACTTTTGCAACGGAAAGAGGACTTCCCATCGTACGTCAAGATTCTCTGTTTGTCCCCTAATAAATACTCGTCCTGTTTCTTTTCCAAAATACTTAACACACCTGCAAAACGGGTTTTCGGTACCCGGGACTAAGCCCAAGAAAGTGAGTGATTGTGGGGCTTGGCTGACATTGATTTCGCACAGTGGCTAGCGGATGGTGGATGTGCCTCGTTGAGGTTGCGACTTGTTTGACAGGTCTAGTGGTTGGAGCTCAACGGGTAGATTAGATGTGACTTTTACGAACTTGATAAGTCGAACGGTTCTTCCAATTGTACCTCGTTCTTTTCGAGAGCGTCAATTAACAAATCGTCGAATTTGTCATCAAATTCCGGGATTTCAGTCACATCGCTTTTTTGATAGCCGCTACAGGAAGCGGAAGCATTTTCGTCGAGAAAGTTTAGACATGTGCGGCCTTCCCGTTCAGTGCCATCACGTTGTCGTTGTGCTGCACGACGAGAGAGATAAAGAGAATGATTATTTGTTTAAAATGTTGAATGCGAGGCAACTTACGCCCACTTGTCCAAATCGAGAGATCGAACTCGAGAGATGTGCGATCCCAAATTACGGTTGATACACGAGCATTCGATGCAAACCAAGACTCCGAGATTCAAGCTGGCCCAATCAGGATCTGTAAATAGTTAGAAAGGAAGTGAGAATAAATAAAAGGCCATTTTAGGAGAACGAGTTTAAAAAAAAAATGTAATGGGAGCGGCGGAATCGGCGCAGTTGGCATTCCCGATAACGGCCGATCTGAGTGACTGAATAGAGGCAGCATCCACCAAGCTGTCCATGCACGATTTCGACTTGCTGCTCGTGTTTCCCTGTAGAGAGCTTAGAATTTGGTGTTCGATGGCAGTGACCCATTCTTCGCGCTCCTCAACGCTGGCGGCTTTGAAATGCCAAATTTTGCTATCCAAAGAGATGATCTGGAATTCGTAACCGTCGCAATCTATACGTTGGCGCAAAGAGACGACAAGAGAGAGAATTTGGCCATTAGAATATTTGCAGAAAATGTCGAGTCAATAGTTTGAAAGTCGGTACGAAAAAACTTGTTTTCCATATAGGAATGGGAAATAGGTCTCTTTTTTACCGTTCGTGATGGGTTCGTTCAAAACTCCGTTTGCACCTGAAGCGAATCCAGGTGTAGACGTCACGGCGGCTGCAGTAGCGGGCGTCTGTTGTTGTTGTTTTTGTTGAGTGCCACGCGACCTGTGAGGTTTCTGCCCGGGCACTGTGACGTCAGAGTCACGTCATGTTTCCACCAAACCTCCAATTCGGAAAGGCGGAGCCTATTCAAACTTTCATCATCAATAGCTCGCTGGGGGAATTTTTTTGAATAGGGAACTTAGATGCCAAAATGTTCAGCATCAAAAACTCTATCTAATGAGTAACAACAACAACAAACAAGAGAGATATTACAATAAATTATTTTTCCTATTTTGGGAAATGCTTTATTAGCTAGATAGAATAGTGTAGTATGCGGCTAACGTGCGCTGTGGAAAATGAAGAGACCGTAGACTGCTTCAAGGGGTCGCAAGCGGAATAGAGTTTATTTGACTTCTAAATTTGGAAAAGCACTGAGACAAAAAAGGGAAACTGGGAGAGAGAGAGAGAGAGAGAGTGTGTGTGTACGTTACATTACCGACCGCAGGACAGCGGGATCGAGGCCGCCAGTGGACTGCCTGAAAGGGGAAAAGGCTACAGCCATTGATGAATCATGGCGCGCCAATCCCGAGTGCTGTTGTTGCGGGTAGTCTAGTTCCGGTCCGGCCGAAAGAGTCGGTTCCGCGCTGCCCGGCAGGAATTTACGAGCGGCAGCGGGAAGCGGAACGCGGGACTTGGAACGCGGAAAGTGAAGTGCAGGGCGCGGAAGGGCTGACTCTGTAACCGTCCGTTACAATAGTCGTCGACCTCCTTTTTCTATCACTAGGTGTTGATTAGTTTACATTCTCTATTTCAGTTTTTGATGAAGAAAACAAGAACGTCACTCACTACCCGGAAGAAATTGTGAGTCGGGTCTCTCTCAATTCCTGTTTCGTCTTTTCGTTGCTAATCCGTTTGCCCCTCCAATTTTTCAATTTTCATCAGGAAAGCGATTGAAAAAAACCCAAGTCAAGGATTCGAGTGAAAAAAAGAATGAAAAAAAGAAAAGATTTTGAAGCATTTAAAGGATCATCACGACTTGAAGACTACTACTCTACCCAGATTATACCTGGATATTATTGAAAACATGCCAGGAAGACCAAGAATGATGACCCAGAAAAGATTTTTGAAAAATTTTTGTAGTATTTTGTCGCGCCTTGGCAAGCGATCGAAAAAGAGTCTGTCAGGCTTTTGAGCGACGTACTCAAAAAAGGAATTAAAATGAAGAAAGACCAAATCGACCAAAAAATTAGTAAAGAAAAAAATGCTTTCATTTTTAAAGAAAAAAAAAGTGTTTTATGCCACCTGAACCCTACACTCATATATTTGATCGTTCTGAGGGAAATGGTCTCTGGTCTCCTAATTTGGCAAGAAACTTATGACATTCACGTGACCATTTCTTTGGCGATTGTAGCCATTAAGGATCCCCAGATGATCAAAGATGTTTTCGACCAAAATATTACAATACTGTTGACCAAGACCAAAAATTGAATGTCATCCAAAGTTTAAAAAGGTTGAGGAAAATTGCGGACGAAACATCAACAAAAATTATAATCGGGAAAATAAATGACAAGGCGCATTTTAATAATGAAATGAGGCAAGTTGCTTTGGAAAAAGTTGAGAAAAAAACAAAAAAAGGATCAAAGACTAAAGAAGGAAATGTATACGAAGCGTTTAGATCGTTTTTAGCGTCGGTACAAGATCAATCAGATACAGTAGAAGAAGAGAATGATGAAAGTGAGGATTAGGAAGAAGAACACGAAGAAGAAAATGATGAAAGTGAGGATTACGAAGAAGAATACGAAGAAGAATACGAAGAAGAAAATGAAGAAAGTGAGGATTACGAAGAAGAATACGAAGAAGGTAATTATGAAAGTGAAAATGAATTTGACGACAGGAAGGAGGACAAAGAGCGCGAGAAGAGCGAAAAGGAGAAAACCAAAAACAGCAATGACGAGCTGGGAAGCGGCCGGGACATCTCCACCAAATATGGATACCTCTACAAGAGATCCCACAAGGCCCCCAACAAAGATTAGAAGAAGAAATACGTCATCTTGTGCGATGATGGCAAACTGACTTATCACTCGAGTCTCCACGTGAGTTATTGAATTCCTCTTCTCTTATGGAAACGATTCCGCCCGACCAGCCCCCGCAGAGTGCGCACGGCACTGCCAAGCAGACGAAATTAGAAGGCTGCGTCGGCGCATTAGGCCTCTCCGTAGTGCCGTGCGCAGTCTGCTCATGCGCATTTTTGAGACATACACTGTGACGTCAGAGTCACGTGATGTTGGTTGTCCATTGGTAGGTTGTCCACCCGCCTCAGTTTCGAATCGATGGCTGATAGCGTGATTTCAAACAGCGAGTACACGTACGGATCCCTGTCGGTTTTTACACAAACAAGAGATAAATTACAATAAATTATTTTTCCTATTTTGGGAAATGCTTTATTAGCTAGATAGAATAGTCGTCGACCTCCTTTTTCTATCACTAGGTGTTGATTAGTTTACATTTTCTATTTCAGTTTTTGATGAAGGAAACAAGAACGTCACTCACTGCCCGGAAGAAATTGAGAGTCCAGTCTCTCTCAATTCCGGTTTCGTCTTTTATGTTGCTAATCCGTTTCCCCTCTCCAATTTTTCAATTTTCACCAGGAAAGCGATTGAAAAAACCCAAGTCAAGGATTCGAGTGAAAAAAAGAATGAAAAAATCCAAGAAAAGATCTTGAAGCATTTAAAGGATCATCACGACTTGAAGACTACTACCCTACCCAGATTATACCTGGATATTATTGAAAACATTTCAGGACGACCAAGAGTGATGACCCGAACAGATTTCTGAAATAAAGTTTGTAGTATTTTGGCGCGCCTTGGCAAGCGATCGAAAAAGAGTCTGCCAGGCTTTTGAGCAACGTACTCAAAAAAGGAATTAAAATGAAGAAAGACCAAATCGACCAAAAAATTAGTAAAGAAAAAAATGCTTTCATTTTTAAAGAAAAAAAAAGTGTTATATGCCACCTGAACCCTACACTCATATATTTGATCGTTCTGAGGGAAATGGTCTCTGGTCTCCTGAAAGCATTTTTTTTAAGTATTGATTTTTAACAATTCCAAATTTACCTTTTTCATATTTTTCAATTCATCCAGATTGGTAACGATTTTAAAGAGTAAGTCAGACGATGGTTTCTTTTTTTCGGTTCTGCTAATGAGGTATCCATCTCCGTTTTTTTTTAATGTCCTCGCCAAATCCCATCACTGCAATTTCCACATTTTGTCTCCTAATTACTTCAAATTCTTTTCGTCTGTCTGTTATACGGCCTTGAAATATCCAACCTTCCTACTACCTACAATACAACGATTAAGAAATAAATGAAAATTCGGATATTTTTCGACTTATTTTTATCACCTAAGAGCTCGTTGAGCTTGTTATAGAGCGGAGGAAGTTTTTACGCCAATTTGCCAGTCTGTTTGGTCTTATCAACAAATGCGACATAAGTCTCTTTCAATTTTCTCCATTTGTGATACACTCGATCCCAGGCCTTTTCTTTGTTACGAGTAATTCGAATACCTTTACTCCTTACCAGATTGGCTACTTTCCCAAATACGATTCTTCTAAAGATTTTCTTGTTGGCAATGTCATCCCTGTATTATTTGACCGCTTTAACCAGCGCTGTACTTGCCGCTTAATCCTAAATTTTTCTTGCGTTGGTTCTTTTGCCTGCCCAAATGTCGTCATCTGTGTCGTCGTCCAAGGTACTGATCGGCTGACCCCTTTCTTTGGCTGGAACGTCTTTGTCGGGCATACTACCAGTACCGGATGGACCGAGCGACAAAGGCTCCGGTGAAATAGAAGTTCTGAAATTCGTAGGGCCATCTTTACTCCTAATCAAATCCTAATCAAATCCCTGTCACGAAGATTGCCGGGTATACGGTCGATGTCAACCGCAACGATTGAAATGAGATCTAAATTTTTAAAGGACAATTTTGAGATTAAGGCTACACACACAATCACAAACAAAAAATAAATTTAGCAAATTTTACTAATTTTGCTAATTTACAAATTGGGAATGGGAAAAGAGCAATTCTTCTTTTCTATAGTATTCTTACATAAGTAAATATAGAGCTTTCAACTTTGTTACACAGTTTCTCAGGTCATAGATCAGGTCATACATCATTTCGCAGGACACCCGAAAAAAGCGAAAGTAGTTCATGAATTTCAAAGGCCTATGACGGTGATTCTTATATAGGGATTGATCCTCCAAAAAAAGCGTAGAGGCCGTGGACGCCAGAGAAAATGACCAACAATAACGCATGATGAAGCACCTCCAAAGCGGAGTGCTCAATGCTGAGATATTTGAGAAGCGTCGTATCTTTCTAGGACTTCAACATCATGAGTGGTCGACGGGCTTTTCACTCGACGGGATAGTTCACCTAGTTTGGTCTCGAGAATAAGTGATTGAAAAAAAAATAAATGTTTCTCCAACATCCATGCCGTCTCTTTCCAGAGCGTCTAATTGTCAGTTTGAGCGTGTTGCAGATTTTGTTTAGCAGTCTGGTAATGATGCATGTTCCCCCCACCCTCCCCTCAGAGAGCCGGCGACAAGAGAGACGACGGACGTAGACATTTAGCTCTCCCCCCTTTTCGGTTTTCCCTTTTCGGCCTTGTTATTCTAAATTACTTTAAAATACAAGAAAGGTCACGTTTTGCAAAACCTTGGAAGCAAGATTTAGGGTACTGTTGAAGATTTCCCACCAATTCATTGCACAACGACGACGACGTTGACGGCCAGACAACTTATTTACCACAACAAAGGGGCGACGGTGCCAGTCTTAACAAACAGTAAGTTTATTGGAAAGGAAATAAATCTGAAACTTAGTAGATTCTTACAAGAAAAACTTTCACAAGAAAATTATAATAAAACTACTTAAACGAAACATCTTGCGTCATAAATTTTCCGACATAAACGGTTCAATAAACAAATACAACTGCTCGGGCAATTCTTTTGATTACACCTGTATATAGCTTTGTTGCAACATATGTGACTAGAGTTGAATTTGTTCTTCGATAACGACTTCCCAAAATATGCACTTGTCATAGCAAACCGTTGGGTAGACTTGCAGCAATTGTAAAACAATTTGCTCTAAAATGGACTAGCAGGGTCCTTGCATTGAAAAACACAAGCTGCTTCTCCGCATTTGCACAACACTACGGGGTCGGGCACTTCCACTCGGGCCGTCCTTATTTGACCAGTTTGAGCTTCGTTGCTTTCCGCTTTGGAACATGAGACGGCAAGGAAGTAGGAGACAACGCATCAGGAGCGGGAGCTCATCATAGAACCAGAAGACCTTGGAACCACTGGCGTCGATGTTACTGTCCCGGATGCAGCTGCAGTAGAAGCGACAGATGAAGACACCGGCATCGAGGGAACTGTGACGGATGTAGTGATGTCGCGTTAACGAAAACGAAAATGTTTCGTTAATAAGCTCACGTTCAAGACAATTTTTGCGTCGTTAACGGATCGGAAACAAAATAAAATCCAAATTAAAAAACGAAAACGAAAACGGCCTTTTTTAAAGTCAAAATCTTCGTTTTTTAAATAGTTTTTTTTTTGTAGAGCGGTAATTACGCTCTCCCGCGCTTTTCCTATTACATCACTTGTTTCACTTAATGGGTAAAAACTGAAAAGTATATTTATTAGGCCAGACTGCTTTTGAAATCGCATTAGTGATTCATTATTTCAAAAAGTCACTGATTTCTCAAAGCTGTCATTTAATTGTGTCTCTCAAATCTCGGTCTATCCTCTCTCGTGTCTCTTGGTCTCGTTTCTCGATTGCTGTTGCATGTCATTTGCGTTTTCAATATTGAATATTCATATTTTTCACGTTACTGGAAATCACTGCTGATATTGAGGAAATGGATGGGCGTGAGCCCCTTACAGTTCCGCATTCTAGTTTACGACACGTTATCCATTCATTTGTTACATATGATAGAAAAGAAAAAAGAAGTGAGTGTTGCGTAATTATAAATGTAGAAACTAAAGCTCAATCTGGAGATTTCATTGAAGGGAAAAATCCAACGAACCTCGTCAAGCATGTGTAATCTAAACACAAAAGAGCATTTAAAGTATACGAAGAGAAGAAAGCTGCCAAAAAAAGGCGGAGGAAGGAAAAAAGAAGGCAGTAATCAAAACTAACTAAAAATTAACTAATTTAGACAAAACCCCCTTGATACAGCCAACTCTGTCGGAGGTAATCTTAGTTTTGTTGGTTTTTTAATTGAAGTTTTTTTATACATTCATATTGTCTTTAGTTTCGTTATCCAAGGTTAGGAAGAAATATTACTTAGATGATCCCAAAGAAGTGCTTTTGTGAAAAAAAACATTTTTTAATATCTGTTACATCGATTCCATCTACGATGATGTCGACTGACGTCGATTTCAAAGCTTATGTTTTTGCCCTTAATTCTCGTCAGCATACGATTCCGGGTCGGACCACTATAACAAATAACATTTAGACGTTACATGTAAGCGGAAAAGACATTCTAAACAAGAAACTTAATTCGGCCGTGTCGAAGTTAACTGTCACAGCAGACATTTGGTCTAAGAAAGTTTTTATTTTTTATTTTTTTGGTATAACCTTACATTTTGTGTCAAGCGAGTTGAATCTAGAAAGTGATGTTCTTGAATTGATTCACCTCTCTCCTCCTTAAATACACTGTTGAGGAAAGCCATCTCAGACTGGGAAATCGAACAAGATACCTCTGTCGTTATTACATACAGCGGTTCCAACATAATAAAGGCCTTTAAGATTGTCAAACACTCTTACGACGAAAGTTTACTAGATAAAACTATTGATCAAGTCGCAGTTGGTCCTTCATCACCTGTTGGAGAGGCTGATATAGATCAAAGTCAAGAAAATGAGGTGATATTAGAAACGGAAACGGGAGAAGATTCTCAAGCTGAGATCGAGCCATCTGCACCTGTAACGGTATACAACGATGGAGAAGAACTTATGTCTGCTGCAAGTATTGAAAGTGAAGATATAAATTTTGTTGAAGAAGGGATTTGTCTTGAAGAATCTATTACTAGTCGGTCAGCATCAAGTAAGAACATTAAGAGAATAAGCTGTTTATCCCACCCCCTTAGCTTGTAATGGGCTTTTCCGACAAATATCAAAACTCATCTAGAGACCGTATAGACGGTTCATCACTGCCTCTATTTGAGTCAGCTATTGGTTCAGCCAAAAAACTTGTCGAGAAATTCAACAAATCTACAAATGCAACATCTCGTCTCGTCGAGATCGCTGGGAAAAAGCTAGTTGCCGATGTGACGACTAGGTGGTCATCCACGTCCATACCTTCTCCCAGCTAGCATGGCTTAATTGGGAAAACATTTCCCCCCAAGAATATTATTGGGCCAACAATCAACTTATTGAAGGAAAACTGGACTCTTAATTTTGGCCAAAATCCTCAAACTCAAGTTTATTTGATACGTCCAATCTCGTGATCATTTTTGTCATAATGTTTTCCCCAATTTGTTACCCACTTTTGATGTCTATCATTATTATAAATATTTTTCCAATATTGGACATATGGACAATTAGATATCTTTGTCGATCCATCGTGATCCATCTACGTAGATTGTGTATTACGCATTTAATTATCTTTCAAATATTTTAATGTAATTCATGGGACTTGAATCTAAGAAATCTTTTTTATCAGAGTAATTCAGGTGGAAGACGCATGCCACTATAACCGTACAGTTTTTTTTCAATTTTTCAATATTTGAATTTCCTTATGATTTGGTTTTATATAGCAATTGCAATTTGAGGATCAAAACTTATGCGCGATAGAAAACGCGATTGACGGAGCACTTATAAGTCACATTCAAAAATAAAACTCTCAGTGGTTTAATAATTTGTTTTTTGAAAATATCGAATTGGGAACAAATTTTTAAACAAATTACACTTTTTTCTTTTTATCGGGACGAACGTGGACCGGTCTGTGACAAGAAATACACTGTCAGGAGGATTCGTATAAATAGTTTACCTTTAAAAAAACCTTCAAATGCAACTCTTATTTATGTTGGATGGTCTGGTATCCATAATTTACTATTAAGGGTGGTCTGAGGATAAGCTGAAGTAATCCATTGTACGTCCGTGAAGGGCACCCAAATACTTTCATTTGAATCACCTTGGATTGTATGGGATTATTGTTGGAACATACGATTCAAGTCAACCACTAGTCGGTCGATATAATAGTAATGGAACTCTGGTAGCCAAATAGGTTAAACACCTCTTATGAAAGAGCTCTCGGGTTCAATTCCCGGATACGATAAAACTTGTTACTAAACAGAAAAGAGCTGTGAAGTTAAACCTACGACGAATTTTTAATTCTTTTACCAATTATATTGGAGAAATATTATTCCGTGTCTTTAATTTTATCCGAAACCAATAAATTTTGGTGCAAAAATTATTTGGGGAAATATTCGTTCCAACTATTTTCTTAATAAATTTTTTGTCGGTAAAATTTATTTCCCCAATATATGATCAATAAGCTATGCTAGCTGGGCTCATTCATAGGCTTTTACAACTAAGACCTCACGTTACAACTGTTTGTGAAGAAATTGACTGGAACTGTGTTTCGATCTCATAATGGAATCTATTAACGCGAATTGACAGCCTGCTCGAACCATTTGGTTCGTATACCCAACTTGTGCTATGATCACGTTGCGACATTTTCGGCCGTCGTTCCTACAGTTGCCGAGCTAAAGTTTCATTTAGAAGAGATTTTTAAAAATTTAATCTGACTTTATACATTCTCTAACAGTTTTGTAAATTAAAAGTGTATATCAGATATCGTAGACGGCAGGTATGAAAGGATTATGCGAGATAATGCTTCTTGACATCACTCGCAGATTCGAGGACGTATTCGATGAGTCCAACCGTGATTTTGATCCAATTTTTCTTACGGCAACGGCCTTTGATCCCAACTATAAGATTTATTTTAGCTCTGAAAAAAAGTGAAATCGTTTCCAAACATGTCGTTTGAGTTATGAGAAAACTGGTAAAAATTTTTAACGAAGCTCTTTTTTTTATCCCCGAATGTCTCCCACCTTTTGGTGAGAACCGAGGGCTTCTACCGATTTATCGGACCGACAAGGAGGAATTGACTTTCCCCCAAGTGCGACTTTGAAACATTTAATTTTTTAGTTCATTTTTCCACCAACAGATGGCTATGGCAAAATGCGAGGGGGCGGCAGAAAATCAGGAAAATAAGAAACTAATTCACAAAACCAACATCATACATAGGAAATATGGAAAATTGTCTATGGTCATTTAATAACTACCGCTAAACGGCTGCGCCGTTCAGGGGTTACCCGAAGCGATTGGTGGGTGGGAAATAGGTGAATTAGAGTATTTTTTCTTATGGATGTTCATTTGTATCTTTTGTTACTCAATTCTATGTAGCAAGCGGCAATTGTATTTGTTTAAAATGAAAAAAAAAATAAATTCTTTCTTCAAGTTTGCATGGAAGGGTGCGCGTTTTAAAAAATAAACTTTTTCAACATTTTTGTGACAAAGGAGAAACCATTTCTTTATTTCTAAAATAGTAATCTCGAAAACGTACCACGTGGTATAAAAATACATCTTAACAAAGAAATTTGTATAAAACTATGGCATTACTTTTGGGGAACACCAATATTGCCTATATATATTTTCTCGCGGGGGTGTATATATATTCTTTCGACGCGAGATGTATATTTTCACCATTGGAATTGGGACGAGAATGGCAAAAAAAGAGAAAAAGAGACAAAAAAGAGAAAAAAAGAAGAAGAAGAAAAAAAAAAAGATAAAGAGAACATTGGGCAAAGAATAGCAGATTCAATCAACGTCTTAGTTGCCTAACAAGAGTCTTAGTTTTTTCACCGCCGTCGTCAAGCCAATAGAAGCATTCACAGGGGCGAAACACCGCACGAAAGATTTCGCCAAGCGAACACTTGTCGTTGAGCTGATGTCGGAATACAACTGTTGGTTATGATGGCACATGTTGGACAGAAATAGTTCCCCTGTCCGGCTCTTATTGGGGAAGGTGGACAGGGAGTCGAAACGTATTGGAATAGGTTTTATAGAGTAAATCGTCCGACTTAGCAAAACAAAAACTCGAACAAAACTTCCCTTAAAGGCATACTTAACGTCAATGGCAGCGCAATATTTTACGTTTCGTTTTAAGGGATGGGTTAGAAAACCCGTTGTTGATTATTTTTACCACAATCCCGCCACGATTCTGTTTCGTTAAAATCAATATAAATGACTAAGGGTGCAATCGTTATTGCCGGTAAACTTATATTTCAGTTTCTGCTAACCTTATTATTCTTATTGAGAAAACTTATGGTTGGCGCGAATTAACAAAATATTCTCAAGAATATCTGGTGCCAAATTTGATCGTAGCTCAGAAAGAACAAAGCTAAGCCCAGAGAAAGAACGCTCTACGCTCACTTGCGTTACAGGTAAAGCCAGGACAATTTGAGACAACGAAAACAGCTCTGAATTCACTCCTCGACTATCATTCCAATACGACAAAACATTCGTTTTTTGGGGAACTCTTTCTTGTAACAAAAATTCGTCTAAGACAGATTCTAGTTTACGCTTATCTACAGTTGGTGCTACAGTGCGGACACTTGTTTCTTTTTCTCTCAACATTATCTCTACTGGATCGTCATTTAACTCAGAAGAAGTTTCCGCTGTCGTTGTAGGTCTACTTGCTGGGGTTACTGCAGAAGCTGGTGGAGTCGGAGCTGGGTTTTCTTGCTTTAGACCTTTATCTTGTTCCCAAGTTTCAATAATCTGATTTTTGGCATCGATGTTTTCTTGTTCTGACAACAGAACATTGTACCTTTGGGGAAATATGCGTTTAGATAGAAAAAGAGGATGAAAAGGTTAGTTGCATTCATTACCTTGGGTCCAGAAAAAGACCAGCTTTAAATGCAATATTGTTTACTAAAAGAACTTTGCGTGCTTTTAGTCTGGAAAGTAGAAGTTTAGCAAAAGTTGTGCCGATTTTTTCCGTTTCTGCTTCGCACTTTAGCCATCTTGCGTAAAAGTCGCCAACTATTAGCTGTTCAAACTGAAAAACTTTTGTTGCTATTCTAGCAGGAAGCAAAGCTTCGTACAGCATTCCGATGCGGTCCCAAACTAGTTCAGGTACTTTTAAGGCGCTGTCACCAACCGACATACTGTCACAATACCCTCTGAGTTGAAGTAATCTTTATAACATATTGCAGGTCGAGCTCCATCTCGTGCTATTATCTAAGATAGGGTTCTTTTGTTTCAAATATCGTAAGCTTGACTTAACTGTCGGGTTTCGTAGACGCAGAACCACTTTTCGTGCACAATTTACAAGTTTTGTCGCCGCCGGGTTTTTCAATGCGTGCACAGCTAACTGGAGGGTATGAGCTGCACATCGGTAGCCAGATAATACTGGATTGAAAACTAATTCTTCTTGTGACTCCGTCACATAGCTTTCCGACTCATTCAAAAATAATGCGTCATCATCTGGCGCGTACATGTCACAATTAGTTTCAACAGTTTGGTCCCTTCTAGTTTCCGTTTCAGTAGATTCTTCTTCGTTCACATCTTCTTCATCTTCATCGATTAGAGATTGCGTGGTTGTAACATTATCAGGGGCATTTTCAAGAGTCAAGCGCTGATGACCCATCAATCGTTTCACAGCATTTAACATATTAGAGCCATTATCTGTTGTAACGCTATAGATTTTGAGAAATAGAAATACTATGCTGTTCAATCGTCTCTAAGATCTGCCTCTTAAGATATAGTCCAGTTTGACTCTCTGTCAGTTCCTTCATTGCTAACGTACGCAATTTGATTTTTCCATTCCTACGTAACATGTAAAATAGACTGACAATTTAAGATTTTAGTAAATGATTTCAAAATACCTGACAAACTGAAGATTTATTCCTAATGTCGAACGATCCAAACGGGTAGCGGAATCCACTTTAATAGAGACCAATCTCCCCCTAATTTCTTCCCGTATTTGATTCTTGATCCCATTTGCAGTTACAATAATGTGAGAGCGAATGTTCTCTGCATTAATAGCAAAGTTTACACCTGAGCCTACAATCAGTGGCTTCAGGATTTTTTGGAGTCCACTGTCTTCAAGTAAATTAAAGGGGCGACCATTG
This sequence comes from Ceriodaphnia dubia, assembly GCA_022539655.2. Taxonomy (NCBI): domain Eukaryota; kingdom Metazoa; phylum Arthropoda; class Branchiopoda; order Diplostraca; family Daphniidae; genus Ceriodaphnia; species Ceriodaphnia dubia. The sequence goes on along the minus strand of JAKUCG020000214.1, from coordinate 603,813 downwards.
ACAGTTACTAATTCTTTATAAGCTTGAAATAGCAACGGACGATCAATTGCAACGTGAATTTTTTTGGTTCTGGCTCCAGATTGTTTTTGGCTTTAATTTTCTCAGCTTTACTTTTTTCCTTTTCGACTGTAAACTCTTCAACGTGGCTTTCTAAATTGCCTGCATGCGTGTAGTTGAAAACTTTTCCGCAGCCAGTTAGTTTACATATAGAGACAGATTTTTCGTAGTCAATGTCAAAGTACAGCCTAATGGGATTTTCATTTTGCCTAGGCATTCTTAGGGAAGCAACTAGACGGAAAAATTGAAACAAAATTTCTAGTTCAGGTATACTTTTTTTGAATCCGTTTTCGACTGTAAATTCCTGCAACGCGTGAGCTACAATCAGTCTAATTTTTTGGATTGAAAAATTTTTTTGGTTCTTTTCCGCAGCCAGTTAGTTTACATATAGAGACAGATTTTTCGTAGTCAATGTCAAAGTACAGCCTAATGGGATTTTCATTTTGCCTAGGCATTCTTAGGGAAGCAACTAGACGGAAAAATTGAAACAAAATTTCTAGTAACCATCAGGTATCCTTTAAAAAAAATAAGAATATACGACCTTCTCTGAATCGAAACCTGCTTGGCTTAGTATCCAACAGAAAATATAGAATATGGCGCACTATGAGTATTGAGTATGCTAGCATTTAACGAGGAGTCCAAAACTGTACTGACTTGTTGTAACAATATTTAAGAGGGCGTTATTTTATGAAAACCAAAAAGGAGAAAAAGTTTAAGTTAAGTTAAACGCAAACATAGCTCTGAAAAGGTATAACGTTTTGTAGTTATCTTTTTTCGAACCCATCCTCTTTTACTTAAGTTATCTCTGACTAGATAAAAAAGAAAGAAAAAGTTTAAGTTCGCTCTCAAAACAATAAGGCTTAACGCAACACTAAAATACCATAACTTTACCATTATACGTAACGTTTCGACTCCCTGGGGAGGTGTTGGAGTTGTTTTGGTCCTTTTTGAATGTTGCTTCCTGTTCTGAAATCCCATCTTCTTTTTTGAATATTGCGTTTGAGCACGAGAGAGCTGATTCTGAAGCATTTGATTGTGCAGCATTTGATTGTGCAGCAGTTGGCTCTGTAGAAGCTGATTCTACAACATTTGATTTTGCATCTGCAGGGCAGTTGCGGGCTCAATTGCGGGACTCATTGGACCATCCATCTATGTAAATAAAAAAAGCGATTACATTTTTAATTAAGCACATTTTACATTTAGTTCATTAACCTCCCGTCCCCTTTCTCAACTTAAAATATTACATTTAAGCTGAACACCGGTGAGTGAACAACTTTATTCTATAATTATTATGCATAATTATAACTATAATAACAGCATGATCCAACACAGGGACAAGTTTCAAATCCGTACATGCATTCGGAACCATGGAATGAAAATCGCGGACGCGTCCAATTGCTTTTTCAACGTGAATCCTCGTGTGCAGCTATTCTTTTTCCTTTCATATAGTTAGCTCTTTCGTCAAAATCTGGTCCTACCCAACAGAAGGTGGTCAAAGTAAAAAACAGTCTTTAGTGCGTAACACTGAATCGACATGTTTATATCCTCAATTTTTCATTACTGTCATCGGCGCTTTAAGTTTGTCAAGATACCCACAAATTTTAACCATTTCCAAGTATGAACTTATACTACCGTAACTCACCGAAATGAAATTAATTAGACCGTCTGGGTTGATCGAAATCATATACTTCAATGTGTTGGCGTGATAATATTCAGAACACGTTGAAGATTGTAGAAACGGACTGGAGGGTTTTTCAATCACAATTTTGAATGCACCAATGACACTTACAACTAACAACTTTACTATACCTACTTTGAAATGCAATAGTAAGCCTGTCTCGTACTTGCTCATTTGTTGGCCACTTGATCAATGGCTTTAAAACATTAAATATTATAGGAACGTAAGTCAAAAACAATTGACAAATCCTGCCCTTCGATGCACCATATTGGTGACTCAATTTTGAGTAGGAGTCGTTTAATCGTATATCTTTAGCAATACGATGTACACCACATCAGTTCCGGTCAATTGCCTGTGACCTTGTTGGTATTGCAGCACTTTGTTACGTACTCAATAATTTTCGCTGCATGTGGTGGAATGCCAAGGTGCTATTTAAAGTTATTGGCAACCAAACGTCTAGTAGTCTGAAGGCAAGTGTTTTAGAACATTTTTTCAGCATCGTCAACACATTCGTCATCACTCGAAGCTGTCTCATCCCAATAACTGGAACTGCTTGATTCCACGTCAGTCTCCTCATCGCAGGTATCGTCATCGGTCACCTCTTTGGGATTTTCGTTACAAACTGATAATGGATCATGATTAACATCCGATTCCCTGACGATCTATTCGAAATCAAACTTGCATGATTGGGGATAAAGCTTCATCTTTCATGCCTGGAAGAGGGTTTGTGGCAGATGATTTGTTTTTCACGTGAGGCTTGATTACAGCCTGCCCTCCTATACCTTGAAATTTCTAAATCAACGACTTAGGGAAATCTTGATGGCTCACGAATATGCTAAAATCTTGAATGTCGTCTTCCACTATTCTATCTTCCTCATTGTTTGCGTCAATCACTGCTAATTAAAAACTTGATTTTTATGATATCGTAATATGACTAAAAACTGATATACCTTCAGCTGCTCTTTTTCCTCCTCGCTTAATGGCCCCTTTTCTAGTTGTAGGAACTCTTCTTGATTGAAAAACAAACTGGTGAGGTACGATTCTGCGTGCTTATTTCAAATAATAGTACTTTACAATAGATGGTATTCAGAACACGTGGTGTGATTTTGAGAAAATCTGGTGTGGTGTTTCGACACACCACAGAGGCGCCAGCCAAATTCCATTATTTGGGCTAGACGAATTGGAACTCTCTGTTCTTGATTTACAAGAAAATAGAATAAGACACTCACTTGTCCAACGGTATGAGAACAGGGAATACTACGCTCACGCCTAATGAAAATGGCCACTAGTGGCGCCCCTGTGGTGTACGAAAACGCCGCGCCAGTTTTTCTGAAAATCACACCACGCGCTCTGAATACCATCTAGAAGATGTTAAACAAGTCCAGCTGGAGGGATGGGAATATTTCATTAATTTAATCCTAAAAAAGTTGAGGAAATATGTAATGAAACTGCTGTTGGAACCAATCTGGTAGCACCACCATAAATTTTTTCTTAGCCGTAAAGCATTTCTAGGACCCTGCATTGAAGTGGAAACTATCACCGGCCTATTATTTCGCTCAAAGACGCTAAAAACAACTCATGACAAAATATTAGAAGCACACGTGTTAACGATGTCCTCTTTGGTATACATCAGGGATATTCCACGAATATCCTAAAATGTATATCATTTCCCAGCTATGATTAGGATATACATTGGATATACTGGGTACATCCCGCAGGATAAGGATAGTAAAAGGATGACTGGATATCCATGGGATATCCCAGGGATATACAGTGCCGCCTGGGTCACGAAATTAAGCTTAGGCAAGAGGGCTTAACGATATTATTTCACCCTTTGATATTTTACACATACTAGCTCCGATCATATCGATCTTAACCACAACACCGTAGTGCACCAAGATCCACAATAGGCCTTTCGAAACGAAGGTCACAAAAAATGCAATCTACAACCGATATTCTCTGGTGCTGGGTGTGTATCGTACAGTATCCTGCAAATAGAGCCTAGGTCCCTGGTTCCCACAAATTAAAATTGAGTAAAACACGTTCATTTGTAATATTCGGACAATAAAATTAAAGTCTTGCGTTCTACTGGCCTAATGAAAAAAAGTTCACTATTATTCAAATAAGTTGTTTGCCTTAAAATTGGTTTCTTGAAAAATTCCAAATTAATTTACCCCTTGGCTTTTATTGCAAGATACTGTACAAATGTAACAGTGAGTCGGATGTTACCATCCTTCCGGCAGCTACTAATATAATTAAGAATTGGGATTGGAACCAAAAATGCATATTTTTTTAAATATGTTCATGCGATAGTTTTTTGCGCTGAACATTTTGGTATCAAAGTTCCCTATTCCAAAAAATTCCCCAACGAGCTATTATCGATCAAAAACTGAATTGGCTCCGCCTTCTCTAAATTGGAGGTTTGTAGAAAATACCACGTGACACTGACGTCATAGTATATGTCTGCAAACTGCGCATGTGCAGACTGCGCACGGTACTACTAAGAGGCCTAGTGCGCCGACGCAGCCTTCGTTTGTCGTCTGCTTGGAAGTACCGTTAAAACACCTCCTTGGGGCAAACCCACAAAAAGAGGGGCCGAGTCAGAAAGTGTGTTATTGATACGAACTCGGAGATTGCGGGAGAAAAGGAAGTTTTTAAGCCATAAAAGAAGGGTGCCTGAGATTTGGAGGCGGGATAATTTAAATAAAAGTGCTTCTACCCAAGTGAGCTCTCCTTTGTAAGGTCGAGAAAGATGCGGAGCGTGCTCGCGCCCGAGTTGAATTGGGACTTAACAGCGGTCTCTAAGCAGACAAGGGCGTTAGCTGTGCTGCAGTTTTTGCAGAACCCAACTTGCTGTTTGGGGATTGCATTGATTTTTTCGAAATGCCATTGCAGCCTGGCATTGATGATTTTTTCAAATACTTTCGACGAGCAAGATGTAAGGGCGATCGGGCGGTATGAATCAACATCATTGGGGTTCTTTCCTGGGTTTAATATGGGAATGGCGATCGCTGTCTCAGTGTCTTCCAGCTAGATGGGACAAAGCCATGGGAAAAAAATAAATTGAAGAGAGAAAGAAGGGATAAGGAAAGAAGGCGACAAGATTTTTAGTATATCATTGGGGGTAAGGTCGGAGCCGAATGATCAGGGGTCGGCGTTCACCAGTGAGGAGATGGAAGTGGAGGCAAATTGGTGGCATATCAAGCAGATATTTGCCACGCCGGAGCACCCGCAGACAAACGGCCGGGTCGAACGAGTAAATCTTACAACGGCTCAAGCCCTCCGCCACCTCCACCAGCACTATCGACTCGCGGTCGCAGGCTGACACGACCGAGATACCTCAATGATTACGACCTGGGAACCGGAACCAACTAGTAACCTCTCCTCCCTCCTCTCACTGTATTTGTTTTTTGTTTTTTTCTTTGGCTTGTTTTGCTTTTGTCTTTATTATCTCTTCTTTTGATCTATTTTTTTGGCCTTACATCATGTCCTAATGCCCATAGTTTCCCCCAGCCGCGCGCTAATTTACTTTTTTTTCAGTCAAGTAGCTATCGTAAATATTTATTTATTTTGTTTTTTATTTGCTCCCCTTTTAAATCGTAGAATCGTAGATAACTAGACGTCGTTGGGTGGGATTTAGAATTCATGCAGGGATAGGGATATTTGATTAACGGGATATTATTACTATTTTGGGAAATTGCCTGTACTTTAATGCTTACAACAATTCAGTCAGAGGGTTTTGATTATGTGTGTTGTTTTCAAGATTCAGTGCCTTTTTTGTGTTTGTTTTTGTCTTGCGTGCAAAGTATTTATTTATGTCGTTTCGGTTGTTGTTGCCTTACAATATTGTTTGTTTTGTTGCAAAAAAGGCACAGGCCAGGAAAGGCCGAGTGTTGTGGGTAGCATCCCTAGCCCCCCGGCTCACCTAGTGTCGCCACCTTCTTTCTCACCCTCCCCCCTTTTTCCTTCTGTCGCCCTATTCTGATTATTGCGCCACTCTCTGTCTTGAGTGTGCACGGACGTCGCCTTGACGCCTGGTCTGGAGGGAGCCGATTCGGTCATCCCTCGCGAGAATACAGTGTCGGTAATTGTTAAACTTCTTCTTTCGTTATCTCTTTATTTTCGTCGTGTAAGTTCCCGCAACACTAACTCTGTTCACACAGCCGATACAGTCTTGGCCTCGGCCAGTAACCCTACTGGCCTGGGTGATAACGTTCCCCCTGTCCGCACAGGTCTGTTTTGTAAAAATGAAAGGAAACATTGAATTTTTACCGCAAAAGTGGCTTCCTGAAAGATATTAGAGAAGTCTTCGAACTGATTAAAAAAGCTGGTCTTCGATTAAAACGTAAAAAATGCCAATTTATCAAGTAATCCGTTAGTTATTTAGGCCACATAATATCATTAGCGGTCATCGCGCCTGACCCAAGCAAAATCGATAAAATCGCCATCTATAAAATACCCACTTCCGTAGACGAGGATCGTTCTTATCTAGGCCTAGTTGGGTATTATAGACGATTTATCAAGGAGTTCGGCTCGATCGCTCGACCCCTCACAGCTAAAACAAAAAAAAAAGAAGCGAGTACACTACCTTTTACCTGGACCGATGACGATCAGGTAGCCTTCGAAAAGCTCCGTACCTGCCTGACCACACCCCCCCCCCCCCCCAATTTTAGCCTATCCAGACTTAAATCGAGAATTTTTGTTGTTCACGGATGCCTGTGATTACGGAATCGGCGCATTCCTCTTTCAAATTCAAAACAAAAACGAAGTTGTAATAGTCTATTTCAGTAAACAATTGAAAAAGCCGGAGCTAAAATACGCGACAGTAGAAAAAGAAGCACTTGCTGTAGTAGAGGCCATCAAACATTTCCTTCACTATCTCCTCGACAAACCATTCACTTGTAGTCAGCGTCCACAGGCCCTTACAATGGCTTGAAGATCAAACAGATAGCAACGGTCACCTAGGCCGTTAGGCGGTTTTGTTAGCAGGTACAAACTATAAAATTAAGTATAGCCTGGTCGCATTCACCAGAATACGGACTGCCTGTCTCCAATAAAAATTGCGCTCGTCCAGCTAAACGACGACACCACAGACGAGTGTAGCGACACCACAAGCGGTCAACCTGAAAGGGAGGACGAAATTATCAGATAACAATCTAAAGACCCTCTTTGTATATAAATTAGGCATTATTTAGATAGTGGAGAACTCTCTCCATCCAATGCGGCCAAACCTCCGATTTGGGTTAAATAAATCGACTTTTATCAAATAATTAACAATGTTTTGTTTAGAATAGAACCCTCCACTAAAACAAATAGAAGAAACACCGTAGCCTTTCAGGTAGTAATGCCCCTCTCTTTACGTCCCCTAGTTTTAAAAGCTCTCCATGACGCTCCCCTCTCTGGCCACCTCGCCTACCTGCGAACTTACCTGAAAGTTAAAAGAAACTAATATTGGACTACAATGCGCTCCGACATCAAGGAATATTGCGCAACATGTGAAACATGTAAAGCAAACTCACCTTCACGATTACGCGCCAAATTACACCCGCACGAGTTAGCTACCGCTCCGTTTCAAGTCATCGGTATGGACTTTTTAGGCCCAATCCGACCGGCCTCTACAAAAAGGAATAAATTCGTCATGGTCATGGCGGATTATTTCAGTAAATGGGTCGAGGAAATAGCCCTACCTGACCAAACGGATGTTAATACGATCGATTGTTTTTAGAAAAACATTGTTCAAAGGCATGATCCACCAAAAATAGTAGGTTCAGACCGAGGTACCAACTTCACGTCTATATTGTTTCGATCCTTTTGAGCCACCCTCCATATTGAACAACGCCTAACTACCGCTTACAACCCAGCAAGTAATGGAGAAACAGAGATATTTAATCGAACTCTCACCACAATGTTAAGAAAAGAATTAGACGACGGCGCGCATCACAATTGGGAAGAAATGTTAGGCGACGTGTGCTTTGCATATCGCGCTTCTATTCATTCGTCAACTCTAGAATCACCTTACTACCTCCTCCACGGTAGAGACCCAAATGTGGCAATAAATCATTTCCTTGACGCTATTCCGGAACCAGTTCCTTCTTCCTCGGACTATATTGGCTCCATGATAGAACGCCTTAAGTTTAGCTTTCAACGCGTACGCGAAGAGAGCGCCAAAGCACGCGAACACCAGAGAGAGCTATACAACACGCGTGCAATTGTACATAATTATGAAGTAGGAGATAAAGTATTACTAAGCGTTAAAGTAGTTTATAAGGGCGACAGTAGGAAATTCACTTCAAAATTTCGCGGCCCATATAGAATCATAAAAGTTTTCAATAACTGTACAGTTGATATTGCGGATAACTCGTATAAGGAACAACGTGTTCACATTAATAGACTTAAGCCCTTATACGAAACAATGTTATGGAAAGACGAACCCTGCCCGGTCATCGACCTAAACGATGGGTCTCTCGACGAACAAACCCTAGAAAATATAGATAACGACGGCCATAAAAAAGACAACAACATCGAAATCACAGACGACGATCAAAAGTCAAAACAAAGACCAAACGGTCGTACCAACAAACCCACCGGACGTGTCACCAGCAGACGACTGGATCATTCCACCCTTCTTATTCGAATCCGAGCCTTCGATTCCACACCATACCGAACAACCGCAAGCCGACCTCCCCCAAATCTACCTGCCAAAGAATGGTCGCGGAAAGGAAGCCACTGCTACGCCTATACGCGAGAGACAAAGACAAAATTTGAGGCCCGTACGACTACTAGGGCGACCTAAACGATTCATTTAGGAGTATTAGAAGAAAATATGTCCCCCTCTACAAGACACTAACCCTTCGACGGAACACCAAAACGAAATCAATATAACAGCATAGCGTAAATTTAAACATACAAAAACGGTTGACCGCTGACCTTCGCCGTCCGTGACACGCCGGATGCCCCCCCCACACACACACAAATGCCATCCACGTGGAAGACGCCAAAACCAGCATCCTCCACAACTTCGTCCCTATATAGAGCCATCTAAAACAACACTCGACAAACACAATATTCCGAAACTTCCTCCAAATCACACACGCCTAAAGTCCTGCTACGAAATGGAGATCACCAACAAAAGCCGGATCGACTCCCCGACCCCGCTATTCGTTCGGATTGCCTAGGGGACTACAAGTTTTCCAAACACCAAGCGTCTGGAGCCGGGAAGAAGACGACGAATTGGCAATGGTAATCCAGGACCTGGACCCAATCACCAAAGCCAAAGCCGAAAAACATCTTCTGAAGAAAACCTTCTACAAACTACCAGTGACGTACTGCAGCACAACAAAGCTGTGCGAATGGGACACAGCCGGATGCATCGTAAAAAACTACGACATCAGAAAAAAATGGAGCGCCGTCTACTAGCAAGACGAGGAAAACTTCTTGTATCCGTCGTACTTATATTGTATACCGCATGGATTTCAACCCCTTCATCTATCGCTCCGTTTTTATGTTTTGTATTGTGCATTTTTTTGCAACCTCATGATCAGGTTAAAAAAATTGCCGGGTAACAAGCCGAAATTGATTAAAATAGGACTTCCGTAGATAAGCGAATTCAATCGAGCATTGTTCAAGAGAGCCAATTACGTCATGCCGAGCAGGATCGAGTTGCGCATTTAATACGGCAAATGCAATCGTCAGAGAAATCGAACAAATTTCTAGCTAACGAGAACGTAGTTCTAAAACTTCGCTTGGAACAAAGTGACGCGAATAATTTATCTTTGGCGGAAGACGGAGACAAAGTTTCAGGAGAATTTCACGCATTACAAGGACGAAACAAAGAACTTCAATCGGAGTTAGCTGCATGCCAAAGTAGAGCTCTGCATTTGGATGAAATTTACAATCGTCTACTGAACGAATTTCGCTTAGATGCAGGAACCAGCAAGGTGCGTGAGTTAAAGAAAAAACTTTAAACGTGCGAAACCACTTACGCGAGAGATAAGAGATTTTCAAAAACTGCAGCGAAACTCACGTCGAAAGACATCAATTAGCGATACGAGAAAAGAAAGTTTCCGAATTACAGTCGATAGTTGAGGAGTAAAATTCGAAAATGTTTAACGCCACTTATAATCAAGATACTGCAAATACTTCTGTGTTCGATGCGACACACAGAACCAATGCCGAATTCAAGACAACACTCGTAAAAGGGCTAGGAGAATTGTTCTCAAGGGAGGACAAAAAGAACATTCGTGTGTTTAAGGGTTTGCCATCAGATCCACCAATAACCGTTTGTTAAGAGAAGGCGAATTCACCGCCTTTACCAATGACTGGGACGATGCACAACAAATTTGTTATCTTTCTGATCGATTGCGAGGCGAAGCCGCAGAATGGTTGCAAGAATACTTAATAGGCGGTGGAACTAACGATTACACAGAGTGGAAAGAGGCATTAATTGCTAGATTTAGAAATGATGCAGACGTCGAGAAGTTTAAACATGCGCTTCAAAATTTAAAACAGGGTTCTGATCAATGAACTAAATCGTTCATTGACAAATTAAACAGCATGTTTGATGATATTTACGGAAAAGAGAGAAAGGTTAAAAAAGCGCTTGTGGTAACAATAATAACGCGCAGCAAGGAATCAAATCATCAAATGATGAGCTAATAGAGGATGTAAGGAAAATGCGTGACGATGTTAAACGAAAAGTCATACTTAAAGGATTGTTACCGAAAATCAGAGACGAACTTTGGTCTCGGATATCACAAGAAGTTTCTTTCGAAGAAATCTGTACTGCAGCGATGCAGCTGAAGGTATAGTGATTCAAAAAAATTAAGTGAGGACAAGAACTTGGTTACTGCTAATTTTCAATCAACCCAACTGAGCGAGCAGGCTAAGGAACCTGCTAACAAACAAACGCAGATAGAATTGTTGAAAGAACAAAACGAACTGTTGAAATTTATTAATGGGAAACATAAACCACGGGAAAATTTCAACATCGCCGCAACAGTGGGAGTAGTTAACAGTCAAAACCAGCAGTCTGGCGTGCAGCAGTCAGGACGTAAAAACGACCAGTCCAAAAATCAGTCAGCTAAACAAGTTACTGGCCAATCGAATCCCAATTTCAATAATCCTAAATTGGGTAACGCACAACAGTATGGTGAAAAAAACGCTATGATCAACAACAACAGCAAGTCTAACCAAACACAGGAATACCTGCTTATGGGTTTTATCAAAATCCATATGTATGGGTTCAACCTCAAGGTTTACCACCCCAGGTGAGCCAGACAGCTCAACCTTTTATGCAGCCTCAGTTTAATAATCCACCGGGACAAATTCCCCTTATTAACAATCCACCTACCTACAACCAAAACAGATTCCAACCCCAGTATGAAACACAGCCACCTCAAGGTCCACCACCAAACGGCAGCCAACAAAACTAACAGAGTCCACCTAAACAGGGAAATAGAAATAAGGACCACATTCAATGCTATAATTGTTGGCAGTTCGGCCACTATTCTAGAGAATGCCCAAACCCGCGGCGCATTCAGAACAACCAGCCCCAACAACAGTAGCACATGTAGCACATACGAACGATGGTGTAAATAGTGGAAACGATTTGGTAGAAGTAATCGAAGAACTAACCCCGCTACCCCCTTTGATTCATATACAAGTTTCATTTTATTCCATTAGTACTCAAGCACTAATCGATACCGGCGCAGCCGCAAGTTTTATTTGCTTATCTATACTACGAAAATTGCCTTACAGTAAATTAATTGAAATTAGTGATTACTTATTCAAGCCAATGTTTCGTACGGCAGTTGGCGATATTATTCAAGTAAAAGGCGTATATAGGCTTTGTATTACATTATCACATGAAGTTGACTTTTAACACCATTTTTTTGTACTCGAACATTTACCCGAAGGATGTATCTTAGGCATAGACTTTCTACACGCTTTTGATTTCACAATCGAAGTGCGAAACCAAACATTAACCTACAAACATAAGGGTAGCCTAGAAACCCTTACAGTTCCCTTACAGCCTTTGTGTAATATTCAACTTGAAGTAGAAAACCCTTTTAATTTTCCAGACGTAGGAATAGAATTGTCTCAAAAAATTTATAAATTACTTAATGATAATATCAAACTATTTGCTAATAAAATTTCCGAACTAGAAATGGCAACAGCCATCAAACCTAGCATTAACACGGGTACGAAAAATCCGAGGATGAGGACCGGCGGCACCGGCCGAAGCCACCCGCCCGGAAGTGCCGAAGTATAGAACGCCAGAACGTTCGATGACACCCTCAAGTAACGACAGTAACAGTACCTATGACGACGAAATCCGACAAAGAGGGCCTCCAACACGCGAAGAAATCGCGGAAGCCACATTATTTTGCGAACGCCATCGTAAACAACACCAGATGGACACGTATTATAAGCGCAAGCGCGACCTCGCGATCAAGTTCGAAATAGAAAAATATCACCTTATCAAAAAAAATCCGTGATGTTAGTGTCTCGGTAGTCGGTAGTCTCTTCTCTTCGCGAACTTTCACTCCTCTTTGGGAACCCATGTAGAAAATGAAGTCTGTTTTCGTCTGATTAGTGTTTAAAAAAACATCAAATGGTGCAAAATGACGTCAATTTGTGGTAATTTTTCACCATTTGATGTCTGTTGACATTAACCAAACCTGCGTGCGCGCGGCCTAAAGGCCTCGGGCAAACAGTGCTCGTCCAACAATGCGCAACCAAATCGGTAAATATAACAACGCGATAGAAACCGAATGTGGTTTTCAAACATATATTTCATAAACAATATGAACTATACGGTTGGAATTGACGGCTAGTCAATCCACCCATTAACGAACTGCTTTTGGAAAACTCATTACGTAACCTTAAACTGGAAAACTTTTTCATGGGAAAGGAAAAATGTAATAGGGGAATGGAAAGAACAACTTCCAACAATCCACCACTCACGTTTAGATCTTAAAATTATAACTGTAACTATTACTTGCTTCCTCATTTTTGTGCTTACCCTTCGAATTTTATTTTGCTATTACCCATTGTCCACTGTTATAACCAAAGTCCGCAAAATCCGTATCAATCGAAAGAAGCTGAGGATGTGGAGAATTCCCCTCGTGAGTCTTTTCCAATGCTAGAAACTCATCAAGGTCAGCCTGTCATGCCGGCTGCCATCTCGCGCAGCACACTTTCTTCGACCGAAGGGTCATCAACCGCCGAGGTGACACACACCGTTGAGCAGACTCCCGCTCATCCCACATCAACACCAATAGTGTCGCGTATGGATTCTAGAATGTTCTAGAACCAGGGGCAGCTGACTAAAAGAGAGGGGACCTGTCGCGTATGAACTGCAGTCAGTCCCGATTTTGATTTTTGTTTGATTGGATAACTGATCCATCCGCTCTTATCTTTTTTATCTTGTTCTTCAATTCGGTCAGTCGGGGCGACTGGCTAAAAGAGGGGGGACCTGTCGCGTATAGATTCTAGAATGTTCTAGAACCAGCGTTCCCCCAAACTCCCACCAAACTCTCTCTTCCGTGGCTTTATGGCTGTGTTGACCCATTAACAAGGGTCAACACAACCCCTTCTATCGGGAACCTCGAGATTACATCTAGAGGTTGCACGTTCCTTAATTGTTGGGGTAGGCTACTTCCACAGCCACCCCTTTCCCGTTTACTCGTAGTAGCCTATAAAAAGGTTCGCAAGTATGAAACCCCGCCTCACTGTATGAGAGCGGGTCTTCTAACACTTGTCTTTTGGTAGCTGGTTGTAGTTGCCGTAGCCTTGTGTTCAATACAAAACTTAACATTTAAAAAAGTGTTCGATTGATTTAGATTATACCACAACGACTATTACATCTGACCAAAATCAAAACACCCCCGCATGTACCCTATATTATCGAATTAAGTCTCCTTTTGTTTCACTTCCATAGCATATTGTTTTAGCTTCCATAACCTAGGTTTTCAACTCCGACGAATCTTAGTTTCACCTTCTACCTTCACTCTATAGCCTTATGATTCGTTCATTAAGTTCTCAATGTCACATAAACAATGCTGCTCCTCGCCGCACATATTCTTCTCCTCCTCCCACATTTTCAAACTCACGTAGTCGAGGTCTGCGACTGCGCGTACGCCAAAATCCTAGGTCTCCTTAAATTTTGATGAAAAATGCGAACCACCAACGAAAACCAACAAGCAAAACTACGTGGAATACTCCGTCTTCACTCAACGCCCTGCCGCATTATCATTTCCGGCCTACATCTGCAGACGTTGGAAAATGATTAAAATGGTGTGGGAAAATGTTGTGACCTTTTGCTATAAATCCGTAGTAAAGTAGAACTCTTCACTCGTCTTAAACCCACCCCAAAGAATGTTGAAATTGCCACGACAGAGCTGTCAATTGTTTTCCGCCGTGAAAGGAGGCCGAGCTAAAAGTGGCCACGCGGTTCTGGGCGAAGAGCCGTAAACGAGTTAGACTGAACATGTACTATATCGAAAAAGCGTGACCTCGCAATCGAATTCGAGGGGAATAAATATCACCTCATCAAGAAGTTTAGAGTAGATAAGCGAAAATTGGAAAGTGAGTAAATCGACAAGGACGAAGACTTTTAGAGAAGCAGCAGCACCACAACTGCAACAGTAACAGTGTAACCTCGCAATTAATTTTAAAATATAACAACCTATCATCATGTTTCACTGCAGCTAATCAATCATGTTTACAATATGCAGTTTCCATTATTATTTTCGATACTAGTAGAATAGTATTCTGTCTATATTTACGTATCTCTCGCCATTGCTTATTGTTACTTTTGTTGTTCACTAACATCTTTTAAGATACCAGGCTCACGTATTTACTATGATTGAATTTGTTACTTCGTTTATATGATTATGTCAATCGACTATTCAAATCTATACGCATACATATATTTAGTATGCTCAAGTTGCATTTGATCCGCGGTATATGATCTCGTTCTCTGGAGACGGGAGGAGTGTAACGTGCGCGTTTCCCTAAATAGTTTGGTAACAAGAGAAACTCCGCAACCAGGGCGATTGGCGAATGACTCGGATCTGCAAAATTGCCTTTTGTTGTCTTTTTTACATTCTTGTGCGTGTGTAACGCGCGCGTTGCCTTATTCGGCAGCGTTGACCTCGCGGTCCGTGGGAGTGCCAGCCCGAAAACGGTCATTTGTCGAAAGACTGGTCGCGGAGATTTCCTTGGTAACAAGAGAAACTCCGCGACCGGGGCAATCGGCAAAGTGACCCGGACCTTTCTTAATTGCCTATTGTCTTGCTGTGTCCTCTATCTGTCTCTTCTCCCCTTCGCGAACTTTCGCTCCCATTGGGGTAGCGGAAGTTCGCAGGTATAAAAGCCGCCTCATTGTAAGAGAGCGCCGGTCTTCAGCTTCCCTTTCGTCTTGCCGTATCTAGCTGTTGCAGTTAAAATACAAAAAGTTAACCCACTACAATTGTTTGTTCTTATTTCAACAACACCACTTAGACTATTACACGTGTGTCCCGAACCTTCGCAACTCCAAAATGGGCGAAGGTACGTTCACGAGTATAAAAGCCCGACTCTCACTGTACGAGAGCAGGTCTACTGTTTTCTACTGATGTTTTCTGCTACTATTTCGTACAATATCGGCCTCCATAATTTGTAATAGCCTAACACGCAACTTAACAAACTACAATCTTGTTGTCTTTAATTTAAAAAAGCCACATAAAAACAGCCATACATATGGTTTAAAATAGAGTCGGATATAGGGAAGAGTGATGCGACAAGCAAAACGTATTAAGTAATGAGCTAATAGGGATGAGCTTTGATTTGAAAGGTAAAAGCATAATCAAAGTAGTGATTTGGTTTCCAGCAGACAAAGATTAAATCAACTTTATCTTACTGTATAATTTTAAACATCGACATCACTTACTTGAGAGTAATAGCGTTGTTTAAAAAAATAAAAACCAAACACTTAAGAATGATAAAAAGACGAACGAATAAGGAGAGAAATATTATACAACCACAGTGAAAGAAAAAAGCGAGCACGGTTTGTGACTGATCATCACAACGTTAGAGAGCTTACTGACCCACTACAAAATATATCTGAATATATTTAGAAAGGGCGTCTTTTAGGGAACACTTGGCTGGCCGACTCCCTCTCGAATTCAGACCAATAGGGATCTCGCTTTTGAATTTTAAAACGCCAGGTAGGCTCCTACAAAAGAGTCTTAAGATTTCTTTTGTGTTTTCATATTCACTTCCCACAGCTTTTTTTACTTGAAAATAATCGCAATACAGAAAGAAAGAGAGAAAGTTGCTAGATTAAAATCTTTCCCTTAGGTAACGTCATAAAATAGTGAACTGAGTGCACTCACTCCATGGCACCAGACGAATAAAGGATGTCTAGATATTTTGAAGCGTTTTTCGACCATAGTTCACCGTTCATTTATATGTGAGCGAGTATTTTAGGAAGGTAGTCGTGCTAGCAGCCCTAAAAAGAGGAAAAGTGTCGACTCCACTCGTAACCTAATGAGCATTCCATTTTAATGTCAGGCCTAGGTCGCAATATCCAACTCGGCAACGTGTACGACTATAACACAACGACCGCATAATAAATTGTATGAGAAAAGAGAAAATGTCATTATTCGTTTTTGTGTTCCTTAACGTACGCAATGATACAACATGCGAATAAATTTAATTAGCTTGCATTATTTTTTATTGTTCACAGATGGCTGGTTGAAGGTTTTTATCCTGGGGAACGATACAGCAACAGGACGATCGCAGTATTCTGGCCGGACGGTCAACTTTTTCCCAGTCCTAAAACGCAGTTAGTGACAAGTGAATTTACCGGCGAGTTGCAATTTTAAGTTACGATTATCTCATATTTTCTCTCAAATTTTAAAAAAATATATGAATTCCAATAAGACGCATGTGTTAGTTAATATAACTTTTTTAAAAACGTGTACAAATAATGCAAACCCAAGCGGGGGCCACTTTTCTTATCATTATTTAGAGACCGTTTATCAATGCAATCTCAAGCTGATAAGAACCGCTCGAACGGCCAGCTAGTGTCAGAAAAACGGTTACTTTGTTTTCTTTTAGGGTTTATTTTCAAATGTTCTATCGTGGAGTTGGTTTTGCATCTAAATTCGGTTGTTTCGTAGCGTCCCAACTGTATCGAAAAAAGTGCGAAAAGTCGTTACCAGGAAACAATCATACGGTATTGTGGTAAGTGTTAGTTACAATTTGAAATGGCATTAATGCATTAGATTAGTTACTAAAGTACGTAATACTGACGTAATAATAAAATCATCTTAACAGACCGCATGAATTAAACTTACATTGAAAAGGAATGGATCAACAAATTCGGTTATCCGCTTTGGGACGTGATGTTCGCGTTGGAGACATTTACAACTACTTTACCGACGACATCTTACATTTAAGTAAGTCGTAATATTCTGCAGCTTGTTCGGATAGATTTCTCTTAAATAGAAGGCTTTGTGATAGTAGTGATTGGAGTTTATTAGCGATGAAGACTTTTGACTAATACTTAGTGATGCCTTTAACAGATCGGGATCAAGTGGCGGATGAGTTCATCGAACGAAAACCGACTTTAGAAACGATTCGATCTTTCTTCTTTCAAAAGCCAGAGAAATTCAAGCACATTATGCTGGGAATCAATTCGAGACAAGAGCAGAATATACAACAAGAATTATTAAATGTGAACGATCTCTGGTTCGCAGATTATCTCAAGCCGATGAATAATACAAAGGAAAAAGACGTTGCACAAGTCACAGTCTTTTTTAAAATCGTCAAACGGACCGAGACCCTCAACCAACATTTTATAAATTCAAAGTTATACGACTATCAACTAAACAGCGGAGGAAAAGCAACCCACATTGTAGAACAAGTCGTTTATGGGGCCGAGTTTATTTGTACGATGTGGAGAGTCGTCGATCAACTGCGAGAAACCAAAGAAAGCGCTGACGAAAGCATTTATCGAGCAGCCAAAGCCTACTTTGATGGAGCTAATTGGACAAACAATGAACCAGAATTGGACAACGTCAACTGCACAATCCTCAGCAGTTTGGAAGCCGGCAATATATCGAACGGTTCGGTTGGACAATTTCTCAAAAAAATTATGAATGTTTCAAAAACCGACGAATGCCGCCCAATCGAGATCACCCTTCGTTATATCCCAGAACAAATGGATATTCATCGACAGTTGGACACAATAAACGACAGTAAACTCAAAACGGAACATGATTGGTATTTGATCTCAAAAGAGAGCTACAGATTATCGAACCATCCGTTTCTCGATCGCATTCCTCAGCTGGCTAAAATCATTTGCCAGTTTCGCGATTTATTAAAGCCAATGAGGAGTGAAATTGATAAAAAATTATTACATGGGAAACTCTCTGTCACGACGAGCGATCCAAGGAAAGTTCTAGAAGAGTTTAAATGCATCATTGATTTGCTGGAGAGTCTGAAAAACTGGTTGGAACTAAGGCGTCATGATATTGAAACAATTTGTCCTCTGCTGATTGGCACCAATTTGCCGATGCTGGATTTAGAAGAAATTAAAAATCAAACGCCGGTTGATGGAGAAAAGTGGGCCAAAGTGTTTGTCTTGCAAGCGAACTACAAACGAGATTATCTCATAGAGCGCCTTCAAAAAAGATTTGGACACCCACAGATGGAAATTAGGACGCCAACATTCCGCGTTACGCATGAGAAACACCGTCTGGTAGAAATCAGCCGAAAGTTGCAGCAATTCGCAGAAGAGGCCCAATCAAAGCTTTCCAACACCAACTACTATATAGCGCTGGCACCGACCTCGTCAGCCTTTGACGATGGTACTGTACACACCGTTGAACGTGGTGTCCAAACACCACCTAGTTCCTCTTCTTCTTTCAGCGTATGTTCTCTTTTAAAATCTACCTTATCAAAAGTTAGGCAACACGTTTTCAGAAATCCCAACGACGCTGTCGTAGCTAATGAAGACGCGGATTTTTCATCTGTATCTGAGTCGGATGACGAGGATCTACTCTGTCAGCGTAAAAAGGTCGAAACGCCCAAAATGGCCCAGTTTTATACGGACGTCTCATCATCAGCGCAGTCGAAAACAGAACGTGGGCAATCTTCCTGTTTGGGGACAGATGAACCTACGATTGGCAGGAGAAATCTGTTGAATGCCAGAAGATTAGACTACAAAGTCACTAACGAATCGAATCAGGATGCAAAGTGTGGTTTGAAATCAAGAAAATATTTGTCGTCGAATCAGGTAGATCACCATAGATCCCCAAGTCAACCAGCAGCCAAAGCCGAGGAGATTGACTCCCTCGTCGCCATTGGGGGAACCGGTCGACCACAAATGGAGGGAAAATATCCTTACCACCCAACACGCCCAGAACACCCGTCGAGTACAAGAATTGCTGAGATGTTCACCAATGCGGATTGTGCATACAGCCAGTTGATAAAACCAGGGAAACCAAACTTGTATTTGTTGAATGCGAATCAAAAATTGGCCTGCCCCGATTTTCAGTGGTTTGATATCGGTCGGCCAAATACTACTTGGTCAAATGCTCCAAATCACAAAGTCATTATCTTAATGGGTGCTACTGGTAGCGGTAAAAGCACACTCATCGACGGAATGGTCAATTACATCCTGGGAGTCAAGTGGGGCGACAATTTCCGTTTCAAATGCATCCGCGAAGACGAATCCGCTGTTCGGAACCAAGCGCTCAGTCAGACGAGTTCGGTTATGGCTTACACGATCCACCACCAAGAAGGGATGGCCGTTCCTTATTCCATCACCATCATCGACACGCCCGGATATGGAGACACAAGAGGAGTCGCAAGAGACAAGGAAATCACGAAAAAGATTCACCAGTTTCTGACACAACAAGAGACCCAAGTCGACGAAATTCACGCGGCCTGTTTTGTTGCAGCTTCAGGCAACAGCCGATTAACGGCAACACAAGGTTACATCCTCGATTCAGTTCTTGCAATCTTTGGCAAAGATTTCAAGGATAACATCAGATTGTTGGTGACATTTGCCGATAATGCAGATCCGCCCGTCGTCGAAGCCTGTCGCGTCGCCAATTTCCCTACGGCGTCCCCGTCGGCCGCTATTGCGTACAACAAATTCAACAGCTCCGTTCTGTACGCGTCCAACGGACAAGAAGAAGAATTCAGCTTCGACGAACTCTTTTGGGATATGGGACAAGAGAGCTTCCAGAATTTTTTCACCATGTTGGGGGGTATGAACGGTCGGAGTCTGAAATCCACCCGAGAAGTTATCCAGCACCGTCATGTGCTGCAGCAGTCGCTGAGAAACATTGAACGTGAATTGGAGATCTGTCTGGTCAAAGTTGAAAACATGGAAATGTTCCGGAGAAAAATGAGTTTATATGACCACAAAAACTGTGTCGTCGAAAAGGCTGAAATTCGTTTTGTGCAGGTGAAATGCGAAGAGGGACTGTTGGCTTACAACTGCCTTAGGTGCCAAAAGACTTGCGGCGTCGGTGTCAAGGAAGTCGGGGACATAAACAGAAGACCGACGTGTCGTGAACAAATGTGTCAATGCGAAGATTTTGAACATGCATTCCAGCAAGTTAAGTGGCAAGCGAGTGTGGTGACGTCCAGAACGACTTTGCTGGACATGAAAGCCGAATACGAATCCATGTACGGTAGAACGATGACGAATCAACAGCTACTAGCCGAGTGTTTGAAAGATTTGGAAATGACAAAATCCAAAATCATTAGTCTGCTCAAGCAAGTGGGTGCCAGTGCCCGTTCGCTGGATTCAAACGCTCTGCGATCGAATGCCCTCAGTCCAGCTGATTATCTCAGTTTGATGCGAAGTCGAGTGGCCGAGGAACAGGCACCTGGCTACTTGACACGCTTAGAGACGCTGGCAGAGCTACAGCAGAGACTGGCGGCCGAAGCGTCGCCTATTCGTCCGACACCTGCATCGACGATGCCCAATAGTTTCCAACCAACAACGCCTCAAGCATCCGAGGCTAATGCCAAATCTCGTGGCTATAAACAGATCTCTCCGAGGATCTCTCCATATTCGGTGTCCGACAGTGTACCTACTGCCCAACCTAATTATTCGGGGCCAATCAGAAGAAGTGTTCGAGGAAAAACGTCTATTAATGCTGTTCAAACTGTTCAGTCTAACCTGTCGGGTGGTCGACCAAGGAGATATTAATGGATGTTGTAATTTTACTGTAGTATTCAGTTACACTCGGTTTGAGTTTTTACCTGTTTTTAGGATTCACTTCTGAGGGCACAAAACGCCTATATGACTGAAAAAAAATTTGTCAAGCTTCTTTTAATTCAAATGCATGTAAACATGTAACAAAATAAGTGCACCGCATGTTACATAAACGTTGGGCGCATGTTGTTCATGTAAGAAATTTTAGTCATTAATAGAACTTCATAAACTACTGAATAAAAATGATTATTTGAACTTTTTCCGAGTGCTAATGCGTAACCACAAACAATTTATCATATACTAGTCAAATGTCCAACAACTGGGTTCTGTAAGATATTTGTGGTAGTGTGGTGCTCCAGGATTTCGATCGTCACACCGCACGTTATAATGAAGACCGAGATCACTATCAATTCTTCCTTATAGAGAGTGAAGAAGAAGACAAGGGCAGAAAGAGATAGCCCAGTGAGCGCTAGCCCGGCAATCGAATTCTTTCCAAGTCGGTTAGGATTTTGTCTCCAGTAATGTTTGACGTTGTAGACAACCGTGCCTTAATTGTATAAGAAAAATTATCTTTAATAAGACAAATATGATTCCCAAAAAGGAAAAAGAGGAGACGTACCGATTACGTAGGAAAAAATCTCTTTGATTAGGACAATTGCGAAGGCGGTGAGAAAGAGAAAAGCCAACATCCATGCGATGAAACGGAAAGTCAATATGATTGTGACGGTCAATAAAAAAAGAAGCCATCCTTTGCCAAGCCGCGATTCCCAATAACTTACGAGTCGCCAAAGAAAAATATGCGCCTTGCAAGTCCAATCAATAACGTATCTAATCATAGCTATTAAATAACAAATTAATACTCGGATTTCTTATAAATGGTTGCATAATAATTACGCAACAAATGTTTAATGATGCCGTAACTAATTAGTTTCTTAAAAGTTATACCTTGCGTGCGATATAGCAAACTTCGTGCAAACCAGGCTGTGACTGAATTCAAGATTAAAATGAACAGGAAGTCTTTGGGAAACAGGACTGCAAGTCCGAAAATGACTGCAATAACCAACAATGCGCTCGGCAGTCCAAGAAAATGGAATAAAACGTTGTTTGGTAGATAGTCGGGTACCCACATCCAAAGTTGGGTGGTGTTGGTGTTCCATAGAAAATGTTTCACAAAAGACACTGGAAGGGAAGGAACAAATGAATTTATTCGTAAAAATTACTTGGATAGAAACATAACTGTAAACTGAGGATTTATTGATATTTATTGGTTATCCAAGATTACATGTTCTTAAAAATGTAAATACACAAAAGTTACGTAATAGTATTTAAATCTCTCTCAGGCACTCTTCTTGAATTTGAAAAAGCTGAAAAACTTTTCGAAAAACTTGCCTATAGTTTGGGGAGGTGGCGCTTGACTAATCTGCTGGTCGCGGACCAATTTCGCTGTTATTTCGGCCATCTCTCGGAGTTTGTTTAGCCTAGCGATTCTCTCTTTGAAGCCCGGACGGTTATCTCTTTTCTCGGTTTCGATCATCAAGTCAATGTAGGCGGTGGTGGAAAACGAGTGAGGCCGTAGAGCGATCTCGTCCAATCGACGAATGTGTGGCGAAGTTGCCTCCATAAGTTCCAACAATTGTTTCTCGTCGTCGTAGATCTCTTTTTGGATCTTATCCAGTAGCTGTTCATTGGTCAGCGTATCACTCTTGGCCGTCTGGTACTGTTGTCGAAGGGTTTCAGACGACCGCTTCACTTTCTCCATCACCATCTCGTACCTGTACTTTTGATTGAAGTGAGCATTCCAGGAACATTTGCAGATCATGCAGTCACCGTTCGGACTCATAACAGAACAGCGATGTTTATCTTCGTCACTAGCTTGCCGACAGGGGAAATGACAAGTCATTTGACATTTTTGACAGTTGGTCGTAAACTGGCCCGTCCCGCTAATGTCCGTCGTTTTGGGGACGAGGAACTCGACTTCGAATTCAAAATTCTTGTTTGCCTCAATCTGTTCTTTGTTCTCCGTCAAAATCTTTTTGATTTGCTGAAACTCGTCGACACGGGTCAATTTCATTTGGGTTCTCATTTGTAGGCCCTCAACAAGCGCTTCAAGTCGTTTCCGTTCCTCGAGGACTTCGCGAGTCAGCGTCAAGGATTTGGCCTCGATGCGACTCAAGTCGTCAAAGAATTCGGCAAACCCTTGGACGGCCATTTCAAAATAAGTTCGATTGAACTCGTTTGTCTGTCGATCCTTTTTGTTACTCGTAAAGAAAATGGAATTGTTGAATTTGTGATGGAGCGGAAGACCAGTGACCGGATCGGTGGGGGATGGAATACCGGCCTCTTTGACAGCTTCCAAAACGGGTGGCTCGGCGCCATCAGAAAATGTTACCATCAGTCGTATGTTGTTCTTAATGTCATTTCCAAAAATGGAAAGGATCGAGTCAAAAATGTACCTTTGAGTTTCCGTCAGTCTGGGCAGACTAGATTGGACGACGAAACAAACGGCCTCTAGCTGCTGAATTCCATGACGGCATTTGAAATACTCTTGAATTTGTTCCATAATCTTCTTGTCCTTCTCCAGACCTTTGGTGTCACCCAAACCTGGCGTATCGACGACCGTCAGAGAATATTCCAAACGGGATCCTTTCATCTCGTAAAGGTCGTAAGTTGTGATCACGTCGGTCTGACTGTGAGCCTGAGACTTGTCGGTCAGTTCGTCGATTAATTTAAACCGGAAATTGTCCTCCCATTTGATGCCCATCATGAAATTAATCATAGCGTTAATCAACGTCGTCTTGCCGGAACCAGTGGCGCCCAACACAAGAATTGTCCTTTGACGGCGCTTACCGACTAGCGCCGAATAGCTCGGCTCTCCGAAAACGTAATGGCCGACGCCCGGAGTCTGAGATCCGCGATATTTCTTCAGAGGCAAATTGTAAATATCAATGCCGTGATTAGAAACGGGAGACTTTTGACTGACGCGGTGGACAATGAGGGCTGCTCGTTCGGGTTCTTCCAACGTCCTGATTTTCAGTATGGGACAGGCCGGGCCATAAAAAATGGAGCCCTTGGCATCCGTGCAGACGGCTCTGACCTGGATGCAATAAATAGTGTCTAGTACTAGCGGCTCCAATGTGAATACCCTTTCTGTCGTGGAACGTTGTATGAATGTGGGTTCTTGATTACCATCCATCCAGCACTCAATGGAATACGAACTGATTTTACGTTCAGAATATTTATGGTCATCGCAGTCTTCTTCAACCTCGTCGTCGAATCCTTTTTCACTTTCCAGACTGGCTTGATGATCCCAAGACATGGTGATGCTCGTATCGGACACGTACGTACATTTGAGCTTACTCGGTGGTAAACAGACTGGATCAATTGTTACCTCTTCGCTGACTGGACTGAAAGAACTTTTCCCTCCTTGCGTCACTGTCGCTACCCTAAAAACGTAACTCTCTTCTGATTGCAAGTAATCGATCGTGATTGTGTTAGACAGATGTTGAATGGGATTCCAAATTTCTTCCGGCCCATCAATGCTCCGATACTGAATCAAGTAGCTGGAAAAATCTGTCCTCTCTTCGGCCGTCCAATTAAGAGTGATAATACCTCGGTGGTTCTTTCCGATCGTCACTGGTCCGGGAGCTTTTGGTATGCTAAAATTCATGGACAAAGGTTCACCTGAAGAACCGTCGTATAATCGCAAAATTGGGAGATTTTGTCCGCTAGGTCTTTCGTCGTAAAAATTGACGTATTTGACGTTTTCCGTGTCGCTGTTGGGTCCTGTAACCCATTCGGAAAACTCTTGAACAGCATTGACGATACTACGACGATCGAAGGAAACTGAGGCCACTTTGCCTTTTTCCGCCCACTTCGTCCAATTAGATGAAGTGGATTGATGGAATGCTTCAATAAATCGATTCATCTCATCAGCATGATTATCTTGTCCGGCGAGACTGGGCAAGTGGAGAGCTACAGCAAAAGAGCCATTTTTCCCAGTTTTGATATTTTTCTGCAAGTGTTGAAATTTGGATACAAATGGCACACCGCTCAACTTGACAATCGTTTCTAAAATCTTAATATGCTGCCTCTGGTGATTGAGCCAGTTGCTCAGGTCTTTGTGAGCAAACGGTGAGTTGTTTTCAATAACTTCGAGCATTTCTGCCACATTTTCTTCTTCTAGATCAACACCTCGACGAACGGACACGGTCCATTCGGAGAGAGTTTTGAGTAAAGCCAGAGCAAATTTTGTCATTAATTCATCAAAATTGTTGAGTCGATTGCGAATGGTTTCTGGAATCCAATCTGTTTTATTTATTTTTAATAGATCCGCTTCTCGTTGAATTTGTGTCAAACGGCTCCACATCCTTTGGCAACGAACCACCAGTTTATGGGAAACATCCAGCGGTTTGTCCGGCATCTGAATAATACCTGCTTCGCTCGGCAAGAGTTTACTGAGCGGATACAACCAGATTTTCAATGGAATAAATTTTGACTTTTGATTCAACACCTTCATGCAAGTTTCATATTGATCGGCAACGGGCTTAGAAGTTATACTCATTCCTTTTTTGTTGCTTATCAAGTCGTTATAGAGAATGCATTGCAAATTTGGCGGGACAAGGCAATGACCACCGTCTTCTTCATCGCCTTCCTCGTCCTGATCCAGTTCTAGTCGATTTCTACCATCCAAAAGACCGTCGGCAAAGAAATGGGCGCAGTCTTGCATCTTTTTCATGGCTATTCCGTCACTTCCATCCGATTGGTGAGAGAAGACGCAGAAAGCCTCGAGTCCATAAGTTATAGCAACGATGACATGAGTTGCCTTGCTCAACTTTTCTTGACGGCAAATAATTTCCAGTTCGCTATTAGTCGGATCGACGGAAACTTTTTTGCTGGACTGGCGGCAGTGAACGACCACTTCGGCTCCACAACTGAAAGATCTGGTTGTGGAATTGGCTCGGTCGGAGGCGAATCGCCAAGCTCCCGAACAAGACGGACGCACAAGGCCGGTTGTTAAGCTCATGGCCGAGTGGGTATCCAATCCCAAATCAAACATCCACGTTCCAAGTTCATCGTATTCGTCTTCCTGTTGCTCTGCTGCCATAGTGTGGACTCTGACCATCTCTTTAGTTTTGTTATGGGTGACGACCAAACGGGCGACATCGTCCGGGTCCCACAATCGAATATCTAAACACATTAACATGCACGTAAGTAAAATGACTTATTGAATATGTACGTGTCTAGGCTATTGTACACCTTTTTATTACACCGAGTAAAACTTACTTGATAATACGACACCCTCGACGTAATTATAAAGTGTGCCAATGGTAAACTGACGACCAAGGGCCAGCATTTTGACAGAATCGGATGGGCCAGCCATAGTCGCGCGTCCAATCGGAAAATTACGCTGTTGCAATAGCAACTGTTTGTTGAATTGCTAAAAAAAATCGCTCGGTATCTCACGATGCTATGCCACTTTTCCGATGTGTGTTACGCTATTTGATAAGACTGAACAAACTTTGCTGACAAATGTCCGATAAATCTTTAACCGCCTTGGCCACATTGTCATGATAGCAATGGATAAGAAAGTCACCAATCAGTCGTTCTTACTGATAAACAATAATCTGAATTACCGGCCCCGATGTTAATTCCAGTAAAAACAGGACTTGCAATATTTTCCAAATTCATATTTAAAAAAACAGAAACATTGGTTGATTGTGTAATATCCAATGTGTTCTTATGAAAATAAACATCCGCAAAATGCAATAGAAAAATCTTTTATTAAATATAAATAAATTCAAATATAAATGGCGATTTTTGATGGGCCTTCACGAAATTTTCGTATTTCAGGCGACGTTTTGAACTTCAGGTTCATTTTTGTTACTTTTATCAAGTTGTTATGGAGAATGCACTTAGTTTGGCGGAACAAAGCAAGTCATCTTTTTCATTGCCTTCCTCGTCTTAATCCAGTTGTAGTCGACTTCTAACCAATAAAAGGTCGTCGGCAACTCGGTCGATAAAGACAAATGTCCAGTGTACGGAAATCTTTTTCATTTTTTGACGTTTGATGGGGGAAAAGTCGAAACGTCAAAGTCACGTAAGGATTTTTACACGTCAAAAGTCAACTGCAAAAGTCAAAAAATTTTGAAACTGCAAAAGTCACTTATACGTCAAAAATAAGTCATTTTTACGTCAATTTTTTTCGTTGAAAAATTAACACAGTTATTTTTGTATTATTACATCCACTCAGTAGGATAGTTACAACTTTCGTGCGATTTTTAAACGAAAAAACGAAAGTGTAACACCAAAGATATTTCATTGTTTAACTTAACGCAAACCCGCAATAAATTGCTGAGTAGCGCAATTGACGTTGACGGAAATTTTTCGGTTTTCAAAAATTTGTACGTCAAACGTCAACGTCAAAAGTCAACGTAAAATTTTACCCACGTCCAAAGTCATAATCAGCTAATTTTTGACTTAAGTATAAGTCACAACATGACTTTCCGAACACTGCAAATGTCCGATAAAACTTGAACCGCCTTGGCCACGTTGTCATGGGGACCGATGGATACTTTTATCGGTTATTTTCTGATAAACAGGAAACCTTGAATTAGTGTTGCGGCGATGTTGGAATGTCTAGTAAAAACAGGGCTTGCAATAATTTCCATTTTCAGTTTTTTAAAGCAACACAGTTAATTATTGGTTGCTCGATAGATTGCGTCAATTTGTTCGTAAATTAAAATAAACATTAACAGCAAAATGCAATAGAACAGAAATATCCATATTACCGTTTTCGACGTAACCAACACAAAACCCTCGTACTTTTAATTATCCCCAAAATTAAAGGCCACAATAGAATCCCCAACAAAACTTTCGTTTTTTAATTTTTTATTTTTATTTCGTTGATTCAATTGCAATTGAATAAACAAATGTGAATACAATCAACCAACGGATTTAGAAGCCATAACAAAGAGGTTTGAAAAGTCATCTTCAAAGATATTTGGGAGGAATTTTCTCAAATAAAATTCAAATTCAATAAATCGATTAAATATCCAAAAAGGGATAAACATAGGCTGTAATTAGGCTATATAATGGCTTTTGGAGCCGCCGTGACACATTTTTGTCCTGACTAGGGAGACTGACTAGGTCATTTGTCATTTCTCGACAGTTTAGGATCTTTCATTTAAGGGTCTGATTTTATCTCTTTTTCTTCGACTACCTTCATTCGACTGAATGTATTCAACAAGATCGAAGTGAGACTGTTGCGCACTGCCGGTTGCGGTCTCTCTGTCCTGACAGCTGGAGCTGGCATAGCTGACGCCTGATGGTTAACCTCGATTGATTCTGTCAAGTCAGCCTTAAGACTTCCGAGTGGTATGTCTTTCTCCTTCCTGGAATTGTGTCGTTCCATCTGCTGTTCTATCGCCGGGTCTATTCGATCGGTCGAGTCGGTTTGTCCCCGTGGCGGCGACCACATTTGCTCTACAATAACAGACTGGTTGAACTCGGCGTTTCTGCGGAGTTTTTGCAGTCCAGCGATTCTTTCTTGAAAGTCTACTTTCATTCCCTTTTTCTCACCCTCGATCATCAAGTCAATGTAAGCAGTGGTGGACTCTCGATGGGGTCGCAGGGCAATCTCTTCTAATCGCTGAACGTGTTGGGAAGTTGCCTGCTTCAACTTCAAAAGTTGCGTCTCTATATCGTTAATTTCTTTGTTAATTTTCTCCAGCAGTTTTTCGTTGTTAAGTGCCTCACTGGCAGCTACTTGGTAGGATTCCCGGATAGAGTCGAGTGACTGTTTCTTTTTCTCCTTTACCTTTTCGTACCGATAATTTTGATCCTGGTAATGATCGTTCCACGGACACTTACAGATCCAGCAATAGCCAGCATTGGAATCCATGACGGAGCACATGTCCTTGTTATAGTTATCTTGACGACAGGGAAAATGACAAGTTGATCGACACTTAAGGCAGTTGGTCGCAAGCTGGCCCGACCCACTAATGTCCACAGTTTTGGAAATGAGGATCTCGACTTCAAATTCAACATTTTGGTTAGCTTCCATCTTCTCTGTGTTGTCTGTCAAGATCTTTTTAATCTTATCAAGTTCATTGCCACGGGTCAGATTCGTCTCCGTCCTCATTTGGAGACTTTCAACTAGGACTTGGAGTTTCCTACGTTCTTTGAGGACTTCACGAGTCAACGTCAGCGATTTTGCCTCCATTTGCGACTCAAATCGTTAAAGAAATGATCGAAACTTTCGACGGACATGTCGTAGTAGGTGCGGTTGATTTCGTTCGTATGGCGATCTTTTTTGTTGTTTTCGAAAAAAATGGAACTGTTGAATTTGTGGTAGATCGGAAGGCCAGTTTCGCGATCATAGGACGAAGTCGGAATATTGACTTCTTTAATGGCAGCCAGAACGGGCGGCTCTGCATTATCAGCGAACGTTACCATCAGCCGAATATTGTCTTTGATGTCATGACCGAAAATGGAGAGGATCGAGTCGAAAATGTACTTTTGGGTCGGCGTCAATCTGGGCAGGGATGCTTCCACGACGATACAAACGGCTTCTAGCTGGCGAATTCCGTTTTGGCACTTGAAGTAGTTTTCGATTTGGCTCAGCATTTTTTGGTCCTTTTCTACTCCCCGCGTATCTCCAAATCCTGGCGTGTCGACAACGGTGAGGGAATACTCCAATCGAGATCCCTTTGTGTGGTACACGTCGTAGGTGGTCACAAGGTCCGTTTGACTTTGAGTTTGTGATCTTATGGCCGACTCGTCGATCAATTTGAAACGGAAATCGTCTTCCCATTCAACACCCAGAATGTAGTTGACCATGGCGTTGATCAACGTCGTCTTGCCGGAGCCGGTAGCGCCCACCATCAAAACGGTCCTTTGGCGACGTTTGCCTACCAACACAATCAAGTTTAGAGTTGATATCAAATCGAAGTATATAT
Organism: Ceriodaphnia dubia; assembly: GCA_022539655.2. NCBI lineage: Eukaryota > Metazoa > Arthropoda > Branchiopoda > Diplostraca > Daphniidae > Ceriodaphnia > Ceriodaphnia dubia. The sequence continues at coordinate 573,896 of JAKUCG020000214.1, read as the reverse complement.
TTTAATTAGTTATTTAAATTATCCGATACCATACCGAACAGCGCCGAATGAAGACGTTCGCCGTAAGCGTAATGTTCGACACTGGGAATTGAAGTAGGAAGCTTCGTCAAAGTTAAATTGTGCGTGGTGATGATGTCGGATCTAGTACCAGTCACAAACCTACTGCTGGCCCTTCGGACGATTTGGGCTGGCCGTTCGGTTTCTTTTTCGGTTCTGATTTTCCAGACCGGACCAGCTGGGCCACTAAAGGTAGATCCGCTGGCATCCGCATAGACGGCTCTTATTTCAATTTGATAAAGTGTGTCGCGATCCAGTGGTTCGATCGTGACTTCCTTATCCGTCGTCGTCCGTTGAATGAGAATCATCTCTTCGCCGCCATCCACCCAGCAATCCGTCGAGTAAGAGATGATTCTGATTGGTCCTTGTGGATCGACGTAGTGCTCCCAGGCGAGGGTGATTATCGAATCAGTTACACATTTGATTTGGATATTACTCGGTGGCGGGCAGATTGGAGAGATTTTCACTCGGTCGCTGACCGGGCCGAAAGAGCTCCTGCCTGCCAGTGTTTCTGCCGCAACACGGAACACGTAAATCTCATCCGGTTCCAGGTTATCGATTGTGATTGCATTTGTTTGTATCAGCTGTTGAATCGTTTCATAATGACCATCCGGTTGATTGACATTGCGATACTGGAACAGGAAGCCTTGCCAATAAATGCTTGATTTTTCTCCGTACGTCCAACTAAGCGTAATGACGCCGCGATCGTTCTCTTTGATTTCGACTTGCCCGGGAGCTTCAGGGATGTTATTGACGGTCCACGAGTCATCAGTCCCGCAGCAATAAAGTCGCCAAAACGGTGTTTGTCCAGTTTGTTCGTCGTAGAAAATGGCGTAGTGGACGTTGGCCGTTTTATTGTTGTCTTGTTCACCCAGTTGGAAAACTCCTGGCCGGTTTTTAGGAAGGGGCGATAGTCTACTGCCGGTCCTTGATTCCTGACTTCTCCCGCCCAGCTGGTCAATCCACTAGCGCCGAATGCATCGATGTATCTTTTCATCTCTTGAACCAAATTGTCTGATTGTGTCGTTAAATTTGGCAAATGAAGAACGAGAGCGTACGACGAGTCACCTCCATTCTCTATAAAGTTGTCCAGCACCTGTTTGCTTCCCGGCAAGTGGTTGACACCCGGCAACTGTGTGAAACTCTCCAAAGTCGCGATTTGTTCTCTTTGGTAACTGATCCAGCTGCTCAACTCTTGGGCGGCGAAAGGCGATTTTCTGACGATGACGTTGAGTATTCTGACCACCTGATGATCCTCATTCGGTGCTGCCTCATCTTGACGAATGGAAACGGTCCAATGACGCATGGCCTTTAGTAGGACTTGTAGGAATATCTTCAGACTCTTCTGGAATTCTTGGATTCTTTGTCGAATGGCGGGGAAGTTCCAGTTTTGAATTTTCAAATCGTTAGATTTGTCCAATTGGGTCAACAACGAGTTGGATTGGACACGAGCCCGTTGCAGTTGATCTAATAGCAATTGGCAGCGAATCATCAGATTATAACTGGAAATGCCTGGTGATGGATTGGCCGACATCCTGCCGATGCTACTCGCTCTAAATTCCCTTAAATTGTGGATTGGGTACAACCAAACTTCTAACGGAATAACTTGATTAAGCTGATGGTCTAGTACCTCTCTGCAGGCTTCGTATTGCCTGGCGACGGGCTGTGACGTCCAACTCTGTCCGTTTCTGTCCGTTTCTATCAAATCGCTGTAGAGGATGGTCTGAAAATCCGTTGGTATGATATGATGTCCATCGCCTAGTCCACTACTGCCTCTCAAAAGGTTAGCAGCAAAATGGTAGGCGCAGTCTCGCATCCTTTCCATGACACTTTGATCTCTTTCCCCAAAATTTGGCCATTTTTCCGGCTGATTATAATGAGAGAAAATGCATAAGGCCTCTAGTCCGTAAGAGACGGCCACGACGACATGAGTCACATTGTTTTTTAATAATCCTTCTGTTCTGCAAACAATTTCCAGTAGCTGATTGGTTGGATCGATTGAGATCTTCCTGCTGGAACTGCGACAATGGACCGCGACTTCCGAGCCGCGGCCAAATAACGGGCCCACTGTCCCGTTGGCTCGATCCACGATGTAGTGCCAAGCTCCTCCAGAAGGTGGAATCACCAGGCCGGCCATCAAACTCATGACCGAATGATCGTCGATCTCTAAATTATCGGACTCTTTGTTTTCCTTGAACAAATCGTTTTCCTCCGGATCTGTCGCCAATAATTTGTGAACTGTGATAGTTTGTTCTCGGTCTTCATTATTGTTGATGGTCAATCTATTCACGGTTCTAGGGTCCCACAAGTAAAAATCTGCATACATTAAATAATTAACTTACTAAGACGGGTCTGTTACTCAAGCTGTTACCGCGTGAAGTTATTTGGGACTTAAAATTTTAAATGCGCATTTTACTTGAGATTATGTTGTCGTTGGTGTAATTGTAGAGGGTGCCTAGAGTGAAACGGCGGCCTAAAGCCTTCATTTTGATCAAATCCAGTTCGGCAGACATGTCAAACTCTGAATGTTCACAAATATCGACTTTTAGTCAGACTGTCGAAACGGATACAAAAAAAAAAACCCAACACACACGTCGAAATTAGCCGGCACGAGTCGACGATGTAGCAATATTCCTAGGAGCTGACGACGTAACTTTATTTTGTCCCTGAGAACCAATTGCAGTAGACTGCCTTACGTGGGCTAGTTTCATATATGATCGAGATTATGAAGTACAAAGTGTATCGATGGCGACTATCTAGCGATGCCTATAGGTACCAGCCCGTCTTTCGCAACTGCAGCTTGAGATATTCGTGTGGTACTGGTACTGAACTGCAGTTCATAGTTTTATTTGTTGTTTTACGACATGCACTGTTTCCCTCCTGTTCAAACAAGAAATGTTCAAGAACTTAAGAAAAACTCAAAAAGCAGCTTATTATTTTATCAGTACCCGTTAACCGTTTAGACTGTCCTAGCTTATCAGTGTTAGCTATTTCGCCTATTTGTATGCTGCTTGACTATATCCATTATTTATTACGTCTCGGCTTCATTATTCCAAAACTTTTAACTTGAATAGCTTTTCGCTTTTTTTACTATTGTAACCAGCACGTATCAAATGAGCATTTGTAGATACTTTTCATAAATGTTCAACAGAAAGTGTTTTATTGGTTACGGGATGCAATGGGATGATGCAACAATACAACCACGTCATTTATGGCGGCAGAAGCCAGAAGTACGCGGTACCTACGTTAGTTTTTCATACTCCCCTGGATGATTTCATTAATAGGAACATTATTTTGAATCTTGTTTTGAATTTCGGCCAAGCTACGAAGTCGTTTAAGACTTGCAACCCTCTCTTCGAATCCAGGACGTTTCTCTCTTCGTTCATCTTCCATGATTAAGTCGATGTACTGCGGAGTCGAGAACGGATTCGGTCGTAAGGCGATGGCCTCCAGGCGTTCAATGCATCTGGTCACCGTTTCCACTTTCTCGAGAAGGGCCTCTTCGTTCTCCCGGATAGTCTCTTCCAGCGATTCGATGAAACCATTCGTCGTCATTTTCGTGTTCGTCTGGGACTCGTATGTGGCCTTGATCTCGTCAGACGTAGTCGCCTGTTTCCTTTGGACGTACACCCACTTGTATGGCTGGTTCGAGTGATGTGTCCACAGGCATTTCTCTGGGCAGATGGTACAGCGACGAACGTTTTCCGGCATGTTTTTATCCATTGCTGAACAGTTAACTTTTCCGTCGTCATTTTCCTGACTGCAAAGTTCGTGGCAGGTGACTTTACAATTGTTGCAGTTGGTCAGGAAAGTGCCGGCTGGAACTTTCACTTGCTCCGCCACAGTCGCCTCATAATTCAACTGAACGGTTTTTTTGGCTTCAATATGTTCTTGGCTGTCGATGACACTCATTTTGAGTTGTTTCATCGCTTCCATTTTTTGCAGAGCAACTTCAATCAGAGGCTGGAGTCCGTCCACTGTGACTTCCAGTCGCTTCCTTTCATCCAGCACCTCTCTGGTCAGAGACAGTGATTTGGACCTCATCTTAATGAGTACATTGAAGAATTTCTCGAAATTGGCCATGCCCATTTTCCAGAAGAAATTGTTGAATTTGTCGGTCGTTTGGCCGGTTTCGCGATTGGAACAGAAGAAACCGGAACTGTTGAATTTGTGATGCAATGGAGATCCGCTTTCGGCATCCACTGGGCAACCAAAGTTGGATTCGACGATGGCCTTCAACACTGGCGGATCTTGTAAATTCAAGCAACAATTTGACAGATGAATTTAATTGATTATTACCTTCTATTTTGAGAATTTAATATTGAATTTTACTATACCTTGGCTGTCGGCAAACGTCAGTAAAAAGCTAGTGTTCTCCTTGACGTCGTTGCCGAAAATGGAGAGCATCGAATCGAAGATGTAATGTTGCGTCGCCGTTAGACGGGCTAAAGAAGCCGGCGCCACGAAGCCGACTACATCCAGTTCCTGGATGCCTTTCTTGTCTTTGAAGAACTGACGGACCATCTCTTTGATCTCTCTATCCCTGTCCAGGCCTTTGGTGTCGCCAAAACCAGGTGTGTCGACGATGGTCAACGAATAGGGAACGCGGAATCCATCGCAGTGGTAAATGTCGTACGCCGTGATTTTGCTTGTTTGGCTGTGGGCTTGCGACTGTCCAACCTCTTGTTCCTGGATCAGCTGGAAACGGTACGGGTCTTCCCAATGGACGTCAAAGATGTAGTTGATCATCCCGTTGATCAGAGACGTCTTGCCCGACCCGGTGGCGCCCATCACCAGGATCGTTTTGCGCAGCATTTTGCTACCGCTGGCTCCGTTGAACGAATACCTTTCTGCGATATTGCCAATTTCACCCGATTTGCTCAGTGGAACCGAGTACAAATCCATCCCGTTACGTTTGCCAATTAGAGAACACTGTTCCTTGATTGATTCAGCGAAGCGAACGTTTGCGGCCGCCTTTTTGCGCGGAGCAAACAGTTGCTTCAGGAAATTCGAACGCGGCGCTGCAGTCGGCGCTGCAGTCGGCGCAGTTGGTTGACCAAGTGGTAGCTCCTGGCGAGGCGCAGTTTGAGCTTCAGATCCTCTGCTCGCATTGCTGGATGTAGGCTGTGTCTCGGCCTTCGTCGTCCTCGTCGCTGTTGGTTCAGCCGACCGAACGCTTGAGGTGTGAACTGGCTGATGAGTCGTTTCCATCAAGCGCGCGCTAAAAGGTGTTGGCTTCAGTGAGTGACTCTTGAGGGTCTCTGCACTAGTCGACGAGAACGGTGTTTCGCGCTGTATCATTTCCTTTCGAACAGCAGCTTGATTGTCATACTGTTGTCCTTGCGGCTGCTGACGATTGGTGATTATTGGTGATTCCTCCTGAGCCCGTGTCGAAGAGACGTTGGCCCTTGATTTCGCCTGTTTTTCCTGTTCCGACGGTTGCGCTGAACTATTTTCATCAGTGCCAATATCAAGCGATTCAGATTCGGTGTCGACAACTTGGCTGAATTCGCTGCAGCCGATGCAAGTGTCGGCCGCTACTCGGACCTCCGTCGCCGAACCTGTTGGAACGTTAATTATCAATTGAGTTTCGCCTGCTTTCTGCGTCCTTTGCCGAGTCCACTGATTGGCTTTAACGCATTTCGTTCGATATTCGACCACAAAATGGTAAGGATAGCCCAAGTCTCCGTAGTCCCATGAAACGCAAACGGATGACGTTTTGGTGTTTCTAGTTTGGCCGGAGGCCGCCAGCTGGATCCGCAGATTCGTCGGAGGGCCGGGCAATTGGTCAATGTTGTCTTTCAACACGTTTTCAGCTTCGTAAACGGAATAGCGCCATCCCAACCTTCTAACGTTGCCTTCGCCGAACGCGACGATAAAATGGACCTGATTTTCAATGGATTCGTTCCTAACGGCGTGTTCGGCAAATTTGCGAATTTTGTCCTCGATTTGGCTTCGCCTACGCTGCTCCATGTGCCAAGGCTCGTCTGGAATTTCATCATCATCATCGGACCTAATTGGCACGACTCTCGTTTGAATTTCCACGTAGTTTGTCATGGCTTGGAGAATCTCGTTGGTCTTTCCATTCAGCGGAGGAATCCACATCACCAGCGCGTATTTCAGGTCGAAAGAAGTGCTCAGTTCATTTTCGACTTCTTTTTTCCCGGCCAGCATGATGATGCCTTCTATTTTGCTCATGTGATCGGCCATTTCCGACTCGTGTTTTTTGTAGTTGAGCCAGCGTTTCAGTCCAGAGGGTTTAAATAGCGGGTGTTTTTCGGCCGCATCGATAACGTTTGCCAATTCATCATCATCGTCTTCCTCGCTTCCACGGGCTTTGCTAATGGCGGTTTTCAAGTCATTTTTTAAGAGACTCGAGAATTTGCCAATCACCTCGGTAAATCGATCTAAAGATGTTTTGTTGCTCTTGTTGGTTGTGGCGCGGAATGCCGTGGCTTCATTTGTGATGCATTCCAGTTCGGACCACAGGCGGCAGCAACGGAACACTAGGTCGACGTCAACATCGCGGTAGCGTATCAGCTTATCGGCCCCTTTACCTCTGCTGATGATATGTTTCAGTGGACAAAGCAAGATGGAAATCGGGACGGCTCTGCTCTCCTCGTCGTTTGTCTTTCCGAATTCCTTGGTTAGTAGGAGGAAATGTTTGTAAATATCGGAGACGTTGCATTGGCGAACAGTTTGGGTTTGGAGGTCGGCGTAGAGACGGCATTTCGTCCGTGTCAGACGCTTTTTCCCATCCTTGTCAAGTTTGTCCTGGAAATTGGTCCAATCGCATCCACCATTCAACGCTTCCTTCAATTCTTCCACCAACATGCCCAGCTCCTCCTCGGCCCTTTCTCGTTCCCTCTCGTCCTCCAAGTTCTGGTAAATGACGCAGTATGCTTGGAAGCCGTAAGTTACGCCCACCACAATATGGGTGCTGGAATGGGCCGCACTGGACTGGACTAATGCGTAATCGACCGGACTCGGCAAATTCAGACGCTCCTTTTTAGTTACCGCCCGGAGGACAAGGACGCGAGTGACCTGCGAAGGGTTCGGTTTCTCATTCAAATAATTGCTGGCACCCGTGTATTTATCAATGATGCCGGACACGGTGCTGGCCTTCAGGTGATCGTCGAGACCCATGAATTCCCATTTGTCGCTCGTGGATTCTGAATCGGCAATCTCTAGTTTCAGATCGTACACTTCATCGACTTGAAGGCTGTATTCAAAATCCAACACATCATCTAATAACGAATGGGAGAAAATGTATTACTGTAAGAACGTAGGCGAGACTGTAAGGCGGGTCAATTGTAACAAGAGATAATTCTAACAAAATTCGTTTTTCGTCCATTAAAACGGCTCAAAATATCTGAAATATTTAACATAAACCTCTATTATAATCGAAACATTCTGCTTTAAGCTGAATATTTCAGATTTTTAGAGCGATTTTTAATGACAAAAAAACAAAAAAACGAGTTTTGTCCCAGCAATTGTCTCGTGTTACAATTGACCCCAGTCTCCCCTATCATGAATCGATTGAATGTAAAAAAAAAAAATAAAATAAAAATAAAATTGACCTATTATTACCTGCTGGACGGTCGCTTCGATAATCGTAGAGTTGACACAGTCCTAAACGGCGACCAAGCGCTGCTATTTCGATGCATTCGTTTCGATCAATTCCTTTAAAACTCAGCATGGCGGTAAAATCGATTGGTTTCTTCGGACGAGCCTTTTTTTCATTCGGCCGAACGAGTTCGCTTTCGTCTTCGAGCATAATAGGTGACGTCGGGCTCGCTGGAAATCCTGGTTTTCGGGGTGTTACTTTCGGAGTCTCGACTTCCTCCGACTCGGACTCATAGTAACTGATATCCGCAGTGTTTCGGCTAGTTTCAGTATCGTCCAGTTCCGTGTCGATGACGTCACTGAATTCACTGCGCCCGATACAGGTATCAGCGGCCACTCGAATTTCCATGACCGATCCTTTTTTGAAGGGGATAGTCATTTGATTTTCGCCTGGTTTCGTCGTCTTTTTCTGAGTCCAGGACTCGGAGCCATTGCTCAGTCGATACTCGACCAAATAGTGACAAGGATATCCCAAACTTTCATCGCTCCACCCTACCTTGACGGACGTTGCTTTCTGGACCTGAATCTTCAAACCAACTGGTGGGCGAGGTAGTTGTGTGATGTTATCCTTCAGCACGGTGTCGTATTCGTAAACGCAATAGCGCCACGTTTCTCTATCGCCGATGACCATCAAGAATTGGACTTGATCCGCCAAGTGTTTGTTCTTCTCGGCGTATTCGGCCAGTTCTCGGATTTTGTCTAGCACTGGCTTCCGTTTCCGTTGGATCATGTGCCATGGATCATCTTTTCCTTCGTCTTCGCTACTGTCCTCATCCTCTTCCGCGTTCTTGGCCGATTTGAGCCATCTTCGGCCGTCTTTAACCAACTCTTTCATCTGTTGAAGAATTTCTTGGGTCCGGTGTTCCAACGACGGAATACGTAGGACCAGTGCGTATTTTTGGTCAGCTCCGGCTAGCTCGTCCAGCAGAAGCTTTTCGCTAGCAAGTAAAGGAATCCTTTTTTTCGTCTTGTTGATCCTTTCCAACATCTCCGATTCGGCTTTTTTAAAAGTGAGCCAACGGTTCAGTCGAGATGGTTTAAATAGCGGATGTTTTTCGATCTTGTCAATTGTTTCTCTCAATTTGTCGTCTCCATCCGCGTTTTCACGCGCAGTCACGACGCCGTCCTTCAAATTTGTCTTGAGAACGTCTTGAAATTTATTCACTGTTTCAACGAATAGACGCAAAGACGTCTTACTTGTCCTATTGGCGGTGGAGCGAATGGCCTCTGCTTCACAATAGATTTTCTCCAATTTGGCCAAGAATTTACAGCAACGATCGACCACTTCGGAATCGACATCTCGGTACTGTAAATGCTTGGGGATTTCCTTCTCCGGAACACGTTGGCCTACTATAACTTTGAGAGGACAAAGTTCAATTTCAATAGGGACGGCTTTGCTTTCTTCACCTTCAGTATTCTGAATTTGCTTTAGTCTAACGAAATGTTTGTAAGCTTCAATAGCGTTACAGTCTTTAACAGCTTGGGTTTGAAGATCGGCGTAAAGGCGACATTTCACCCGATTTTCTTTTTCATCGAGTTGGTTTCTTAATTCTGTCCAATCTTGATTTTCTTTCAATGCGTCCTCTAGTTTATTTGCCAAATTGTCAAGGTTCCTTTCGGCCTCTTCTTGAGCCTCTTCCTCATCCAGTTCCTTGTCCAAGTCCTGTATCAGGACGCAATACGCTTCCGCTCCGTAGGTAACGCTAGATACGACGTGAGTGACTTTTCTCTCCTTGAAATGATGGAGAACTTCATTGGGTGAAAAGTCTTTCAGCTCCACGCTCTTCTCCGTAGACTGTACTTGGAGAACGAGAACTTTGGTAGCCTGCGATGAGCTAGTTCTGTCACTCAAGTAATTGCTGGCCCCTTTGTACTTGCCAATAAGGTCGGCCATAGTGCTGGTCTTCAGGTGCTCGTGAAGACGCATCAATTTCCATTTGGGGGATTTCGAGTCCTCGCATCTCAATTCCAATATGGATTTTGGGTTGGTCATCAAGTCGCTTTTCTCGTCATAATACAAAACGATATCTATATCAAACGAACATGACAACATGTAGTAATTGTTAATTTTTAAAAAAATTTATTTACGGAATAATTCTTCATTCTTTTTTTTTGTTTCTCGATACCGTAGGGATTTTATTTGCTTACAGTTATGATGGTGGGTTGTTTGCTTATGACTACAAAACCATACAAAACCCTTACTACCCACTGGCTTCCATTTGATTATAAGCTCATGCACCAGAGGCAGGTGGGTGGCACCCACCTGCCAATTGAGAGACACCAAGCCAGAGACACAAGTTTCTTTTCCAGTCTCAATTTTGTAAGTTTTGTGGAGTGGGAACTACTTCTCTGATTGACGAAAGGTTCGTCATGTCATTTTTGATCGATGATTAGTCTTTGACGGTGGAAATCTCTCAAATTTCCATTTAGGATTGCCGAAACAAGAACTCCCTAGAAATTATAGTCCTAGACTATAAACGACATGTTCATGTCGATATTTTGCTATAAAAATAAAAATACCGAAACCTTACTAGCTCGACAACTGGTTTTATTTTACCTTATACATATCCCCACCCCTAACTCTGTCCACCTGATTCCGAAAAGTTCGATTTTGAAACTAGCGTCCACCGTTAAACCGTACGATTTTATTATACAAATCCCATCGTATCTCTAACCCTATCGGGAACCTCTCAAGCCAAGATTCTTAGTTAGATTTCACCGACTAAAATTAACCCGAACTAACCAAGGGAAATCAGAATTATTAAAATCAGAATGCAAGATGTATACGGTACCCCACGCACGAGAATTTTATTGGGGGTCCATACAATCCAGGGAACTGGAACAAGGAATTAGGACCACTATTAATGGAATATTGAACCACAATTTTCCCTTGCGGGCGGGGGTCGAAAACCGTGGAATACGGATTTAAAAATCTCTCAGTAGTGAATTTTTTCCCTTTTTGAAAAAAACCCTGATCAGTGGAATTTTCCAACACTTTCCCCCTTTTTGCCCTTGTTATTTTTTAGTTGCCCTTGTATGTTGGTTATTCAGTTTTTTTATAGAACTTACATTTTCCTTTGACAGAATTTTCATCAGTATCAAAACAGTAAACAAGAATTAGAACCACAAAGGAGCACAAACGATTATCATCAGTTTCTGTATTCGAATGCCATCTCGCTCGAATTGATGTAGATTCCATCCCTAGGTAATCCGTAATCGCAATGACATACGGCAAGCCATCTGAGCGTTTCCAATATGCGTTCGATATCTGGGAGCAGCATGAGTGAAACCCCTATGCTCACGAGTTTTGGTTACGGTATGGGGGTTATTCGCGAGGAACAACTTGCCTCTGAGAAAAACATGTTTACTAAAAGTAAACCCAGGTATAGTAATCCCGTCCGGAACATTTGTGTTTAGTTATGTGTTTCACAATTGCAAAGTAATTAAACAATAAAAAGTTGTTCTTCTTTCACAATATGAAGATAATAAAATAAGCTACAAAAGGCGCGTTTTGGCGATCATTTATTGAGATTCGTAGTTCAATTAAGTAGCTCAATGGGCATTTTGGTGTCGACTTTGCTGAACTTAGTTGAGGTCAACTAGCATTTTGGTGGTAACAGGGCTCAATTGAGCTAGCCTTAGTTCAACAAAATCTTCCAAAAGCTCAATGGTTGGTTAACAGCATTGGGTGCATTTTCGCGTGAACGCCAAAGTTGAACGTGGAAGGACAACGCGAACCCACGTTGACGCGAAAAAACACGTTGTTCAACTTTTTTGTTCAACGCGGCCGTTGATAATTCGATTGAGTTCAACTGTGGTCGGCGACCAAAGTTGAACTATCGGCAAAACGTTGAACTAAAAGCAGAAGACGTTGTCGCCAAAACAGTTTTTTCAGTTGAACTGAACTGCATTGACGCCAAAACACGCGTTGATCCCCTGCGTTGAACTATCGCGTACACGCGAAAACGCACCCATAATTGAACTGAAGACTCAATTTGGTCGTTTTGGCGACATTTCCTAATTTTATTAAACTAAACAGCCCAACTGAATAATTTTTGCCAAAACGCGCCTTTAGTACTTCGTTTTCTAATTGAAAAGTTCGAACTTATTTACTCATGAACAGGCTTGGGAAATCGGTATCGGTATCGGAAATACATTTTCGAGTATCGGTTTGGTATTGGCAATACTTTTTAAAATGTAGTATCGAACCCGGTATTGCAATAATCGCCGATACTGAAATCCCGATAGTTTTTATTAGCAAATTTTAGTCTGTTTTGTTGGGGTAGAGTAGGTGGTAGAGTGCTAACCCCTACTTGTACTTTACTTTCCGATGAACATTTTGATATTCTAGTCTTCTTAAAAGCTAGTGGCAATATTGTTTAATCTGAATCTCAATTACAAAACATGTTATATCTGTCAGCGAGTAAATTTTTTTAGGTTATACCAATGTTTGAATTCAGCTCGTGGGCAAAGTATCGGTATTGGTATCGCTATATTGCAATACTACCCAATACATAAATCGGTATCGGGATCGCACATAGTATTTCAGCCCCCTATCGGTATATCGCTATTGGGCATACATTTTCCCAGTATCGGTCGCAAGCCTGCTCATGAAATAAACATATTTTTTATTTTAGGACGAGCGGAAATTCCACATGCACACTCTAGTCAGAGTTAAATTTCCAGGAAAAAAAGGAACGAACTCAATTTAGTAAGCTTGTGGTCCTAATTCAACCTCGTTCCAATTCTCCGGAATAGGGACCCCCATATTTATTAATATGCATGTAAAGGGTTACTTCGATGTGATCCAAAAGTACCGTAGAACGGGGTAACTTTGAACAAAAAAAGGGCTTTTTTTCGCGTTTCTAGCTTATAACTTTTTTCCTATTACGAATTCGGCAAAACCAAAAAATGGGTCTTGAACACCTGTAATGTGCGCCACGGCACATTTCCTAATATAGTTATTCGCAACACTCCGTTCGACTTGCCCTAACAACCGCGGTGATCTCATATTGATGAATAACGCCCGGCCTCTCCCTCTCCCGATTCTAGGGTAAAGCTGCAAATTCCGGACTAGCCTCGACGGCTGCCAATTCCGGACAGAATATTAGATTTCTTTCTTCGACGAATTACAATCGAATTGAACGTTTATTGAGAATTTCATTAGACAAACTTTAAACTATGAAACACGAACTATAAATGAGCTTAATGGCTTATTGAAGGACTAAGAGACATCACCGAAATAACAAATATAAGTTTGACTATTTTGCTTACGAGATAGAAAATTAGGCTCTGTGGAGGACTGTTAAATAATTGAACCACGGCTTAAGACATTTCAAATGTAGGACTCTATTGATCTCTTCACTAATTACACCAATCAATAGAGAATAAAAAGTTCTACAAAATGATATAAGTTTCCGTTTATAGTTTAATGTATTTTTAAAAATATTAAGAATTTACAAAACAATACCATTCTGCATAGTTCGGACTGTCAATCCCAATTCCGGACACTTATTTTGAAAAGAATTTGAAATTAATAATTTCCATATATCTGTACACCATTCGACGCAGAATTCAAAGACGAGTCGAATGGTTTACAATGTTTACGTGTTTTTCTTTGCCGTTTGGACGTAATTGTTAAAAAAACATTGAACTGATAGCCTATCGATTCCTGGCTCTGTCAAAAAATGCTCGGGCACTCAAATTTGTATGAAAGTCATTTGGTTTGATGACATATTTTTAACTACCGTAAGAGTTTCAAAAAAACTAATGAAAATTTTGGGACTTTACGTCACATTTTCCAGAATTATCAGCAATTTTACCTATTTGGGCTGAGAGGGAGAAACCTACTATGAATTAAGCTAGGTCCCATTTATTTGTCTTTATTCTCTGTCTAATCTCACGTATTATATCGTTTTGTGTCTTATAAGACTAAAACCTAAGAGGAAAACTAATTTAAACAAATTTAAACCCTTTGTTCGTTCAAAAAGTAGCCTATTAAAAACATATTATGATTTCTGAGCAGACGATTGTTTGTTTTTGACAGCAAGATGTTTTGGTTTTTTAAAATTAGAATTTCTCGTTATTTTCCCTTTGCACAATCCATGATGACTTCACGAAAGCGATTCAGAATTTAAAACTGAATCGAATGAGATAATTAGTTTTAAAAAATATGTCTGTCCGGATTTAGCAGAAGTGTCCGAATCCTAGGGGAATTGTCCGACAATCGCAGAACGGCGATACACGTATTTCCCATAAGAAATGCTAATAGCCAAAAAGTGTCCGACAAACGCAGCTTTACCCTATTCCCTTTTAAGGCGCGAATCTTCACGATTCGCGCGCCTTCGCTCGTCTCTCGATTTCGCCCCATAATTGGTCAGGAATTCGAGCAGCAACAACTTTCCTCTACTGCTGGTTTCGCACCTTTCATGGAGCGAAACCAGCACCCAGTTTCTCTATATAATTCGCCACTCTGCCTGTGTTTCGGCAGAGTGTTGTCCGCTTCCAAGCAGCAGAGCCATAATACACCAGTTAGCCAACAACTCGTGTTCTTTATTCATTCCTAAATATTACACACCTTTTTATTATCCACCACTGCTGTTAGTTTGGTGTACGACACTTGAGCGATTATATTCATTTAAAAATTCCAAAAATCGCGTTCAAAGTTACCCCCTGGTGGGGTAACTTTGAACGCAGTGTAAGCCTTATGAGGGACAACAAAGTACACGAGTCTTTGTAAATGAACTTAATTTAGAGGACTTCTTTGCATCTGGGTGCTTCTACTGAACCGTTACACGAACGGGCATGCAAAAAATATTAAGTTATTGTACGACAGTGCCGGCAAAATCGCGTCCGAAAAGGAAATGTTTTCAAATTTTGGTTTTTTTTTTCAGTTTTTTGCTATCCATTCTTTAGTGATCGTTCCATTATCCACATCTGGGCAAAAAGTAACTTTTTCTACTCATTATTTGTTGTCGAATGTAATGAACCTCTGTGCAATCACCTTCATTACCAATTACATTCGTTACAGAAAAACTGTCTCCGCGCAAAAAACATCATGGTGAAAAAGCGTTCAAAGTTACCCCGGAATAGAGGAATTTCAATACGGGTGTCGCTCGTCAATTGTTTGGTACTGGCAACAATTTTGTGTAGTAAGTTAACACGTAGGAGATAGGGACTTAATAAATAAAAAATAATATAAATATAAGGAGTATAGTTGGAACCTTGAAAAAATTTCTTTTGATAGAACTCAACCCGTAGCTTATATTCGTGGGAATCAATATTTTTTTACGTAAAAGGCTCCGACCTTTAAAAAATCAAGACCAACTAAAGTGTCGATTTCGACCATTTTTCCTGTGTTTTCCTTACATACCCTGTGGGCGGTATAGGGAAACCTCTCGCTGCGTCGAGTTGATAACGCCACCAGTTGGTTTTTATTTTTTAAAGCTAGTATCGTTAAATGAAAATAAATCTTAATATATACGAATATGAGCCATGGGTTAAGCTCTATCAAACGAAATTTTTTTCAAGGTTCCAACACTTCACCTTCTATTTATTTTTTATTTTAGAAAATAGGGTCGGTTTTTACTTTTTGCCACGGGAATGACTGGTGCTACGAGGGGGAAATTTTGCAGCGTTCCGAATATGTAAACGAGCGTTTTTCTAAGAGACCTGTGGTCACTGACTAAAATCGTTTTATATTTAAATAGAGCTTGTGGAGCTTACTTAGTTCTAATTTTTTCATAAACCTAACTCATAATGGTAGGCCAGGAAAAATCCTTAAAATTTTTGGAAAACGCCATAAGCGCCTGTGTTAAACGCGCAAAAAAGGCGATCGTTCCACTAATTTGGGCGGGTACTGTAAGGTAAAATAGAAAATGAAGAAAAATGTTTTTTCACCACTCTTTTTTGTTTTTTTAAGTGCATTTGATCAAAAATTATTTTCGTGTTGTGAACGAAACTGTTATTTACATTTTAAAAAATGGTCTTACAATTAATTAGGACAGAGCTAGTGGACCATTAATAGGGTAAAAGCTGTGAACTCCGGACACTTTTTGGCCGATAGGCTTCCTTATGGGAAACGTGTGCATTAAGAATCTTCAATTGTCGGACGTTTCCCATAAAAGTCGGACATTTCTGCATTTTTCGGACAGAGCTAATTAAAAAAAATAACTATCTCATTCGATTCAGTTTTTGATTCTGAATACAATTGCCTATGACATAACTGAGGGTGCAGTAGAATTTTCCCAATAGAATTCGATTTTAAAAAACCAAAACATTGGCCTGTCAAAACAAAACTTGTCTGCTAGCCTAAGATCGACAGATAAACAATATTTGTTTCTTTAACTGCGCCGAAACGGCTTCAAATAAGATAAAAACATTGGGTATAAATGGATTCTTCATAAAATTATGCGTCGATTGGTGTACACCCATTCTAGAAATTTGAAAATCTATAATTTCCTTGAAGGTGTCCGAAATTACTAGCTGTTAGTCCAAAAAACGCAGAATGCTAGTTCTTTTAAAATTCCTAATAAAATACTAGAATTGGCCATTTCCTACTTAAAAACTATACTATTTTGTAGAATTTTAAATTCCCTATCATTTAATATAATTAGTTAAGTGATTCATTGATTTTTTATCTTATATTTTTCATTTGCCGTTTTCGTTCGGCCTACTGTCCAACACAGAGCTCAAAAACTTAGCCTGCAAGCGTAATTGTGAAAATCTTTTTGTCAATTTCTAAGTCACTAAGAATAATTACAAGATGCCCTTTAGCCCATTGGTGCGTTTTTGTGATTATTTCAATGTTCATTTTTCGGATGTTTAAAGAAACGCCTCGTTCAATTTCAAACACGCATGCAAAAAATCAAATTTTTTGGCCGAAATTTGCAGAGTTTTTGTCCTGTCCGGATTTAAGAGCTTTACCCTAGTTCAAAATAAAGATTTTTTGGTGGACTGTTTAGTTATAAGGTAAAAAATGAAATTAATTAACTAGCTCCTACTTTAAATTTTAAAAAATCGTGGAAATCCCTATCTCCTCCGTGTTATTTTACTACACAAAATGGCTACCGACCCAAACAATTGACATGCGCCATCCGTATTGAAACTCCTCTATTCGAGAAAAACGTGAGGTAACTTTGAACATTGCTAGAAATCAAAGAAACACGCTGTTTTACACAAATTGAAAAATTGTTTGATGAAATTCAGCATGTTAACTTTACTTTTGAACATAATCAGCCCAAACTAAAGAATATTTTTCGAGAAATGACACAACTTACTTTTGTCACTTTTTTTCAACTTTCCCTCTTGTGGAGCTAAAATTTCTTTAAAACCGAAGTTTTAATTTCTCATGTGTCTTTATACATCTCCTAGACCTCTGACCATCTGTCAGAAGCAGTAAAAAAATTTCACCATAAATGGCAGCTTACCACAGATTTTATGAGCCCCTGATTAAATTCACTTTTGTGTTATTCAAAGTTACCTCGCGTGTTCAAAGTTACCCCGTTCTACGGTACCATAAAATTTAAAAATCTGATTAAATTCTGTTATAAAAGTAGAGACTTAAAGTAGCCTATACAAAGGAAAAAAGGTTTCTTTGTCATACCTGGTAATATGGAATCGTTTCGGTAGTCGTACAAGTCGCCCACTTGAAAATCGCGACCCAACGCCGCCATTCTAATTTTATTTCGAGCCATTTCAGCTGTCTTTTTCGCTCTTTTTGAAATGTATTTCTGCCGGTGATGAACGTTTGCTGTTGAACAACCAACTAAACAGCACCTAATTTTTGATAAATTCTGAACTCGCAGCCACACTCCACCTTCCTTCTCGATTCGTTTGTTTGCTTCAGTTTTATCTTTTCTTATGTATGGCTTAAGTAAAACTTACAAAAACGACAGGCTGCGCAAGCACGCCCTTTCGAATTGTCTCATGGCCACAGGATTTTGTTACCGTTGCTTTTCAAAGGCCAACGTTCGAAGCGATCATAATCGGCCCCTCGAAGACTTATCTGAGATAAAAAGTATAGTGGGATGAGATAGCAAAGTCTCGAGCTGCAACTAATCAGGAACGGTGAAAATGTGTACACATGTTGTATTTCATACCTTGCGACAATTTTCAAAACGAAACTTGGTGTAACAGCTAGGGCAACAACTTTTGGCGAGGTGATTTGGTTAGCGTCAGTCAAATCGCGCGGAAAAAACTTATTAAGGTACTATTAACTAAATACTACACAGTGTTTGATATTACTCTCTAAGAAATTCTGTGACTGAATGAAGTTCTGATCGCTAGAAAGTATTTCTTAGAGAGTAGTAACAGATAAAGATGTACGACTTTACAATTTTTGAATGAATCTGTCAAAATGAGCAGGCGATGGGGTCGATCCGATTATCCACGATGGATCGCAACGTTAAGGTCGGAGATCTGTACAACTATAACACCGGCTCTATTTTATCAAGTGAGTTTTACATATTGTTCTTTTTCTTTTAATTCACTCCTATATGCCCTACAAAATACTGAAACTGTTGGGGTTATGATATAATTATATTTTATAATAAGTATATAGCTACCGTTTAGTTTTGCTTAAATAGACGGGTTATATTGTCACGGGTAAAATTGTCCAAAAGGCAAAAACAGCTAAAATCCGGTGACTAGATCGGCAATAGTAATTATCTAACGAATCGCTGCTCTTTTAGAGACAGACAAAACGCTAAACTTCCACTAGTTGGCGAGAACACGACCAAAGCTAGGGATAGGCCTACACTTTAAGACAAACAAAATAGCACCCTACTCTCCTTCAAGTTAGAATTAAGATCTGCCAAGACCCGAACCCGATATCGACAAGGTAGAAAGGGGAAAAATACGATCAAGGTCTTCCGAGAATAGGGTTGGCCAAACCCATCCAGAAAACGTTGGTCATAATGATTCAAAGTAGGGAATTTTAGGGATGACTAAGAGCAAAAACAAGGAAGGAACAAGATACGCTAAAGAATTCTTGACAATATTTACGCTGCAGGTTTTGAGAAATTGTGAATGCTATATCGACTGTAGGCTATTGGTTAATCTAAAACATGAAAGAAGGCAACGACGGCTAATTTTGGTTGCTTTGTGACAACCTATAGGTAAGGAAGAAAATGTTGAGTCTAAACAGATTCGAGAATTGCGCGTTTTCTTCTTCCAGCATCAGTCGGAAAATTATAAGCGCTACGTGTTAGGAATCCAAACACATCAAGAACAGTGCTTTCAAAGAGGATCCATAGATTTCAATCGCCTATGGTTCGCCGATTACCTTAAAGCATGTGCAGAGGAAAAAGATTCCAACGCAGTGGCTCAAGTCGCATTTTTTGTTCGCATCATACGACGGACCGACATCGTCAACAGTCAATTTATCGACTCTAAAATAGACGATTATCGGCGAAACGACGGTGGTCGGGCAACTCATTTGGTGACACAGGTAGATTACGGGGTTGAGTTCATCTGTTCGATGCGAAAATCTATTGATGTTCCATGCGATCCAAAATCCAAAGAAAGGACTGAAAAAAATATTTACTTAACAATCAAAGCTTACTTGGAACAAGCAGTAGAAACACAACTCATCCTAGCAGAACCTCCAATGGAACTAGACGATGTTGACTGCCAAATTTTCAGTAACATAGACGCCGACCGATTAAAAAATGTAGACTCTTTCCAACGATTGCATACATGGTTGAAGGATACTCTTGAACATGTCGACACCGACGACGAAAACAGCTGTTTGAAGTGGCGACCTGTGGAAATGATTTTATGCTATTTGTCAGCAGATCAAATCAATTCTCGGCTACAGTTGGAGATGAAAAACGACATTTCTCGTTTAAGGAAACGACTCGAAGACACGTGGAAATGGATTATCGATGAAAGTGATAATATTTCAACACTTCCGGGCGTCAATCGAGTTCCTGCATTTAAGGAGGCCATTGATCGATCTCAAAAACTTTTGAATTGCTTTTGGAAGAAAGTTAAGTTAGATATCCAAACAAAGAGTCTTTTTGAGAAGAATTTCACTCTATTAGAGCAAGTAACGGGAAGTACCAAACATATTGAAGAGTTGCTGACGGGTCTGATCGACTGGTTGATACGTCGGCGTAGGGAAATTGAAGTGGTCTCTTTCTTATTGGAAAACCCCGTCAAAAAGATTCCTGTGTTGGATCTAGCTGAAGTTAAGTCTCGGCTGTCAAAAGACTCGATGTCTTACGTAAAAGTGTTTGTGTTAAAAATCCAATTCAATCCAGACTTGCTGATGGATAAAATTCAGAAAGAGGTTAACGAGGATTCAGGGTCAATAAAGAGCCATGCATTTCCCGTTTTATCAATCGTCTCATCAGGCAAGGAGTGCTTAGAAGAGGTCAATAGGTTGTTGCGCGAATTCTTGGACGAACAATTGGAGAGCCGAAAGAATCCCCAAAATGATTGTAGCTATCAAATAGGTCTAGTAACAGAGCAGAAATTTAAGGATGGTCAGATTATTAAGTATTCAAGAGATAAACCGGAAGTATTGCATCGAAAACCGCAAACCGCACCGGAACCGCGAGAAAATCAAGGTTGCAAACCGAAAAAAGATTTGCCCCAAAGCAAAGAAATAAGAACGAGTCTAAAAACTAGCTTCACCAGCAGTGCCGGAAGCCAACTAGTCGAAAGCATACCCACATTGCTTGAAATGAACGATGAATGCAACACGATGAATGCAGTCGAGCCAAGCAATGTCAAGCAATTTGAGCGTGTAAAATCTGTCACGAAAGATGATAAGATTTCGTCATTATTGCAATATAACACAAGAAGCGACTCGGTAATAGCTGACGGGCAAACGAGTTCTGACGGCTCCTTAAATCAAACCCAAAACGACAAACAAATAGACATAGAAAAATTGAAGCTAAATCGAAGAATTGCTGTGCAATTTTTACAAAATTATAGCAAGCCATGTAAACTTGTCAAACTAGGCTACCCAACAGTTCACAAACTAAAAACGCTTATCCGGAGCAACTCGAGAAATCCCGATCTTCGATGGTTCGATATTGGTGGAACAAGCAATTTGCCAGGCATTCAAAACCACAAAGTCATAATTTTAATGGGCGCCACTGGTAGTGGGAAAAGCACGCTCATCGAAGGAATGATCAACTACATACTTGGAGTCCAGTGGGAAGATTCGTTTCGTTTCAAATGCATCCGCGAAGATGTATCCGAGTCGAAGAATGAAGCGCACAGTCAAACCAGTTCTGTGACAGCCTACACGATCCACCACCAGGAAGGAATGACTATTCCATTTTCCATAACTATTATTGACACGCCAGGATACGGCGACACAAGAGGAATCGCGAGAGACAAAGAAATTACTAAAACAATTCACGAGTTTCTAACGCAGGAAGGCGCAGTAATCGATAAAATTCACGCTGCTTGTTTTGTTGCCGCCTCAGGCGACAGTCGACTAACGATCACACAGCGTTATATTCTCGACTCGGTTCTCTCCATATTCGGCAAAGATATCAAGGAGAGCATCCGTCTGTTGGTGACGTTTGCCGACAACGCAATTCCTCCCGTTGTTGAAGCCTGCCGTGTTGCCAATTTCCCCGTAACGTCCCAGTCAGTTGGTATCACGTACAGCAAATTCAACAGCTCCGTCCTCTATGCTTCCAATCAGGGAGAAGACAAGTTCTCTTTCGACAGACTTTTTTGGGATATGGGACAAGAGAACTTTCAGGAGTTTTTCAACATTTTGGAAGGCATGGTTGGTCGAGATTTAACGTTAACCCGTGAAGTCATCCAGGACCGTCAATTATTAGAACAGTCAATGAAATCTATTGAGAATGAGCTGGAAATCTGCCTCGAAAAAATCGAAAACTTGGAAGAAGACATCAGGACCGAATACTTAGAGACTTCTCGTGAAATGACCAATGAGCAGGTCGTTGCAAAGTGTTCCAAGGAAATGGAAGAGGCTAAGGCCAAAGTGTTAAAATTATTCTGTGAAGTGGGCGAACGAGTCCGTTCGCTAAAATCGACGGCTATCCGCTCAAACGCACTCAATCCTGCTGAATACCTTAGTTTGATGAGGGCTCGAACCGCTGAGGAACAGAAACCCGGCTACCTGATTCGTTTACAGACATTGGGAGAGCTTGAGCAAAGCCTAGTCATCAGTAATGGAGGATCCCAGGACCACCGCCAAGGGGACCTTACTTTATATTAATACCGGTTAATGAGACGTAAAGTAGCTTGTGAATGTCCATAATTCATGTGTACTTTTTGTATTCTTGTTCACAGGAAATAAAACAATATGTATTGCGCGATTTTTTGTGTGTAATCTTATTAAAGAAGATATTTTTTTCACGAAAAAAACATAGTAGGCTACATCAGCCTATTTTATGTGAAGAACTAACCTACATACTAGACTTTTGCCAGTTGTCGCAATGTAACTCAGCTGGGGCTTTTTTTTAAATAGTTGCTGATCTTACTTTCTAGAATTATTATGTTTACTTTCTATAAATTGTATTTCCTTATCAGCTAGCTTTTATTGAGCAATTGCTGACACTAAAACGTTGCAACACTATCTCTATCTATCTACGTCTATTATAATCTTTTTTAATGACAGCCTTTTGACGACTGCGTACGTGATATAGATGGTATTAAATATACAGCGGTGCCACCGACGAATTTTAAGACCATTCGGACCCTTTCATCGGTTCTAGGTTCTTATGGGGTTTACCGGTTTATAGCATGGGGGACGGTACTTTAAAATCGTTTTTACTTCCCACCAAAAAACATTTTATTTAGGTTGCCTACGCTATACTACAAGCCTGCACTATACCTGGACAGCGCTTCGCTTTTGAGTACACTCATAAAAAAATATAAATACAGTGCTGGTCCACTTATAGAACCGACCTGTGCGCGGTTCTATAAGTGGGTGATTCCATGACCGAGCGCTTGATCCCAGTGCCACCTAACGTCGATGCAATGCATACGGGAAAGTGAGCTTGCAGTAAAATTCAAAAAAAATTAAAATAAAATAGCAATTGCTGCACTTGGACGACGGGTTTTTATCTGGCTTAAAACTTACTTGATTACTTTCAAAATTTGCAATTTAAGTAAGTTTTTGTGGCAAAAGTTACATAAAGTTACGTCATGCGCCGACAGTGGCGCTGAAACCCGGTTGCGTAAAATCGGTTTAACCGAGATGATCTTCAACCGGGCGGTTCCATAAGTGGACCAGCACTGTAACAAAGAATAGTCACGGCTTCACGCGTGTCATATTAGTTATTTGTTACATAATCTCAGGTTGATGCAAGACTGATAACACACTACTAACTGAATAGCCTCTTTATCTGTGCCAGCGTTCACCCGTCCTATTACTTGTATTTGAGTTTGTCTGAGTTATTAGGCATATTAACAAAAAGCAAGTCGAGCTTTTTCTCTCACCGAGGCTTTTTATCTGATCGTGCAGAAAAATTCCAAAAATATTTTTAAAAAGGAAAAAAGGTTAGGATGCCAATCATAAGTATTAAAAAATGAAAAATTAATGCTAATTGCTTGATTTGTATATTATTTATCGTTTAATTTTTATTTAGGTGTATAACGAAAGTCCTAAACAATGATTGAATGCATTTCATTGTCTGCTCTTGGACTAGATGTGTCAGTTGGAGCCTTGTATTACGATTACTTAAGCGACGAGATATTGCAAAGTAAGTTTATAAGACCATTGAGTATTATATTTAGCTTTAAAAATATAGTTCTAAACGATGTGGAACATTAGCCAGAAACCGGTAGGGGCCTATTGTTGAGTTATATATAAACAGACTATAAACTATAGCAAGTTTTCCTGTTGCGCCATTCGCGCAACGTTTCGAGTTGTATGCGGAATGGTTGTCACGTGACTGATTCCTCAGATAGCACATAGCCATATGGGGATATCACGTTTTCCACTTTTTGAACGTTTGAATTTAAATTTTTTCGTTAAATTTTTTTAGGGTTCATCTGTGGCATCAAGCCACGCAATTTAAAATCATTAAAATAAATATTTAGTTTTTTACAATTATAAATGTTAAAAAATTTTGCCAATGAGCACTAACAAAATTTCACGAAAAAATTTGATTTCAAACGTTCAAAAAGTGGAACCACACCATTAAGGAATCACGCTATCCGATGTAAACGGGGACTATCCGAGAAACGGGGTTAAAACTGCGTAGATTTCGGGGTCAAAACCCGCCAAATTACAGAGTTTAACCCTGTTTCTAGTTTACTCAGATCTAAGGGGTATGAACCCCGAAAAAATCGGAACGAAGATTAACAGTGTTACTTCTATATAGCGCGTGCTGACAGTGCCAGCACAGTGTCGTCAGCCTGACATAATAGTGCTCAAGCATACTGTTAATCGTCGTAAATTTAGGCCGGAAAAGAACCATCCTGGCCCCAATTTTTTTTTAATTTTGGCGCCGTAAAAGTTGGGGCCGAACCGCCAGGCCATCCAAAGCTGGTCAGTTTTTAGAGTGCACGTGGGGTAAAAGGCGTAATAAGCCGACACCTGGGGATTTGTAAACCTTCCCACCTTTGTAACGTCCGTGGTACCGCTATATAGCCCGGCAATGTCACTTCGGTGCGAGGGGTCGGCAACTCAAAATTAGGGTGTACGAGATTCAAAATCTTGTGAGATTCTGAAGATTCTATGAGATTCTGTGAGATTCTAAAAATTTTGATGAAGATTCTGAATGGATAAAGAGTGTTTAAAAAACATTTTTGGTGGTGTTTTACGAGAAATCCTGACGTGATTTGCGAAATATAAGCTTTTATTTGAAATTTCCATTCTTAATGCGTTTGAAAAACTAAACTAAGGGTAAGATAATAATGCTCTTCGTCACAGAACAGAACTACCGGTAGGGCCTATATGTAAAATAAAGTGCATACTTCGAAAAGCGCGTAAGGAAAACTTTACCCCGTCGCTATACATCTAGGCTCTTTCATGTGACCCAAAAGTAATGCTATAAAGGCCTAATGACTTACAGTTACAGAAATATTTCAACGTTTAACGAGATTTTAAATGTTTGGCAAATACTCACTAAATCTTTTTGGCTTTAAGTAACGAATCGGAAACGATTACTTATCATTACTTAATATTACTTAAGTATTACTTACACTCTAAGTAATTGTTTCCATTTCGTTACTTATCAATTACTTAGGCCCAAAAGATTTAGTGTGTAGTTCTTTTTTAAATTTGAGTATTGCCTCCTCATGCCTATCCCCCATTGAGCAGACGACAAAAATTGTGCGCTTTAACCTTTTACATGTCTTCCGAATAATTATGTATAGGGGAGACTGGGGTCAATTGTAACACGAGACAATTGTAACAAAAATCGTTTAGGCCATTTAAATTAACTCTAAAACTCTGAAATATTTATCATGAGGCCATCTTATAGAGAAGAAATTTTGTTAATTTTTTCAAATAAATCAAACAAAAACTGTTGAAGTTATAAGAAAAAAACGTTTTTGACACCCAAAAGTAAAATTTTCGGTTTGTCAATTTTTTCTATTTTCCCTACTATAAAGTTCAAATATGACCAATTTTCTTACACCAAACTTTTTGTTTTTATGTCCCTTACACATTTTGGCAATTGATTTGTTTAAAAATTAGAGGTATAATGGAGTAAAAGTTAATTTAACGGGAAAGGTTCAGTGTGGGACGATTGTAACAGTCCAAATAATTTAGGAAAAAAAAAGTCTATATCAGTTTTTCCACCCAGAAATGATGCAAAACATCATATTCTTCTGTTTGAATGCTAAAAATTAGCATACTTGCAGAAAGAACGAAAAATAAACCAGATTTACTGTTTTAAATGGGTGAGTCGCCAAGCGGTAGCGCTTATGGGAAATCCCACGTTACTTCCGACCCCCACCCCTGTTACAATCGTCCCGACATGTGGGTACAATTGTAACAAAAAAGCATGAACATTCTAGATTTTTTTACTCAATAACTATTCAACTTTTATGTTCGATAAATTCAGGAAAGTTAGCCAAGATAACAATCTATCCGCTGCATTTTTTAAAAATTTGTAACTTTACTGCTAGCAGACGAAAAAAATTGATGTATGTTTTTTGTTACAATTGACCCCAGTCTCCCCTACATTTTGGTAAATAAAATAATTATTGACACGACTAATTGCGGTTTCCTAACGTTTTCCGTTTGAAATTATGGTAAAATTGCACAAAATTCTAGAGATTCTGTGAGATTCTGTGAGATTCTAGTGCGGTTCTGGTGATTCTGTGAGTTTCTTAAGATTCTGAAAGGTTCTTCGAGATTCTGATCAGATTCTAGGCAGGGTATACGAGGATTCTGTGAGTTGCGAACCCCTCGCTTCGGCGGCAAAAGAGGTGAGAGGACCTTGTGCCTCCTTGTGCGAGTCCTTGTGTCGATCGAAAACGCTACGATCTTCTGGCCAACTCATCTTGTGTATACAACCAATCAGCAAAATAAACCTTATAAATAGCCTACGACCCACATATATTGACAAATCCTTTTAGTTTATCTAAACATCATTTTTTAAAAATTTAGAACGTGTAACAGATGAAGTCCAAATATCGGCAGACGATGTTATCATCGAAGACAACATTTTACGTACGAAGCATTCCTTCCTCTATCAGCAGCCGGAAAAATTCAAGCATTGTCTCCTAAAAATCAATTCGCACTTTAATTCAAAATTTGAAAGCGGTAGGTTTTGGTTTACGAAATACTTAAATACGCCATCACCGACGAAAAATGAAGCTGAAGTTACTATCTTCTTGCGTGTTATCCAACGAATTGAAAAACTAAAAAAAAATGCCGTGCGGTCGAAATTGACGTATCTGAAGTCAAATAGCAGTAATCTGGCAACGCATTTAGTAGAAAAAGTCACTTACGGGGCGGATATAATCTGTTCAATGCGAAGACCCATCGACCGGCTCCGCGAAACGCAAGAAAGCGTC
Source organism: Ceriodaphnia dubia (assembly GCA_022539655.2). Classification (NCBI taxonomy): domain Eukaryota; kingdom Metazoa; phylum Arthropoda; class Branchiopoda; order Diplostraca; family Daphniidae; genus Ceriodaphnia; species Ceriodaphnia dubia. The sequence goes on along the minus strand of JAKUCG020000214.1, from coordinate 547,244 downwards.
GAAGAAAGCATTTACTTGTCATCTAAGATCTTTTTAGAGCAGAGTGGTTTTCAAAATTATAAACTGCCAGTCGAACTAGACAATGTCTCTTGTACAATTCTCAGTACCATTGAAGGCGATCATCCCGTAGCTGTATCGTTCTTACTATTCAGTGATTGGCTAAATTACGTCATCAAAAGCGATAACAAAAAAATGTGGCGGCCAGTCAAAATTACTCTGCGACCATTAGCAAAGAAAGTTGAAGCTGATGTACAAGCAGAGAGAACGAACGATATTGAAATGGAAAAGGAGCGAAATGACATCATGTGGGCTGGCATCGTCAAAAAGAGTCGTCGGCTTTTAACTTCCAGTAGTCAAATCCCCCCATTGAAGAAAGCATTGAAGCAATATGTAGATCTCCTATCGCCACTATATAAAGTGCTTGAAACAATTACATTAGAGTCCATAAGGAACCAGAATTTAAAAGAAATTAAATTCGTATCAAAATTGTTAAACGATATGAAAGACTGGCTCGTCAATCGAAGCAAAGAAATTGAAACGATTGGTTCGCTTCTAGAAGGTACTACCAGCAGTCGTCTGAAATTCCTGAAATTAGAAATATTGAAGACTACAACATTTACTGACAGCGAGAAACGTGGCAAGGTGTTCGTGTTGACCATCGACTACATTCCAGATCCTTTAATAAAGCGAATTCAGGACTGGGTAAGCCGTGATGTTTTGCTGGATGCTCAACTCCCAGTTTTTCCTATCGTTTCAGCTGATAAGACACTGTTCGAAGAAATAAGCCGTAAATTGAAAAAGTTTACCGACGGAGCTAGTTCAAACCAGGACTACAATATAGGATTGGCACTGGTCAATTCATCGTTTGAGGATGGAAACGAAATGACACTGCATGACGCAATTCGATTGTTAAGAAGGAGTTCGATAAATAAAATTGAGCCCCAAAATGAAAACAATCAAATTTAAATGAACAATTACTATTATTAGCTTTGCCACAAAATACGACCACGAAGAAGAAACCTTCCGGTATTCATAAGTTAAAAGTTATTCCCGATCAATGAAATATTCGAAGAATGGAATGCGGTTTTCGATCTACAGAACCGCTTGGTGCTAAAAAATCTATTGTCGGTTTTAAAAAGGAAACACAAACTACTAAAATTAGTCAAGAACGGTAAGAAATGTAGAAAAACAACACCCTAAGAAGAGGTGTCCGCCGATACCAGACAGAATGTCTGGCAACTGGGGCTTTGACTATAATGTCCGTTTTGGTTTTCGCCATTTTGTGTTCCAACTGTTCTTAAAATCAAATTTCGGTAGAATGAATATTATGCCCCCTTCCATTATCCGCATTTTACAATAAAAAACTTTGAATTTCAAAAAGGCATTTGGTGGAAAACGCCAAAACGGAAACCTGACATCGATCCTAGAGGCCCCAGTTGCCGGACATTATGTCTGGTATTTGCAGACACCTCTTCTTAGGGTGAAACACCCTAGGAAGAGGTGGTCGAAAATTACAGACAGAATGTCCGGCAACTGGGGCCTCCACAATAAAGTCCGTTTTTATTTTTGCCATTTTTGTGCCCCACTGTTGTTAAAATAAAATTTCGGTTTAAAATAAACCTTGTGCGGTAGTATACAAGATTGATGGGAATGCGACATTGTTCTAAGTTGGCATAGAGACAAATATTTTAGTATCTTCTGAAAATTGTGCTACTTTTCGAAATCCTTTTACATTAAATTGTAGATTAACGACGTTACTGCAAAAATCATTGATAGAAGTTGCATTTACTTTCATGATTGTGAAGACACGCTATTTGTACTAATTTTCATGTTCCGTATTTGTCTAAGAAAAGGCTTCCCCCTCCCGAAGACATAGTGGTATTCCGTTCTTTTCCCGACTGAAAGGTAGCATTCTTGTTCAACCAGTTATTGAGATCACTCACACCTTTTCGTTATTTTGTGTTGATTAGAAGTCAGTATCACGTTTTTTTTATGTTCTTAATCAGTGGAAAATACAAGCCGATTTTGAGTTCAAACCGTTTCGTTCAAGGCGAGTTTCTCGTCGAAACATTTTGGTGCATCGACCGTTGCTGTTCGAATTCGGCCGTCATCCGTAACCACGTGATTGGACCTCGTATCTGTCTTTATCAAACACATCCGTGATCGCACGCTGTTGAAATTGATTAATTGGCTCTCGTCGACTTTCGTACACCTCGTACCCGCCAATTTTTCGCAAATTTTTTTTAACGTTTGAAACTCAACACCTCGTGCCCGTGGCAGCTAACCATCACTCCGTCGTAGCTGTCGGTCCACACCGTTTGCCGTCGAAAGCCATTACACTTAATCACTGGTGGCTGTCCGCGTAATTTCCAGTCTAGAGAGTGTTTAATCGTCCTACTCGCTGGTGGCTGTCCGCGTAATCCCAGATAGATGGCTCGATTATAAATTGACTTTCGCAGATATTTCATTCATGAGAGGACCTGGTCCTGGAGTGGTGAAATCATCTTCCTTATTCGGCGTTTCGCCGATGAAAACCGTTACACTTAGTCACTGGTGGCTGTCCGCGTAATTTCCAGTTTAGAGAGTGTTTAATCGTCCTACTCGCTGGTGGCTGTCCGCGTAATCCCAGAAAGAGGGCTCGATTATCGTTCGGTTTTTCCATTAATTTCGCCCGAAGCTCAATCTGGTGTGGCAAGAAGACTTCACTTTATTATCCGAAAATGGCCGGTCTCGAAGATGGCATTGACGTTCCAGATGAAGAGGATCCGCCGGTCAAGACAGCTCAGCAGTTACGCAAAGAACGAGGAACTGAACAATCCCGTCATACCAAGGCCTACAATTCCGTCGTGGCAAAAATCCGAAAAGGCTGTGATAAGGCGGACCTGGAGCAGTGTCGAGACAAATTGACCGCGATTCAACTAAGTTGTTTTGAAGCTCACACTCGTCTGGTGACGGCGCCCGATTACGTTGCTGATCCTGCCGACAATTTTCTCCGACATATCAACGATACTACACAGCAGGCGTTCGTCTACATCGACGAGTATCTTCATAAGCTAGACTACAGGCAGCCAGAAGAACTCGTCGTAACACGCGATTTGGACACCGGCGAAATTCATACAAACTTCCAAAATATTAGAGTTGACAAATCAAGTGCTCTTCGACGAACGCCGACCGACGATTCGACCAGCCAGCTAGGAGCCAAACCAAGACGACTAACTTTCGGAGCCGATACATCACACTGGGCCGGCCAAACGATGACGGACACCGGGCAGTCAGTTGCGGGTGTACCTATCGTCGAACAACTACAGTCAATGTTGCTGGAGCAAGCTGAACTATTTCAACGCGATCGTACTCGTCGGGACGAAAATGAAAAGTTCTACCGTGAGACCATCGAGAGGCAGCAGCGGCTGAATGATTCCGTATTGACCAGACTGCTGGACAGGCTGGACAAAGTAGAAGGCCAACATTCAACGCCAGATCTAAGTGCCATCGCCAACAAAATTAATCGATCCAGTCAAGGTAGAAAGGAGTTGAGACAAACCCAGAGTCAGCATCCGCCGTCGTCAAACCAAAATCCGTTTTCAAACGACGACGTGGAAGATGACGATGTTGTATCGGAAGATTGCGGTCCTACTACCGCGAGAATTGACTCAAGCCGATGGTCATTCAACGCTTCTAATCCAACTCGAGTCAGCCCAGCTGGTCAACAAAGCCGTTCTATTTTTCGTCTACCGAAAATTGACTTGGAGCATTTCAACGGCGAACCGAAAAACTGGCCGACATTCATCGCCAACTTCCGGGACCTGGTACACCGAGATGACTCTTTGACCAACGTTCAAAAGATGGCCGTCCTTCGCAAGTGTCTGGCGCCCAGCATTCAACAAAGCCTTGGCGATTGTCTTAATGACCCAGAGCTTTATGGCGCAGCGTTGGACGAACTCGAAAGCTCTTATGGGCATCCTCATCTAGTTTCAAGAACGTACATCAGGACCATCATCAACCTCCCGAAAGTTTCCAGCGCAACTGATTATAAAGGCCTATTTTCCTTCTCGAATGCTATTCGAGGCTCCGTGGCATCGTTGAAAAATGGAGGATACGCTAAGGAGTTAGAGGCCGGCAGCCTGTTGGAGATAGCCCTCGACAAACTTCCGCCGGAACTTCAGAGCAAATGGGGCAGGAAGATAATCAAGTCGCATCTGTAAGGAACCATCAACCGCGATTTAACTTTAAATTCAACTGCTTGTTAACACTAGGCCGATAACCTTGGTTCTCCCCTTCTAACATCTAGCTAATAACCTTCGCTTTATCCTAACCACCAGCTAAATATTCTGAAACAGTCTTGTGACATTGCTTCCCACGATCTCGACCTTGTATCCCCTATAAAATGTTATCATCGTCAACCTATTCGTTAGTCTAGTTCTGACCAAGCAACCGGTCAGGCTATTCCTGATCAGTCAACAAGGCTGATCAGTCTCTGAAAGTAAGAAGAAGAATGTCTAAATAAAACCACCATTTAACGAAAATACGCGTTCGTTACATTGGTGGCAGCGAAGTCGAACTCCTCACCGCCGCCTAACCTAGCAACGCCATGCTACCTACCTACATCTAGCCTAAGTTTAAAAATGGACCTTCATCCCGTCAAGAGCCTCGAGAACAACCCAACATCCTCGAAGAAGCTACTGAAACTCACTCAAGAAATCCTGTCCGAAAAAATCTATTTTGAAGACGAATGCAGCATTTCTTATGTGGAAGAAGAAATAGAAGATTATTTATCAAGCTTTGAAGAAAAAACACAAGAAAAGACCAAACTGAAACTACTAGATTTGACCAACGAAATTAAAGTTAACCGTTTTTCTTTCGAAGGTCAATGTCTCCTAACAGTTGATGACTGTTCTGGCGACGCCAAAGAAAAGAATCCTGTTTGCGCACGCTTCATCCATGTCGACAAGGTTGTTCTACTCTGCCCGATACTGCAACTGATCCATGTTTTGTATATACTTGCTACTGGATTTCCGGACTACGTGCCTCTATTGCCACCGCGTCTGGACTTTAAATTTGCATTCCGTGAAAATGCTGTTCCTGTTCCGACTCCTGATTTCGCAGCGAAAATATCAAACCAAGCACTTCGGACCGAAAATTTGAAGACATCCGTCAATAATTTTTCTCTGTCAATGTTATTCATTTTTTCCGTTAACCCTCCCAACAGTCACCATCAACCATTAGCGTGGGCAGCAATTAAATTTTTTTGCAGATCGCGGGACGCAATCTAGTGGGAATGGGACTTATGTAAGGAACCATCAACCGCGTTTTAAGTTTAAATTCAACTGTTTGTTAACACTAGGCCGATAACCTTGGTTCTCCCCTTCTAACACCTAGCTGATAACCTTCACTTTATCTTAACCGCCAGCTCAATATTCTGAAACAGTCTTGCGACCTTGCTACCCACGATCCCGACCTTGTTTCCCCCTATAAAATGTTGTCATCGTCAACTTATTCGTTAGTCTAGTTCTGACCAAGCAACCGGTCAGGCTACTCCTGATCAGTCAACAAGGCTGATCAGTCTCTGAAAGTAAGAAGAAGAATGTCTAAATAAAACCACCATTTAACGAAAATACGCGTTCGTTACACATCCAATAGATCTCAGCCTTCAGGATTTCAGCGCATGGCTCCACGACATAATCAAAGCCGAGATGGTGGTTAAGCATGGAAAGTTGCTGTCTCAACCGAACAAAGCTGTTGCTGGTCCTAGAAAGCCGGGCCAACAACGAGGGGGGGAGGAGAAGGCCAGCCCACCGCCTCCCACCATCTTAGCTACTTCTGCAACGCATACGAAAACCGAAGAACAGAGTAGCAGCGACGTTTCCGAAAAATCTGGCAACATTCCGGAGCCGAAAAGGTGCCCATTATGCAAAAATGGCCATCCATTGAAAAGATGTCCTCGGTTCGAGGCCAAGTCCGTCGCGGAGAGAGCTGAAACCGTTAAAGAGCTAAGAGCTTGCTTCCGATGCTTACGTAATGGGCATCGAAGCAGTGATTGTTACTCGAAAAAGAAGTGCGGAGTCGAAGGCTGTACATATCTACATCACCAGTTGCTTCACGGCGCTCCGAAGGTGTTTCCAGCCTCAAAATCTGACACGAATCCTGAATGCGACGAAGAACAGAAAGAAGTTAAATTTGCCGGAATGGTTGGATCAGCCGCTTTGAAAGAAGTTGAGTCGTCGGTGCTTTTGGCAGTGGTTCCGGTGACAATCAAGAACGGCGATCAACAGATGAACACGTTTGCACTCTTGGATTCTGGCAGTGAGGCGACTCTAATCCTCAGCAGCGCTGCAAAGAAAATCAAAACTGATGGACCGGTAGCAGATATCACGCTGGCTACGTTTCACGGCGAAGATCCTAGCCTCGAAATCAGAAGAGTGCAGTTCTCCATCGCATCTAGAGACGGATCGTCGCTATTCGTCACTACGCAGGCGCTAGTTGTACCAAAGATCAACATCTCTAAACGAAAGTGCAACTGGTCGACTGTTAAGAGAGAATGGCCCCACTTAGCCGACTTATCGCTACACACTGTGGACTCAAGCCATGTAACTGTTTTGATCGGTCGCGACGTCGTCGGTGTCCATGATGTCTTCGAGCAGAGACGACCACCTAAAGAAGTGACCGGACCAGAAGCTATTTTGACTCCATTCGGTTGGTGTGTGGTAGGGCCTGTTCCATCCTGGGTTTTCCAGTCAGGACAAAAACAAGTTCTGAACGTCCACGCAATCCATCCGCAAAATGAAGACCAATTAGTGGAAACCGTCACACATATGTGGAAGACTGAGTCATTTGGCATCCGGCCACCGTCGCAGCTCATCATGTCCACAAAAGACAAGAAGGCTTTGACCTTTTTGGAATCAACCATACGTCACATCGGCGATCGTTACGAGGTTGGATTGATGTGGATCGACGACGCAGTCACTTTACCCGACAATCGAAGCTCTGCCCTCCGTCAATACCGCATGTTGCAGAGAAAATTCAAGAGAGACTTCGACTACGCAAAGAAATATGACAAAGTCATTCAAGAGTACATAAAGTTGGGGCACGCGAAGAAAACAGATGACAACGATCTTGGCACACCCGGTCGAGTGTGGTATCTGCATCAGCACGGCGTTACTTCACCACACAAGCCCGACAAGGTCCGCGTTGTATTTAACTGCACAGCACGGTACCTCAACACGTCTTTAAACGAAGTGCTCATGAAAGGACCCGATTTGCTGACAAGTATGGTCGGTGTGTTGATTCGCTTCCGTCAACATTCTGTTCCTGTGGCCGGCGACATTGAAAAAATGTATCACCAAGTGAAGGTGCCAGTGGCCGATCAATCTGCTCTTCGCTTTTTCTACTGCCCGCCAGGAAGCGATCAACTAGACACCTACCAAATGACAGTTCACGTTTTCGGTGCCATTTTCTCTCCAACTTCGTGTCTCTTCGCGCTTAAGCGCACGGCTCAAGATCAAAGAGATAAATTTCCTGTGGCAGCCTCAATGATCGAGTCTAACACGTACGTTGACAACTTGCTCCACCGAGACAGAGGAGGAGGCTATACGAAACGCACATGATTTCAAAACTGCGTGTGCGTACGGAGGATTCAACGTGGTCCAGTGGATGTCTACTTCACGCCGGTTGTTGGCCACCGTCTCTCCTGCTGAATTGTCTACTCTGTACCTGAATCTAGATCTTGACAAGCTGCCCGTTGATAGGACACTTGGAGTCCACTTGGATTGGGAATCTGACCAGTTTCTCTTCAAGTTCATCAGCCGCAACGTTTCTACTATGAGAGAAGCTCTCCGAGAGATGTCATCAATTCACGATCCCCTCGGACTCATTTGTGTGCTGATTATCACGATCAGAATCCTATTCCAAGATATTTGGCGGGCCGGCTTAGGCTGGGACGACCAGCTTCCAGCCAATCTACAAGATGCCTGGGCTTCATGGGCTAAAGAGATGGCTGCAGTGGAGAATCTTCGAATCCCAAGATGTCTACGTCTTACCAGCAAGATCATCAGCTTCGAGTTGCATGCATTTTCCGATGCATCACAGCTGGCGTTCGGTGCTGGCGTCTACGGGCGCACAACGCATGAAAATGGTCTGGTTAGCGTCCGTCTGATCATGGGAAAGGCGCGCGTATCTCCACTTCGACAACTATCCATCCCGAGACTCGAGCTTCAAGGAGCAGTGATGGCGTCAAGATTAGTGGCAACATTGAAGAAAGAACTGACTCTCCAAATTGACAAGATCACGTATTGGACTGACTCGGAAACCATTCTCAAATGGCTCCGGTCGACTACATGTCGGTTTCATGCTTTCGTCGCGCACAGAATCACCGAAATTCTGGATGGGTCAGACCCTCGACAATGGAGACACGTTCCTGGTGAAATAAATCCCGCAGACGACGCATCGAGAGGCATTCCCGCTTCATCATTGACAATCGAACAACGTTGGTTGTCTGGACCGTCTTTTTTGGAACTTAATCCTGATTTGTGGCCTGCTGACAAACCAACTTGTGAACCGTCGCCGTCTGATCCGGAAGTTTCGCCAGTGCAGTGGGTCGGTGTTCAAACGATTTTGGAGCCACACAAACTCATCATTTTAGGCCGCAATCTGTCCTCGTTCAACCGGCTCAAGAGGATAGTTGGTTGGCTGCTCCGCTTTCTGCGTAACTACTCGGCTCAAGGTCAGCCGAAAACATCTGTGAGTTGGCTGACTGTTCCGGAGCTGCGAGATGCGGTGACGTTGCTCGTGAAAGTTGATCAGCGACATTATTTCCTCCGCGAGCTCGTCACGTTGAAAAGATCTAAACCCGTTCCAGCAGTGTCAGAGGTGTACCAGTTGTCACCTGTCGTCGACATACATGGAGTGATGCGCGTCGGAGGCCGGCTAGTGAAAGGAGAATTTGCCGAAGACTCAAAGCATCCAATCATCCTTCACCATCGGAGTGCTTTAGCCAAGTTAATCGTGATGGATGTTCATTGTCAATTGGCGCATTCAAGTGCTGACCGAGTAATCAACGACTTACGCCATCGATATTACATTCTACGAATCGGTGCAGTGGTCAGGAGTGTGCTGAACCGTTGTGTCAGGTGCAAACGATTGTTTAGTCGTCCTCAGCCCCCTTTAATGGCAGCCCTTCCAGCAAGTCGGTTGAGATCGCATCTACCTCCTTTCCATTCTACCGGAATCGACTATTTTGGTCCCTTGACTGTGATCATGTTCCGTCGTCAAGTGAAGCGCTATGGAGTTTTATTTACTTGCTTGACAACCCGTGCCAATCATTTGGAGATTGCGCACTCATTGGATACAGACTCATTCCTCATGGCTTTTTGGCGATTTGCAAGTCGGCGAGGTTTTCCCAGCGAAGTCTACAGTGACAATGGCACCAATCTTTGCGCCGGCGAAAAGGTTCTCAGAGAGTGCATTCAACGACTTAATAGTGAGCGTATCGGAACTCAGCTAGCTGCGCGTGAAATCCAGTGGCACTTCTCACCACCAGCCGCCCCGCACTTTGGCGGTGTCTGGGAAAGGATCGTACAGTCGGCTAAATCTGCTCTCCGAATTGTGCTCGAAGGTCGCGCGGTAAACGATGAGGTGCTACTTACCGCGATGGCCATTGTGGAAAATTTGTTAAATGGAAGGCCTCTCACTCATGTTAGCGTCGATCCAGACGCGTCCGAAGCATTGACTCCTCATCATTTTCTGATGAATCGTCCGAATCCCCATCATCCGGCTGATATTTTTGAAGAAGGTGAAAAGCCGTCGTCAAAAAGCTGGAGAAACGGTCACATCATCGCGACGCATTTCTGGAATCGTTGGTTGCGCGAATACATCCCAAATTTGATCGAGCGCCGAAGTGGTTATCATCCCGAAAGAATTTACGAGTTGATGACATCGTGTTGGTGGTCGACCCCCGCAATCGACGAGGAGAGTGGCCTCTTGGCCGCATCATTGAAACATATCCATCATCAGATGGCGTCGTTCGAGTGGCCCGAGTCCGCACTGCAACTGGAGGATCAACCCGTCTTGTGACCAAGCTGTGTCTTTTAGAAACGACGGGCAGTGAGGTTTCAGCAGAGTGAAACCGGGCCGGCTATGTGAAGACACGCTATTTGTACTAATTTTCATGTTCCGTATTTGTCTAAGAAAAGGCTTCCCCCTCCCGAAGACATAGTGGTATTCCGTTCTTTTCCCGACTGAGAGGCAGCATTCTTGTTCAACCAGTTATTGAGATCACTCACACCTTTTCGTTATTTTGTGTTGATTAGAAGTCAGTATCACGTTTTTTTAATGTTCTTAATCAGTGGAAAATACAAGCCGATTTTGAGTTCAAACCGTTTCGTTCAAGGCGAGTTTCTCGTCGAAACAATGATTGTCTTGTTATTTTTACATTTCAATATAGTGCCCAGAACATACATCATTACATCAGGCTTACACATAATGAGACTAAATGTTTTGTCGTTTGTGTTTTTATCAATGCATTTGCATCACGCAACGTGACAAAGTTTGATAAAAAATATTCGAGAAATTATTTGAGGTTAAACTATTACGTGATGCTCGATCCCAGTAAGATAAAAATGTGCCACTTCCAATCTATATAGAGCACCCTAAGAAGGGATGTCCGTAAATACCCGACGACATGTCTGGCAACTGGGCCCTTGATGTAAACGCCCGTTTCTGTTTTTTTACATTTACGTAAACATTTGAAAATGTTTTTAAATTTTTCAGAATGAACTTTGTGCATCGTAAACATGTTCAAATCTTGAATCTAAAACATTTGAAATTTAACTTAGTATAATGTAGCAAATCGCCAAAACAAAACCGGACATTTGCTGTCTGGTGTAACGGAACGCCATCTCACGCTCAACATTACAACACCGTCCACCTAAATGTTACAACCTGCCCGGACTTTCACCCCCGTTTTACCTTCCAACCCCAATAGCACGTGACCGCAACCTCGTGAGCGACCCTACCACTTTCCGCTATAAATCTTGCGACCTTTTCCTATAAATTCATAGTAAAGTCGAACTCTTTTCCCTTGTTAAACCCACCCCAAAGAATGGTGACATTGCCTTGACAGAAGTGTCAATCGATTGCGGGATAGGCCTAACACAGGGACATTAAAAGGTGAATTACTCCTTCTGTTTCCCTATGCTCCCTCTCTGAAACGGGTCACGGCTTAATTAACCCGCTATATAACCCCCGTGATTCTTGCCCTCTTGGCCAGTACTTTTCCATATAGTTACCGGTACGCACCTGTTGTATCGACGGACAATGAGTCGTCTACCGGACCAGTAGTAAGCTTATCCTAGCCTAACTCTCCCCTTAAATTTTTACATCGTGTTAGTTATTCTCCCCCTTTTCTTGTGTTTGTACTTGTTATTTTACTCAGTTAGTAACAGTACTACAGATCGTGAGTTCAAAGCCGCCCTCGTTACGTTTGTTATTATTAATTATATTAGTAGCCGGAAGTAGCCGGAAGGATGGTAACATCCGACTTACTGTTACATCTGGTGGCAGCGGTTTTGAACTTTTAACTCACGATGTTTACTGGTACTAATATAAGCCGAAAATTAATCGAAAATTATTTTGCGTTTCGAGCACGGATTGTCTCCCAAACCAAACTGCTTTTGAATTTGATATTCCATCGTTATCTGACCTCCCTATCAATAATTCAATACTGTGACCCCCGCTGTTGAAAATACCGTCCGCCCCGCCTCCAGTAAGGAAAAAGGGTTTACAGCTCACCCGTCTCACGCCCTTACCCCATATAACACTCGTTCTCATCGCAACGCAGCCCCTTTCGTTCTAGCGGTCGATAACCCCGAAGCTATCTTGCGTAAGAAACGTCGTAACCCTTTTCGTGCTTTGAAAGAGAAAGTAGATAATTATCCGTCCCTTTTGTCGGTGATTTCAGACTTAGTTAAACGACATAAAGCCCCCACTGTACCCTCTAATATTACTACCGAGTACATCGAGGTAGCCGATTTCTTTCGCCTACAACACCTCGCCACTGCTCTACCTACTGATGGCACGGAACTTATCATTAAACCACCAAATAGAGACAATCTTTCAACATTTCGATTCCCGCCCGATAGACCCCCAGCCTCCACGCCTATTGACGATCAACACAACAAGCCTGTCGGAATCAATCAAGATACTGTCGAATCACTTGACTAGTCCCGCATCACAAAGCTACCCGCAGCCAGTCGATCCTCTTTCACCACATAGACATTATCCTATCCGTGGAGATGGGAACGGCGACGTCGAATATTCCTCGCCCGACAAGTCGACTAGCGGCGCTAGACGACTTACACCAACTCCCGACGCCGAAAATCCCCAAGTCGGATTCGAAGTCTTTGACTCCTTTTTCCCGCGGATTAATCCGACGATTAACCGATCCTTTATTCGAGTACGCCCTGAGAACGACGCACGACCAAATAGCAGCCCTGTCACTACTAAACGCGACTCACGCTCTCGTAAAAAAATAGCCTACCAGTCGCCCAGCCCCATAAATCCCCATCGCTACCACCAATCTTTGAACGGCCGCTCTTTCGAGACCAGCCTGAACCTGCCGTAGAAAAAACTGATACGTCGTCGTTTAGCTGGACGAGCGCAATCTTTATTCGAGACAGGCATTCCGCGTTCTGGTGAATGTGACCAGGCCTATACTTAATTTTATAGTTTGTACCTGCTAACAAAACCGCCCAACGGCCTAGGCGACCGTTGCTATCTTTTTGATCTTCAAGCCATTGTAAGGGCCTGTGGTCGCTGACTACAGTGAATGGTTTGTCGAGGAGATAGTGACGGAAATGTTTGATGGCCTCTACTACAGCAAGTGCTTCTTTTTCTACTGTCGCGCATTTTAGCTCCGGCTTTTTCAATTGTTTGCTGAAATAGGCTTGTTGAGGGCAAACCTAATATAGAGTAGTGGAGCAACCACAGATGGAGCAGCGACGAACCTCGTGAGCAGACGAACCTCTCGCGCGATTCGTTCCTGTCACCCTCGTGGTTTAACTCCACTGGTCTCACCTTTGTTCAAACACTGATTCAGTGTATTTCTGTGTTATCCCGTATCATCCGTCAGTGTGTCAATTCTATTACCAAGGTACCGTGATGTTGAAAACACGAGATATCCGTAATACAAATTTACTTACAGCATCTCTGTGTGTTTCTCGTCAATAAGGCTTTTACGACTTCATTTTTGTTTTGAATCTGAGAGAGTACTGCGCCGATTCCGTAATCACACGCGTCCGTGAATAACAAAAATTCTCGATTGAAGTCTGGATAGGCTAAAATTGGTGGAGTGATCAGGCAGGTACGGAGCTTTTCGAAGGCTACCTGATCGTCATCGGTCCAGGTAAAAGGTAATTTACTCGCGTCTTTTTTTGTTTTAGCTGTGAGGGGTCGAGCGATCGAGCCGAACTCCTTGATAAATCGTCTATAATACCCAGCTAGGCCTAGAAAAGAACGAACCTCGTCTACGGAAGTGGGTGTTTTATACTTTGCGATTTTATCGATCTTGCTTGGGTCCGGCGCGATGCCCGCTGATGATATTATGTGGCCTAAATGGAACGGATTCCTTAATAAATAGTACAGTCAATCTAATTTATTTCTATTTTTGAAAATGAAATCGCTGCTCCACACGATTTTCTTGAAGAACTTTAAAGCATTGAGTGTGAATAGCACGCTATTCAAAATCCCCTGCATTAGCTAGTGCAGAAAATGGTTTACTTCAGGGAAATATATACTGAAAACACCAACGGACTTTCATGAGCCACCAGCCAATGGGAAGCCGCCATTTCACCCGCCCAATTCAAAAGCGCCAATCAGTCTATTTCTATTAGACCTCAACTCCGCCCACTCCCCGTGTGAAGTATATGGTGAAACTGTGTAATAAAAAACTAAGTAAACTAGCGTATTGAATTCGAATAAATAGTAGGCATATTTATTTACTATTTAGGTAGCACAGCAAATAAAGAAGGGAAATATATTATGCTCCGTATTAAAACCAACAATATTAGACTTTTCCATTGGTAGCGTATCTATCTAGCCTACCAAATTTGAGAAAATTTGTATTATTTGCCAGAAAAATCAAGTCACTTAGAAAACAATGAACCTGCATTAGCGAACAACGTAAATTTTTTGCCAAAAATCGAAAACAACTTCACCAGAAACCACGAAAAAATACATGTATTCTTTGGTCAGCTGATGTCGGTAAAACCATGATAAAACCAAAATCGTCATTTCTACCCAGAAAATTTCAGAAATGCGACGCATAATATTCCCTTCTTTCTTTGGTGTGGTTCCTTAAAAGTAAATAAATATGCCTATTTTTTATTCGAATGTAATACACTAGTTTATTTAGTATTTAATCACATAGTTTCACCATTATATATTATAATGGTGGAATACTTCACACGGGGAGCGGGTGGAGTTGAGGTCTAATAGACTGAGTGGCGCTTTTGAATTGGGCGGGTGAAATGGCGGCTTCCCATTGGCTGGTGGCTCATAAAAGTCCGTTGGTGTTTTCAGTGTATATTTCCTGAAGTAAACCATTTTCTGCACTAGCTACTGCAGGGGATTTTGAATAGCGTACTATTCACACTCAATGCTTTAAAGTTCTTTGAGAAAATCGTATGGAGCAGCGATTTCATTTTCAAAAATATAAATAAATTAGATTGACTGTACTAAAATTGGCATTTTTTACGTTTTAATCGAAGACCGGCTTTTTTAATTAGTTCGAAGACTTCTCTAATATCTTTAAGGTGTTGGTCGAAAGTGTTGCTAAAAATAATAACGTCATCCAGATAAACCAATGCCTTCTTTCCTAAGACGTTTCTCAGGAAGTAATTCATTAATCTCTGGAATGCGGCTGGTGTGTTACATAAACCAAAAGTCATTAAATTCGTAAAGCTTGTTTTCTACTACAAAAGTAAACCTAACTTTCTACTAATAAAGGAGTAATTAAAAAAACTCGTTCTTTTCCGCGGTATATAGTTTTACGAAGCACGTCTGTCGATAAAATCGTTTTACTAAACCCAAATACGTAAGCGCGATGTACTTTCGATTTTGAGAACTTTTACTTAGGCGTGCGTTCCTCTCTTGTTGAAAGTGAATAACAGAAATTTGACGTGTAATGAACTAATGACTCAGTAAACCCTGGGGTAACCTATTTTTCCCCCAGTCGCGAAAGGCATTGCTGATTTCGAAACATGGTTTTCCTTAACCCTCCATCCGGCGACCATCGTCTTGAGATTGATCGAAGAATTTTTTTGAAAATGTAAATCAAAAGGGGGGGGTGTCGAGCACTTTTACCCCTGATTTCCCCATGTTTCAGACAAAAAAGGAGAAAAATATGTAGTTACATAAAAAAATATGTTAGAACATGGGAAAAAATGCACTAAAACCCAAAATCCCAATATATGAAAAAATATGAAAAATAAACTCCACGGATTTAGAATCAGCCCAATCTGTTTCGTAAAGATTTATAAGTTTGCATATGTTTGGAACTCAAGAAAAAAATATGTTTTTGCATGAACTTCCGAGTAATTGTAAATTGGTAATTGTATATCAAAGCAGGCAAAGCAGGCCTTGGATTCGTTTGTTGCGAAGAAAATGTCGTAGGCCTATACTGATTCGATGGGAAATTAGTGAAATTCGGTTGAAAATTAGGCCTATTCTGAGATTGATAGCGGTTTGGTTGGTAATTTTCTTGAAAAATTAGGCTTATTTTGTGGATTTTGAGCGCATCTAAATGATCTATTTGGCGCGTTAGGTCTGTTCGTGTAAGAAAAATTATTTTGAGTTGGTTTTTCGTAATGTTTTCTTTGTGAATTTTGATTTTGAGTGGTTGAATGGGGAAAATTGACCATTGCTTCCGTAAGTTTTTGTAGGTGTTCGTTGGCTTCGGGCTTATTATTTTCCGGCATCTCAGTAGGGCGATTACTTTTCTTAAGATTGGACGCAATCGCGTTGACCGTATCGTTTTTTTTTTATTGCGGCTACTTATTTCTTGATTTCAGGAGAGTCTGTAGGCCTACACGGGTTTGACACGGCTTTAACAAATTCTCTTTAGTCCTTTTCGTCTTTATCCGCGTCCATTCTGATGGAATATTTTTGTGTTTTGGCCACCAATTCCTCAAAATTCTTGATTGGTTTGTGCCTTATTTTGTTTCTTAGAGATGGTTCTAGGCCATGAAGGAATTTGAGTCGTAAAAATTGAAACCGTGTCGCTTCTTCTTTCTCCGAATCGCCTTTCTTTGCTGGGTAAGCGCGTTGGAAGATAGTTTTGAGGGGGAAAGCGTAATCAAGTATTATTTCTTTTGGTTTTCTTTCGACAGAATCAAATTTCTTTTGATAAAAATTTTCTGTTTCGTTTCCGTGGAAACGTTCGTGGAGGATATGTTTGATTTCGTCGTAGTTTTCCGTGTAACTTTCCATGATATTTGGTAAAATATCGTGGGCCTTGTCCGTCATTTTAGTTATTAGCATATTAACTTTTTCTTCATCGTTACAATTTGACATGGCGACAACATTTTCGAAGAGTTTTATCCATCGGTCGAATAGGCTAACGAGAGCGTTTCACCTGAAAGGGAGAATGAAATTATAGAAAAGACAATCTAATGACCCTCTTTGTATAGAAATTAGGCATTATTTAGATAGCAGTGAACTCTCTCATCCAATGCGGCCAAACTTCCGATTTGGGTTAAAGAAATCGACTTTTATCAAATAATTAACAATGTTTTGTTTAGAATAGAACCCTCCACTAAAACAAATAGAAGAAATACCGTAGCCAATCAGGTAGTCTTGCCCCTCTCTTTACTTTTAGTTTTAAAAGCTTTCGTCCTCTAGTTTTAGAAGCTTCTCCCTCATTCCCCACACGTCAACTGACGGTAAAAACAATGAGGCTCTATAACAAAACAATGCTTCCACTACGCGCCAAAATCGCTCACACCATCTAGTGCTCAGAAAACGAATAAAAACTGTTACCCGAAGGGTTACTGGTGAAAGTTGCATTTCTACACCAGGTCATTAGTTCAGTGTTGCATTCATAGATGGCATTAGTTCCCTTCTGCGTTCATAGATGGCATTTCAGCCGGGGTACAAAATAAGATATAGGAGGGGTATCTGCTGTTGCCAGTTATATTTGCTAATGAGTTTTGAAATAAAAATATCAATTCAGACTATAGCTAGAAGGGGATAGTATATTTGAAGGTGGGGTATCGTTTTGACGACGGTACGGGTATCGGTTCCAATTCCATATTCCATTAGCTTCCTTCCTGTTAACCCCGGTTGATTGGCGAAAAAGGGGGGAAAGGAAGAGTCGTAGCTACTCCAGCATCCACGACAACGATCGATTCTACATCGATTGCTGTCACGCGTTTTAAATATCGTGAAGAAAAAATTACGACAGATGAACTTTGCTCTTCACGAACATATGATGATAACGTTGTCGGCCAAATCGAGGCAAACTCCATCCGACCTGTATTGCATTGCAATTTGTGACGAGCACGTTGACAACGTGGTTCTGTCTTAAATTTAAACCGTAAAGGGGTGTGTCATTGTCACTATTTCAGCTAATTAAGAGCTAACATGAAACACGTTAAACGTTAGATTCAGTGGATCATAAAGCTTGAAGTGAATTACTCCTTCCCAGATCTAGAACATCAGAAGATGTTGGATGGCTGTCATGATAGGAATGTCATGAAGGAGGAGCCTGTTTGTCATGGCCTTATGGGGCTCAGACGGGGAAAACGAACACTGGTATAATAGACCCATGGTCATTTCAATAGAGTGTAGACTACAGGATGATGGGAATGATTGGGAACGTCTTGATGCTTTGAATGGAAGCACGAGCTACACGACTGCGCGAGCACGGGCGATCGCAACAATTTCAAATTAGGTGTGTGAGAAAAAAGCGCTACTCCGTTCCCTCACACCATCTTACGACCGGCATTTTATTCTATAAATCACTATCACGCTTTTAAAGTTCAAATAGATCAAGTATGAACTCCGCTATTAAGATTACCGCAGAAAACCTGCACACGGGGGAGCGAGTGGGGAGGCCGTTGGGGGGCTCCCACGAGATCCCGCGTGTGAACACAGTTCATTATAAATGTGTATTTCATTTCTCTAATTCTTTCGGCCTTTTTGTTATTACGTTATTACCTAGTTATTACACCATCCCACTCACTCCCCCGAGTAACGTAGTTCATAATATCTACATATTTGCCTTTTCCCAATTATTTGTTATTTCTAAATTTCGAAGTATTTTACCAATCAATCATTCTTAAACATGTGTAAAGAATATAAAGATACATTCTCCCCACTTCACCCTTCGGGTACCTTGTGGCGTGCAAACGCTACCTACAGTATCCCCAACAATACTCATGCCCCCATGCACCGCCACCGCCATCTATTGTTCCCTTAAAAAAGAACCCTTCCTTAAAAAACCAAAAACCGATCTGTTATTTTCACCCTTTAAGTGTTTGTGGCACCATCTGACGACCAAATTCGAATCACCCCCGCATGTACCCTAAAATATCGAATTAAGTCTCATTTGTTTTACTTTTGTAGCCTAGTTTTCAACTCCGACGAATCTTAGTTTCACCATATACCTTCCCTTTATAACCTTATGTTGCGCTCACTAAATTCTTAAATGTCACAGAAAAAATGCTGCTTCTCGCCGCGCAAATCCTTCTCCTCCTCCCAGACTTTCAAGCTCACGTGGTCGAGGTCTGCGACTGCGCCCACGCAAAAACTTTAGGTCTCCTGAAGTTTTCGGACGAAAAATGCGAACCACCGATGAAAACAAACAAACAAAACTACGTGGAATACTTCGTTTACACTCAACGCCATACATTTCCAGCCTACATCGTGGTGACGCGCCTATGCTTTTGCAGTCCCAATAAACCCAACAGACCCGTCCCATTCAACCCGTAAAAACCTATTTTGCAAAAATCGCAACTGAAGCCGCAATTTTGCTTCTAACATTTTTTTCTTTTCACCAAACTGTAGGTAATTGAACGCGCAACAATCAGTAATAATCTCATGTTGGTGTGTTTAACGGGTAAAGCGCTATTCGATCCACCGCGGCTTTTTTTTACAAAAATTTTTCCCCAAAACAACTTTTCCTTATAACTTGAAAAATAATAACCGAAAATCAACAAAAATTTTGCCCCAATTAAACGTCGTTGTAAAGAATAACATATATTTTTTTTTAGATTTTTCTAAAGTTATATGCTATTTTTTATCCCCCTGTCCCACTCAACCCCATGTCCCAACCAACCCCACCCTCCCCGAAATTTGTTTCTTAAAAACTCGGTAAAACCCAACTGAATGTGATGCAAAACACTAACGCTGATTCGTGGGCACACCATGTTCATAAATCATAACATTGGCCATCCAACCTACAGAGCATAGGAAACGAGTCACTGTACACTACTTGTGATCTCTTTTTTGGCATGAACTGGTTGACCCAGTTATTGACAGATGTTTCACTACAATGAAAATAAAAATACTAGCTGAAAGGATATGGATATTGGGAAAACCTGGACAGCTAAAGATCTCCGTTGCAATGATATACAGCGTAGTACTTGAAAACGAGACGAAAACTGATAATTAACTGGTCTCGTTTTTGCGTTATTTCCCTGTTCCTTTTTCCGTTAAAATATAGTAAAAACTTCAAACAATGAATTAAAATACCTGCCGGTCCACTCATAAGACCACTTAGTGCGGTGGTCTTATAGGATATTTTGAAAATCAAACTTAAAAGCAGCTACAAATTCGGTAAAATTTGCTAAAACTAATAACTTAAATGCATTACTCGTAACCAATCCTATAAAGTTCATGTTACTTATCACTAGTTTGAATACTGTAAATAATTCTGAAAAATTTAAGACCGTTTTTTTTTTGAGAAAAGTTACAAATGTAGTTGACGCAAAGGTTTAGACAATCACAATGTTCAGAAGTTTCAAAGACTAAACAATCTACATTGAGCTTCTTTATTTCTTGAGCTTCTTTTTACAGACTGTTTAATTTAAAAATTTTTTAGAACTAATTGAAAAAATTGTTGGAACAATTTACTAATGCAGTTTCGATGGTCTCATAACCGGTCGGTCTCATGAGTGGACTGGAAGGGATTAGTTAGCACAATTGATATTTTACACTAAATGAGTTTGTTTTAACTGGTACCAAACTTGTATTCGAACTCAAAAGGATGGAAAAACACGCATTTTTCTATTAAAATGTCGAAAACACCTTTTTTCGAAAACACTTTTTTGGAAGCGTTTAAGCTTCCAAAAATACATATGGCTATTTATGACAGCACCAGTACAACTATTAGGCCCTGATCAGTGTTTCACAACAGGTAAAAGTTGACTGGACTCGCTCGAAAAATGTATTGGGGCCATTAAGAAAGTAGGGGAGAGGTGTACCAGTGGGCTCACTTATTTTTCATTCCTTCATAAAATCTTCCCCGTTACCCGTTAAATTAGCTACACCATAGATCTTTCGAAGTCCTTCAATAATTGCTTATTTGGTCACAGATTTAATTTTAAGAAAACAAAAACGGAATGCCATCATGCCCCGACACGGGACACTTTGCCATAGGGGTAGGGAGAGGGTTGGCCTAGTGTTATTCTTTGGCCTTATTAGGAATTGACTAGACAAATTTTTAATGCATTTTTGAAATCAATCAACACGATCGTAGAATTTTAAACAAGATAAACAGAATCATCATCATTTTTACATAATTCTACGTTAAAGTAAAAATATATTTTTTTTATACTTGGAAAAAGAAAAAAACACACTAAGTGTCTAACATAAGGCCAACAGACCCCATGTTCCCAGGCCAAAAAGCCCCAACAGAGGGTGGGGGGGTTTAAAAATTATTATTGTTTTTTATTTTAAAAAATTAAGATAAATCAAATAAGATTTTTTATTTTTGTAGGCTTAAAAGCAGAAAATTCCTTATTATTTTTGTATCTTATAATATATTATATCTACGTTTAATCAAAGGAAAATGAGATACCGTACAAAAAAGTTGGGCACACAAAATGAAGCCCGAAAAATATATTTTCACATAAATATTGAACCCTTTAACCCTTTCACTGCCAAGCCCAAAAAGTCGACTTTTGCCCATACTGCCAACTCAAAGATATAGGCAAATAGATAAAAGATATTGGCAAATCAAATATAACAAAACTATAGTTTATTAAGGAGCTAGTAACCGACTGAACCACGATTCAGTCGAAAAAATTTTAAAAAAAGACGAATCACCGGTGATACACGTGGCACACTGGTAATCAAGCGTCCCCCAGGTGCCAAATGTATCGCCGGTGATACACAGTTTCATGGGAAAATGTATCACCCGTGATACATTTGGCACCTGGGGAACGTCATTTTACTATAAGAAAATTTTTTTAATTCAAATTATTCTGTTAAATCATGAAACTCAGTCCACCATCTACTGAAAATAATTTCCTGGAATGCTATTATCCTAAAAATATAGCCATAAGAGTCATAAATTGAAGGGTCAAATATCGACTATTAGGAAAAATAGCAAAACATGATAAAAGTGCTTATTTCTTGACCAACAAACAAGTAGAGATCTTATTCTAGCAAATAAAGTTGGTTAAGATGAGGGAAATACAAAACTACAAGAGTTATGGGCTTTGGCGGGAAATCCATTGATGTATCGCCGGTGATACATTTGGCAGTCAACGGTTGGGAGGCCGTGTATCACCGGTGATACACTTGGCAGTGAAAGGGTTAACGTAGAAGCATGAATTTAAAAAAAAAACGTGCTCATTGTCTTTTTTTCTATTCGGTGTCAAATGTATGGCTTTTAAATGCAAATTTAACGGAAGTTATTTAAAATATGGCTACCTGCCCCCGGGCCTACAAGCACCCCTCTACCCTATGTCTTGCTGTGTTGGCGAATTTTTTACTCTTCTAAAAAACACTTTCCACTTCCAGAAGATTACCAAAAAATTCGCCCTGGTGTGTTCCTCATTTTAAGAAATGAAAAAATTTATTTGGATTTTTATGATTACTCGAAGGGGTTTACAAATATTTTATTTGCAGGGCGATTTTTCTGTTCATAATTCCCTCCCAGAAATAGGCCAACAGGAATTCTGCAATTGCGCTTTTTTAAGGTACACGAGTTTGAGAAAACTAAGCAACAGTTAAATGTTAAATGTGATTTTTCATTCATAACTGAATTGATTCTAGCTTTTGTATATGCTGAAATTTACGATAAAGAGAATTTTTTCTTAGCTTAAAAGTATCATGTATCGAAAGTGTACGAATTTTCGTTAACAGTGGAGTGCAACAATTTATATTTTAAATACTTTTAAATACCTGATTTTCCGGACAAATAGAATTTAAGGATGTAGGGGGGACTGGGGTCAATTGTAACACGAGACAATTGTAACAAAAATCGTTTAGGCCATTTAAATTAACTCTAAAATTCTGAAATATTTATCATGAGGCCATCGTATAGAGAAGAAATTTTGGTAATTTTTTCAAATAAATCAAACAAAAACTGTTGAAGTTATAAGAAAAAAACGTTTTTGACACCCAAAAGTAAAATTTTCGGTTTGTCAATTTTTTCTATTTTCCCTACTATAAAGTTCAAGTGTGACCAATTTTCTTACACCAAACGTTTTGTTATTATGTCCCTTACACATTTTGGCAATTGATTTGTTTAAAAATTAGAGGTATAATGGAGTAAAAGTTAATTTAACGGGAAAGGTTCAGTGTGGGACGATTGTAACAGTCCAAATAATTTAGGAAAAAACAAGTCTATATCAGTTTTTCCACCCAGAAATGATGCAAAACATCATATTCTTCTGTTTGAATGCTAAAAATTAGCTTGCAGAAAGAACGAAAAATAAACCAGATTTACTGTTTTAAATGGGTGAGTCGCCAAGCGGTAGCTCTTATGGGAAATCCCCGACATGTGGGTACAATTGTAACAAAAAAGCATGAACATTCTAGATTTTTTTATTCAATAACTATTCAACTTTCATGTTCGATAAATTCAGGAAAGTTAGCCAAGATAACAATCTATCCGCTGCATTTTTTTTTAATTTGTAACTTTACTGCTAGCAGACGAAAAAAATTGAAGTATGTTTTTTGTTACAATTGACCCCAGTCTCCCCTATACATTGATTTGAATCACGCGGAATCGCAGAGACTTATATCCTCTTTACAACGCAGGTTAACGCTTGTTTGTTGGTAGGCTAGACAGATACGGTACCGATGGAATAGTCTCTAATTACGTATGTCTAATACAAGGCTAAATATTTTTAAAATTGAAACTTGGCGTCGTTATTCGAAATAAGGTAAATAACTTATTTTCGGTCAGTTTTTTAAGAAAAATAAATATTTCGGAAGTTGTGACTCACGAAAGCAAAAAATTGAACAAAAAAAATGGTTGTTTGCTTGGTGATGACCCTAAATATTTTTTTATCTAAAAAACAACTAGCTCAGTCAATTTCTTTCATAAAAACACAACCCAATCCAATCGTTCGTGAATAAAATAAAAAACAATGTTAAAATGGGACACCTTAGGCTACTCCTGATCAGTCAACAAAGGCTGATCAGTCTCTAAAAGTAAGAAGAAAGAATGTTAAAATAAAACCACCATTTAACGAAAATACGCGTTCGTTACAATAGCTACTGTAGATAGATAGCTTGTGTTTACTATAGAGAATCTACTGAACGCTGTAGGGGAGAGCGGACCCAAACTGGACAAAAAAACTGTTTTGTCCATATCTTTAAAAAAATATAGCTTGGGGAATTCTAATAGTGTACATTTGTAGAGTGTATTTTTCTTTACATATAAAGTACCCACAGAAATTATCCCAACAGCGGCCTGATTTCCCCCGTTTTAACATTGGCGCTTACACGGGAAATGGACCGCTGGTTTTTCGATGCCCGCTTCTTGAAAAATTGAGTTAAAATTCTGAATTTTTTACAGGCTCTTAAAAACAAAATTTCAAATATTGACTTATTTTTTCAGAATTTTTTTATTAGAGGCGTACGGCCTAGCCAATCGTTATCTATTATCCGAACGCCTCATCCGTCCCCATGAAACCTTATGGCCGCTTCAAATATTCAACATTTAATTCTGCACTGCCTTTTTGAGTAAAAGAATATGATTTTTTTTTAAATAGATGCGCCCTCAATCTTTAAGACTGCACTTTTTGCTCCGAAACAATTTCAGCCGCTAAAATGTAGTGATTTTTTGAAATTTCGTGTTTTGGGCAACAAGGGACTTTCTTGCCACCGGCAAAGTGACAGCCATTAGTTAAATGTATCCAACGAGCTCCGCTAGAGTCGTTGAATCGCAGGGATTATACCTGGGTATTTGCTTGTACATTTTTCGCGTCAAATACTAGGTTTTCAAACAGGGTGATTCAAATATTTTTCTCTTTTCCTGTTTTCTTTTCATTTCGAACCCATAATGGGTTTAGTATCTTTCAAAATCGTCAAAATCGTAAAATCTTCAAAAATCGTAGGAATTATGGATTACCACGTCTATCATAGTATACTCGTACGCCAAGTAGTCCCGGGAGGTCTGAGTCTAATAGAAAAGGCTTTATATTTCAAGAAGATAACGATTCCAACCACTAATCCAAAAAGTGTCGCAAATATTTGCAAAAAAAGGAAGATGAAGGTAATAAGTTAGTTCAGACCCGTCACCAGTCAACAGTTATTTTAAAGCTAATGTAATCTCTGTAACCAGGGGTGCTCGTTAGAATGGTTTGGCCGCCTCAAAGGCCGGACCTCAACTCAATCGAGCAACTTTGGGACCGGTTAGATTCGATGTTGCAAAAATCATCGAGGACCTCTGCAGCGAATGTGTTTGCTAGTTTGCAACATGCCTGGCATTCTCTTAGCAAACAAACTTTGAAGAAATATATATATACTATGAAAAGTTGATCTCAGGCTGTAATTGATGCAAAGGGCGGCCACACCCGCTATTGAAATTTTGCAAAAAAGTTTTTTTCTAAAGTCGACATCTTGTTTACGAAGGTTTGATAAAGACAGATGTGGTTAAACAGGGTAGGGTAACAAAAATATAAAGATTTGAACATCTTTTGAGATTTGACCAAGTGTAGTAAAGGATTACTAGTCCCATGGTGCACTTGTGGAGTTGAAAGCACCCTGTGACAGCTTTTTTCCACAGGCATTTTAGATTTTTGTCCATAGGCTGCCGTGAGTCATGTCCGCACGTGTGTCCTATATCCCCCACTTTTCCCCGGCTTTATAAGTCGAGTGTCGAAACGGACAAGTAAACCAAAAGAATTCTAGCTCTCTTGTCAACATGTCGTCTTTTTACACTCTATCGTTGTGTCGTTTTGAGATTCCTGCTGCTAAGCGTAAAATACGGCTCGATTTTGCCAAATCGGTTGTCGACCTCCCTATCGAATATTGAAGAAAAGTCATCTTTATCAAGCTTGCAGACGAGTGTCTCGAGATCCACCAGAACGCAGCTGTGGTGTTACTGATCAGCTGATATAGCCAGAGGCTATCGGAACTATCGGCAGCCTAGCATCCCCTCAGTTAGTATGGTTCTGGGTCATCTTGGCTGGTCACGCTCTTGGCCTGTGCTAATACACTCAGATTCTCTCGATCATAACAGCAGCGAATAGCCTAAATCAAACCGACCCTGACGCATGGAGTGATGAAGTGAAGAAACACACGAATGACTGCTTACGCGCCATCAAACAAGAAGATTACTCAAATAGGAAAGAGGCACAGAACCACAAACCATACGCCAGACACCTTAACCCCTGGAACGAAACGTAAAAGAAGCGAATGAGAGCTGGAGCTTCTTCAAGCCAAACGAAAAGACGAAGAGGAAATATATCTCATACAACTAGAAGAGAAGAGAAAATTGGAACATACACAAGTAAAAGCCATGATGGAGCAAAGAGCTATCCAAGACGAAATCGAACAACAAGAATAAGCTGACATCCGGTTTCCATCTACAACCAAATCGACGAATCATCCGAGATATAGCAACGCCAATGCAACGTGGCTTGAATCATTTATTACGAAAATGAGGTTGAAGCCCTTCGACGGAATCCCGAAAGAATAGCCGCATTTCATAGCCTCGTACGGAAGTTTTGTTCACGAGACTACACTGTCGAATCATCATCAGGATCAATCATCAGGATGGCGCGTCTGTTACTGTCTTCTCAAACCTACGTAGCAGATGTCAATGAACTGAATAGACGGAATGGATATAAAAAATCGCTAGTGAACTACCACATTCGCGCACTTGTCAACCAACCCATTTGTCGTACAACGATCATCGAACGTTGTATGAATTTTCGTCCCAGCTGCACGACACCGTGGCTTCAATGCAAGCATTAGGCGAAATACACCTACCAACTCGGCTACGGAACCACGCTGGAACAACTGCTGCTTAAGCTGCCGATGGATATAAGGAAAGAGTGGGGCAGACATACCTCCCGAAAAGACCCAGCATAATCGAGCTGGATGCCTGGCTGGACGAAATTACATCAGCCGACGCACAACCAAGGGCGGCTTCAATTCAAATCCAGGAAAGGGAACAACCCAATCAAAGCAATCAACCGAAGAGAAAAGGATCTTCAATCCAGCAGAAGTTCGTGTCTTTCGCGACTGGTGAAGAACAAGATGGGGGATGCCAAGTATGCCAAATGCGACCAGGTCATGGCCTGCTAAACTGCAAAACATTTCTGGAGATGACACGAGTGGAACAAGTGAACCGGTTACGTAATTGTTTCCGGTGTCTAGGCAGGGGCCATTACAGCACTAACTGTAAAAAGGAAAAGGTGTGCGACGTCGACGGTTGCCAATTTAACCATCACAGCTTGTTGCATAGGGCACCTCGTGTCAACGCTCAAAACTGGTGACGTGGAGAACGGCACTGTAGTCTCGTAACCGGAGGCTGAAAGAGACCATCTTGAGAGATTCTGGTCTACGGAGTCCTTTGGTACACAACCACAAGCAAGGCCGCTCATCCCGACAGACGATCAAGCAGCCATGCACATTTTCGAAACCACGGTGAAGCGGGTTGGTGATCGCTACGGGATTGCCCGATATATCGTATATTTTGTCTGTATGATTGTCTCTGTATTGTCGTATATTAAGTCCCGGAATTGACAATTAAGTAGGCCTTAGTGACATAGCATTTGACGTGATTCTTGGTAAATTCACCAGTCGAGACATAACCATCTAATTGGGGATTGGATATAAATTGGATTTGATTGAACTGGGTGAATGGATGGATGGATAGCCTAATAAAACGTGCTTTATATGCTCACGTGAAAAACTTTTATATACTGCATACAGGCCTAATCATCCCAATCATCGGATTTTGTTGATCTATCATCCACCTCCGAAATCGTATCGTTATCAGATGGGTGAATCGCGTCACAGCGAGATGAAAGCCGAGACTTTAGTTCCTCTAAAAAGCCAGATGAAGTTGATCCATGAGTACTGGTCTTGTGTTTTGTTTGATTTGGTGCCTTCAACTGATGCTTGCCTTATTTTACAAGCGAACACGTATGTAAATTATCGCACAATCAAATTTTAAACGATTGTCCTATTAAATTACCCGTTTGAATTTCCTTATGAAGTAACTCTCTTTGATTAATCGCAGCATCTCTATTAGCTCCTCCAGCAGTTAACTTCTTTGCCACTTCATTCTGTACTGAACGAAAAGACTTCTTAGATGGCAGGGTATTGGCTAGCAAGTTCCTAGGGAGTATGGGTGGCGGTGGTGGTGACAAGAAGTCCGATTTAAAACCCAATTCATCTGATTTTGGATCAGACGATCTTGTGAGAAGCGACATAATCGACATTTCTGATCCAGAGGAAATAGTATTATTATATGGTGTTGGTTGCGTTGACTTTAACCGCTTTCCTTTGAAAATAAACAAGATGTATTAGTAAAAAAACAAGGATAACGGCTAGTCAAGTCGAGTCAAGTCTTATTTTGAAAAATACAAGCATATCTTCCCCCTCCTCTCCTGGTGTTTTCTGTAAACCAACTATCCTGGTAAGCGCAAACATACTTCTTTTTTAGCTAAAAGATCGAAACCAGGCCAGACTAGTAGACAGGCGAGGATTAACTGCCTGCTGCCCGAGTGCGCTCGCCAATCTGCCGGCGACTTTCGGCTCGAAGTATCTTGATATCTAAGTCAGAAATTGGCCCAGAAAAAAGCTCCCCGTGGTCAATAAGGCGAGACTGAACCAACGTAGTACTGGCCCGGGCCCCCCTCTCTCTCTAGAAAATGGTGTTCACAATTTGTGAACACCATTTTCTAGAAATTTTGTGAATCACAAAATATGGGGAAGGGTGAGCTTTTCGTTCAGCCATCAACGCCAAGACATTCTGTTTAGATTTCATTTTTTGCTGATTTAACGATGGCATGGCTTTAAAATTTTAAATATATTTTCTAATAGAAGATATCTGTATTGCTATTGCCCGTATCCGTCAAGCGTAATGCACAACAACGCCACTTTTATTTCGTCTTCTTCCCTATGTATGTAAAGCCCTTTTCTCTCAGCTTGAGAGAGAGCACAGCGGCGTTTTTTCTACTGGAAAGTGCCAGCCTTCTTTATTTCCCTACTGGAAAAGAACTTTTCAGTAGTTTCGAAAGTATTAAACTACTGAATTATTCTTTTCCAATAGGGAAATGAAGTAGGCTGGCACTTTCCAGCAGGAAAAACGCCGCTGTGAGGGCTTTTACATATAAACCCTTAGGCCTACGAAAATCATATAATATGATCTCATATGAGATGTGAGTTCTCAGTTGCAATGTCGCATATCGCATATGATTCGCATATGATTCTCATATGTGAAATGAGACATTGAAACTGATTACTCACATCTCATATGAACTCACATCATGTGTTTTTTGTAAGGAAAGAGTAGCAGACGAAATAAAAGCAGACGTTGTCGCGAGGCCACCCGTGTGGGGGAGCCACCGCTTCTGTTTACGTTTGTCGTATACCAGGCAATACAGATATCATCTATAGTCCTATATTGTGAAAATACTTCTTTTACACATTTGTCTCAATTTATGGCGATTAGTTTGCCTTGATAAAAGTTTACGGTCCAAAAACTAAACAGAATTTTTTTAGCGTTGATGGCTGAACACCATTATCTAAAGAGTTTTACAAGCGAAATTAAATATGCTGTGTAGGCCTACTTCTTTACGGTCTTTACGGAAAACGAATAGAACTTGATACAATCGGCTGTACTTGCCCTGCGAATTTTGCCTTTATATTTTAAAAAAAGATACTTGCGAGAATAAATACCTATTATTTCTTCCTGCAAAAATCCTTTCTGATAGTCATCCGCAGGAGCTGAAGGAAAGTGAATTGACGTAACAGACGAGGATTGGGATAGTGGGGGTGGTGGTAGTTCATCAGAAAAACTGGACGGGTTGTCTTCCGAAAGAGATCGTGGAGGAGGAGGAGGCGGAGGTGGCAAATCAAATTCGGACGAACTACGTGTATCGAAAGGTGATGGAGAAAGATCCGAAATCAGTGAAGGCTGAGGTATTGAAGAAGGTTGATGAGCTGATACCCAATAATTTGTTGATTCTGTGAACCATTGGAGTTCATTGGTGCTATATTTAATGTACTCAATGGCATTGTTACTCAACGACGAAGAGATTGGAACCACTTCTATTTGGGAAAAGTTCATTTGGTTTAAATTCAAACGCCTGAGACAGGCTTCGAACGACAAATCCTTCAACACGTTTCGAATCGATCCTTGACTTTCTTCTTCTGCTGATGTGATCAGAATAACAGGGAAATCGAAGAACGGTTTAGAAAGGCCTATTGTTTTTTGGATAGACTCCATCAGAGGGTCATGTCTGAAACAGAGTTTCAAAACGAATACTTTGGCATCTGTATGGGTTTCGAATGTCTCGCGGCTTATCAGTAGAGCCGAGATATTTTCAAATTCCTTCCGTCTGTTAATTATCCAATCGATAATATCTACCAGTAAACTTGTCACTCGTTTGCTTTTGATAAGAATCGAATCGGCAGAACTTGACTTTTGAACGGTAAACGCAGCACAAAATATGTCAATTTCTTCGCGTAGCATATTTAGTAAACGACTAAATTGGTCCATAGCTGTTTTAAACTGAGGTATGCGTTCTAGTAGCGCTTGGCTCAACAATAAGTTACGACTTTCATAAATCCAATTCCACATTTTGTCGTTTTTTTCTTTCTCAAATTTAATCTCAGTTTCTATTTCTTTTGAAAGCTGATTCATGATAAGGTTTTTTTTTTGTTCCGAAATAAAACGAAGATCTATTTTAATGGGCCGCAACTTCGCCTGTTTGTCAGTGATGGCGTCTCTTAGCATTTGGCAAGCGTCTTCAATTTTGCCATGAGATACCTTACCTAAACTATTAAGGATAGTACATTCAACATTTTTCAGTGCAGTCGGCAGTTCAATGTCTGTCGAGTTCGATTTGACGGCTTTTTCAAAGTAATTTTTGGCCGCTATATAAATACTTTCTTCCGTGTCTTGTTTTTTTTCACTATTTTTTACAGATTTTTGCATTAAACAGATTAATTCAGCACCGTAAACGACCTGTTCCACCAGATGCGTAGCTTCGCCATAAGTTTTTAACTTGAAGCCCTGGTTGAGAGTTTCGGTTCGGCGTGAAACGCGGAAGAAAGCGGTGACTTGAGCTACGTTGATATTATCCGTATTTGTATCACCAGCATTCAGGTAATCGGCACACCACAGTTTTTTTGAATCTATATTTCCTTTTTGGATGCTTTCGTACAAGTGTGAGTTGATGCCTAGAAATGAGTATTTGAACTGTTTCGACTGCTGCTGGATGAAGAATAATGATGATGGTTGAACCTTTGTGAGGGTTTTTCTTTCAATGTATTTTAACGGTTCTCTCTTCTCTCTAGTACCACCTAAACGGCAAACATAACACAGTTATAAATGAAGAATATTTCACCCTAAGAAGAGGTGTCTGCAAATACCAGACAGAAAGTCTGGCAACTGGGGCTTTGACAATAATGTCCGTTTTTGTTTTTGCTATGTTGTGTCCCAACTATTTTTTCAATCAAATTTCGGTTAAATGTACATTGTGCCCTCTTCAATTGGCCACATTTTACAATAAAAACATTTGAATTAAAATAGGCATTTATTGGAAAATGGCAATACGGAAACCTGACTTCGATTCTAGAGGCCCCAGTTGCCTGACATTTTGTCTGGAATTTGCAGACACCTCTTCTTAGGGTGTTTCGGTATAACCAAAAACTGGTATGGTTTACAAATACCGTTTTAAACAAATGTTTGTTGTAAAAATCGATGCCTCTTTCAAAATTCAGTACAACTACTACCTACCAATGAACGCTCAAGTCTTTTGTGATAGTATAATCATCAATTTGTCAATTAGAATTATAATCATCAGAATTTTGTTTGTAATAATTAGATTTTTATGAGAAGTTGACTAGTAAGTGGTGTAAATTGGTCAAAGCCTAAAGCGAGTCTGAGATGGAAAACTGAAATAATAAATAGGCGAGAGGTTGACCACTGAAAAAATCTTCGTACACCTTCTCCAAAAGAAGTTAAATTTAAGCAAATTACGCAAATTTTACGCAAATTTTAAACAAATTAAGAAAATTACTCTGAGAAAAACATGTTTACTAAAAGTAAACCCAGGTATAGTAATCCCGTCCGGAACATTTGTGTTTAGTTATGTGTTTCACAATTACAAAGTAATGAAACAATCAAAACTGTTTCTTCTTACACAATATGAGACACTTAATTAAGCTACAAAGTTCAATTAACCAAAATATTTTTTGTTGCTTATTTACCATTATATTGTCAAACACAGAACTAAACACAAATGTTCCGGACGGGATTGCTATACCTGGGTTTCCTTTTAGTAAACATGTTTTTCTCAGAGTATGCAAAGAAAAAAGTGAGCCAACGTACGCAAATTAAGCCAAAAAATATGAAAATTACGCAAAGTCTACACAAGTTAAAAATTCTTGCTTCGTCGTACACCCTAAACTCGAGTGGCAACCCAATTGTACAGTAAACTGGAAGTAGGAGAACAAGGCAGTTAACTTTCGGTACCATTCTGGGAATCACCAATGCGTGGCAGCACTTGTTCACAGTAGGCCTAGTTTTTCATTGTCTTATGGTGGGAAGTGGCCAAATCGGTCATTTTCAATGTGAAATTCAATAACTTGTTTCTACTGGCAGACATTTTTCTAATGTCTCATTATAAAACTTAATAAAGGCTCTTCAATTTATCTAGAATTGCTCCATTTGATTTGAACGTCATTTGCTGTAAATATACAACAGTTCAAGGTTTGGTATAATGACCATATTTCCCAAGCTACATTTTGATGTTCTAAAATTCTGATTTTAATAATCGATGAAGAAAATTACTGGGAACCTTATTTTAACCTGTTCTGCTTTTGGGGTTCTTTAACAATTCAATTTAAACAGAATTGAAGCACTCCAAAAAGTGATATCGTCTAGCTTTGCGTTTTGTGTTCATAAATTATTCAAAAATCAAACACATTCGGAAACAAAATTATAACATATAAAGTTTCTATTTTACGGTGTTTATCTACTTTTCACAAGAATGAAATCCAAATTTGAAATTGCCACGCGTGAATATTGAATGATGAATGAAGAGGTGGGCCTTCCAGTGGCGGATACAGAAATTTTTTCAGGGGGGCGATTCCCAAAATTTTCCTTCCCATTCCCCGAAATTGATATTTTTACTGTCATAATTGGAACAAAAAGAAGAGAATAACAAAAAAAGCTAATTTTCCATGGGCTTCAAGGAGGCAATCGCCCCTCCCCTGAATCCGCCACTGGGGCCTTCTCCCCAATAGCGTTTTTAATTGTTCCGGGCGACTGAACTTGTTGAATTACTTTAATATTGCTCTAGAGACTTTGCATGGTTTTTAATACTGTATAATAGTTTCGTTAATTGGTGAAAAGTAAACGACGATAAACATGCATGTTAGAGGGTGGTATGAAAAAGTTATGAACACACTTACGCACACTTATATACATGCATGAAATTGCATTATCTGCTTGTAGAGCAATAATAAGCAAACGATTGAGCTTTTATAATATCTAGTTTTAAAAAATTGTACTACCAAGCATCATTCAATTTTTTTGTTATTCAAAATTTAAGAAAACTCGAGCCCACTCTTTGGTATTAAACCTTTTCTGCAAGTTTTATGAAGTCGCAAACCAAAGTTTTAAACTGACTAATTTAGGATAATGTTTTGTGTACTAGTTCTATGTATCCTTATGAGTAAAGACAAGTTTTAAAGATTAAAAAATGTTAAAAGAAACTCATTTTCCCATTTCCCGGCATGATATGCTGTGAAAACTAGGCCTACTGTGGACAAGTGCTGCCACGCATCGGTGATTCCAATAGTGTGGAACTTTTTCAGGGGGGAGGGTGTACCAAGTACTCCTACCTCCAGTTTACTGTACCATGGGCAAACCTCTCGTAGAAGAGTTAAGGATAGAAGTTCGAATCAACTGGCAGCAACTGTTATTTTTAAATATACATATTTATGAACTATTCGGTTCATGTTATTACCGAAATTGAAACAAGTAGCTAAAACTTGGGAAAAATCATCTATACCGAAAATTTACGTGTTATCCTGCTTTTAAAAAAGCAAATGCTATCGAAAGAAGACTCCACCAGAACAGTAGCATTTCATCAGAGATAAGGAGAGATTCGGAAGAACATAGGGATAACTTGCATTTGAGCAAAGAGAATGGCGCCATCAAACGGTTGGCCTGAGAACTTCTTACGCACCCAATGGAAATCAGTAGGGTAGCAACCAAAAGCTTCTTCGGGCCAAACGCATCGGCGCGGGTCACTTGACTTAAGCGTCGTTCAGACTACACGTGTCTCGTCCGTTTTTTCGGTCCGGATTTCGAAGTCCGTTTTTTCCTTTCCGTTTTCTCTCTCTTTTCCGAAACGCCATTCACACTAGGTTGTCCTTTTTCCGGATTTCGAACCACTAAATTTCCCCTTTTCTACTTGGCAACGTAGCCGACGCATTTGACAGCAAACTCTCTGATCGGTCGATCTTTGGAGGCGAGAAAATCCGGACGAAAAAACTTTGAGGTTTGGAAATTTTCAAACCTCAAACTTTTTGACTTTTGGTCCGGATTTCTCGAAAAACCGGAGAGGAAAAAACGGACTTCGAAATCCGGACCAAAAATCGGACGAAATACATGTAGTCTGAATGACGCTTTAAGCGTCATTCACGTCAGAGGCAAATCAAGCCCATTCGCTTACATGTGAGCAAATGCTCCACCCTAAATAGAGGTGTCTGCAAATACCAGACTAATGTCCGGCAACTGGGGCCTCTAGGATCGATGTCAGGTTTCCGTTTTGCTAATTTCAAATAAATGCCTATTTGAATTTTAAATATTTTTATTGTAAAACGTGTCGAATGGAAGGGGAAACAATGTTCACATAACCGAAATTTGATTTAATAAATAGTTGGGACACAAAATGGCAAAAACAAAAACGGTCTTTACTGTCAAGGTCCCAGTTGCCAGACTTTCTGTCTGGTATTTGTAGACCCCTCTTCTTAGGGTGCCTTTGCTTTGCCTACATGTTGGCAAACCAAGGAGCTTATTTAAGGGTTTTTGACAAATCAAAAACCGTACTATTTAGTGTCAAGTTGTTAGCTAACTTTACCAAAGTATAGTCTCCATCGGTGCTATTTCCGCCTTAAGCGTCATTCAGACTACACGTTTTTCGTCCGGTTTTTGGTCCGGATTTCGAAGTCCGTTTTTTTCTCTCCGGTTTTTCGAGAAATCCGGACTAAAAGTCAAAAAGTTTGAGGTTTCAAAATTTCGAAACCTCAAAGTTTTTTCGTCCGTTTTTTCGGTCCGGATTTTCTCGCCCCCAAATTTCGACCAATCAGAGAGTCTGCTGTCAAATGCGTCGGCTACGTTGCCAAGTAGAAAAGGGGGAATTTAGTGGTTCGAAATCCGGAAAAAGGACAACCTAGTGTGAATGGCGTTTCGGAAAAGAGGGGAAAAACGGAGAGAGAAAAAAACGGACTTCGAAATCCGGACCGAAAAAACGGACGAAACACGTGTAGTCTGAATGACGCTTTAGTTAAAAACGGTCGTTTTTTCGTGTTTGGCCTTCCCCTCGGCCTTCCCCATCTCGACTTCTTCTCTGCATTTTATACCCCCATTTTTAACCAGTGATGTTGATAGTGTTTATGAAAACTAATAGCTGGTGTTTTTGAACACTTTATGATTAGCTAGTGTTGTGCAAAAAATGTATTTGAACAACAGCTAAATGAATATAAGCGCTTATCTAAACTTACTTTTCAAGACGGTGTCGTTTAAATAGTTGTAAAAGTCTCCGACTTCTATGTCACGTCCCAGAGCGGATAATCGAATGGATTCCATCTTTTCCCCAAAATTTCGAGTAGTGTTAATGTTCAAAGGACTTCAGTCTATTAGTTTATTGCTACTTCTGTCAAAATAGTTAGATAGAAATTGCCATGTTCTCATACTTATTCAAGCGACAACTGAATATATACTCGTCTGCATCCACCGTGCTAAACGCTACGATGATAGTACTGCTTGTCATTATCAGTCAGCGAACATTTTCTTATCAATACACACACCTATGTTATGCTATTAGAACCGTTGGACCTGGCAACATATAGCAAGAGTGTCGAAATTGATTAAACAGAATGATTATCTTCTCTCTCTCTCTCTGGTGATGAATAATTATTGTCTCTTCTTCAAAATAGCCTTAGCTCAGAAATTGAGTTTTAATATGGTAGGCTACCGGCCGTAAATAGCCTATTGGTTTGCTTTAAAAGGTTTTATCCCTGAAGGATTTTTATCCTTTCAGGTTCTTTTGGGCATTACGCCGTTTCTCAACCGAGTTCTAAGATTTTAGTACCGGAAGGGATATCTCAAGAGACAAAACCCGCGTCCCGCGCACCCCCCTTCTCTACATTATTAGATTTTGAAGCTAGCTGATTTACATTGTGAAATCGTGCAAATATAAACAATATAATTAAATTTTCACTCCGTTCTGAAATTCAACATAGTGAAATGAAGGCGTCCTTCCCTCCTACATATTTAAAATTGAAAAAAAATTTTTACTGTTATCTTATCATTACTGATAAGATAGAAGAGCTTATTTGTCCTCTTTTCGTTTTGTTGCTTCCATTGTGGTCTAGTTGTTATTCAAGAAATTTTAAAAAAGACGTTGAACCTATCCTTGCACTTGACTATACTCTCTACTATTAGTTATTTGAATACATTAAAACATTGAAGTTCGATACACAATCCAAATGTTATATATGTGGTATATGTTTTGACGTCTGTTTTACGCTATAGT
This sequence comes from Ceriodaphnia dubia, assembly GCA_022539655.2. Classification (NCBI taxonomy): domain Eukaryota; kingdom Metazoa; phylum Arthropoda; class Branchiopoda; order Diplostraca; family Daphniidae; genus Ceriodaphnia; species Ceriodaphnia dubia. The sequence goes on along the minus strand of JAKUCG020000214.1, from coordinate 510,783 downwards.
AACAATTTTATACGTATGCGTAAATACGTATCAAATAATGGTACCACGCTACGTACGAGAATATTGTCGTACGTGCGTACATATATAAGTTATTTTTTTGTTATTTGGGTTCAGTAATTAAAATGCTATAATACAAGTTCTTATATTAAAAGAAATAGATATGCATGTAAATCGCAAGGATGGCTGTGGAGCATATTTTGATTCGTCGTTGGATAAAATTCGGTTATCCGCTTTGGGTCGAACCACCGTGCGAGTAGGGGATCTCTACTGCTACTTTGATGATTCGATTCTACCAAGTAAGAATGGAGGTTGAATTGCTATTTAGCTTAGATCTAATTACTTTGAACGGGCTATCGTACAAAAAAATTCTTAAATTAACAATATCGTTTTTCGATGTGACCCACATGCAGGGAATTCCTCCTTGGTACTTTAGGTAGGCCTACGAATGACATGCGTTCCGGTTTAGAGCCTCATTTAAAACTCTAGTTCAAAGGCAATTTCAAGTTTAGCCCGAGCAAATTTTTTTCGGTGTTTTTGGGGAACGATTCCGAAATCGCCGGGTGATTTTGGAATCGTTCCCTTTAAGAACCAAAAATTATGCTCGTTTAATACTAGATTATGGAACGGGGTTTCAAAATCGAGTACCATACTATATTCACATACCAAAAAAGATTTTTTCTAACAGGGTTCGCAAACACGATTTTTCAACCGCCGTTGAAAGTTAGTTTGTATCAACAGTACCGAGAATCTTACAAGCTGTTCGTCTATCTATAGTTTTTCATCTGCCAATAAGGCCAGTTATATGGCACGTTATTTGGTGCACAGTGTTGGGGATCGATCCGGCAAAATTTTTGATCGATCTTACCGAATTGCCTAATTTGGCTATCGACCGATCCAAACTACATGGAGATAAAATCAATCAAAGTTTTTGAAAGGTTTCTTTCCGCAATTCTAAAAAATTTTTGCTGCCATTCGATTTGATCGAAACAGGAATGTAACTGGTTGACATTCAAACTTGATGCTGAAATGAGCTGGTAAGTTACACGGCGCCACCTAGCGACCAAATATGAAACTATTGCATAATGGTAGCCCTTTTTCTTCTTCTTTAGCGGAGAGAGCCTTGGGAAAAGGTAAAAACAGCAATCAACAGGTTTTTGCACCTCACGATATGCATTGTTACGAACGGGAAAACATTTTTCTTCAATTTTGTTGTCTTTGCAGCTCTCAAAGGGGTACCACGGCTTAATAGTTTCAAACTTGGTTCGCTAGGTGGCGCTACACAGAGTACCATTTTTTCAACGCGGGCCAGTCACCGAGTTCGAATTCGGTTAATTAAATTCTGGGTTTCAAAGGGCCGCTAAATTTTTTTAGGAGTGGAAAAGGAAATTTTCAAAAACCAAAATAGATTTTATCTCCATATAGCCTAGATCGATTGATAGATGAATTAGGTGATTCGGTCAGATCGATCAAAAATTTTGCCGGATCGATCCCCATCACTGCGCACCAAATAACGTGCCATACAGTTAAACCGCGCTTTCCCGAGTAAATTTTTTTCGGTGTTTTTGGGGAACGATTCCGAAATCGCCGGGTGATTTCCGAATCGTTCCCCATAAACACCGAAAAAAATTTACTCGGGTTCAGTTCTCGATCCATCCTCTCTTTCCGTTTATGAAACGAGAAAGAACCGCAGTTTCATTCGCACCTTAAGTACCAGGGCTATATTGTATTAGCTACTTAAAGTAGCTACTTAAGTAGCTAATATATATTTAAATATTATACTTTCACCAAAAGATTATGCTTATTTTTCCCGGTAATTACTATGAAAAAAATGTTCCCAGTCAGTGAACAAATTTGTTCAGCCATGAGTCACCGCGTCCAAAACATTAGTCGTTTTTTTCTATTTCAAATAAAACCTCAAAAGTGGTAAAAAGACTTATCCAGAAAATCATAAATTGTACGTGAACATTTTTTAAGAGTCATTTGTAATTGCATCCATTACGATATACTTGATACAGGTGATGATCTTCCATCGAAAGATACGCAAACGACTCTAAATACCGAACGTTTTTTCTTCTTTCAACAACCGAAAAATTTTCAAAGATATGTATTAGGCTTCAACTCGCATTTGGAATTTAGCATTAAAAAAGGATTGTTAGACATTGATCGATTGTGGTTGGCTGAATATCTGAATGGCGGACCGACGGAAAACGAAGAGGCCCAAGTAACCGTCTTCTTCCGCACCATTCGACAAACTGAAATCCTCGATCAGGGTGCCGTCAAGTTTAAAATGCTGCAACAGTTTCGACTGTTGAGTCCTAGCCGGGTAACCCATTTGGTAGAAGAAATTACTTACGGTTCCGAATTGATCTGTTGCATGCGGAGACCTGTCGATTGGCAATGGGAAACAAATAAAGAAAATGCAGAAAAAAGAATTTACACGGCAGCCAAAGCTTATTTCGATCAGAATAACTTCAATCCCAGTTCAAAAAATTTTATTAGTCCGCCAGTAGAGCTAGAAAACTTAGCTTGTACATTATTCAGCAGTGTCAAATTTAAAGATACCGGAAGTCATACGAAGAATAAGGTCTCGTTCAAGAAATTCTGTGAATATCTGACATGCGTCACTAGCAGTTCCGATAAAGACGACCACCCAAAATGGCAACCTATTGATATTGTACTGCGTCTTATTCCACAACAGATGGAAATTTTGATTCATTCAGAAAAAACGAGCGATCTCAAATTGGAAACCGAACAGAATCATATCATGTTAAGTGAGATTTCTATGGAGCTTACCGCAATTTCGAACCATCCGTGTCTGAGTCGGGTTCTACCGTTAAAGAAAACCCTGTGCCATTTCTCTAACCTTCTAAAACAACTTGAAAGGTTCATCTTTGAGCGTCCTATAACGATGATAAGCGAATTAGAGAGAGCCTCGTCAGCTGTTTGTCAACCTCGTCCATCTGTAGACATGAAGCTTATTACAGAATTGTTTGCCGACATAAAAGAGTGGATCATCATTCGAGAGAGAGAGATCCTTTTTATCAATTCCTTACTCGAAAACAGCCAGTTGACAGCGGTGAAGGATTTGGAGGATATCAAGGATGACGATCAGAACCGGGCCAGAGTTTTTGTGGTGGAAGTTAACTATAACAATGACACGTTGGCTGAAAAGATTCTGAGAGTAATCGGTATGCCTAATATTACCGACCCGGCTATTAAGGTCCCCGATTTCTCCATTCTTCTCTCTTTAGAAACTATAACAGAGTTACAGAAGTTCAATGCGATAAATTCTAGCAGTAGACTCTCTGATGTTGACTGCTATATATGTCTAGTACCAGTCTCTTCATCATCATTGCGCAGCGGCCCGGTTATGGAGCTCTCTTCTTCATTGTACCAAGTTGATGGGGTGGTAAACAGGAAAGAAAACGACAGTGCTTTATCTAATAACCATTCAGATTTTTCTAAAAATCCGAGTACAAAGACGTCATGGCCTCACCCGCCTTCTGAGTCATTTCACTACGAAATAGAGCAAGGGAACCGTGCTTTTCAACAAATCGATATTGGATTTAAGGACATGCAGACAACAAAACCAGAAAAAAATGATGAAGTGCTATCTCTATCATCGAGTGAATCCGAAAGTTTCGAAGAACTTCATGTGAATCACCAACTCCCATCACCTGTTGATCCTCTTATGATAACCCACGACAGTAAACGCTCACTCGACGTAGCTTATCAGCCAATCGATAGATTATGTATTTCTGGAACGGATGCGGATGAAATAGGGCAAAGTGACCAACTTAGTGAGCAAGAATGGAAAATTTACCCCAGCAATGCTTATGCAAAACGTAGTGACTGTTGTTCTGTAGAATCGCAGCAAGATGAAGCAGCTACAACGCACACAAATGCTGATGGGAAAACGACACTTATTGACAATAAGAACGGCACGAAAATTGGAAACAGCGCTAATGTTGATCAGGAGAAATCGAAAACAGAAAATGAAGATGGCGAATCTTCCGTACCTCAATCGAACCGAAGAGTTGCTGAAATATTCGCGGTAGATCACAGCGAAGTTTACCAGCCCATTAAATTAAGCCAGCCCCGTATTTATCTGTTAAAGATGAGAGAGTGCTCAATCAATAGCAGCACTGATCTGCGATGGTTTGAAACTGGAAAGCGAGAGCAGGCGACGGTAGAATTGAAACATAAAGTCATTATTCTAATGGGCGCTACCGGATGCGGCAAGAGCACGCTTATTAATGGAATGGTCAACTACATCCTCGGCGTCCAATGGAAAGATCCATTTCGCTTCAAATGTGTTCGCGAAGACGAACCCGTCGCCCGGAACCAGGCACACAGTCAGACGAGCTCGGTGACGGCGTATACGATCCACCACCACGAAGGAATGGCTGTTCCGTACTCCATCACCATCATCGACACACCCGGATACGGAGATACAAGAGGCATCGAAAGGGACAAGGAGATTACGCAAATGATACATCGGTTTCTGACGCAAAAAGAAACGCTAATCAACGAAATTCACGCTGTTTGTTTCGTGGCCGCTTCCAGTGGGAACCGATTGACACAAACTCAGCGATACATCATCGATTCTGTTCTCTCCATCTTCGGCAGGGATTTCAAGGAAAACATTCGGTTGCTGGCGACATTCGCCGACAACGCCGATCCGCCAATCGTATCAGCTTGCCTCGCCGCGAATTTCCCTGTGACATCCCAATCGGCCGGCATTGAATACAGTAAATTCAACAGTTCCGTCTTGTACGCTTCAAATCACAGCCAACATGTCGAGGACGATTTCAGTTTCGATGAACTTTTTTGGGATATGGGCAAAGAAAATTTTGAAATTTTTTTTAACATGTTGGAGAGGATGAACGGCCGTAATCTGAAATCTACCCGAGAAGTCATCCAACATCGTCATCAGCTGAAACAGTCGCTAAACGAAGTCGAACAGGAGCTGGAAGTCTGTCTAATTTCTATTGAAAATATGGAAATGTTTCAGAGGAAAATGTCAGTATATGGTCACAAAATGGAGATGTCCAAAAACTTCGTTGTTGAAAAGGCGGTAATGCGTCAAGTTAAGGTGAAATGCGAAAAAGGATTTTTGAACTATTACTGCAATCGTTGCAAAAAGATGTGTTTAAAAGACGTCAAAGAAACTGACAGGTACGGCAAGATTCATAAAAATAATTGTCCTAATCAGCTGTGCCCATATGGCACGTTATCTGGTGCACAGTGATGGGGATCGATCCGGCAAAATTTTCGATCGATCTTAACGAATTGCCTAATTTGGCTATTGACCGATCCAAACTACATGGAGACAAAATCAATCAAAATGTTTGAAAGTTTTCTTTCCGCAGCTCTAAAATTTTTTTGCTGCCATTCGATTTGATCGAAACAGGAATGTAACTGGTTGACATTCAAACTTGCTGCTGATTTTAGCTGGTAAGTTACATTAGCGACCAAATATGAAACTATTGCATAATGGTAGCCTTTTTCTTCTTCTCTAGCGGAGAGAGCCTTGGGAAAAGGTAAAAACAGCAACCAACAGGTTTTTGCACCTCACGAACTGGTTGACAAAACTTGCTGCTGATTTTAGCTGGTAAGTTACTAATGGCGCCACCTTGCATAATGGTAGCCTCTTTTCTTCTTCTCTAGCAGAGAGCCTTGTTTTTTGCACGAACGTTACGAACGAAAACATTTTCTTCAATTTTTTTGTCTTTTGCTGCTCTCAATACCACGGCTTAATAGTTTCAAACTGGTTCGCTATGGCGTTACACAGAGTACCATTTTTATCAACGCGGGCCAGAATTGTGGTTTCAAACGGCCGCTAAATTTTTTTAGGAGTGGAAAATGAAATTTTCGAAAACCAAAATAGATTTTATCTTCATATAGGATCGATTGATAGATGAATGAAGAGAGAAGATCGATCCCCATCACTGTGCACCAAATAACGTGCCATAAATTACTCGCACGTTTTAGAATCGTTCGAATGGCGTTTAATGCCAGAAAAGGAGAAAACGACTCTGGTTGACATGAAGAGAGAATACGAGTCCAATTACGCTGGCAAGATGACCACTGCACAACTTCTTGCCGAATGTTCTCGAGAGTTGAACAGAACCAAAGCCAAAGTGTTTACCCTTCTAGAACAGGTGGATGCTAGTGTCCGTTCGTTGGAGTCAACGGCTTTGTGCTCCAACGCACTTAGTCCAGCCGATTACCTAAGTTTGATGAGTAGTCGCGTGGCCGAAGAACAGAAACCTGGGTACATGACACGTCTTGAAACGTTGGTTGAACTTCAGCAGATGCTGGCCGAAAAATCTATAACCCAACCGACATTACATGTAGCTCAAATTGGCTGCAATAGGGACTGTTTGCCAAGTAATAGAGATCGCACAGAAACAAGTTTTCAGTCTGGTTGTCCTTCATCGGGGGCCACCAAGACAGGAATACCTAAATTGTCAGAAATATCTTCAAAAATAGATTAGAAAAACTATTCTGTACTGGTTTTTAAAAAAAGGCACTTAACAATAACAACCAGCAGTAAATCCAAGTGGCGTTAACCCTCCTTGGTACATTTCCGACTATTTTTACTTGTTTTTTTTTCCAAAAAAAATTGTGATTCCTCAGTCGGTTCTGATTGGAAATCACTTTTCACCAAGAAAATGGTTTGCTTTTCTGTATCTAAACCCCATACGATTGCTTACGAAATTGAAAAATATATTTTGTAATGCCAAAATCCAAAAAAGTCTTCCTTTGTTTGTTTTGTTTCTTTATTGGCAAACAATTTCGTTTGGCGCTACGCCATTTCACAGAGTTGTAACGGCATTTAAAAAATCTTAGATCTTAAAAATAACGGGATTCTATAGATATCACAATGATCTACAGGGCTGAATATCGGCTGAATATTATAACCGATAATTTCTATTCCGTAGTCAAGCGTATTTTTATATGGAATTAATGATTAGGCCCTAATTTAATTTTTTCTTTAAAATTATAATTTATAATTCATATCACATGAGAATTAACAACTCGACACGGCCAGACTCATATGCCATACAGATTGACCTTCACTAGCGTATATTCTCCATAAGTTGCTCCAGGCAGTATTGGCACATCACATTGCGCAAGGTACGCGTAACGGCGTCAGAGCACTTCCATTTCTTTTAAGAAATCCCAGAAGTTATGTAGCCAATCAAAAAATGAAATCTTTTCCTCACGTATTAAATTAATTTTAACTAAAAAACACTTTCGTTAATTTAGAATTTGCATACCAAGAATGATTTTACGCAGTAAAAAAAAAAATAAATAAAGCGCATTTTAGAGTGGTTATCGCGCAGTAACCTACAATACATAGCACGTGACGTGATAAATAATGTTTAGCATTCAGGGTCTAACGCTGTCGCTGTGTCCTGATAACAGCTTGTACATTGTTACGAAACTTTGCCAGCCTGTTAATGTAATATAGTTGGTGTACTGTATAGCTAGTGATTGTTCCATCGATAGCTTAATAGCAAATTTTTAAAATTGTTCAGAAATACTTTTTTGGGGTGTCAGTGTCTTCAAATTAATATATTTATTCTAAAAAGTTCCAATTGTTAACAGAGAATAGCAAAATTAAACAGGTATAGGCCTAATCAACTTTAGGATCTTTTACAAATAAGCCTGTTTTCTCTTGTAACAACTAGGCTATTAATTACTTCCTATTAGTTTCTAGATGTGCGGTGTTTCGCTCTTTCCTTGTGGCACGGTATCACCCTTACAAAAATGTATCATGTTCTCATATGACATTCTCATGTGAGAATCACGGACGTGATGACATGATAATTTTTCGTAAGGGCAGTCTAACATTTAGCATAAATGCAGAAAAAAATTCAGTTATCCGCTCTCGGTCGTAATGTTCAAGTTGGAGACCTGTACAACTACTTCAATGATGAAATCTTACCTACAAGTCAGTAAAAAAACGAGTTGAATAGTAATTGAAATTAAATTTTAATCTTGTATATACATTGGTTTTTACTCCTAATCATATACACAATAGGGCTGGATCAAGTGTCAAATAAATGCAAATATATTGAAGAGAAATGGAATTCAGAAACGGAGATCAATTTCTTCTTCCAAGAGCAGGAAAGTTTCAAGTATAATATGGTTGGCATCAATTCACATTTGGAGAAGAGCATCAAACAGAAATTCATAGATTGGGGTCCACTTTGGCTGGCCGATTACATTAAACTGAATTCAACGGATAGTGGCGACTCTTGCATGGCACAAGTAATTGTCTACTGTAAGATTTCCCGGCGAACAGAGACTCTCCACCAAAAATTTTTCGATTCTAAACTGAATAGACTATTGATAGAGAAAGAAGATTGGGCGACGCATTTGGTGGAACAAGTTAATTATGGCGCCGAGTTTATTTGTATAATGCAAAAAGCTATCGATCCAGATGAGTACGGAAACAAAGAGACCGTTCAAGAAAATATTTATCGAGCAGCTGAAACCTACATCAATCTAATACAGACCAGCAAACCTCATTTAACATATTTCACCGAACCACCGGCCGAACTAGACAATGTCTTGTGTACAATATACAGCAGCATCGAAATCGGTGACGTACCGAAATGCTCTGTCGAGCAATTCCGCCAAATGTTGATTGAAACCATCAGTGTGAGAAATTTTCCAGAAAAATGGCGACCCATTGACATTCTCATTTGCGACATTCCGTACCATTTTCGAATTTTCATGGAAGCCAAAAAAGATTTTTCACTTAATATTGAACGAAAATGGAGCTCGATGCTACGTGAAAAATCTAAATTATTTTTGGAATCTACGCCCCTAATTGAACAAAATCCCCAACTACAGAACATTCTTTCTAAATTTAGCAATCTCTTGATCTCCCTTAGGAAGAGAATTGACGTATTAAAGATGAAATTCCCCACTGTTATTGGCGAACAAATGGAAGTGTTGAAAGACATTAAATTTGTCACAGAGATACTAGTGGTCGATATAAGCGAATGGCTGGTACGTCAGCGCAGCGAAATTGAAACATGGTATTTGCTTTTGAAGAACACTTTGTCGGATTGCGAGGAAATCGAAAATTCATTAAAATTAAGCAATAAGAAAAAAGGCATGGACTTTGTCTTGAGAATGAACAATGCATCGGATCCACTTTTGGAAAACATACAGAGTAAGATCGACCTATATCCGACTCCAAACACCGCCGATGAGAAACAACGCCTTAAAAAAGTCAGTAAAGAATTAGAAAAGTTCTCATCAGATGTGACCGAATTTGCGGAAAACCTAAACAATGATACCTGTGAAACAGAACGAACACCAAGTTCAATACTACTCACATATATCAATAGTGACATAGAAGAAGTCAAGTTTATCCCTGTCGCCAACCAGCTCCTCAATGAACCGATAGAAAAGGATCAGAATTTAGAGCGAGTGGTAGAATTTTCAGAAAAAGAACAAGTAGTACTGGTATCGAATCACGACATGGAAGATGATGGACAATCTTTCCTAAAAGATTGTTATATTATTCAGGAAAACGATCTTGAAGATCAGGCAAACACTATTGAAATGGATCCTAATTATAACATAAATGAAAATTGGACAAATCAAGACGGTAATAGAATTGATCTAAGTACGAATCTGTTATCCTCAATTAATACATGTGATAAACGCACATCCATTAACTCGTTGCTTATTACCAATACATCGAACGAAACTCAATTTAAATCTTGCCGACCATTGGATAAAAGAATTGCCGAAATATTTGCAGCAAGTAGTGAGTATAGTAGACTACTAAAGCAAGGCCAGCCGAATGTGTATATGTTGGAAGCAAAGCAAAGCTCAACTATCGAAAATCTGCGACGGTTTGAAATTGGAAGGCCCAATACGATTTCAACACCGGATCACAAAGTCATCATTTTGATGGGCGCCACCGGCAGCGGAAAGAGCACGCTCATCGACGGAATGGTCAACCATATCTTCGGAGTCCAGTGGAAAGATCCGTTTCGTTTCAAAATCGTCCACCAAGATGAAATCACCATCCGGAATCAGGCGCACAGTCAGACCAGTTCAGTGACTGCCTACACAATTTATCACCAGGAAGGAATGACTGTTCCCTATTCCATCACCATCATAGACACGCCCGGATACGGCGATACAAGAGGAGTTAAAAGAGACAAGGAAATTACAAAAATGATTCATCATTTTCTAGCCCACCAGGGCATTCAAATCGACAAAATTCACGCCGTATGTTTCGTGGCCGCCTCGGGTGACAGTCGACTCACGGTGACACAGCGCTACATTCTCGACTCTGTTCTCTCAACCTTCGGCAATGACATTAAAGACAACGTCAGGTTGTTGACAACATTCGCCGATAACGCAGATCCCCCCGTTGTCGAAGCTTGTCGCGCCGCTCATTTCCCCTTGACTTCCCAGTCGGCTGGCATCGCGTACAGTAAATTTAACAGTTCCGTCTTGTACGCTTCAAATAAACAAGCGTCGCAGCAAGACGAAAGTGATTTCAGTTTCGACGAACTCTTTTGGGACATGGGGCAGGAAAATTTCGAGAAATTTTTCATCATGTTGAAGGAAATGCAGGGTAAGGATTTAAAGATTACCCGACAAGTTATTCAACATCGGAACATACTGGAGGAGTCGCTCAAAGATATCGAGCGAGAACTCGAAGTTTACCTTTTTAATATGGAAAATATGGAGATATTAATCGCGAAGATGAAAACACTTGGCCACAATGGGGAAGTCAACAAGCATTTCAAGATCGAACAATTTGAAATGAAGCTTGTTGAGGTGAAATGCCAAGAAGGTTACTGTGCATATAATTGCCTGAAATGCAAGAGAACTTGCGAAAAACCCAAACAAATCTGTAACATCACAGAAGGAGTTCGCAGCTGTGAGCAATGCCCCTGTCCACCCAACGACCACAGTTTTCAACATATCCAGTGGTCCTTAGTTCCGGAGAAAGTGACCCAGACATTTCAAGAAATGAGAACCAAACTGAATTGTCATGAAAAGATGAGCACTCAGCAGTTTCTTGAAGAATGCTGTCGGGAGGTGAGCAATAGTAAAGCCAAAATTTTTAGTCTGCTGTTTGAACTGGGAACCACTGCCCGTTCAATTAATTCGACAGCGATGCGCTCAAACGCACTCAGTCCGGCTGATTACCTCAGTCTGATGAGAAGCCGAGTAGCCGAGGAACAGAAACCCGGCTACCTGACACGATTGGAAACGCTGGCTGAGTTGCAACAGGAAAGCATGTTTGTGGCTCCGACACCACCGAGGTCTGGTCTTCTCTCTAGCTGGTTAAACGCCAACTTATCGTGGGTAAGGTGGAAATAAAGTATGTAATGCTTGAGCAAATAGAATGATCCTGAACGCCAGAAGACGCAAGTGGTGTAAATTCATCTATAGCATGTATAATTAACGCAAGCGACGCCAAGTGAGGATCCATGGGCAACATCATTGTATAGCTAATATCTTTCATTCGTTTCATGGAAGGCGACGTGAATGGATAATAAATTAAATTAAATAATTAAATAAAACGATGATCGATATTATGTTGCGCAACGTACGGCGGTATGCATCTATGTAGTATGTACCCAACCCATTCTGACTCTGATTTGTCAAAACATTAATCACAAAACTGGATTAATGTGTACGGTTCCCTTTGTATATTAGTTGCTTTGAAAGTTTTTTCGTGCAAATTTTGCGTAGTATAGTGTACCATAATATTTTCGGGCATTTAAATGTATTAAAAAAGAATCAAGCCGCTTCTTTACGTACATTCTTTATAACAATTCTTTGAGTACAGCTGGTATACCGTCGAATCCGTCGTAGGTCGGGGGTAATAGGGACGAAAAATGATGCTCGTGCTTGGCAAAGGAATTAATACCTGCTCGTCAGATTTTTCCCAAAGACAGTGGCTTTTCGCTTCGCTCATTCAGCCATCAACCCTTTTCCCTACCCACTGTTTCAATATTTTTATAACCCAAACCCCCATAAACAGGAGTTTGTTAATAAGGTTTTTTGAATTTTGTAAAGCAAGTTTGAGGTTATTTTCACGGTTACAAGTCGTAGGAAACGGTTGGGAGTCGTAGTTGTCCACTATCGCTTCCACTCGTTATTACCTTTCCCTAATCGAGACTCGCAAGCCACCTTTGAACCTTTCGTAAGTTTACAAAGTCCGCTCTGCATTTATAGTTGGATTATCAAGGCATCAGCCGCTTATCAAGTGAATAAACCACAACAGGAGAATGTACGTACAGACACTGAAGGGAAGGAAAAAAACATAAATTAGTGTAAACAACAATAACTTTTGAACGACCAATCAAAGTTGGAAGGGCTATATGGAATAGAACGGGGCAAACAAAATGTTTTAACACCCATATTTCAGAATAACGATAACCTTAAGTAAGCTGAGCGATGGGTAACCAACAATTCAGGAAATAGTTAAAGTATAGCAGTATAGGCACATCATCTACGGTGCTTCTTTGGGGATGAATAAGTACGTGTTTTTTATTTTATTAATGCTGGTTGTAATGTAAAAAAATTTCACTTCAAATTCAAACGTTCAAAAAAGAGAAAAACGTGATTTCCCCATGGGGTTCTGAGTCAAACTGTATAACTACAGGTGCTTCTTTGGGGAGAATATATCTCAATATAATATAATTGATAGTCAAAAAAGATGGTCTATATTAATGAGAACCAAGATTTAAATGGTAAATATAATAAAGAAAATAATCAAAGGCGGAAACTAGTATAATCTCATCTTCTGGATTGAATTCTCTCGGGAATCGTCTACTGACCACCTCTAGCTGACTGACTCTGCTTCCGAACTAAATCAGCCTTTAGAACTGCTTTCTCGCGGAGTTTCTGCAACGTAGAGATTTTTTGCGGGTTCTTCTCGTTGGCGATGACTTGGTCGAGGTAGTCTACTTGTGAAATAGGATGAGGTCTCAGAGCGATATCGCTGAGCCGTTGGATCCTCGGATGGGTTTCTTGCACCAGTTCCATCAATTGTTTTTCGTGATCGTCGATCTTTTTCTGGATCCTCTCCAGCAATATTTCGTTAGTCAGCGTCTCTTTGGCGGCTATCTGGTGCTGCTGCCGAATGGCTTCCGATGTCTTCTTCACTTTTTCCATTACCATTTCGAATCGATATTTTTGATTGAAATGTTCCTTCCACGAACACTTGCATGTAAGGCAATGACCGCTGGAATCCATGACAGAGCATTGGTATTTGTTCTCGCTTTCAGCCTGGCGGCACGGGAAATGACAAGTCATTTGACATTTTTGACAGTTGGTCGTAAACTGGCCCGTCCCGCTAATGTCCGTCTGCTTTGGGACGAGGAATTCGACTTCGAATTCAAACTCTTTAGTGGCCGTTTTCTGTGTTTCGACCTCTGCCAATTTCTTCTTGATCTGTTCAAATTCGTCGATATGACTTAGTTTGATCTGCGTCTTCAAATAAAGGTTCTCGACAAGGATTTCCAATCTTTTGCGCTCTTCGAGGACTTCTCGAGTTAGCATCAACGGTTTGGTCTCCATACGGCCCAAATCGTTGAAAAATCCACCGAAACTGTCGACGGCCATTTCGAAATAAGTTTGGTTCATTTCGTTGGTCATTTTGTCTTTTTTCTTGCTGGTAAAGAAAATGGAACTGTTGAATTTGTGATGGAGCGGAAGCTTAGAAATCGGATCCATAAGCAGCGGAATTTCGGCCTCCTTGACAACGTTCAAGACGGGAGTGACGTCGTTGTCTGCGAACGTCACCATCAGCCGAATGCTGTCCTTGATGTCATTGCCGAGAATGGACAAAATCGATTCGAATATGTAGTGTTGTTCCTTCGTTAGTCTGGAAATCGACGTCTGGACGACAAAACAGACGGCCTCTAGCTGTCGGATACCGTCGGAACATTGGAAATAGTTTTTGATCTGCTCCACTATCATGTCGTCTTTGTTGGGTCCCCGAGTGTCGCCGAAACCCGGAGTATCGACGACCGTTAGAGAGTAACCACACCGGGTATTCGTACACAAGCCTTTCGTCTCATATATATCGTAAGTTGTGACTAGGTCCGTCTGGCTGTGTGCTTGCGACTTGTCGGCCGATTCGTCGATCAATTTGAAACGGAAATCGTCGTCCCATTTAACGCCCAGCACATAATTGACCAGGGCGTTAATTAGCGTCGTCTTGCCGGAACCGGTCGCGCCCATGATCAAAATCGTTCTTTGGCGACGTTTGCCTACCAACCCAATCAAGTTTAGAGTTTAGAGATATCAATGTACAGTATAATTAGTTATTAAAAATTCAATCAAAATCATTTACCGAACATGGCCAAATAGCTCGGCTTGCCAAAAACGTAATGGCCGACACCAGGAGTAGCGTGATCCTGTTTAGTCAACGGCAGTTTGTAAAAGTCGAGGCCGAGCAAACTGTCGGGTAACTGTTGACTGGCGCGGCGAACGGTGATGGCCGCCCGCTCAGCTTCACGTTCTGTTTTGATTTGTAGAACTGAGCTAGCCTTACTGTAATAACTGGTTCCACTTGTGTCTTTGCTGCAGACGGCCCTGATCTGGATGCAGTACACCGTGTCAATAACTAGCGGTTCCAACGTAAACTTCTTCTCTGTTGTCGTTCGTTGGATGATGGTCGTTTCTTGCTCGCCCTCAATCCAGCATTCAATGCTATAGAAACTGATTTCTACCGTTTCATTGACGCCAATACGATGGTTCCATGAAATTTTGATAGCCGTGTCCGTCACGGAAAGGCACTGAAGATTTTCTGGTGGAACACAAACCGGGTCGATTGCTACTTCGTCACTGGCTGGGCCGAATGGACTTTTCCCTCCCACTGTCACAGCAGCTACCCGGAACTCGTAAAATCCATCCGGTTGCAAGAAATTGATATCTATTTCATCTGTCGCACTTGAAATCGAATTCCAGTGCTCACCGTTACCGACGCAGCGATATTGGAGAAAGTAGCTGGGCCGATCGTTTCTCTCTTCGACTGTCCAAGTCAGCGTGATGACGCCGCGGTGATTCTTCTTGACCTTCACCTGTCCAGGTGCTTGGGGAATCAGGAACTTCCTAATTAAACATTTCCCTGAACGGCAGTCGTACAATCGGATGAACGGCTCTTGCCCAGCTGCGCTCTCATCGTAGAAAATGATGTAACGGACGTTGACCGTATCGAAATCGTAAATGTTGGTCGTCACCCAATCGTAGAATTCTCTGCCAACGGAGCGGAACTGGAGACTGTCGGAGAAAATCGTATCGGTCGTACTTCCCCTACAATCCTGCTTCCATTGAGACCAGCTGGACGAATCTGAAGGATTGAACGTATCGGCGTAACAATTCATTTCACGAACCAGGCTTTCGGACTCTTGGGGCAGATTAGCGGGCAAATGGAGAACGACGGCAACCGAGCCAGCATGCTCTCCAATTTTTATTTCTTTTTCCAATTGTTGTGTGTTCGAGACGAGATGAAGGCTGGGAAACTGGATCGTCTTTTTCAAAAACATAATCAACTGTCCGTGACGATGAATCCAAATGTTCAGATATTTGGAGTCAAACGGCGAGTATTTCTCAACTGTTTCGATCATGTGCATGACCGATGTCACAGTTTCTTCAATCTGGTCTCGACGGATGGATATGGCCCGTAAGGACAACGTGTTGATCAAGACCGTCGAAAATTTTGCCAAAATATCTTTAAAGTTCTGCATTGCTTTCTTACTAGCCGCCAGAGTAACCGATTCTAGTTTATCCATCTCGGCCATCAACGAGTCCGTTTCGAAGATAACTCGCCGGAATCGATCCCACATCAATTGTAGGCAGAAAACTAAATCTTCCGGCACGTCAAATTTTAAGCCGGACATTCTACTGACGATTGATGCTCTGCTGGTCTTATTCTTCATCTTGTACAGGGGATACAGCCAGACTTCCAAAGGTACAAGTTTGTAGCTGCTGCCATCACTAAACAGCACTTTCCTGCAGGCTTCGTATTGCTCGGCGACGGGTTTCGAGGTCCAGCATTGGCCGCTTTTATCGCCTACCAAGTCGCTGTAAAGAATACATTGCAAGTCTAGAGGTATTGGACTGTTGCCACCATCTTCTTTATCTCCTTCTTCGTCCTGATGTTGTTCTAGTCGATTTTTATCCTTTGAAAGGCAATCGGCAAAGAATTGTGCATAATCAGACATTTTCTCAATGGCTTCCTCATTGTCGGCCGTAGTGTTGCTCTGCGAGTGTTGATGAGAGAAGAGGCAAAAGGCTTCCAGACCGTATTCTATTGCCACGACGACATGCGTGGCCCCGTTTTCAGTCAGCACTTTTGACTTACAGACCATGTCCAGTTTTTCCATGATCGGCTCAACGTCAAGTTTCTTGACAGACCGACGGCAATGGACGGCAACTTCTGCTCCACGGCCAAATGAGCCCAGTTTCCCTTCGGTTCGATCAACGGCGTACTGCCAAGCTCCTCCGAAACGTGGACGCGCCAATCCAGTGACAAAACTCGTCGCAGTGTGATCGTCAATCCCAAAATCAGAAATCCACGTTTTCTCTTGGTAGTCTTGGACGTCGTCATTTTCGTATCTTTTCTCGGCTACCATTGTGTGAACCTTCACCTGATTTTCAACTTCCGACTTTTGGTCAACAGACAGCTGATCGACGTCGTCCGGGTCCCATACTCGAACATCTATGCGTGATTTTACGTGAATAACGTTCAGTCATACGATTTAGAAGGAAATTAGCTAACCTCTGCGTATATCGTAGGTTAGCTACCGTACACTTACCTGGCACAATGACATCTTCTGGGTAATTACAAAGATTGCCGATGGCAAACTCCCGACCAATGGCTTGTATCTTGATGCAATCTGACATTATTGTAGGCCAGCAAGCCAGGTAATTTCACTTATTTGAACCTACAAGAAGGAATTCTATAGATTTCTAAGCAAATTGTTATAATAACTGATTAAACTTTTTTTGGCGTACAGCTGCTGTTTCGAATAACAGCCGGCACGTTCGCTGATGGGGTCAGGGCCGGCTAGTTGACCAAAAATAGTAATCCATGTAAAAGTGGAACAATATTGTGGAAAATAGACTACATAAACACTGTCTACCGTGACCAAGAAGCCGCACGAAATCTTGGTGACAAAAAAAATCTATGTCCTTATCAGTCCTTGTAAGATATTATACTGACTCATCACATAGGAGCATGTACTGGTATGTGGTATGTAGCCTCCTTTATGGTGCCTATCATTTACCTCGATGAGTAAACAGTCGCACTTTGATAAACGGATTACGGTACGTAGCTATATGAGATGGCAGTGTTTCACAATGAGAGCCCATCAGTTTATGTGGGTTCATAAAAACTCGAGAGGCGGATAAGAAAGCTAACTGCTAGAACTACGCAAACAAAAACGTTAGACCCGGCCAAACTGTTTGAAAAAGCTTTACATCGACAACAGCCTTGAAATTTTTGGGTGATGTATTCAACGCACTTATTTTTCTGTTTTATTATACGTTTGCGGCTGTTGCCACCCCAGCATATACACCTACAAAGTTTATTTCGTCAGTAAAGTGCCGCTGCTATATAATCATATTTAGCGTTGTTTCGCGTTCAATGAGTCATGCAACAATCTCAAACAAATTGATCAAAAATTTATATTTTTTACTTGCTATCGGATAAATCATACAGGAAGTGGGAATATTGTGAATTGAATTGGTAAGTCATAACTTGCATAGATGATGGAAGCATTATTATTAACGGTTCAAAACAGAAGAAAAAAAGTTTCCAAATGTGTTAATTGCGACTGGTGGCTGAGCTGACTACCGAATTTCTGTCGTCATCCACATATAACGTCTGAATGCTACTAGCATCGTCAAACACAGAAGCAACTGCCTGGTTTTCTCCATTCAGATCGCCGGGCCTATCAATGGCGGGGGGAAGACTCATTAGCGGTTCTTGATTGCGGATTTTGTTTTGAATTTCGGCCATCTGACGGAGTTTCTTCAAACTTTCGATCCTCTCCTTGAAACCGACCTTTTTCTCTTGCTGCTCGGCGTCGATGATCAAGTCAATGTACTGCGGAGTCGAAAACGGATTCGGACGCAAGGCGATCTCGTCCAATTGCTGGATGCAACCAGTAACGGTATTGACGCGCTGTAAGACGTTGTTGCTGATCGCTTCGACGTCCTTCTCCAAGACACGAATCAACTCTTCTGCCGTTAGTTTCCTCTTCAACTCAGCCTCGTATTTTTGTTTGATTGCTTCTGACGAAGTTTTCTTTGTCTGTGTGACGTATTGCCATTTGTACTTTTGATTAGAGTGGAGGGTCCAGTGGCAC
The DNA here is from genome assembly GCA_022539655.2 of Ceriodaphnia dubia. Taxonomy (NCBI): domain Eukaryota; kingdom Metazoa; phylum Arthropoda; class Branchiopoda; order Diplostraca; family Daphniidae; genus Ceriodaphnia; species Ceriodaphnia dubia. The sequence continues at coordinate 492,400 of JAKUCG020000214.1, read as the reverse complement.
CTGTTCGGGCAGTTCCAGCAGGTGCGCGTCGACTCTGGCAAAAAGAATATCATGGCTCTGCATTTGGCTTTACCGTCGTCGTTAGGGATCGTGCAAGGGAAGTGGCAGGTGGTATGGCATTTGTTGCAATTCGTCACGTACTGTCCAGATGGAATTTCCACTCTCTGGGGCACTATCACGTCCACATCGAAACTGGCGTTCTGACCAGCCTCAATCTGAGCTTGGCAATTGCTGATCATTTGCTTCGTTTTCCTCATTTCCTCCATCTTGGCTAATCCAGTCTTGATGAGCGGCTGAAGAGCTGTAATTGTCGCTTCCAGCCGTTTCCTCTCATCCAGCACTTGTTTGGTCAGCGACAGCGATTTGGTGTTCATCGTGGCCAGAACTTTGAAGAATTTCTCGAAATTCTCCATGCCCATACGCCAGAAGAATTTGTTGAATTTGTCAACTGTCGACATGTTCCCAGAGCCGTGATTGGAACAGAAGAAACCGGAATTGTTGAATTTATGATGGAATGGATTTCTGGTTTCGGGGTCAGTTAAGCACGGCAAATTAGCTTCGGTGATGGCACTCAAAACTGGCGGCTCTTGGCTATCGGAGAAAGTCAAGAGGAAGTTGATGTTTTCCTTGACGTCGTTGCCGAAAATGGATAGAACAGAGTCGAAAATGTACGTCTGGGTGGGTGTCAAACGCGGAAGGGAAGCCGGGACCACAAATCCAATAACGTCCAGTTCCTGGATGCCACCTTTTACCTCGAAAAATTCCTTAACCATCTGGGTGATCTCTTGGTCTCTGTCCAGGCCTTTGGTGTCGCCGTAGCCGGGCGTGTCGACGATCGTCAACGAATAAGGAACGCGGAATCCTTCCGAGTAATGGATGTCGTAGACTTTGATGCAACTAGTCTGGCTCTCCGCTTGAGACTTTGCTGCCACTTTCTCGTCGACTAGAGTGAAACGAAACGGGTCCTCCCATTGGACGTTGAAGATGTAATTAATCATTCCGTTGATGAGTGTCGTTTTCCCCGATCCAGTCGCGCCCATCATCAGTATCGTCCTCTGCTGCGTTCCACCGTTTTGCTGTTGGAAGCTGCCTCTCTGAGCGCTAGATTGACCGAAGCTATATCGCTCCACCGTTGTTGCGCCATCGGCGGTTTTCAGAATTTTGGATTTGGCTAACGGGACTGCGTATATATCCATGCCGTTTCGGTTGTTGACTTTCTGGCAGCGTTTCACTAGAGCTTCGGCATAGCGGATCCCTTGATCCAGGGCTGTCAAGCTCACAATTTCGCTAGACGCGTTCGAGTAGACTTCCCAGTCAACGAATTCTCTATCCAATGCTGCCGTTCTATCCAGAAGGTCATCTTCCTCATTGGTACCCTGTGTGAATGAGGGATCCTCGGCAGAGGAGAATTGTTGGAGATCGTTCGCCGTTACATCCTCTTGGGTTTCGACATCATCGAATGTCGATTCCGTGTCGACGATGTTGCTGAACTCGCTAGCGCCAATGCAAGTATCCGCCGCTACCCTAAATTCGACGGGCAAGTCCTCTTCGAAGCTGATGACCATTTGATTTTCTCCCGATTTGGTTGTCTTCTTCTGCTCCCAAGATTCAATAGAGCCTTTAGGCCGGTATTCGACTAAAAAGTGGCAAGAATAGCCCAGATTTTTGTAGTCCCATACTAGACGAAACGAATTAGCAGTGGTTGGACCTTCGGGATGGATTCGAAGGCTAGTGGGTGGACTAGGTAAGTCAACCAAGTTGTCTTTTAGGAGGTTGTTTGCTTGGTAAACCGAGTAGAAATACCTCGGTTCGTCTGGATGACTCGCATGATTGCACAAGGTAATAAAGAAACGCACTTGCTTGTTCCGCTTCATGTGGTCGACCAGATCGCGAATTTTCGCCATCAGTAGCAACTGTTCGTGGTGAATCGTGTGCCACGGCTTATCGTCGTCTTTGTTCGGCTCTTGGGCATTTTGAACGGCTACCAATGTATTGTAATTGTCCACGTACTTCTTCATCCCTTTGAGGATCTTTTTGCTGTGTTTATCAAGCGCCGGAACATTTAGAACTAAGGCGTGTTTCTTGGATTCGACTAGTCTTCTCTCCAGTTCGCTTCTGTTTGATGTAATGGTAATACCGGTCAATTCGGCGATCTCTTTAATCATATTGATCTCAGACAACTTCCAATGAAGCCATTGTTCCAGCTGAGAGAGTTTAAAGTTCGCGTGAGTCTCGGCAATATCAACGGCTTTTTGAACTTCTCTGATGTCACCTTTGCGGGCTGAAATGACGCTCTTCTTCAGTTTCTCCATCAAAAGTTTCTGGAACTGATGGGTCGCTTTTTGAAACTCGCGCCAAGATGGATCTTTTGTAATGCCCGTAGACCAGCGACTAGCTTTCTCCGAAGCTTTTGCTTTGGCTTTGATTGCTTCCAAATTAGCCACTAAGTGACTGCAACGGTCCAACAGGTCATCTCCGACATCGTCGTACTCGGGAAGTCGGAAATCGGCACCGCCAGTTGCTGTATTCAGGATAATTTTCAGCGGACAGAGTTGAACGTTGATCGGTACGGCCTTGATCTTTCCATCATCCGCCTGGATTTGCTCAACAAGTTTCAGGCAGTGTTTGTAAGCGCTAAGGAGGCTGCACTCGCGAACAATTTGGGATTGGCCATCGGCGTAAATTCGACATTTGACACGACGATTGATCTCTTGTTCTTCTTCGTCAAATTGGCTCTGGAATTCGAGGAAATCACATTTATCTGCCAACGCGTTCTCCAGCTTAGAAATCATATTGGACAAGTTCTCATTGGCTTTATCTCTGGCTTCTTCTTCGTTCTCGCTGTCGTCCACCTCCAGGGACACGACGCAATAAACTTCGGCTCCGTAGGTAATGCCCTCTACGACATGGGTCGCTTCCGACGACTCCATCAACTCTCGAAAAAGATGCAAGATGTCTTCTCTATTGACAAATTTCTTCAAATCTATAAGCTCCTTTCTTTCTTGAATACGGCAAATGAGAGTTCGAGTGACTTGCGCTGGATTTAATTCATCGTTGATGTAATTGCTGGCTCCGCGATATTTACCGATCAGGCCGGCCATCACGCTGGCCTGTAGGTGTCTGTCAAGTTTCATGTGTTCCCATTTAAGGTTTGACTTTGGGCGGGACAATTTCAATTTGTTCAGCTGAACAACGATTTTAACTGACGGATCACAGAGCTGAAGTAATGCATCTAAATAAATATGCACAAAGAAACTGTTCAGTATGCAACCACCTCGTTTTGCTCAGTGTACTCTCGATTCCTTTGAAATAATTTGCACGCTAATGGAGTTGGCATTATTTTAAATGAATAATACATGTTCCCTACTGGGTTCCTGTAGTTAAGCTAAATTAGCTAATGAATATCCATATAGGGAGTAATTTGGTATAGCGAATGTTACTCTATAGCAAATTTGGTTAGCCAGTTAACTCGCTAATCGAAGCCATTAGCCGGTTCATTCGCTAGCCAAAAGACACCGTTAGCCAGTTCATTCGCTAATCGGCAAAAAATCTTCTTTTATTTCTCGCTTCTTACTAGTCCCTTTGTATTATCTCATTAGTCAATCAACTCGCTATTCATCTCGACCATAATGAATATCCATATAGGGAGTAATTTGGTTAGCGAATGTTACTCTATAGCAAATTGGGTTAGCCAGTTAACTCGCTAATCGAAACCATTAGCCAGTTGATTCGCTAGCCAATAGACATCGTTAGCCAGACAGCTAGTTCATTTGCTAATCGATTAAAAATTCTAAATTTACCTCACTACTACCTATCTATATTTGCCAATGAACTCGCTAATCACGTCAACTATATAGCCACATTGCCACACTATACATCCAAATATTATTATTGGTTCACTCATTTGGAATTGGTAAACAATCGCTTGGATTTTGGATTAGCCAGTTGACTCGCTAATCACTTGAAATCTCACATGCCTCACGGGAGTCATGATATTAACCAAAGAACTGACTAATGCAAAGTTTGATTAGCTAATGAACTTGCTAGTGAACTCAAGTATCCCAAATCAAGCAAATATTCATAATAGTCAAACAACTGGCGAATGAAAGAACCGATTAGTTAATTAACTCGCTAATCGCGTCAACTATATAGCCAGAGTGCTACACCTTAAGTGAATCTCCTCGAAGTAAAACAACTGGCTAACGCCTGAACCGACTAGCAAATTAACTCGCTAGTCATCTCGACCCTGTTTACCTCAAATAAATTCCTCTGGGGCCAAAAACTGGTGAACACTCGATGCGATTAGCCAGTTAACTCGCTAATCACTTGGAATATCACATACCGTACTGTAGCGGTGTGGCACCCCGGCCGCTATGGTACCCATCCTATCCCTCCGATAGATGGCACGAGGTGACGTGCGCCCCTTTCTCCTCTGTCCTATTGTCACTCGTTTACGTGCGCGGTGAGGCGCATGGTGGTCAAGAGGGTAGCCGCGTCAGGCTCCCTCGCGTTTGAGTGTACCATTTTGTATTGTATTTCATGTAATTGTTGTATTTGTGTCCCTTTCCCTTGTCTTGTGTTAATAAATCGGCATGCTCGCCGGCTTATCCTGCTACAGTACGGCAATTCATGATATTAACCAAAGAACAGGCTAATTCAAATATTAGTAAATGAACTTGCTAGCGGACTCAAGTATCCTAATTCAAAAAAAGATTCACAATGGCCAAACAACTGGCAAATGAAAGAACTGATTAGTTAATTAACTCGCTAGTCACCTCAACTATAGCAAGTTTTCACTGTGCGCCATTCGCGCAACGTTTTCGTGTTGTATGCGGAATGGTGTCACGTGACTGAGTCCGCTGGTTACATGTAGCCTTATGGGGACTCGATTGTTTTTTTACTTTTTGAACCTTAAAATTTAAATTTTTTCGTGAAATTTTGTAGGGCTCATCTGTGACAATGTGCCGGATATTTTAAAATCATAAAATTAGAAAACACGTTTTTTCTTATTTATTAATATTTAAAAAAATTTCCAAATGGAGCCCTGAAAAAAAATCACGAAAAAATTTTAATTTTAAGGTTCAAAAAGTCAAAAAACAATCGAGTCCCCATAAGGCTACATGTAACCAGCAGACTGATGAAAGAACATGTAAGAAGCAGACCTAACATTTGCTAACCAAATTACTCCCTATAGGGATATTCATTCACTAATTTAGCCAAATAACGAGACCCTTCCCTACTCTGTTTTCGGCAATCAATAATATCATTCAATTTATCTGCCCCCTATTTAGTAATAAAATACATACTTAACGTACATTCAATACTATACAATAACAAGTAAGAGTTTTCTAAAAGACAGAATGTAATTATGATGTGCGCTTTAACTTTACATCGACTGATAGCAGTGTTCGGAAAGTCAACAGAATTTTTTGACGTTTTGAGAAAAAGTCAAACGTCAAAGTCACTTGATTTTTACACGTCAAAAGTCAACTGCAAAAGTAAAAAAATTTTGAAACTGCAAAAGTCACTTATACGTCAAAAATAAGTCATTTTTATGTCAGTTTTTTTTTAATTGAAAAATTAAGACATTTATTCTTGTATTATTACATGCACTCAGTATAGGCTAGTTACAACTTCCGTGAGATTTTTAAACGAAAAAACGAAAGTATAACACCAAAGATATTTCATTGTTTAACGCATGCAACTTAACGCAAGCCCGCAATAAATTGCTGAGTAGTAATTAACGTTGACGGGAATTTTTCGGGTTTCAAAAATTTGTACGTCACAACTTCAAAAGTCAACGTAAAATTTTCCCAACGTCAAAAGTCACAATCAGCAAATTTTTGACTTAAGTCACAAAATGACTTTCCGTACACTGACTGATAGCCGCATCGAAAAAATCAACCCTTACCCCTTCCAAATGGGTTAGAGCTCCTTCCATGTCTTAAGTGAACTTTTTCTTGTTACTGGATTCTCTAAATACTTATAATGTCGTCGCTCGAATGTTGAAATGCATAGGAAACCGTATGAAGCGAGAGTTCACCCATTTTCATGTTTTTCAATATAGGCCTACAAGTGTAAGAATAATCGTTCTCTTACCTGTCAGCAGAATGTGATCATTTCGATAGTCGTATAGGCCTCCTAATTGAAATCGACGACCCATTGAAGCCATTTTAATGGTTGCGCTTTTTTCGCCTCTTTTCGCCGCCATGATGACACTTTTTTCCAATCCGACCTGCAGAATTCACTTGGGCTCGATGTATTTTGGATGTAACAGTACAACGACGTTCTAATGGTTTAGTTGTAGAACAGCAGCATAACTATTTTTACTGTTGACTAAGGCTATCTGAGGCATGGCCCACCTACTCAAAGTAGATATCTTATTTTTTTTATCGCAGCTCTAACATTTTCTTCTAGAACTTTGCCACACTTTTGCCGATCTAAATTTACATACACCGTTTTTTTAAGGTTAATTAACCATTTATGCATTATTTGTAGTTTTGAGCAACCTTACTACAATGTTGCAAATAATCTTGGTAACAAGTTTTTTTTAATTTGTCTTGGTAAAAAAACGAGGGTGCTCAGAGCGCGCTCACGCTTGCGCTCGATTTTGAAATTCGAGAACGTGATGAGCGCGGCCCAAACCTGACTTAAATTAACTACCGATTACAATATAAGAGTTTTGAGGACGTGCTTCACTGAGTATATTTAACGAATAAGGATCGGAACGTATCAGTAACTTGTGCATCGCTGACGCGTAGCTGTTTCGCATAATTTTCCCTACATGGAGGCTCTTACTACTGCATTTTGGTTTGCTAGACACGAATGAAGAAAATGCGTCTGGGTAATAATGTCAGTTTCGTTTTCAGCAGGGGACCAAGACGAAACATGTGGTACTGTGGTTATCAGTAAAGTAATCCCTTTATTGTCATGGCCCACGAATTTATCACGATGACTAGCCTATTATAAGCTATGACTAATAGCTTCTTCCCACCGAATTTAAATTAATTATTTTAGAAGTTTTTATTGACTGTTGGACACTTTTTTTAAAATTAATTCTTTTCATTTATTTTTAGCTGTTTCATTTGTTTAGAACTGCATTGCTTTTATGGTGCCCATCCCACTTTTTTTCAAATATCTCGAAATCTAGATTGGGTCGTTTAACAACATAATGATAAGACCACCAGTTTGAGGGAGAGCAAGCAGTGAAAATTTGTATTGATAGTGACAATGGTAGCAGGCTAAATAGCCTTCTACAAAATAAAGTGTAGCAGAAAAGGAAAATAAATAGTTTACGAAAGATTTACTTTTTAAAACAATTGGTCAGCACCAGCATGGAACGGGAACGCCAAGTTATTGAAATTACAGCATTGGGTCGTCGATTGAAACTTGGTGAATTGTACGACTATCGCTACGATTGCATGTTCACAGGTAAAAACTTTTATGTAGCTCAGTTAGAAATATTCCAAGGGCCAAATTGTAACTGCTTTAACTTATTTCAAGCGCAGTGTGGTTCGTTCGTAGTTCATATTTTTTTACTTGTTTATTCTAGCACGTATCAGCAGGAGCATCTTGAAAGCATTATTAGTATATTTATAGCAGTCCTGTTGTTTTCTTTTTCTTTTCTTTTTTCCATGTTTTAAAATCCATACCTGATAAAATCTATACGGTAATAAACCCTTACGGAAAGGCCTTCGGTCTGAGGAGTAGAATCGTCAATCGAGCTAAATTTTTTTACTATTAGGGTTGGTTTCGATTGGGACCAAAGAGGCAGTTTAAATATTATTGTGACAATACCCATCCGTCACTTTAGGCATTTTGCGGGTTACATATACATTTTTTCCTCGGCTGCCGATTGTAAAATGTTCGAAACGTTCGTATTTTCTACCTAGTATCACGGGCATTACTATATTGAATTAAATATCAGACTGCCCAAGTGTCCCAATCTTTGCACATACATTTTTTCTGCGCGTGATATGTATATGCGCTGAAAATAAGCCCCCCCCCCAAAAAAAAAGTAAGAGTACTCTTTTCCCCTATCGTAAATTCGTAAAGAAATAACTAATTGAAGATAAAAGGTATAGTGTTTGGTAACGGGGGGGAGCTTGAGACATTTTGAACCATGATAGCAATTTCAGCTTTTTTATCCCACCCACCGTTTAGAATTTTATAGACTCGAAACATTTCGCGTTTTCGGAGAAAATCGCTGATTTTCTGGGAAAGAATAGCCTCGGGCGTATGGCGGGCCGTTAGTGCCACTTTTTTCACGGATTTTCAAACAATAAAGGGGTATTTTAAACGGGATATTTAATTTAAACGGGTATTGGTAAAGCAGATACTTTACGGAGATTTTATCAACGATTCAAACAAAATTTAATTGAAACAATGATTTAATCGGGAATTTTTATCAACGATTCGATTGAAAATCAATTGAATCGTGAATTAAAAAGGAATCAAGATTTTAAACAATAAAATTTTGAAACTGTTTACTGCTTGTTCCACACCATACACCAAGTTGGTAATTACTTAGTGTATTGGGCCTTCGACGACCCTAAAGTCCAAAGGCATATGGCGCAGCGTCCATGACATGTGCGGATATGGTGTATTAACTTTGTTTAAAATCTGGAATTCCTGTTTTATTCATGTTTCAATTAATTTTCATTCGAATCGTTATTAAAATTCCCGTTTAAATCATGTTTCAATTAATTTTCATTCGAATCGTTATTGATCAAAATTCCTGTTGAAGTCAAGGTTTGAAAAATACTTGTAAAAACAGAGTTTCAAACAATTCTTTTTCGAATCGTTGATTAAAATTCCCGTTTAATTCATGCTCTATTAAAATTTTGTTTAATTTCTTGGTAAAATTCTTGTTTAATTCATGTTTTAATTAAGTTTTGTTCGAATCGTTGATAAAATTCCCGTTTAACTCATGTTTTAATTAAACTTTGTTCTAATCGTTGATAAAATTCCCGTTTAATTCATGTTTCAATCAAATTTTGTTCTATAATCGTTGATGAAATCCCCGTAAAGAATGTGATTTAATAATACCTATTTTAATTAAATATCCCGTTTAAAAATACCCCTTTATTGTTTGAAAATCCGTGAAAAAAGTGGCACTAACGGCCCGCCATACGGGCGTAGGTCAAAGCCCCAGACGCAAAGGAGGAATAAAGTTCTACGCGAGTGCTAGCAGTACGGGCTAGTGCGATCTTCCATTGCATTAAAGACCGCTAGGCCTTCGGCTGAGGACTACGTCCTCAGACCTCAGGGATTAAATTAAGCTTCATTTATAAGGTATTTTGGTTTCCAGTTTTACAGTATCCCAAGCGCCCTGAAATAGTATAAACGTTCATGTGAGTAGGCTACATAAGAAGCAATATTTGAAGAAACTTGTCCTACCGTGTACTATGTACGTACTATTTTGATGTACGCACAGTTCTTCTTAAGTGGTGTACAGGCTTGTTAGATCGGAAGAATTAAACCAAAATCTGATTAGATGAAGCCCTGTATCGAGATCGAAAGTATCTGCGATACTGCACGCGTAACAGTATCGAAACGGTATCGGCAATATACTTTTAAATTGAGATATCGAAGCCTGTATTAGCAGTAGCGATCGATCCAATACCGACATTGCGTTACATTTATTTTCAATTGGTTATTGTATCTAGCTCTCTAATTTTGGTGAAAAAGTCCAAACAACCCACATTGTCTGTGGACCAAATTTTTAAAGGAACGAAATACTAAGGTGGCCAACTCCAGACCTATGTTACAGGTGCTGCAGATGATTAACAGATGCTCGACCGATAAGTCTTAGTAGCTCGGTGTGCTTGTTATCAGAGAAACAACGAAAAACATACACTGTGGAGGACCTTAAAAACCTTGCGTACTTGGTAACCAGGGGAAATCTTTCGTGTTGTTACCAATAACCCATGGCGTGTTGATTATTTGGCGCGGGAAATTTGCTCATCCTCCGTGACTCTGTACGATCATTGACCGGACTTAGGTAATTAAATGTGTCCGCTTGTCACTATGACAATGCATTTTATATATGTAATCTCCGACAGCAAAGGAATCTGATAAGACGACATCGCCTAATATATTCAACCTACTTTACTTTAGTCCATGTTTAAGTGTATTACTTGTTAGGATCTAAGAATATAGGAAACATTTACAGAACCTCGTGCTGTCTTTTAATAAGCATGTAATTACATAATTTATCATGACTATGAACGTTTTACATTTTATATAATAAATGAAAGTCATATTCACTTATTTTACCTTAAAGCCTATAACGCGTCTATGCTGAGAACATTCAATTTGTTTTAGTTTTCAGTAGCTTCTTGCGCGCAAAATATTTGTATAGTAAAAAACGAATAATGCCGATAGTCACGAATAAGACGATCAACCAGATTAAAACAAAAAACAAAGCGACATCGATTAGATGTAATTTATAAAAGGGCATATTCTTAGAGGCCAATTGAAGGTGTTTGGTTCCTCCGTTTCGTATGACATATTCGATCCAGTAAACTGCCACATCTTTGCCTGGAAGGATTTGATCGCGCATGAGCTGCGATGTTCGAGAAGCATTTGTTCGGACACTGCAAAAGGGATACGGTCAATAGAACATACTCTGAAGATGTGATTAGGATTTCCATGATTTTAATTACCTCGGATCGTAAATCAGGTGTGTAAGGGCAGCGTTTAAACTTTGATCATCTATTTTATCCCAATCAAGTTTTAGTCCCCAGCCTCCTCCTGCCGCTTTGGCGATATTTCCTCGTTGATCATTTCCGAATGGTAATCCTAGTATTGGGACTCCGTGATAAGCAGCTTCTTGAGTTCCCAGCATCCCACCATGTGAAATAAAAACTTTCGTGTTGGGATGACCTTTTGGTCAATATAAAAATTACTAGTGCATAAAATGCTGAATATTTATGATAGTAGGAAGTTTATTTTTATAATTGAATTTACCAAGAAGATCTTGTTGCGGAAGCCATTTAACCATTTTTATATTGGCGGGAACATTTGGTGGTATTTCAGATTCCCACTTCCACATAACTCGCTGGGGAATTTTAGAGAAGACACGAAGGAAAGTCTCATATGTTTCTTTATCCATGGAAGAAACGGACACGAAAGATCCTAATGTGAAAACTATCAAGCCATCTTTGGCTCCGTCCGCGAACTCTTGTAATTCCTGTTATACAAAAAGTTGAACCTATTAAATTCTAAAATCTTTAAAAAAAATGAATTTACCTCTGGAAGAGTTTTGGCTTGTCTGGTGTGGAGTGCTCCAATAGGAATGATTGTTGGAGGTAACGAACGCGGCCAGTTCGTTATTGGGTGACTATTAATCATATAAATACTGGCATCACCTTCCACTTCGGCAATGGAACGAGCTTTAGGGAAATGACTCTTTACTAGAGTATCTAGGTCTTTTAGGATGTAGTAAGTGCGAATCAAGTTGAAGATCTCAATCGGAATAATATTCATTAGTCGCTGAGTAAATGTCATATGGTTGTCAAAGTCTGTCATAGCAGTTGGCACGGCAGCATAATCGACTGGAGCTCCCATTGCAGATAACACATTTGGAAATGCGGAAGAAGAGCTATGAATCACGAATGGAACTCCAATGAGGTCGAAAACAGGGAGAAGAAATTCGTGTAACAGAGCGTCAGCGATGAACAAATCGACGTCTCGTTTCTGGACGATTTCTAGGAATTCCGGTAACCCGAAAAGATAATCACCACCTTTCATACCGATGTCCTTTATGAAAGGCATTATTGAAAATATCTGAGTCGGCCCTTGCTTTTGCATGGCAAACCAATCAAGTTGAACTTCGTTCAATTCCTTTGCGATTTCGGACAAAATTACTTCACGACCGTTGGGGACGTTCTTTGCTATGCCTTTGAATGGCGAAAAGAGCGTTACTTCGTGTCCTCTTTTTCCAAGTTCTTCAATGGCAGGCAAGATGGCGAGTAAGTGACTTTTAGAGCACACAGCATAAATTACAACGATTCTTGCACCAATTATAGAATGAAAAAAACATGTCAAAAGACAGTAATAAAAAATTGTTCCAACTTTCATCTTCCTGCTCTGGGATTCCCTATACGGAATTGCACGAATGGAACGGGAATGGTACAACAAGGCAGCAACTTTTCACAGACATCTGGAGATTCCACCTTTTATAAACAGTTTAGAACTACACACATACACAGTGAATCAGCATTAATAGTGCTTGGTTTCTTATCAGTTAAATCATTCCGAACTTTGGTCCTTACGTTTTCAAACATGTTGCTTCACCATCGCTTTAAAAGTATTGCCGTTGTCTGTAGAGCTTTAGAGATTGAGATAATAACTTCTTGATCTTCACCCATGTGTAGCCTACTTGCTAGTTCATATATTTAAGAAGGGGTATAGAGTCTAGCTGGAGTTGGACCAGAGGACACATTAAAAATTTGGACTTCACTACCAATCTTCATGACAGCAATGATTTCTTGTATTATATTACGGGAATTTAAAATTAACTGAATTTAATGTGTTACATTCAACTCCCTATGATCTTGTTTTCAACATTATTGAAATTACACTTAAATGTGACAAAAATCGCCAACTTCTGGACAAGACATCCAGCTTCAGCCTTCAGCCCATGTAAACCGTAGGTTTACCGTAGGTGGGGGAAAGTTTCTGAGGGGATGGGTAAATTGGGTATCGAATAAACCCTCACGGTTAGGCCTTCGGTCTGAGGATGAATCAAGCTATTTTAAAAGTATTATTAAGGTGGATTCCATGATTTGGAACTATACTGGATATATATCCAGTACCGTAGAACGGGGTAACTTTGAACAAAAAACGGGCATTTTTTCGTGTTTTTAGCTCATAAATTTTTTCCTATTTCGAATTCGGCAAAACCAAAAATGGGTCTCGTACATCTTTTTACTGTACATCATTGCTGCTAGGTTGAAAGTTACCCCCCGGGTGGGGTAACTTTAAACGCCGTGTTAACCTTATGAGAGACACCAAGTACACCAGTTGCTCCTAAATTAACTTAATTTGGAGGACTTGTTTGCTTCTGGTGTGCCAGCGACACCGTAACACGGACGGAAATGCAAAAAAAATAAGTTATTGCACGACAGTGCTGGCAAAATCACAACCGAAAAGGGAATTTTTCCCGATTTTTGTTCAAAGTTACCCCGGGAATTGAGAAAAAATTGAGGAAATTTTGAACAGTGTTAGAGTTAATTAAATTAACGCGCTGTTCTACACAAAACCAAAAATTTTTTCGTGATATCCAGCATGTTAGCTTTACTTTTGAAAATAATCAGCCCAAAATAAGGAATATTTTTTGAGAAATCGCACAACTTACTTTTGACCCTTTTCTTCAATTTTGTCTCTCGTAATTTCAAATTTTTTTTTCCAGCCAAAATTTTGAACTTACATGTGTTTTTACATGACTACTACAACTCTTACGATCTCTCGCATATACTTTTAAAAAATCATCATCGATGGAAGTTCACCATAGATTTTGTGAGCCCCTGATTAAATTCACTTTTTTGTTCAAAGTTACCTCGCGTGTTCAAAGTTACCCCGTTCTACGGTAGCAGTATGGAAATGACCACTTACATATTCCTGAACGTCACCGCTACATGCTTGCCGTTTGTACCCCAATATATTATGTTTCTGTAATCTACTCCTCCCTCTTATATTCCTTAATCTTCTACCAAACAGTACCTTGAAACCTGTTAATGACCGTTACATAGAAATCCACTACGTATAACCTTGAAAATCAGTTTTTGTACTATACCGAGTTGACCACAAGCTAGTTACCATTTAGTGTTTCAGTGTTACCTAACAATATTGACTTAATGTTATCCGATAATAATGGTGTTTGGTAAGGGGGGACAGCTGAGGAAATTTCAAAAATGATAGCAGTTGCAGAATTTTAATAGGATTGACCGTTTCCGACTAGTAGGCCGCACAAAGTTTACTGTGTTCTGAGAAAATCCATGGTTTTCTAAGAAGCGTAGCCTCAGGCGGAGGAATAAAGTTCTGCGCGAGTCCTAGCTGTACGGGCTAGTGCTATCTTCCATTGCATTAAAGACCGCTAGGCCTTCGGCTGAGGACTACGTCCTCAGACCTCAGGGATTAATTGGCCTATAAAACGTCTGAAACTTAAGTGTATATAAGTATCAGGAATACTAAAATTTCGCCTAAAAACGTCAATTAGACTTCAATGTAACCTAATACTTAAAAATATTATTTACAGACGGTAATGTAACAAGGTGGCAGATGGAAACCGAAGTCGAAGAGAATTTCAAAGAGTTGGAACATTTCAATTTCGAGAACTGCGACAGACTTGAACATATGAGCATTGACGAGCACTCACAAGTTAGCGTCGTGGCTGGTCTCATCGAAAACTTCACTGGGGCAAGTAAGTATTTGCTTGACCAACCAGATCCGACAAAGGATAGTAGGACTTTCGTTTGTCGTATCAAGTCCAAAGAAGAGAAATTAGATATTAGAAAACTGATCAGCCGAAATGTTTCGCGTCTTTCGACGTCCACTGGGAGAGAGAAAAAGCCAGCGGCTACCCACGTCGTGGTGGGCATTACCTACGGAGCGGAAGCGTATTGCGTCTTTACCCAACATGTCCAAGACAAAGCTGACCAAGAAACTCCGGAGCACATCACAAAGAACTGGTCAAAACTGATGACCGAATTCAAGGAATCTTTAAAGAAAAAAAGAAATGTGACACAGTTTCAAAAGCTATTCAGTGAGGAGGAGCAAAATTGGTTCACCCGTTTGAATTGCCGCATGTACGCCGATCTCCTGGCAGCAAAAGCCGATCGCGATTATAGTATCATTGACGTCTACAGTCATTGTCTCAAATTTATTGAGCAGACACAAAAGTTTAACCCAAGAGTTAGCAAGGCAGTCCCTTTAACTTATCGACTATGTCCTCTCAAACTCGCCACAAGCCTAGTTAGAGGAATTTGTGAGGTGGTTGAGTATCGCGACGTCAATGCCGAGCTAGTGGCTCGTTGTTGTCACATTTGGACCGAGTTGGAGAAAATTGAGGGAAGAGCAAAATCTATTTGCTCGGTAAGAAATAAAAACTGTAACTCGTCTTTAAGCCAATTTTTGTTCGTAATCGCAAAATACAGGGAACTTTTGAAGAAAAGCCTAAACCAAAGCATCCTGAATGCACGTTCGAACCCCAAAGACGACGACGAAAAAGTGAAAAGGGTCGTTGATATCGCCGAAAGACATTCATTATTCAATCCCTCTAAGCTGGAACGATGGCTTCGCAACAGTCAGGAAGAGTCGGAGTTGGCCGAAAAGATGGCCAACGTAACTGGGATTGTCTTGTTGCAGAGTAAAAACCAATTAATGGAGAAACTAATGGAATCGTTTGTCAAGGAATACGCTCTGGTTCTCTGCGTTCCTCCACTGGACGAGCAGGTCAGCAAAACCCTTGAAGCCATGCAAACTTATGTGGATACCCACACGGAACTGATGGCACTGGATGACGACAAAGATGGCCCAACTGGAGATAAAGACGTGAGTCTCCAAATGATCCAACATAAGAAGAAACTGGTGTTTGCCAAAATGTATGAACTGGTACATCACGTGGAAAACAACAAGCAAGTTGAGAGTCAGGTTCAGTTCTTCATCACATTCGATCCGATTAATACCAGAGGAGACATGTGCAGCTATTCCGTGTACAAAGGCAGCGAACTTCTGAGGGCTAATCTGGATCGACTTCCCCAGGAACCAACTGGTTTGCAGATCAACCACAAAGCAAGCAACAACGCTCCGTCGTCAATACTTGTAGAATGGAACTATGAGCAAAATGTGGACTATCCTTGCCATTTTTTGGTCCAATTCCGTCTTAAAGGCCAGTCTGATGAGTCTTGGATTCAGCGGAGAACAATCAAACCAGGTGAAACTCAAACGGTAATCATGTTGGATGAACGTCAGTCAGTGATGGAAATTCGGGTGGCGGCAGACACTTGTATTGGCCGCAGTAAATTTAGTGATATCATTGTCGCCGATATTCCTCACAACGATGGTAAGGATTTAAAGAGAAGTGAAAGTCAGCCATCGGAAAGTTCAAACGCGAGGGTAAACATCACCGAAAAACAAATGAAACCCCATGCCAAATTAACGGCCAGCGTGAAAGCGTCGATTCCGAATAAGTCGATTCGAATGACTCCAAATGAGATTGAGGCTCAACCACAGCCTTCAACTGCCTCCAACAGTCTCCAACTGGATCCCAACAAAGGGAAATTACTTGACCCACCTACGACAGAGTTAAAATGGTCCCCACCAGTCAACAAAGAAAAAAGTTCTATGCGAGGGGAATACAAAAGGACATTATTTACCTCGAAAAGCGAAAGTCAGACCTCGGAAAGTTTAAATGCGAGGGTGAACATCGCGGAAAAACAAACGAAACCCCAAGCCAAATTAACAGCCAGGGTGAAAGCGTCGATTCGAACGACTTCAAATGAGATTAAGGCTCAGTTACAACCTCCAATTGGTTTGAGAGTGGAGTTAGTTGACCCAAGTACGGCAGAGTTGAAATGGTCCCCACCAGTTAATATGGATAAAATCAATTTCGTTTATCGCGTCCGCTACTGGGAAAGCGTGGGAAATGCTTCGTTGGGTAAAGAACTTGATGTTAGTTCTAATGAATTGGGCTGCTACTTGAAACAGCTTCAACCGGACACACCATACTCAATTTACATCACGACAATCGCTGACAACAGCCAGCAGATGAGCTTGCCCAGCGAAATAATACATCTGAAAACGCCGAGTAAACAAATCCGTTTCGCAGAAAAGTTGTTAAAATCTTGCAATAAGATCGAGAACCGAAACGGCAAAGACCTGTACTCTGTTCCACTGAAACCAATGAGCGGCACTGAACAAACTAGTGCCAAACGTTTCGTATTCGATCATCAGCGAGACAACCAGCAAATAAACAACCGAATGAATCACAGAACAATACTTGTAGTCGGCGCCACTGGTTCGGGTAAAACTACCTGGATTAACGCAATGATTAATTACATCTTCGACGTCCATTGGGACGACTCGTTCCGTTTTCAGCTGGTTCAAGAACAAATAGTCGGCCGGTCTCAGATTGACAGTCAGACGAGTCGTATCACGGCCTATGACATCCATCACGTCGAAGGATTCCGCATTCCCTATTCGTTGACGATCGTCGACACGCCCGGCTACGGCGACACCAAAGGCCTGGATAGGGATAAAGAGATCACCGAGATGATCCGCATATTCTTTGAGGAAAAGGGAGGAATTCAAGAGCTTGACGTCGTCGGATTTTTCGTCCAAGCTTCGCTTCCTCGTCTAACGCCCACTCAGGGTTACATATTCGACTCGATCCTCGCCATTTTCGGCAAGGACATCAGGGAGAACATCGACTTCCTGTTGACGTTTGCCGACAGCCAAGATCCACCAGTGTTGAGCGCCATTGCCGATATTAATTTGACGAATTTGAATGATCCCACAACGGGAAAAGCACCTTATCACAAGTTCAACAATATTGGCTTCTTTTGTTCGAATCGCAGTACCGGCGATTCAGACAGCAAATTCAATAAATACTTCTGGAAAATGGGAATGGAGAATTTCGAGAAATTCTTCAATGCTGTGGCAACGATGACGACCAAATCCTTGTCGCTGACCAAACAAGTGCTGGATGAGAGGAAACAGTTGGAAGCGACGGTGGATGGACTCCAGCCGCTCATCCAGACTGGATTGTCGAAAATGGAGGAAATGAGGAAAACGAAAGAATTGATCATCGATTGCCAAGCTCAGATTGATGCGAACCAAGATGTCGACATCCAAATAGATGTAACCGTTCCGCAAATTGAGAGGATTCCGACCGGCGTGTACGTGACAAACTGCAGCAAATGTTACGTTACCTGCCATTACCCTTGCACCATCCCTAACGATGATGATAAGGCCAAATGCAAAGCCATGAGTTACTTTACTTGGAAGAAGGAAAATCGTACTTGTCGCATCTGCCCGGGTAAATGTCATTGGTCGCTTCACTCTAATCAAACGTACAAGTGGGAATACGTCAAACAGAAAAAATCGACTTCTTCGAGCGTCATCAAACAGAAATATGAATTGGAGCTGAAGAAGAAACTGACGGCAGAAGAACTGATCAAAGAGCTACAGAAGGACATCGATGACAACGACAAGGCAGTGCTGGAACGAGTCGACACTGTTTCACGCTCAATCAAGCGGCTGGAGGAGATCGCACTGAGGCCGAATCCTTTCTCGACTCCGCTGTACATCGACCTAATTATCGATGCAGAGCAGCAAGAGAAACGGGAAGGATTTCAGGGAAGAATCGAAAGTTTGAAGAAACTTCGGCAAATGGCTGTCATCACGAATCAAGAGTCTCCATTCAGAGTGGACCCCAGGAATATAAACGACGATCAGGCATATGCATCTGCATCGAATGACAACGCTGACCCTTATTCTACATTAACATCTGCTATTAATCAAAGGAAGTTTGAAGATTTATTTCAATGATGATGAAACTGTTAATGAAAACGAGATTGTGGGAATTCATTTGTTTTAATGTTGATGTCTAGTATACTTCGAATTATTATATATAGTTGAACAAAGCAAATAAGCAATACAAGTAGAAACAAATGGAAAATAGTTCAGAATTTCATCGCTTTTAAAACATTATTAGAAATGGGTTATAAGTTTAGGTTTTCAAATTAACTTCATAATTCATTTAAATTGTACCGTAAATTAATTTCTTAGTTCACTAAAGTAGACTTAGTTCAAGAAAAGATGCAGATGAAATATACGTTTTATACACCTTTTCATATCTCATTTCGAAATTATTTATTGAACATTGCTAACACTCTCCGCTATCAGGTGAAAGCACAGACTGACCCGCCAACGCAGACGGAGCGATAAAAAAAAGGTTCGATCGGCTCCGGGCACAGTCGTCACATTACATTTTAGCAGACGAGTGCCTTCTCTTAGAAGTCCTCTGGTAAAGGTAGTTCTCCCTTCTGGTAAAGGCTCTAATGTAAAAAATTCATATCATATAATTCTTACTACATCCAGACGGATACAACGATAACGTTTGTTTCGAAATTCACTTTATTTGTTTCAGAAACAAACAAACAAGCAAAAATGTCCTTGAATTTGACCAATGTGGCGACCGAAACCACTGAAGACAACGGTCCGTTTGGCCCGGTTAGCAACAAAATAAAGATTGCCCCCGTTTTCCCACCAACTGAGCTTCAATGTCGATATGCGTCTGATAGGAGCATCGCCATCTCTTGGGACCACCAAAACGAGGCAAGTCAAGTTACATCGTACTCCATTGATTGCTGGGAATATGGCAAGCAAGAAACAACGTTCATCAAACGGTCGACGACCGACAAAAAGTTAACCCTCGAACCACTCACACCCGACACGCTCTACTGCGTTCAAGTTAGAGTCGCCTGTAATGACTCAAATGGGTTTGACGTTTACAGCAAAGCCGGTCCGATTTTACAAATCAGAACCCTGCAGGCCGAAAGGACAGTTCATATTGTCCGAAAAGTCAGTCAAAAATGTGCAACTGCTGGTCTCAAAATTGACACTTACAAGTTGCCACTAAATAAACAAGATCGCGGTACAGCGGGTGCACCAACCCCAGATATCGCCCATTACGCATTCGGCAAACCGAGCTATCCAGCTCTGGTCGGTAAACGTCGCCAAAAAACCATCTTGATGGTGGGCGAAACCGGTTCCGGAAAGACGACTCTGATTAACGCCATGGCTAACTATGTGCTGGGGATCGAATGGAGCGACGATTTCCGATTTAAACTGATTGACGAATCGACTGGCAAGTCACAAGCCAAAAGTCAGACGGAACTAATTACAACTTACGACATGTATCGGACGAAAGGCTCTCGGTTGGAATATTCTCTGACGGTCGTCGATACGCCGGGATTGGGTGACACGAGCGGTATGGAGAAGGACAAAAAGATTATGGATCAAATCCAAGAGTATTTCAAAAGTCCCAAAGGTGTTCAACAGCTGGAGGCTGTCTGTTTCGTCGTTCGGGCGTCCCTTGCTAGACTGACAAAAACTCAACAGTACATTTTCGATTCGATCCTCTCCATTTTTGGCAATGACATTAAGGACAACATTCGTCTAATGGTAACGTTTGCCGACGGTGCCGAGCCGCCCGCCCTTGCTGCCGTCAAAGAGGCCGGTATCCCGTTACCCACTGATCCGGTCACTGGCCTTCCTCTCTATCACTTATTTAACAGCTCCATTTTCTTTTCGAGCAACAGAGACCAAGCGAGTGAAGTTAATGAGATCTACTTCAGCATGGCGGTCGAGAGTTTCGATCACTTTTTTGCCGACTTGAGCAACATGGAAACCAAATCGCTGGCAATGACTCGTGCAGTTCTCGAAGAACGTAAACGACTTGAAGCGCTTGTGGACCGTCTCCAAATGAGGACAGAGATGAAATTGACGCGCGTTGATGAACTGGAGCAGATCAAGAAGATCTTGACGGAAAATCAAGAACAAATAGAGGCCAACAGGGATTTCGAGTTCGAAGCCCTCGTACCTAAAGCGGTGGACATTAGCGGAACGGGACAATTCACCACAAACTGTCAAAAGTGTCAATTAACGACTTGTCACTTTCCTTGCAGCCAGTCTGAAGACGGAAATAAGAAGAAATGTTCTGTCATGGACCCAAACAGTGGTCGTTGTATAATCTGTAAATGTCCGTGGAGTGATCACTTTAATCAAAAGTACAAGTACGAAATGGTCAAGGAGAAAATCATCAAGACATCAAATGACCTCAAGGAACAGTACCAAAGAGCTGGCAAGAAAGAACGAAGTAAAGAACAAATGCGGGATCAAATTCAGCAAGAGATTCATCAACTTGAGGAGCAGTGCATGGAGCTGATGAATGAAACTTACCCGTGCATCAAGAGACTGGACGAAATCGCCCTACGACCACATTCCTTCTCAACTAAAGAGTACATCGACTTGTTGATTGAAAACGAAAAACAAAACAATTCTACTGGTTGCCAGCAGAGAATCGCTACCCTTAAGAGGCTCGCTCAAAAAAACGATCTCATGGTCGGTTTAATCTTGAGGGAGATAAGTAGCCCACCGGAGCCTCAGCCCTCAGACGTCGGCCCAATCGTCGATATTGATGACATTAGCGACGGTCCAAACAAGAAGCAATATCATTGCCAGATTTTGTAGGTAGAGGTTTCCTTCCCTCAGTCCAGCCTCAGTCTCGCAGCTAGCGAATTAAAACACGTTGTTCGGTGAATGTCACGCCGGATCCCCTTAATTGAATCCTTTTATTGTGTATACACTATTACAATATTACGCTTGTTTGAATTCGTTGATGCTTTATGTCTGAGATGTGAGCTTATTTTCTTGCTGTCACGCATCATGCCAATCTGATAAAGCTATGTAAGCTAGGTTTCATTAATTGTGTATTCTTTTGAAAACGGGAATAAATGGTCATAATACCATAATGTATTTGAAATTATTAGAAATCGAATCATTTATAATATAAAACTAATATTCAATCGGGTCCTCGCGAAATCAAAACAAGATTACGAGGAGCACTATCAACAGAACTAGGGTGGTTCCTCCCAGTCCAAGCCCAGACATGATCCAAATTGATTTTTCTTTGGACAGTCCCCCTTGATCAGAAGCCCTTTCAATGTTGATGATGACATCAGTGGTTGGGGTCTCGATGCTTTCGGCTAGAATTCTTTGTAGTTCCTTCAGTGTCTCCAAGCGCATTTCGTAGCCGGGCGCCTTTTCCTCGATGACATGACTTATCATCAAACTAAGGTAGTCGGACGAAGTGAAGCCGTCCCAGTGCAGAGCAGAAGATTGCAGAAAATTGATGTGGTCTGATAGTTTTTTCAGCACAGTGAGCATTTTGTTTTTCAGTGCACTCAATTCGTTCGTATTTTCATTTGTTCTTCCGGTGCTTTCATTCATTTCCCGACGCAAAGTTTCAATTTGTTGGAAATATTTTTCTAGCTCACGTTCTATGCCAGCGAGCGATTGCTCCACTTGTTGCCGATGATGAATGACTTGTCGGGTGGACTCGAGATCCTTGCCGTCAATGCTCTCCAACATGGTAAAAAATTTTTGGAAATTCTCTTGGCCCATGTCCCAAAAGAGTTCGTCGAAACAAGACTCTTTTTCTCCTTGGTTGGAAACGTAAAGAACGGAGCTGTTGAATTTGCTGTATGCGATGCCTTCCGATTGGGACGTCACGGGGAAATTGGCCACACGACAGGCCTCGATGACTGGTGGAGTCGCGTTGTCGGCGAATGTCACCAGCAAACGAATATTTTCTCTAAAATCCTTGCCGAAAATGGACAAAACCGAGTTTAGAATGTAGCGTTGAGTGACTGTCAGTCGGCTGTCGCCCGAGGCAGCCACAAAACAGGCCGCGTGAATGTGATCAATCCGAACGTCGTTTCCCATAAGGAATTGATGAATCATTTTTGTGATTTCCTTGTCCTTATCGACACCACGCGTGTCTCCGTAGCCGGGAGTGTCGATGATGGTGATGGAATACGGAACGACCATTCCCTCCTCGTGGTGTATCGTGTAGGCCGTCACTGAACTGGTCTGACTGTGCGCCTGATTCCGGGCGACGGATTCGTCATCGCGGATGATTTTGAAACGGAATGGGTCGTTCCATTGGACTCCGAGAATGAAGTTGGCCATTCCGTTAATGAGCGTGCTTTTGCCACATCCTGTAGCGCCCAGCAATATGATCAATTTATGTTCTCGTTTTGACGTTTTGCTGGGTCGGCCAATTTCAAACCATCGAAGGTCGCCGCTGACCGATTTTTCCCTTGCGTTCAGTAAATACGCACTAGGTTGGCCTGGCTTAACGAGTTGACTGCGCTCGTTTTCATTGGCAAAAATGTCAGCAATTCGGAAATCCCATTGTCCGGAATCGTCTACCGTTAGGGTTGGACTATGTGTTGACATGATTCTTCAATCTAAAACAGTAAAAATGTTGGATAATTTACGTTGGATTTCAATTAGGTGTGCTGAGTTCGCCATTGTAACCTCTATGGCCGACTACACTGTAACAGCATGATGATGGGCTCCGGTCACTTATCAACGTGCATTACGTCACAATGGATCTCCAATAAGGGAGCTCCACCTACGTCTCGAACAAGTCCTTTTTAAGGAAAACCAAAAAATGTATTAAATATGCTTAGATAAATACGTTACATGTACAATTTTTATACTACCTATTTTCTGGCGCTGACGTAATCTTTCCAAAGTCTTATACTTGCTTATAACAATTCCAATTTTTGATTTCTAAATGACTGAAACAAATAGAGTCACTATTGCCACGGTTCTTTCGGTATATTGTTAGTCAGCTGGGCAGTAGAAGTGTTCAACCATAAAGTTTATCTTCTGTTCAAATTTCAAAATAACCTGATATAAAACTGATAACAACAGTCGAAATTGCCGGTCTAGTTTATTTAGTTAGACTGAATGACATTCTTTCTGCGCATTTGGATATTTAAAGCTGATAAACACTAGCTATAATAACTAAAGCTCAGTTCTCCATGAAACGTATTCATGATATCGCTAATAGAGGTTACGACAGTTTCAATTATTATTGGACTACCTCTCCATTATTGCCATCAATTTTTTCGGTTCCTTGCAGTTTTATTCTTTTTAGAATAATTTATCGAACATTCACGTTGCCTAATCTCGTTGGACTACAAACCTGTGGAGCCATGCTTTATCAGCACGGTCTATCACCTTTTTGCTATTGCGACAGCTAGCAGCGTGTTTTTACTATTAGCTGTTTCTTGATGAAGTGATTCGTATCCAAAGGCAATTCATTTTATTCAACCGTTGAAAAAATCTTGGCTTACCGCAAATTATTCAATTTTATTGCTGATCAGTAATAATCCTATGATGTTGCCGCTGATATGAAACTTGATTGCTTTCTCCAAATATAATTTCTTGAGGTATATGCGATTCCAAGGTAAGATCCATATCTTGCTGATTGCGCGTTCTTGTTTGGCATAATTTTTTTGGCTATTTCTATGATTCGCAGAGTATAGGAATTTATAATTGGATCCGATGGAAACAATTCAACTTTTCACTTAAGGGTCTATGGCACGTTATTTGGTGCACAGTGATGGGGATCGATCCGGCAAAATTTTCGATCGATCTTACCGAATTGCCTAATTTGGCTATCGACCGATCCAAACTACATGGTGATAAAATCAATCAAAGTTTTTGAAAGGTTTCTTTCCGCAATTCTAAAAAATTTTTACTGCCATTGCCCATTCGATTTGATCGAAACAGGAATGTAACTGGTTGACATTCAAACTTGATGCTGATTTTAGCTGGTAAGTTACACGGCGCCACCTAGCGACCAAATATGAAACTATTACATAATGGTAGCCCTTTTTCTTCTTCTTTAGCGGAGAGAGCCTTGGGAAAAGGTGAAAACAGCAATCAACAGGTTTTTGCACCTCACGATATGCATTGTTACGAACGGGAAAACATTTTTCTTCAATTTTTTGTACCACGGCTTAATAGTTTCAAACTTGGTTCGCTAGGTGGCGCTACACAGAGTACCATTTTTTTCAACGCGGGCCAGTCACCGAGTTCGAATTCGGTTAATTAAATTCTGGTTTCAAAGGGCCGCTAAATTTTTTTAGGAGTGGAAAAGGAAATTTTCAAAAACCAAAATAAATTTTATCTCCATATAGCCTAGATCGATTGATAGATGAATTAGGTGATTCGGTCAGATCGATCGAAAATTTTGCCGGATCGATCCCCATCACTGTACACCAAATAACGTGCCATAAGGGTCAAGTGTGAAACTCGAGGACCTTTACAACTATCACACCGACAAAGTATACTGCCAATAGTAGGCTACGTCATTTTTGGGAATCATATAGTTGTTTATAAAGCCCTTGTCACCTTCTACGGATTCCAGCGAGCGATTTGTTTCTGCAATGGAATCGAGCGTGACCTTCCGGTTCATAGTTAAAATATTGCTTTGGATTATTGTATCGATCATGCTAGTTGCAAAAATTTTCTATGACTTTTTATTGGATATATTTTGGCTAGTTATTTTAATTGTCTTCGAGTTATTTTATTGTTCGCTCTCTTTAACTGATTCAAATAACAATAAGGCCTTTGAAACTATTAATGGGGAAAGACGAAGGAGAATATGATATGACAGGTGACATGGCATTGTAGGCAAGCTAAGGCAAGGGATTTAAATCCCATTCATAAATTCGAACGAGCTGGGCCAATGCGCCATCCTTTGCTAAATGAGGATTAACAATGTCAATGTTTTTTTTGAGTCATTTTACGTTAATAAACATGTATATAAGCTTCAATACTTTAAATTGCCATTGCATGATTTGACTTTATTCTGGTTCTTATGTAAGAATAGGATATGTAGTCATTCCGGCCGGCCCCATCAATACAAATTAATAATCAAAACAAATATTCTTATTTTAATAAATCTTAGAATCCGAGAAACATCTTTGCGTGAAAGTCAACTTTCGTCACGTGTTTTTCATCTTGGCCCGAAGAGTAAGGCAATACACGTAAGAAGGTGAATAACTAACGCTATGAGTTAGGTTAGGTTTTTAAAGTGAACTGAGTGGACTTAAGGTTGGCCCTCTATTCTTCCACAAGAATATTGTATATTATTCCACAGTTACGTTAGGTTACGTAATTTCAAAAAGATATATATATATGGGATAGCGCGAGTATCCTTAATGGTGTCCTCTATGTTGTTTTTCCTATATAGCGTGTGCTGACACTACAGTTCTTCTGACTACATCGCTAATTACCAATAGGCAATAACATCCATACTTTTAATCGTCTTTTTTTTGTCTTGATTTGATAAATATCTTAAATGCATTTGAGGTCGGGAAAGCAAGGAGGCTGCAATTGAGTGCAGAATCACGAGAATCTCGTACATTTGCTGAAAAATCATCACCC
The DNA here is from genome assembly GCA_022539655.2 of Ceriodaphnia dubia. NCBI lineage: Eukaryota > Metazoa > Arthropoda > Branchiopoda > Diplostraca > Daphniidae > Ceriodaphnia > Ceriodaphnia dubia. Next base: position 466,360 of record JAKUCG020000214.1, on the reverse strand, counting down.
ATAAGACCCCATATACAATTAATGCAGAATCACCGAGAATCATGAGAATCTCGCACACCATGGAAGAGAGTTGCGACCCCCTCAGCACGGATAATTTGGGGCCGGAACGCTTAGGGACGGAATGTCAGGCAATCTAAGATTAGTATTAATAGAGTACTTTTCCCAACTTAAAAATTCAGCTGACAATAAAAAATATACTGATTAAAAGTTTTGTTTCCTCTTCCCGATTTCTTAAAATTGCAAGTATAATTGAATTGAATCACAGTTTTTAAGTACCGTAAACTATCACTGTTGATTAAATATTTTACCGACCAGAGAAAAGACCGAGTGGAATTTCAAAATAGCTGATAACTGATAACAGTCAAAACTGACGGTCTAGCTAGTTTTTTTTAGTTAATATGAAAAACTCTTTATTCTTACACAATTATGCAAGGTATCCATTTAGATCAAAGCTAATAAAAACTAGCTATCGCTATATATAGCTCGTCGTTCTTCATGAATTGCATTCATTTGATATCGTTAATAAAGGTTACACGACAGTTTCAATTATTGTTGGTCTACTTCTCGATAATTGGCATCAATTTTTTCCGGTTCCTTGCTGTTTTACCGTGTTCTTTTTTGAAAAACTTATCGAACATTCACGTTGCCTAATCTCGTTGGACTACAAACCTGTGAAGCCGTGCCTTATCAGTGGGGTCTATCATTTTTTTTCTATTGCGACAGCTAGTAGCGTTTTTCTACTAGCTGTTTCTTGATGAAGTGATTCGTAGCAAAGGAAATTCCTTTTATTCAACCGTTGAAACAACTTATTTTTAAACAGTTTGAAAAGAAAAAAATCTTGGCGTACCCCGCTCATTCAGTGCTGATCAGTAATCTATATGATTTTGCCGCTCAATCTGAATTTATAATTGGATCCGATGGAAACAATTCAGCTATTCACTTTAGGGTCGAGTGTGAAACTCGGAGACCTTTACAACTATCACACCGACAAAATACTGCCAAGTAGGTCATTTTTTTTAACAAATCATTTCCTTTGCTAAAAAACTTTGTGCTGCGCATAGGTACATGCAAGCCTCGAACAGAAAAGAAAATAGCTGAATCAAAGTTGGAATACTACATTATCTTGGCGGATCAACTGGACGTGTTTTGGCGCGGAGTTTGGGGGAACAAGATTCACAGTCACAGCAAGTGGATTGATGGCACGAAATCGAATGGATTACAGAAGGCCATCGATCCTGAGGACGAAAAGAAAGTCAACGTAGCTCAAGTCTTTCTTTTCATCCGTATCGCTCAGCGAACTGAAATCCTTCATAAAGATGACCTCGATTCTAATCTTTTGTTCCAATATCAGTTAGAAAGTGCTGATGGACGAGCTACCCACTTGGTGGAAGAAGTGGTTTATGGTTCGGAATTACATTGTTCCATGAAGAAAGCCATCGAAGGAGAGGACGAGTCATCAGTGAATGACGCCGAAAATAACATTCACCAAGCAGCCAGAGAATTTATGAATCAGATCTACACCAATCCGAATTTGACTAGCGAAAAACTACCAGCCGAACTAGATCACATAGAAATCAAATGTGAAATTATTGGCGATTCTCAGGAAAGTCTGCAGCAGTTGGATTCGTTCCAGAAGTTAAGTGATTGGCTGAGAAACGCTATTAGTAGGTCGGGTATTGACGATGATACGAAATGGAACCCTATCAAGATGACATTGCGACAAATATCAGACCAGAGCGAAGCACGGCTTTGGACCGAAAAGAAATCTTATATTGAATTTATCAAGAACGAGTGGGACAGAGAAATAAAAAGAAAAATTTCATGCAATTCTCCCAAAGTCAGTCAAATTCAAAATGTATCCGATCTCCTGGAGCCGCTATGGGGCAAGATTTTAAATTTCGACGACCGATCCTTTAACAAAGATAAGACTCCTAAGAATGTCTTGAGAGATTTGGAATCTATCACGGACTTGTTGGAAGACATACCAAAATGGCTTATTACGTTTCAAACTAATGGAGATGACCACGTCCAGAGTTTAATCGATCGCATACAAGAATTACTTGGTGAACAAAAGGAAAACAACGATGAAAATGAAACGCTGACACATGCGGAAGAAAGCGACAGTTCTGAAAGTCAAGAAGATTCAGATAAAAAAATTGGAGAGAAATTTACGAGAGAAAAATACAGTGAATTAGTAGATTCAAACGTGTACTTGCTGAAAGCGAAGGAAAATTCCACCAGCCCCGATTTTCGATGGTTTGACATTGGCCAACCCAAGAGGAAATCGAAGGCCCTGGATCACAAAGTCATCATTTTGATGGGTGCCACCGGAAGCGGCAAGAGCACACTCATCAACGGAATGGTCAACTACATCCTCGGCGTCCAGTGGGCAGATCCGTTCCGTTTCAAATGCGTTCGCGAAGACGAATCCGTTAGTACTCGCAACCAGGCGGACAGTCAGACTAGGTCGGTGACTGCTTACACGATCCACCATAAAGAAGGCATGGCTATCCCCTACTCCGTCACCATCATCGACACTCCGGGGTACGGCGATACAAAAGGAGTTGCCAGGGACAAGGAAATTACTGATTTGATTCACAAGTTTCTAATGAAAAAAAACAGTCGAGTCGACTGCATTCACGCTGCTTGTTTTGTCGCCGCTTCGGGCGACAGTCGACTGACTATAACCCAGCGCTACATCATTGATTCTGTCCTTTCCACTTTTGGTAAAGATTTCAAAGAAAACATCCGACTTTTGGTTACATTCGCCGACAACGCCGTACCGCCCGTTGTCGAAGCTTGTCGTGCCGCTCATTTATCTTTAACTTCCCCATCAGCCGGCATCGCCTACAGCAAATTTAACAGCTCTGTTCTCTACGCACCTAATAACCTTAACGAAGAAGACATCAGCTTCGACGAACTGTTTTGGGATATGGGCCAAGAAAATTTCCAGAATTTTTTCACCATGTTGGGGGGGATGGAGAGCAAAAATCTGAAATCTACCCGAGAAGTCATCCAGCACCGTCTTAACTTGGAGAAGTCGTTGAAAGAAATCGAACAGGAATTGGAGGAGTGTCTCGTCAAAATCGAAAATATTGACATGTTTGTCGTGAAAATGAAGGGACATGATAACAAAATGAAGAGTAACAAGGATTGTGTTGTTGAAAAGACGGTAATCAGGCGCAATATTCCGATTAAGGTAAAAACGACCCTGAAAGAAATGGAAGCTGAATTCCAATTGAATTACAAAGAAAAGTTGAAGACTGAAAAGCTTCTCGCGAAATGTTTGGAAGAACTGAGCCAAACGAAAGATAAGGTAATCCACCTGTTTGAAAAAGTGAGCTCCACCGGTCGGTCACTAGATTCGATGGCTTTGCGTTCAAACGCGCTCAGTCCAGCCGATTACCTCACTTTGATGAGAAGCCGAGTAGCCGAAGAACAGAAACCTGGTTACCTGACACGATTGGAAACGCTGGACGATCTGCAAAAAAGTTTGTTGTTTACAGAGCCCTTGTCACCTCCTATGGGTTCCATCGAGCGTTTTTTTTCATCTTTAATGGAATCGAGCGTGACCTTCCGGTTCATAGTTAAAATATTACTTTGGATCATTGTATCGATCATGCTAGTGGCAACATTTTTCTATGAACTTTTATTGGACATCTTTTGGCTTACTATTTTAATTTACTTGGAATTATTTTATTGTTTGTTCTCTTTAACTGATTCAAATAATAAAAAGGCATTTGAAACAGTAGGCAAATCCATAAGTCCAAACGAGTTGAGCCATGCGCCCTTGCTATATGAGGAATAACAATTTGTCAATGTTTCAATTTTTGTAATTGAGTCAATTTACGTTAATAAACATACATAAGCTTCAATACTTTAAATTGTCATTGCAAGGTTTTATTCTGGTTCTCATGTAAGAATAGTAGTAGAGCACTTTTCCCAGCTGAAAAAACTTACAAACAATTAATTAAATGCTTTGTTTCCTTTTCCCAATTTATTGAAATTGCAAATCTATAATGGAATCACAGTTTTTAAGTAAACTAAAACAATTTATTAAAATTGCAAGTATGATTGAATCACAATTTTCAAGTAAACTATTCACTGTTGATAAAATATTTTACCGACCGGAGAAAGACCGGGCATCGGAAAACCTGCGGTTCTCGACCCGCCGCTGTGGCTGTCGAACTCGAACCGACTGACTCGGCCGGTTACGGATCAGATTGGCCGTGATCTCGGCCATCTGACGGAGCTTCTCCAAAGTAACAATTCTCTTTTGGTAGCCGGGCCGGTGCTCTTGTTTCTCGGTGGCAATCATAAGGTTGATGTAGTCGGGTGCGGAAAATGGATGGGGTCGTAAAGCGATCTCGTCCAGTCGACGGATGTGTGGGTAAGTCGCTTCCATCAGCTCTAGAAGTTGTTTTTCATTATCGTTGATCTCCATTTCAAGGCGGTTCAACAACTCTTCGTTCGTCAGCGTTTCGTTCTTGGCCGCTTGATACTGTTGTCTGATGGCGTCCGACGTCCGCATTACTTTCTCTGTCACCATTTCGTACCGGTATTTTTGATTGAAGTGATCGTTCCATTGACAGTTACAAATCTTACAACGGCCGCTGTTTGGATCCATGACGGAGCACTTGTTCTTGTTCTCGCTTTCAGCCTGGCGGCACGGGAAATGACAAGTCATTTGACATTTTTGACAGTTGGTCGTAAACTGGCCCGTCCCGCTAATGTCCGTCGTTTTGGGGACGAGGAACTCGACTTCAAATTCGAAATTCTTGTTCGCCTCGATCTGTTCTTTGTTCTCCGTCAAAATCTTTTTGATTTGCTGAAACTCGTCGACGCGGGTCAATTTAATTTGGGTCTTCATTTGAAGGCCCTCAACAAGCGCTTCAAGTCGTTTCCGTTCCTCGAGGACTTCGCGAGTCAGCGTCAAGGATTTGGCCTCGATGCGACTCAAGTCGTCGAAGAATTGGGCAAATCCTTGGACGGCCATTTCAAAATAAGTTCGATTGAACTCGTTTGTTTGTCGGTCCTTTTTGTTACTCGTGAAGAAAATGGAATTGTTGAATTTGTGATGGAGCGGAAGACCAGTGACCGGATCGGTGGGGGATGGAATCCCGGCCTCTTTGACAGCTTCCAAAACGGGAGGATCGGCACCATCGGAGAACGTCACCATAATACGAATGTTATCCTTGATGTCTTTGCCGAAAATGGAGAGGATCGAGTCAAAAATGTATTTTTGAGTGGCCGTGAGTCTGGGCAGGGACGACTGAACAACAAAACAGACGGCCTCCAGCTGTTGAACACCTTTGGGACTTTTGAAATACTCTTGAATTTGTTCCATAATCTTCTTGTCCCTCTCCAGGCCTTTGGTGTCGCCAAATCCCGGCGTATCGACGACCGTCAGAGAATAATCCAATCGCGATCCTTTCATCTCGTAGAGGTCGTAAGCTGTGATCATTTTTGTCTGACTGTACGCTTGCGACGTGCTGTCCGGCTCGTCGATCAATTTGAAACGGAAATCGTCTTTCCATTGGACGCCCAGCATGTAGTTGACCATGGCGTTGATCAGCGTCGTCTTGCCGGAACCTGTGGCTCCCAGCACAAGGATTGTTCTCCGCCGGCGTCTACCAATCAGGGCCGAGTAGGAGTTGCTCCGTTCGCCAAAGGCGTAATGACAGACACCTGGAGTGGGAATGCCGCGATATTTCTTCAACGGCAAATTGTAGACGTCGATACCGAGATTGGAAGCGGAACATTTTTGACTAACTCGTTGGACTATGAGGGCTGCTCGTTCCGGCTCATCTAGAGTCCTGATTTTCGAAATCGGACTAGGCGAACTATAAAAAGTGGATCCCCTGGTATCCGTGCAGATGGCACTGACTTGTACGCAGTAGTCCGTACCTGGAACAAGCGGCTCTAATGTGAAAGTCTTCTCCGTAGAGGACCTTTGAATGAACGAAGATTCATCTGACCAGCATTCGATTGAATACGAACTAATTTGGATAGTTTCTTCTGCTGTATTTCCATAGTCGTCATCTTCCGTCATTTGATGGTTCCATGAAATGGCAATGCTCGTGTCAGTTGTATACTGACATTCGAGTCCGTTGGGTGGTGGACAAATTGGATCGATTGTTACTCTTTCGCTGACTGGACTAAAAGGACTTTTTCCTCCTTGCGTCACTGTCGCTACTCTGAAAACGTAACTCTTTTCAGAATGCAAGTGCTTGATCGTGATTGTTTTAAAAGAATGCTGAATGCAATTCCAAATTTCTTCCGGCCCATCAAAGCTCCGATACTGAATCAGGTAGCTGGAAAAATCTGTTCTCGCTTCGGCCGCCCAATGAAGAGTGATGACACCTCGGTGGTTCTTTTCGATCGTTACTGGTCCGGGGGCTTTTGGTATGGTAAAATTCATGGACAAAGGTTCACCTGAAGAACCGTCGTATAGTCTCAAAATGGGGAGAATTTGTCCGCTGGGCCGTTCGTCGTAAAAAACTATGTAGCGAACGTTGGTGTTTTCGCTGTTGTGGTCTGCTATCCAACTTGAAAACTCTTTACTGAGTGTCAAGAACCGACGAGTTACCAGCGGGTCCATCACTGTCCTTTTGTCTTGATCTCTTTCCCAGTTAGACGAGTCAGAAGTGAATGTGCCGATAAAAGAGCTCATTTCTTGTAACAGTCCGTCTGATTGTTCGGCCAGATTGGGCAAATGGAGAACAACAGCAAAAGATTGATCGCTTCCGTTTTTGATTGCTTTTTCGAAAGGTTCCAGTTTAGATTTAAACTGGACACCGGGTAACTTGATAAGAATTTGTAAGGTCTCAATTTGTTTCTGGTGTTGTTTGAGCCAGCAGCTTAGTTCCTTCTGGACAAAAGGCGACTTCTTCTCGATGGTTTTGAGCATATCTGCCATTTTCTCTTCTTTTTGGCCTCGACGGACGGACGCCGTGCATTTAGACAAGTATTTCAATAAAGCCAATGTGAACTCCGTCATCAATTCATCAAAATATTTGATACTTTCCTTAATGCTCTGCGGTAGCCAGTCGACAAGCTTGTCCGATTCTCGAATCATCAAATTCGTTTCTCGGCGGACTCGACGCAAGCGTTCCAACATCGACTGGCAAAGAATCATAAGATTTCTGGAGACGTCAGTGTGGTTGATCAGAGACTTACTGATATTTTTATTGTTCGGTATCAGTTTTCCGATTGGATACAGCCAAACTTTCAATGGTAAGATCGACGACTTGTGATGGTCCAGTACCTTTCTGCAAATTTCGAATTGCTTGATCATCGAATTTGACGTCCAGCTTTGGCCGCTTCTGGTGTTCCCCAAGTCGCTATAAAGAACGCATTTCAAGTCAAGTTGGACGAATCGATGTCCGCCGTCTTCTTCATCGCCTTCCTCGCCAAGATCAACTTCTAGTCGGCTTTTCCCCTCCAAAAGTCCGTTGGCAAAGAAATGGGCATTCTCCAGTATCTTTTTAACGAGTTCTTCCTTATTGCTAGCCGCCGTGTTATTCTGTGGATCTTGATGGGAAAAAAGGCAAAATGCCTCGTGTCCGTAAGTGATGGCCACGACAACATGAGTTGCCTTGCTCATAATTAATCTTTCTGGTCGGCAGATGACTTCCAGACTAGTCGGATCGACGGAGACTTTCTTGCTAGACAAACGGCAGTGGACGGCAACTTCTGAGCCGCTAGCGAATGGTCCAATCTTACCATCCAGTCGATCCTTGGCGTATTTCCAAGCTCCTTCAATAGATGAACGCAGTAGCCCAGCAGTTAAACTCATTGCCGAGTGGTCATCAATGCCCAGATCGGACATCCACGGCCTCTGGTCACCATCGTCGTCGGCATCCTCGTCGCATTGTTGTTCAATATACATCTGATGAACTCTGACCACAGGTTCTTTATCTTTGTTATGGGTGACGGCCGAACGGGCGACATCGTTCGAATCCCACAATCGAATATCTATACATACAGTAGTAAAATTTCTCGGTTAAATGATTGCGTCCGTGTCTAGGCTAATGTACATCTTTTTTTGTTACAGCGAAAACTTACTTGATACTATGACATCCTCGACGTAATTATAAAGTGTGCCAATGGTGAACTGACGGCCAAGGGCCAGCATTTTGACATAATCGGATGGGCTCGCCATGGCCGTCCAAATCGGAAAACTAAACAATTGCTTGGTGAATCGCTGAGTCGCCGTGCGCTCTAAAATTCTAGCGACTCGGTCCAAATTGTTTCCACTTACGTTCTGGTGACGAACGTTATTTGATAAGACTCAACAGAGTCTTTGCGCAACGACGACCGTTCCGGCCGTATTGTAGCGATAGCGATGGATAAGAGAGTCACCAAGTCAAATTTTTATTTCATTGCAACACAATATAATCTGACGCAATGGACTGACCTCGTAGGCGTTTACCATTCCACGCCGTTTGAAACTTATCATCCTACGCTTATTTACAAAAATAAAAAAAAACAGGGTGTGTAATAATGTCGTCAACATTTAGAATAGAAAATGTTCAGATAAGTTGTTGTCGAGTCCAAACCTGATAAACTGAGCTGTTATAAATAAAACATACGATTCCTTAACGAAACTGTGTATTAATTTCCAATGGTAATTTCCCTTGTAGTTCATGAAATCTATAAAGACTACGATTTTAAACAAAACTGGCATATTGTAGTCTGAAACAATAAAAAAGGTATAACTATACTAGATGCTGGTATTATATCCGTCAAACAAGTAACTTTCAATTCCAGTTCACATGTGAATAGCGGAATAGAAAAAATTATAGTTGTTTATTACTATTTTCTGGCAAATGCGTTTTCAAACTTGCGACGGTCGGTAGCTGCGCTAGTCAAAGATGCCCCATCGTAATTTTCGTCATCGTCGTAATAGGACGTTTGCTGGTCTTCGTATTCTGTCTCCAGCTCGTTGTCGTCAGCATCGGCCCTACGATCCAAACTCAAAAGCGGTTCTTGATTTTGAATCTTGCTAGTAATGACGGCCATTTGCCGAAGTTTCTTCAAACTTTCGATCCTTTCCTTGAAACCGATACGCTTTTCTTGTTGCTCGGCGTCGATGATTAAGTCGATGTACTGCGGAGTCGAGAACGGATTCGGACGTAAGGCGATCTCGTCAAGTCGGCGGATGCAACCTGTAACGGTATTGACACGATCCAGAACCTCCTTCTCGTTGTCATCAAGGTCGTTTTGGAGGACTTTGATGAGATCCTGCGCCGTCAGTTTCCTCTTCATTTCACTCTCGTATTTTTGCTTGATGGCGTCGGAAGATGTCATCTGTTTCTGATTGACGTATTCCCACATGTACGGTTGGTTGGAATGCAAGTTCCAGATACATTTCTCCGGACAGACGATGCAGGTGCGAATGGCCGCCGGCTTAGAGAAATCCATGGCCGCGCAATCCACTTTGCCATCGTCGTTGGGAATGGCACAAGGGTTGTGACAGGTAACGTAGCATTTGTTGCAATTCGTCAGGTACTGCCCGGCCGGAATGTCCATTTTCACCGGTACGGTCACTTCCACCTCGAATTCGACGTTTTCGTTGGCTTCAATTTGCGCTTGACTGTTGCTGATCATTTGTTTCGTTTTCCTCATCTCCTCCATCTTGGCCAATCCGACTTTAATCAGCGGCTGGAGTCCATCCACCGTCGCTTCCAGCCGTTTCCTCTCTTCCAGCACTTGCTTGGTCAGAGACAAAGACTTGGTGGTCATCGTGGCCAAGACATTGAAGAAACGCTGGAAATTCTCCATTCCCATGCGCCAGAAGAAACGATTGAATCGCTCGACTGTGCTGGACGATCCGCTAGCCTCACGATTCGAACAAAAGAAGCCGGAATTATTAAATTTATGATGTAATGGATCTCCTGTTTCATTGTCTATCGGACAGGGCAATCCGGCCTGTGAAATGGCGCTCAACACTGGCGGTACCTGACTATCGGCAAACGTCAAGAGGAAATTAATGTTTTCTTTGATGTCGTTGCCGAAAATGGATAGGACAGAATCGAAAATGTAAATTTGTGTTGGAGTAAGACGAGGAAGCGAAGCTTGGGCGACAAATCCAACGACATCCAGCTCTTGAATTCCTCCTTTGTCTTCAAAGAACTGGCGGACCATTTCGGTGATCTCCTGGTCTCTGTCCAACCCTTTGGTGTCTCCATAGCCGGGCGTGTCGACGATCGTCAACGAATAAGGAACGCGGAATCCTTCCGAATGGTGGATTTCGTAGGCTGTTATTCGACTTGTCTGGCTGTCAACTTGCGATCGGCCGACCTGTTGTTCCTGAATCAGCTGGAAACGGAACGGGTCGTCCCATTGGACGTCGAAGATGTAATTAATCATTCCGTTGATCAACGTCGTCTTACCCGATCCGGTGGCGCCCATCACCAGAATCGTTTTGTGCTGCATCCGCCCGTGTGCTTGACCAGCTTTCTTATTGCCTGTTTTGCCGAATACCAAGCGATCGACTGCTGCACCCGAACTGGACGACTTTGTCAACGGAACGTTGTACAAGTCCATTCCGTTTCTGTTGCCGGTTTTCTTGCATCGCTTCAGTATCGTTTCGGCGAATCGGATTCTGTCGTCTGATGTCGTCAGATTAAAAGGTTCGCTGGCTTCGCTCTTTTGTCGTCCGTCACTCGAGACAGCCATTACCTCGATCCAATACATTGTCTCCGGCTGGAGATTTTCTAAACGGCAGCCTGTTTCGTTATCTACATCCAATTCTTCAGCCAACGAAGCGTCTTGTCCGTCTGGCCAGTATCGGACGCGATAAGAACCGATTTTTTCGCCGCCATCCGCCGACGGTTCCGACCATGAAAATTCGGCTGTCGATTGAGTGACAAAATCCAGTTCGATGTCAGTTGGAGGCTGTAACATTTTGGCTTTTACACTCTTGGTTATTGGAGCTGAAACGCTTATTATTGATCGAGTTGACTCGTTATTATTACGCTCAACAGAATCAGGTCTCGAAAAGGGTTGGGCGAGCCGTTGTTGTTGATTTCGGACTCCAGTTGGATGTGAGCTGACTGCAGAAACAACAGATTCTCGATCTACATTGTCGCCTTCATCGCTGACTGATTCCGTGTCGACAATTTCGCTAAATTCACTGCGACCGATGCAAGAGTCGGCCGCTACACGAATCTCCATCGTTGATTCCAGTTGGATTTTCACAATCGACCGAGGTTCGCTCGTCTTTTGTTGTTTCCAAGAGTCGGAACTGCCTTTCAATCGGAATTCCACCAGAAATTGGCAGGGATAGCCCAAATCTTCGTAATCCCATTCGACGGAAACGGACGACATATTTTTGGCCGGGATGGTACTGGCCGTCAGACGGACTCGCAGATTGGTGGGTGGAACGGGCAGTTTGTTTCCCTTCAAGCAGTTTTCGTTCTCGTAGACAGAATAGCTACATCCGAATTTCTTCCCACCGTTTTCAGATGTGATGAAGAACTGGGCTTGATTCTCCAAGTGTTTGTTCTTGGCAACGTAATCAGCAAATTCGCGAATTTTGGCCATCACTTGCTTCCGTTTTCGCTCGACCATTTGCCAAGGCGTTCTCTCGTCATTCTCGTCGTCTTCTTCGTCATCGTCAGCGGAATCGTCAGGTACTAGTTTCGTATAGTTTTCCACATAGTCTGCCATCGCTTCGAGAATCCCATTAGTCCGTTCGTCCAGCGACGGAACGTTTAGTACCAACGAGTATTTCTTGTCGAAAGAATCGCCCAGTTCTTTTTCTAGTTGGGCTTTATTGGCCACGAAGGGGATTCCGGCCGATTTGCTCACCTTTTCGGCAATGTCTACCTCGGACTGTTTGTAGCGGAGCCAACGTTGTAATTGCGACGGCTTAAAAAGCGGATGACTTTCTGCTATTTCGACAACTCTTTCCACTTCATCGTCGGCATCGTCAGAGCTTTGACGCGCTTTGATGACGCTTTTTTTCAAGCTCGTCTTCAAGAGTTCTAGGTATTTGCTTAAAGCGGATCCAAATTGACGCATAGAAGTACGACTTCCCTTTTTAAGGGCATCGGCTCTGGCACTGACTTGCTCCAATTCGGCCCAAACGGAGCAACACCGAGGCGCTAAACCATCGACGTCACACCATTCCAATGCATCACCAGAGCCAATGACATCTTTTAGCGGACAGAGTCGAACGGAAATTTGGATCGCTTTGCTTTTCGTCGCTTTGACTTGTTCAATTAGTTTGAGACAATGTTTGTAAGCGTCAAAGACTCCGCATTCGCGAACAACTTGCGTCTGGAGGTCGGCGTAGAGGCGACATTTCAGTCGATTGACCTGTAGTTTCTCCTCTCTGTCGAATTGATCTTTGAACTCGGCTAAATCTTGATTGTCTTCCAACGAGCTCTCCATTTTGGAGATAATTCTAGACAGGTTTTCTTCAGCTTCCTCTCGGGCATCTTGGTCGTTCTCGTTGGCAAGATCTTGGGTCAGGACGCAATAAGCCTCGGCTCCGTAAGTAAGGCCGACTACGACATGAGTGGCCCCGCCTAGATCTCGTCCAGAAATGCTTGAGACATTTTCGTCGATGAGAGACTCCAAATTCAAATTCTCTCTCTTGGATTTGACTCGGAAAACGAGGGTCCGTGTGGCTTGCGCCGGGTTTTGGCGGTCGTTCAGGTAGTTGCTAGCACCTTTGTACTTGTCAATGATGCCTGCAACAGTGCTCATCTGCAAATGCTCGTCGAGGCCCATAACTTCCCATTTGTTTGCCGAATCCTGGTCCGAACATTTAACTTTGATTTTAAGCTCATTGTTAACTGTCTTAAATGAATCCATGTCAGCCAATTGCCAGCAACGCAGAGCATCTATTTATAGCATCAGAACAGGTCATTTTAGTCTTTTCACAAATCAAGTTCGTTATTCCTACCTTTTAGAATGACGTCAGTGCGATAATTGTAGAAGCCGCCCAGATGAAACTGGCGGCCCAGTGCTGCCATTTTGCTAATTTTCTCGTCAATACCAGCCATGTCTTTTTCCACAAAAAAAAAACACTATTTAGTAAAAACGGATGCTGCTTGTAGGACGCTACAAAAATAGCTTAGCTGTCAACTTGGTCAACTGCCGCCCGGTTATTCTAAATTTCGACTTGGTCTAAACAGGTCTCTACTCGCTTTCCTTCGTATCTTGGTATTTCGTAAGAGCTAAGACTAACTATTAGTCACACGCGCGCTTGGTTGCAACAGAGCATTTATGAACTAGCTATCAGGTATTCGAATATTGTGTACTGAGTGGGCAGGTAGAATGTTGGTCACCCCAGCCTAAGCTTCGTTCTGATAACAGACGACTGGCAATAAACAAGAGAAGAGAAAAAACAGGGCGGAATAAGGATTTTTCATATCAATTTTACTAGTCTTTTTATGCGGTTGTCTGCATGATGCCTGTTGGAGCGATAAGAACAATTAAACCATTTCTCTTACAGTGACTGCATTTTTACGTTTCTAGTGTTCTTCAAAATAGAGGTAAGCTAATCGATTCAAAATCTTTAAAAAAAATGGTCAATTTATGTTAATCGTGACTTTCTATTATTTTAATTGCGACACATGAGCCGATTTAAAATGATGGCTGGATCCGTTTCCTTATCTTCTCTTGGACGAAACGTGCGTGTTGGAAATTTGTACGACTATTTGACTGACGAAATATTACCAAGTGGGTCCAAATTAATGTCTTGGTTTTTAAGTCTATCCTTCAAAATAATGATTAATTAATATAATCAAATATCAATATAATCATTCAAAACAGGCGACGACCAGGTGGCAAAAGAGTTTATCCACATCGAATCGGCTTCAAAAACGGAAATTTCGTTTTTCTACCAGCAGCCGGATGAATTTAAACGTCGTTTGCTTGGCATTAATTCGCATTTCGACCAAAACATTGAAAGCGGCCATTTGGAGCTAGGCGAATTTTGGTTCGCCGAATTTCTAGAAAATAAAAGATCGGCGAAGAATGAAGCTGAAGTCGCGTCTTCTTCCGTCTTCTTCCGTGTCTTCCGACAAACAAAGAAAATCGATAAAAATGTCCTCAGTTCTAAAATGTTGGAATATCAACAGTCCACGAGTGGTCAAAATAGTCGAGCGACACATATAGTAGAAAAAGTCGTTTATGGAGCGGATATCATTTGTTCAATGCGAAGACCTATCGACTCCTCATCGGAAACAAAAGAAGTCGTAGAGAGAAACATTTATTTGGCAGCCAAAGCTCATTTCGAGCAGGTCGTTGGATCGAGTTCAAATAGCAGCTGCGATCCACCTACCGAACTAAACAATGTCTCTTGTACGGTTCTCAGCAGTCTTGAAACCGACTGTAATAGCACGGGAGGATTTTTCCCTCTATTCAGCGGATGGTTGCAGAATGAGATCAACAATAGGACCCATTCTCCAAACAAATGGCGGCCTATAGAGATTGTTCTGCGTCCTTTACCGCATAAAGTTAATGCCCGTCTTCACTCAGAGAAGATGAAAGATTATGAAATCGAGAAGAAACGAAATCTAGTTTTGTGGGATTGGATTCAAAAAGAAAGTCATCAACCTTCGTCGTCTTCGATCCCTCGAATTCCTCCACTGGAAAGAGCTATTGAACAGTACGCCAATTTGTTGTCGCCTTTAGACGCAAAATATATCAAAATGGCGCACTCCTCAGACGAACCGGACTTGGAAAAGGTTCTTATCATTTCAAATTTATTGAACAAAATGAAGGAATGGCTGCTCAATCGACGCAAGGAAATCGAAACCATCTCTTCGCTTCTAGAAGGCTCTCCCCTGGCCATGTTGGATTCCAAAGAGATGAAGAATCAATCACTATCTGATAGCGAGAAATGCGCCAATTTATTTATACTAACAGTCAGGTACGTTGGAGACCCTCTGTTAGATCACTTGCAGGAGTTGGTAGGCCATCCTGTTACTAATAAACTCCCAGTTTTCTCGATAGCCTCAACAGAGAAAAAACGCTTTGAAGAAATTGCCAAAAGTTTCAAAGAATTTGCCGCCGAAGCTCGTCTGAATCCAAACATGAAGTATCATATTGGATTGGTCTCATCTTCTTCCTTTAAGGACGGCGACAAAACGACTATCGAGAAGGCTCTTTCGACGCTGAAAGAGAAATCTCCAACGTCAACAAGAAAGAACAATAACACGAATCCAATTGAAAGAAACCAAAAGGATATTGCTGATAAGGCAAAGCCCTCGCTGGCGCCTAAACCCGATTTAGGAATACGAAATAGTAGGAGTTCAACTACTCCACTAAGTATTTCGGAGACTGTAAAAGTATCAAATCGAGAAACACAATGCCATGAGGAGGTAGATCGTCGGCAGCAATCGATTCAGAAACGGGAAGAAGCCAAGAAGAGAGAAAAAGGGACAAGGAGAGAACTAGGTGATGATGACAGCAATTTCCGATTGGTGAATGGAGAATATCCCTCGAGTCTAAGGATTGCCGAGTACTTTGTGGAAAACAAGGGGTACAGTCAATTGATCCAGGAAGGTCAACCGAACATTTACCTGTTGAATGCACAGGGACATTTGGAAGGTGAAGACATGCGATGGTTTAACATCGGCTTACTAGACGGCGCTTCACATTCGAGCGGATTTAAGGATCACAAAGTCATCATCTTGATGGGCGCCACGGGATGCGGCAAGAGCACGCTCATCAACGGAATGGTCAACTACATTTTAGGCGTCCGGTGGAACGATCCGTTCCGTTTCAAAATCATCCGCGATGACGAATCCGTCGCCCGGAATCAGGCGCACAGTCAGACGAGTTCGGTGTCGTCCTACACGATCCACCATAAAGAAGGCATGGCTATCCCATACTCCGTCACCATCATCGACACTCCGGGGTACGGAGATACAAACGGAGTTGCCAGGGACAAGAAAATCACCCAACAGATTCAACAGTTTCTGATGCAACAAGAGCCGGGAATAGACGAAATTCACGCTGCTTGTTTCGTGGCCCCTTCGGGCGAGAGTCGTCTGACAGTCACACAGCGCTACATTCTCGATTCGGTTCTTTCCACTTTCGGTAAGGACTTTAAGAAAAACATTCGGTTGTTGGTGACGTTTGCAGACAACGCCGATCCGCCCGTCGTCGCAGCATGTCAGGCTGCGCATTTCCCTTTAACATCCCTTTCGGCCGGCATCACGTACAGCAAATTCAACAGCTCCGTCCTCTACGCCTCCAACCGGGAAAAAGAAAACGACGACTTGTTTGTTGACCAATTATTCTGGGAAATGGGCCAAGAGAATTTCGACAAGTTTTTCACCATGTTGAAGCGGATGAAAGGCCGAGATCTGAAATCGACTCGCAAGGTCATCCAACTCCGTCAGCAATTGGAGAAGACGCTAGAAGACATTGAATATGAATTGGAATTCTGTCTGATTACGATTGAAAACTTGGACATGTTTATCGAGAAAATGAAACAGTACGAACACAAGATGGAGACCAGCAAGAATTCCGTTGTGGAAAAAACGGTCATTCGTCTCAATAAAGTCAAATGCCCAAAAGGATCGCAGGGCTTCAACTGCCGCAAATGCCAAAAGACTTGCCCCGTGTTCCAGAATTCATCACAAATAAAATGCGTCGGGTGTCAGTGTCCTGAATCCAGTCACGAACTGCAAAACTTCAAGTGGAGGCCAGTCAAGGAGAAGATGAAAACGACACTGTCAGACCTGAAGAAAGAATACGAATCCATTTCCTTGGGCAAAATAGGCACGAAACAACTCATTGAAAAGTGTGAAGATGATTTGATTCTGACCAAAGGAAAAGTGATCAGTCTACTGGATCAGGTGGGCGCCAACGTCCGTTCCCTGAATTCGACAGCGATGCGCTCCAATAGCGCTCTCTGCCCCGCCGATTACCTCAGCTTGATGAGAAGCCGAGTAGCTGAAGAACAACAACCCGGTTACCTGACGCGATTGGAAACGTTGACTGAACTCCAGCAAATGCTTGCCACTGACGCACGCTTTAATAATGCTCCCGTCACTGATGGCAAATCTCGTGAGCGTACGCAAACGGATAAACCCCTCAATTCAAGATCTCGGGAATGTGACAACGTCAATGGATTCGGGGCGATCTATAGAGACAAATCATGCAGCCGTGAACGTCCTTCCGCGTCTGGTAAGACGGGAAGCCAGCAGGATATTTCCAACAATCAAAGGACCTCCATTCTAAACCAAATCAAAACGAAAGCGATCGACTTATTTAGTCCCGCTGTTAAAAATGGGCAACCTGTTGAGAGTGACGGACAGTCGCGCGAGCATCCCGAAGAAAAACAAAACGACGAAGGAGTCGGTGCAAAATGGAAAAAGTACTTTTGATGATACATCAGAATTTATCGGCTAACGGGAAGCCAACTAAAACTAGAAACAAAAACGAAAACGATTAAAAGATCATTAATAAATAATAAATAATCGCTCTGTACGTTTATTGCAACCCTGTACGATCTTTCCAATGCTCCCGATTCCATAAATAAATTTATATTTTCTTTTGTTCAGTTCATGATGACTTGAGTTTGCTTTTTATTCACTAGAATATTACGCATAGATAACATGTACATGTACTGTAGATTTCATGAATTCTTTTTGGTAAAAAATTGTAAAAATCGAGAGAAAAATCCCTCAGGCTGCGACTGGTGGTGGTGTGGTTCCGCCTGAGGTTCCTGAAGTTTCGGTTGAGGCTGCACCACTAGCTGGGGTTTCGGTTGCTTTCTCTGCCAATCACGGATCAAATCGGTCGCGATTTCCGCCATTTGTCGATGACTCTGTAAGGCAGAAATCCTCTGCTGACAACCCGGACGATTCTCTTTCTTTTCGGCCTCGATCGCCAAGTCGATGTAGTCGAGCGCGGATTGCGGATGAGGCAATAGGGCGATCTCATTCAGCCGCTGATTGCAAGAAAAAGCGGCCCACTTTAGCTTCCTTAATTCTTTCACGTGATCCTCGATTTCCTTTTGGATTTTATCCAGCAGTTCTCCGTTAGTTAGCCTACCGCTCCGGGCCGCCTGGTATTGCTGCCGGATTGCTTCCGACGTCCGTTTCACTTTCTCTTTCACCATTTGGTATCGGTACTTTTGATTGAAGTGACCATTCCACGGACATTTACAGATTATACAACGGCCGCTATTTGGGTCCATGACTGAGCATTTGTTCTTGTTTTCGTCGCTGGCCTGACTACAAGGGAAATGACAAGTCATTCGACAATTTTGACAGTTGGTGGTAAACTGACCCGTCCCGCTAATGTCCATCGCATTAGGCACAAGGATCTCTACTTCCAGTTCGAAATTTCTGTGGGCCATCATTTGCTGTCGGTTCTCCGCCAAGGCCTTTTTTATCTGCTCGAGTTGGTCGACGAGCGTCAGTTTCATCTCGGTCCTGGAGTGAACACCGCTAACAAGGACTTCAAACAGCTTCCTTTCCTTGAGGACTTGGCGGGTTTGTGTCAGCGACGTTGGCAACGTGTTACTTAAATCGCTGAAAAAATTATCGAAACCCTTAACGGCCATTTCAAAGAAAGTCCGGTTGAATTTGGCCGTCTGTTCGTCGCCTTTATTGCTCGTAAAGAAAATGGAATTGTTGAATTTGTGATGCAAAGGCAGGCCATCGTTAGGATCGAGAGGCGATGGAATGCCAACCTTCTTCACGGCCTCCAGAACGGGCGGAACCTCGCCGTCAGAAAATGTTACCATCAGTCGGATGTTGTCCTTAATGTCATTTCCAAAAATGGATAAGATTGAATCGAAAATGTATTGTTGCGTGGCCGTTAGTCTGGGCAGACCCGATTGAACAACAAAACAAACGGCATCCAATTGCTGGACTCTGTGTTGGTTCTGGAAATAGTCTTGAATTTGGCCCATGATTTTCTTGTCTTTCTCGAAGCCGTGAGTGTCGCCAAATCCTGGCGTATCGATGACGGTCAAAGAATAATCCAACCGAGATCCTTTCATGTGGTGCAGCTCGTAGGTTGTAATCATTTCCGTCTGACTGTGCGCCTGCGATTTGTCGGTTGGTTCGTCGATCAATTTGAAACGGAAATCGTCGTCCCATTTGACGTCTAGAATGTAATTAGCCATGGCGTTGATCAGCGTCGTCTTGCCGGAACCGGTGGCGCCCAATAACAAGATAGTTCTCTGACGATGTTCACTTGCCAGGGCCGAGTAGCTCATTTCGCCGAAAACGTAGTGACGGTTGTGATCTTGTTTTTTCAAGGGCAACCTGTTAATCTCGATATTGCAATAAGGAACGGCATCGCACTTTGTGCTGATGCGGCGGGCAGTGATCGCCGGTCTTTCCGGATCCTTTAGGGTTTTTATTTTCAAAGTCGAACTTGCCGGACTGTAAAGTTCATTATCCGTCGAAAAGACTTTGCAGACGGCCATCACTTGAATACAATAGGTTTTGTCGGGAACGAGTGGCTCAAGAATGCATGTCTTGTACTTGTACGTCGTTGATCTTTGTATAAAAGTGGACTCTTGATAACCCTCCATCCAACATTCAATGCAATAAGAACTGATTCCAACCGAATCCTCTTCTCCATAATATTCGTTATCATCGTAATCTTCGTCTTCATAATAATTGTTTTCGTCGTAATCTCCGTCTTCGTAATAATCGTCATCATATTTGTCGTACTCATTTCCATCTTCGTCGTATAAATCATACTCTTCTTCTTCGAAATATTCTTCCTCCTCAAACTGATGATCCCAAGATATGGCGATGCTCGTGTCAGTCACGTAAAGACATTGGAGTCCTCCAGGCGGTGGGCAAACTGGATCGACTGTTATCTCATCACTCTCCGGGCTGAATGGACTTCTACCCCCTTGCGTCACTGTCGCTACCCGAAAAATGTAACTCTCTTCCGAATGCAAGTAATCGATCGTGATTGTGTTGGAAACAAGATTCACCGAGTCCCACATTTCTTCTCGTCTGTCAACACTACGATACTGAAACAGGAAATATGTAAAATCGGCTCTTTCTTCTGCTGTCCAACTCAGCGTGATTACACCACGTCGATTACTCTCAATCATTACCTTTACGGGAGCTTTAGGAATGGTAAAATCCTTGGTTATTAGCGCTTTCGACGAAGTGCAATCCCAGTGAAACAGTGAGATTTTACCGACGTCTGTACCAATAAGGCGCTCGTCGTAAAATACGATGTATTTGACGTTTTCTGTATGGCTGTTGCAGTCCGTCACCCAATCAGAGAACTCTTTAACCATGGCGAAGATCAATCGTCGGTCGGTGGAGTCGGGACCCGACAGCGTTTGTTTTCTTCTGCCCTTTCCACCTCTTCGGTTCCGTTTGGGTGGATCGAACCCTTGATGGAAGCCTTTAATGAAACGGTTCATTTCATGAATTTTATATTTCGACTGCCCGGCAAGACTGGGCACATGGAGGACTACAGCGTATGAATCGTCGTTCCCAGTATTTTGAAGCTCTTTTTCTAATTGTCGATGTTCCGTTACGAATAACCTGACACCGGGCAATTTAGTCAGGATTTCTAAAGTTTTAATTTGCTGCCTGTGGTGATTTAGCCAACTGCTGAGTTCCTTTTGGGCGAATGGTGATTTGTTCTCGACTCTATTAATCATATCCGCTATTGTTTTTTCTTTTGGGAAATCCCCTCGGCGGACGGAAACGATTAGTTGGGACAGAGTTTCGACGAAAGCTAACGCAAATGTCTTCATTGATCCATTAAAATTGTTTAATCGATTGCGGATAGTTTGTGGGTTCCAAGCGGTTAATTGGTCCATTTCCTTATTCAATAAAACAGCTTCTCGTTGAACTTGTTTCAACCGGCTCCATATCATCTGACAACGAACCACCAGTTGATGGGAAACATCCAGAGGTTTTCCCGGCATCTGAATAATACCTGCTTCGGTCGGAAGGAGTTTACTGAGCGGATACAGCCAGATTTTCAGCGGGATGACTTTGTCGGTCGAGTTACGATCCAGCAATTTCAGGCAAGCTTCAAATTGTTCCGTGACGGTCTTTGAGGTCCAGCTTCCGTTTTGCCCTTTTTCTCTTTTCAAGTCGCTATAGAGAATGCATTGCGTATCGAGTGGAAAAAATGTATTACCATCTCCTTCTTCCTTCTGTTCCAATTGACTTGTACCATCCAAAAGGCCGTCGGCGAAAAACTGAGCGCAGTCCACAACATTTTTGGCAGTTTCTTCATCTCCAGAGTTTTTCAGATGACTTAAATGCTGACGAGAGAATAGGCAAATGGCATCCAGTCCGTAAGTGATAGCCACAACGACATGAGTCGCCTGGCTACTAATCAATCTTTCTGTTTGGCAAATAATTTCCAGTTGGCTATTAGCCGGATCGACGGAGACTTTCTTGCTGGACCGACGGCAGTGTACGGCAACTTCTGCGTCGCTGTTGAAAGTTCCCGACGTTGTCCATTTTGCCCCATTGGCCGCAAACTGCCAAGCTCCACCACAATGTTGAAGTTGAACAATGCCGGCTGTTAAACTCATGGCTAAATGATCGCCGATTCCCATATCCAACATCCACGGTACGGATTCTCCATTACTTATTCTGTCGGCCTCTTCTTCATCATTCGATTGTTTAGTGACCAATGTATGAGCTCTGGCAGTCTTTTTAGGTTTCAAATTGACGACGGACACACGAGAAACATCGTCCGGGTCCCATAAGCGCATACCTTGACAAATAAACGCGCAATCTTGATGTATGCCTTAAATTGTTTCAGATATTTATCACTTACTTGGTACGATGCTATCTTCAACGTAATTGTACAGACTTCCAATGGCAAAATGACGGCCCAGAGCCATCATTTTGATGTATTCGGTTTGATTTGACATAATGAAGGCCGTTTCGTTTGTATATTGCACAATACTAAAAGGAAATAATGGGATATTTTTTACTTTTGGAGTGAGGTAGAATTGTAAACTAAAAATGACGCACCTTATTGCTCGATGTGACTAAACAACAAAACCACTTTTACCGGCCGTTTAGTGTAGGTAGGTACTCTACAGCATTGAGTTATGGACTTAAGGCTCCTTCACCGATTACAGGGTCGATTAGCGATGCAACGCTGATAAGCAGGTTCATAGTCTCTCGATCGAACATTGCGCAAACTTGTGGCGAATGAACGGTGAGACAATTGATATGGCGAGAAATGTTAACTATAAACGTATGCATTGAATTAGGTTTATTGTGGATTGGTTTACAAGGTTAACATGGTATTTAGTAAAATTAAAAATAAAAATAAAACAAAAAGTTCTAGAAAAATACATTCATGCATTAGACTATCAATGTTTGTAAATTTTGTCGGCGCACGAGGTTCCCTCTAGCAGTCTCCGTCTAACGTTCAATATTCCGATGTAAACAGGTTCTCTTGCTTTGTGATCTTGCTAGTAATGACGGCCATCCGACGGAGTTTTTGTAAACTCTCGATCCTTTCCTTAAAGCCGACCTTTTTTCGCTTTTCTCAGCGTTAATAATCAAGTCGATGTACTGCGGAGTTGAGAACGGATTCGGCCTTAAGGCGATCTCGTCAAGTCGGCGGATGCAACGCGTAACAGTATCGACCCGTTCTAGGACGGCTTGCTCGTTCTTATCGACGTCTTCCTGCAACACTTTGACCAGTTCTTCGGCCGTCAGTTTCTTTTTCAGTTCTTTCTCGTATCTCCGCTTAATTTCGTCGGAAGACGTCACCTGTTTCTGACTGACGTACTCCCACATATATGGCTGATTTGCATGCAAGTTCCAAATACACTTCCTCGGACAGACGATGCAGGTGCGAATGGCCGCCGGCTTAGAGAAATCCATGGCCGCGCAATCCACTTTGCCATCGTCGTTGGGAATGGCACAAGGGTTGTGACAGGTAATGTAGCATTTGTTGCAGTTAGTCAGGTACTGGCCGGCCGGGATGTCAACTTTTTTCGGTAGGGTCACTTCCACCTCGAATTCGACGTTTTCGTTGGCTTCAATTTGCGCTTGACTGTTGCTGATCATTTGTTTCGTTTTCCTCATCTCCTCCATCTTGGCCAATCCGACTTTAATCAGCGGCTGGAGTCCGTCCACCGTCGCTTCCAGCCGTTTCCTCTCTTCCAGCACTTGCTTGGTCAGCGACAAAGACTTGGTGGTCATCGTGGCCAAGACATTGAAGAAACGCTGGAAATTCTCCATTCCCATGCGCCAGAAGAAACGATTGAATTGATTGACTATGCTACTCGCGCCGCTAGGTAGCCTAGATTCGTGGTTCGCGCAAAAGAAACCAGAATTATTGAATTTGTGATGCACTGGTTGTCTAGTCTCACTGTCTATCGGGCAGGGCAACTCGGCCTGGGTGATAGCGCTCAAAACTGGCGGCACTTGGCTATCAGAAAAAGTCAACAGAAAGTTGATGTTTTCTTTGATGTCGTTGCCGAAAATAGATAAGACGGAATCGAAAATGTACATCTGAGTGGGAGTGAGACGAGGCAGTGAAGCCAGTGCCACGAATCCGACCATGTCCAGCTCTTGGATCCCTTTTGTGTCCTCGAAAAACTGTCGTACCATCTCGGTGATCTCTTTATCCCTATCCAGACCTTTGGTGTCGCCGTAGCCGGGCGTGTCGATGATCGTCAACGAATAGGGAATGCGGAATCCTTCGACGTGATGGATGTCGTAGGCCGTGATACGACTTGTCTGACTGTCAATCTGAGACCGGCCGGCTATTTGTTCTTGAACCAGCTGAAAACGGAACGGGTCGTCCCACTGGACGTCGAAGATGTAATTAATCATTCCGTTGATCAGCGTCGTCTTACCCGATCCAGTAGCGCCCATGATCAAAATCGTTCTATGTTGCATCCGTCCATTGTTTTCTCCAGCTTCCCGATTGGATTTACCGAAAACGAAGCGATCGATCCCCATACTCGACCCGGATGACGACTTTAGCAGTGGCACGGCGTAAAAATCCATCCCGTTGCGGTTGGTTATCTTTGCACATCGTTTAACCAGCATTTCGGCGAAACGGATTTTGTTGTCGAGTGTTGTCAGATTAACAGTTTTACTGTGTTCGCTCTTCTGTTGCCCATCATTCGACATGGTTGTTACCTCAATTGAGTATGTCGTCTCAGGTTGAAGCTTTTCTAAATGGCAACCAGGTGTTTCGACAACCAACGTGCTGGCCAACGAAGCATCTTGTCCGTTTGGCCAGTAACGGACACAATAATGAAAGGTCAGATTTGTACAATCTGCCGAAAATTGTGACCATCCTACCTGGGCAGTAGTTTGGGTGACTAAACCTACTTTTATGTCGGTTGGAGGCTGTAAAACTGTTTCAAATTTCTTTTTTGGAATCGTCTCCTTTGCTAGCAAGGATTCTGTTCCAATTTGACGTGACGACGTTCTGCTTTCCAGGATTTGCCCGCACAATTCCGTTTCGTCGTCATCGTCGAGCGCAGATTCAGTGTCGATAATTTCACTGAATTCGCCGATGCCGATACAAGTGTCCGCCGCAACTCGTATCTCCATTGCAGATCCGCGTTGAAAGCTCATGACCGTTTGAGTTTCGCCCGGTTTGGTCGTCTTATGATTCCACGAATCGGAACTATCCTTCAATCTATAGTTTATCAAAAACTGGCACGGAAAACCGAGATCCTGCTCGTAATTCCACTTGAGAACAACCGAGACTTTCTTGGCCGGCTTGGATTTGTCTGTTAAGTTCATTTGCAGATCGCTAGGTGGAAGAGGCAATCGAATTAGGTTATCTTTCAGTATTTTGCCGGCCTCGTAGACGGAATAGTGGCAACCGAATCCTTGACCCCTTCTGCTTTCAGCGAATGTCACAAAGAACTGGACTTGAGTCTCTAAATGTTCGTTCTTCTTGACATGATCGGCGAATTCTCTCATTTTGTCCAGCACGTGCTTCCGTTTACGTTGGATCATGTGCCAAGGCGTTCCGCCACTTTCTTCTTCTTCATCTTCCTCGTCGTCATCATCTGCATCGACTAAAACCAGTTTCTTGTAAGTGTTGACGTAATCTGCCATTGTTGCTAGAATCTCGTTGGTCCGTTCATCCAGCGGCGGAACGTAGAGGACCAGAGCATATTTCTTGTCGAAAGAATCTGTCAGTTCCTTCTCCATTTGTGTTCTGCTGGCCAGGAAGACGATTCCGGAATTGGCCAATGTTCCCATCATCTCCACCTCGGCCTGTTTGTAGTGGACCCATCTCATCAGTCGAGGCGGTTTAAAGAGTGGATGCCTCTCGACAATATTGACAAGTCTCTCTATTTCGTGGTCGTCGCCATTTGAATGTTCGCGCGCTTTCAGGATCGCAGTCTTCAAGCCTTTTCGCACCAAATCCTGGTATTTATTGAGAACAGTTCCAAACTGATTCAGTGAGGAACGATTCCCTTTCTTGATGGCGGCTACTCTAGCACCGATGCTTTCCAATTCGTGCCAAATGCGACAACAGCGAGCTGTCAAATCAGCGTCGACGTCGCGGTAGTCCGGCGGAGCTCCAGCAACAAGAGAGCCAGCGATGACTTTTAACGGGCATAACTGGATAGTGATTGGTATCGATTTGTTGTTGCCGCCATCATCCGTCTTCTGTATTTGTTCCACAAGTTTCAAAAAATGTTTGTAAGCGTCATAGATGCTGCATTCTCGAACGGGCTGGCTTTGAAGGTCGGCGTAAAGGCGACATTTCAAACGATTGGCTAATTGTTTCTTCTCTTTATCGAAACTTTCTCTGAATTCGGTTACATCTTGATTGTCACCCAATGCATTCTCCATTGTTAAAGCGATCGTTGACAAGTTTTCTTCGGCTTCGTCTCGGGCATCTTGGTCGGACTCGTTGACGAGATCTTGGGTCAGAACGCAATAAGCTTCCGCTCCGTATGTGACACTCGAGACAATATGGGTCGCATCCTTGTGTCCCTTTTCGCCAAAAATTTCTTGATTGATGAAAGCCGACAAATTCAGAAATTCCGTTCTCGACTTGACTCGACAGACCAAAACCTTAGCGACTTGTGTCGGATATTGCCGGTCGTTTAAGTAATTGCTGGCCCCGCGGTACTTGTCCAACAGGCCGGACACAGTGCTGGCCTGTGAATGTTCATCAAGACCCATAATTTCCCACTTGTTGCACGAAACCGAGTCTGGACGTTTAATTTGTAATTTGGCCTTAAACGTAATAGCTGATTCCAAATCCTGTCGACCACCTGATTAGAAATTAACGTACGTCATAAAAGTAAAACGAGTTATCCTATTACGTTTGTTTACCTGTGACAACAATATGGTCGTTTCGGTAGTCGTACAAGTCGCCCAACTGGAAAGTACGACCCAGTGCGGGCATTTTGGTGACATGTCGTTCGATTCCACTATCCGCCATTCTTTCTCTCCTTTCCTTTATTTCATTCCGATCCGATACTGTAACGCTTCACTTAATTGAAATGTGATGCACAATCAGTACAATGCCTCAACTTTCAAGCGAGTCACTCGTTACTGAAAATTGCAACGTCGTCGACGTCAAAAATGGTTAGCAGATAGCTGACAATGGCTAGCAGGACAACAGTCTAAATGTCTGATAAAATAAAATAATGCCGATAAGATAAAGGTCAATGTATCAGTATACGAGTTTATTATTATGTCGACAGGTTTGGGACTTTTCTTCTTCATATACCGTGCCACTTTTGTAGGATTTTGCGTCGTATTTCTATTTTAGCAGTGTTCCCCATCAATATTAAAGAGTTCCTTAACATTTGAACATCCAACACACGATAGTAGGATATTATATCTTTCTAATTGTAACTAATATTTCATTTAAAATTGGTATAACTTTCACAATAAGCTGATGATGGAACCGAAAACCTTACGACTATCCGCTCTCGGACGCGACGTCCGAGTCGGAGACCATTACAACTATTTTACTGGCGGCATCAGACATAAAGGTAAAAGTAGCTAAAGAATATATCTGTTGTACGTATGTTACCCGATGTTACCTATACTACTAAAAAAGTTTGCCTGTTCCACATATTATTCAGATGGAGGTCAAATGATCAACGAAAGCGTACAAATTGAACAGAAACCAAATGCGGAAGTTAAATGCGATTTCCTCTTGGGCCAGTTGGATATTGCTAGTAAGCGTCGGATGGTAGGCATCAATACGAATTTATATCACAACATACAGGGAGGATATATTGATTGGAAACAACTTTGGTTCGCTGATTACATTGCCCCAGAGCCGCCAGAATGTAAAGATGATGTTGCTCTAGTCACCATATTCTTCCGCGTCGTTCGGCGGACCGAGACTCTCGACCAAATTTACCTGAATTCAAAAATGGAAGAGTATCAGAAAATGGGCGACGGCCTGTCGACCCACTTAGTAGAACAGGTTGTTTTTGGAGCCGAGATAATTTGTTCCATTCAAAGGACAATCGATTTGGAAAATAAGGAAACCAAAGAAATGGCGGAAAACTGCTTATACCTGGCAGCCAAAAAATACTTGAACAACGTCGACGATCCAAGTTCTGATTGGAACGAACCTCCAACTGAATTAGATAACGTTTCTTACTCAATTCTGAGCAGCCTAGACTACGATAATCAGAAAATAAATTCATTCCTACAATTCAGTCAATATCTGCGAGCCATTGCTACTAATAACGCTGAAAACGACAAACCAATAGAGATTGCACTGCGCTACATGCCGTGCCCGTTGGAAAATCGGCTACTGTCGGACAGGTGCAACGATATCAAAATCGAAATCGAATTAAATTGGCTAATGTTTAAAGAAACGAGCCGTAGGTTATCAAACTACCCGTTTCTCAATCGAGTACCACAATTGGCGACAGTAGTTGATCAATTTTGCAAATTGCTGGAACCTGCAATTTCTGACTTCATTCAAAAAAATTCTAGCAATCAGCAAGAACAAGAAATCGTAGCAAATTTGATGGCAAGCATAAAAATATGGCTAAAACTTCGTAGAGATGAAATCGAGACAGTTTTTTCGCTCCTCAAAGACTGTCAACTCGACGTGCTGGATTCGGAAACAATCAGTAAGGCTCGCAGTAAGGCTCAAGCAACTTCGTGTGACGAAAATTGTGCCAAAGTGTTTGTCTTAAGATTCGACTATGTTGAAGATGAGATGATGACGTGGATTCAAAAGACGGTGGCTAATCTGGAATCTACTTTCATGCTTCCCATTTTCAAAGTTACCCGTTCTGGGAATCATCATTTCGAAAAAGTTAGCAACAGTTTGAAAGATTTTGCCAAAAAGGCTGAATTGAGTGGTTTGAATCTCAGTCCTAATCAGGGCACCAGCTATAATTATATAGGGCTGCTGTTATCGGACTCGTCGTCACCATTTGACGATGGCGATACAATGACAATTAATAAGGATTTGATCGAGGAAACGTCACAATCGAGCGCAACTGAAGCTTTGAGAAAAGACGAAATTAAAAACAGTGCCGCTCCTACGGACACAACAAGTCAAAAAACGGACGATACATTCAACAATATGTCACAAAAGTTTCATGGCGAATCTCAGATTGACGATCTCGAAAACGAAACAGAACAAACAAGTGAAAGGAAGGAGTCGACGAATGTCGTGAGAATCGCCGAGGTATTCAGACATGAAAGCAACGGATACAGCCAACTGATTAAATCGATTCAGCCTGAAGTATACATGTTGAATACGCGACAAAGTTCATCTTCTACTGATTTACAATGGTTGGACATAGGGCGGCTTGACGGCGTCCAACCAACATTTGGATTCGTCAATCACAAGGTTATTATTTTGATGGGCGCTACCGGAAGCGGCAAAAGTACACTCATCAACGGAATGGTCAACTACATCCTTGGCGTTCAATGGAAAGATTCGTTCCGATTCAAATGCGTCCAAGAGGATGAATCCACTAGACGGAACCAGGCACATAGTCAGACAAGTTCAGTGACGGCCTATACAATTCACCACCACGAAGGCATGACCGTTCCGTATTCAATTACTATCATTGACACGCCTGGATATGGAGACACAAGAGGAGTAGCACGGGACAAGGAAATCACGACAAGAATTCACCAATTTTTAATGCAAAAAGATGCTCGAATTTCTAAAATTCACGCCGCCTGTTTTGTAGCCGCTTCGGGCGACAGCCGATTGACTGTGACACAGCGCTACATCCTCGATTCTGTTCTCTCCATTTTCGGAAAGGATTTTAAGAGTAATATCAGACTGTTGGCGACATTCGCCGACAACGCCGATCCACCAGTCGTCGAGGCTTGTCGTGCAACTCATTTTCCGACATCTGCGTCGGGTGTCATCACATACAGTAAATTCAATAGTTCCGTCTTGTACGCATCCAACACACAAAAAGAAGAAGAGGAGTTTAGTTTCGATGAACTTTTTTGGGATATGGGCCAAGAGAATTTTGCGAACTTTTTCAAAATGTTGGAAGGCATGGATGGCCGAGACTTGTCATCCACTCGGGAAGTAATCCTCCAACGACAGCAGGTGGAGCAGTCGCTCAAAGAAATCGAACAGGAAATAGAAACCTCTCTCGCCCACATTGAAAGTATGGAAATGTTTAAAAAAAGAATGCTACAATATGCTCACAGTATGGCGGCAAACAAAAATTATGTCATCGAAAAAACTGAAATACACGTTAAACAAGTGTATTACAATGATAAAGAACATTGCGCTTACAACTGTCGCCAGTGCAACAAAACTTGCGCTGCGCGTCTCGAGCAATATCAATTAAAACAAATATACCACGCCAAGCAGTGCCCTAATGAGAATTGTCAATGCCCCGATTCGAAACACTTTTTCGAACCTTTTGAATTACAACAGAATGTGAAGAAAGTGCAGACGACACTGAAAGACATGAAATTCGAGTACGAATCGAACTTTGCAGACAAGTTGACCACAGAAGAATGCCTGGCTAAGTGTTCACACGATTTGAAAAATACCAAAGCCAAAGTACTCCAACTGTTACATGAATTGAGTTGCAAAGTCCAGTCGCTGGAATCAATGGCTCTTCATTCTAACACTCTCAGTCCGAGTGATTACCTCAGCCTGATGAGAAGCCGCGTCGCCGAGGAACAGAAACCCGGATACCTAACACGATTACAAACGTTGAACGAGCTAGAACAGGAAAGCATAACCACAAATACTATGGCGGAACAAACACATCCGCCCTCAGTTTCTAAGCTTGCAACACCTTCCATCAATGGTGGTGAGTAGCCTACGAAAAAACTTTTTTTCTTTTATTTTTTAAATTTATATACGAAGTAACGTACTGCTGTATCACTAATGTAATGGACCACCAGTTGTTAGATCCTCTTCTCAGGCTTCTGTCATTTCACCAAGAAAAGAACTGAAGTCCGATGGGAGCTCATTTTGGTCGAATTGGGTGCCAAATTTCATGAAAGGTTCTTCTCAAGCCAACCCATTATCACGTCAGCAAAATTGATGGGACT
Source organism: Ceriodaphnia dubia (assembly GCA_022539655.2). Lineage (NCBI taxonomy): Eukaryota > Metazoa > Arthropoda > Branchiopoda > Diplostraca > Daphniidae > Ceriodaphnia > Ceriodaphnia dubia. Next base: position 435,896 of record JAKUCG020000214.1, on the reverse strand, counting down.
AAACGAATCGTATCTACTTATTATTATTATTATTCCATATAGACCTACATTTTAAAAAATTACTATTCGAAACAAGCTGTAACAAATTTGTCCGTTTGTGTTGGCGATTAAATACACGAATAGCAAAGCTGGGTTTTGTATAGTTTTGTAGTAATAAAGCGAACAACGAAAAAATCCTTATCGGGAAATTCAAATATATAACACGACGAACCTATAAAAGATCTATAGCCTACACTAGTTGTGTGATAAGTAAACTGTTGATGAACGCCGATTCTTAAGTTTAAATTTTTTGAGAATATAATCAAAAATTTATCCAAATAATCGCTTATTGAAATAGTCGAACTACTTTATTCAATTGACTCAACATATAGTTTTACTACAATTTCGACAGCCGAGGAATTTACCGCCATAGAGAATTATACATGATGAACCACAAGAATCTTGAAACGGGTGGGTATAATGCCGCGGTCAAAGACAACCAATGACAAGTTCTATATCGCTAAGGCGTACTACCTTAACTCTCCTGCCGGGGGCTGCTGACCAATTTAGCCTGCCTCTTGGCTTTCTCACGGAGTTTTGTTAGCGTGGCAACTTTCTGGGGACTATTTTCCTTTGCGATCACCAGATCGAAATATTTAATTTGGGAAGAAAAATGAGGACGCAGAGCAATTTCATTCAGTCGCTGGATGTGTGGATACGTTTCATTCGTCAACTTTATTACTTCTCCTTCGTGTTTTCTAATCTCTTTCTCGATTCTGACCCTCATCCACTCTTTGCTCAACTTTTCCTTTACAGCCTCCTGGTGCTGCTTCAAGATGGCATCGAACTTGTGCAGGACCTTTTCCTTGACCATTTCGTAGCGGTACTTTTGATTGAAGTGATCATTCCATGGACAGTTGCAGATCTCACAATTACCACTGTGAGAATCCATGACGGAACATTTCTTCTTGTTCTCGTCCTCAGACTGACTGCAAGGAAAATGGCATGTCATTTTACACTTTTGACAATTGGTCGTAAACTGTTCAGTGCGACTAATGTCAACCGCTTTGGGAACGAAAATCTCGACTTCAATCTCTCGAAATCTTTGTTGGCTTTGATTCTTTCATCAATGGACTCGGTTGAATCCTTCGAGAGCCATGTCAAAGTAGGTTTCATTGATCTTGTCGGGGTCGCTCTTATTGCTCGCAAAGAAAACGGAATTGTTGAATATATAATGGAGCGGAAGGCCAGTAATCGGATCGGTAGATGATGGAATCCTGGCCTTTTGGATAGCCTTCAAAACGGGTGGCTCCGAACCATCAACGAAAATATACTAGCTATATATTTTCAGCCACCGGAGGTGGCCCCACTAATATTTTCAGCCACCGGAGGTGTTAAATACTCGAGTATTGCCGAGTATAATTACCCGAGAATACCGAGTATTACAGCCGTTCTACCAGGGCCGTCTTTACTGAACCGAGGACCCCGGGCAGGGAGGGCAAAAATTGGAAAAAAAAGTCTTGGGGCCCCCTTTTCCCTCATTTTTTGGTAAGAAAACGAAATTTTTTTTAAAAAAAAAAGCTTTCTTCTAAAAATTGGGGGCCCCTTCAGCCGTCGGGCCCCTGGCGGCTGCCCGGGCTTTTTGTACTGGAAATTGTACGTATCTTTACTTCAACCTTTTCCTTTCATACCTATCAGTCAATTATATTCAATTATATTATTCACTGTACTAATTCCGTTCGTTTTCAACATAGGTACTCGTACGACACAATCTGTACGTGATGTAGGTTCGGGAAAAAAATGAGTAGTCTTCACCCTTCGCCAAATATTGTCGTTCACAACAAATAAATGAAGCTATCTACAAGAAATTTTGCCTTGCAGCTAATGGCGATTAAAGATAAAATGGAATCAACACTTTGGGGAAACTTGGGTCTTACAAGCTCTAGCTCGACAAATCAACAATATGTCACAGCTTTTCAAGTTTTATTTCCTGTTTCTTCTGACCAATTCTTCTTTCAGTACAACACAGACATGACCAAAACTCTTGTAGACAATGAAGGATTCTACCGATCAGATCTCGATATTATGTCTAAAATATCCACCACAAAATCATATGTTTTGTTTGCCTTTGGCTCAATCTTTCTCTATTGACCAAAGAAAATAAAGAAAAAAAATTATTAAATTATGAATTGTGTATAAAATATATATGTATATACAGTACCCACCAGAGGAGTATGGACGATCGCCGTTTTTCCCCGTTTTTTCCATTGCGTCTTATGGCGCTACGATCGTTTTTAAAACTCGAATTTCTTCAAAACTATCGCACGAAAGACAAAATAAAAAATTGCATTTTGATAATTAGCCTTTTTTTCATATGGTGTTGGTAGCGAAAAAAATTAGAAACTAGCAGGCTCTTTACAATTCCATAGATCACATCGTCCATTCTCAGTCACTTACGGACTGTGAATGGCCATAAGAAATGAGAGAAAAACCGGGAAATGAGGCTCCCGGGAAATCATTTATTACAAAGTATATAGAAACCCCAGAATCATCATACTTGAGCTATAGATAGCAAATATTTCAGGCTTTCGTTTAGTGTCAATGTATTTTAATGAAATAAAAAAAAAGTCAAAGAAAAAAAATAAAATGTATTTGGTCGAAGTTTTCCAAACTTTTTCCCCCTTACCCATGAAGGGAAAGAGAAGGATGGTGATTATTATTGTCAACCACAGTCGCAAGAGGTGCTAGTTGAAGCCATATATTTACTGATTTCTACTCTCCTTAATATTATTTGTTGACAAGATGACGTAAATATGTTGACAAGTCAACACGCTGGATTCATTTTTGGCTACCTTTCATTAGAAAAACTCTGTAATTTCAGTGAGGCTCGTGTTCCTGAGTTAACTGAAACATCAAATAACTTTTTACAATCGGTGAGTATGTTTTTAACCAAACCTTTTCCATATTTTTTGCCTAGTCATATGCGATTCTTGGCTGATTATTCTTTTACTAGGGATTTTACATATCGAAAATAGTGTATTCTTGTTCATTTTGATCCTCTTTTACTCCTTTTCTTACAGGATAACCGAATACCATGGGTCTCTATATCACTACCAGGGATTGACTTCAGTCATCTTTATTGGCCACGACAGCAACAGGTAAGTAGTAACATACTCTAATCTATATTCCATGAAAAGTCCACTCATATTCATAAATACAGGCTCGATGATTCTCAACACAAACCAACATATCAAGTTGCAGCCCATGACGTTCCACATTTCAACTATGAGTACTCGTAGTAAAAAAAGCTTCAGTCACTAAGTCGAGAGACTAAAAACATTGTATTTTACAAAGTAGGCTAATACAAGGCTTCAGTTTTTAGTCAAAACTCTTACATTGTCATTTATCTAGCCCAGTCACCATCATTATCGATGATTTGTCTGAGAAGAGTAGGAATGATTTCAATCAAATTTTGTATGTAGTCTTCCGTTAGAATTGACACCCAGTCTGAAGATAATTGATTCCACATGGTGTCAGCATCTGTGATTCTGACGGAGGACTCTTGCATCCTCATCACAATATCATTCCATATAGTTTCCATTGGCATTACATCTCCAAAGCTGGCCGGCTATGGCATCACATGAATTTCCTCTTGATGACGCTGGAACCAATCTGTAACAGCTGCAGCGTAGTGAACGGGATAACGATCGTGGACAAATTCGAATGGGTTGGCCAAAGGATTTCCAAAATAAGTGATAGCATCGTTGAGGAATCCTTGATACTGGGAGGTATTGAGGCGCCCGTGAATTCGTCTAATAATCACCTGGCCATTGCCAGAAAAACAGCCCCACACAGGCAGAGTGTTCGGAATTGAGGATCTCTCGCTGCCAGTGTAAAGTGTCACTTGCCCTTCGTTACTAAAGCTGATAAGGAAGTCAGTTACAATAAAACGATAAAGTATCGACAATTTAAAAACTTACAAGAATCTTTGTTCGTCAGAAAAAACTACTGTCTTCCAAAATGATGCTGGTTTACCGGCAAATTTTTCCGCAAATCTCAAACGCGCAAGTTTAACTGCTGGTTGGGGCTTTCGCGTACGAAACATCTTGCAAAGGAAATGGAAACAAAGCAGCCTCGAAAAGAGCAATTATGAGAACTGGTTGAATGGTCTGGTTGAATCGTACTGATGAAGCACTTGTTGCAGAATGATGTTAACATCGATTTCTCACCCTTTTAGCCTTCCAATCTCATCCCTTCCCTGTTAGTGTTACGGCTACCGGGATTGGTTCAATTTTGTTTACCCTTACCTTCACTTTGCCATTCCTTGTTCAAACGATCTTAATTTTACTTCCGTTCCCACGATATCACTAGACTATGGCTTTTTCTCTTGGATCATCGTTAGAAAATCATTTAGTCTTTCACATGTTTTAATACGAGACAAACGCTCTGAAAAATCAAACTGATATGGGTAAAGGAAAACCGCTTGATATGGAAAAACGTGGAATGATAGTAGCATTGCATAATGAAGGATTGTCTCTCAGCGCAATTTCGAAGGAAGTCGGATGCCCTAAGAGCACAGTTGGTTTGATTGTGAAGCGGTCTGTTAAAACAGGATCTTTGAAAAACAAACCGAAAATTGGTAGCAAAAGCATTACGAATAAAAATGACGACAAGTATCTATTAATTATTTCAAAGCGAGATCGCCGCAAGACCGTACCTCAAATTACTGAAGAATTTAATATGGGACGTGCCAACCCAGTAAGCAATTCAACCATTCGACGGTCACTAATTCGGTTGAAAATGAAGGGAAGAGTGGGAGTGAAAAAACCATTACTACGTCAACAAAATATCGAAAAAAGGCTAGAGTGGGCCAAAGCCCACGTAGATTGGACTCAGAGTCAATGGGGAAGGGTCCTGTTCACGGATGAAAGTAAATTCGAGTTGTTCGGCAATAAAAGGCGAGTTTACGTCCGTAGGATGGCACATGAAAGGTATCAACACCAGTGCCTCATTCCCACCTTGAAACACGATGGCGGCTCCGTCATGGTATGGGGCGGAATCAGTTCAAGTGGCGTTGTCCCACTTCTAAGGATTGTTGGAATAATGAAGAAAGAGAACTATCATTCCATGCTCATTCGTCACATCATTCCACAAGGTCAACGATTACTTGAACCCGGATTTATTCTACAACAGGATAATGACCCCAAACATACTGCGACTATCAACAAAAACTACTTGGCAAACAAGGAAAAAAAAGGTAATGTAGCTATTAAATAGTTCGCAAACTTTGGAATCGCAACTCTGGTGTGTTTTTTAAAGTTAGCCGGTAATATCATTTGCCTCTTGCAGGTGTTTTGGTGAATATGGCTTGGCCACCACAAAGCCCGGATCTCAACCCGATTGAACAGGTGTGGGACCACCTTGACCGAGAGCTGAGAAAATCACCACAAACGACTGAACAGATGACTTGGGAAAAGCTTCAAGAGATATGGCTGAAATAGCACCAGAAACTTAGCAAAACTACATTTTTTCGATGCAACGCCGCTGCAAGGCAGTCATCGCGGCGAAGGGAGGACACACTAAATATTAGTGTAGTAAGCTTCAGATGAAAGAAAACTGAATTTAAGAGATTTGACTAAAAACTGAAGCCCTGTATTACTTTGTTAAATACAATGTTTTTAGTCTCTCGACTAAGGGACTCAAGCTTTTATTACTATGACTACTCAGAGTTGAAATGTGGAACGTCATGGGCTGCATCTTGATATGTTGGTTTGTATTGGGAGTCATCGAGCCTGTATTTATGAATATGAGTGTACTTAATAGAATATAGATTAGAGTATGTTACTACTTATCTGTTGCTGTCGTGGCCAATAAAGATGACTGATGTCAATCACTGGTAGTTATATAGAGACCAATGGTATTCGGTTATTCTGTAAGAAAAGGAGTAAAAGAGAATCTAAATGAACAAGAAAACACTATTTTCGATATGTAAAATCCCTAGTTAAAGAATAATCGGCCAAGAATCGCATATAACTAGGCAAAAAATATGGAACAGGTTTGGTTTAAAACATACTCACCGATTGAAAAAAGTTATTTGATGTTTCAGTTAAGTAAGGAACACGAGCGTCACTGAAATAACGGAGTTTTTCTAATGAAAGGTAGCAAAAAATGAATCCATCGTGACTTGTCAACATTTTACGTCATCTTGTCAACAAATAATATCAGGGAGAGTGGAAATCAGTAAATATATGGCTTCAACTAGCACCTCATGTGACTGCGGTTGACAATAATAATCACCATCCTTCTCTTTCCCTCCATGTGTAAGGGGGAAAAAGTTTTGAAAACTTCGACCCAATACATTTCATTTTTTTTCTTTGACTTTTTTTTTAAATTTTATTACAATATTTTGACACTAAACGAAAGCCTGAATTATTTGCTATCTATAAATCAAGTATGATGATTCTGTGGTTTCTATATACTTTGTAATAAATGATTTCCCGGGAGCCTCATTTCCCGGTTTTTCTCTCATTTCTTATGGCCATTCACAGTCCGTAAGTGACTGAGAATGGACGATGTGATCTATGGAATTGTAAAGAGCCTGCTAGTTTCTAATTTTTTTCGCTACCAACACCATATGAAAAAAAGGCTAATTATCAAAATGCAATTTTTTATTTTGTCTTTCGTGCGATAGTTTTGAAGAAATTCGAGTTTTAAAAACGATCGTAGCGCCATAAGACGCAATGGAAAAAACGGGGAAAAACGGCGATCGTCCATACTCCTCTGGTGGGTACTGTATAGTATGGTATATCATCAAACCTCCAGTTAACACTCGAAACTTCCTCTTCTTAATCATCAAGTCTCACTGGTCTTCGGGCAGGTTGGAATCGGTCGGTGGATTCGCCTTTTCAAATCAGCGAATGCTTTCTTCTCTGCTTTCTCTATAGCTGCGTACTTCTTCTTCAAAACAATTTTCCGATCCTCCTTCCGTTTTTCACTCTCTTGTAAAAAAGATTCTTGATCACTGGTGCTCATAGCTTCCAAAACTTGGATGGCCAGATCTTGGCCTTCTTTTTTAATTCCTTTTCCCCCTCTTTTTTCAGTTCAAGATCGATGTCTTTCAATACTACGCCAACGGCATTTTCGACGTACACAACTTCGTTTAACTTTTTGTTAGCAAAGTCTAAAAATTCTTGCTCTCTCAAGCCATTCATGGTGACAATTAACTGGATACTTTTCCGTTGAATTCAATTCAATTACCCAAAGGATTCTATGCGCTTCTTTCAAACGGCTTCGTTTTCTTAACGCTAGGTGCCACTACTTTTGTCGATCGCTAGGTGCCTCTACCCGTGCCTGTATTTTTTTTTTCAACAATTTCGTCTGCTATCCCCTCGTGTTCAGTTCTATTTCTATTTTGTAACAATGGACGTTCGTAATTTGGCAAACGATTTTCATGATGTTTGTGAAGGTGTTGAAAAAGATGGATCGTTTTGGGTTTTTAAAAAGATTGAAAAACACGAGTCATATCTTAACTTGCTCATGTCTCCATCCCGTGCGGTTAGGTGCGTGCTCTATGGGGTCAAAAACATTTCCCCACAGGGGTACAAGTTTCTGGAAAAAGAAATTTCTGGTGATCAAGCAGTCAAGATCCACTACCATGTGATCAGAAGAGAAGGTCGTCTCCACTACGTGACAATCAACAAAAAGAAAAAATCACTTGCGAAACAGTTAATCAAGCAAAACTTTGCCGAAGAAGCGTAAATTTTAGAATTTTGGCTGAGAGCACCTCTGGTTTGTGGGGTTTTTCAATTCTTTCCTTCTTTTTTTCATTTCATTCAATATGTAAGTTCAAATACAGCACCTCTGGTATTTGGGGTATTACATTTGAATATGAGGCCATTGTCTTTCTCATGCCATGTTGGCTGTTGCCTAGAGCTCAAAATACTTTATCAAAAGCATTCAAACAACTTGTTATCAATGTATCTGTACCTATTTTCATCAACATTCTTTCTGTCGAACAAACTGAAGCACTTGAAAGTCAAGTCACTCGTTATTGGAAAAATATTTCCCTGAGGACTGGGGACGTAGTCCCCAGCCGAAGGCTTACCGGCCCTTATTTATAAGGGCCGCGCCTACTTTCCTCGAGACCCGGGCTCGAAAAACACTTAATAAGACTTTTGCCCCACGCCCGAGGGTGAAATCGGGGCAGCTATCTCCTCCTAAACGGTGCATCGTAGAAAAAAAATGGATTGCACCATCGTGATCCAAATTATGTGATCTGGTCCCCAAAGTAGAAATCGGGACTGTCCGGTCAAATTCATTATTCACGATGAAAAAGAGTTCCGCTTACAAGGGATTAGCATGAGCGAATCGGAGCGAGATCGTCTCGAGGGTATTCGGAGCGAGCGCGCTGGACCCTAGAGACCGTTCCACGAAAACTGGGAATTTTAGATTGTTTCTTCGCGCCGGTGTTTATATTTAAGGCTTTTTAAAGTTGATATTCATTTTATTATTAAAGACATTTTTAACGAGGTTTTACCAGTCCGAAGGCATTGTCGCGAGGCTTTATCTCGAAATGGCCAATACTGGAAATAGATCTACTCCGCCATAAAGGTCTGGTAAGTTTATTTTACAAATCTGTACAAGTTAAAACTGTATTAATCGTAATGCTTTCTCAATTAACCTAGGTCGTCTGTTCGAGTTTTGATCTACAGACACCGATTTGGACGGCCTAATACAGGAAGCCAAACTGTTTACAAGTTATCAGTTATGGCGCGCTGGATGACGTGAAAAAGCTCAGCGACTTCTACAGACAATATCCGATCCCTTTTCCTCCCAAGTTGGAGAGGAAGGGGGAAATGTTCTATTCGATCAACGTGGAAAACTCTACCGTTGATTCTGAATGGAAGGAACGCGTTGTGGGGCAACTAAAACTTCTACAAGATCCAGCTACAAGGAAAGTTCGACTTTTCATGCGTCGTGATCAGGTACACTGAAAAAGTCACCCATTAAAATAATATTTTTACAGTTAATCAACTATATTTCCATCAAATAGAACTTATATAGATTTGCGCCAATCATTACATAACTGCTGACATCAAGTTGACTGAAATGAATACATCTAAGAACTCTTGGATCTGGGCCGCCATGGATTTGGCAGATGGTGAAGGTAAACTGGAAAAGTTTGCCGCCCGTTTCAAGACGCCAGAAATTTCCATTGAATTTCAACAAGCCTTTGAGAGCCAAAGCCAAAAAAGCTGATGTTGTTAAATCTGACGCTGGTGCCATAAAAAACAAAACAGAGAGCGAAGCTTCCAAGGAGTCCGCTCTTCTGGATTTGAAGAGGATTTGGAGAGGTCTTCTGGGTCCCACAAACGGTCTGAACAGGTTTAGGGGAGGGTGGGGTTGGTTGGGACATGGGGTTGAGTGTGACGGGGATAAAAAATAGCAAATAACTTTAGAAAAATCTAGAAAAAATATATTTTATTCTTTACAATGACGTTTATTTGGGGCAAAAATTTTGTGGATTTTTGGTAATTATTTTTCGAGTTATAGGGAAAAGTTATTTTGGGGCAAAATTTCTGTAAAAAAAAATCCACGGTGGATCAAATAGCGCTTTAACCGTTCAACACACTAACATGAGATTATTACTGATTGTAGCGCGTTCAATTACCTACAGTTTGGTGGAAAGAAAAAATTTTAGAAGCAAAATTGCGGCTTCAGTTGCGATTTTTGCAAAACAGGTTTTTACGGGTTGAATGGGACACGGTCTGTGGGGTTGATTGGGACTGCAAAAGCATAGGCGCGTCAAGCCCCGCCTACTTTTTGCGCCCTCTATCGGCAAAAAGTCTGATTTTCTTTTTGTTGGTATCCTCATCGCATCTTATGCGATATCAAAAAATTCTTCAATGAACTTATTTACTAATCTAATAGAAAGACTTAATTACATATTTTTTTGATAAATTATTTTTAAATATTTGTGCCCTCGTCAGTTAAGTTTAATTATCAATCGCTTACTTGGTACGATGGCATCTTCTGGGTGATTGTAAAGTGTCCAATGGAGAACTGGCGCCCCAAAGTTATCAACTCAACGGACGAATCTAATTGTGCTGTTTGCAGCATGCTGTTGTGATTTGATCCGCCAAATTCCCCAATGAATTTTGACTGTTCACTTACTATGAGAAAATATATACAAGGTAACAATGGAAACTAAAACAGCTAGTAATTGACAGTGGAGTATCGGACCTTTCACCGAGGGGGTCGCAACTGAGTGGAATCTTCGTACACCCTGCCAAGAGTCGCGAAGAATCACGAAGAATCACTGCAAATGAGTCCAGAATCGGGACGGATTTGTTGAAAAAAAATCATTTTGAATCACAAAGAATCAAGAGAATCACGATAATGAGGGGAAAATCAAAAAGAACTCGTCAGAATCAGCAAAGTTGAGGAGAGAATCAACCAAAATCATGAAAGAATCAAGCTGAAGATGAGGCAAGAATCGGCAAGAATCAAGCCTTGATTCTGAATCTCGTACACCCTGAAGTCGAGTTGCGACCCCCTCGCCTTTCACTTTAAACGATGCACAACAAACATTTTTTTGTGGACGTCAGCCGATTAGCCTACCGTATCATTTTATGAAAAGATAAGAACTGTAATTTTATTTTCGACTTCGTGTGCAAACGAGACTTTGAAGTCGACTGATAAGAAGTTTTAGAGGCGTACCGTAAATAATTATTTACTTAGTGATGACTGCCGATCTAAATATTTCCAACATGTTATAGATTCAATTTCATAACTCTCACCAGAGGAAAAACTCATTTCTGATTTATATTGTACAGGCTACAGTTTTAACAATAACAAGACAATCATATTCGGACAACAACACGATTTTCAAAAAGGAAAGGAATGGTGTTACGATTACGAACTGGATTTGAGCTACCTAAAGATGTTGCCTCCATCTGCGCATACATTGTCTTGATGCTAGCCTAACATTGTCCGGAATGCTGTTCCATCAAGTAACGTGGACGTCGTCCGGTTTATAAACAAGGACATCATTTTTTAATAATGATTCATTTTTTCTTATCTTGCTGGTAATGACGGCCATCTGACGAAGTTTCTTCCAACTTTCGATCCTTTCCTTGAAACCAATACGTTTCTCATTTTTTCTCGGCGTCGATGATTAAGTCGATGTACTGTGGAGCTGAAAATGGATTTGGACGGAGGGCGATCTTGTCCAACCGTTCAATGCAACTGGAAACTAATTCGATGCGTTGTAAAACGATCTTCTCGATGGCATCGAGGTCGTTCTGAAGCACTTGGATAAGACTCTCCGACGTCAGTTTTTTCTTCAATTCTGCTTCGTATTTTTGCTGAATTTCGCTTGAAGAAGTTAAACGTTTCTGTACGACATATTCCCACCTGTATGGTTTATTAGAGTGAAGAGACCAATGGCAATTCTCCGGGCAAATGCGACAGGTGCGATTTTTTGGGAATGCCAAGAAAGACATTGCTTTGCATCCCACTTTACCTTCGTCGTTTGGAATAGTGCAAGGAAAGTGGCAGGTCATGTAGCACTTGTTGCAATTAGTGACGTACTGTCCAGAGGGAAGTTGCACTTCTTTCGGTGTAGTCACTTCCACTTCGAATTCGACGTTTTCGTTGGCGTTATAATTTGCGGTTGGCTATTAGCAATCATTTGTTTCTTCAACCTCATCTCTTCCATCTTGGTCAATCCGATTTTGATGAGCTGATGTAGCCCTTCGACCGTCGCTTCCAGTTGTTCTCTCTCATCCAGCACCTCTCCGGTCAACGACAGTGATGTAGTCTTCATCGTGAAGAGTACAGTGAAGAATTTCTCAAAGCTTTTCATCCCCATCTGCCAAAAGAATTTGTTGAACCTGTTGACTGTGCTACTCTGTCCATTATCGAGGTTCGAACAGAAGAAACCGGAATTATTGAATTTATAGTGCCTTGGATCCCCGGTTTCATTGTCTGTCGGAAAGGGCAACGCGGCCTGGGTGATGGCGCTCAACAATGGCGGTTGTTGACTGTCTAGCTGCGAAGGTCAGCAGAAAATTGATGTTTTCTTTGATGTCGTTGCCGAAAATAGATAAGACGGAATCGAAAATGTACATCTGAGTAGGAGTGAGACGAGAATGGGAAGCCAACGCTACAAAACCGACCATGTCCAGCTCTTGAATTCCTCCCTTATCGTTGAAGAATTTGCGAACCATTTCGGTGATCTCTTTATCCCTATCCAGACCTTGTCGCCGTAGCCGGGCGTGTCGACGATCGTCAACGAATAAGGAACGCGAAATCCTTCAACGTGATGGATGTCGTAGGCCGTGATACGACTTGTCTGGCTTTCCACTTGTGACTGGGGTGACCCTTTCTCATCGACTAACCGGAAGCGAAACGAGTCCTCCCATTTCACGTCGAAAATATAATTAATCATCGCATTGATCAACGTAGTTTTACCTGATCCGGTGGCGCCAATAATCAGGATCGTTCTTTTCTGTTTCTGCCCACTTGATGGAAGATGGCCACTCCCCTTGTCGTCGAGTTTACCATTAAAGGCATATCTTTCGAATGTTGTTTCCCCACCTTCCACTTTTGTCAGCGGAACGGCGAATATGTCAATGCCATTCTGTGTGCAAGTTTTCACGCAGCTTTTCATTAATGCTTGGGCGTAACGGTGTTCCTGGTTTTTGTGCACCAAATCCACTCTCTCAGTTAGTTCCGCCTTTTTCTGCCAACTTACATCGTCGCTTGGTCTCTCTTCAACATTAAGTCGTCGCATTTTGTCTTCGAGTGTCTCTACTTCCTCTAGTGTTTCCGAATCCATTTTCCCACTACCCATTTCAATGTCATAAAATATCGAATCCATGTCGTCGTCGACGACGATTTCATCGATTGTCGAGTCCATTGTGTCCATAACTTCACTGAATTCGCTTGTGCCAATGCATGTATCAACCGAAACTCTAATTTCCATTGCCGTTTTGTGCTGGGAATTAATGACTATTTGATTTTTACCGGATTTTGTCGTCTTTTGTTGTTTCCACGAACTGTCGCAACTACCTTTAGGGCGATACTCGACTAAAAAGCAATAGTACGGATAGCCCAAATTTTGGTAGCCCCAAGTAACACGAAATGTGTTGGGGACTGTTGATTCTTCCTTAAAGATTCGAAGGCCAATTGGAGGACAAGGCAATTCATCAAGGTTGGATTTAAAAGGTTATTGGCATGATAAACGGAATAGAAGCTGCCAGTCTTTTCACCCAATGTGATGTAAAATTGAAATTGATTCTTTTCTTTTTCAAGCGTGTTCCTCTTGATGTGATTCATCATATCGCGAGTTTTGGCCATCACTTTTACCTGCTCTTTGTGAACCATATACCACGGTGTATCGTCATTTTCGTATGTTTCTGCGTCATCAGCCGGCATCAGTTTCTGATAGTTTTCCACATAGTATTTCATCGCTTTGAGAGTGTTGGTTGTTTCTTCGTCAAGCGCCGGAATGTTCAGGACCAAGGGGGTGTGGCTAAAAGGTGGACTTGGACTTGGACTTCGGGGGATCTAATCGGTGGACTTAAGGCCGTGGACTTGGCCATTCTTGAAGTCTAGAAACCGTGGATTTAGTGGTCTAAACAGCGGACTTAAATGTGGACTTAAGTTGGACTAATAATTTTTTTTATTAAAAAAAAGCCCATCAACAGATGCCAATATTTTAAATACTGTCCAATGAAGTGGAACGCGAACTAAAAGTATAACGGGGAAACCAACAAGCATCAAATCAACAGGCCCACAAGACGGACAAGTCCAGCTGAACATAATTTTTAAAGGGAAACCGGAGTAAACAATAAATTCTGTCATACTGTGCGTAAGCCAAACATTGAAATGATGGGCAGCAAGTCACCTGTCAATCTCGAAGGCTCTTAATAAATTAGGCAATCCGTTGCATATTAGCCTATATATTATAGTACTTTGCTCTCTCTAACTTCGATACTAATTAGGGTGTACGTGTGAGTATTGAAAAATTAAGTAAATTAATTGATTTCCAATTTGTGTTCGTAACGGGGCCTTTGTTAAATAAATTTAATATAGCTATCGTGACCTTTAAATTAAAAAAAAACAGCAAGTCCACTTTTATGCGAGCTTTTATGAGTCCACCTTATAGTCATATAGTAGTAATCCGTCTATTCCGTGGACTTCGAGGGCCAAGTCCGTGACTTGAAGTCCACCGATTAGATTGCCCGAAGTCCAAGTCCAAGTCCACCTTTTAGCCACACCCGGACCAAGGCGTACTTCTTGGATTCCACTAGTTTCTTCTCTAGTTCGTTTTTGTTGGCCATTATAGCTATTCCGGGTTCTTCAACAATCTCTCGAACCGTCTGAATCTCGGCCTGCTTCCAGCAAAGCCATCTTTTCAAATGGGAAGGTTTGAAGAGTGGATGACTTGAGGCGATTTCAACTGCCTTCTCAACTTCTCTTTCGTTTCCTTCACGGGCCATTACGACGCCTTTCTTCAATTTCTCCACAAACAGTTGTTGAAATTGTTGGATAACTTTTTCAAACTCACCCAATGAATTCAGACAAGCTCTTTTTTTTTGTTGCATTAATAGTATAGGCTTTAATCGTTGCTGCCACCCTGGCTTTAATCGTTACACCCACCCTGGCTTAGTTCGGTCCATATATGGAGGCAACGACCAAATAGTTTTTCGTTGAGATCCTTTTTAGCAGGGATATCTTTTATTGGCCAGAGTAAGACGTTGATCGGAACAGCGTTGCTTTTTCCGCCTGACGTCTGTTGCTGAATTTGAAACAAATTTGAAACAGTGTTTGTAAGCGTCAAAGATGTCGCATTCGCGAACAGCTTGTATTTGGCCATCGGCGTAGAAACGGCATTTCAAACGGGTCAGTTGGCTGCTGTCTTCGTTAAACTGATTCCTGAACTCGTTCAAACTAGTCCTGTCTGCCAATCCGTTTTCCATTTTAGACCTCACATCAGACAGTTTTTCCATTGCCTTTTGACGAACTTCTTTATCTTCGCTTCCGTTCAAATCTTGGCTCAAGACACAATAAGCTTCAAGTCCGTAAGTGATGCCGACGACTACATGGGTCGCTTCTGATGTTTGCGGCATTTGATTGTCGACATAAAATCTATCATTTAAAAGCTCTTTTCTTTCTTTGATGCGACAAATGAGAAGTTGGGTGACTTGCGATAGTTCTGCTGGGTCTTTTAGGTAGTTGCTGGCGCCACGGAATTTGTCGATGAGACCAACCCAGAGAAGAAGGGGAGATGGGAAAGGCCATATACGAAAAAACGACCGATTTTAACTAGCGAAACTAGCGCCGATGCGGTTGGCCCAAAGAAGCTTTTGGTTGCTTCCCTACTGATCTCCATTGGGTGTGTAAGAAGTCCTCGGGCCAACCGTTTGATGGCGCCACTCTTTTTTGCTCGTATGCAATTCCCTATGTCCTTTCCAATCTCCCCTTCATCTCTGGACCGGGAAATCGACACTGGCTACCTCGGACACTTGCTACCTATGGGGGCGACTCTTGCTCCCCCGACACGGGCTACCCATTTGACCCGACACTGGTTACCCACATATTACGACACTGGCTACCTACATTGGCTACCTTCCAAAATAGCATAGCTTTTAATAATAGTCCTACTGAGGAAACGAAATGATTTAAGATCTTTATAAGATCTAGATTTCGCGCTTTCATGGGATCTAGGAAATAGCTCATAGTACTAAGAAAGTCAACTGTAGTTTATTACAATGCGTCTGTGATGAATGCTGTCGATTGATAGAATATTAATTACATGCGAAAATGGCATATATCTACAGTATAACGAGTAACGACGGTTGAAAGTTTCCTGACAGGATTAAAAAGGATGCGCTTTTGTTTTGCATACACCGGTAGTACTCTGGCAAAGGGTACTGTTTATCTTACCCTAACCCTTTTAAAAGGGGGTAAGGGGTAATTTTTTCAGTGCAACTATGAGTGGATGTAAAATAAAAGCAACAACTTTTTTATTCCTCTCAGGAAACTTTCATCCGTTTTCACCACTTTCACCCGTCGTTGTATGCTAGCTTCGCCCCTTTTTGGGCTATTCGAAACGATTTGGTACTCGTCCCCTGTCGTATTCCGGGTCAGTTTATTATCAGTATTGCAATGTCTGAATGTGTACTGCAGCAAATCCTATGTCACATAAGGAATTAAGTAAATACTGTGGGGAAGTAGATACTTTGAACTAAAATCGAGTATTTTCCAAGTTCATGGCTATTAACCCCAGTAATATGCAATTGAAAGAAAAGCAAACAAAATCGTTTGTATCCTAACGAATACATGTCAATCAGGCCCAAACCATTCAGGCCCTCTCCCTTCAGGCCCGGGCCTATGGATGTCATGTCATTCAGGCCCCTAGTTCATGACTTTCAGGTCCCTTCAAAATTTGTTTAAGTACTGCGACCCTCCAATATACAAATTTAGTTGAGTCCTGCAGAGAAGGGCTTCATCGTCATCTCTTCAGCATAGAGAACGTACTCGTGCATGCATAATCACGGCTTGCATTGAATAAAAATTTTTCCTTAAAAAGTGACGTAGCCTAAACATTATTAGTAAGTTGATCCAGCGTCCGATCCAAAGACTTGAAAAGAATTCGATACTGACGAATTTATATCATTTAAAAATTTGCCATGTAGGCTAAGATTTAACTGTTGTATGTCAGAATGATGAATATATTACATGAAATTCTTTGTTTAAAATGCAAAATATGCAAACAATAATGGGTACATGAAAAATGTTGATGGTCCTAAATGTCGTAGCCCTTTTTGGACGTCCAGGCCCGGGCCTGAAGGGAGAGGGCCTGAATGGTTTGAGCCTGAATGTCATGAGACCATCCTAACCATCCCAGAATTTTGTGAACATGTAAAAATGGATGATAGTATTAGGTCAGGAAAAAACTTAAGCGGAAAAACATGTTTTTATTTTGTTAAAAGTAGCGTAGTACCACTCGACGGTACCCGAGAAGATCTTGGGACTTTTGCTAAATTATAATATTTGTCGCATGTGTAAAAAGGTTATTCCCGGCTTCAATTCTTATAAATCATAAGTTGGAGGTAGCGGGTAGCCAGTGTCGCTATCAATGGGTAGCCAATGTCGCCCCAAATGGGTAGCCATTGTTGGGGTAGCAAGTGTCGCCCCCATGGGTAGCCACTGTCCAAGGTAGCCAGAGTCCCTCTGGACCAACCATAAGACTGGCTTGCATGTGCGAATCAAGTTTCATGTTTTCCTATTTGTTGCTAGACTCCAAACACACCAGTTTCGGTTTGTTCAAGACATCAGTAGATGAATCGCCGACTTGAGGTTTGTTTCCTGTATTAATTCAAGAATCAAATATACTTATTCAAGTGTTGACTAACGAGTATGTAGTGTCCTTTACCATCAAACGGCAACGTTGGTGGTAAAGAGGATGATCAGAGTTAGTTACAATACAGCAATTGAACTCCTAACATGGACGCCCGATCGGGTCTTAGCATAGTCTAACTTTATCAAGGACATCTTAACAGTGAACAAGGTCAACAATACTACACGAGTAGAGAGTTCAAAGGGGAAATTCGTCCATAAATATTTTGATACAAAACTATTAATTAATTAATGACATCAAATTTATGAGTAATTGATGAATATATAATCTCCTTCGTACCTTTCAAAATGCGATCATTGGCGTAATCGTACAAGCCTCCTAGTCGAAATCCACGACCCAGCGCGGCCGTCTTAATTTCCATTCCTCTGTCCGCCATATCGATGTCTTGCGCTTCCCTACACAGCAAATGATTCGTATGAACAAATTTATTCGGCGTAAATTGTCTATCGCTGACTGACAACTGACTGCAGGGTTGATCTATACTTGAAACCGCTTGAAACAAACGTAAATATAAAACATAGCCCCACCGTTCTTAACCAACATATACTTTAGTCTAATATCTATTTCTCTATTTACCTCAATATACTAATATAGCACCAAGTTTAATTTCTTCAAGTAAATAATAAATGACAGTTTTCCCTTGATAAAACTTGTACGAGCGACAACAAAACCGCGACTATTGACCAATTAGACTACGTGGCATAAGGTTAGCTTATATAGTGTGGACCCTGGACCCATCCGATAACGAGCAACCAAGCATGCTTAGTGAAAAAAAAACGAGAAGTTGGATGTGATTTTATGCAACTCAACTATAAGGTACGTCCTATCAAAGTGCTTTGCAAGTTATATGGTTGCATAACTCCAAAATTACTACGGTAATTAATTTCCTGCGACTGGACTTGCGAATCGTTGAAAGTTGATTCCACTTAGTACACCTGACAACCACCGACAGCTGTCGTATTCAAACCGACCAATGAAAGTCACGAAACTAGACATATCCTTATTTGGCTTATCTTGAGGTAGTAGATAAGTAGCTCTGCGTTTCTAGACAATTGTCCTGCAGCAGTTCGGCACGGTACTCTAATCCACTATTCGCTGTGCAAGTTAAGAAACCGTATATGCAACCTCAAGTCAAGTATTTATCAGAAATCGAATTTATTTGAAAGGGACTTACAACCCAGCTTATTACAGCATTATACGGAAAGGAAGGCAAGAAAACCTGAAACGTAAGTCTAAAAATTAAAATAGGTTATCTTAAGTTCGTTTATTCAAGCACAAACGAGGGGTCACATCAATTTCGCAATTCTTTTGTCAGATAAAATCTAAAGCGATACAACCAAATGGCGACCCGGGAAGAAGTAGCTAACCGTACTCGACACGACGAGAAATCAAGTCAAATCATTTCGGACAATATAATGTTACAAAGCAATTACAGCAAGCTCATCAAACATGGCAAACCAAATTTGTATTTACTGAATGCTTCCGAAAGAAAAGTAAGCGCAGATTTCCAATGGTTTGAAATTGGGCGACCCAGCAAAAGATCGGCAAGAGATCACAAATTTATCATTCTGATGGGCGCCACTGGAAGCGGGAAAAGCACATTGATTAATGGAATGGTTAATTACATCCATGGCGTCCGCTGGGAAGATACGTTCCGTTTCAAATGCGTCCGAGAAGATGAATCAATTGCGCAGAATCAGGCACACAGCCAGACAAGCTCGGTAACGGCCTACACAATCCATCACCACGAAGGAATAATTGTTCCGTATTCCATCACCATCATTGACACTCCGGGGTATGGCGACACTCGAGGCATTGAAAGAGACAAGAGCATTACGCAAATGATTCATCGGTTCCTTACATCCAAAGAAACTAACATCGACTACATTCACGCCGCATGTTTTGTTGCCGCTTCCAGCGAAAGCCGATTGACAGTGACACAGCGCTACATCCTTGATTCTGTTCTTTCCATTTTCGGCAAGGATTTTAAGGATAACATACGACTACTGGTGACGTTCGCTGATAATGCAGTTCCGCCTGTCGTCGAGGCTTGCCGCGTTGCTCAGTTTCCTGTAACTTCCCAGTCAGTCGGCATCTTGTACAGTAAATTCAACAGTTCTGTTCTCTTCGCTTCCAATCAGCCAAATAAAGACGATTTTGGAATCGATCAACTCTTCTGGGATATGGGACAAGAGAATTTCGAATCCTTTTTCGACATGCTGGAGGGGATGAAGGGGAAAAATTTGAACTCTACCCGAAAAGTGATCATACAGCGCCAAACAATGGAAGAAACGCTAAAAAACCTAGAACATGAACTAGAAGTCTATTTCATTGAGATTGAAAATATGGATATCTTTCTGGAGAAAATGAGAAAACGCAGACAGCAAATGTTGAAGACCAATAGCAGGCGGATAACAATTGAAATGACGGAAATGAAGCTAATTCATGTGAAATGTGAAGACGAGTTTTTGGCTTACAACTGTAAAGATTGTAAAAAGACTTGTGAGCAGCCAATACTCGCCAGGAACATTCAAAGACCCTGCGGTGAAAAGAAGATGTGCCAAGAGCTGTTCATGCTCCTCGTCGCATCACGCTTACGAAAATTTTGTTTGGAGCAGTAGTCCCGTAAAGGTAACAACGACTCTCGCAGAAATGAAGGCCAAATACCAATCGATTTTTGGAGTGACAAGTGAAATGCTCACACGCAAATGTTCAGAAGATCTGTGGCAAAAGAAGGAGGGTGTGATCAGTTTGCTGGAACAGCTGGGAACTACTGGTCAATCTCTGGATTCCAAGGCTTTGCGCTCTAATGCACTCAGTCCGGCTGACTATCTCGCTTTGATGAGAAGCCAAGTCGCAGAGGAACAGAAACCCGGTTACCTGACGCGATTGGAAACGTTGACGGATTTGCAGAAAATCTTGACAGCGGATGCATCGGCCAGCCAAAAGTCGATGAAGGCGAAATTGCAAAGCCACGGAGAAAAAGTTTATTTGGAAGATGGCAATCATGTTGATGATGATAATGGTTTTTCAGAACGCAGAAGGTCAAAAATGGAATCACCATCCGTTTCGGTACCTTCCCATAAGCAAACAACAGATCAATCAAAAGATTCATCCATCTCTGCTAACTCCGAATCCAGGAAATATAAAAAACGTAATCAGTGTTGCAGTTTGTCTTAAATTTTTTAAATTTCTCGTCGACTTTAAGCAATACACAATTTGGAAAAAATATAAAGCAATTGTTTGTTTCATCCATTTAAAATCGTTCGCATTAAAAGAATCTGCTTTGACCGGAGGAAATAGCTCCAATTAGAGAAACGGCCGCTCGACCCTTCTTTTGCTTTTGTGACTATGAAGCCCTTGCCAGTTGAGCCTGCATTCAACTGTCGAGATCTATCCCGGAAGGAAGTATTTTGTGTGCCTCTTTTGTGCCTAGGCTTCCTTCCTTACTGAGACAAAAAAAAATTGCCTTTTCATCGGTAGCAAGCAACACTCATTTACGATTAAACCTCTAAAAATTTTCGCTATTCGACTCAGTAGCATATTGTCTATTTGTCTCGGGTAGGATAATGGGGAAGTCAACATCTGCTACAGTACCTTCGACACCGGCTACCCGGAGACTCTCCGTACTCCGACACTTGCTTTCCCCGAATATGCAGAAGTTGTGGTTTTATATTTAAAAATTTCTGATTTTTTCTGTTTTTTAAGCGTATTTGAAAAAAAAATCAAAAATTGAATCTGATTATCTGCTAATGTAGGGCGGTTATTTTGGGTGTTCTTTCGTTCTCTCCCCTTTTCCGATTCCAATCTCACGTGGTATATAAATGCGGCAACGACAGCGCCTAGTCGTGGGATAACCAGCGAATAAAAGGCCGAGGACAGGCCGCACACCAGAAGAGCTAAGCTCCGCCCTAGCAGATCTTAGAAGGGTTACTTACCTTTACGTTACCTTATCGGTACTTCAGAAATAGGCATTGCCGCACTGTAATAAACCGTATAGAACAACGAATAGCCCTATACCAGGGGCATGTCTAAAGTTGAAAAAAGTTAGCCTGTTTTTGAGGTTCTGCAACCCCTTAATGTGAGGGCCCGGGTAGTTAGCAGACGCTTTTTCGTTGCACAACCCTTAAAAAACCTAGTTTTTTTTAACTTTAGACACGCCCCAGAGCAGATCTGGCGATCGGCCCAGTGCTCACTTCATCTTTCAGTTTGCGCATATAATCAACCCATTTGTAAATGCTACTTACATTTATTTATAATGAAAATTACACATTGCAACAATAATTTTTTTCATAAATGACAGGGTATTCTTCAAACACTGAATCCAGGAATAATGAAGAACACAACTGGTTGATGATGTGACGGAAAACTGCGCGGTAACTGATGGCAAAATCACGCACAGTTGTCAAAGAATCTCCTAAAAGAGGGCCTTTTAGGAAGTTGGATGCGGAAGTTAGGAAGTCAATGACAAATATGCACGAATTTGTTATCCAAGAAAAACTCATTTCCAAGTTCTGGTAATAAGAACATAAAAACCAAGCAACAATGATTAAAATCACAACTATTAATAAGATTCGAATGACCGAAAACCATTTTCGTCTATCCCGTATTGAAGACTCGGGAGGGGCAGCATGCTTAGCCAGAATTAATTGCTGTAACTCTGCTAACGTTTCCAACCTAACTTCGTAGCCAGGCTTTTGTTCCTCTGCAACATGACTCATCATTAGACTGAGGTAATCAGACAAACTGAACCCGTCCCAGTGCAAGGCCGATGATTCCAGAGAACGGATACTATCATCAACTTGATTCAGCAAGGATAACATCTTGACTTTCAACAAGTTTTTCGATTTCTTGGCCGGTCTTCGACGCAGCATTTCAATTTGCGTAAAATATTCTTCTAGTTCGTTTTCTGTTTGTTTCAACGTCTGTTCCAATAGCTTGCGATGCTGTATGACTTGTCGAGTGGACTTGAGATCCTTGCCGTTCATGCCCTCCAACATGGTGAAAAACTTTTGGAAATTCTCTTGGCCCATGTCCCAAAAGAGTTTGTCAAAACAAGGCTCCTTTTCTCTTTGGCTAAAAGCGTAGAGGACTGAGCTGTTAAATTTGCTGTACACGATGCCTTCCGATGGGGACGTCACGGGGAAGTTGGCCACACGACAGGCCTCGATGACTGGTGGAGTCGCGTTGTCGGCGAATGTCACCAGCAAACGAATATTTTCTCTAAAATCCTTGCCGAAAATGGACAAAACCGAGTTAAGAATGTAGCGTTGAGTGACTGTCAGTCGGCTGTCGCCCGAGGCAGCCACAAAACAGGCCGCGTGAATGTGATCAATTCGAGCGTTGTTTCCCATAAGGAATTGATGAATCATTTGTGTAATTTCCTTGTCCTTATCGACACCGCGTGTGTCTCCGTAGCCTGGCGTGTCGATCAGCGTAATCGAGTAAGGAACCGCCATCCCTTCGTGGTGGTGGATCGTGTAGGCCGTCACCGAACTTGTCTGACTGTGCGCCTGATTCCGGGTGACGGATTCGTCTTCGCGAACACATTTGAAACGAAATGAGTCGTCCCACTGTACACCGAGAATGTAATTGGCCATCCCGTCAATCAGTGTGCTTTTTCCGCTGCCGGTGGCGCCCATTAAGATGATGATTTTATGATCTCGTTTTAGTTGTGATGTTTTGCTGGGCTCTCCTATTTCAAATCGTCGGAGGTCGATGCTGATTGAATTTTCCTTTGCAATCAATAAGTGAATAATAGGATTGCCTGTATTGAGGGGTTTATTCCCAATTAAAAATCTTTTTGCAATTCTCGAATCTGGCAACTGTTCCACAGACCACATAGAATGTCGGCCATTAACTACATCTACTATAGGATTTACTTCTTTTGTGTCATTCCTGTGCTGGGTTATGCTGTTATCTGTTGTGGTATCAGAAACCATATTCTCAACTCGAAACTTATTACGAATAATTTGCTCATCTTGATTATTTATGGATGGAGGATGATACCGGTACACTGGTTTGTTAACGGGCTTATGTTCCTGATTCTCCTGATTTCTTCTGGTGTCTACCGCTACGCGAGTATTCATCGCTGGATGACGTTCCAATTTGGCAGATGTTTTTGGTGTTTTCAATTGAATCCAATATTCATCATGTTTGCCTTTTAATCTTACTTTTCTTACCGCGAGTCCGTCGGTTGGGCGAATATCCAAATCTTAGTTGTAAAATATTATACGTTCAGAATGCAATAGTCACGCTGTGTACCTTGGAATATTTGAAACCAACTAGTCGTTAGGAATCCACACCCATTCTTATCTGAACTGATCTTAAAACCTGATAAATAAACTTACTTATTTAACACAGAGATAAAGTAAGCCGGCCGAGAGAGAATTCAAGCCAATAGGAACCGGGTAAAAAATAGGGTCGCTTCCTAGCGGTTGGCCACTGCACCTCGTATACATCTAATGTAAAGCAGTAGGGAAGCATCTGGAAGCATCCAAAAGCTTTCACGGCCAACCGCATCACCAGTTCGCCACACTTTTTTCGTGCCCGTTTTTTATTCTATGGCCTTTTCAAATCTCCCCTTCTTCTCTGATGAGTCTAATTATATTGGTGCTGCCGCGCATTGTTGTCAAATGTTTAGTTTTTAGCTTGTTTAGCTCGTTTATTAAGGTACGTCCTGGTACGGTTTATTATCCTGGTACGTCAAATAGTGTATTGCCGTCAGCACAGTTATCGGATATTAATATGTTGGATAAAATTAAAACAAAGAACTAAATAATAAAATAAGAATGCTTATTCGAACTCTGAACGATCATTATGAACGACCACAAATCGAAGTGATTGAGCTGCGATTAGCCTAGTTACCAAATACATTTTAAATGAAAATATAGGGTGATTACAAAAAACGAGGCAAATGGTCTCCCCAATTACATGCAATGATGCAGTGTGGGGTAGACGGATTGCGACAAATCCAGTGCAAAAACGTAGTTGGGGTGGAAAATTTATCGGGTAATCGAAGCGAATATGGGGTACAAATTTGATCGGGGTAACCCGACAACCCGCGATTTTCCGATTTTACCCCGATTAACTTCGGTGAGACTTCTTACCCGATTACATTCGGGGCGGGGCAGAGCTTCTACCCGATTATGCCCCGCACCGATAAAAATCGGGGCCGAGCCCTAACTTCATAGTTCATAGTATACCCTACCCCTCTGCCTTGTATCAAGATCGGTACCGCGACAGAGAGTACTACGAACAAGCACTCACTGGGGCGGTGAGGGGGACACCCTTGCAACGTGGCACCCCAGCCGCTTCGCTTTCCCCTTTACACACCCGCATACAAGGGCCAATATAATTTTTCCGAACAATTGCCAGTTGTACCGAAACCCTCACCAAAAATATTATTGATCGAGAAACTTGCGGGGTCTAAAACAATTGAAATTTGCGTCATTGAGGCAACAGCAATATGAATTTGTCCTAGACTTTCGGGGCTGGAATGGAATATTTTATTTTAGGTGGCCGGAATGTTTGAGCCCGGAATGACTACGGCAGGCACATAAACATTTGATACCGAGACCAGCAATTAAATGAATTTAAGAAATTATCCCACAATTCTATAAATAAACATAAAAGAAATCAAGTGTGTTGGGATGGTAACAGAGAGACACATTAGAATGAGTCTAATAAGTCTGGACTTCCGGCCAGACTCAACAGAACGAACTTTTTAGATATAGTTAAGACAATGCCAAGTTTAATAGAAATAACAGAAAAACGCCATGTGGTATCGAAACCCACAACAAATCATATAGTTAACCATAAGGGATATACATATACTGGGACTATTTGAATTAATTCTGAGGCAGCAGTTGCGCCGACATAAGCTGCTGCTGCTGCTGTGGCTGTGCCAAAAAGCGTCGTCACAACAGCTAGAGCGAGCCCAGACCCTTTGCTGGGGCCTGGCGAATCATGGTTTATTTGTTCTGGCAGTTCCGAAGTTTCTCGGGAATCAAGAACGATGGCCATTTGCTGTAGCTCCACTAACCTTTCCAGTCTCGCTTCGTAGCCAGGCTTTTGTTCCTCAGTGACGCGGCTCATCATAAGACTGAGGTAATCTGCTGTAGTGAAACCGTTCCAATGAAGAGCCGATGATTCCAGAGAGCGGTTATTGTCGGCCACTTGATTTAGCAGGGTCAACATTTTTTCTTTCAGTTGGTTAAGTTTGTTCGAGTTGTCCCTTACCGACTTTTCTTGTCCGCGTTTCCCCATTTTCTGACTGAGCATTTCAATCTCTACTAAATATTCTTCAAGCTCGCATTCAGTCTGCTTTAATGACTGTTCCAACTGCTTCCGATGTTGGATGACTTGTCGAGTGGATTTCAGATCTTTACCATTCATCCCTTCCAACATGGTGAAAAATCTTTGGAAATTCTCTTCACCCATATCCCAGAAGAGTTCGTCAAAGGAGAAATCGTCTTTCTTGTTGAAAGCGTACAAAACGGAACTATTGAATTTGCTGTACAGAATGCCAGCTGACTCTGACGACACGGGGAAATTGGCGACACGACAAGCATCAACGACGGGTGGAAGGGCGTTGTCAGCAAAAGTGACGAGTAACCGAATGTTTTCCTTGAAATCTTTGCCGAAAATTGAGAGAACAGAATTTAAAATATATCGCTGAGTTATTGTCAATCGACTATCGCCAGAAGCAGCTACGAAACAGGCGGCGTGAATTTCGTCAATTCCAGAGTTTTGTTCCAACAGAAACTGATGAATCAATTGCGTAATCTCCTTGTCCCTTCCGATTCCACGAGTGTCTCCATACCCAGGCGTGTCGATGATGGTGATGGAATATGGAACGGCCATTCCTTCCTGGTGGTGAATTGTGTAGGCCGTAACCGAACTCGTCTGACTGTGCGCCTGATTTCGAGCGACAGAATTGTCTTCGCGGACGATTTTGAAACGAAACGGATCCTTCCACTGAACTCCAAGGATATAATTGACCATTCCTTCGATGAGCGTGCTCTTGCCGCTACCAGTTGCGCCCATCAAAATGATGATTTTATGATCTCGTTGTGATGTGGGTTGCCCAATTTCAAACAGTCGAACATCGGCGCTCATCAAGTTTTCCCTGGCGTTCAACAAGTACACATTGGGTTTTCCTGGTTTTATTAGTTGGCTGTTAACTCTCTCTGCTACGAATATTTCCGCAATTCTTCGACTGATTTCAATATTTTCCGTGTGTTTTACTGAACGCTCAATCATCATTTGATCCTTTTGTGCTGAATTTTTTACGTGGCTGACAGTTGACTCGTTAATGGACTCTGGACCTCTTCTGTTTGGATACCTATTTTTCTGGAGTGAAGAGAAATCGTTTACTGATGTCTGCAAATACTGTTGATTAGCAACTGTATGTGGAAGAAGAAAGTCAATTTCAATGACGTCACTAAATTCACTGCGACCAATACAAGTATCTGCCGCCAACCGAATTTCGATCGTTGATTGATTTTCCAGAAGGATGGTCGTTCGAGTTTTACCTGCTTTAGTCATTTTCAGTTGATTCCAGGACTCGTCAGAATGGATGGAACTTTTCAATCTGGATTGAACTATAAAATGACAAGGGAAGTAAAATTCTTGAAAACCCCATTCCAAAGTGACGAGGAAGGGTTGCTTGGCCTCTTGATTGCCCGTTATCATATCGCGGTGAATCTGCAAACCTGTCGGGGGGCCAAGTAGTCGATCCAGGTTAGCCTTCAGGAGTCTCTCACCTTCGTAAATGCTATAACTGGAATCGGTTTCATCACCAATACTTTGATCTAATAAGATGAAGTATTGAATTTTGTCTCCATTGTGTGTGTTGTTCTCCACGTGACGCGCCAATTCACGAACTTTGTTGAATACAAATTGCCTCTTACGCCAAGGAAGCTCGTCTTCATCTGTATTGTTTTCTTTTTCTTCAAAAGAATCATCCCCATCATCTTCATCGTGGTACAGCATCAATTCTGTATTGTTGCCTACAAAGTTTTCCATAGCTTTGAGAATTTTTTTTGTCCGTCGGTCTAGAAGCGGAAGGCAAAGAACCAAAGTGTATTTCTTTTCAGGAGAATGGTCTAATTTGCTTTTTAGTTGATTTTTGTTTGCTAAAAAGGGGATCCCAGTCTTGTTAACTATGTTTGCTACCATTTTCGACTCGTTCTCTTTACAGCGAAGCCATCGTTCGAGTTTAGATGGTTTAAACAGCGTATTTCTTTCTGCAATGTCAACGATCCTTTTTACATTCTCGTCGTCTCCTTCAGCTGTCAAACGTGTTGTCAGAATGGCTTGTTTTAGGTTTCTCTTCAAAAGTTCTTTGTATTTTACAAGCAAGGAGAGAAATTGGCGTAAAGACGAGTGACAAATCTCATTCACTGTATGGCGGATGGATTCTACTTTGCCTTCGATTATGTCCAATTCTGTCCATACGCGACGAAACCTTGCTGCTAGTTCGGCATTAACGTCGCTATATTCAACGACTTTACAGTTTCTTAGTCCCTTTCTGACGAGTATGAGAGGGAAAAGTTGAATAGTTATGGGGACCGCCTTTCCCAATTTGGCTTTCAACGCTTGTTCCTTCAGACGGAGATAGTGTTTGTAGACGTTGATGAGACCACACTCTTGAACGGTCTCTGACTGTAGATCGGAATATAAACGACAATTCAAGCGTGCTATCCACTGTTTTTCTTTTTGATTGAATTGTTCTTCGAACTCTGCCATATCTAGATGATCTTTTAACGCGTTCTCCAATTTGATAGTCAAATTCGACAAATTTGTTTCTATTTGTACTTGAGTCAATGGAGCTGCTTCGACGTCATCGATATCTTGATGTGTTATGACACAATAAGCTTCCGCGCCGTATGTAATGCCCACCACGATGTGAGTAGCTTCCAACATGTTCATCTGATTCTCATCTTGAGAACTTTCTTCTCCGTCTTTTTGGCTCGTGATTTCTGATAGATTAAGGCGCTCCCGTATGGACTTCACCCGGTAAACGAGAGTCCTACTAGCTTTTGTAGGATTTGATTTATCTGTAATGTAGTTGTTTGCGCCACTGAAGTTATTGCTGTCGATGAGTCCAGACAAGACGCTGAGTTGCACGTGTTCGTCAAACCTCATATGTTTCCATTTGTTGCTGTCTTCAGACCTAGGATCCAAGCTTTCAAACTTTAGCTGGGCAGATTTTTCCACTTCAATTGGCGATTCCCAGCACCAGCTATCATCTAAAATATTACAAGGCTTTTAAATGGACATTGATAGGATTTTGTCGGCGATAAGCCCCATATGGCCGAAATTCGACTTATTTTTCTTTAATTACTTTAAAATAGTTCTTTTAAGATGCTAAAAAAAATCAAAGTTGTAACCTCTTTGAATAATGCGATCGTGGCGATAATCGTAAAAGTCTCCCAGCCGAAAACTGCGGCACAAAACGGCCATTTTAATGGTTTGCCATTCATCAGTCCTCTTTCCACTCATCATTTTGGTGTCAATTATACCTGCAAAACTGTGTCCTTTCGGTTCAACTCCTTTTTTTTTAGCCAATATAATCTACGGTAACCAAGTTCAGTATAGGTACATTTTTCTTACCTTTGTTTACCGAAGGTAAATTACTTTTGCCTAAACGTTGTGTGCAGCTGTGCTTATCTCAGTCTTGAAACAGAAAAATGAATAAAAGAGAGACTTGCACATAGCTTTGGGGCAGGCTATACGAGGTTACAAGTATGGTCCTATTACCCATACTGATAAGAAATATCTCACCACCGTTTGGTTGAAAATCCGATAATAATTCTACGCCCAAAGCACGACTACATGGCTCTATGTTTTTGTATTTATAGTGAGTCAACCTCTATGCTAGATGTCGCCGTAGCCCGATGCTACTCGCTTGATGATGTGCATGGATATTACCGTATTGGAGACGGAATTACGCCCAGCTGGACGGATCTCTTACAGCGTCCAAGCCGGTCTCTATGCAATATAAGGCGGCCCCCAGTTCCTGTTCTCGTCTTTTTCTCTTGGTCTCTCTCCAAGACTAAAATAACAAGCAGGAAACCGCAAAATTTACGCAGATTTCTGGTGCTTTTTTTTCTTTTTATCATGCCTGAATATATATAAGTACAAAAGAATGTATTTAAAAAAAGAGCAAATAAATAGCAAGAAAAAAGTTCCCATCTGTATAAAAATCAAGTGGTACGCTGACGTTGTTTCTACGCAAGACACTTACTAGGGATAATACACTAAACATTTTTCTACCCAATACACGTGTATTTAAAAACCTAAATAGCAAAGTTCCTTGTATAAAAATCAAAGGGAATATGTCCCCTATTAGTACTTAAATGCGGCTGAAATGCGATTCGTGTGCTTATCTTTTAAGGGGAACCGGTTTCAATCGCAAAGTCAGGCGCATTTAAAATTACTAGGGTCTAACTGGTTTTAAAAGCTCTCGAATTGTCTAGAGTGTCTTCTTTGACCGCATGTTAATCAGCTATCGGTAATTGTATCAACACTGACGAGAAGATTGTCTTCTGAATTATAGTTAAGAGCCGCATACGGTATTACAGTTAACTGTAATACGTTGAGCCGATTATTCGATTAAGCCGATCATTATTGTGGGAAAATCATAAACTGTAAAACTAGAGCATCAACTGTTATACTACACATTCGACTGTAATTACGTCCTCTCTGTTCTTCTTCTGTGTTGCTGCGTGCAATGGAATTCTGTTGCTATGACATCTTTTGGTATATCATATATTTCTTACATAATCCCTTAATTTTGAAACGTAGATTATAGGCGTCATAAATTTAAAAAATTGTAAAGTAAAGTTGCACGTGTTTGTTTCGTGTCCCTTTAAAAGCTTTAATTTTTCATAGCGGCTTATCGTTCACTAGCTGTGTTTATAATTTACTCACCAGCTTTACAATTACAATATAATTTAGAATGACAAAAGCAAGTATATTGCTTTGTTAATAACTGCTGTTGCGTACCCCCTGCTTGAAACCAGCTAGTCTCCTTCTTTTGTGACTCGTCAGACGTGGTCAGTTGCTGATATTAGCTATATAGCTCTGATAAGTTCAGTAATATAATGAAACAGTGTAAAACTGAGAAAAAGAAAAGCGAGTTCAGTTGTGCTCTAGATTCCAAAACAATCGTATTGTAGCCTACTATAGTACTAAGTAAGCCTATTGCAAACGAAGCTTTTATTTGCTTTCATTAAAAATTAAATTTATTACACAAAATAGCTTATTAATGTGAAGTGAAAATGATTTGTAATTAGTATAGAACTGCATGAGAAGCCAAGAAAGATCTGTTGGGTTAATTGGATTACCTACTAAACATATATTTGTTAAAAAAATAGGTACATACATCTCTTATCTTTAATACCTTTATTGCCTCTTAACTTAAATAGAGTCAAAATTTCGGTAAATATAATCGAGCTTCCCTGAGAAAAATTTCAGGGGAAAACCAGACCAAAAATCATGAACGAAATCAAAATTTCAAGACAAAAGCGTACGGACGAATTGGATGACATCTTCTCAGTACGTAGACACTTTAATAATACGCAATACGTAGAAACTTTAATAATGTCTAGTGCAGGTATAGTTAATTTTTTTTGTGAAGACGCAGAACACCTGTAAGGAAATCGACAATGAAACCGGCAATTCTCGACAGCGTGCGACGTCACACAGAAGAATTTCTGAAATATTTTCTTCAGAGAGCGAATACAGTCAACTGATCAAACGAGGCAATCCCAGCGTCTATTTATTGAACGCAACAAGGACCTTAGTCAACGCCGAACTACGCTGGTTTGAAATTTTCCGACCTAATAACAAAAACTCGCAACGAGATCACAAAATCATCATCTTGATGGGCGCGATTGGCAGTGGCAAGAGCACGCTCATTGACGGAATGGTCAACTACATTCTCGGCGTCGAATGGGTCGATCCGTTTCGCTTTAAGATCGTCCGCGAAGACGAATCCAACAGCCGGAACCATCACGCGCACAGCCAGACCAGTTCGGTGACTGCCTACACAATTCACCACCAAGAAGGGATGGCCGTCCCATACTCCATCACGATTATCGACACACCAGGATACGGAGACGCTCGTGGCATCAAACGAGACAAGGAAATCACACAAATGATTCACCGATTTTTGACGAAACCGGAGACTTGTACAGACCAAATTCATGCCGTCTGTTTCGTCGCACCCTCGGGTAGCTGTCGGCTGACTGTTACACAGAGCTATATCGTTGATTCGGTCCTTTCTAGCTTCGCCAAGGATTTTAAAGAAAACATCCGACTGTTGGTGACGTTCGCTGACAACGTCGTACCGCCCGTGCTCGAAGCTTGTCGCGAATCACATTTCCCTACGACGACTCCGACAGCTGGAATCACTTACAATAAATTCAACACTGTCCTATACGCATCTAAGGATGAGAAACAAAATAAAAAGGAAAAAATCAATAGCGGTGAACAGTTCTGGGATATGGGAAAAGAGAACTTTGCAACATTTTTCGCCATGTTGGAAGGAATGAAAGGAAAGGATCTCAAGTCAACTCGCGACGTTATTCAGTATCGGCAAAAATTGGAGCAGTCGCTTAAAAATATAAAACGTGAATTAGAAGTGTACTTCGTCAAAATTGAAAACATGAGCATGTTTATCAATAAAATGAAGCAACATGGACACAGTATAGAAAGTACCAAGAACTTGTCCGTGGAAAAGACCATAATGCGCCCCACCAAGTTGAACTGTAAGAAAGGATACATGGCTTACAACTGTCACCGTTGTTCAACAACTTGTGAGGAACCCATACTGTTACAGATGAAGCAATGTGAGTTGAAAATTCCCAAAAGACAATGCAATAAGCCAGAAGAAATCTGTAAATGTCAGGGAGACGATCATTCGTATGAAGAATTCGTTTGGCGCCAGATTCCGGTGAAGGTGGAAATGACTCTCGAAGACATGAAAACCGAATACGAATCGAAGTACGAAAGCAAACTGACGACTGAAGCGCTTTTAGGGAAATGTTCGGACGAACTTGGCGGGGCCAAAGCCAAAGTTCTTTGTTTACTGGAAAAGGTAGGAGTAGCTGCCCGTTCGTTGGAATCGACGGCTTTGCGCTCAAACGCCCTCAGCCCAGTCGACTACATAAGTATGATGAGAAGCCGCGTTGCCGAAGAACAGGCTTCTGGATATCTTATACGTTTAGATACATTGACGGAGCTTCAGAAAAATTTAGTAGCAGCAGAAGAAGCGGCTCGCCAACCAACATTACCAACATGCGACAAAAAAGGGAGCAACAGACGTCACGTGCATGACACTGACAAAATTAGTTCTTCCGTATCTTCCACCTCTAATGTTGGTGAAAGAGTAGTGAGTCCAACAGTACTGCAACAACCCGTCGGGTCTGCGATGACTCGTTTTGAACGAAATCACGAAGGACGAAAGTCGACAAATGACATTACAATAAGTTCTCAAAATGTTGGATCGACGACCACAATTGCTGTAAAATGTAACCCTTTTGATAAATTCAATTGTATTTCGAATCAAGCCAGAAGAAAAAGCGAAAGCGACGAGGAAAACAATTTGTGTTCATTCTGTTTTTAGTGTTCTGCTGAACGTAAAATTAGACTAGCATAAACTGTTATTGTTGATAGATAGTAAATGTATTGGTATTACATTAAAGTTTCAAGTATACGTAGATTTTGTTGTTGTAATTATCGTGCAGGTTAAGACGCTGTACGATAAATCCGTTTGTATGACAAATTTTTTTCCAAATGATTCACATATACGTACTTTGTGCAGCCATTTGTCATGTAGAACGACAGTATTAGTTTAAAAGATCTAGATAAATTTAAATTAGAGGTAATGAAAATCGTTATTACTTAGTGTTATTTAATAACCTATGGATTAATTTTGATGTAAAACCAAGTTGGACCGCGAAATCATTTCGGGAGAACGAATGATCAGCAAGCTAGTTACGATGAGAGCTGCTACCTACAACTAAAGCCTGAATTCCGTACCGCGGGAGACAAAAGGCGGCCAGCCATACTCAACAGTCAAGTCTGCATCTGCTCCGTGCAGTCCAGCAACCAATAAGACAGCTCATTGTATCCAGCTGGCAGCTGCATGCACAGCTGCCAGTTCCCTATATCATGTCTCTGGTGTCTCTCTCTGTCAGTGAGCCATCACTAAACTCAACAGCATACTTTCAATTACACTGATCCTAAGGCAAGCGAAAATAAATGCCTTCGTTTAATGTCTCCCGAATTTCACCTCAAGATGTTTTCACATATTGACGGCTATTTTTGTTCCATCCAAAAGTTAACTTTTTTTTTGTCGAATGGACTGAGCTACATATGCTGAAGGGATTTTTTTTTTTTTTTTTTTTTTTTTTTTAATGTTTTAATGGGCGTACTCTGTAGGAGCGCTGCCCAGTGTATTACCGATTCATATTTTAACAATTTTACAAGTATACACATGGGTTCTTTTCATTGGGTTGATGGGTTACAATATTAAAATGGAAGCTGGGCCTGTCGGACGGTGCGGGGACCTAACACTGGTTCAAGCTAACCTCGCTGGAGATCTCGTGAGCCCTTTGGTTGTGCCTGTCCAGCTTGGTTGTACCTTCAAGGCCGACTGACGGCCGCTGGCATAGCCACAGACACACGAGTCCCAGCGAGCTGCGATCCACAGTGTCCCGACGTGGATTAACTGGTTTGTAGAGGTAAGATGGGTGGGACGCTAGGGCTTCTGATAAAGATATAAGCTGTATAAAAAGAGAGACGAGAGAGAAGAAGGCAGGAGAGTATCGGCTCTCTCAATTACTTGCCTGGCAAGTGCTTGAAGAGTTATGCTCTTCCCGAAAAGATGCGAGACAATAAAATAAAATCGGCAAGGCAAAGCTAGTCGCCTCTTGCAGAACAAGTGATTAAAACTCTAGCAGCCTCACCGATTGCCACTCAGCGGAGTGTATTTGAGACGTCCGGTGTGGCGCACGAACTGCCTCATGACGTTCCACAGCTCTGGCTGCTGTGGAATCATTGAGACGGGGGGTGGCCAAACACCGGTTAGAGATAGGGATACTGTTTTAAAAATTTTTCTCTGTGAGATAAAATAGGAAATGCGAAATTGTTTCGGACGAATGTCCACATGCGCAAGATGCGTCCTTCGTAAAACCAAATCGATGCTGGTGGCTGTTAAGCATATTGTGTCCACTGACCACCTGAGATGAAGTTCGATCCATCAGCAAAGAAATTAGAGACATGGCAGACCGAGTATTTGGGAAGAAGGAGCGAGTACACTCTCCATTGCTGGAGCCAGCCCATTCCTCATCCCACAGCTTTGTAACGTGCTCATAAATTGTTTTTTTGGATTTGAAGCGAGGGGAAGAGAAAAAAAGAGAAAGAGGAAGGGGGGTCGCTGTAGTTTTCGTCTGACGGGACCAGAACGACGAAAGGGATAAAAAAACGTCGACTCGCGCTTGTTTTCGTAAAGTGAACATCATATTCAAGATAACGAATTGGACCTGAATATTTGGCTGGACTGGCACAAGCACACTAAAAAATGGTAAACATCAGATGTTTGTTCCTCATATCTCTACTTAAAGTGTGATAAGTGAACTGAAAGTCATGATCTCGTCCGTTAGTTAGCGACTCGAACTGCAAACCAGTCAAAATCTTTAAAATATTATACTGTGGTAAGCAATTTTAAAAAATTTAGTACCGTTAAATAAGTAATACCTGTAAATCTAAAGACTCGGCTTTTTTGAGTTTGGGGATAATAAGAAAAAAAAGTCTAAGATACAGTAGATTTCAAGTTAGACTCGCGGGAACTAATATTTTTTTGGCAGTAGGCCTAATGCAATGTTATTCTACTAATCATAAATCTCTTATAAAGTCAGCCATAAAAATGACGATGAGTCGTTTTTTCATACATGTTACGATTGAATAATAAGATTATTGCTTTGTTTACTGTGCCGTTTATATATTTTGTTCTTAGATATGTCGGAATCGATTTGAAGGCACGCTATTTATTGCATCAAAAATTCTCTGAAAATGGGAAAACCAGGCAATAGAATTGCCGAGTATTTCGCGGAAGAAAGCAGCGGATATAGCCAGCTAATTTTGCAAGGACATCCGAATGTGTATTTACTGAATGCAACGGAAAACTCGATCAACAAGAATCTCCGATTGTTTGAAATTGGGCAACCCACGTCACAACGAGATCATAAAATCATAATTTTGATGGGCGCAACTGGTAGCGGCAAGAGCACGCTCATCGAAGGAATGGTCAACCATATCTTGGGAGTTCTGTGGAAAGATTTGTTTCGTTTCAAATGCATCCGCGAAGACGAATCCGCCAGCCGTAATCAAGCACACAGTCAGACCAGTTCTGTGACGGCCTACACGATCCATCACCAAGAAGGGATGGCTGTTCCTTATTCCATTACGATAATCGACACACCTGGCTATGGAGATACCCGCGGTGTTGAACGAGATAAAGAAATTACGAAAAACATTCACCAGTTTTTGATTCAAGAAAACATTGGATTCGAGAAAATTCACGCCGCCTGTTTCGTGGCTGCATCTGGCAACAGTCGACTAACAGTGACCCAACGTTACATCCTCGATTCTGTTCTCTCCATTTTCGGCAAAGATTTTAAAGATAGCATTCGTCTATTGGTGACATTTGCCGACAACGCTGAGCCACCCGTCGTTGAAGCATGCTACGCTGCCTGTTTCCCAATGAACTCTTCTTCATCGGGTATAATGTACTGCAAATTTAACAGCTCCGTTCTTTATGCCTACAATCGAGGAGAAAAAGCTTCTTGTTTCGACGAACTATTTTGGGATATGGGACAGGAGAATTTCCGCAAATTTTTTACCATGTTGGAAGGAATGAATGGCAAAGACTTGCGATCTACAAGAGAAGTCATCAAGCAACGTCAACAGCTGGAACAATCTCTCAAACATATTGAGAGTGAGTTAGAAGGTTATTTTGTGAAGATTGATCGCTATGTGGAGAATAAAACAATGTGTCCTACTAAAGTGAGTTGTGAAAACGGATTTTTGGCGTACAATTGTCACCAATGCCAAGAGACTTGTGGTGAACCCGTATACCAAGGTGAAGTTGACTGTATAAGAAGTCCATGTGCAAGACCGACTTGTAAATGCCCAGCTGAGAATCACGAGTATGAACCTTTCGTTTGGCGTACTATGAAATTCAATACGCAGTCTCATGAACTGAGACAAATGAAGGCAAACGTCATCGATTTACTACGTCAGGTGAGCGCCAGTGGCCGCTTCCTCGATTCGGCGGCCTTGCGCTCCAACGCTCTGACTCCTGCCGACTATCTCCAGCTGATGAGAATTCGAGTTGCAGAGGAACAAAAGCCAGGCTACCTGACCCGTTTGGAGACGTTAACGGAACTGCAACAATTATTAGATGCAGCAACGCCCTCAAAACCTCCTGCTCCTAGTGTTTCTGTCGTTCGTAGGCTGCTGCATAGATTGTTTTCATTTATTAGTGACAATCCACCAGCTTCTCCGGCTTCAGATGTAAAATCAACAGGTCTTCTTTTTAAAAACATCCCAGATACCAAAAGTTTGTCTTCGAAATCAAACGAAAAGGATAACAGTTATTGTCGTCATTTATTTGTCCGTTGTTTACATAAGTTGATTCATCATTTGTATCGGTTAATTTGGTTTGTGTGGAGGTTGGTATATCGATTATATAGGCGGGTATTTTAAATGAAGTTACACGTTACGATATATTTTGTCTTACTCTCGTGCAATGTGACGGTGTAAAAGTAAATTACGTATAACGACAACGGTTTAAAAAGGTGGACAGGATAGGTTGTTTTATTGATTCGCTGGCTCAGCACTTCGGCCGACTATGCCTCCAGTCGGCAGTTGATGAGATTCGAGTTACAGAAGAACAACCTCGGTTGTGGCTATCTGACGTGGACTAAGAAGGAAAAATGGTTTATTTTATCAGCAGCAAAGTATTGGCGCTTCAGTAAAGGATTGTGACGTCCGAGAGCAGAAATTATTTTTCATTGAACGTTTTAGCTAAAAGCTAAAACAAGGAATGAGGAAAGATGACGCAATATCACGGAGTAAGTTCAGATTGACCTTGAAGTTCCATCAATCAGCGCGACACTCATTTGAAGGGTTACCAATAAAAGCGGCAAATAAAGAGACAAAAAAGAATATTCCTTAGTTTGTGCTCCAATCCTCCAACTCTTCAGCTAAATGATTGAATTTGAGTTTTGATATTGAATTTTTTAAAAATTGTTTTTATTGTTAAACCCAAAACCAACTGAATTCTAAGTTACATTGTAAAACTGAAAACAAAAGCTGGGACAGAATGCATATTCAAAGTTGTGTTTCATTTTTTTAAATTAGCTGAATACAAATAAAAAACGTAGCTCAGAAACATAAAATTACTGAGAAAAAAAGTTATCGGTTAAAGCTGTGAACGGTCTACTTATGACGGCAGCCAAACTTTCGATCCTGTTCTTAAACCCTGGCTGTTGTTCTTTTTGTTCTGCTTCGTTGATGTACTGCGGTGTTAAGAACGAGTTGGGATGCAGGGCTATTTCGCGCAATGTCCGCTTGGAGTGAGAGATGATTTGGGCGTTATCACTTATAGCTTTTTCGTTGATTTCGATATCATTTCGTAGATTCTTGTACAGATCTTGGCCTAGCAACTTCTTACACATTAAATTCTCGTACTCATTCGATTGAATCGTGCTGGCTTCCATATCCGCTTCACAGCTGGCAATAGCGTGTCTAGTTTTATTTTTCTCTTCCATCTTGGCCAGAGTTGTCTTGACGAGAGACTGTGTTGAGCAGACTGTTGTTTCCAATTTCCTCCTCTCTTCCGTCACCTGATTAGTCAGCGCCAGGGACTGTGCCTTCTTCGTAGCCAGAAAAGAAAAGAATCGTTGGAAATTTTCAATATCTTGATCAGAGTTGCTGAACTTGTGGTAAATCGGATCTCCGACCGAGTCAGTAGGAAGAGGTAGTTTGGCCACTTTGATGGCGTTAATCGTGGATGGTATTTCGTCACTGGCAAACATCAAGAGCAGAATGTTTTCTTTGATGTCCTTGCCGAAAATCGAAAGAGTTGAGTCGAAGAGGTAACGCTGCGAATAAGGCGCGAGGCAGCAAAACGAAGCTGGTATCACCAATCCGATTAAATCCACCACCTGAATGCTTTCAGATATGAAGAATTGTCGAATCTTCTCAACACTCCTCAACGTTCCGCATCGAAGAAAGTTGACAATTGTAAGAGAATAGGGAATGCGAAATTCTTTATGATAATGAATGTGGTAGACGGTAATCTCGTCAGTGATGTTTTTCTCCTCCAGCTGGAAACGAAATGGGTCTCTTGTTTGGACGTCTACAATGTAGTTAATTATTCCACTGATGAATGACCTCTGTTCATGTCCAGTTTCCCCAAGTAACAGAATGATTTTGTGCTGAGTTTGTATGTCCTCTTGGCCACCTTGTCCGAATTCAAATTGTTGAAAGGGCAATCCAAACGAGTTTTTGTTCAGATTTATTTTGAGCGGAACTTTGTAAATTCCAATTCCGTTTCGGTCATCAATCTTCTTACAACTCTTGACAAATTTTTCTGCGAAACGGATTTTTATCAAGGTAGTCAGTTGAATAACCTCGCTGGGCATGCTGATTTCCTTTCCATCGTCTCGGACAGCCGCAATGTCGACAGAATATGTAGTACCTGGTTGGAGTTGTTCCAACTTGCAGCTAATCTCATTGTAAGAAAAGTGTAGTTCTTGAGTCGCTGCAACATTTCCGTCTGGCCAATAGCGGACGCGATAAGAAAAATTGTCGGCGTTGATAAACGTCCACATCAACTCTGTCGACGTTTGAGTAATCGATTTCACTTCCATCAGACACGGAATAATGTCCAATGGTGCCTTATTCCTGTTCGTCGGTCGGGATAAGCTGATTTCGAGGGTGGGTTCAGTTTTTGGCTCCTCTATCCTTTGATTTCGTGTGGACGGCTCGAGGTCGATTATAAGTGGTGTCAGCGCATCGGTCTTGATCTCTCGGCCGAGAGCTGGCTCTTCCATCACTTGATCTGTCATCGGAGCATTATTTCGCTTTTTCTTTGCTACTGGCTCCGACCCAACGTCATTGTTGGATGCAGTATAGAGAATGTCGCTGAATTCGCTACGGCCGAAATAAGTGTCTGTCGCTACTCGAATCTCCATCTCCTTTCCGGTTTTGAAAGGAACAGTTATCTGAGTTTCACCCGGATGTGTCGTCATCTTATAACTCCATAAAACACTACTTCCTTTTTTTATTCGATACTGCACCAAAAAATGGCAGGGAACGCTCATTTCTTTGAGATCCCATTTCAGATGAATCGACGACGAGGAAGATCTGGTTCTCTTGACTTGTTCGGCCGATGAGGGATGGAAAATCCGTAATCCGGTAGGTGGCTCAGGCAGTCGATTAAACTTTTCTGTCACTAAATTTTCAGCTTGATTACGGTGGACGTAATACTGACATCCAAATTGTTCTTCATTATCACTGGGCATGATGAGAAATTTTATTTTCTTCTTCGTGTTATTGGTTTTATATTTAACAAATTTCTCAATGTGGTTCACAACATAAGTCTGTTGCTGTGAAATCATGTGCCAAGGTTGTTCGTCTCCATATTTTTTTGCAACATCGACCTCAACTATTGTCGTGTTCTCTTCTATGTAATTCTTCATTGCTTTCAGGATCTCGTCGGTTCGTCCAACCAGCGATGGAATGCGGAGAACTACAAAACATTTCATTTTCATATTTGAGTTCAATTCTTGCTCCAGTTGGTGCTTAGTGGCAACGTAGATGATTCCACTGGATCCTTCGCAGATAGCACAGATCTTGGCGACCATTTTCGCCTCAGACAGCTTTTCGCTTAGCCAATGTTCCAGTAGAGAAGATTTGAAGATTGTTTTATTTTCGGCGATGCTGATGACTCTTTCGACGCAGTCGTCCTTGCCGTCTTTTTCACGGGCCTTAACGACGCAGATTTTTAAGCTTCTTGAAAGTAGCTTTAAGTATTTGGCAATCATGTCCGTAAGTTTATTGAGAGATAGGAGAACAGAGGCGTGTAACTGGCGCATTGTAGTCCAATTTGCATTTGTGGCGTCTGCGTGAAAGACGTTTGCTCGCGCGCTGAATCTTTCCAATGCCGACCAGATGTGATGACAACGAACAATCAGCCCATCGTCGATGCTACGAAATTCAAATTTTCTAACCGGATCCAGAAAAACTTGCAAAGGACATATTAAAATGTCAATGGGAATCGCCTTGCTTTTTCCTTTCCTTCCTTCCATTTCAATTTGAGTGATCAATTTTTGACAATTTTTGTACGAGTCAAAAAAATTGCATTCAGTAACAGTCTGACTGAGGTCGGCATAAAGGCTACATTTCAAATCACCAAGGAATGTTTTCATTTTCTCGCTGAA
This sequence comes from Ceriodaphnia dubia, assembly GCA_022539655.2. Lineage (NCBI taxonomy): Eukaryota > Metazoa > Arthropoda > Branchiopoda > Diplostraca > Daphniidae > Ceriodaphnia > Ceriodaphnia dubia. The sequence continues at coordinate 394,961 of JAKUCG020000214.1, read as the reverse complement.
AAATTGGAGCTGTTTGAAATGGGACAAATATTGATTCTTTTTTAAGGCGGAGGCCATTTTCTTCGTCAACTTGGACAGTTTCTCGTCGGTTTTCAAGCGATCGTCGAGTTTAAGGGTTTTTTAAAGACGCAGTAGATTTTGGCCCCGTATTCAACACCAACCACGATATGTGTTGCTGACAAATTTTGCTCTTGTAAACCAAGAGTGATGCTCTGATTGATGAGGGATTCTAAATCAATAGATTCTTCTCTAGATGTTACATGGCAAATGAGTGTTCTTGATACTTGAACTTCTGGATCTTGCTGATCATTGAGATAGAGGCTGGCACCTTGGACTGCCCCAATCAGACCAGCCATGACATTCATCTGGACATGACTACCACAATTCATGTGCGTCCACTTGCTAGTATTGGGCTCAGGATGAGTAAATTCGAGTTGAAAGTTTTCCTTGATAGAAGTAATTCCTTCTAAAGTGATTTTTTCCTGGCAATCTGTAAAATGTAAAGAACCAACATGAATAAAAAATTTAGTAAATAAAAAAGTATGAATCGACAATTTCATATATAGGCTACTGTGTTGACTTTTGTTAATATTACTAGTTGTGCTGGCTAACATATATTGCAATATTTTAGTACATATTTCTGATTTCCCATGAACAATTTTTAAAATAAATGTTTTTTTACTTGTTTCCTTGTGAGCTGTGCGCCAATCATACAGGTCGCCAATTTGGAAATGATGACTCATAGGGGCGATTTTCTGGACATGCTGCTGGTGATTTCCTCCGCTCTCCGCCATGTCTTCCGTTATGTCAACTCTCTCGTCTCCAATTGCCAAGGTTATACCGGTACCGTATGTTACTTCCACAATTTCACTGTGGACCAAAATGATTTCAGAAATCAGACTTCATAGTTTTTCCGAGTAATAATAAACCAACACTCACCTTGAACTTGAACAAAGCACACAGACGAGACAGTCAAAGAGAGTAATTTTTAGTTGTTACTTGTTTGTCGTTGTTTAGACTTTGACTTCAACTGTTAACCTTTTATAAGGGAACTTTTCAACTTTCAAACATGCTCTGATTCTCACCACTACACCACATGGTACATGCATAGATGGAAGATAGAATACAAATATACAATGCACTGCACATGCAGAGTTGCAGACAGCAGACATGCTTTTCTTTTTCAAATTCAATAAATAATAAAAACTTTCCATCGCAACGTTGCCAAAAGTGTAATGTTTGGATTTATTCCCCCTCCTTTTCCCTTCCCAGCCCTTCCCGCCCTTCCCATCGGCCTTCGACGGTTCGACCATTTAAACCGAAACGTAATACGTAACCAATGCTGAGAAGAGAAAGCCTTTTTCATGAAGGACCCGGGTCCTTTATATCTCTGAGATGCCGAGTAAAAAGGCCGCCACAATTGAGACCCGAAAAAACGCCTTACAATATTCCCTGATTGGTCATCGCGGATTCCGGATTGAGATCGTTACTTTTACTCAATCTTTGTTAAAGGTGTTATTAAAGTTTTGAGCAATTTTGAGTTTTAATCAGATTTTCGTATATTTTCTGTTGGTAGCTTGAACAAGTAATAGAATAAAAAAAATTGCGCAGAAAATTTTTTGGTCTGCAGGCCTGGATTGGATATAGATGAATGCAATTTAATTCGCTTTTATCTGATTTTATTAATACGTATCGTGTTCTGCTACTGGGAGAATCCATGAAAACTCAAGGATATTATAGGTTCGCAATCATGGGTTCACATTACACGTATTTAGAATGAAACACAAGAAACTGCCTTTGTTTTACCTGAACCTTTTTTAAGAGGAAGATTCACGCCAAATGAATACTCTCTAAGTTTTGTTTTAGAATGTCTGCCTTGACGGCGGAAAATACAAAACGAATGTTCTCCGTGTCTGCCAACATTATAAACAACAACAAAAAAAAACAATTTAGGGATTCAATTAATGATAAATGGTTTAGTACCTGTTGCGCATGTGAAATGATGGTAAATGGATTTCTCCGAATCAGGATTCAGGTCCAGAAACATTTTACAAATAAATTGCCGAGCCGAAATTGGATCGCGCTTTGGGCCTGAGTTATATTAACATTGAAACATTAATGATAAGATGGAAGCGTCAAAAGATGAAGAAATTTACCATCAAATTCAGGGAAGTAGTCAGTTAAGTGGGAGTGACGAATCTTCTCTTCTAAAATATCTTTTTTGTTCAAAAACAGAATGATTGACGATTCCTGGAACCACTCATACATTATGATAGTACGAAACAAAGCTTTTGACTCTTCCATACGGTTCTCGTTGTCGGATTCCAAAAGAATCTGATCGTATTCACCTATGAATAAACAAATGCCTCAAGTTAAAAGAAGATAAAATGTATCATTAGCTTAAATTGACCTTACTAAGAGCAGAAATAAAAATAATAGAAGTGACATTCGCAAAGCAGTGAATCCATTTCCGTCGTTCAGACCGCTGTCCTCCCACATCCACAATTCTGTATCGTCAGATTGAATTATTTAAAGCACTTAAGTTTGAATGTTTCCAACAAAGAAATAAATCATGATGCGTAACACCTGAACTGCACTGAGTTTAGATCAAATAGATATTCGATTATGCTCGTGGTACGAACACGAACGAGCAAGATATCTTGCTGTGTAGGTACATAATCCGGATCCGAAATACGGTCTAGCGCTTCTAGGTAGCTATTTAAATATATTAGCACAAAAATTGTTTTACTTAATTTCTCCCTAAATGTTAAACTTTACAATTTAGCACATTACTCTTTAACAGAATCCGTAAGTTGATATTCCCGTCTCCGTTTATAGCATTCTTGAATCCCAGCATCCATCCACAGGTCCCGAATGGCCTCGACGTAAGGACTTTCGAAAGTTTTGATTGTTTCAGGGTAAACATTCAGAATTATTTTCGCTTTCTCCTATTAAAACAAGACGAAAAGATTATAAGAGCTGCTATAGGCTATTTTAAATTGATGATTATTTAAAACGCAGGGATTTTACTATATTAAGCGAGTCTCCATACGTGATGTTTAGCATATGCATGGCTTCTATCATAGTCTGCATTCCTAGAAATATGTTTTGATAGACGAGTTTGATAAAACCCCGTTTGTCATCGTCGGAATAACCAGCACCATGAATGATGCGCATTTGCTTGATGAACGTAGATTTTCCGGACTCTCCGGTGCCTGCAGTATAACCGAAAAGTTCGCAAAACCAATCGCAATTATAAGCATACACGCCCATGGTTTTTAAGGACAGACATTATCGCCCTGCCGATGCAACAGCTGAGATAAGGGAATATAGAAGCAAGAAAAACCTTAAAATTTACAATGACAAAACAGTTTTCTCCTTGTAATCGATCGAGAATGAGAGCAATTTATGAACTTAGGTAAAAATGTTGAAAATGGAACAGATGATTACCAAGTAAAAGCAATTTGAATTCTCTTTTATAAATCTCCTTGTCCCGGCGTAGTTGTTTCTCAATTTCTCGGTTGATTCGTTGTTGTTCTTTGACTTCTTCCGTGACGCAGCAGGCCATTTGGTATTGGCAAGGTCTCCTCTAACGAGGCACCGACTAGCAGAGCTAATTTACTGGTAAGAGTTCCAGCAAGAGCTAACGGCAGCTAGGTGAGATAAGAACCAGAGCTTCTCGCACACAAGATGATAAACGGCTATTTTCTCTGCTTCGACCTCGTTTACAAGACGGAAATAAACTTAAACGCTTCTTAACTAACCGGAAACATGGTGCATCCAGTACTTTATGCTGAACAAAACTTGAAACCTGTTGGATAAGAAAAATACACGACAATATGACAAGGAGATAAATTAGCCACGACCCTGAGAAATGCCGATTATCGGTGTACTTCAGTACTTGTCCTATTGCCAACAGCTATCCTCTTTTCTTATAACAAGTGGCGTCGAGTCAACTCACTATAGGGCATAGGCGCTCAGCTGTTGCTGATAAGAATTGCGTTAAAGTTATAGGCTATCTGCGATCTGAGTGGACTCTGGTGGCTTCTGGCAGCAGTAAATATATGAAATGATTAAGAATAAGCTGAAAAGGATGCCAAGCTAGGAAGAAAATGACGCCAATGGCCTCCTAATAAACTAAATAATAACACACGCCATATAATGATTTGATTCAAGTTTAATTATAAAAGTTACACTTGAAACACAATAAGGGGTAACCGCTCCATGGATCATAGATTTTGAAAAATTGATTGAGGATACCAAATAATTACGAAGAAGCCCTGATGTTTAATCCTATAAGCTCTGATACATAATTCAGGGTAGGGACTTTGTAGTTTATAAAGTAGAAGGCGCTTTATTTGTTAATAGTTTGTCATTTTATTAGAAACTCATTAGATTAATACGGGACAATAACTTGGACAATAACGAGACGACAATTGCAATACGAAATGAGCGATAAAGGAACTGTATCGTATACATAATTATGCATACTGCGGTACATTTCTTCTTCCTAAGTTTTTTTCTTTTATGCTTACCTTAACTTAATAAGGCAAAGATCCAAACTCACAATTAAATTATTGAATAAAAGAGATTCACACCAGGCCGATAATCTCCAAGTGGCGTCGCAGTATGGTGTCCTTGACGTCATCAAAAACCACACGAATGTTCTCCGTGTCTGTCAATAATTACAAACTGTTTAGTACACAAGCTAACGTCCATCAAAGGTTGTTTCAAAACTTGTCCGTATAAACTAAAAAACAACGGTAGTCCTTATTTAGATCATGGCTTAAAATTACAAAACCATTCAAAGGGTGCTAATTGGTGCTAATTATATATACCTGTTGCGCATGTGAAATGGGAGTAGAAAGTTTTAATCGAATTAGGAACCAAGTCGAGAAACATTTGCAATACGAATTTCCGAGCAGCTATCGCGTCACCTTTTGGTCCTGCATTATCAATTAGTACGAGCCAACATTATTAACCGAGAAAACAAAGCCGGACTAAAGCGGTACTATTTAGAAACGCGCCAGAAATACTACTACCCGGGTGGCTGAGGTAAAACGTAAAAGACCAACGATTTTTAAAAAATTACCATCATAACTAGGAAAGTAGTCAATTATGTGAGAGTAGTGAATCTTCTCTTCCAAGATATCTTTTTTGTTCAAAAAGAGAATGAAGGACGATTGCTGGAACCATTCGTTCATAATGATGGTACGAAATAAAGCTTTTGACTCTTCCATGCGGTTATCGCTATCAGATTCTACCAGAATCTGATCGTATTCACCTACAATAAAAAACAATACCAATATAGTAGAAGGAAGTGAGTTGATTTAACAGACTGCTGCTTACTGAGAGCAGAAAGAAACATGATGGAAGTAACATTTGTGAAGCAATGAATCCATTTCCGTCTTTCGGATCGCTGTCCTCCAACGTCAACAATTCTGCGGGCACCAATTGATTAAACTTTAATAGGATTTTATAAGGCAAGAAACTAGTGGATGGCGCGTGATGTAGAGTGTACTGCACCTGAAGCGGATCGTCTCCAGGTCAAACGTATATTCGATGATGCCAGTTGTGCGAACACGAACGAGCAATATATCGTGCTGTGTCGGTAAATAATTTGGAGCAGAAATACGATCTAGTTCTTCTAAGTAACTATTTAACCAAAGGAATATAAAGAATTAGAAAAATTGTCCTGTACAAAGATGAGTTCTGTAGGTAATGACTCTTTAATAGAATCGGTGAGGTGATATTCCCGTCTCCGGTTGTAACATTCTTGGATACCGGCATCTTTCCATAAGTCTCGCAATGCGTCGACGTAAGGGCTTTCGAAAGTTGTGACCATCATGCAGTCAACAGATTGGACTAATTCCGCTTTTTTCTATTAGAGAACGAAAGACGAAATTAATTAAGGCATTAAGGCTCATTTTATAGAAAGAATGAAATCAAATTACAATATTAAGTGGATCTTGGAATGAGATGTGTAGTGTATCCATAGCTCGTATCATAGTCTGTATGCCCACGAATATGTTTTCATAGACGAATTTGATGAAAACCCGTTTGTCTTCGTCGGAATAACCAGCACCATGAATAATACGCATCTGCTTAATGAACGTCGATTTTCCTGACTCCCCTGTACCTGGAAATAAGTTATTATTTTATTTAAAAATGAGTTTGAAACCACGACTGCAGTTGGACACGACAGATGTAGTTGCTCCACAAACTTACATTATCACTCGTCTAGCTATTGATAGCGTTAAGTTCAATATCATCTTAACACATCGCTTTCATATATGAGAAAGTCTTGGTAACAATTAGCGGTAATTAGAAAAGCTACACAAATTTGCTATGATCGGAATTTTTTTTTTGCCCTTGTGATCGAAAAGGGAATGAGGGGTTTTGATGCAACTGAGAGTCAAATAAAATGGAATGTAATCACCAAGTAAAAGTAGTTTGAACTCTCTTCTGGAATTCTCTTTATCCTTCCGAAGCTGCTTTTCGATTTCTGCGTTAGTCCGAAGCTGTTCTCTGGCTTCTTCAGACAAACAACACGCCATCGTTGTACAGGGTTCCTCGCTGCTCGCCGATGAACTAACTGATGATGGCAACAGGTTGAGAAAAATGTCCGATATTTTTCTAGGGACAACCGGTCGATATTCTGAACCTTTTACGCCAAACACGTGAAAATAAAATGACTAAACTGCTTTTCAACAAGCCGGGAAAAATATGCCTGATTCTGGGCAATGGCAAAGCTTCAAACCTGGATAAGATAGTAGAAAAAATGGACAATTATGTAAGAAGTCGAGAAACTGGCTACACTGCCCGAAGAGTTGTCGATTACCGGCCTTATTCATGGCGTCGACTCATTCGGGTAGTGCTGATAAGGCGAGTCTTACAAAAATAAGGCCAGGCTCATGCTACAACTTGAAGTGAACTTTGGTGACAATTATCACCACACCAATAGTGTGATGATAAAAAAGTAGAATGATTAAAAACAAGCCCATTAAAGAAGTTGGAGCGCTTTAATGTGCTACCCATCCCAACACCCAACGGTTGCAGCTAGGCCTATCGATTTTAGAAACTAATTTTCAACTTGTAGTTTACAATAATGTCCGTACCTGTTCAAGGAAGAGGAAGCTATAGAGAGAGATCATATCAGCCTATAGACATTACATTCAGCCAGGTTCAATTCTGCCTTGCTTATCACTCAACCTTAAACAATTCTCGTCTCTTCAATGTTTTTTTTAAATCCTGCTCCTTCCATCGCCTCATCCGACTCCGTTTCACTTTTTTCACTCTATTTTTCTGTGGGCGGCTTGTGCACTTTTTCCTTCATTTTTCTTCCTCGATGTTACTGCTAAATTAGCTACGCCAAATATAAGTCTACACCGACTTCCAAGCCAGTCGATACGGCCCCAACGCCCAACAACCTTTCCGAATTCCGATCCCATATTTTTTCAATTTTTTCGCCCGGAATTTTATCGTACTTTGTTCATTCTTGCGCTAGATAGCAGATGAACAACTCGCAAACCAACATGTAGTCTTAACAACTGATCCAATTTATCGTTCAAGAGGTACGTATCACTCTCCAGTGCTTCACATTGCATCATGCATATAGAAACAAGTTTTCCGTTAAATACGTTCCCGAGCTACGTACCGAAAAATCCCTCAGCGAGGCGGCCGGCTAGTCTTGCTCTTCGTTTGAACAGGTATATAAATGGTGTTTGAGGATCGAAGGATCCATTTGCCAAAAGAAGGGAATAAAAGAGCGGTTTCCGTCTTTCGATACAAGTGCAGCTGTGGTGGAAGCTGGTGAAGCCGGTACAGAAGTTGACGTGCGGGCCGGCTGGGTCGAGTTCGTTAAGAGAACCTTATCCGTTTTGTTGCGGATTAGATGGTCTGGGTCGCCGGTCACTGTGGAGATGTTTGAAGTCCAAAAAGACTCCAAAAAAACCAACAAATGACCAACAAATGACCATAAACTTGTAAAAATGTAACAATTTTATTATCTCGAGTGTGAATAGACCCTGCGTGGCGATAAAGTTCCTGGGTCAATGATGAGGCGCCGTCGTAGGGGTTAAGAAATCTCTACCGGTTTATGGTTTTGGTACCGTATGTGGGCGCGAGACGAGGAAGGCTCTGTGTTTGATGTAGTTCTTCAAATTCTGGATGACAGTCAGGTTGAGGGCGGGTAGCGAACTGCATGATCCAATTCTTGCTCCTCTTATAGGTAGCGATGCGGCACAACAGTCAGGTTCTTTGGTTTGCTTCTCGTCATCCTTTGCCTAAACTCTTGGCTGGATCTTCAGGACAATAAGAAATCCCTGCTTGAATTCGCGCATAAGGCTACTTCCGGAGCCGGATTGCCGCATTGGAGCCATACTCCGGCTTGATGCGGGGGTCTGGCGTTGTTTTCGGTGCTGTTTGGGCTTCGCTGGTAGACTCTGGTATAACGGCAGACTTGACATATTAGCGCTTATTACTGAGCGAATAAGAAGACTACGTTCTACGTACATCAGTGCTGAAAAAGCACCGGAGGTTGAAAGAAACTGAAGATGGCTATCCGAAATTAATCAGTCCGTACATCTTTGACTGTAAACCGCTGTAAACGACAGCTCATTACGATGAAATGATTGTTTTAATTCAAGTGATAAGCTTGTCATGCAGATTTAAAAAGTATGGTCAGATTTTTTCAAATGGGAAATGTGGTACAGTAAGAATTCGATTCGTGGTAATTCACATAGTAGGGCCAAAAAGGGACAAAAAGTATTCAAAGGGTCAAGACATAAAGTGAGTCAATATTCCTGGGTCGCAAGGTAGAATATACCTAAGCCAAAAAAAGACTATGCTGATTTATAAAAAGATGGTCGACGATCCGCGTTTGGGGTCCGAGAGTCGCTGGGCCATCAGGATCAGCGACGTAGTTCTAGAGAATAAAGTAAAATCATCATGCAAGTGATGGCTCAATTTGCAATTCAAAATGAACAACATACTTTGGATAGCATTCAACATGATTTTTCGGTCACCGAAAGAAGAAACGCCGATCACTATCAACTCCTGGTCAGACAAAGTAGTAAACATGGCCAAATCGACTTCGTTCTCCAAGAAAAGAACTAATAAAATAAATAAACACAAATCGTATAAGGAGGGTCACAAATTAGCAAGCGTTACAAGCAACAGAACTAACATAAATATTGCAAATAAATACCAGAGTAACGACGAGACAACCCGACCGTTTCCAGCAGCTCCGACAAGCGGCGAAATGAATTTGGGTCGAACCGTGAAGCCGACAGCGATGCTGGAATCAAAGATTCACTCGTTGCAACTGTAATGGTATTTTAAAAAGAAATTTCCGTCGCTCAAAAGTCAAAACAAAACCAAGTAGAAAGCAAGATAAAACTTACGAGGTGAAGAAAATCTGGTGCTGGTGATGCTGGACTCGGGACTACATTCTGGAATTTCAACTACGAGTCCGGTCAGGCGAGTATTGTGTCCACTGCTCTGACTGGAAGACATTTCGCTCAACAGTTTTTTCGTCAGAGGAACTTATAATTTTTACAAAAATCGAAGTCAGTAGGTGTGAAAGATTTTATTTAATAAATAAAAAACCTACGGAAACTATTTCGAGTAATGTTTTTGAGCTCCAATAACTTCCTAGAAGTTGGCAAACATGGATTGACGGCGATTTCATGGTTGGGCAGATTTAAACAGCGTCTCAATAAATGGAACAAGTTTGCTAGAACATCAAAAGAATATTTACGGTAGCATCCAACATTTAATTCTAAAAGTCTGTCGTGACATCAAAACCGATCGAACAACTTACAAGCATTCCATTCGTAAGAAGTCAACCTGATAGTCAATGTGTGTAAAACGGAACGGTCCACGTGAAACAAAACATCCATTTCCTGCGCGGCGGCAAAAATAAGAGGATTAAAATCACCAGACGGAATCTGGGCCATCAACTGCATCGGCAAAAGTCCCTGCAGATAAATACAAAAACAATTGATAGAAAAACGCACTTAATGATTGATCTCTGTGCACGGTTGAAAATCTAGCTAACTTACATTCAGCATCGTACTGGCGAGAATAGCCGAATCCATAGGACCGCGAATCCAGATGGAATACTTTTTGGGCAGTTCCTTCAACCGGGAAACATCCGGGCAACGAATACCTGCCCCAGTTGTCAAAACAATTTTGTCGATGTGGTCTCGAACAAGCCAGACGTGATCAAAGGAGGACTCGATTTTCATGACGATAGATTCCTACGAACAGAAACAATAGTTTAAAAAAATACACACATATACAGAGCCGCAGACTCACGAGCACGAGCTTACCACCGAAGTTTGCGAAACACGACCAAAATAATGAATAGCCTGCTTTAATAGTTCCATACGATCTTGTTGACCACGGATATTGACCTGCGAACTTATGCCGTCGATCTTTGGGTAGAAACGCAACAGAACGCCATAAGTCTTGGAGAAGTAGTCAGCTAATGATGATTCACCCAACGACTTGACACGCTGATTGTGACAATCGATGATAAATTCAACGGGGACGCAAGCCTTCATGATTAAAATTTACAATTACATTAATGATAATGGGACCAAATTCTTGCTTAAAAGATGACTTACTCGAATACGTTGATGAGCGTTTTCAAGATTGACGACGTCACCACGAATAATTACGTTGTTACTTTTGCCCTGGCCAGCAATGCGATTTCTGTCAGGAAAATGAATTCGAGTTCTCGTCTCCTCCATCAAGCGGTTGATGTTCTTGCCGGATCTTCCAATCAGGTGCGAGTGAAACGGATAGCTCACCTCCATGGACAAAGTGGTCGATGGAACCTGTACACAGGAGTAATTCAAAACAGCTAAGTAATAACAAAAAGAGTAAAGCAATAACAAATTTAACGAAACTTGCTTCCCTAGCGCCTGTCTTTGGTTTTATTACGGTTCAGTTCAAAATACTGCTGAAAAACCCTTCAATTGTAGTTCAAATGGGGTTCATTTTTCTGTTTTGAACCATCCTTCTAAAATCATCAAAAATATTTTTGAACTCTTATTTATAACTAAAACTGATGGGGGTTTTTAGCGGTTTTTTGAACTCAGCCCCAGACTCAGTTCCAAATATTGAGCTTAACCCCCAAAACTCAGTCGCCTCAGTTCAAAAAACGGATAAAAAACCTTACTTAAGGCAATTTTTCAACGTCTTTACAGCCAAATTTATCAGATTTCTCACCTAATTCTTGATTAGATGCACAGTTTGATTAATTCAATTGATTGTAACAGAGAGCATTATTCTACTTGTGATGACTTGCATGAACCTTTTTTTAATCATTCATTTCCCTCGTCAGACGTACGAGAAAACTCGCTTGAAATCAGGTCAATGTGCAAGCGAAGTTCTCACAACGAAATCCTTTAAGAACTCAGACGGTTTCATTACGCGATTCTATATGAACACGTCGCTCAATGATGAGATGAAAAGCAATATCTCTCTCCTTCTATGAATGGGTCACTTCAGTCAATGACATACTGAAGTGAAAATTCCCTTTTTAAGTTTTGAGATTCCCTACGACATCAGGCGAAGATTGGGATCGGGAGATAAAATATAAATTAATATAAAAGTAATAATCGATAATGAGAATTGAGAAGGGTTAATATGTAATACTCATTAAAGAAAGTAGCCCACGCGTTTGGACCTGAATAATAAGTTCAATTAATAGGGTTTTTATTCAGTTTTTTTACGGTTTTTAGTACGTCAATTAATACCGCGCGTGCCATGCGCGTGCCATGCGCGTGCTTTCACTTGACATCTGTTCGGAAGAAAATTCAAGTGGCAAGGGTTTTTTCATAGGAAAAAAAACGCAAAATTGGGGGTTTTTGAACCCGTTCTTTGAACCCGTTTTTTTCGTTGAACCCGTTCAAGAAACCGTATTAAAACTGGTTTTCGAACGAAAGACAGGCGCTAGGGTTGGGATGACGATAAGGACGACGATGATGACTTTCGGTTGAGAGATTGCATGGCCATGGTGTTGCGTCGACAGTAGAACGAGAGAGAATGAGAGATATTGATTGAAGTCCAGACGTGGCGAAGGCGATCCGAAGGGTTATACATGGGGTCACTGCCGACCATCCTAGGTCGATGGTCTCAGATCTCTACGGTTCGGGGGAAGACCAGACAGAAGGGTGGAAAGGCCGTAGGCTGTAGCTGAACAAAGCCCTTAGGGACATGCGGCCTTTCTTTAGCTTTCATTTCTTGTGGTGTTTATATCGAGGTTTATATTTAAGAACGCGCGGAATTGAAAAACAATGCATTGATAATTCACTGATAATGCAACGAAATTGATTTGACCAGAACATCGGAAGTTCATCACGTTTGACGCTGTCCGAAAAAAGACGACCGAACGATTGACACAAAATGTGGACGTGGATGAACAAGGAAAATGTTCTGCTACGTAGCTACGATGCTTCATCTGTTTCACAGTTCTCAATTGACGGAACGGTACGCCTCCTTGGAAAATACTGTAAGCTTATTAGTATTTTATGTTCCTGCTTGAGCAGGGAGGGAGTCGTATGCACTTCGTTACTCTGTATAGCTAACCAAAACTCGGCGTCAACTATTCGTAAAACAGTTCGAACGGTCCGAGTCAATTTTTGTAGCCAGCAGCATATACACTTCGACATTACCGACAATGTCCCACACCCTCCACCATAACTCTCGAGGGCTGAGGACGTCTTGAGTACGTTTAGGTTGAAGAGCAAAAACGGAGTGTAAACTGTAAACAAATCAGAACGTGCATGACTGCTACCGGTATTTGAAGACCGCGGCACGAAAGACACAACACTACTACGGCCGGGGTAGTGTACCGTAGTTGGTTTGGTTATTCGTCTCTCATCTGTTTGATGGCTTTCATAAAAGAAACCGCCCTTACAGTATTTTTTTCACAGTTATTTATATCTAAATATTTTGTGGAACAGTACGGTACTGCAGATGCCGGAACGAGTTCCCAATCAAAATAACTTTGGATTAGAACTGGTTATAATCATTTGTCTAGTCGTTAACTGCTCAAACGACGAGGAAGATGTCATCGGACTTCATCGAACGAAGACAGGTTTGACCGTAGAATAGAAAATGAAAAAAAATATGCCCTAATATTGTGCAAGATTAAACTCCCAACTTCCATAGCTTGCCTTAAGCCAAAGCTTGTTACTAAAGATATTGTGCTAATAACGCTAACTGTTTGTGGTAATTTTTATAATGAAATATGATGGTGGTGCTCGTCGATGCGCTCACACAAATATCCAACAAAGAATAAAGGTGCTCTGCTCACACTGAATTAATACTTCCGATTCATGATATTGAATAAAAAGAATTGATGCTGTGTATGCTGTCTATGGAAATTGAACAAGGATGAGTAGACCGTATGAGTTGAGATGTTCTAATTTCTACCGCAGTTGTACTACCGCCACGTCATTAAGTAATTAATCATAGAGGTTTTTTGTAATACTTTTCACGACTTTTCATTCATCGAAATTCAAATGACAGGTGCGTTATTATTGTTAGAAAGAGCAAGGGGGAGACGATTAAGGTGGAAGAAGGAATTGTGTTCAAATAAAGGAAGTTTTATTACTTTTTTATCGACAAAAATAGTTCAGGTCTCAGTCGAATTCAAGTGACATTAATTCAAGAACGTCATTGAGTCAAAGTAATAGTCGAATCATAGTCAAACAGAGTCATATGGAGCAACAAGAAAATCAATTACAGTCAGTCAGTAAATCATACTAAGGCTAATAATAGTATAATTTGCTATAGTCAGACGTTTCAACTGGACAAGGGTATACAGAGGAGTCGGTAGACCAATTGTTGGGCATCGTCGACGGATAGAATGGAGGTGAATATTCCCAATTGTTCCAGTACGAGTTGTGTTGCTCATTCACCTGCTCCACCTGAAATCCCGACGGATAACTGTAGTTGTTGAATTGATGAGGCTGCATCTCGATGTTCTGGTTATTAACAGAAGAGCTTGGAGACATCAAATGAGACTGATAGGCTTGATCATCAACAGGAGATCGGGACGAGTCTTGTTGATACGAGGGCGACGTTGACTCCACCGATGAACTTTCTGTTTGCTCCTCCGGAGTTTGGGGGTCGTTCGTTGCTGGAAACGGATGTGATGAAGGCCAAACTGGCCAACCGGTTGAAACGGGAGTCCAATTTTCTCCTGATTCAAATAGAATATATAAGAATTGATAGCTCAAATATTAGGTTTAACAATAAACTAGTGACAAACCTTGTTGGCGTTGAGTCTGGCTAGAGGCGTAAGGCGATGAGCGATGACATTGACGGCTGCGTCCAACTCGATGATTGTTGCTACCAGAATTCAAGGATTTAGTTTGTTGTCGGACGCGTCGACGGCGATTCTGAAACCACCACTGCAATTGAATTAAAATGTTATTAGATCAGTGAAACCAGGGATGAATGGCAGATGGAAACTTACCAAAACAGATTTTTCAGTGACGTTGAGCTGCTGGGCGATGCTGCGACGTCGTTCTCGACTAGGGAACTGCTCTGCGGCGAATTCAGCGTCCAGCAATTCCAACTGCGTCTCCGTGTAGAAATGGCGTTGGCGCCCTAAAGAGGAAGAAAACAGATTCGAAACTGGAACGGGGAAGACGGGATTCACTTGATAGTGACCTAAGATAAGAAAGAAAATGTTAAATAAATGTGAAACAAAATAAATAAGAAATGTGGTATTACCTGCCATCGCAATTTTAGTTCGTGTTGCACTAACACTACAAACAACTAACAAATACAACAAATTTTCACTAACCGGAGAGCAGGAAGATGAACCACTTAATAACTCCAATACTCACTTCAAGAATAGTCCTTTGAAAAATTTACTACACGTCTAAGCGGACAGTAAAAAAGAATGGAAAAGATATGTGTTGCTGGCTGAGACCGGAGATGCAATGTACTGTTGGCAAAATTTTTTTGCCTTTTAAAGGAAAGAGTCTGGAGGCTTGCATTCCTATTGGCTGGAGGAATGAATTTGGTTGGTTGGTTACGTCGAACGACTTCCTCCCGGTGCATCTCTAGAAAGAGATTATCGTCCCTGTGTCGGCAGAAAAGGGATTAAAACGCACAGGTATACTAAATGGCCGTAGCGCTTGTGTCTTTGATGAGATTATTCTAGCTAATCCTCAAGGATTATCCTGTCGGAAGCTATCAAATAAGGAAAATAAAAAACAGTCATCAAAGCTATAGCCTGGAAGGTTGGTACAAACAAATTCAAATCAAAGCTAACGTACGGTACCGTAAGACATTACACATAAATGTTGGTTTCCACGTTTGACGATGGTTTTTTTAGAGGTGTTGATCTGATTGAACTAATTTTAAAAGAAGGTGAGCAGTGCCGATTTATTCAAATGTAGCTATTCAATTTTCCATAGTGGATAAGCATGATGTGCAACGGGCCGTTTGTTAAGTTGTGAACTGATATCGATCGTTTCGTCTGATTATAATAGACAACAAAAGTCGACGAAAGTGTTTGATTGACTAGGATTCTACTCTTTTAGTCTTTGGAGTGAACAAAAGAGCACTCGTTGGTCTTGTTGTGTGACCGCCAAAAATGCGGGAAGCCTTAAAGCGCAGTAAAAGGCTAGTTATCAATGAATCCAAATTCTCTAAGGAAATTGTCAAAGAGAAGAAGAAAAACGTGGTGTACAAGACAAGAAAGTAAAGGACCAGCGCGAGTCTCAAGAAGGTCCGACTACTGGGGTATAGTTCATTTGTGTTATTTGCGGTTATATATGCTCATAACGGGGTTCTACTTTATTGAGTCATCTGTTTGTTTATATTAGTGTATCGTCAACAAATTCAAGTTTCACTTAAGAAAAACCTCTTTGTTCGGGCATTCCCTTAGCATAACATTGGTTTAATTCATTTTGCTGTTTTTTGTTCACTGATTACTATTTATGTGTGCGGATCCTTTCATGTTAAAACCGCGCGTTTAAAACTTGGAATTTTTATTATTTGGTCTTTTGATTGATACTATTGGGCTATTATTATACTGAAAGCCATCAACATATGTACGCCCGATTATTAGTCTGTCTGGAACATTCCTTACTGAAACCAACCAAACTTTGTCACTTCAATTTTTATTTAGTTCGGCTCGGCAACTACAACGGTATTTTTCACGGAAGGTCCTATGGGCTATGGCTAATGAAGAAAGACTTGTAGCTAATAAAAGAGATTAATATTATCTTTGGATAATCCTGTCGGAAGCCTTCAAATAGAGTATCATTAGATATAAGTATATATATACTCGTCCCGAGAGTATTAGAATTGGACAGGTGACAAATCTCGAGTAGACACAACGGAACCAGGCAACCAGTCAATATGATTTTTCACCAGAAGAAGTTGACTCACTTGACCCACTGTCAGATTAGTCAACGAGACTTCTTCATTATTCATGATGCATGAAGCTTGTTTCAATTTAGTCATCCCTTTTCCCTTTAGGTCTAATGGCGAATAAATTTACTTAAACTGCTGATGGCAGCATACATCGGCCTCATTAGGCGGTCAAATCACGTGTCACATACAGATTTCAGTTCCGGCAAATAAGCTAGCGACGCTCGATTGCCCATTGCGACTCGTAATGCGATTTCAAGTAAAGTACATACGTATTGTCACAATATGGTTATTTCATCGCCCGTCCTTCTACCCGTCCCTTCAATCTGGACGTAATGTAATGACGAGTTGACGACGTCCTAACCTCGCGGTATTCCCTTAGAAGGTGATAGGACGGTCAAGTTAGTTCTTGATTTGGGACCGCCGGGTAGACGTGTACCTAGTGTAGTTGCCGGCGGTGAGGACGGACTCGACAGCCGTACTTGTCTTTAAAAAGAGAGTCAGCGACGGGTTTGGCTTCTAATCCGTGTATAATGAAGGCCGCCGTGAGCGAGAAATGCCAGTGGCAATATATGCGCTTAATGACACAATTAACAAGATAAACTGCCCAGTTCCAATTCCAAGTTCCATCTCTCCACAGACAATCCGAGATTTGGTCTTCTCACCAATGTCTTCACTCGTCTATTTATTTGTAATTACAGTCTTAGACGACTAACAATACATTTTTCTTGATTTTAAATCAACCAACGAAACAGGGATTTACCAATTACGAGTTTTTACGACTAAAAGAATGTAAATGTAAAAAAAAGGGGGGGGGATGAGGAAAGTGTATTTATGTGCATGTATCGAAAATTATTTTTGCTATGAAGGTCCAAGCTGCCTCTATCTGTCTATCAGGCCCTTGTCAACCCATAAAAGCACGCAATTAAAAATGATACATACGAAAAAGTACCGTAACAACCAGCCTTCCTATAGAGCATTTCTTCCTGCAAATATTCATGATACGTCTTTTCGATAACGTACTCTTAATCTCCGAGAGTGATTCGGAACTCCTCTCCAATGCAGTTAGCAATTGCTTCATATTTTGTAAAGAAAAACAAAAATACAAACTGGTTACGCATACGTATAATATTTATCATGATATTTGCTACCTCTCCTTCTCATCCCAGTCGTTCCTTGCAGACGATCCCGCTTCCGAAACTGTATCAGGATCTGGGTTTATCGCCTGTAGGCGAACTCGTAGGGCCCTCATCATGTCAATGTCAGGTAGTATTGATGGCCTGTTGGCCTGATGGCCTGATGACCCATGGCCAATCGTATTATATTTTTTTGTTCCTGACAGCTTGATGCCTAGTACAAATAAAATGTCTGAATCACATGATCTAAGACAATTAGCCTACCCTAATTATCAAACTACCCTGTTTAATTTCTTGTAAAAATAACTCCCGGTGCTGGGCTTGGGCAACATCATCATGCTGTTGTTTTACCACTTCATTCATTCTCTTATTAAAAGATTCTTTCTGAGTGGACGATGTAGCCATATCTGATTCACGGGGTTGTGTCGACTTCAACCGTTTACCTTGTGCAAGAAACAAATCAGTATAAAGATTCAAGATTGTTGCTCGATTAAATTACCTTTTTTAATTTGCTGTAAAAGTAAATTACGATGGTCATCCTGGGGAACTGGAGTAAACTGCATTGCAGCAGATGACGGGACGGGTGGAGGTGGCGGCGGCGGCGGCGGCGGCAGGTCTGATAAACCGGACGGATTGGTCTCAAATAAAAGTGCCGGAGGAGGAGGCGGAAGCGGAAACTCGAATTCGGAAGAATTGTCGAAAGCTGATTGAAGAAGATCACAATTTGGCGGAGGTTGAAGAAGCGGTACCCAACCTTGAATATCTTGTAATTCTGCGGCTCGGTCTTTGGAGCGATATTTGATATACTTGATAGCACCGTCATGCATTTGGGAAGCAATAGGAACCAATCCAATTTGGTAGCTGTTTCTATCTATTGAACAGCAGTGGCTAAGTCGTGCTTCGTACGTAAACGCTTGCAGCATGTTATTTATTGATTCGAAAAGATCTTCTTCAACTAAGGTTACAAGAAAATCTGGGAATTTGAATTCCGGCTTTGGAATGCCGATTGATTTTTGAATAGACTCCATCAAAGAGTCTTTTCTATAGTGAACATTCAAAATGAAAACTTTGGCGCACTTTTCGGTGTCGGATATCTCTCGGCTTTCAATCTCCATAATATCGTGCATGGCCAGTTGGGTGCAGTTACCACTTAGAAGGTAAGTGACTTTTTCCATTTCTTTTCGTCGGCGAATTAACCAGTCGGTAACGTCGGCTAGCAAACTTGAAATTCGTCTGGTTTTGTTTCGAATCGACTCGTAAGGATTATCCTTATTAGACATAATCGTCGTATAAAATTTATCAATCTCGTTGCGAAGCGGTTCCAGTAAAAAACGGAATTCGTCCATAGCGGTTTTGTATGGCGGGATACGATCGAGCGACGGCTGACTCAATAACAAAATGCGACTTTCATCATTGATCCATTTCCACATGGTATTGTTCCGTTCTTTCTCAAAATGAATATCAATTTCCCTTTCCAATAGAAGTTGAGGCAGAATTTGATTTTGAATTTCTACCGAAATGGGACGAAGGCTTATTTCAATGGGTCGCAGTTTTTCATGCAGGTTGCCATGAATAGCGTCACTCAACCTTTGTCTGACTTTTTCGATGGATAGATTTGTTACTTTACCGGCTTCCAGACTGCTAAATACTGTGCAAGAAACATTGTCAAACTCGATCGGCGGTTCGACGTCATCTGCCGTCATCAGGTTTGTTCCGACGGCTTGTTCAAAGTAAGCTTTGGCTGCCAAATAAAGACTTTCCTCGGCACTTTCTTTTGTTTCTCGATTCCAATCGAAAGATTTTCGCATGGAGCAGATCACTTCAGATCCGTAAACGACCTGTTCCACCAAATGTGTTGGCTTACCATCAACGATTACCTTGGATTTGAAGTCTTCATCTAAAGTTTCAGTTTGGCGGGAAACGCTGAAAAAAACGGTGACTTGAGCTACGTCGTCATCAGTTGCTGTAGTTGCTTTTAGGTAATCTGAGAACCAGAGTTCTTTTGAATCTATGTTTCCGCGTTCGATGCTTTGGTATAAATGAGAGTTAATTCTCAACAATAAGCGTTTATATTTTTCCGGCTGATGTTGGAAAAAGAATTCTATTTCCGCATTTGCGCTGCATTCTCTTTCTATGCTTTTAGATTCTCTCGGTATTTCTGTATCACCTGGCAGGTAAAAGCAATAAAAAATATGTTTAAGAAACTCAACATTTTCAATTTGTCAAGCAATAATCAGGAAAGCAAGCTAATCGGTTCAGACGCATTTAAAAAATCTATGTTTTGACTTACCCGGAAATATGGTGTCAGTAAAGTAATCATAAGGCTTTCCGACGCAAACGTCACGGCCCAGAGCAGCTAATCGAATTGAATCCATCTACTTGCAGTTTGAACTACAACTACAATTGGAAACGGATAATCAATGTAGTCAGTTGTCTATTTCCACCTCCTTCGGTAATGTAACACGAGAAAATGTGTAGTCTGGCTCAGATATATCGGAACACTAACAGACTGCGAACTGCATGGTTTGCAGCCACCGCCCTAGGTATTCAAACCGGTTCTAACGAGACTTTGAAGAGTGCGGTATCTAGTTTGGCTTTTTATCAGTCAACAGAATGTTTTTTTTTTATCAAACGCCTACCTACGTAAATTGAGAACACCTCGCAACATGTACACCCTCTTTTATTGATGTGCATTACCATGCTATATTCCGCAATCTCCAAACAACGATTTTGTACACACGATTACTTGGTTTGTAGTTTTGAAATGTTAATTCAATTCTACACAACTGTTAAACACGAAGAGGTGCGTTTGTTAGTATCTCAGAGAATGTGATTTATACACCGAACTTATGGAAAAAGTAAGGTTTTACTTTAATGGATTTGCTAAAATTCTATTAAACATAGAAACGTAAAATGTACAGTATATGGGGTGCAGTGCAAATGAACGCGTGACCTACTATAATCACGCTTAACTAATTACATACGTACCAATGGATTCGTCTCCTTGAGATTTATCGAACGGCGCTAAGCCACGCTAAGCACGTTAAGGTTGGAGAAACCGTTGTTACTATAGTCAACTACCCCTGCAGGCTTAGGCCTGCACGTCACCGATTGGAATATAGGCCCACCACCGTGGGCCTTGTGGTATCTCCGCTATCCACGACGGGTGTTTTTGTCAACCGACTCACATTTATTAGGTATAAGAGCGGGCACTGTTGCGTACGTACCGCTATGCATCACTATGAATCACCTTGAAAAAAGTATAGAATAGACATCGTTGGAAACGAAATAACACTTCTGGAAAGGATTTTAATCCGGACTTTTGGAATTTACTTTCCGTCATAACGTAGCTGAAATAGAATAGCAAATTACTTACGGTATTTTGCCTTATTTGCTAAAAACTCGAAGCCGTCTCGACTATACCGACGATAAAAGTAATGTGCCTTTCTATTGGGGCGCATTATAGGACATGAGAAGAATCGCGAAAGCTGCGCGACAATTTATTATAATCTCACTGACCAAAATGCTCAACAAAAATACTAGTAGCAGAGCTATACATCTAGTAGTAGTGCTTATACCATTTCTTTTACAAATATACCTGATTTCGAACAGTAGGATGACTGCAGATAAAAGTGAAAGTATTAGTACTTCATATTAAGTTCCTATAATAGCTCCGCTGCCCCTCCTTCAGTCAAGACATTATTAGATCGCAGTCGTGTCTCTCAAGGTTCAGTCGTGCATGTACTTTTCGTTCAGCATATTGTGTACGAGTTATCTAACAATTAATAGCCCTTACACAGTGATTGGTGAGCCTTCGATTTAAAAAATTTACGAATTGCTAATTTGCTGTCTGCAAACTAATTTTTCTGTCCCCCCCCATTTAATATTTAAAATATTGTTTGATAGAGTGTGACCTATATGCTTAGATCGCTTTACTCGGCTTAACTGATCATTGCTCACTGTTTCGCTTCAACACTGTTTCTCTAGAGAGTTATTAAGAGTGGTCTTGGTTTGGGTACTACTAACCTAATAACAAACTCAATGCCAAGATATTTTTCCCATTTGCAGGCAAGCGCACTACGAACAAAAGCAAAACAAATCAATTGGGGGAAACCAAAAAGAAAAACATGTTGAACTACGTCAAAATAAGCAGAGGTGGTGGTGGTGGTAGCAATTTACTATTAATGCAACCGATGACGACCGATAAACAACCTAATTATCCGAATATGAAGCTGTTTGCCATTAAAATCTTTTCCTTCACCTGTATGGTACTTGGAGTATTATCCGTCCTTATACAAGTAAGGTTTAAATTTATTAAATAAGATAACAATTTCAATTATATATAAAATTTTTTGAAAATAAGACAGTGACGCTGTTGATCACCGTTACGTCATTGAGACCGTACGTTTTGCTTCCTGTGGACATCATCGTTCATGGTATTTGGGGTGGAGCATTTTACTTGGCAGCTGGCGGTTTAGGTTTAGCTGCAACTCGAAGGCGGACGAAATCTTTGTAATCTTATTTTATGGCTTATGCAATTTAAAACAGACGTTCAATCATCTAATTCGATCATCCAGGTTGTCGAAGACGGTAGTGGTTTCAGCTGTTTCAATCGCCGTTTCTCTATTCGCCGCTCCTCCATCATGGCTTGCCGCTGGATTGGGTATTTCATCCCGTTTCACTAGTGATTGCCATACCAACTATGGCTCATTATGTACGTATGCTCTGCGCGTGAAACTACTTCTTTGAATGTGACGATCTCAGTTGTTCCATTCTTAAATGCGATAACAGGCGAAACTTGGAAAAATTTGGAATGGTCCTTGTTATATTTTCATCTGTTAGCTCTTGTCAGTACTATCACTCTAACTATTTTGACATCCATGGCTGTTTGTACTTGCTGCGCCGATCCTAACACTATTTTGAAGGTACTGAAAGTCTTATGTTGGCTAATGCTTACGGTATTTTATAATGTTTTTGTATGAATCTCTTGTGATAGACCACTCAACAAGCTTATATTATGGCTGCCGACGGACAACAGATCTACTTCGAACAACCGGAAGATTTTCGAGTTACATACAACAACCAACACATCTGTTTCCATAAATCTACTGTATAAAGAAAAATGTTATCTGCTCAACTTTGATGACTTATCGTAATGTTGTCTTGATACTCAGCTCTCTTTGGTTACGAGCGGCTATGAGTCAATAACAATTAATCTGTTATAGATTTTTAGAATTTTAGGTAAAAAAATTAATAATGTAAACTCTTATTTTTGCTTAACTCACTGTTCTATTTGATAGTTCCTGAAAATATGAATAATACTTCGAATAGTTGAATACGGGCAGTCGTTTTTTCGTTTACTCGATCACAGTTCTTCTTTTATAACTTCCACTGCTGCAATCTAATTATAACTTGGATTGAGCCAATATAAATGAAAATTATTATTAAGATTGAATTATAGGATTGAACTTTTGGTACGGTATCTGATTCGACTGATTCTTCGTTAAACATGCGAAACTTATTAAGTCAAGCATGCCTTGATACTGTACCCTTCTAGTTTGAAGGCTAGTGGAAGGGACCCTTTGGTCATTATTACTAATATTTGATTCAACAGAATTATCAGTTTTACAGTATATACTCTTTGTACGTATTACAACGATGGCGGTGCATGTGAACCTCTAGTGCGCGTTCTTGTTATCACCGCTTGCCGCCCGGGGATCGCGATGGGGACTTTCATATTGAAGGATGGGTAGCAAGTTACTGATGGGGGAGGTAGCAAAAGTTGAGCTTCATGGTATTTTGCACTGAAAATATGCGGAGCTATAAGCAGTATCAATATGTCACGGCGGGGAGGGTCTAAAGCTCTATGGATTCATTGAGTAATAGAGCGATGTCGCTCGCGTTCGCGTATGCCACTATGCCTGTCTCTGGATAGCAAACCAAAGGCCTAAAAGTATTCGCGAGAGCATTCGCGTCATGTTACCGTAACCATGCTATAGCATAAGTTTTCTAAAGTGAAGAGAAGATGCGCAGCGATGCGCTATTTTCGCATCACAGACTTTTCAAAAACACAAATTTCATCTGAAAAAGCAAATTCCAGTTAAGGATTATTTCGAATTTTAATACCCTTTATAACTAATGTTGTATGTAATGAAAATGGCAGAAAACAGAAGGTCTGCCGTTGGGATGTTTACTTTCGTTAAGGCCAAGTCTTTTGACTAAATATTGACAATGAAATTTTTAGTGATAAATTTTATTGATATAGTGAGTTATGACTAGAAAAACGGTGGTCTTATATTTAGTCAGAAGTGTTCGTGAACTGCAATTTACAGCTTTAGTCTCTAGCTTACTATTTTCTTGTTTGTTGCTTTTGTTTCAGTGAAGAGAGACTGCTCAGACAATCGAATGATCATTCTTATAATAATGCTCTAAATAACGTACAGTAAATAGGTACATTAATCTCAATACTACATACTATCCTCTTTCCATTTAACTACAATCTATGATCTAAATTCCAGGAAGAAAAAAAGAGAGTTGTTGGAACCACAACGATAATTTATTCAGCATTCATTTTTAGACCCAAACAAATTGACTAGTAAACAAACGTAGCTTGGGAAAACGAAATCATAATTCACAAATATTCAAAATCAACTATTTCATAGCTATGAGTTAAAATTACATTATTACATCAACTCAACTGGACTCAGTAACTTGGCTTGGAATAATATTCCGTCTTGTAACTGGGAGTGGCGTAGGTTGTAGTGTAATACTCCGGCGCTTTAGTGGTGTAGTAGGAAGACGTAGTATAATATTCCGGAGCCTTCGTTGTGTAATACTCGGCTTTCTTCGCTGTGTAGTAAGATTCGGTAGGATAGTACTCCGGTGCCTTTGTTGTGTAGTACTCCGGAGCTTTGGTGTATTTGGGCGCCTCGTAGTAAGCAGGAGCGGCATACGTTGTGGTGTAGTAGGGAGCAGCCGTTGTGTAGTACTTTGGCGCCTCGTAGTAGACAGGAGCTGCATATGTTGTGGTGTATTCCGGAGCCTTAGTGATGTAGTACTGAGGAGCTTCGTAATAAGTTGGAGTGGTGTAAGTTGTGGTGTAGTAGGGAGTAGTGGTGTAGTAAACTGGAACTTCGGTCTGGTAGTAAGACGCAGCAGGAGTGTAGTAGCTTGGCTGAGAATAGTAAGCTGGAGCAGCATCAGTTGTGGCGTAGTAACTAGGCTCGGAGTAGTAAACTGGAGCTTCGGTCTTGTAGTAAGTTGGCTCAGCATAATAAGCCGGTGCAGCCGTTGTGTAGTACGTCGGAGCTACGTAATACTTTGGCGCCTCAGTGGTGTAGTAGGTGGCAGCAGTGGTGTAGTACTCCGGTGTCTTAGATGTGTAGTAACTGGCAGTTGTGTAATACTCCGAGGCCTTGGTGTAGTAAGACACAGTGGGGTAGTACTCCGGAGCTTTGGTGGTGGTGTAGTAGCTAGCTGTAGTGTAATACTCTGATGCTTTGGTTGTGTAGTACTTGGGTGCCTCGTAGTAAGTCGGAGATGCGTACGTCGTGGTGTAGTATGGGGCAGCCGTGGTGTAGTACTTCGGAGCAGCATACGTGGTGGTGTAGTACTTCGGAGCAGCATACGTGGTGGTGTAGTACTTCGGAGCAGCATACGTGGTGGTGTAGTACTCGGGAGCCTTAGTTGTATAGTACTTAGGCGGTTCGTAGTAAGATGGAGCAGTATACGGCGTCGGGGTAGTGTAGTAGTCAGCTTTCTTCGTCGTATAGTACTCGGGTGCCTTGGTAGTGTAGTACGAGGCGGTGGTCGTGTAGTAATAACCTCCTGCTCCCTGCGATCCCATTGGTACAGCCGTGGTTGATCCAGCTAGTACCGATGCAACGGCCAACAGCAGCATGCCATAGTGAACTATTTAATAAGAGAAAATACTGGTTTAAACTCAAATCTTAACATTTGCGATAGTAATATTTGACACTAATTATCAGCTTCAAATCGAAACAAACTAAAATAAGTTCACAAGTAAATAGTACATTTCGAACAAATGAATAATGCCAAAATTATACCCATGATGATGGCAAGCTGAATAACGATAAAGATGATACAGCTACTGAACTTTAAACTGCTGTTGCCGGAATGAATTAGCAAACACCACTGATTTGATCTGTCTTTGGTCGCCTCGTTTTATACCATTCCCATACCTGTCTAGACGAGCCAGGGGCATAAAAGTCATTAGTAGTAAAAAGCTTACCCTACCTTTTTAGCGTGCACCCAAAGAAAGACGACTGCGACTAAAGTGTACATTACGTAATTGTATAAGACTAATTATTGGTCACTCGTGAGTGTTTCTCAAAACTTGAGTTCGGTTCATCATTATGTGAACGGGAAATGATCACCGGCTACCTTGAGCTATGGCTACCGATGGATGCGACACTGGCTACCCCGTACACTCGCTACCCTTAGCTAGCGACACTGGCTACCCATTGAAAGTGACATTGGCTACCCATATTGGCAACCTTCTAAATTTTCTATTCATAGCCATCCACCGAGTTCAAATTCCTGTTTGGGCTTTGGAATAAAACTACCAGTTAACTTTCTTACGATCTAGGCTATCAAATACTGGTACGGCGGAGGAAACCCAGGTGAAAGTCAAAGTCTTTGTAACATAGAATGCTGGAGATTAAACCCAACATGAGGCTAAACACTACTAAACATGAGGCGTTTAGATGCCAGGCACTTCGTGACGATGTGGTCCTTCCAAGATAACCGGTCATCAAGGATAAGGCCTAAATAGGTACATTTACAGGTTCTGGAAATGTTAGTGCTGTTTATATTTAACTGAAGATCAGGAGTGGCATGCTTGTTGCGCGAGAAAATCATGAAAGCTGTTTTTGCCGCATTAAAATCTAGTTTTACTGAGTGACCCCATATAACAGTGGTGTTGCACATAGTTTGAAGATTGGATGGATGACTATGAATAGAAAATTTAGAAGGTAGCCAACATGGGTAGCCAATGTCACTTTCAATGGGTAGCCAGTGTACGGGGTAGCCAGTGTCGCACCCATCGGTAGCCAGAGCTCAAGGTAGCCAGAGTACCCATGCCATGTGAACATTTCTATTTTGGTTTTTAAAGTAAACTTTATTCGTTATTGATCGATGCAATATAAACTAAATTACTTCAATCAATAGTTTAATTATTATATCGGCTAAACCAGATCGATCGAAACTGCTGTATTATTATGAACACCTAATACTTACATTTCAAATATTATCGAGTAAACGAAATTTATTATAGGTAGGTTGTAAATTTCAGCATACCTAATTGGTATGATGACTTTGTAATGTAAAAAGTAACCCATCACTAATCGAATCAGTTTCTTATATCGATTGTTTCGATGCTACTAGTAACTAAGTCCGACTAGCGAGGGCAGGGTTAGAAACAGTCGTATATTGCAACCAAGGCAAATATCTAACATGCAAATAACACCAGATAGAATCAATTAGGACATAAGGAAAATAGGCAAATAATTAAGACAAAGAGATTAGCTCACCTAACATGCAAATAACACCAGATAGATTATAGAATAAGTACAGTTTCAATTTGACGTAACAAGAAGGCTCGGATGGCCATCTTGTGTTGACAGTTAGGGAGAAATAGGGCTAAACAGGCAGGGTGGATTTCGACGCCGCACCATCGATTATGGCCTACTATTTGGTTCCCGTGATAGGCTATAGCATTAACTATCCGTATTACAAGAAGAATTCAAAATGATGTTTGCCTATGATATTCGCGATGATAGGCCTATTAATATAATTGTACCGTCTACAGCGAGGTCTACAACATACTAAAGAAAAATATATCAGAACAAAAACAGAGTTTTACTCGTAAATGTTCCGAGTAATACCCCAGAGGTAATGCCAATCGCAACCAGTTTGTTAGTATATATTTCCTACTTAACGTAGATATTCTCGTTACAACTACGTTAAAAGCCGTGCGTCGTTACCGACAACTAAGAGACAAATATGGGAGTGCGGTTATACCACACCTGTACCACACTTACCCAAACGACGGTACCCGATGTCGAAGGTTATTTCGAGGAAAAGCAAACATTAAATCCAATAAAGATGTATAAATAGTGCTCAGCAAACCTAGCTAAACCTGTTACCCTTCCGTTTACATGGGGTGAAAAACGTCGAACCCGGTTCCAAAAACCTCGCCAAAAACGAGGCAAATGGTCTCCCCGATTACATTCGATGAGGCAGACCTCTATTATACCAGATTAACGGAATAATTAATAGCTTTGCTATTCACAGGGGTAGGGGTACACAAAAAAGAAGTACAGTAGGGTGGGGCTACTTGCAACAAAATAAACTGTCAAGATTTTGATTTTTTTTCACGATAATTCCCGTAATGCAATTGTTTAAGTAATATGGTAAAAATTGTTTGTAGAGAATTAAAAGGCGAATCCGCCTGTATCCTTCCCATCTCGATATCTTTTGTAGAAAAAGTTCTGTGAGCATTAAAAAAAACACATGTGCATTTCTTATGGCAATGGCGGCCCCCCAAAAAGAGGGGCTACTTGACACACAGAGGTTTTTCTCGATTTGTTGGGTATTGCTACATGCTACGACATTCATTTTTCACCCAAAACTCATTTAGGGTGTTAATAAAATGTTATTCTGTAAAAAAAATTCAAAAATTTAAATTCCTTCTGGTGTTGCGGTAAGACTGTTCCAGCGTTCGTTGGGCCGCGCTGCGAGCGCAATCACGTCCGTTGATTTTTCAAAATACTAAGCGCGCTCGCACTCCCGCTCTCAAATTTCAAAATGCGCGAGTGCGCGCTCCGTTTTAAATGGAAACAGAACTTGTCGGAACTTGTCTGAAAGATTGTTTGAAAAAATATTATGATAAGGCACTAAACTGTAAAAAAATACATACTGTATGTTCCACAATTCCTGCAATACACGTACCTGGGCAGCGCTCGCTTTTGAGTACACCCATTAAATAAAAAGAATAAAAATACTGTCGTACAGTAGGTACCAGAATAGTCTGGTCAACCCCCAATTTCCCGTGCTGTTGTCGCTTGCGCGACATTTTCCCTAGCTAGAGTAGAGAAACTAGAATTTTTATTTAACGAGTCCGCTAGTCAAGGAGACCAAAACAGCGGGTTTCGTGGAGTGTGACTTTTCAGGGGTGTTCTTTAGTTAAAATGGCCAACTGGGACAAATAGATAATTAATATTGTTCGTCAAGATGATACAAATCGTATAAAATAGACCTCAATGTTCGATTCCTTGTAATTTAATAGGACATAATCACAATTTTTCTAAGGGTTTTTCAAAAATGAAAATTTTCGACACAAGTAAAATAAGTTTTAGGGTGGATTGAAATCAAAAATAAAATAACTGCCAGATAGCTCGGAATTTAATCTTTCATCTGCCAAACTTAGGGGAGGGGGGGGGAACCCGACTCGCTTAGAAATGTCGGCAAAATACTGTATAGGGACTTGCTATTTATTTTTTAGCTCCGTTCCAGTAGGTCGTAAAATATTGTAAGTGAGGCATTTGAAAGATTAAATTCTGCTGTGCTATCTGGTGTTAATTAATTTTGGCTTCAACCCACCCTGAAAATTTTTTTACTTATGTCGAAAATTTCAAAATATTCAAAAATTTTCAAAAATGATTTTACAAAAACGCGATTACCTCCTAAACTACAAGGGATACAAAATTGCGGTTTGTCTCAATCGATTTTTTCGGCGTTGCAAACAAAATGAACTACCTAATAATCATAATTTTCGATAATTTTTACTAACATTGTAAAAGTCACGCCCCACCAACTCGGTCTCCTTGACTCGCTGACTGCTTGTTAATTCTTGTCGAATAAGAAAAAAATTCAGAACAAATCATAGATTTTCCCCCCATAGTATGTAGTATAACTCTGGTATGTAGCAAAAAAAGGTACCGGCCGACCGAAGTAGTAATTTTCTCTGAGGGTAACATACTTTAGTATATTCCAAAGGCATTAAAGTAAAATGCCGGTGTAAACAAGTACGGAGGGGGCGGAGCATGTCTACCCCACTCTTCGATACACCCCGACTAGGGTTTTCAGGACCATAAATGTATACTTGCTTCGATTTTATAGGCGGCCGCAGCTTTCAACCGATTTGTTTCAAATTTTCAATATCTAGTAATTCTTATATTTCGGTGGTCTTAGCTATCTCACTTTTTAGTAATTTGATAGTTGTTTTTACTGATGTAGGCGTTCTTTAATGTAAGAAAAACCACGTAGGACAGCTTTACATTTCACCTGACAATTTCAAATTTTCTTTTTATTGTTGTTATTGTTACCTTTCATTTTAACCAACGACTTTTGAGATTGACATAGGGGAGGGTATGGAACGCCATATGACTAAACTTTTTTACCACTACAGATTTTTTCACGAGTTGGTAAAAACCGCTCAATTAATACACAAATTAATACCAACTACTACTCGAGCCATCTAGGGGAGATGCGTGAACCACACTTCACTAGGAGGGGCTTATTCGTGGGAGTGGCTAGAGGCTTTTTCGGCATATGAAGCAATGCCGCTGCTTGAACATTCTGTAGGATTTTCCCATAAGAGCTCAAGCAAAGTTACCAAACCCTTTTTTGGTTGCCGTAATTTTACTACTAACTTGAGAGGAGGGCAGTTCTAGCACAAGCAATTGCTTCTCGAATTGCTTGGTATGCCGAAAAAGGTTTAGAGGTAGCAACGATTGCCATTTTTTCTCGACTCGATTTTTAAAATTATTTTTGCTGATTATCGAGTTGTCATGCAGACAAAACTCGAAACATAAAAACCTGACGGATTCCACCAGGGTAACGGGGGTACGAAAGGCATGGCGATTCTGGATACCTTTGAACTGTGGCTACCCGTGAGAGCGGTATTTGCTACCCTAACACTGGCTACCCATTTGGGGCGACACCCATCGATTGAGAATTTGAGACATTGGCTACCCGCTACCTGCCCGCTACCCGCTAACCCCAATCTAAGGTTTATAATATTGATGCTGGGCCTAAAATTTTATACATGCGACCAGAGCAAAATTATTTTGAAATAACAATTGTGGCCAGCGCCGAGTACGGCGCGAGTTTCCCGAAGGGCCTTTCTTTTTTCGATAGCGGGATATGCAACATATTATAAAATGCGTAATGGGCCGGGTGACTAGTTCAATTAAATGTTGGTTGGATTTTTTTACTTTACGGAGCTCGTGGGACGTCCGGTGGGCCGCTCCGCCACCCACCGGCCACCCCCCTCGCTCCCCCTGTTCTATGGGACCTTTAGGTCTACCACTTATTAATAAGAAGTGAAGAAAAAAGGTAAATATATCTGACGTATCATCAACGTCGGAGTCTCAGAGACAGACAGCAGAATTTGTATGAATCGATATTGACATTTTTCGTTTTTTTATCAGAAATAAATCCTACGAATTATAGTTTGGTGCAAATTTACGATAAATTTCGTGATTTATCAAATAACTTGCAATTAAATACGAGAGAAACTTAATTAGTTATCAATGTTAGTATATTTGCCGTTCGCCATCTATCGGTAGAAAAACGAAAAAATGCGTCGTTTACAAAAGTGCATAGAATCCCTTCGGGAAACTAGCCCCTCCCACGAATAAGCCCCTCCTAGTGAAGTGTGGTTCACGCATCTCCCCTAGATGGCTCGAGTAGTAGCTGGTATTAATTTGTGTATTAATTGAGCGGTTTTTACCAACTCGTGAAAAAATCTGTAGTGGTAAAAAAGTTTTGTCATATGGCGTTCCATAGGAGGGTGGGGTTGCTTGGGACATGGGGTTGAGTGGGACAGGGGGATAAAAAATAGGAAATAACTTTTAAAAAATCTAAAAAAATATATGTTATTCTTTAGAATGAAATATTTGGGGCAAAAATTTTGTTAAGTTTGGATCATTATTTTGGAAGTTATAGCGAAAAGTTGTTTTGGGGCAAAAAAGATGTTTAAAAAATGCCGCGGTGGATCGAATAGGGCTTTGACCACTCGAATAATAATTTATTATTGTTACTAATTGTTGCACGTTCAATTAGCTACAGTTTGGTAAAAAGCAAAAAATTTTAGGAGATGAATTGCGGCTACAGTTGCGATTTTTCTTACATTGGTTTTTTAGGGTTGAACGGGACACGGTCTGTGGGGTTGATTGGGACTGCAAAAGGCATAGGCGCGTCAAGTCCCGCCTACTTTTTGCGCCCTCTATTGGCAAAAAGTCTGATTTTCTTTTCGTTGGTATCCTAATCGCATCTTATGCGATATCAAAAAATTCTTCAATGAACTAATCTAATAAAGACTTTATTATATATTTTTAAAATAAATTATTTTTAAATATTTTTGCTCTGTCCTATTCAACCCCCCACTCTGTCCCATTTTACCCCACGCTGTTTTCTCCGCCCCTAAATTTTGGCGCATTTTGAAAAATCGTAGCGGGCCCATTTTTGAAGCGACAAGTTCGCAAAAAATATTGGAAAGGGGGGCAATCAAGAAGAATACAATTCCAAAATATTTTGTAGTTTTGTTTATAACTACCCAAGTTATGAGGGGAAAACAAAAATTGTCCCATTCAACCTCACCCTCCCCTACTATGTGTTAAAACACTAAACCTACGAGGCACATAAATGGCGGTTAATGAACAAGGAAGCACAAGCAAGTTTTTTTTTTTGTTTTTAAATTGTAATCTTACACTGCCATGGTGAAGAAGAAGAAGAAGAAGAAGAAGAAGCCTAGCCACTAGACCATATTGCCGAAACCCGGGATCGAACCAGGGACCTTTAGATCTTCAGTCTAACGCTCTCCCAACTGAGCTATTTCGGCACATAACTCAACTATTCGTCCCTAAACTGAAACCCGGGATCCCCCCCCTCCCCAAATACGCGTGAAGTAACAAGTTTCGATGAAAGCCCTTTGCATCTCCTTCCCCTAGGCTCCTATCTTGTTTAGATAGGGAACGTTGCCTTGGGAGGTAGGTAGATAAATTCACAACGCGTGAAACACCGCCGTAGGCAACTTACAAACCGCACTGCGCCTCAGCCAATCACAAATTTTCTGCACCAATTCAATTAATTCAGTTCTCGCCCGCGGGAATCAGGGGAAGGTACAATGAACGTGGCTCATTGGTCTAGTGGTATGATTCTCGCTTAGGGTGCGAGAGGCCCCGGGTTCAATTCCCGGATGAGCCCGGCTCTAAAGGAGTACATCTTGTAATGGGGATGTAGCTCAGATGGTAGAGCGCTCGCTTAGCATGCGAGAAGTACGGGGATCGATACCCTGCATCGATCTCCAGTAAGCAATTTATTTTGCCAAACTTCAATTTGTAATTTTAACCATTTGAATAAGGTTTGAAAATGTGCCTTTTAAGCCACGAGGAAGTATTACTACCAGGCCTGTATACAAGTTTTCAGAAATTCTGAAAATAAACTCAGAAGAATGCACACGCAAGTAGGGACTCTGGTCTTTGAATCAACATCAACGAGGTCCTGGGTACTGCGTTGAGAAATGCCTGAAAGGAGAGCGCAAAAACCTCGATGACTCAGAAACGCCGATCCCAGATTTTTAGTTGAAAAAGCGTCGTCACGTGTTTGGAATCTTAGTTAAGAAACCGATATTGAAATACAATCCCGTACGTCTCTTCCAATACCTTAGCTAGGTTCATACCATTTGCAACCTGTGAGTTGCATCATATAAATATAACTTTGTAAAATAGATATTGGAGTATTGTTGGGAAAGTAAGTCTGAGGTCCAAATGAGACTATGTTTCCTTTTGATCTAGCACCAAGGCAACATTCAACTTGGGAATTCCAGCAATACACGCAACTTTGAGGCCTTGTTAGGCAAAAATTTGACCTCCCCGACGGGGAATTGAACCCCGGGCTCCCGCGTGCTTAACTAGGTCAGTATCCCTCATAAAACCCTATTAATTTTACTCTAGTCCCCACATGTACTACCGGGTGGTTGAAAGTGGCTTTGGGGTTTGCCTGCTCACCGGTCACTACCGTTGACTATCGTCGAGTCCACAAATACATTAAGATGAAATCGAAGGACTTCTCTCATTTTATTAGTAATAACCCAAATAAAAAATAAAAAATATTAAAAATGCGTTTTCTACACCAATTCGTTTAGCTCATCAGTCGACAAAAAGTTTGTTCATCATTAAGTCTCCCGCACACCACCGCTGTAAACTAGATTTGATACCAATCAATTTGAAGAACTTCCATGATATTTAAATGGCAAGAATTACGACGCCACCAGGGTAGTTATGGGTACTACAAGTAGGGGAGAGTGGGGTAAATTGGCACGCAGGTAAGTTGCCATTTCTTTAATAACTGTGCGGTAAATTGACAAAAAATTTTGAAATAATTTTCAAATGTGCGCAACTACTCATAGATGGCTTGTGTCAATTTCTGTATGGTTGTCACCATGGCAACACAAGTTATTAGCAGAAGTTGTTTTGACAGCTATTTTGTAACTTTCCGTCGGCTGTTGTTTTTTTAAATTTAACTCGTGTAATTTTTCGATCTAAATTTTTCTAAGATATACATTCTATACCAAATTTAATTGTTATTCTTATTTATTACATTAAGTTTCTCCTAATTTAGTGTTTGTTAGTAAGAAGTTATGAAATTCAAATCACTTCACCGGGGAGTTGTCCGATTTTGATTTCTTCATTCATGGAACAACCCTTAAGAGAAATAATTTATTTGTGTCTTTTTAACTATTAGGTATCATAGGATGTCAGTTAATATGAACAACAGACCTATTTTGAAAGGAAAAATCTTTAGTTTGTCCCTTAATCCCTTAAATATTGAATTGTTTTATTTTCTTGTCGGGGGCACGTTCACCAACTTTGCCCAGGGTGACAATTAATTAATGTAAAAGTTATTCCTATGTTTTTTAACACTAATGCCCTTATTTATATTACAGGTTTCTGTCTTTTAAGTTTCTTAGTAATACCAGGAAAACTGAAAATGTTACTACTAGAAAGGCACTTTGCCCCAACTCACTTGGCAATTTGCCCCAGTCACGGGGCAAATTGCCCAAAAAAGTGACTTAGTTATTTTAATTATATTTATTTTAATCTTAAGTTTTTCTTATACATAATTAGTTGATTACATAGCTGGATAGGTAAGCTTTAAATTAGTGGCATTGTTAAATCAAAATTTGTTAATTAAAATACAATCATACGAGCAAACCCGAAAAACGCGGCGACTTGCCTCGCCCTCCCCTACATAAACCTTGTCGCGTAGCCGCGTTCGCGAAGTTTTAAATAAATAAGGGAATACATTGCGAGCACTATGGATGAACGTTCAGATGGGCTCCAACCGATTTGTATTTTTCGCGTAAACCACTAATTTTGTCAACCGAATTCTATATGTCACGCGACGTTAAATAATGATATAGAGTCCGTACAGAGACGAGAGAAATGAAAAATGTTTTTGGGAACAGCTGGTCGGTTACATTTCACGTGTTTGTTTTGGTCCAGAAATTGGACAACTGGCAACTTGATTTTGTTGACAGACTGCGTTGAGAAGGTGCTTGTTGCCAGACTTTCATAATGTTTGAATTCCAATTGACTGTTTACAGCGTTCAACAAGACTGTACACAGACTCATATATAGATGGTTGCCACTCGCCGTGTTATAAGTCCCATAAGGATTTTGGGCTTCGGCTACGATTTGTTGGACGAGGTCACGCTTGTTTTGCGCCATCTGTTAGTAGCAGGTCGTATTTTATGTTCACCATAACATAGTGGTTGCTTCGTTTTTGATTAGCTTCGCCATCGCCATCATGGCTTTTCTGGTTCTGGTTTGAATTTCAAAGGGAATTGAATAGTTAAAGATAAATGGCATTTATCTTTAACTATGCAATTGGTTACAACGGTCCCTTTGTTGACATAATTACAGTATCGACAAAAACTGGAAACCTTCCCAGCAACCAATTTATGATCAAAATAATCCCAGACTGGGTGTTTCCTTTCTGGACCACGCAATCCAGCAACTGATAGATCTTTACCTTTCTTCTTATTACTGTTATTTGAAACTGTTGATAAAGATGAGGATGGGCGAGAGTCGTTGGAATCACTTAACAATACTTCAACCTCTACCGCAGACATGGCAAAATATAACAAGTAACACAAAACCTTAATTCAATAGCAGACTAACTTTGATAGTGTGACAGTCTGAGGCAATGAATAGTTGACTAATGGGTAGTCCATTAGCAGTTGGGGTAGTAGGTTATTATTAGTTATTATTAGGTAACTAATTTTGCGCAAAATTTGCATTTATTTGATAATTTTTGCGGCTTAGTTTATGTTTACATTATTGAGTTTTATATTGAATAATTTACGCCAAAAGGCAATACTAAATTGAATAATTTGGAAACTAAATTGAATAGAATAAAACTCAATAGCTAAAAAAAACGCAATACTCAGTAACCAACTCAATACTGAGTAAAAAAGTCGCAACGCTGATAAATGCCATGGTAGGCAAAAGTGATGGTAAACCAATGATGTAAATCTTCGTTGCATTAGGCTGAAAATTTTTAGGTACTTCTTTCAAATATGTGGTTTATTTTCTTTAATGTACAGGGCACTGGGCAATCTCAATGGTAATTTAACACAAAAAAGGTAATTAGCACTCATGATTCATGCTCATTATGATGCCTTGTCTGTTTTGTGTAGCCAATAAGTCCTATATTATAATTCCTCGTGTAAGGAACGAAGCCGTTGGAGATATTTCCCCTCAGTTCATTCACCCTACAAGGTCAGTGAACTATTATCCCCTTCTATGGCGCCCAAGGTCGATTCAAGCAACATTTGACCATCCTCTATCGGTTCCCTCTTTACTTGTATTTGACCTTGTCTCTAGCTAGTATATATGCGACGTTAAACTTGTCATCGGGAGCTCAGTGCATCCTTGTCTGTTCATCAGCTTGGTTCATTGTGTCTCACCCTAGCCGAGAACCAATCGAGTTCTGCCTGACTCGAGGTGGCTCGAAGCTTGTCAACCATATCCTTTTTGTTGTAAATTATATGTATAATATGGGCAATAAACATCTGACGACCGGGAGTAAGACATTCCATTTTCATGTTTTACACTCGAAAAATGAATCATTTGAAGCTAAGATTACAATTAGGACAATCCCTCAGTCAATTTAACACCCAAGCTCAACAAAGGTATTAAAACACAAATTATTATGTTGCCTAAACATTAACTACAGGTTCCTTTTATTATTAACTGGGAAAAAATCTTCAGTAGCTACCCTACCTTATAGTTGACTACTCTTTGCAAATACCAAAGTTCAATCATTCCTTTAGTTTTTACGATTGAGTTAGTAAGTTAAAAACTGCTTTTTATCTTAGTCCTGACAGTAAACATCACCAATGGTAGTGTCAAATGGTAACTAGCCATAGTTGTTAAACTAGAACTGATTTCTCTTTTAGGGAATGAAATGAACTAGATTGTATTGCTGTTTGCTGAATCTAACAGACTAACAATGATGATGAGGTCCATGAAGATAGTGGCTGTTTTCTTTATTAAAACACTCTGTGGTGTAGGAAATATATCACAATTAAATGTTCATTTCTTTCAGTTGAAAAGATGTGACGAAAACTCTACCTACTCTGCACAGCAGGGATTGTATGCTGATTGCACCTTGTTTGTCCTACTATAAAATAACTGCATCCTTCCTTGAATTAGAATATTGACTGTAACAAAGTGCAAAGATTATTTATTAACGTTTCATGTAAAAGAGACTGGGAAAAACACTAAAACTCAAGTGTTTCAATACAATGATTTAAAAACTTTGTTTGGATTACTTGGTTCCTGGTTGTGATAAGAAACTCAAGAGTTTATTTACACCTATATTTCAAGTTAAGAAAACATATCATGTCTTTCACTATCATTTGATGACTAATGACTGTACAGCACCACCCCCGAAATACCAAGCAGTGAGCACGCGCGCATGTTCAAACTTTCAAGTAGTTCATACCAATTCCCGCTTGGTGGCGCTGATCAAACGGGACCTGTCTAACGAATTTCGACGACCCCCTTATGGGACTTATAACACGGCGAGTGGCAACTTTCAAAAGATGTTATCGACCCACAATTCTATGTTGATACCCTTTTCGCGCTGAGCTATGTAAAACATGGACAGTTTTACTCCCGTTTCGTCGGATGTTTATTGACAATGATGCATACAATTTACAACACAAAGAAGGACATGGTTGACAAACTTCGAGCCACATCGAGTCAGGCAGAACTCGATTGGTTCTCGGCTAGGGTGAGACACAATGAACCAAGCTGATGAACAGACAAGGAAGCACTGAGCTAAAGATGACAAGTTTAACGTCGCATATATACTAGCTAGAGACAAGGTCAAATACAAGTAAAGAGGGAACCGATACAGGGCCGCTCCACAAAGCGGGACGAGTGGTGCGAGGGGGAGACCTTCCCGCTTTGTGAGCTTTCCCTCTTTGTCGACTCGATAAGATAAGCATTAGCGCGGTTCGGCAATTAATGGGAGTATTAGGGGATAGGGCCAGCGGTGACCTTGGTACTAAACCGATTGGTTGCGGAACCCTGCTTATGTTATAAAGTCATTTACTTTTGCAACTTCTACCATATTGCGAGAACACTCCAATACTTTCTCAACTGCATCAAATGACTGGGGCGAGGAACTATTAAAGGAATCTGATTGATAACCTAAGTCAAAAAAAGGACCTTAATTGGAATTGGTTTGTAGGCTAACTAGAATTCAAACCATCTTTCCACTTGTGACTAAACAATCCCTCTTGGTCCGATTTCATGTGTTCATTGCGGTAAAACTGTATACCGGCGTTGCAATATAGCCCCGATTATATTCGTAAAATTATTTAAGTTTGTATATAGCCTAGTACTATATGTAAAGTATATAGTGCAGCGATATAGATATAGCGGAAACGAAAATTTAAAGCGCGCGCTTCGAGGTACAAGAAACCATGTCGGAAGGGGGAACGGAGATGCAAGCCCCACCCCTTCCCGCTTTGCTGGATTTCCCCCAATGTAGGGCTCCCGCTTTGTGGAGCCGGACTGTAGAGGATGGTAAAATGTTGCTTGAATCGACCTTGGGCGCCATAGAAGGGGGTAATAGTTCGCTGACCTTGTAGGGTGAATGAACTGAGGGGAAAGATCCCCCACAGCTAGATGGTGGAGGACATTAAAATAAGCCACACAACATATCAGAAAGAAACGCTAGACATTCGCCGATACAAAGTCTTGTTGAAACGAGATGGTAGGGGCAAGAGGCGGTCAAGGCATCTTCGGGCGCGGGAGTTCGACTTTCGCTGCCACCAAATGTAAAACATGACAAGGAATGTCTTACTCCCGTTTCGTCGGATGTTTATTGACAATGATGCATACAATTTACAACACAAAGAAGAACATGGTTGACAAACTTCGAGCCACATCGAGTCAGGCAGAACTCGATTGGTTCTAGGCTAGGGTGAGACACAATGAACCAAGCTGATGAACAGACAAGGAAGCACTGAGCTAAAGATGACCAGTTTAACGTCGCATATATACTAGCTAGAGACAAGGTCAAATACAAGTAAAGAGGGAACCGATAGAGGATGGTCAAATGTTGCTTGAATCGACCTTGGGCGCCATAGAAGGGGATAATAGTTCGCTGACC
Organism: Ceriodaphnia dubia; assembly: GCA_022539655.2. Classification (NCBI taxonomy): domain Eukaryota; kingdom Metazoa; phylum Arthropoda; class Branchiopoda; order Diplostraca; family Daphniidae; genus Ceriodaphnia; species Ceriodaphnia dubia. Next base: position 355,698 of record JAKUCG020000214.1, on the reverse strand, counting down.
TTGTAGGGTGAATGAACTGAGGGGAAAGATCTCCAACGGCTTCGTTCCTTACAGCTACCTCTGTTTGCTACCCAATTATTGCGAATAAATGGAAATTGACCCCGGCATGTCCCTTGGACACGGCCGCGTAATATATAGGAAAAGCTTGAGCGCGCGGGAACATGCGGGGCATCTTGGGCTCAACTGGAACGGGCACGTTCTGTGGGTTATCTTCTAGTTGGAAATCTAATTCACATTAGTAGTCTAGCTGGTTTCACTAGAATATAAATATTTTCAATTTAAAAAAAAGGTTGAAAACGAGTCATTTCAGACCTTAACTGTGTCAAATACCAATTTGATGTGAACTGCAAAAGAGGTATTGACTATACTGCGCGTTAAGTGGAGCCATTTTCGGAAAAATCACGATGACTCTGCGCTTTTGGGTTTGCTAATGGCTTTATAAACAAGTGTTTTATTGTGAGGATAAAACAAACTTAATGCCTTTTTTGAAATGAACACCTATACCTGAAGTGCTGTGCGCCATGTCTACGTGATGGATTTTATGTATTAAGTGGAACGTCATGCACTTATCAAAGAGACATAAGTCGCATACACCTTAGAGATAACAAATTCAAATAAATTACCCGCAATGACACAAACAAGCATAGTACCACGGAAACCGCAGGCATAGAAACTGAACGAGATTCGTCTTACTTGAGAAGAAAGAAAAATGAGATTTCTTATCGTTTCCCTTATCTTGTCGACTGCAATCGTCTTGGGAAAATTATTCAATCATTTTTTGAAATTCAATCAATTATTAATGGGTTGACTTCAGGATGTACCAACTTTGTTACCGGTATCCCCATTTGATCCTTACGATGACGCCGATCGTTTATTTGACGCCATGGATGGTTTAGGGGCCAACGAGGATCAAATCATTAGCGTGCTTTGCTACCGAACTGCATCTCAGCGAGACGTCATCACGACAACCTACAATGGTTTGCGTGGGTATACGTTTGCAGGGGTAATCGTGATTATTTACAAGTGTAACCAAAACTGGCGTGAGTATAAAAAAACAATTACATTTCTGTATTTTACAGGATTTAGTCAGGGATCTTAAGTCGGAACTGTCAGGGAGTTTTGAAACTCTGTCCGTCATGCTGACACATCATATGATAAACTTTTTAGCCATTGAGCTTAATGAAGCATTTGGTCGGGCAGGGACAGATGAGGTACCATGACCGAAATCCTTATGAGTCTGTCTAATCAGGAATTGTCAGAAATCAGAACCTTCTATGACAGTTTTAAATATTTGATTTCCCTTTATTTATCTCGGTACCCACTGCAAATACACAGCATAACCTAACAGATTCATTTTTGCTTTCAGATTACGGGCACAGTTTGGTATCGGACATCGAGGTAGACACATCAGGTCCCTACGAAAAACTCTTGGTTCAAATGAGTGAGGTACGTCACAGTCACAATAATTCACTTATTTAAGAATGGCTTTTCTCTAACCATGGATTTTTTTGTAGGGCCGCAGAGACGAAACCACCGTGGTGAATATTACTTTAGTTTCAATAGACGTTGCTGACTTGTACAAAGGAGGTGAGTTTTTTACATAAAATTCAATAAAAATGACGAACCTGATAATAATTTGGACTCTCAATTGTTAGGAACAGCAATTGAAGGAACAGATGAAACCCTATACGTAAACATTTTTACACTTCGCAACTTAACTCACTTGGACGTGGTCGCCATCTTATACGAGGAAACGTACGGAACAGCGCTTAGCACCGTCGTAACAGAGGAGTTCATAGACGCTATGGGAAATGCGCTCGTGTTAATTTGTAAGTGTTACTTGATCCACTTTAACCTGATTAAGTTTTTTGGGGGAAATCCGCAAAGTGCGTGACGATTCTGAAGGTTGAATTATTCAAGCTTGCGTTGATAACTTGTTTAAAACTATGTTTCCCTTAGTGCAATACAGTCGCGAAAAAATCCATCGACTTCGCTTCACGTTTTCACAATTGCTTCACTGGAGTGGGAAATAAAGATCTTGACCTGGCACGCTTGACTGTCAGTCGATGCGAAATCGATCTAGGAAACATTAAAACAACCTACCAGACAATCTATGGAGTGTCGTTGAGTAGCGACGTTAGGGTAAAATAACAAAAATAATATAATTTCTATGAATTTCAACAATGCATGGAATTACCATATCCAATTATTTGTGATTTATAGGATAACACATCTGGCTCATTTGAGTCAGCTTTACTGGCTTTGATCGACTTAAAACATCGAAATAACCACGCTCTTCGTCATACAAATTACTTGTAGCTATTATAGACGGTTTAGAATTTACATAGTAATACATGAGAAGAATTTTCAAAATGCTGAAAGAATCTATACTACCTTTTTCCTCAAATTCATGTAGCCCGATGTAGCCTACTTGCGTCCCAGACACAAGTAAGCTAGGTCCTAGGAACAAGACGGGAATGCACGCTCGCGTGAATGAGTGAAACATTAGTAATGTTGAATTGTTGATTGCCATAACGTAATTCAACTATCAACTTTGAACATTGCGATTTATGTAGTTTTCTACCTAAATTCCTGAAATTTTTAATTAATATCGAAATACCTTTATCCTATTATTGGGGAAAATAGGGGGGAGATGCCAACACTAGCGTACACACGATAAATAGAACCCTACGTTAGGCACATTGGAACAACCCCTCATAACAGAAAAAGTTTCTTAGAAAACGAATTTCAAAGTACTAAACAAAGAGTGAAAAATGAAAATTGCAACCATCTCAAAAAGCTGATTTCAGGCGGAGCTTCGAAAGAAGAAGAGACATCATCCTTGGTTCCCAAACCACCCGAAAGACCAGAAACTAGTTTTGGGGAGAAATTGGCAGAAGTTTCCCGTTTTGGGGTTTTTTCGAAACAAAAGCAGGATTCAGTTCATTTCCAGGGTGCCTGGTCATACCGGCCCCAAGCGTTCCAGTCCCAATATTTCCAACTATCCACGTTCTTCGTCGCTTCTTCGTGCACGTTTCTGAAGCGCTTGAGTCTCTGCCGGATGTGCCGCAGTTCTGGGATGCCCGAGTGGAGCGTTCTAGTAGTAGGGGAGGTATGGTATAAATGTAACAGTTCGAGCTTTTGATTTTGCAGCGCCACCACTATGCAATGTTTTGAGAAACAAAAAATATTTTTAGAGAGCCAATTATGTTGGCTACCTTCAATAAAATTTTCATTCTTATTCAAAACATTTAAGTACAACCAAAAAAATAGAAAGTAAAATAATTTTTTTTGTTACGTTTAATCAACTGGGTTGAATAAAAGTAACACCATGCATTCTCCATAAGAGAAGCCGAAAGCCGGCGGAAACGGTTTTTAACACTTAAAACGAAAACTATCGGGATAAATGGGCATTAATGGGTATCAAATTGAAGAAAACAAGTAGATACACACATTTTAGTACATGAAATACTTATTTGATACTATTTTACACGTTTTACAAGCCCTGTTACATCTACCAAGCCGCGGGGGTCCACTTTACAATTACACTTTAACAACTTTAAACTTTTGATTTGGCACATTTCACTGTAACCAATCGAAAGAGGAGATGTCCACAATTTAAAAAAGTGAAAGGCTGGAATTGTTACACTAAAATTACACTCAGCACAAACTAAACAATGGGACACCGTGAAAAAAATTTGGGGGTAGAGAATCACTTTTTCTTAAATAGCAGACGAAGTTTTGTTGCCATAGCAACGAACGTTGCGAAATATGAAAGGGCATTAAAAAGCGCATATTGAGTAATTATTTCATAATTTTAAAGTTATTTTTACTATTTTTAAAGTCAATTGTTACATTCATCAAATGTTACATTTATCCCATACCTCCCCTACAGTAGTCGTGGATATGGATCTTGGTGAATCAAGTGAGTCACTCCAACCCACAATTGGTTCCCTTTTAGATGACGATATTCCAGCTTCTCTACAGCCAGCGCTTCAACCAATACGCCCGGGATTGCCGCCCACCCAAGCTCTGTGTTTTGCCAACTGCATATATTGCAAGGACCACATCGTTCCACACCCAATCGTGGATATAGATCTTGGCGAATCAAATGGGTCTCTTCGAATCGTAACCCTATCACTCGCCAACCAATCCCATTTAGACTATGAATCTTAATATTGCTTCAGGCACCCTCTTCGTTTTTTCTGTAGACTCCTCCCCAGTTACAAGTACTGTATAGTTCCTCAGTGTAAGAGTACCACAAAAAGCACTCCAAACAAAGTTTTTGTAACCGTTCCAAAAGATACAAAGATGAAAGATATATGGCAGCAACAGATGAAGCGTGTTGAGAAAATTTCTAGCAGTAGTACCAAATACTGTTGTGAAGATCACTTTGACGTAACACACTTTAAAAACTTTTCTACTTGCTAGTGATAATCATTCTTACTTTTCAGTTATCGCAGGATGCAGACAATTACTTAAAGTGGAAAATGTTAAAAACTACTCGAGTTATTCTGAAGAAAAATGTAGTTCCACATAAATTTGAATGTCAAGTGTCTCGATCAAAGACTAAGAATAGACATACTAGACGTGCCATAGGAAATGATAGGAAAGAAATGGTTAGGGACATCCTTGACCAAGGGAGCACTGATGGTAAGATGATGCTGAGCACTTGGTTTTTACATGTGTTTGTTAATTTGAATTTTTTCAAGTAGCCAATAATGCCACAGTAAATGAAATAACTATTGATCCTGGATGGAGTTCGCCAACACCAAATGATTCAGATCCTGAAATTTGCTTCCCTGTTGTAAACGTTTCTGATGTTGGTATTCAGTGTAATCTAGTAGAGTTGGTACCCCTCATGCGATTTGAGATACTTTCTTGTGTGGAAAATGGTGGCACACAAGATAGTATGGACTGTCTGAGCGATGATGGCGAGTCTGAAGCGATGTCTGTCAATGATCACGATTCTGATGGAACTGTGAAGTTTCCCGAAGATACTAGTGATTCAGAGGATTCAACTGACTATCGCAGTGTCGATGTTGATGAGGAAATTAAAGAATTCCGTAAGAATAGGCTACAGGGGACAAAAAAGTTGATGAACTGGGAACCTAAGCGTTATATGGGTATTCCACCTCACGCCCGATATATTATCGATATTTTGGTCGAAACTCTTTCTAAAAGAACAAAAAAAAAATTTTCTAAAATTGATAAGAGAATGGTTATAATGATAGTGCTCCGTAAGATAAAGCTAAACGAGTCATTTGGAAGATTGGGCGACGAATTTGGATTAAGTAGGTCGCATGTTGGCAACATATTTCGAGAATTTGTTTTCCCAATCAGTTGTTGTTTGAAAGAATTGATTGTTTGGCCGTCGCCTCAGTCGATTAGGGCTACTTTACCCATTCCGTTCGTTACCAACTTTTCAAAAGTCCAAAGTATTGTTGATTGCTTTGAAATTGCTATCGAGAAACCATCTAATCCTATGGACCAAGCTCTTTCCTGGTCTGACTATAAGGGGACCAACACAATAAAATATTTGATATCTATAACACCGAACGGGTTAGTCAATTTTATTTCGGGGGGTTTCGGAGGCCGCATATCAGATGCCCTTATAACGGAGAAGAGTGGATTCTTAGATGTGTGCCCTCAAGGGGCGCATGTTATGGTAGATCGCGGGTTCAAGCATACGGAAAACCTTTTACTTAAAATTAACTGTGTTTTAGTTCGGCCACCGTCAGTACAGACTGACGTACCGTCAACAAAAGAAGAAGTCGTAACAACAAAGAAAATCGCGGCTCTCCGAATTCATGTCGAGCGATGCATTCGCCGAGTACGCGAATTCCACATGTTATCACCCCACGCTCACGTTGATTATAATTTGATACCACTTCTGGATGAATGTGTTACTATTGCAAGTGGCCTCGTCAACATGCAAGAGCCTCTGATTCGTTAACCACTAATTCTTGCTTCAAATGAGACAAAATACAAACTTTGACCAGAACAAACATTTATTGAGTCTTCACTCTATTGGTAGCTCGTCGGGCAGCTCACCAATCACGGGAGTGACTAGCTTTGGGTAAACATATTTAATCCAAAATTGTTGAGCTCTTTTCAAAAGGCTTTCAATGTACTTTTCTTCAAATTTTATTCGTACAATTTTCACATTGCCCGTTTGTTCGAAATCGGGATGAGCGACACACAAAATGCCTTCTCTTCTGTTGCAAAGCAACATTTGTAGATGGACCTGGGCTTTACACTTGTTAGAGGGTTTGCCATTTTTGCCAATGTAACTCAACATATTTTTTTCTGATGTTGGCGATTTTACTTCAAATACATAATCTTTGCTTATTCCATCAGCCGAGGCCCCAAATATGGGATATTTGGGATGAAGTGTCAATCCAGATTGCAAAATTTCTACATTAAGTGTTTCGGACACGCGCTGTAGCACCTTCGACTCTAGACGTAAACCTCTAGTCATCGCGTCGTTTTGACGAACAGAAATAGCTCCAAGGATAGCCTGAAATTTTGGCCGACGTTTTAATTAAAAAAAAAAAACAATCATACATCAACTTTTAAACGAAGATTACTTGCACTAAGGTCCCGTCTTTTCTACATTGTGCTGCTTCGTGCAATCGTGACGCCGTTATGCGACCAAATCTCAATTTGAACCAAATAGGCAATGCACTTTGTCCAACTGTTTCCTTACTAGCTAACTCACAGAGTTCAGTAGTCATTGTTTGGGAACAAAAACCTAAAAAATCGTTTGGTGAACTGTGGCATAAATCTTCAAATGAATACATTAAAAAATGTATTTGCAAGGCGCCAATTTGTGAGCGACGGTGTTCAGGTCTTAAAGTGCGCACCAATTCAGAAGTACAATTTTCTTTAATTCCTCTTTCTAGAACTTTTTGTAAAAAGCCAATCGAAAGTCTTGCATCTTCACTATCCTCAAGGTCTAGCCTAGGTTTCGTTTTCTTCTTGGTGGTAAAGTGTTTTGCTTCTTTGATTGATTGTTGAGCCAACTCTTGAGAGTAACGATTTTTCCCAATAACATTTTACTTCTGTTGGGGAAGGCTCTTCACTTCTTCGATGAAGCCACATTATAAAGACAATAAGGTGCTTACAACCTCCTTCTGAGGCCGCACAATCAAGACATCGACCTTCTACAATTTCACATTGTCGTTCGTTTACTTCAATGGAAACGCGATAATTTGTGGTAGTGACTCGATGTTCTGGGCAAACACGTGCAAGGATCAGGCATTTGTGCGTGTTTTTTGGCCTTTTCAATTGAACATAGCCAACTGCAATATCTCCATAGACTTCATTAGCCGACCGACTAGCTTTTTTGAGCGACATTCGGCTAACGTGAATCTTTCATCTTTGAAAAAAAATTCGAAAACCGTTAAGGCAGTGATCGTTGGCAAATTGCTTGAAGTAACTTTAAAATAACCTTCATTCAACTTATTACTCATTTTCCGAAAGCTTAATTAAAGTCGATGCCTAGTAATTAAGTTGCGTTCATAATGCTTATTGCTCATAATGGCACTGACCATCCTCAACAGAAACGAGTATAGAGATCTCAAAGGCACAAGGCCATTTGCCGGAAACCCCGTTGGCGATTTTCCTCTTCTGCCTTGTTTTCGGGGGGGAGGAGTCTACAGAAAAAACGAAGAGGGTGCCTGAAGCAAAAGGGTGAAGGAAACTGCAAAAAGTAGTGCGGAATTGAGGGAAAGCTGACCCGCGCGGAAAATAAGCGGCCCCAGTTTTTTGATAAATATTTTGGGTGCTTAAAAAAAATTGAATAGATGTATGACTAGCCTTAAAAAATTCGTAATTTTTTTCTTTATTCATTTCTGGGAGTCGATACCAAGGGAAAAATTTGTTACGCACATGAGAGCCGTTTTTCGTCATTTCCCCATAAGGGCTCTGTAGAGCGACGGATCCAGTGACGTCACGAAAGCGTCAGCCAATGGGAGAAAAACGGCTTTTTCTCCCGCTGGATCACGTTTGGTGACTCTGGCCCTGGCATAAAAAATGATCAGCTCTTCGAGCTCTACAAAAGCTATATCTCGGATTTTTACCGATTTTCGGATCAGCATCCCCTATTTGATGAAGCTGAAATAACTAGTGCAGTGGTATCGAACCCGATGAAATGCTTTTCTTTTTCAGAAAATATTAAGGCGAGAAGAAAAAATGTTGGGAAGGGAGACCTACCTCGTAGAGGTAGGGTTAGTTAAAAAGCAGATTAGTGAATGAACATTTTTGTTTTCAGAACAAAAGAAAACATTAATGCTTTAGGGTCGGTGGCAAAACATCGATGTCAGCCTTTTTCTGAACAAAATGTTCACCATCTGTGAACATCACTTTTAAGATGTTACGGGGAGTGCTCCACTCCCCTAAGAGATGGCGCTACGCACCGAAGCGTACCTTTACCCCTTTATGTATTACGTGCTCCCTTACCCTACCTGTTAACTGTTACCCGACCCAATTTACGTGTATGAGTGTAAGAGAGGAAGTCGGGAGTCGTGACTGGTCTCGCGTCACGCTCGGGGAGACGCTTAGTTCTCTCCCCGAGAATTACGATTATTAATACAGAGTCTAGCATTGAAGTGTCGATATTTATTTGTATCAATTGCCTCTCCCGGCAACAAGTGGTGGCAGCGGCGGTCTTTTAGAGGCATTCTATTGTCTCTGGTTCTTCGCGCCCCCAGCCTTCCGCTTTCCACGCTACTACTCCCCGCAGTCCGAATTCCGCGTCACCCGCATACCGTTTCCCACGCTTTAGTATTTACGAAATTTGGCCGTGAGAGGGAGCCGGTCGGTTGCTACGCAATAGCAGACGAAATTTTCTTTCTCTTTCTGGCCTGCTGGAATGAAGAGAGGTCACGCCGTCACCGCTATCTGAGTCTAACTATTTTCTGTCAGCTGATTTCGTTGGACACGAGGTTTCGCCGTTGAGTACTTAAATTTTTTCGGCCGTCAAGTCGAAAAGTACGTGAACGGCGTAAATTGAGTGTTGTTGCTTGTGTGTGGCTTCAGTTGGAAGCTGTATTTGCGTTTGTCGATTGATTTCGTGAGCGTGTGTGTAGTTGACTGAGAATTTTGCTCACTTGCGTCTGTCATTGGTGCTTTCCCCCCTTGTGTCGCGTGGACCCACGAAGGTCTGCCCCACGTTTCCCTCGTGCATGCAGTCGATCGCTATTAAATCTTGTCGAGTGTCATCGAGCTTAGCGTAATCGGGGTAGAGAGTGTTAAACGGTTTCGAGAAATTTTGAGAGCAGAATTTTTTTTCTTTTTCTCTTTTTCTCCCCCTCAGTGCTTGTTTCTTTTTTGTGCGTTTTCCCCACACGTGGCGGGCGTAACATCGTTGATTGCCCCTTTTCGAACGTTAGTTGCTGGTCATCCTGTGGCGTTTCGTACAGTGAATCTTTAAATTGGAAAATTTTGTTCGTCCTCCTTCACTGTGCCTTCGCTTCTCTCGCCACACGTGGTAGATGGTCTTTTCAGAATTATTTCGTCGAACGTTAACCAATTATCGGCTGACTCTGCCACCGGGCATTAAGAGGGGTACGTTTGTTAGATTCCATTTTTTCTCTTTGTTCTCACCTCATCCTCGTTTCTGTCCATGTTACACGTGGTAGATAGTCTCTTAGTATCTCGTCGAACGCTTATCAATTATCGGTTCATTTTGCCACCGGGCATTAAGAGGGGTACAATTATTGAGTTAGATTCCAATTTTCTCGTTTCGCTCCCTCTTTGTTCTGGTCGTCCAGGCCACTCAAGGCACCCGGCAGAACATCGCGGCTGGATGATGCGAGGCCGTTTGCAACATAGGGATCGCGGCTGGATGATGCGCGGCGGTCTGCAACCAATGGATCGCGGCTGGTTAACGCGAGGCCGTCTGCAACATAGGGATCGTGGCTGGTTGGTCTGTTCCAAGATAATTCCATTCCAAAATTTTTATGTTATCATTGGCCGATCTCTCAATTCTGCCACTGAATATCGAGCAAAGTTTCGAGTCCATCATCGGTCGACTGCTTAATTTCCCCATACGTACTGAACGTCGAATTTTCCTGGGAAGAAGTTACGTCACGGTATAGAAGTGAATCTCGGGCAGCAACTAACTGGTTTTGCCTCTCCCGGCAACAAAGAGAGCATCACACGACTTTTTCCCAAAAAGCCAACGAAACCAGTCGCATTTTTTTCCATTCGGATATCTGTTTAGACACCGTAATTGTAACTGATTTGGATTTTCTGAGTTTGATTTACTCATAGTTAGGGGCACTTCCGAATGGCATCTACCACATTTGTAGATACCATTGTCACATCTATAGGGTTCTGTTTCTACATAGCTGGTTTTTTGTTTTTTAACAATACGGGGCGGGACGGGATCAATTTGGGCGGGACGAGAAAAACCGCGCGCGTCACCTGACTTCAAGAAAAAAACAAAAAATTAACCTTCAATTTTTCTCCATTGTGTGTGAGATGTCACCTGGACTAAAAGCGACGCCATGGGTCCCGAAAGACCAGACGAGACTGGCCCGGACTGAATGATGTTTGACGCCGATTGGTAATTGCAGGATGACGCGAAATTGTCTGCAACAAAGGGGTCGCGGCTGGATGACGCGAGACCGGCTACAACATAGGGATCGCGGCTGGATGATGCGAGGCCGTCTGCAACAAACGGATGATCGCAGCTGGATGATGGTTTCGGCCATCACTGCAAATGAATACACAACTTATCAGTTGGAATGTTTAAAAAATGACTACCAGTGACATCTTTGACATTAAGAACATCGCGGCTGGATGATGCGAGGCCGTTTGCAACATAGGGATCGCGGCTGGATGATGCGCGGCGGTCTGCAACAAATGGATCGCGGCTGGTTAACGCGAGGGTCTGCACGGGATCGGATGAGACCCATGGCCGATAAAAATTTCTCTCCACAACCTCCTGCATACTTGTATCGATTATTTCAGGTGCTTCATCATTGGTTTTAGAGGCTTTTTCCATCCTAGCCAGTTGTACCGCTGATTTTACACAAAATTTGGTGATTAAGTTACGGTGCATCTCATATGGACACATCCGTGCCATGAACCCTGGATTTGGAAAAGAGATTTATTAGGGGAAATACAACATAATAAAAATATTAAACTGACTTACCATGCAAAAGTAGATTGGCAAAGGTTGCAGTCGGGTCGTTACTCTCGTTGACGGCCGGTTTCTGCTGTTTGAAATAGTCAACCAGGTCGCAGAAGTGGATGACCATATATGAAGATTCCTTTGACTGGTGGATAATGAGAAACATTCGATGAACAGGAACGCGTTTCAACAGGAAAGTTCTTTTCAAATCTATCTAAGAATAATAAAAATAATTAATCGAAAAGGTATTAGGGCCATTATTTCAATGAACATACCAAGCTTTGTGCTAATAGCGGCAAAGATTCTACTGTGGGCATAACGAGGCCGATAACGTCGTCTTCGTTGGATAAATTGGCAACGAAAACATCGGGAGCCATGGCTCCAGTGCAGAATCCCCTATCTCTGGCACCCGCACAATGTCTGGTCATCGCTTCCACGGTAGACAACTCACGCCCGCTACAGGCGATAACTCCCATGGGTTTGATGGGGAGTTTTGAACCCGGACCATCGCTAAATTGAAAAACAAATTGAATTAAGTGATGACAATTAGTGTTACCGCGTTAACGCATGACCTACTTGATTGTTAAGGCAATGAAACTGGCTTGAGGAGAGAAGTCTTAGAATTTTCCACCAATCAGTTGGGTACAAGTACCCAGCATTCCAAGCGGCCGGCATCGAGTATCAAATTATATTGGCTGAAAATATGACGGCCGCTTGAAGTGCTGGGTACCAACTGTGAAAAGTTAAAAGGAATCCAGAAAAGTTAAAAGGAATCAAGAAAAGTTAAAAGGAATCAAGAAAAGTTAAAAGGAATCAAGAAAAGTTAAAAGGAATCAAGAAAAGTTAAACGGAATCAAGAAAAGTTAAAAGGAATCAAGAAAAGTTAAAAGGAATCAAGAAAAGTTAAAAGGAATCAAGAAAAGTTAAGAAAAAAATTTAAAAAAAAAAAAAAAAAAAAAAAAAAAGGCCCCGGGTTCAATTCCCGGATGAGCCCGGCTCTAAAGGAGTACATGTTGTAATGGGGATGTAGCTCAGATGCTAGAGCGCTCGCTTAGCATGCGAGAAGTACGGGGATCGATACCCTGCATCTCCAGTAAGCAATTTATTTTGCCAAACTTAAATTTGTAATTTTAACCATTTGAATAAGGTTTGAAAATGTGCCTTTCAAGCCACGAGGAAGTATTACTACCAGGCCTGTATACAAGTTTTCAGAAATTCTGAAAATAAACTCAGAAGAATGCACACGCAAGTAGGGATTCTAGTCTTTGAATCAACATCAACGAGGTCCTGGGTGGGGAAGTACTGCGTTGAGAAATGCCTGAAAGGAGAGCGCAAAAACCTCGATGACTCAGAAACGCCGATCCCAGATTTTTAGTTGAAAAAGCGTCGTCACGTGTTTGGAATCTTAGTTAAGAAACCGATATTGAAATACAATCCCGTACGTCTCTTCCAATACCTTAGCTAGGTTCATACCATTTGCAACCCGTGAGTTGCATCATATAAATATAACTTTGTAAAATAGATATTGGAGTATTGTTGGGAAAGTAAGTCTGAGGTCCAAATGAGACTATGTTTCCTTTTGATCTAGCACCAAGGCAACATTCAAGAATGTCCAGGAATTGTTAATTATGGTAATTACCATAATCCGAATAAGACGCCGAACTATTTCGTAATTGTTATATTTTTTTAGAAATGGAGCGAAAAAGGACGAAAGTCATTATTTACATTAAGCACGACGTAAAAGAAATTAAGAAGCAAATCCAAGAACTAATGTATGAACTGCGGCAGGCCAAACATGGGCCTCAAACTTCCAGTTCGTCTCAAGGGCGATTGTCCTGTAAATCGTCCTCAAAGCTTAAGGACTTCCCGAAAGAAACCTTGGAGGAAGTTCTTGAGCTTGAAGCTTTGTTACGTTCTCATGATAATAACAAACTTATGCTGATGAGTACAGCGAGTTCTTAATTTATTGTTACTCTCCGGTAATGGCCACCTATATTTTTGTTATTGTAGATTCAAGATATTGAATTTTATTGCGGGTCGACCGACCCTTTTGAAATGGTTAGATTCGCGATCAATAGATTGATGAAGAAGAAGGTGGCCAAACTTTTTTCTTTCAAAGGATTAGGGAAAAACAAAAAGAAGTCTTTTTCAAGAGAATTGAAGGCACTGTACGAGTGCATTATAGGTATGACATTATAAATTAAGATACATCCTTCAAGTACTTAAAGATTTTGTATTTCAGTTGCGGTTAGGAACAAATTTCCCGACAAGACGATTATATCTTTCAAGACCCTCAATGCAAAATTGGCAAGAATTCTTTTCGAAGCCGATACAAAGTTGTCGGTAAAGGATGACGAGCCAATGGAAGAAGACTCTGAGCCAGTTTTCCAACGTCAAACACCAAAGTCGCGTTTAGCCATATTAGAGACCGAGGAAATTAATAGTGACGAAGACATGAGTGACCAAGAAACCCAAACAAAGCTTAGTGACGAAGATATGATGGACGAATCCTTCTGAAATGTTAAAGTTATCTTTTTATCAAATTACTGTGTTACGTTAACCACTGATTCACGACTGCGTTTTTACGATCTTTTTATTGTTTAAATGTAATACATTTTTTCGACGCTCACTTGACGTTTGATTAACCTTTTATTTTGGTTGCCGCAGCCTACATCAGGCTTTATAGTTAAGACGTCTAAAAAATATTTGTGGGACGTAAACTTTATATGTTCCACTCATGTTTCAACAAGGCAAGTTAAAACATTTATAGTATCGTTTTCTGTGTGACGTTTGTAATAGACTAATCAGAACCAATTTCGAACATCCCTGAGATGTTTCAAAAACATAATTTTGACGGCTGGGTAAGCTGTAGAACATGCTTTTAGGATTCTCCAATAAAAGTATAGGCTCGCCAAATTCATTATTAATGATTCATCAAATTATTTTAGAAAGGGAAAATCTTACACAATCCTAGATACTTTAAGATATCCTGCATCCAATAACATAACCCTATCGGAGTCCATTATCGTATTTAAACGATGAGCAATAGTTAACACCGTGCAATCTTTGAATCTTTCGCGAATTGTGAGCTGGATCAATGCATCTGTTCTGCATTAAAGTTATGGACTATTAGACAACCAGTAAAAAAAAACAAGTATTCAAATTTAGGGGCCGTCCATAAATGATGTCACCCGATTTTGGGAAATTTTTGACCCCCTCCCCCCTTTTGTCACGCATTTTGCTATACCTTATACATGGGCGGTCACAGTTTTCTTGACCCCCTCCCCCCCTCAGTTGCGTGACGTCATTTATGGATGGCCCCTTACTTGAGATCCACGTTTGCGGTAGCTTCATCTAACACAAGGATGCGATTTTTTCTAAGAATGGCGCGCGCCAAGCAGATCAATTGTCTTTGGCCGGCAGAGAAGTTTGCTCCTCCTTCGCTCATATTAGCTTCCAGTCCAGCTGGTAGTTCCTTGACCGTTTCTTTAAGTTTGACAATCTCAAGCGAGTTCCGGAGAGCGTCGTCACCGTACTGCCCAAGCGGATCAAGATTTTTCCGTAGAGAACCAGAAAACAAAACAGGATCTTGAGGAATAATGGCTATCTTTGACCGTAAATCATGAAGGCCGACAGTTTTACTGTCGACTCCATTGATCAGAATGTGCCCATCTAGCTCAGCCAATCTAAACAAGGCGGCGATCAACGAGGATTTACCAGCCCCAGTTCGGCCGACAATCCCGATTTTTTGAATTGCATTAAAGTAAAAATGCGATTATCTTTAAAACATCCGTAAAAAAATTTAGTTTAATACCTTTTCACTGGGTCGAATTAAACAGGTTATACTCTTCAAAACGGGTTGATCAGCTTCTGTATAGCGGAGAGAGACACGGTCAAATTGAATTGTTCCTTCAGCAGGCCAAGTTGGTGCAGATTTCTTTCCTGTAATAGTATAAATTTTCAATGAATGTCTGGAATGAAAGAACAACTCAACACACCAGGAGCAGAATCCAAAGGAGCCTCAGACGGTAGTTTACTATATTCGATGGCGCGTTCGACTGAAGTCATTTGGTTCTCCACTTCGGTCGACTGTCTGACGCCCCATTGAAACATTCCGGTTAAAGCCATGGCCGAGGAAATGGCAAGACCAGCCTCACTTCCACTCATCGCTAACAGAGTTTAAAAGTAATAATATGTTGTAACCGATTGAGCATCGGTAGATTACTATTTTTTGTGTTATATCGTCCGCCTCTCGATCATCCCAATTCAGATTTCGTTTTTTACGTGTTTTCTTCTTTCTTCCCTTATTCACCACCCCAGTCCTGTTTCAGTCGCCCCGTTTTTCACACTATGACTCGCCCCCATTGACCTAAATGCAGCTGTCTTCACTCAGATTTCTAGATTGTTGTTTTGTTTCCTTCCCTCTCATAAAGCTGTCGTCTAGCTCTTTCCCCAATGCCCATTTATCTTGCTTCCCCTTTTTCTGTATTGATATGTCGACACCCGTGTGACCAATTTGACCGTGGGAAACGGCCTGCCGTCGCCTTCTTGCGAAATCTTGGAGCAAGAGGAAGGCAGTGTTTTCGGATGGTTCGAAGGAAGCAGACGTTGCGATGAAGCTTTCGTTTCGACCAAGAAATAAACTCAGCTTTTGAATCGACAGAGTGTTTTTATTTAAACACTGAGTCCTCAGTCAGGGACATTTTTTGGTGCATCGACCGGGAAATTCCGCCGCATTTGAAATCGACCGACTAGCCTACCACCTACACCTTCTTTGAGTTTCAACATTCGATTGTAAGTACCTTTCTCTTAGTGCGAATTGTCTGTTGTTGGAGGCGTCGTTCGTTTAGGGGTCTTTGGGAAAAGACCCACTGGCGCGAGCCTTAAACTGTTGGGGCACAGGACCACGAACACGGCCGTCGACAGATAATTTTGCACGTGGGGATTGGGCTACTGTTTGATCAATCGTTTTGTTTCTCTTTATGTTGTCTTACAGACGACTTTTTTTATACATGTGGCAATCGCTTCGTCTTGTTTGAATATTTTAAATGTTATTCGAATAGACTATCTTTGATAGTCTATCTGTGGCAAATCGTTTCGTTCGCTTGGCTATTAGCCATTATTTGAATAGACTATCTTTGATAGTCTATCTGTGGCAAATCGTTTCGTTCGCTTGGCTATTAGCCATTATTCGAATAGACTATTTTGTAGTCATTTGTGGCAATCGTTTCGTCTCGTTTGGCTATTAGCCATTATGCGATTAGACTATCTTTGATAGTCATTTGTGGCAATCGTTTCGTTTCGTTTCGTTTTGGCTACTAGCCATTATTCGATTAGACTATCTTTGATAGTTATCTGTGGCAATCGTTTCGTTTCGCGTGGCTATTAGCCATTATTCGATTAGACTATCTTGAAAGTCATTTGTGGCAATCATTTCGTTCTGTTTGGCTATGAAAGTCGTTGCAGTTAACCTGTCTTTCGTTGTATTAATCGTTAAATTGGCATGTTTCAACAAATTTAACTGTAATCGGTTCCTCTGAAAAATCTGACTATCGAATTATTATGTCCTACTGTTAGCATAGAATCAGTGTCTTATTCATCAGGCAAAGGACATCATTGATAATGTCTATCAATGAATCGGTTAATAGTCCTTCACGGGAGGGAAGGGACGACAGAATTGCCGAGGAAATTGATGAGGTTTATGGGATTGGGGCATTAAAGGTCGTTCGGGACACTATCCGTCGGGGTCTTGTTCGTCATTGTAATAACCTAGACTTTGTTTTATCGGAAGAAAGGAATAA
Organism: Ceriodaphnia dubia; assembly: GCA_022539655.2. Lineage (NCBI taxonomy): Eukaryota > Metazoa > Arthropoda > Branchiopoda > Diplostraca > Daphniidae > Ceriodaphnia > Ceriodaphnia dubia. The sequence goes on along the minus strand of JAKUCG020000214.1, from coordinate 338,754 downwards.
AGATTCCATTATAGCTCATCGTGAGCATATTTCGATTGCAATTGAGGACCTTAGAAAGGCGCATTCGGACTACGTGGAAGCCTTGCGGCAAGACGGTCAGTCAATTGACGGAGCCTATATCTATATAAACGAGAATGAATGTATGGTCCGAGAAGTAATAGAAAGGATTGATCACTATTTACAAAATCTAGATACGTCTCATTCTATTTCCGAATCGTTTGATATATGCAGTATGGACAATGGTTTTCCCCCCGCCGAACCGTCGTATTTTAGAAATCAATCTGAAATAAGACCTTCTGCCAGTATGAATTCGTTTATAAATCCCTACAGCAATCAATTCCATCGTAGTAGGCCAAATTCGCCTTCGTCGTCTATATGTTCACACGTTTCAAACTACAATCCGTCAAAACGGCCCCGCTACTCTCCAACATCTGAGCAAAAGCCGGTCACGGACTGGATTGACCACAGATGTTCCGTCTCGACGAATCAATCACATTCATTTAACCCGATGTGGATGATGAACGCCATACCCCAATTAAAAATTGAACCTTTCAATGGAGATCCCCGTGAATGGCCCACCTTTTTATCCTCATTTAAGGACATGATTCACGATGTCCTACCCTCCGATAGCCAACGACTCGCAGTTTTGAAACAGTTATTGTCATCTGAAGTACGCTCATATATTTCCGAATATCTTGAGAATGCTTCCACCTATTATGACGCCCTAGCAGAGTTACGTAAGCGCTATGGACAGCCACAAGTAGTCGCCAGAGCCCATTTAACGTCTTTGATGAGCCTACCGACTATCAAAGACGATGACTATTCAGAACTTGGCAAATTTTCAAGAACGCTTCACGGGGCAATGTATGCATTACGAAACGGGGGATACGAACAAGATTTAGAGGCGGGAATGACTTTAGAACACATTGTCGGTAAACTCCCAGCTCGAATGCGCAATACTTGGGGCATTAAGGTTTATAAAATGATACCGAAACGGGCAACTCTTAAACATCTAGCTCATTGGCTCGATGAGATTGTGATGGGCGAAATGATGATCCGACCGCCGTCAATACAAAATAAGTCTAGTAAAAAGGGGTTTCGAAAGGAACAGGACAACAGTAAGTCACGCACTTACGTTTCGTCTGGTTCGAAGCCTACAGTTTTGTTAACAGATTCGCGGGCTATCTCATGTTTTTGTTGTGGGAAAAATCACTCAATTGAAAAGTGCAATGTATTTATGGAAATGTCAGTAGGGGAAAGAGCCGAGTGCGTAAGAGATAAAAAACAATGTTTTCGTTGTCTTGATGGCCTTCATCGCAGTCGTAGAATGCCCTTCCAAATCGACCTGTTCAATCGATCAATGTGGGCAACGTCATCATTATTTGATTCACGGGGCCCCGCGGATGTATCCCTTGAAAGCAAGGGATGTTGAAAGCCACAGCCAGACCGTAAATACGATGTCAAGTAAACGCACTATCTTAAAAACGCTATTAAATGTGGTCCCAGTTATATTACAGGCCAATGGAAAGACGGTGTATACACACGCCCTGTTAGATAACGGAAGTGATGTAACGTTGATACGATTGGATGTTGCCAAAAAACTGAAATTGAATGGAAGGCCTCGTGTAACTACTTTTGGAACGTTTCACGGCAGAGACCCGGCTATTCGAACGTCACAGGTCAGCTTTATTATCAAATCATTAGATGAGTCCTTTGTGGTTGACGTCGCTGAAGCTTCCACCGTTCCAAATCTCAAATTACCGAAGAGAAAATACGATTTACAGAAGCTGAAACTTAGATGGCCTCATCTAAGTGACGTAAAAATTAATGATACTGATTTTGGAGACGTTACGATTCTCATCGGGGCAGAAATACAAGAAGCTCATCAACAATTAGACAGGCGTGCGCCACCAAAGGGAACTCAAGCGCCTTATGGAATTCGCACTCCGTTCGGGTGGTGCTGCGTTGGGCCTATTCCGGAAACAGACAGAACAAACCAACCACAGTCACCATTTGTTCTTACAATTAGGAATCAATGCGATTTACACAAGACGGTGGAGAAGTTTTGGGAAACAGAGTCATTCGGGCTCGTCCCCAATTTAAGATTCCCTGAATCAGAAAGAGATAAGCGAGCCAGGGAATTAGTGAAAGCAACGACTACATTCAATGGAACTCGCTACTCCGTAGGTCTTCCTTGGGTGTCCTCCACCATTTCTTTAACGAATAACTATGAGACAGCCTTTCGCAGGCTCCGCTCTATAGAACATCGCTTTCGCCGGGATCGGATTTTCGCCGAGAGGTACACAGCCGTGATAAACGATTATATAGAAAATGGGTTTGCGCGAAAGGTGAATGCAAGTGAGATAGCCGAATGCGAGGGCCGAACGTGGTACCTCCCACACCACGGCGTGATAAATCCTCAGAAACCTAATAAGGTTCGTGTGGTCTTCGACGCTTCAGCCAGACATTGTGGATCGTCTCTTAATGATGTATTGTTAAAAGGACCTAACCTTTTAAATGATCTTGTGACTGTACTGTTACTATTTCGCGAAAAAGCTATTTCTTTGAGTGGGGACATTAAACAAATGTTTCTGCAGGTTCAAGTCAAATCCGAAGATCAATCTGCGCTACGTTTTTTTATGGCGGTCACCCGGGGTCCACACTCCTCCTACTATCTATCAGATGCAAGTTCAAATCTTTGGTGCAATCTCTTCTCCCTTCATTTGCTCGAGTGTACTACGACGGAACGCAGAGAAACACTTTAAGGAATTCCCAAGTGTAGCAGATAAAATTGTAACGAACTTTTACGTGGACAATCTACTTGATTCTTTTGATTCGGAGGAGGAAGCGATTTTGTCCAGGAAGGCGTACAGCGCCTTGTTAGAAAGAGGTGGATTTCATTTGAATCAATGGATCTCTTCGTCTAGAAAGGTTTTGACTACAATCCCCAGAGAAGATAGGAACAACCCCACATTAAACTTGGATTTAGAAGCACTACCTATCGAAAGAACTTTAGGCGTTCTATACAACAGTGAATCGGATGAATTTATGTTTAAAATTAACCTAGACTCAGAGGCGAATACCAAACGACGAATTTTGAGCGTCATCTCAACAGTTTTCGATCCGTTGGGTTTTTTAACACCTGTCATTTTAATCGCAAAAAAGGTGATGCAAGAAATTTGGGCGTCGGGGTGTGACTGGGATGAAATAGTAGGAGAAGCTATCTTAATACAGTGGCACCGTTGGATTTGCCACCTTCCTTATTTAGAAAATATAAGGATACCCAGACCTCTCACGCTATCACCCCATTTTAAAGAGGCTCAAATTCACGCGTTCAGTGATGCCTCGATGGTTGGTTTTGGTGCCGTCGTTTATCTGCGAGTTGTTTGCAACAAGGATCTTGCCCGAGTCTCGTTCGTTTTATCGAAGTCCCGCGTGGCACCTATTCGACCGTTAACAATCCCGAGATTGGAGTTACAAGGTGCGGTTGTAGGCTTGCGTCTCGTAAGAAAGGTATTGGACAGCCTTAGGATTCCAATAAATCGAGTTTTTTATTGGTGTGACTCAAAAAAAGTTTTACAATGGATTAAGTCGAAAACATGTCGTTATCATACGTTCGTAGCAAACAGAGTTGCAGAAATTCTAGACGGATCCAGTGCGGATGATTGGTCACATGTTCCGGGAACGGACAATCTGGCAGACGAATGCAGCCGCGGATTGTTTCCTACGGAACTTAATGATAATCACCGTTGGTTCTCTGGGCCCGCGTTCCTTTATCAGTCAGAAGATCACTGGCCCGAACAACAATTATGTCGAGAACCATTGTCAGATGACCCCGAAATAGCAAAATCAAAGTGGATCGGTGTGATTAACCATTCTAAAGGGATTGAAGGGATAACAAACCTAATAAAAAATTCATCGAATTTCTTTAAATGTTGCAGAGTAGTCGCTTGGATTGCTAGGTACATACACAATCTTAAAATGAAGGCCAGTGATCAACCAATTCGATTTGGATTCCTAACTATTCCTGAATTAAAAGCAGCTAAAGAGACATGTATCCGCCAGGGACAATTAGAATGTTTCGGTCAAGAAATAAAGGCGCTCAAGTCCGGTAAACCGATACGCAATGATTCTCACATTATAAAACTTGCTCCATTTCTTGATAAAGTTGGTTTTTTACGAGTTGGCGGACGTATCGATAAGGGAGATTTTTCATACGACATCAAACATCCTATCCTTCTCCCTCATGATCATCCACTCACAAACCTTATCGTGATGGAGGAACATCTTCTTTTAAGACATCCATCAGTAGAACGATTGTTAAGTAGTCTTAGATCCCGCTTCTGGATTATTCGAGGCCGCCTTACGATCAAAAGATACGTCAATCGATGCTTTACATGTAAGAGGAGGCATAAACAGCCCGATTTTCCGCTCATGTCTTCTCTTCCCCGATGTCGCATTGAGCCTTACCAGCCGCCTTTTACTAATACCGGTCTTGATTATTTTGGTCCATACACTGTTAGCATGTTTCGTCGAAAGATAAAGCGGTACGTCCTTTTATTTACTTGCCTCGTCACTCGAGCTGTACACCTAGAATGGACAGCGACTCTTGACACCAATTCATTCCTTATGGCGTTCCAACGGTTTACTGACAGGAAAGGATGTCCCGCTATAGTTTACAGCGACAACGGTACGCAGATTGTCGCTGGAGATAAGGAAATCAGGGAATGTTTAGAAAGATGGAACCAAGCAAAAATTGATGGGGCTATGAGTAGGCGTTCGATTGAGTGGCATTTATCTCCACCTGCAGCACCCCACTTTGGTGGTGTATGGGAGAGAATGGTAAAATCTGCTAAGATCGCACTCAATTCAATCATGGATTCACGTCCGCTGACTGATGAGATGTTGATAACTATACTAACTGAGGTAGAATCCCTGCTCAATGGACGACCACTGACGCATATAAGCGTTGACCCGCGGGACCCTGAGCCCCTCACGCCTAATCATTTTCTTATAGGAAGAGCAAATCCAAATATCCCAATGGATGTATTTGACGAAACAGAAATAAGTTCCAAACGAAGTTGGCGAGCTGCACAGGTGATGGTGAACCACTTCTGGCGCCGGTGGTTAAAAGAATACCTGCCTACAATTACCGAGCGAAAGAAATGGCTTCGACGAAAACCGAATTTGGAGGTGGGCGATATCGTCCTGGTGGTCAACCCAGATTCTCCAAGAGGACACTGGCCCATCGGGAGAGTCCTTGAAACAATTACCAGTCAAGATGGTGTTGTTAGAGCTGCCAAAGTGAAGACAAAAACCGGAGAATACCTGCGCCCCGCAGCAAAAATGTGTTTACTAGAAAAAGATGTTTTTGAACCTCAGTCAAAAACAGGCCCCGCTGTAACCGATTGAGCATCGGTAGATTACTATTTTTTGTGTTATATCGTCCGCCTCTCGATCATCCCAATTCAGATTTCGTTTTTTACGTGTTTTCTTCTTTCTTCCCTTATTCACCACCCCAGTCCTGTTTCAGTCGCCCCGTTTTTCACACTATGACTCGCCCCCATTGACCTAAATGCAGCTGTCTTCACTCAGATTTCTAGATTGTTGTTTTGTTTCCTTCCCTCTCATAAAGCTGTCGTCTAGCTCTTTCCCCAATGCCCATTTATCTTGCTTCCCCTTTTTCTGTATTGATATGTCGACACCAATCAATGAAGAGGATAAATGAGTGAATACGGGACTTCGAGCTGTAAATGGAACGAGTTTAAATCAGTCGACGAGAAGAGTGTAAGGTCAAAACACAAAAAGGATACTAACTGGTGGCTTCGATGCGTTTAACGTCACGAGCCGTTTTTAAGTAGAATTGTCGAATTTTTATGAATATGGCGGAAAGAGTATGGGTAATAACAACCAGGGGTTGACCAAACCGACCAAAAACAGGATACCAATAGCAGACAAAGAAATCTGTAAAAAAGAGGATACAACTGTTATCGAAGGGAAAATAGTTTGAAGAGATAAATATTTACAGAAATGACGTCAAAATACGTGGACGGCAACATCTCATCCATACACCCTATATCTTTGGCAAAACGATTTAACACTCGACCTAAATATTTGCATAATGAATATATACATAACTTATGAAGGTGCGCAGACTTACTAAAAATCTGTGATTATTACCAACTGGATTCTGGTCGAAAAAGAGCAGCGGCGCCCGAATAATCGACTGGAACATGTAATTGTGAAGATTGATAGACGCGGCCATGCACATGAAGAAGTAGTGAACGGTACGAACCATGGAGAGGATGAATACGCAAATGATGAGGATGGTAAAAAAGTATATGCCCGTGTATGTGTCAGGTTCCTTCCACCAATTGCCAGAGAATATGACAGTATCGGTGGCGTTACGCAAACCAGTTTCCGTGAAACGTGACGTAGCATTATAGGAGAAGTTGCCTTGTCTAGCACGGAGCTCTTCCGCATTTGTCCATATAGGCAGCCAATAATCAGATCCACTGAAGAGCACTTGGGTGAAAATACATGTGAGAGCCATCAAAAAGAAAGAACAGAATCCGCCGCCCGATAAAGGCGATAATATTGCCAATGTAGTGTGAGAGACACACTTCCACTGAAACGAGCTTCTTCAGCCAAAGTAGGTCTGTCCTCTTTTTTCTTAATATAGAAAAGACGGTATTATTAAGTTTCTGATAGATAACCTCATTGTCGTGTTGTACCTCTTTAGCGGAGGACTGGGAGGAGACGGACCCTACTTGTTCCACATGGATCCACATGATGTTGGACTTTCAAAATCACATTCAGAAAATAAACGTGTGACATTAAGGTCTTCTTCATTGTAAGTTTTTCATCTTCGATATTTTTCGTAAAATCTAATCCACTTCTGCTGATTTCTTTGTATGTGCCCATCGCTTCAATGCGACCCTGAAATACAGTAATAAGTTCAATTAAAATTAAATACAGTATCCAGCATTATTCCCTTGATCTCACAATCAAATTTCGTACGTACCGCTTAATGATAACCACTTGATCGACATCTTTTAAATAGTGAAGCTGATGGGTGACCAAAACGCGGATTTTGTCACGTAAGTACCCATTAATTGCTTTATCGAACAAATGACGTCCTACGTGGGTGTCGACAGCGCTAAGTGGGTCGTCCATTAAGTAAAATGTCGGCATCAACGTACAACGCTCGAGCCAGGTTAATTCGTGCCTTCTGGCCGCCACTGAGGGAAACGCCCCGCTCACCCACTGTCGTTAAGTCCCCGTTAGGAAAAAGACTAAAATCCTTGTCTAAAGCACATGCTTTAACAACTTTCTTGTAGCGTTTCACATCATGCTCCAACCCACACAGAATGTTCTGACGGATAGTTCCCGAAAATATCCAAGACTCTTGGGAAGCGTAAGCTATTTTCCCCACAACTCGACACGTTCCCGCTGATGGAGACAATTCTCCCAATATTACATTCAACAAAGAACTCTGTCAGATTTCAAAATTACTTATTAAATAGAGTATTCGGTAAATTATCAAATTCTTCAACTCACTTTGCCAGAACCGACTTGGCCGACAACGGCAAAAATCTGGCCAGTACGGATATTGAAAGTGAAATTCGTCAATGGTTATCCTCTTTCTCTACTGCAGCTGGCCATTTGACCGTTAACTGGTTCAGTTCAATTAGACATTGGGATAAAGGGGGTCTTAAATTTGCATTCTTTCTTCTTTCTATCTCATCCAACTTTAAGAAGTCCTATCAATATAAAGATCATTATTTTCATCATATACGGTAGGTAATTTGGTTTTGGAAAAATATTACTTCAATACGTTTGACGGATACTCTAGCTTCCGCTGCCTGCGCTACGGCTCCAGGGAAAAGCAGCGTCATTATAACGCGGATGTTGTTGAATAGAGAGACGGTCACAAAGACCTATTTTTTTTCGAAAATAAGTTTATATTTGGCAAATGCAAAACAAATCATAGACAAAAACGGGGGTTTACCTTTTCAGCCGTTAAATGGTTACCGGATATAATAAATATTGTGAAAGTTAAAAAAAATTATCAATTTTGACGAAGTAAAGAAGAGACTCGTGTTTAGTGCTCGGAAGTGGTTTGTCCGCCGAATAATATTAATCTCTTTTCTTTAAAAAATTTAAAATAAGAATTCAACGCAACTGAAAACCGTGGCGGTTATAGTACCGGCGGCACCGAGCAATTAGATGGTCAAAAATTTTCTCCCATGTGTACATTTTTATCACTCTCATGGCCGAAATAATCTCGTTCATTGTACGGATTCTTTCATTAGTTCGTTTTTCAGTTTCCAGTCGGAGCTTTGAGAAAACTTTACCCATCCAACCTAATCGAGAATACTGAATCATGAGTTTTCTAGAAACGTTTTTTCGTCTAAAATGTGTACTTTGCAAAGGAACGAAGAGGATCAGAACGGCAAGTCCGACTAAACAGGAAGGGCCGATTACGTTTAAGTAGGGTGATGCATGAGAGTGTAGAGTGCGGAACCCATAACCACCCCAGTTGCATAAAGGTAAGCATGCGCGGTTGGAATCGTGGTTTCACCATCGTCCCCAAAATAGTGAACTAGTTGGCCCAAACAAAGAGGCTGACCAATCCTACAAAAACATTTTCGGATTGATATTATGAATTGCTGATCTAAAGACCTCTCAAGATTATTTACCTAAACAAACATTCTTCCACAAAAATAAACGCGCCCATTAAAATGAATTTTAGTCCAAATGCCAGTATTATTGCTTTGGTAAGACTCGGTTTGCCTTTTTTCTTGTTCGTCTCATCTTTCTTAAATTTCGCCACTTGCTTATCCCATTCCCTGAAGAAGGAACCCAAAGAAACAAAATTCAAGGGTCTGAGCCAGCTATTATCCAAATATAACAATCTTAAAGGAGTAATTTTAAAAATAACTTGCTTTTGGAGTTTGAGCTCAAGCTCTTCAGAGTTGTCTCCTGGCAAAACATCGTACAGATCAGTAACTTCGAGATCCTTCTTTGCTCCAGTGAACATAAAAGAATTTAACCACCTAGAGAGAAATACAAATTTATATGTTATCATATCAAAATAATGTTTGAATAAGGAACGCAACAGTAGTACCCTAAAATGATCGCGAATTTAGATAATGAACGAAATAATCCCCATTTAGTAGGAAACAAGCAAACCAATTGTCATGAAGGATTTTAACCGCTTGTAAGGAAATTTGAACCTTGAATTAACGTAATTGAACGTCACCAATCCCGAAACCAATCATATTGTGAACTAGAAAAAGGCATCATAAGATAAGTTCACGTTTATCACTAGCTACAGACAATCCCAAATAGATAGAAACTTTTGCGCAAATATTGTCAATATACGCGAAACAGGTTTCAAAATTTAATAGGCACAGTTTGGATTGCAAAAATGTGAGAAAAGTTTGGATAGCAACTTAACGATTATTATTAAGTTCTGCTAGATAAGTTCGAAGTGACAAGAGCAACAGGTATTGGCAACAAGGCGAATTTAAACACGCGCGCTTTGGTTTATTGCCGTAAACATTGTATAAAGACATACATTTCGACTCTGCTCACACTTGATTTTACTGTTTTACGTTCGTTGCTATTTGCATCGATCAAAAAATCACCTGATTTCGGGAAGAACAAATAAAACTAACCGGCGGATTTCCTATGTAAACACTCACCAGAAAAATATGACGGAGAACAAATTTGATTTTTTTTCGGGACTTGGATTAATTTTGTTTTCTCTGCCGTTCAGTTCCATGGCTGAAGTTATGTTTTTATAGACGCAATATAGCTCGAGGGTTTTACAATGGGGATGTTAATCAGTGTGAACCTTGATTTACTTCCTTTCCTTCAAACGCCAAAAACTTTTTTCGCTTCAAACAAAGTGCACAAATTTCAATGTCGACGTCGCAATTTCTTTGCAACAACGGAAATTGAACGTAGCAGACGGGAACGCAGCTACTACCTGCAGTGAAGCACTCTACACAGGGGCGTGTCTAAAGTTAAAAAAAGCTAGGTTTTTTATCGAAAAAGCTTTGAAACGGACGCGAGAACTCAAAAACAGGCTAACTTTTTTCAACTTTAGACATGCCCCAGTACACATTTATCGAGCTTTGAAACGGACGCGAGAGGCGGGACGCCAATGGACGAGCTCATGTATCTCGCATATCTCGGATCCCCCAGGCTTTCCCACACTATTGCACCATAGAGGCGCAACCTTATATTGCCGCTTCAAGCGCTGACTTGATCCAATAACAATAAAAGGACTTTGCTCTTTCATTTTGAAAATGGCTGATGCAGGTTTCAACGACGAATTATTCACAATTTTCTCATTAAAAAAAGGTTACGCGTTTCCATCAAATCAAATGTAGGCCTACTTTTGATTGGTGTATGTGACATTAAAAAGCATAAACTTTAATTTCTCTTTCTCTAATAGTAAGTTATACAATTTTTTCATCATCTATTGTGGGCAGTATTTCGGTGAACAAAAAGTTGAAAACTCGAAACATTACGTCAGTTAGCTTTTTCCAAGGCTTTTTCTTTACGGTACCCCAATAATATGTATGTAAAAATACTATTAATACAGCACCCTAATAAGCAATGACAAATAGCAACAACAAAAAAAAACAGAAAAACTGAGGAAAAAAATAAAAGGAGTACTCTTTTTATAAAAATAAGAAAAAAATTTGCGACAGTCACTGCTACATAAACGGTTTTTTAATAGTTTGCCTTTCACGCGGAAAACAAAATATTTTCCCATGAAGGCCGCCGTAATGAAAAATCCCACTATTCTTGGAACACAACGACCTACGGCCATATTCTTGTGACGCTGTGAGTAATTTTCCAGTGAAAAATTATCGCCGTTATTTCGCGAAACTCCATCATTCCAAGACCAAATCGTCTCTAAATCGTTTCAGTCGACCGCCAAAGAACGTATATATATGGTACACACTACCATTAGGTTTTCGTCAGTTGAATCCACCACTTCTAAATAATCACCAAAATGCCTCGTTTAGCTGATATTGCAGAAAAAACACCGAAAACATTCCTCACCGCTTGTAAAAGTATGGAAGGTCGTCGTCCTGCTGGAAAAAAATCGGCCAGCAGAAAGAAAAAAGTAAGCTTTTGAAGTTCTTGCTTCATGTCGATTATCTGTTACTTGATATTTTGGAGATTCTGATCTTCAACCTTGTTTATTTATCCCCTTCTCTTCATTAAGGTTCAACCTAAAGCTGGAACAACTGCTGTCAAAAAAAAGCTTGCGTGCAAGCCGATGGGCGGTTTACATCAGAGAAAGATAGCAAAAGCTGCCGGTGTGCAACCTTTACCTGAACCTGATGATGAAAATGAATCTGAAAAGTCTATTATGGATGAAAGTGAATTCGACGACTGTATCAACGAGCCTAATGAGAATCAGTCTAGGAACAAAGTATCCTTATTTTATTTAATTGCTGTGCTACCTGAAATTAAGATTTTCCTAATTAGATATTGTGTTTTATCGATTTATAGAAACTGATATTAATCTTGCATTTGTCTTCTCGATCCTTTAGATCAAGGTTCAACCGCAAGCTGGAACGGCAGCTGATGTGTCTGCTAAGATAAAGTTTGCCTGTAAACCGATGGGTGTATTACATCAGAGAGCAAAAATCGCACGTATGACGCAACCATCAACTGAACTCGCCGAGTCCGAGGAGTCAACAGATTAATTTTTACTTAAGTTAAACTTAAAAATTTTTTCCGGAGAAGGTATATGCTATCATCTTTCCATCTTAGTATTTATATTGTCTGTTCTAATTCTAAATCAAAATCCTTTCAAAACTCTATATTATGGCAATGTCGTCAATACTTGTTGACGAACTTGGCTTCCCGCGTTTTGCAGTTACGAGCCTGCGACGCCGCGTATATACAGCAGGTAGCTAATAGCTGCATCATCACCGTCAATAACTGAGAATCTCGATTCTAGCGTTTGCGTAATATCTTGGTCTATGTCTATTTTCAATTTAATTCATCTTTGTCATGAAGTTTGGTTTATCCACATGCATACCGTATTTGTCCCAGCTAATAAAGTTTGTAATCAAGATTACATTACTTTGTTAAATTGATCTCGAAATTGATCTATAAACACGCTTCAAAACGTGCGCGCACATTTTTTATCTATTAACTCGCACATCTGATGTTTTGGTTTAATCAACTCTCTTATTAAAAGTATAGTAGACACTAGGTGATTTTCAATGTAGGCCTACTAGTTATGTTTCCAAGAGCTGACGTAAACACAGAGATATGAAACATTACCATATGACGAAACCGCCACTTCAGCTGCTTCAACCTTGAGAGGGGCAAATACTTGAAACTTCCGGTAAAGCCATAAAATATATTCAGGAATAAAACCGTTAAATATAACTTTTAAAAAAATATTGTGCTGTTTTATAGGGAGAAATACCAAATACTGATTGAGTTTCACTACCTTATAATTGGTCCTTTTGGCACCTAAGAGCCCTTTATCTCTTAACAAATGCAGTGTTCGTGCATCTGCAACACAGCAACTCATGTTAAACTACATACCTAGAACGATGGTTAGTGTTGATTTCTTTTCATTAAAACCAAGTTTCAGTAACCACATGTCTTTGGTAACGTGAATTCAATCAGTTTCTGTAACTTTCACCACGCGGTCATACGCAGATGTAATACACTCTTACCAATGCTGGGGCCAGAACAACAGCTATATGAAGCCACGCGCGTTACGCTTAGTTGCCCTTAGCGCAATTTCGTTCTTTTCTTGCCACCTTCATTGATTTTACAAGATCGAATCCCACGACTATAGGAAGCTTGGTTTTAAAATAATTAAGTTGACTTCGTAATACATAATGTGGTCCGATATGAATTTCTGCAAACCATTCTTGACGAAGTAGTTTCACCAGCCTTTTAACAAGAACCGGTTCACGCTTACGCGGCTCTCTCCTTGGCTCTCTCTTGTTGCTAGGCTCTTCCAAATCCAACAACAACTTGCTTTGCAATCAAATATTAAACAGGATAATAAAGAGTATAGTTTTGAGTAAAATCAGTAAGCCTAGATACTAGTGTTCGCAGTATCAGGATTTAGACGTAATTGGCTGTCGATCGACCTAGTCATACCCAGTCCTACCCCGTCCCGTCTCATTATATTCACAAATTGTTGATGGGTATCAACAGCCAAGTGACTTTGTCATTATAATGTATTGATTCGCACAATTTAATACGTCGGGTTTAAAAGATAATTGCCGACATACAGGCCTTTTATTCAACAATTCAATAATAAGTTGGTAATACAATATCAATATATATATATTATTAACAGACCGGTTGTTTAGTTCGATTCATATTAGCTAACGTAGTTGAAAGTTCATCATCGATCGATCAAATGAACTACATGTTGGACATCGTTCAAAAGATCTTGTAACCAGCCCCGGTGAAGGGGAAGGGGGATGCGGGAACAACAGGCAAGTGTTCACCCTTGGGGACGAAACCAGCCTCATCGGCAGCCCAACTTAATGTGATTTTCTGTCCTTCGGGAGAGATCCAGTAGGAAGATCCCTTGTTGGTGTTACCAGAGACATCTCCCTTCCCGTAACCGTCTCCAGAAGCAAGTTTCTTCTGAACCTGAGACTCCTCTCGGGTGGTGCCGTCAGAGCCAGCGAAACTGAAAGGTTACGGATGATTTATATTTATAATAGTTCAAGAACAGTAGTAAATGATAAACTATCACATCCAAGAATTTGCAAAATAAATACAAATAATACTAAATAATTATTACCTCCACTGGCTGCTGCCGTCGAGGTTGCGGACATCAGACTGACTCACAATGGTGATGGCGGGCTTTTCATAGGCATCCTTTTTGTAGCGTGAAGGGGCAGCGGCAGCAGCGGCCAAAAGAGCGACGATTAAGAACTATATCAGAAAAAAGGAAAACCGTTATTTTTAAAGCCTAGTCACTATGCTGTGTGATCGGAACTATAGTTTGACTTCAAGAGATTTACCAGCTTCATATTGACTTGGTACTGTTTGGTTGAGTAACTGCTGTCTAGACAAGATTTCAGTCGAGCTTATATACTTGTTGAATGGAGGCATGGGCAATGTGAGAGTTTCTTCAATGCTTTTGTCGCGGTCGATTGGCCTAGTTGCATTACGCAGCTGTAACAACTGTAACCTTGTAACAGTTGGGTCAATCACTTCGAAAAAAACTACCTCTTCTCTTCATGCTGTACTTTTTTATTTTTTATTAACGAAAATCTAGCTGTATTTTTTGCTCGTTGTATTAAAATTTCTTTCTTTTGGCCTGTTTCTAACGATAAATAAATGAATGAGATGAATATTAAATTTCAATATGTTGTTGTTGAAATCCTTATTTTCATTTGAATGCATTAATAAAAAGTGAAGTGCGGTGAAGTGGATCGAGAGTGAAGCGATCTTTGACACAACAGATGAGTAAACTCATATGTTATTTGGCGAAAGCATACTTTTATTTTCATCAGATATTAAACCCGAGCCATTTTTTTTAGGAAATAATTCTTGTATCCGTTTTACAGCGTTTTATACAACAATTTACGACACCTCGAGTCGACCCTTTCTTGGAGCATACCTATTTACATGTAATAAAGGTGTGAACCGTTTTTTAATGTTCGATGCCCTTAAGCCTTGTTCACACCGGTCATAAGAAAGCTTAAAACAGTCGCTTTAGATGTTTTAAGGACATTTTCATCCGACACCTTACGACAGTGAATGCACCTTTTAAGAAAATGTTAGCAAAAACAAGATAGACAGTATAGTAGTGTTTCTATCAAAGCTTAAAACAGCCCTTAAAACACGTTTTCAAACTTAGAGGCTTAAAAAGCAGCTTTTCCTAATTTGGAACAACTATCGTCAGTCGGATAAAAAACGTCGCAGGAAAACGACAACGCGCGTTACGCCTTAAATACTTCTTTTACTTAACGACTTAATGCAACTCTTAAGGACTATGACCGGTGTGAACAAGGCCATTATGTTAAGGAGAATTTAAAAAATACCAGTTTACAAAAGAAGAAATAAAAGCATAAGAAATTGGTTCAATTCTAATCTTTTTCGTCTTTCCAAATCTTATGTCAGCGAATTTTTGCAGATTTCTAAGCTTATATGTTCTCGTTATGTTTTTAAAGCGCACAAAGAACACTGTCTGAATTTAAATACATAAGAAAATGACGAATCGGAGGCGCATTCACACTGGGGGTTTTTGTCATATTAAAACTTAACTTGGCATATTTTTGGCGGTTTTCTAGTCTGCCGTAAGGTGTCGGATGAAAACTTAATACTGAGGTGATAAATGCTGGTTGCTTCAAGCCGATAAGTTTTCATCCGACACCTTACGACAGACTACGGAAAGATCCACCCGGATCCACCAAAATACGTTAAGTTAAAGTTTTTACGTAAAAACCCTCTAGTGTGACTGCGCCTTAGTTAAGGACCCCAAAACATAAGCCCGCTACTTTAAGAACGAAATCAATTTCTGGTTTCTGTTGTAAGAAGGTATCACCACTCGGGGCGAAGTAAAGATAGATTTACATTTCTTAAATTATGTCATTCCAAACGCCTGAAATAATTCAAAATTTCTCAATCCCAATCGCTTATTTTTTAAAAGATATTGAGAAATGTAGAACTGATCGGAACTGACAGAAAACCGCAGGAACACTAGTACTACGGGTTCACCCTTCTCCCGAACAGTTCATAAAACTTTTTTGTAAACATGTTTAATTATTCACGGGCCGATCGATTACATAACCACTAGCTCCTGTAACACCGGTCGTATACCTTAGCGGAGTGGGGAAGGAAAGTTTTTTATTGATATTTTTATTTGCTTATAAGTTGATATCTCACATATTCAAGCTTTCGTACTTAAGAAGCTCGTCCTAAATAAGTAAATATATTGAAAGGACAATTTAAGACGTCGACTTTGAAAGATATTGCCTATGGGGCTGTATATTTGACAATCAACAATATAAATTAGGCGAAATTAGGTTGGTTCATAGTTAAAGGTCCATTTCGAGCAGCAATGAACTAGTTGACGTCGTCCTTAATAGATCTTGTAACCAGCGCCGTTGAAGGGGAAAGGAGATTCGGGAGCAACGGGAAGTTCGTATTCGTGGACGGGAGGGACGGGCAAGTGGTCACCCTTGGGGGCGAAACCGGCCTCATCGGCAACCCAGGTCAAAGTGAATTTCTGGCCTTCTGGAGAAATCCAGTAGGAAGATCCCTTGTTGGTGTTACCGAAAGCATCCTCGTACTTGTCAGTGGCGACTTCCTTGCCGTATGAGTCGGTAGTGTAAACGGGCTTAGTGCCGATCTTCTTCTGGGCCTGAGATTCCTCTCGGGTAGTGTAGTCGGATCCAGCGTAGCTGTATCACCAAAGAATTATTTTAGTTATGCATTAAAGCAAAACCAGCAATAGGTTATTGCTTAAAAGATTGAATGGAAACATTAGCATCACGCTTGGCATCACGTTACCTCCATTGGCTGCTGCCGTCGAGGTTGCGGACATCGGACTGGCTCACGATGGTGATGGCGGGCTTTTCATATTCATCCTTTTTGTAGCTTGAAGGGGCAGCAGCTACAACGGCCAAAAGGGCGGCAATGATGAACTGTAGAAAGCGAAAGGAAATATTTTGGGTTTTTTTGTTATTGTTTGCTTGTTATAAACTGAAAACTTTAGAGTATATCGAGATGTGAAATTAAAACTAGGTAAATCCAAGGGCTAGTTGTTTACCAATTTCATGTTGACTTGGGTTGATTGGGTAAGCAACTGGTGTCTATACCCAATTTGAGTCAGGTTTATATACTTGGCCAATGCACGGGACTTGTACTATGTGAGAGTTACTCGGAGTTTCTTCAATCCTTTCTCGCGGTCGATTGACCTACTTATATATGCAACCTTGTAACAGTTATTCACCTTCCCAACTTTTCATCAATAGACGCGACAATAAATCTTTTTGAAAAAAACTGATTGGACTGAAAAGCTGACATCAAATATCACTTTCTCCATCTAAAGTTTGAAACCATTTAGGGTACGGTAGGCTATTTAACATGAAAGAAATAACCTGCCTTGGAAGTTGGAACTAACCGCGCGGGGTGCGCGTGCTTTGTTACGCCAATCAATCGTCTACGGTCCACCTGCGTTGATGTTTCCGGCTTCGTCGAATGGGAATCATATACGTACCCTATGCATTAGTGAAGAATT
Source organism: Ceriodaphnia dubia (assembly GCA_022539655.2). Lineage (NCBI taxonomy): Eukaryota > Metazoa > Arthropoda > Branchiopoda > Diplostraca > Daphniidae > Ceriodaphnia > Ceriodaphnia dubia. The sequence goes on along the minus strand of JAKUCG020000214.1, from coordinate 321,482 downwards.
TTTGTTTTATTTCCCATCTTTAGTAACAATCGTAAGCAATCGTATATTGTTGCCTCGATTGTTGCAAAGCAACACACAAATAGGATGCACTTCATCTAGTAATCAGCTAACCGCACCCGCCCTAGGTCCTCGAGCAATTAAGTCTATAGAGGTCCATAACCTTAATGTAACATTTGGATAAGAAATATTGCCGAATTTTTCAGTTGTTGCTTGTTATATAACACAAAGGAAAGCCAGTTATCTTGGCTCGTTAGGTCCATCGAATGGCAAAAAAGAAAAAAGAATTCATTTCAGTATAGGATTATCCAAGTACCGTACCTAGTTTCGAATGTTGTAGGCTAACCTATACGGCTATAGCCTATACCCGTCGTCATCACATAACATTAATCAACCGCAAATTTGAGCACAGATTGATGAATGAATGTGGCTCGAAGTAACGATTGCAGTGAAACCTATATTTGTGAAGGTTACTGAATATGCGAGATCTCAATCTGCTCGTCGAAAAGCATGACTTGTTGCTTGAATAAAGGTTGTCTTTGCCTCCGGTCACTGCTCTCATTCGGTTAGAAAGGAGAAAGGGCTCCTCCAGCAGCATAGCTTATTCACGCACTGTAGTTTAAGCTGCATCGTGCAATTATACCCATGTCCATTTATTACTCGTCGCCAACCCGTTCACTACGAATCCGAGAAGTATCAAAGTCCGTTGGAGTGCAGCAAAACAAAACGGTATCTATCTTTTCTTGTTCTCTAGTTACGTGAACCGGTTTGGGTAGCCGACTCTCGAATGTTCTGATAAGAACACTGCAACGCCCTAACCTTATTGCTAGCACTTGCGGATATTACAAAGATAACTTACATCATCAAGACGTTTTGATGAAAATTTCTACAGTAGTTGATAAGTCAAAGGTAAACCGTTCATAAATTTACGGTTTTCATCCCCATATACGTAGGCTAATGCGTGTACGTGTGAATAACCCTTAAATCGACAGATACTCAAGTGCTCCATGCACCTTCAATTGTAAATAAAACCCGCGCATATTACATTCCTTTCTTGGTTCACCATGAGGGTCTACAAATAGACCCCTAATACTTCCTTCTGTTAATTATGTTTAATCCTATTATTTACTTCCTACCCTAGTACTTTAAATGCGTCTTCAGACTTTGCGATTGAAACCGGTTTCCCATTAAAGATAAGCACACGAACCGCATTTCAGCCGCATTTAAATTACTAGGGTAATATCTTCTAACGATACTATCGAGTTTAATCCTGCACGCTTTTTAATAATTAACGACTAGTTGTATTACTCTTAGTCATAATAACAGAATCATATAAATTATGATTTCAGGAACACAATGCCATTTTGTGCTGTTTGGTTTAAAAAAACCACAGCTAATCAATCACAAGTGTTCACTGAGGGTACCTACAGGCACTCTTGCATATAGACTGATTAAATTTCCTCTCAGTTCTATCCTCTCCTTTGCATATTTCTTCTTAGTTCTTACCCTCCTTCTATTATGTTCCCAAATTCGTATTCATCCCTTGGTTAACCACTTGTCTATGAATTCCGCATATTGTTTAATTCACAATGCCACATTTCTGCCCTTGTTCTCAACCTGGATCATTCGATCGAAGGAATCTGTCGCCATGACAATCGGGCACAGAGCGATTTCATCCAGCATCTGGATGCATTTCGAAGCAATATCAACTAGCTCCTTAACGTTCTTCTCAATGGCATCAATTTCCTTCTGTAGATCTTTAACGCGGTCTTGGGTAGTTAGCAATGCCCTATGCTCAGATTCCAACTTTTTCTTGATATCTTCCAAATTTGCGACGGATTGCAGCTCTTTAACATATTCCCATTTATATGTCATGGAGGACGAATGCGTACTCGATTCACATTTTCCCGGACAGACGGAACAGGATGGCGTGCAACCCCAATACATGTATAAACGCGAATGATGACATGTTACCAAACATTTAGTGCAGTTGGTCACATAATGACCAGCCGGAAGATCGACTTTTTTTGCTACTACCATCTCAATCTTCCTTTCAGCTTCCTTGGTGGCGGCTTGGATCTTCGATTGGCTAATGGTTATAAATTTCTTGGTTTTCCACATTTCTTCCTTCTTGACAAGGCCCGTGATAATAAGGGACTGCAGCTCGTCCAACGCCGTCTCCATCTGTTTTCTTTCTTTCAGCACCTGTTTGGTTTGAGACAACGACATTGTTTTCGTCGTAACTAGTACTTTGAAGAAATCCTGAAAATTCTTCTTGCTTTCCATCCAGAAGGACACATTGCCAAGATGATGTAGCTGGAAAAGGCAGGGACTATTGAAATTGTGACGATATGCCTCGACTATCTCCTCCGGACAAGGCAGAGGGAGTGGAACATGATCGCCGCCAACCGTCGTTAGGAAACAGATGTTTCGTTTTACATCTTTCCCCAAAGTAGACAACAACAAGCTGAATGTATCTGGCAACAAAGTTCCGGCCAAGAAACAGATTAAATCCACTTCTTGGATTCCATTTTTATCCTCGAGGAGATTGAAGATCATTTCGTTAACTTGATTGTCCATATTCAGGTGCTTGGCGTCTCTCTGAACGTCGACGATGGTCAATGAGTACGGAATGCGGAATCCTTCAGCGTGTTGAAAATCGTAGATCGTGACGTAACTTGTCGAAGTGTTCACTTGATCCTCGATAAGCTGAAAGCGGAATTTATCTTCCCAACTCACGTCGAAAATGTAATTCACCATTGCGTTGATCAAAGTTGTCTTGTCGGAGCCCGCCTGCCCTACCAGCAGGATCGTTTTATGTTGTCCGTTAGTTGCTGGGTAATTTTTATTGCCGTCATTTTCTCCACTGAAGAAGTAACGTTCGAAACTCGAATTACACCCTGTTGATTTCTTCATTGGGACAGCATACAGATCCAAATCGTTCCGGCTGGCGATCTTGCAACGTCCATCAACCATCTTTTTAGCAAAACGAATTTTTAGGGTTGTAAACTGGATGGATTCACTGGGCATGCATTTTTCCTGTCCACCGGAGTTGGGCACCACATTAACAGTGTACGTGGTTTTCGGTTGCAACTGCTTTATGCCAAATTTAGTCTCAACACCAGCGTCTAACTTGTAAATATTAGGTGGAGAGAGTGCGTTCATTCTGCAACATCGGATCTGATAAGTAAATTGACGATTGTCCGCTCCATTTGGCTGTGGAGTCCATTCCAAGTCTGCCGTACTTTCCGTTACCCGTTTGATAACAGGCCGGGATTGTTTGCGGACTTCGGGTACAACGACAATCGAACTAAACTTGCTAAGTCCTATGCAAGTGTCCATCGCCACACGAACCTCGACAGCTGGTCCAGGTCCAAACATCTGTCAATACTTTCAGCACCAGTTTGGTTTGGCAACGTGGTTTTCCATCTATTACTTTAAAAAATTGAAAATTCTTCTTGCCCATCAGGACTCATTGCTAAGATGATGTCGAAAAAGCATTGAAATTGTGACGATATACAGCGATACAACCTTCCACAAGGCAGGTATTACATCACACGACGTGTGACACTTTCGATTCCTTTTTTTTTTTTGAATGAATTAGAAATACACTTTAACCCTATTGTTCATATTACTGTTAATTGTTAATAATTTTTACCAACAGCAAGTTCTATTAGGTGTTCTTGAACCAAATCTTAAATAGAATCAATTTTTCTAACAACTTTGGGAGCATCAGAACTTTAGTCAACAGCAATTTATCAATCCATGGATAAATTGCAACGGAAATGTCTTTACTAAAGACAACTTTAGGTAGAGGAACTTTGGCCTAGCAGGACTGCAGAATGATAGAATGTAAACTGAGTGCTTGCTTGTGTAATATTTCCTTCAATTGGAATAGAAAAATAAACTTGGGTTGTCGTGGCTACCTTAAATCTTCCTCTATAAACTTTGTCTGTTTTAGCCGAGCACTGAAATTTTGACATTGAAATGTAAACAAATTTAAAATTTTAATGTAACAATAGGTGGCGTGGAATTCGCATATAACTTCCTCCCGCAAAACAACTCTTCCCTTCCTTCGGGAAGCTAAAGAGTTCCCTTCCTTCGGGAAGCTAAAGAAGTTCCTTCCTCCCGCAGAACATTCCAATCGTTCGTTCATTTACCCTACCTTCCCCTCTATCTCTCTTCCCATTGGCTCCCTTTGGCTTCCAGTCCTTAGTATTAGGGGCATTAATTCCTTGGCATTCCAGCGACCTTGTTGGTCTCATGTCAGGTTCCAGAGACAAGAAAAACTTGGAATCAGCACATTTCATGTCACGATAGAAATGTCCTTCGTGTATCTCGAAATACAACCGACCACCTTGCAGCCCTGCAAACTCGAGGAAGACGCGACCTATCGTCGGCCCAGGATTCTCCTATTAGCCAGAAGTTGGACGATGACCGTTAATATTATACAAATTAAACCTAATAAGATCATCTTAAACTTACCTGGAGCTGTGAACAATCGATGGCGGCCATTGGTCTCTTAAAGGCAGATCATATTTCACTGAAGAATATTTCTAGCTCATCAAACTTTCCTACAGAAATGACAATAATTTCAATGACGTCGCGCAGCTGCAGTCGTTTACAAAACGTATTTGCAACGCTATTCATTTTAGAAGACAATCGTTTGGAGCCTCTTTTAGTCTTTTTTGAGGGACTGTGGAATTTTCTTATTCCTAGTTCCAATTCTATCCACCCGTTTCGGCGTTTCCCCCCTCCTTTTTTTGTCTGGCCTTAATTCAAGCCCTGCAAGCCCGGGCTGCGGGCCCGGGGGATAGAGAAAGGGGGAAAACGGGGGTGGCTGTGTTACGCAATTCATTTGCCTTTCAAATCGAAAAATAGAAAAAAAACGCAAAAAACATTTTTTTTAAATTTAAAAAAGCTAAATAAACAAGTATGCATAGCAACAATATCCAGTTAGTTGACACCTGCAGAGTTATCGAGTTCATCATTCGACTAGCAAAAAGGGAAGGAGGGACGTTCGTCCGACTGCGAGTGGAGTAGAGTTTGCTATGCCGTTATTAGAGAAATATAATCAAGCCGAATAAAAACTCCGTGCAAGTGGATTACGCCAGCAGTGATTACCGTTACACAACCCAGCCCCAGATGAGTCGCATGTCGCGAGTACAAGCGCTTCATTCACATTCACATCCGCGAAAGCAGAAGTTTGTCCTTATTCCGAGGCTTATTTAAAAAAAAAACGGAGCGGTCTGACTTGTAGAAGTGATAACTGAGATTTCTTAAAACCCGTTATTGTTGTAAATGGGAAGACGCACACTTGCCTGAAAGTAAGGCTCTTCTTCGGACCTGCTTCGATTCTCTCTGAACGTTAAGTCACCAAGTTTTAAACTCCAAAGATGTCTGCGAATCAGACAGTAAGTGCCAATTTTCTCTCTAATCATATTCATCAGTTCTTCATGTTTAATCTGTTTGCTGTCAATTAACAATAACCAACCTTATATCTTGGCATTTTATTTGAAATACTTAAGGAACATTTCTTTGAATACAGTCATGTATTTTCATTTTTTTATTATTCAGATGATTTTAGTATTTTTAGCTGCTATGTTTGTTTGCTGCTACGGTGAGTCCAAGGCGCTTAATTTCCCCTACCATGAAAGGTAAAGTAATACATTAGTAGATAGTAGACTAGCTGCTACTATATCCGACTGACACTGTTGTTTTTGTTTAGAGTAATACCTCATCGATATCCTTTTTACGATGGGTCAGGCAAAGGAAAATTGTTATACGGATACCCTGGAGCAAAAGATAAGTTGTATGAATACACAAAATATACACCATTAGAAGGAATTTATCGTCGCTGATTTGTCGACGGTTACCCTTGAAAATGTAAAAAATTATTTGCCTCTGTTAAAAACTGTATTATTTTATATTCAGACGATGAAAAGATACATTCACTTCAATAAACGCTATAGTTCATCAACGATCCCCCAAAAAAATCCGTTGCCGCTTTCCTCCTTCCATTGACATAATTCCAGACGATAATTAGGTGACCTCGTTCAAATACCGGTAGCCACCCGACCACTGGTATTTGAATTACTTCAAGCCCGTATATTAAACGGGAAGACTTATACAGATGGAATTTTTAAATTATGCTGTAAACGACAATAAAGCCTGAAACCATGGGTTCTTATTCAATCTTGGTCATGTTAATTATAGGCTATGCGCCTTCCTCTAAAAATGTCCGTTAAAAATGTCGATGCTCTAGAGATGTCAGTAGATGATGGCGCTCTACTGGATTTTCCAACGATTTCATTTTATCTGCACCATAACATACAAATACTTTAAGTAGAGCAATCATCGAAAATATATTAATGAATTAAGTGTACATACTCAGAACAACCCGTTTTCCATTGGGATGTTGACGGTCCATCCGCAGTTCGACGAAAATCCAGCGGTGATCAAAGTAATTGCAATTAATGATGCATCCATCTCGCTGGCGTATTTCGTCGGTAAGGGCGATCTTGTTAAACGGAATTTCAGTGCCGTTAGGGCCCAAGACCAATAGATCGGCATCTTTTGACCTGTTGGGTCGAAACGGGAAAAAAATGACTCGACTTACTAGCCGACTAATTTAGAAGCTCTAATTTTACTCTTCAGATCCTTTAGGAATTTTTAAGCGAAAGACGGAGGTTTGGGGATCATTCTCTGTCCACTGAAAGATGTCTTGACAGGTGCCGCATTTGTAACCCTACATTTATGACAATAAAAATAAGAATGGCAAAAGATGATAGAAACATCTATACGAACAAACCTTCTTTGTTAGGAAAAAATTTAAACTCCGCAACTGATACTTGAAGCGGTCGTTAAACCCTTCGTCTAAATATTCTTCAGCCAAATGGAATTCCTTGTATTCAGCAACGTCAAAGTTAAATATCCACTGTTGGCTTGCTTTGCTCTCGAACACGTTCACGAGTTTCTCCTATAGTAAAAAAAGCAGAAGCATAAAGTATATGCGTATGTTTAGGTGCTGTTGAGATGCAAATGCCACGGAAATAAGATTTTTTTTGTTTACCTTAACTACAGCCATTCTCTTGAGAATACCGTAACCAGTCAGATCTTCTCCATTGCAACGAATAGCATCTTGAACCCAATAAGTCCATTTTCCGGTGGTATTTGACCTTTCTTGGCTGAAAATGCCGTCGAGGACGGTATCGGTGATTGTTGGGTTGTTGAACATTTCAAACGCGTAACGGTCCTCCATGCGAAAGATGTGTTGCGTCATATTTTCAATGAAGACGCGACCAGAAGAATCAATGAAAAGCAAACAGCGAGGTCCAACTGGTTTAGGTGCCACGACGTATGGTTCCGATGTGCACATACTTGTGTGAGTTGCATGGTGAAATATTGTTGGTCTGAATTTTTTTTGTGTAGTTAATTTTATTAGATCACTTTTTGTTCTCCTACCAGACCTGTGGTAACGTCAAACTACTTCATATCTAGATCAGTGGAGATTTGATGTGTTTGAAGCTCTCGTAAAGTAGTGTTGGTAATGGGGTACCTGAAAAATAACATCTCGATTGAATTAATTAATTAACATTGAATTAGTTGAATAAAATGGACAATATAGACCTCATTTTTATATATGAGATTGAAATTTGTAATAATTGTAATTGATACTTGGTGTTTGTGTCATTTTGCAGCACCAGCTGGTCAGAGTGTTGGTGATTAATTTGGGTTCAATATAACTGAAAGGGCAATTTTCTTCAACACAATAGCCATCATTAACGTGGTCTGAAGTATAATTCCTAATTGGGTAGTAACATATATGGGTCCTGACTGAAAACACCTATGAAAAGTTTTTCCAACATAAGAAACAGATTTGACATTTAGAAAATATGTGTTGACGAGAAGGAAGAAAACGAGGAGACAATTTTTTTAGTTTTTTCGCCATCTAGTGATAAAATGGGGACAGCAGGTGGAGAATTCATAATTTGGTAGTGTATTTGTAGGTAATTTGCAGCAAAGTCGAATGCAATATCACTTTACAGATTCATGGTTTGATTTGAGTTGACCCATCCTCCGTGAAAGCAGCTTCCTCCCCAGAGTTCCTCCCGAACGGCACCCATCCTCTTGGGAGTTGACCCATCCTCCCGCAGAAGTCTGAAAGATTCGTTCGTTCACTTGCCCGATAGGATTGGCTGTCTCAGTTACCTTCCCCCCTTGACGCCATCTACATTATAGTTTCTAGTTCAATTCCTAGTTATACAACTGTAGTAGCTAGGAATTGAACCCAAAGAAGATAGAAACATCTATACGCGGGGGCGGGGGAACAAACCCCCCTGCGGGGGCGGGGGCGTTAAATTCTGCCCCCTGCGGGGGCGGCATTTCTAGGATTTCTATAATGATAGATTTTGAATGTTCTCTCTGGACAGATTCACAGGCCACATGGCTGGGAAAAAATCCTTTGGTCCTTTTGCAAATGCACCTAGTTGCCTGTGTATTGCACGGGTCTGTTCAAAGTCATTGACGAGATAGATCCCATCTATTTGTTTGTCACCAAGAAGTTTAGAAGATGCATCGATGCCGATAAATTCGCCAGAAAATCTATTTATTATATATCGTAAAAATTTGTCGTTAGAAAACCAATGTAAAAGCAACCATAATTTACAAGAATGTTTTTTCTCACAGTTTAAATAACTTATCAAGCTAGGTTTCTTACAGCATATTTTCACACATTCTCAATCAGATTCATATACAGCATTGAGCCCCTCTTAAACTTAATTTTACACTTTTACAGCTCATTAGTTGCAATTAATCTAACCTAAGGCTTTAGTACATTTAAACTTCAAGGTAGGTTGAGGACAGCAACTTGATAGAATTTTTACAACTCGTGTCTATTGCATGCACTTATAGGCTTGAAAAATTTGTCATTTTTAGCGTTTTTTGACCTCTTGTGCAACAATTGATGTCAGGAAATATACGGCACAACAGTGTATTTTTAGTCAACATACTAAAAGACTGGAAAATAAATTACGTAAATAGAATACCGGTACCGTCCTCTTTAGGTTCTTACTTTGGTTGATGGGTCTGATGCTTTGGCACTGTGTTTTCCCTTCCTCGGTCGCGCCAATTAGTTTGGCTGGATCGACTAGGGAAGTGGTTTCGGACACCATTATAACTCATCCTTGAACGCAATAACTGAGATTAAAACACGGTTTCCCGGCCTAAAGATATTTTTGTGAAAGTAAATTGATCCAAGAAGTCGGTAGACAAGAGACTGTCAATGTGAAAAGTGTTGTTTGCTTCAAATTCTGGCTCAAGTGGTAATTAAAACCGCAGTGACGCGCGTTATTTACACGATGATAACAGGACAAAGATAAGATAGACAGAGTCATAGACTGACTGTTACTGTCGGCTGTCGGTATCGTGTTCTCGACGTTGCAAGCTAACCCCCCACTCCCCCACACGAATATCGCCACCTTTTAAAGATTTCCCCTGCTTTTGTTTCATCCATGATCTAGATGTTTTTGGTCGACAAGAACACCCCCATTTAAAGTCATATGATCTAGATGGTTTCATAAAGACCACGATAACGACAGTTTTTTTTTGTTAAACTTGTACATCTCAACACACTCAGATTTTACACAATAAACCGATACAAATTCTGCTCAAAGTTTTTCTTTTAAAAATAAATAACCCTTTAAGATTCTGCAGTCGACGGCAGTCGATGACGACTGGATTACGTCTTATATCAATCGACGTCGAATGGACTTGGGTGACTAGTGTATAATTCAGTTGTACGCGTGCAGTCTTTTTAAGGAACCCAACGGATCTGAGCACAAAAATGGTTGACCAATGGATTGCCAATTTTTGTAAACAATCCTCAATCTCCATGCACGCGCTGGGGCGCCATTTTCAAGTGGGGGACCTTTACGATTACCGGAACGACTGCATTCTAATAGGTGAGACGCTTCAAGTTGATTTTTAACTTGGTAAATAGTCTACATTTAGCAGCTGATAATTTTGCAAGGAAGATGCTTGTATGTATGGGCCAACCTGTTACTTGCTGATTTTATTTTCCATTAGCCGTTACATCCATAGTTTATCAGAAAATTAATTTGTTTTTAAGCATATCCTATATTCTATCGTCTCATGTTGTGTTAATATTTTGTATCCAGATGGTCGGAAATGTTGGGACTCGGTGAATTTGACATCGATCATTCGAACCAGCAATCGATTTAATATGCAAGTACGCCGTCTCTCTGGAGATTTCATTAACAAATGTCAACAGCTAAATTTGAATGACCATCTGAAGTTGAGCATCATTGCCGGCCTCATTCACAAGTACGAAGGCGCTAGCAATTACTTAAATGATCGGCCTAGTTCATTAGCACAGGCCAATAAAACTCTCCTTTGTCGCGTCGAGTCCAAAAAAATTGACCTAGATCTCTTGGAGCTTGTCAACGATCACATTCCACGCCTTCCTCACAACCAGGTTGAGCATATAGAGAAACGAGTGTTAGAAGCTACTCATGTCGTCATAAGCGTCACTTACGGAGCAGAAGCTTATTGTGTCCTGAGGGAAAAATATGACGGAGACAACCAAGAAGAAGTAGAACGGAAGCTGTCGATGATGGCGAACAAAATGGAGAAAGCGCTTCTGTGCGAAAAAGATGTGGACGAATTGAAAGAAGAGTTCGACCAAGTGGAGAAAGAAGGACTTGGCCGTTCACTGAGCTGTCGTTTGTATACTGATTTATTCGATCCCCAGAATCAACCTGTTAGCGACTGCAACGTTTTCGATTCCTATAACCATTGTCACAGTCTTATCGAGGAAATGCAAAAGCCCGATGGTGATAAGGCAGTTCCGATCGCTGTCACACTATGCCCATTGAAAGTGTTCATGGGGACAGTTGGAACATTTAGGAAACTGTTCGAGTACCGCGATGTCGACTCTGATCTAGTGACTCGTTCTTGCCACATCATGAACAAGTTGAATGATATCGTTGCAGAAGCCATTGATGTGTTTTGTCTGCATAAATTTCCGGAAGTTGTTATAAAATACCAGGAGCTCTTTAAGGAAAGTTTGAAAACAAGTGTCTTGAAGGCCCGTTCGAACGAAGATAGCGACGATGGAGAAGTAGATTACGTCATCAGCAATGCCGAAAATCATCCGCTCTTCAACCCTTCTGTATTAAAACGATGGCTTCGTTACAAAAAGGGTGAAATGGAATTGATAGAAATTATGGCCGGTGTGGAGGGAATTGTTTTCTCAACCAATAGAAACCAACTTGAAAGAAAATTGGCTGCATCTGCCAACAGAAAATATGTTTTAGTTCTTTGCGTTCCACCGCTAGATGAGAAAAACAACAACAGTCTCGAAGAAATGAGGAACTACGTGGATACTTTCACAGAATTTATGGAAGTCGATGCCTACGACTATGCGGATGACGCGGAAGAAAGGGTTCAAGAGGGAGAAAATCAAGTTAGAGACGATCGAATTCCTTGGCACATGATACAACGGAAACGGATGCTTGTGTTGGAGAAAATCCGGGAACTAACTAATCACATGGAGAAAAACAAAAACATTTCTAATCAACTCGAATTTTACATCATATTCGATGGCACCAGTAAGAGATTCGGTTGCAGTTATTCCATATATGAAGATGACGAACTGTTGAGGAGCAACCTGCGCCGATTACCTGGCCCACCCAGCGAATTGTGGATTCGTCCTTCATCGGTCAGCGGAGCCAAGAAAGCGAAAACGTCTTTCTCGTCAATTTCTGTTCAATGGAACTACGAAAATCTTGGCTATCCATGTTACTTCTTACTTGAATACCGATCAAAAGGTAATTACGACTGGCAGCAGCACAGGACGACCAAGTCGGGCGAAACAGAAACATTGATTAGCTTTCAACACGAAACCACAATTCTGATAGAAATTCGATTAGCGGCGGAGACATGCATCGGGCGTAGTGAATTCAGCAACACTTTTGAGTTTTCCATCCCTAGAGACTACGAAATGGATTCGCCTGTGGTATTCGAAGAAACAGACGAACAGCGGAATCGGAAACTATCGCATCGCGATATTCGATTGGTTTAGGCTAATTTCTATTTTTTACAGTTAATTTTTGAGAGTTTTTGTTTTACTTAACTAAGTTGTGTGAAAATGTCCAACTCTTGTCTGTTGCCAATCCAGAATTTAAATTCTTCGTGAAATCGAGAGCAGTCTACTTTTTTTGAGAACTTCTTTACATCAGAAAATATTCTCTCGCAGTTTCTCCATTGGAACGAGTTATTCTATCCGGGATTACCTCAAACAATTGAAGAAAATCTTATTATCGTACATTTATTTTGTCTCGCATCGTAGGATCAAAGTATTAAGACGTCTCATTCTGCTACCAATGGTCAATTGGCCATCGCCTCTAGATGTTAAACGTGACAGTGGGTTAGTGTTGTAGTCCTAAGTGCGTAGAACCAACTGGTGTATTCATGGATGCACACAGGGGTATATGCTGTAGTGGCTGGACATCTAGCGGTCAATCAGTACACTAGTAGCCACCTACAACATGCTGGACATCTAGCGGTCAATCAGTACACTAGTAGCCACCTACAACATCTCCCCCCAACACATAACAATACAATATGAAAAAGAAAAATTGGAAGTAACGAACACAAACAGAAAGTCAAGACAAACAAAACGCTTAGCATGTTTATCACTCCACAAGGACTGAAACGACATAAATTTAGAAAAACAAACTTTGGAACAAACAATTTAAGCTTTTATCAATTCACAAGGACTGAAACGATTTTTTTGAAAATGAACTTTTGGAATAAACAATTTAAGCTGAACACACTAGTAATCAATTTAAGTTGCACACACGACCAAAATTTCTTTTAAACTGGGGAAACTAACTGATAAGAAAGAGATAAAGGGGAACAGTTGAGACACAGCAATAGATGTTGATGATGGATCGCATTAGATGTTGATAATGGAACGGGCCGTTCCGTCGACTCCAACTGAAGGTCCACCTGGATCAGCAGATTGGCCAGCTGCAGCTGCCAGTCGGGCAGCTATGCGGGCTGACGATCGAGATGGCGGAGGCGGTATGCGACGAACTCGAACAGCCGGCCGTCTCACCATAGGTGTCGGGATAGAAGCTGGAGAAATCTGCTGCTGGGCCAGAGGAAGCGGGCGACGGTCTGGAGAAGGCTGTCGTCGGCGAGGTGGAGTTGGCACATGAACCTGTTGACGCGCAACTCGAGACATCATTGGGCGGCTCACGACGGGAGTGGGAAGCCGGTCTATTGTTGGAAGAGAAAATCCTGTCGGCGAACTGGACAACGAGCGACTTGCAGTTGCTTGTTTTGCTGACTCTGAATTGTCAACGTTGATGGCGCTGCGTGTTCGGCGAAATTCTCGGCCGTCATCAAGACGAACAACATAAGAGTTGGGCATGGCAGACAGAGACTTCACCGTGCCTAATTTCCAACTTCCGGATACATAAGCTCGAACTCGTTGGCCAATCTCGAGAACGGAACAACGAACATCAGGTGCACGACCGTGGTGAAAGTTGGCAGTGGCTTGTCGATGCTGAAGTTGACTAAGGACTTGTTGGGCTGAAACAAACTGTGGTTGAAGCCGACTGGAAACAAAAGGGAGATTGCCACGGAGATTACGACCCTGCAGTAGCACTGACGGAGATGGGAGGACAGCGGACACTGGGGTAGAACGAATAGCAGCCAATGCTTCCCATAAAGTCTTTCCGTCGCCAAACATTTTCAGGAGAGTGCGCTTCACTGTTTGAATATGTCGTTCTACCAATCCATTAGACCTGGCGTATTCAGGACTGGATGTCACATGTCTGACGCGTCGGCGAGCGAAAAAGTCGTTAATTTCGGCACACACAAATTGAGTTCCATTGTCTGATTCAAACTCTTCAGGAGTGCCAAAATCTGAGAAAATTCTGTCTAACTCAGCGATGACAGCTGACGCCGATGTGCCTCGTAGACGAACGGCGCATGGCCACTTACTGTACGAGTCAACAACCAAAAGGTAATCAACACCTCCAAACTGAAACAGGTCACCAGAGACCATTTGAAACGGATGAACTGGAAGTTTCACTGGGTAAAGAGGTGGAGACGGATTTCTTTGGCGATTTTCTTGGCAAACAGGACAACTGGCGACCATATTCTTGATTTGATCATCACATCCAGGCCAGTATACTGCTGAGCGGGCTCGTAGGATAGACTTTACCTCACCAAAATGTCCATCGTGGATACCAGCCATGACCTCTTGACGGAGAGACATCGGCACTACCAGCCGTTCGCCGTTTAGTATGAGTCCGTCGACTTCCGTTAGATCATGACGAACGTGCCAGAAAGGCTTTACTGGAACAGGACATTGGCTTTTGTGATCCGGCCATCCTTGAGAAAGCTGCTTGATTACTAGTTGTAGTGTGGGATCCGCAGCCGTTGCTGCTGCAAAACGTGAGCGAGTGTCGATTTTGGGAATAATGCAGTCTAGTACGGCATGAATTTGCTCCTCACAGTTCTGCGTGACATCATCAAGGAAAAGGCGCGACGACGGAGCACGACTTAGCGTATCAGCAATATAAAGTTCTTTTCCAGGCTTGTAAATAAGTTTAAAATCAAAGCGCTGAAGCTGGAGACGAAGGCGTTGGATGCGTGGCGAGCACGACGCAATTGGCTTGTCAAGGAGCCCAACTAGAGGTTTGTGATCAGATTCAACGACGACCGTTTGTCCATAAACATACTGGACGAAACGGGTGAGGCCATAGTAGACGGCCAGTAGCTCTTTCTCAATTTGGAAGTAACGTTTTTGCGTATCAGTCAGCGTTGTTGATGAGTAGGCTATCGGCTGTCCTTTCTGAAGCAACACCGCACCAATTCCTATCGGCGACGCGTCCACCGATAAAACCACAGGAAGGGACTGGTCGAGGAGTCTAAGAACGGGAAGCGAAGACATAGCGGCTTTCAACTTTATTAATGTTTCCTTTTGGGGCTCCTCCCATACCCAGGCCGAGTCTTTTTTTAGTAAATCACGTAGTGGCCTCGTCAGGCCGGCCAAATTAGGGCAGAATTTGTCAAGATATGTGACCATTCCGAGCAATCTGACTAGATCAGACGGATTTTCAGGATCTGGCATCGACACTATGGCTTCAATTTTGGCTGGATCAGGTTTTAATACTCCTTGGCCAATTACATGCCCGAGCCATGGAATTTCCTGGAGAAAGAAGCGGCACTTCTTAAGCTGTAGCTTTAAATTATGTAGTCGACAACGTTCAAATACCCGACGAAGGTTAGCACGGAGTTCTTCTTCTGTTTCACCAATCACCAGAAAATCATCAAAGTATATAAAAACTCCAGGAAGATCACCAAAGAGGTCTGCCATTACTTGAAGATATATCTCAGGAGCTGACTTGAGACCAAACGGCATACGTAGAAAACGGAATCGGCCTTTTGGTGTGGCCATTGTGCACAGGTATGAGGCTTCTGTCGAAAGGGGTATTTGATAAAAACCAGATGCGGCATTGAGGCTACAAAAGTATCGGGCCTTACTGATTTTGCTGAACAATTGGTCAATCGTCGGTACCGCGAAATGTTGACGTTGTATGGCCTTGTTTAGCTCAGATGGGTCTAGGCAAATGCGGACATCGCCATCCGGCTTACCGACCACCATCATTCTGCTGACCCACTCTGTCGGCTCCTTTACTGGTGTGATGATTCCTTCCTGTACCATCTCATCAAGTTTCTTGTAAACTTTTTCTTCAAGCTTGAATGGAATACGACTTGCTGCACAAACGACAGGATCTACCCGGTTGGGTCCAGTAGCCAGACGTATATCATGTTCAACTGGTAACTTGCCCAGTCCAGTGAAGACATCAATAAACTCCGCAACAATTGGCGGCAACGACCCAATGTGTGGCGAGGTAACAGCATCAACTCGAGAGATAAGATGAAGCAACATACAGGAGGGCAAGCCGAAGATTGGTGGCTGGCCAGGCTCGTCAACAACCACAAAATCAATAACGTGTACCTTTCCTTTATGAGCCACCTTGCACGTTTGGAGCCCAAGAACACGAAGAAATCCATCTGTACCATAGCTACGTACCAGAGGACCAGGACGTAAGCGGCGACGATTGGGGGGTATACGGAGAAACAGCTCTTTGGGTAGCACATTGCACGTCGCCCCAGAATCCAGTTTAAAGTCAATCGGTACACCGTCAATCACTAAGCGTTGATACCATTCTGATGCGCCGCAGGAACTTGTTGCATGTATGACGTGGTGGCAAATATATTGATCAGAAACGGACGAAGGTGCCATCATCACGGTACCGCCACGAGTAGAATCGCCCAACCATTCGGTACTTCCAGTAGCGGCTGCTTCTCCTCCATCGGCCTCAACAACATGAACTCGTGATGACTGACTAGTCGAAGCGTTTGGTGGCCACTGACTTTTTCGAGGCTGGGGACATCTATTTGCAAAGTGGCCCAGTGTTCCACAATTGAAGCACGTAATGTTGGCAGCACGACACTGGAACTTTTTGTGACGACGTCCACAGTTCTGGCAGCTTGGACCTTGTTGGTTTGAGCCACTACCACCTTGTCCTGTCCACCGCCCAGGCTGTCCGTTGGGCGAATGTGAGTGAGCATCAGCTTTCTTGTCTGTCTTGTTGTTCGCGCCATATTTTCCATCCTGTGTGAGGCGGTGAACAGACTGCGAGTCGCTCTGGCCAAACTGAGCTAAACTGTTTTTGGACGACTCACAGGCCCTCACTATTTCACAAGCTTTTGTGTATGTCAACGCACTTTCATACATCAGCTTTTCTCGTACAGAGTCGTCAGCAACGCCGAGTGCAATGAGGTCACGTATCATAGCTTCCACTGTAGCGTTAGCACCATAGTTGCAGTTTTTTGCTAAAGCACATAAGTCTGTATGCCACGACGCAAATGACTCTCCTGGAAGTTGACGCCGACGCATGAACTTAACTCGTTCAACCACTTCATTACGTCGCGGTTCAAAGAAGGTTGTGAACTTGTTTAACACTAGAGTAATTTTCTTTGCATCCGTAGCATCCGCAAACACAAATGAGTTATAGATTTTTAAACCTTCAGGTCCGAGCAAGGTGAGCAGCACAGCCACTAGAACTTCCTCATCTTCTTCTTCTTTTCTCGTAGCTTTCAAGTACCATTCGAATTGATTTCGCCATGCGGCCCACGCTGACGGCAAATCTTCAGAACTAAAAGAAAACGGCTCTGGACCGCGAAGTGACGACGCCATTTTTCACTTAAGATACTCAAGACAAAATTCAAAACCAAAATGCACGTCCAAACATGTTCTCTAGACACTCACGACAAAATTCAGAATCAACATACACATCCACACATGTTCCTTTGTTCTCAAACACGTGGATTCAGACGCGCACTTCTGACACCATGTTGTAGTCCTAAGTGCGTAGAACCAACTGGTGTATTCATGGATGCACACAGGGGTATATGCTGTAGTGGCTGGACATCTAGCGGTCAATCAGTACACTAGTAGCCACCTACAACATGCTGGACATCTAGCGGTCAATCAGTACACTAGTAGCCACCTACAACAGTTAGGTTTAGGTATTGATACTTTTTTGAAGTCATGAATAAACCAATAAACCAGTCAGAAAGGTGAGTCTAACGATCGTCAAGATAAATACCTCGGCCTCGGCTGGTGTTCCGTCGTCAATTGGGTTTCCTAATTTTCACAAAGCATCGTAAATTTGGTGTCATTGTTTTAACAAGAAACATAGGTTAACGTTTGTTTTTTCTTTTAACTTTAAAATTGTGAATTAATGCCACCATTGTAAGAATGAGATAGATTGCACTAGGCTTGTTTCTCACGTAAAATGTTAAGAAGTTCTTTCAGACGAAATTGAAATATCAGAAATTCCGCATCCACAAACCGCCTAATCATACTCTTAATCTTAAAATCATAGTGTAGGATGTTTCTTCCATTTATATTTTCAATGCAATGCTGTTACCTCATTTACGTTCAAGATTATTTTTTAAATGTAATTACTAAAATACTTTTATCTCCCTCACGCCCAAAGAATCGCGATATAGCGGCGCAATAGTAAAACAGTGTAAAATTCGATTCCTTCTTCGTGAACTTTATTTAAACACAATGACAAAACCCAGCACATGATTTCACTCGTTAAGTATTCCAGCCCAGTAGCTGACGTTGTGTGATTGCCATTCACTTCTTCTTTCCGGCCTTTTCGGCAGCTTTGGTAACCTTGCCTGCCGTCAAATCCTAACAATAAAAAAGTAAGCAGACATGCTACAAAGTAAATAGTTATTCCATAAATTACCTTGAAGTTGACGGACTTAATGACACCAACTGCAACTGTTTGTCTCATGTCACGAACGGCGAATCGACCCAAAGGAGGGAAGTCAGAGAAAGATTCCACGCAAAGGGGTTTGGTGGGAACCAGCGTAATCATAGCAGCATCCCCAGACTTGATGAATTTGGGGTTCTCTTCAGTGGTCTTGCCGGTACGGCGATCACATTTCTCTTTGATTTCGGCGAACTTGCATGCAATGTGGGCGGTGTGACAATCCAACACGGGGGTGTAGCCGTTGCCGATCTGGCCAGGGTGATTCAACACGATAACCTGTGCAAAAAAGTCGGCTGCACCCTTTGGTGGGTTGTTCTTGGAGTCGCCAGCGACATAGCCACGGCGCAACTCTTTGACGGACACGTTCTTAACGTTGAAACCAACGTTATCACCTGATTAGCAATTGTATAATTAGTTGGTGTTTAAATGAAAATCGAGTCGCCATTTTACCAGGGACAGCCTCCTCGAGTGCCTCGTGGTGCATCTCAACAGACTTTACTTCAGTTGTCAACTGGCATGGGGCAAAAGTGACGACCATTCCAGGCTTGATGACACCGGTTTCAACTCGACCAACAGGTACTGTGCCGATACCACCAATCTTATAGACGTCCTGAAGCGGAAGACGGAGGGCCTTGTCGGTCGGGCGGGAGGGAGGCAGAATAGCATCCAAAGCTTCCAACAGGGTCTTACCTAAGGAGAAAATACAAACCGTTAATAAGTCGAGAAAGAAAAGTGTTCAATAAGATCTTCACCTTCAGCTTTGCCTTCTTTGCGTTCGATGTTCCACCCCTTGTACCATGGGAGATTGGAAGAAGCCTCAAGCATGTTATCTCCGTGCCATCCAGAAATAGGGACGAAAGGAACAGCAACTGGGTTATAACCAATCTTCTTGATGTAGCTGCTTACTTCTTTCTTGATTTCTTCGTAGCGGTTCTCGCTGTAAGGTGGTTCGGTTGAGTCCATTTTGTTGACACCGACAATCAGTTGCTTGACACCCAAAGTATAAGCCAATAGGGCGTGCTCGCGGGTCTGTCCATTCTTGGAGATACCAGCTTCGAACTCACCGACACCACCAGCAACGATCAGAACAGCGCAATCAGCCTAAGATACGAATAATTAACAAACCAAAATCAATAATCAATAACACAAATAGATTCAAATTAAATTTAGTGTTTACCTGAGAGGTTCCTGTAATCATGTTTTTGATAAAATCACGATGTCCTGGAGCATCAATGATGGTGACGTAGAATTTGGCCGTCTCGAACTTCCACAGAGCGATATCGATGGTAATACCACGCTCACGTTCAGCCTTTAGTTTATCCAAAACCCAAGCATACTTAAAAGAGCCCTTACCCATCTACAAGTAAAATGGCACAATAAATAAATAAAACTGGAATTTTTTGTTCTTATCTTTTTCTGTTACCCTTTGAGCTTCCTTCTCAAACTTCTCGATGGTACGCTTGTCAATACCACCGCACTTATAAATCAAGTGGCCGGTGGTGGTAGACTTGCCAGAATCTACGTGACCGATAACGACAATATTGATGTGAGTCTTTTCCTTTCCCATTGTTGATGGTGTTTAGAACGATTGACTAAAAAACTGCAACAACTGAAACGAGAGCAGAAACAATAGAAATTTAGAATAGAACACACGACAGACGACAACAAGAGAGAAAGTATACACTGACCAAGAACTGAGAACGAATGAAAATGAATGGACTGGCGGCATTTTATATAAGGGGTCGACCACCGCGAGGGGGCACAATTGTTATCTTACCCACCCTTCATTTACCAAATCTAAAATCGTCTACCAAGACCTTGAACACAGCTGACAGCTCTATTTTCAAGAAAATATCAAGGACTTAAATGACCCTTCAGTAAAACTTCCGTTGCAGGGAAAAAGGCTTTCTGACGAGAGTAGCATGAAAGTAGCAAGAGGGTAGCACGCGTTTGCCGCACCTTAGAAAATAATTAACCCTCAGTAGAATTAGACATGAATTTTTGAAGGGCAAGAATTTGTAAAATTGTGCCCTAACTATAAATATTTAGTTATTAAAAGATTTTTAAAAACTTGTTTTCAAATAAATAATGAACAAGCCCACACATACACCAATGTTTTAAATACTGTGTGGTTGTGGAGTACATTTGCCATGCTAAGTCAGCTTGTAATCATGCAAATAAAATTATCAACTTTCTGCATTGAAAATTAATGTCTTCAACAGTGAAATGTAGATGCCTTGGTCTTCATGCTTTATGGTCTCTGATTCCTTTGCAACAGTTTATCAAGTCAGGAAAGATAATCTGATAACTTATTCGAAGGCACACACTATAATCTTCAGTCTACAGTACTAGGTCTAGATGAAAGTCATAATTACTAGTTAAGTGCAATACTTTAACAATGACAAAAAAGCAATATAAGTTACGGTAATTAATTATGTCTCATTAACTAAAGTGTTAATGACACATATTTGTGATATTTCTTAACTACAAGTATCATGCTGCAGTAATCCAGCATCACAATGTGAGGAAATTACCGAATCAAACATTTTTTATCCTTTTGAAACAATACATGTTTAGGTTATAATTTAAATATGTGTATAGAATGAGAATGACACTTACCGGGAAACAAGGGCAAATCCTTGTGAACTTGGAAAATCCATTTAGTCGCCAT
Source organism: Ceriodaphnia dubia (assembly GCA_022539655.2). Classification (NCBI taxonomy): domain Eukaryota; kingdom Metazoa; phylum Arthropoda; class Branchiopoda; order Diplostraca; family Daphniidae; genus Ceriodaphnia; species Ceriodaphnia dubia. Next base: position 300,416 of record JAKUCG020000214.1, on the reverse strand, counting down.
CTTAATTCAAATTGTTTACTTTTTGTTTACAATATCGTCTGCAAAGACTCGATAACCTGATGTCGATTTGCGATAATGCGCTCGTTTCGAATTTAAATACTCGAATTTCAAAGTGGCGTAATGTCGAATAGTGTCGTCTCTCTCTCATTTGCAAAGCAATTTGTTTTCCTTATTGAAAGTCGTTGAAAGTTACAAAAATATTGATGGCCACTAAAATTTGAACAAAATATTGGACTTACGGGTCGAAAAGTTCAAAAATTACTTCTGGACGGGATATTCCCACTACAGAATGTCAAGAAGCGCGCGTAAAGTTTTTTAATCCCAGCAAATTGTGGCAAGCGACTTGCGTCGCGAGGTTTTCGGAGGGTTTGCAATTGGAGCTATTAGAAGTTGGACGTAACGTAAGTAGTCAAGCGGAATGAAGAACGGCTGGTGATATGTGAAAAGTGCCTAAGTGGGGAATCTAAGAACAGGTAGCTCAATGTGAAAAGTATTGACGTGTGTGAATGTGATTCAAAAGAAGCCTTCCAAATTTTGGGCGGGAAGAGATGTATTACGTCTTCCGATGTATTTTTCTCCGACTAGAACCCCTCCGGGAAATTCAGCTTCTCTTGAGGATTCGATCGATTTTTTATCGACAGATTCCTCACTATGATGAAATTCGTATATATTTCTAATGATTTTGACTTGGTATTTGTAAACTATCTCGCTGTTCGAACGACGCGACTTAGGGCCCAGAACTATGACCATCGCGCTTCCGCTTCCTCAACAGGATTTTATTGAATTGCTTTTAGCAAAATGGTCCAAAAATCTCTGTTGGAATTGCATAAAGAAAGTTAACCGACGCTTTTACAGTTTTTACCATCTAGTATAACACTTGCAGAACACGGAAATTTGGGTCTCACAAATGTACAGAAATAAGATACAAATGTTTTAAGGCAGCATGAATCAAGTTTATATTTTTCTTGAAAGATAAAAATAGTACGCCAGCATAAAATCCATTTCCTCTCTAATGTATGTTACGCAACACGCACATACACGGCAATATGGTTTATTTCAAAAGTTCGTAAGCATATATAAGAATAAGAGTCCTTACTACCAAGTTTTCTTCAAGAAAGCAGGTTGAACAGAAAAATGGAATTCTAAATTTCAATAAACTCGATAAAGGCTTGCTTATTACTTTCCTACCGTGCCTCTTTTCTTCTTGTTACACCAGAACCTGATGACCCCAGGCTATTACGGCTAACTGTGACATTTTTAGAGATACGATCTCAGTCGTGACGGCATAAAGACGGGATAAGATTGAGGTACTTCTCGTTTAAAATTACTTAAATTCTTCTTATACATTACGCGGTTTTGCATTACATGAAACTATTAAATTATGACAAAGTATGAACGGAATCAAACTGACGGTAAATGCCTATTATTGGTGTGAATTTTGTATAGGAGTAAAGCTCGGAACCTCCATATCCGTATTTCTGCTGTCCTTTGCCAAAATCGTCGTAATATGGATAACGGTACGCTGGTCTGTAAAAAGCAAAAATGAAGCCAACAATAACCGGATGGGAAAAAATACTTCGAAAAAAAGTCTGTTTGATCACCTTTGATAATAAGGGAAAATCTTCATATTGTATCCAAAGCAGCATAGTAGCAAGGAAATCATAATCAGTAAAACCAGCTGAACGGAAGCGGCAAAAATTGTTTTGACAGTCATATCAGAAATTTAATTTTAACCATATCAGAGATACACTAAGAAGGTTACTGACCGTTGATTTAGCAGACATATTCTGTTTGTTGAGTTGAAGTGATAGTTAAAGGTAATTAAAATGATTTGAAGGATGGCACAGAATGTAAAAGCAATCGACGAGAAGGACGACCAAGGCCTGTAGTGTGGTATTGCTTTCAGACGAGTGGGTTTCCATGTTACACCTTGGCAGTTTTTGTACAACAACAGAATGCTGAAACAGGTCTGGATGCGCTAGATCACTGAACAGAAAAGAAGTCTGAACAAGTTCGGTCAAATAGTTTGACTTTGCATGGTTGTATTGTAAATAGGCCAATACAATCTCGATCGTAAATCAATGACCGAGATGTTTGGGAAAAGAAATGGTGAATTTTTAGTTGTAATAACGAAAGCTAAATCCAGTTGAGTAGAATTTATATGACAACAAACACAAAAAGAAAACGCACTGTTTTTTGTCGTACCGTATTTAAAAAGTTAACTTGGTGTATTTAAACGTATCTTTTCGGATCCTGTCATAATAATCCTAAACCCTATTCCCACTTTAGCTTAAAATGCTGGTTATGCGGCGCCATTAAAGGACGTCATCCGACACCTTACGACAGCCTACAAAAGATCCACCAAAATATGCTAAGTTAAGTTTTTATATGACAAAAACCCTCCAGTGTGAATGCGCCTTAAGCGCAAGTGGAAAAAAGGTTTTAAGCGCTATAAAGGTGTCGGATGAAAATTTCTTTCTGAGGCGATGAAGGCGGGGCTGCCTCAGGCCGTTCCATTCGAGACCTTAAGACAGGGCACGGAAAAATACGTTAATAAAATACACCAAGTTATCGATACATTTACTTTTAATGAAACGCCCCCTAGTACCGGCATAAATTCCGGCTCCCCTCAGCGATTGCGCATCAATTAGGTGCGTAACAAAAATCATTCTAATGGTCGGATCAGCTTTAAATGAACAATATATCAAAGTTTAACCTTAATTCCAGCAATGGCAATGCAACATTTATGTATTAATCCGCTTAGAATCAGCCATTATTATATTAATTAAGGGTAAGGTGAAATGGTAAGATGCGCGATTGCGCTGAGGTTGGCCAGAAGCCCTGAAATTTCACCCAATTTAAAATCATAAGTTAGAGCTCGAGAACACAAAACGGTCGGAATCATACAAAGTGCTTAAGAGGACAGTAAGTGGGTTGAATTTGGTGTAGGAGTATTGTTCGGAACCTCTGTATCCGTATTTCTGTTGCCCATTTCTTGAGTCATCGTAATAAGGATAACGAAATTTTGGTCTGTAATCAATGTAAGATTGTGATAAGTTGTGTGGAAGAATTGTACCGTCAACTTTTATTAGTTACCTTTTATGGAAATGGGAAATCTTCATTTCACATGCAGTGCAGCAGCACACCAGTATAACAAACAAAATACCTAGAACCTTCTGAGTGAAAATGTTAGGAACACAATTGAAGTTGGTATGGTAAAAAAGTTCTTCAATCAAATCTTAAACACAAGCACATTTTATCCTTGTAAAACCATATTACAGTCAGCACAAATAATTCATCAAAGCGATATAAATTTTAAAAAAATACTGTTACTGACTGTCAAATTGATAGACATAATTGTCGAACTTCTGGCGAATTGAAGACTGTTAACTTCAGATGGTGACCACAAACTTCAAAGTGCGATGGTTGGGTGCTAATGTCACTTTAAGGTGTGCGTGCATTGTATATGCACCAGTAGGGTTTTATAGATTTCTTTTGGTTTCACTTTCCAATAGCCAAGCTATAGTATTTGCGAACCACGCCAAGAAGGAGAAAGTCTGTGACTGAATATTAAACACTCCGGTTTGACAGGTATATCACTCACAACATATCACACAGTTTTGGGTTTCGCCAATAATATGTGAAGACTTGAGAATGCTTCCCTTAGCTTAATACCGTTGGACATAGTAACTAGCGACATACATAGCCCATCATTTCTGGTGTTTCTGAGGCATTTTCTCCTCCATTCAGACAGTATAAACTTGCTTTCATTTCAAGAATTCGTATTGGATTTGAATATAAGCCTGGAATGAAAAGACGAGAAAGCGCGGACTAAGTTTTCGGACTGCGCGCGCAAAAGCGCAAGTGCAAACGTTACGGGCACGTGGACTTTGGACCCCCTCGACATAGGGTCCTGATGTGGGTCGACACGAGACCCCGAGACCCCGACACTAGACCCCCACGATAAAAAAAATATTTAAAAAAGAAAGTGCGTGGTCGAATTAAAACCCCCTTGCCCCGACAATAAGCCCCTTGAATTTTAATATACTCACGATTAACCCGACACAAAACCCCTGTTATTTAAAATTTCCAACATTATTCCCGACAGAAAACCCCGTGGAAGAATAAGCGTTGAAAAAAACCCGACCCTAGACCCCAAAGCCCCGACGTAAAACCCCGAAGGTTTTTCATAAACCTAAATATAAGAAAATATTTGGTCGACATTAAACCCTCTGTCCCCGACACCAGACCCTTTTATTTAAAAAAAAATATTTAAAATTAACTGGACATAAAACCCCCCTAGTATTAAAATCTCAACATACTCGGGACACTGGTCTCCGAGAAAATACAAGCGCACAAAAATCCCGACAAAAGACTCGATACGATTGTTCTCGACCGCTCTCGACTAGTTTCAATGTAGGGAAAACTAAACTCATGAATACTGACTGGAGTCTGCACTCATTGGAGTCTAGTTAACATGGACATACTTTTCTAAAAGTCAAGGGAAATAGTTGTAATTTTTTTGCAACGAGTTCTAAAATAGAAGTCGAGAGTAATGATTCGTTCTGCATCGTCATCCGTCATGGACACGCGTTGCTACTTGTCGGTCCGTGCATGCAGGGCACAAAGTGTGTCCACAAGGAATAGATATCTTTGTCTTATAGTTCATCGTACAAATGTTGCAGATGTTATTGGCTTGCTCCTCAACCCTCGCAACGAGAGGCTGTGAAACACTGGTTAAAAATTTATGAACACCAATGATTCAACATAAGGCTTAACGGGAAAATCCGAATCGGCAGCAGGCTCAGAAAAGGGGCTACCCACAGCAACAGCTACACGATCTTGTCGTAGGCGAACTCGATGGCTTCTAGCTGGTGATCTAGTTACCGCATTTGGGTGTCAAATATAAAAATGAACAATGTCGACCAATAAATATAAGTAAACTTCGTTGTGTTTTGTAATTCGTTTGTCTGTGTCCTACGTCGTTTGTCTTGTAGCCTACGTTTGTCTCGACTGATCGAAAATCGGCCTGGGCTGCTCTACTTGCTCAACCGCGCTTCTATTACTTTGGTTTTCTACACCAATTTGAAGTTGATCACCGTCTTCGGCCAAGTGATTGCGATAAACCTTAATAGAAAAGAAAAGATCACCGAACATTTTCAAGCGCGAAAGGCAGCATAAATGTTATGTTTGAGGCATTGCGTTATTTAAAAAAGATTGCAAAAGTCATGTATGACAATAACATACATACAGGGGAAACGCAAAGTCTTACTTCTCTTTATATAATAAGTGGAAATAAAAAAGGAAATAAAGAAGGAAATAAAAAAGTTGTCTTCCGTCATATATAATGAGCTGTTGACCCGCTTCCCTTCCAATTTAAGAACGGCAATCTCCATCATGTCAAAAGAATAAGAATGGAGAAAAACATGGATAAGAATAAACCAGCGAATAATAGGCTGACCAGCTAGCTAATAAAGAGACTAGCTAATAAAGAGATGAGAAACTTGGTGTGAAACCGAGAGTGCAAACAACGGGTGTGTTGGTATCGGTATAGCCAACTGTTGTTGTTTAATGTTTATATATATAACTTTGAGAGCTGGTCGTCGTTCAAGAATGGGGGGACTTAGCCAACGAGGAATAAGGAAAAATCATAGGAGTCACCGAATCGATTCGTGGAAGGTATGAATGTCCTTTTAAGGTTAAATTCGCCACTTCAAAGGCTTGGTTCTCTCTTCCTAGAGCCGACTTGATAACAAGACCTTGTTTACCAGTTAATCAGGTACCAAGAAGTCACAAGGCAACACGGGGAGTGAAAAGACAATAGTAGATAGACCTATATATTTATCTTTGCTTGCACAATAACTCTGTGTCAATACTTATAAGAAGAACCTGATTTTTTGTGCCAAACATTTAGTTTCATCTACTTAATGTTACCTTAAAGTTCTTTTCACCAAAAACAGTGATCAAATAAAGAAAAGTATTATGCTGTATGAATGCCAACAGACATTATTAAAAACGATCAATTGTCTATTGAGTTTGTTGTGTCCTTTTTACCCAGTAGAGTAGACTACACTTATAGTTCACAATTTCCTTTGTTAAGCCCTGTCCAGACATGACTAAAGTATGCGCTTTTATTTTATACCCACTCATTGTTATGTTTTAAAAACGAACCCTCACTCCTTTTATATTGGGAAGGGTAAGAAAATAGGAACCCTTCGTCACAGAACTACCGGTATTTGTAAAATATTAGTTTTGACGACTTGCTTCTAGCCCACGCTGCCTCTGAAGTCTGGACAATAATTGTATGAAAATTGGTCGACCTTAACCTTGTGTTGACCTAATTTATTTCAGCTGTCCTTCAAAGCAAAAATTCAACATAATGGCCCTCTATCGGTCCACACCTCAGACCTTTTTCAGCTGTCGTAGGAAGCAGTCATGGCAAATCGTAGGTCTGGGCGTAGCCACAGGCTAAGTTCGAGTTCGAGTTCGAGTGATAGTAGTAGCGATAGAGATGAAGATCGTGAACGGGATAGCCGTAGCCGAAGCAGTGACCGTAACCGGATTCATCGGAGTCGCAGTAGAAGTAGAGAGGCGATTCAAGTTCAAGCGGACAACGATGGTCCAGAACGGCAGGAGGAGGAAAGACCAGCTGGAGAAGAGAGGCCAGGAATTCAAGGAGAACCACGCCATTCTCAAGATCGCTAGAGGTTGAATAGACGAAGCCCAGGTGGAGGCCGAGATCGGGATCGGCGTGATCAAGAAAGAAATAGGGAGAGGAGTAGAAGCCCCCTGAGACAGCGTGCCGGTTCACCTCACACGAGGGAGTTCACCCTGAATCGTGCTAACAGCAAGGAAGTAAGAGGTTGGATGTCTACTAAACTCAAGCCGTCGGTGGGTAAGCAGCTGCGCGATATTTATGTTCCCAGTTTCGAATCAGATTCCTTTGAGTTGGTCTGCCCTAAATTGGATAGCTCTATGTCAAGACGTTTAAAAGAGATGAAGAACTTAGACTCATCGAAAGCAGAGGCGAAGGAGAAGTCCCTTTTGGCTAATCAATACAAAGTGCTGGACATTGCACGACCGTTGTTGTTCACGTGGGACAGCATTTCGAAGGATCCAACATTGGCGGCGTCACCTTTAGCGGAAGCATCGAAGACAGCTCTCCAACTTTGGGGCCATTCCTTTCATTCCTTGACGGCCCAGCGCAGACAGAATATTTTGAGAACGACGGATCCAAAGTTCGAGTCCCTCTTGTCAGAGGCCGATCGTTTTAGTAAAAGGGAGACTGATTCTCTGTTTGGCAGCAAGTTTAGGAGAGAGATGGTGAGAGAAGCGCACGACGATCAAGAGCTCAAAAGCAGTGGCCGTTCAAATAACTTTGGCAAGCAGCAGTCACGAGGATCGAACAACAACTACTACAGTTATCGAGGTGGCAAAGATTTTCAACGCGGCGGGCAATCGTTCAGGAGAAACGGAGATTTCAACAGAGACAACAGCTCGTTCAACAACAACAGCTCGTTCAACAACAACGGCTCGTTCAACAACAACAACAATTTTCGCGGTGGATCAAGGTATGTGCCCCTTTTCAGTCAAATTCCCAGTTTGTCTACTGATCCCAGTGTGGGGAATCGAGACTCGAGCGTAAGACTGGGTGGTAGAGTAAAATATTTTGCGGAATTTTGGCCCAGTTTGACCCAAGATCCGTGGGTTTTGGATTCGGTTAGTTTTGGAACCCGCATCCCCTTTTTAGAGCGGCCAAGTGAGCCATCTCGTTTGCCGAATATGGTCATGAGTGATGAGTTAATGAATATTTGTGATGAGGAAGTAAAAGCATTGTTGGAGAAAGGGGCAATTGAGGAAATTTCGGATTCGTCTCAGTTTTTTGTAAGTGGACTTTTTGTTATCCCCAAGCGCACAGGGGGGTATCGACCCATTATTAACCTTAAATACCTTAACAAGTTTGTTCAGCCGCAGCATTTCAAAATGGAAGGGATAAGTGTGCTAAAGGAGTTGATTTGCGAAGGAGATTACTTTACTAAGATCGACCTTAAAGACGCGTATCTTACCATTCCCGTTTTTTCAGAAGACAAAAAATTTCTTCAGATTCGTTGGAGGGAGCGTTTGTATCAATTTAAGTCGTTATGTTTTGGCCTTGCGTCGGCACCTTGGGCGTTTACGAAAATTCTTAAGCCGGTTGTAGCCTTTTTGAGAAAGCAGGGGCTGAGGTTAATTATCTATCTCGACGATATTTTGATCTTAAATCAATCAAAGGAAGGGAGAGAGATTTTAAGCAAGTTGTGGGCGTCCTGGAGGCGTGTGGTTTTTTGGTGAATTGGGAAAAATCGTGTGGAGTGGGCTCTCGTGTTATTGAGTACTTGGGGCTACTGGTTAACTCGGAGCGGATGTCGCTCGCCCTTTTAACGAATAAAGTTTTATCTATTGTGAAGATGTGTCAGACAGCGCAGAGATTTGATTCAATCCAGTTGAGGGAGCTCGCGAAAATTTTGGGGAATTTGGCTTGGGCGGTGCAAGCCATACCGTTTGCCCAAGCTCATTTTAGAGCCTTACAGAGATTATATATTGAGGGAGCAAATGTCCGTAATTTGAGTCTGGAGGCCAAAGTAGAGTTGGATTTTGAAGCCAAACAGGATTTAAAGTGGTGGGTGACCAACCTGGAGGAAAGTAACGGTAAATCTATCACGATGAGAGCGCCAGATCTGGTAATTTATTCGGACGCCTCGCTCACGGGATGGGGAGCGACGATGAATGGAGCCTCAGCGAAAGGCCCTTGGACGAAGTCGCACCAGGCCTGTCATATTAACGAGTTAGAGCTGAGGGCGGCGTTGAACGCGTTAGAATCCTTTACGGCAAATGCATCTAATGTTTCGGTTCAGCTGATGCTAGATAATAGAACGGCGGTAGCTTATATAAACAAATCCGGAGGGACAAAATCGAGTCAATTATGTAAGATTGCATCCGAGATTGTCGCATGGTGTGAGAAGCGTGGGTTATCGGTGTCCGCGGTGTACCTCCCGGGTACCCTTAATGTCCTGGCCGATAGTTTGTCCAGGTCTCGTTTGGACGCAAGCGACTGGAGGCTTGATCCGGCAGTGTTTTCTCTCATAGGAGCCCTTTGGCACCCGCAAGTGGACCTGTTTGCGTCACTTTGGAACAGACAGCTAGCCCAGTTTGTGAGCTGGCAGCCGCAACCCGAAGCAATAGCGCTGGATGCGTTCAGCCTGGACTGGAGCCAGTTCCGGGGCTATGCTTTCCCTCCATTTTCTATGATACAACGTTGTTTGAACAAAATACGGAAGGACCGAGCGGAGATGATCCTAGTGGTTCCAATTTGGCATGCCCAGCCATGGTTTCCAGCCTTGATGGAGTTGTTATACGAGACACCACGAATATTGGGCCAGAGCAGCCAATTATTGACCAACCCGTTGGGGTTGCCGCACCCATTATTATCGCAGAATGCACTGGTGTTAGCCGCGTGCAGATTATCGGGCAACGTTTTGAGGCCAGCGGATTATCGGAAGAGGTGGTCAAGCTTTTGCTGGGAGGAAACCGTAGTTCCACAACAGCTGCGTACGAGAGCGCCTGGAACGGTTGGAAGTCTTGGTGTGTGCGACAGAACCAGGATCCCGTGTGTGCTGATTTAAACAAAATTTTGGAATTTTTAGCCGCCTTGTTCAAGGAGGGCAAGGCCTATCGAACGATTAATGTGTATCGTTCCATGTTATCAACGACTCTGGCAAAGGTAGATGGTATAGAGGTGGGTAAACACAAACTAGTTTGTCAACTAATGCAAGGGATTTACAATGCTAATCCTCCGGTTCCGAAATATAATGGATTTTGAGACATAAATTTTGTTCTAGATTTTTTAGATGTGGCGGTTAATGATTCTCTTCCTTTTGCGAGACTGGCCAGCAAGTTGGTTATGTTGCTTGCATTGGCTTCCCTGTGTCGGGTTTCGGAGCTGGCCTGTATAGACAGACAATCGATTGTATTCAGTGATTTTGGAGTTCAATGGAGCCTAGCGAAGCCTAGAAAGGCGCAACATCAATCCCCCCTTAAGGTTATTTCGTTGAAAAAATTGGCCAGCCAGCCAAACCTCTGCCCTGTGGAATGTTTGAAATGTTATGTTAAGGCATCTGATGTTCATCGTAAGGGTTCATCGGCGAAGCTTCTTATTTTAAGCACTAGAGCACCCTATAATGCAGTGGGAGCGTCTTCGATTAGTAGATGGATTAAAAAGTTATTGGAGGAAGCAGGAGTTGATACTACGGTTTATTCAGCCCATTCTACAAGGGGAGCGTCAGCCTCGAAGGCCGCGGCTTCAGGAGTAGCTATAGAAAGTATTCTCCGGACGGGAGGTTGGGCATCTGAATCAGTGTTTGAAAAACATTATCGTCGTCAGGTAGACGAAGTGGATATGTCGTCGGCGGTGCTATCTAGATCGCGGACGAGTGTTTAATGCTTTAAAAATCACAAGGTTAAGGTCGACCAATTTTCATACAATTGGAAAATTGCTCGAAGGCGCGAAGCGCCTGAAGAGCAGTTGAGATTGTGTGAAATGAAGGGAGACCTTAACCTTGTTAATGTCTTCCCACCCACCATCCCTTATTAATCGTTATATTGTTTGTTTTTTGTTCGACGCAACAGAGGCCGTGGTGGTTTCAATCAAAAGTTTGGCCAGCGCGGTTCGTAGAATTGCAGCTTACAAGTGGCGGAGGATCGTGTTCAAGAGAAGAAATTTTTTGTGTTATTGCAAGCTTTTAAAGGTCTGAGGTGTGGACCGATAGAGGGCCATTATGTTGAATTTTTGCTTTGAAGGACAGCTGAAATAAATTAGGTCAACACAAGGTTAAGGTCTCCCTTCATTTCACACAATCTCAACTGCTCTTCAGGCGCTTCGCGCCTTCGAGCAATTTTCCAATTTGAAATATTGAGTTGATATATATATTTCACAAAATACTGATGCCGATTTAGTTTGTATCAAACAGCCACTACGGATCGGGATCTGTTGACATTGAGACATTGGTGGTGCTGTCTTTACCGATGTTTATTTGGGTTATACGTATATGTATTATACGAGGTTATCTTCTCCAAAAAACTGTATATAGTGAATAGAGTTCGTCCGCTTTTGGTTCTTTGGTAAAGTAAAATCTTATATTGTGGCTCATGAAACAACGGTTCCAAAGTGGTTCCAAAGCGCGCGAGCTCCATTCACTATATATAGCCTACAGTATTTCGTAGAGAATCAGCAAATTAGAGGCATTCAATAACTGATTCTCTATGATCAAGAAAATGATAGTTCAGTCTCTGCTATTCTAGACATTAGAAAATGTTGACCTGAAATGGAGAGCAGAATACGAATTGCGCGTGCGTTGACGCGCACCGTATTAGCGTGCTGATGGAACGTGTTTGGCCTCGAATTTCCAACACGACAAATCTTGTTCTTTTTACTGTTTGATGATTTTTAACTCGAAGGATCGTAAGGAAATCACTGGGTGTCACGTCCTTGATTCATTTTCTCCGACTATTCAAAATGACATCAACTCGTGTGCATGTTTTGTGATTCTTACGGTAATTTTTATAGGGAAGACGTCGCCCAGGCGGCCAGTAGCAACATCCCGATGGTGATGGCCGGATTCTCCCTCATCATCTTTTATTTTAGCTTCGCCATGGACCGTTTCAGCAACTGGATTAAGGAAAGGGTAAAAAAACTTGGGAAATCATTCAAACAACAAAGTAAACATTTAACACGCGAAACAATAACTTTTGCTCCGTCACAGTTGGCCTTGTCCATTGTTGGCGTCTCAGCAGTGGTCGGGCAAGCCATTTTGGCTTCTTACGGTCTCTGTTTCTACCAGGGCGTCGCCTACGGGCCATCCATCCGATCATCCCGTTCTTGTTGCTGGGCATTGGCGTCGACGACATGTTCGTCATCATTCACGTGAGTTGACGATGTATACAATCAAATCGTGACGCCCGTATTTTTGCGGCCGCGCGGTCGATGTGAAATCCCATAAGCCATTCGATTGGTGCCGGTGGAGTGGTAGTAAGAAACAGCCTTTCCCCCCTTCCACTTTCTTGTGCGTACAATACACTTATTATTGTGATGATAACGACTGCACAATTAAATTTCCGTCTAGGCGTTGGATAATCTGTCGAGCAAAGAGAAACATATGCCTATTCCAGAACGGATGGCCAGTTCTCCAAAACACGCCGGAGTTTCGATTACGGTGACGTCTGTCACGGACATTGCGGCTTTGGCCATATTGGAGCCACAACGGTAAATTATTGATAATGAGATCTTCGGTTATTCATTATCTAAGATGGCCAACTCTTCTGGTTTCACAGCGTGCCGGCCCTCCGCTCCTTCTGCATCAACGCCACGGCGGGAATTTTGATGTAGTTCATCTTGGAAGTGACGTTTTTCGTCGCTTTGGAGAATGAGTTTTGAGAACGAGTCGTTGCTACTATGGCAAATGATGGATGAACTAATGAGCCGGTTTAGTAATCACTTTAATGCTGTCCGTCGTTTTCGGTTGCCTTAGAAACTTATCGGAGTTCACGTTGCGTAGGTCGTTCGTGATTGACCGCTTTTTGGCTGCAACTAGAACTTAATATAACAATGGCTTTTAAATGACTATAAGATGATGACTTCTAAAATTGTCGCGTTGAACATCAGTTAATGAAACAGAAATTTTGCTTAGATGTACATTAATTTCAGAATGAAGCCAAGATCAGTACAGCTGTAGCCACGTCATGCCCCACGCGCCTTCTTCTGAACTGATTAACTGGTAAACAAGATTTTGTTAACAAGCCGATTCTAGGAAGAGAGAACACTGCCTATAGTGTGCCGTTTTCCGCGAACCGAGTCGGTAGCTTCTTTGACAGTTGGTCTCTTCTCATTGGCTGAGACCACCAATTCTTGAACGACGATCAGGACTCTACGAGTGATATATAAACAACAACAGATTGCTTCACCATCAGATCAGATTTTGGCACTCTCGGTTTCACACCTGGGCGTTTAACATTTCTCTGTTTCGTCTGTAGTTGAACATTTATTTACTAGCTAGCTGAGAAAGCCTATTAGCTGCTTTGTTTCTATTTTTACTCCACTCTTCCAACATGGAGATTGCCGTCCGTAAATTGGAAGGAAAGCGAGTTAACAGCTCTATCTACGTGACGAGCGACTTCTATATTTTCCATCTTTATAAAGAGAAGTAAACAGTTTTGTTTTCTCTGTAATAATGTGGTTATTTGACATTGTTTTATATTTTTATTTTGCACTTTACGATGCCGCAAGCATAGGGAGTTTGGGTGCCTGGCGCGAATGACCAAGTCCGGTGATCGCTTCTTCTGTAGAGGTCATCACAATCATGAAAACGAAGAAGATGAAGTAGGACGGATTGCTGTAGAAAACGAGTGTAAGAGACGCGCTGCTGCACAACCGGAACGACCTAGACTTATCTTTGAGCAAGCTAGACAAGCGTTAGTTGTCACTTCCTTAATTACTACATTTATGATGGTTCTTTTTACGGTATCATTGTTTTTAAAATTTAGTCATCCAAATGCCACAATTGGATTTAACCAGAACATCGAAAGAAACATTCAACGCGCAAGGCGTCGTCTACAGCCTCCAATTCCACAATCTTTTGATGAAGCTGAGAGATCTCTCCAAGAATCTGCTTTTTACATGTGCATTTTAATTTTCAAATAAAAATGTTGAGGGAAAATTAAATTGTTTACTAAATCAACATCTTTTAGGCAAACACTTGATGGTTCATCGGAATTTTTTCAGGGAAGAGTGTCGACCGACAACGGGACCGCTTTCATTTTTTTATCTCTTACTCTATTGCCTCTACTGCGTATCACTAGAGAAATCCATGCAGACGGAACTTTTAAGACTGTGCCCAACTTGTTTTACCAGCTTTTCACCTTGCATGTTAAAGCCTATGGAAAGGTAAGATTATTTGAGGATAAATGATATTAGAAAAATCGATCAGTACTTAAGTGATCTTTTTTGTTTCGCATGCAGGGTTTTCCAGTTGCGCACGTGTTGATGTCAAACAAGTCTGCCGCGTTATATCACGCAGTCATGGACCGTATACTAGAAATTCTTCGAGAGATGGATCCCGACGACGATAATTTCGCTGTTGAGCTTATAATCTCGGACTTTGAGGAGGCCATAATGGGGGCAATGCAACGTGCCTTTCCCAACGCTAGAGCTCGTGGATGCTGGTTCCACTTTGCTCAAGTATGTTATAATCAAACTACTCATTTAAACATTACATACATTAACATACATTATTCTTAAGACATTTTTTTTCACGGCTATCTATCGCCGAGCATGCAAACTAGGACTACAAGCAGCTTACAAATCCGGCGGAGTTGCTAAAATCATCGTGAAGCAGCTGATTGCTATTGCACTATTACCATCAGGAAAAGCCTATGAGGGGTTTCAAGTATGTAATATAGTCTATGTGAGTAGCTTTCTATTGCCAGAGAATTAAATATATTTTTTGACATAGGCTATCCAGCAACGAACTGCAAATGCTCTCCTCGCCGAAACGCCGGAAGTAAGAGCTGGAATCGCCAGTCTATTTCAATACATGGGGGGATATTGGTTTGCCAACCACGGACCTGCTCGCTTTTGTGTGAACGACGACGATGAACGCACAAACAACGAAGTCGAAGCTTTCAACAGATGGTTCAACGCCCGTTGTGGTTCATATCACCAGAACTTCTGGTCTTTCATTCGTAATATAATTTAGAACTTAACTTTAAATTATTTACCGAGTCCAGATCAAATTTTTTTTATTCATTGAATTTTTGTTTTGTATAATTTCGTTAGGGCACTTACAACAGTGCAATGAAAACACGGAACAAGATGTTAATTAAGCGATCAGAAGTGGCCAGCAAATTCGCCGACCCCAGTTACTAAGCAACAAAAGGCGCGATCGTGAAATCAAGCGTTTAACTGAGCAACTGGCAAACCAGGCCATCCAGTTGCCAGAGTTTTTGGAAATGGCAAGTCACTTCTTTGAGCCTGTAAGTAATTTTGCTGGTCACTTAACTGGTAATTTAGTCAACAATATAAACTGAACAGGCCATTCGTTTATCTTTAATAGGACCAAATAGTTAGGAATCCTGGAAATGAGGCTGACGGTAATCCCGAGCGGCAAGCTCCAGTTCGTCGACAACCAGCTCGTCGACAACCAGCTCGCCGACAACCAGCTCACCGACGCCTGCAATTAGTTCCCAATAATCAAGAACACATAAACGCCGACAACGAACCCCCTCGTCAAGGCCTAGAAAATCCTCACCACGTTCAAGTCGATCAGGCCGTTGTAGAAAATATTGCCCCTGATCCACCAGCAAGACGACGAGGCCGTCCACGTCGAGATAGAGCCGGTGCTATTGTAGATGCCGCAGTGGTTGATCCTGCCCCTCTTAACCCACAAGCTATTAGAAGACGCCCAGGCCGCCCACGTCGAAATCAACCAGTTGTTAATGCGGGTGTCGTCGTTGATGCTGCAGATCCTGATGTCTTACTTGTGGATGTTGCCATTAATGTTGTTGAACCTGATGTTGTCGCAGCCGCAAATGATGTTTTTGAACCTGCCGTTGAAAATGCTGTTGAACTCGAATTTGAGGAAGTTGTCGTTGCGGCTCTCGCTAACGAAAATGTGCTTCATCCGGTCAATGTTCCACAGCCTCTCGTCGCGGAGATAGAGTAACAAGTCAACGTTTGTGACATTTGTACGTTAAACCCCAAAACAAAGATATCCATTCCTTGTGGGCACACTTTGTGCCAGACTTGTGCAGATTGACAAGCTGCAACTCGCGTTCATGATGAGGAAAGGCGCATGATTAGTCCTTGTTTTTATTGTAGGACCCCAGTTGTCGGAATTTACAACTATTTTCCCTAATTTTTGTTCGTTTTTTTCTATGTCAAAATGATCTTCTAAATATCGTGATGTGCAATAAATTAACAAAGAACGTGAGATTTTTTTTTGGTATTGGAGTGGTCAATTGTCTGCGTTATCTCCGCCTCCTTCGGAGTCGGATATTAGAATGAGGAGGTTTTGTGTCGAGTTTATTTTATTTTATTTTTAACGCAAGGGGTTTTATGTCGAGAACAGGGGGCTGATTGTCGACTAAATATTTTAAAATATTTCAATATTTTAAAACGTTAGGGGTTTTAAGTCGATGTTTTTGGGTTTAGTGTCGGACCTTTTTTTGCATTCATTACTCTTCGGGGTTTTGTGTCGGGAATTATATTGGAATTAAAAAATATCAGGGGTTTTGTGTCGGGGTTTTTGTACAATTTTTGTAATGGAAAGGGGCTTTGTGTCGGAGACAGGGGTATAAAGTCGACATATTAATTTCGTGTTTTAGATTTAATTAGATTTTGGGGGTCTTGCGTCGGGGTTTTGGGGTCTACTGTCGACCCACCTCGGGACCCTATGTCGAGGGGGTCCAAAGTCGCGTTCCCACGTTACGATGCAAAAGGAGCGAAACAGTTAAGAAAAAAATGAAAAGATTACATAACAGAAATCATAATTATTTCAGATGTAGGACAATTTATCGAGTTTATAAAATATACTTAAAATGTATTGACACAAAAAACGGCATGCGGACATGTCTACCCACTCGTTTACCCTACTCGATCCGACACACCTACCCCATTCTAATTTCTTTTAAGAGTGGGACAATTTGTAAGCTTGTTTGGTTAATGTTAAAGTCTGTTGGAACATCGTTCGAAGATGCTTTAGATGGTAGCATCGTTCAAGAACTACCAGTGTGTTGTGCCGATACAAGAGCAAGAGGAAAAGGAATAAAATGAGGAAGCATGAACAGACCAACTAAGAGGGAAAGTAGATGTGTGGACGAGAATGACGCAACTATTATTTTCATATTTTTTTACACCGTTCTCTTTGACAATACGGGGATTCAACGGTCTGATATAAATTTAGCTGTCGTTGGCGAATTCTTATGTCTGAATCTCATCACTGTATCATATGATATAATCGTCGGCCAATTTCACACGCACTCATAAAAATTTTTGTGTACTTAAATATTCTTATAAGTAGAAAAATGGATTAATCTATTTATATGTATAGAGGGTATACTTATTAAGTACATATATACTTATCATATACTTAATTCCTGAAGTGCATAGTATACTTAACCAATTTGTGTACTTGATCATGCTACGTAGAACCATATACTTAGGTTTAAGTATATCAATAAGTACATTATGTACAATCCTAGAATGGACAGTCGGGTATGGTACCCAAAAGTGACAAGAATAGGCCCGGCTAATAAGCACATCTGTGATTAAGAACCACGGTGGTGCTAGGTTACAACTAAAAACAAAAAAAATAACTCTGCAGTGTGAGTTAGTCGATCTGCAGTGATTATAGTCTTCCGTACTATAATCTAATCAAGACAGAATGAAACGTATGTCTACGTTCATTAAACATCAATTAATGTGCATTTTGGTTTTAACCCACAGCTTTGCATATCTTGATAATCGTTGGTGCGTCAGACCCATTAGTGTTAAGTAGAGAAAGGTTTACCCATTGTACTTATTTGTTTATGCACTTCTTTTACTTAAATATGTATCTAGTAAACTTAATTTAAGTAAAAGAACTAAACTTATTAGGTAGACGGTGTACTAAACAAATTTATATACTTATCTATACTTAATGGGGGTAAACGTAATAAGTATATCTTAAGTATACACAAATTTTTATGAGTGCGTACAGACTTCCACCCAGTCGCTGCGGATCAGGAGCCTATCGTCAATGCACCGGGGGATGATTTCGAAGCTCTTGCCGATCACGAGCTATTTAATATAGTATTTCAGTATGTGATCTGTTTGAACCCTCTTCTTTGTGGGTTGAAAGAGTTAGGGATTGCGTCTTTCTTGCATACCATCCTCCTAACTGGTCCCTTCTTGCTTCCTCATCTTCTTCCTTCTCACAATCGCGAAATATTTTTATTTTTGTAGTGGGGTAGGTGTGTCGGGATTTTATATGGGATGGGGTAGGTGTGTCGGCCTTAAGTACGGGCTAGATCTGTCGGGAGTTATTAGTATATCGGATTTCGAGGGGTACAGTAGGTATGTTGGAGTATAGAGTAGGTGTGTCCGGTGTGTCATGGGTAGACAATTAGACATGTCCGCATGCCTTCAAGAAGTCCAATGAACCATTTTTCCTTGAAATCTTTCTCAGTGTATAACATGGCCAACAAATGGTTCGTCAAAATGTTAGTGTTGCATGGTGGTGGCGGCGACGCTCGAGTTTCGATCGTCGCCGTCGTCAGATCCTAAAATCGTCAATGATTTCAGTAGCGGCAAGAGAAATGGACGTGCTGGCTTTGTCGATTGACGATGATGTAGCAACGTCCCCGTTGGAACAAGTCCCTCCCCGCCGCCGCCACCGTCCGCCGCCGCCGCCGTTAATGTCTTCAGCACCGTAATTGCCATCACCATAGATGTAGGTTCCGACATTACAGAGAAAGAGGGCTTGTAACGGGGACAGTTTCTCACAATTGCGGCCGCGTCTACAGCGCCCAATCCTCGGATGGTGAGTTTTTCCATTCTGCTCCTCAATTTAATTAATAAAGGCAACAGACCCAGGGTAAACGTAAGAGGACTCGAGACGGTTGTCGTCAGGTGCAAATCAATGAGCGAGTCCAAGGTGTTCAGAGATTGCAGATCCGTATCTCTCAGGCCGCAGATGTAACACAGCTCGACTTTTTGCAGCAATGGCAAATGGCAAAGGGAAAGAGCACGCCCCAAATCACCTTTTACGTACGACGCCATCATGTCGTTGATGTTTTCTGCACGTATTTCGGTGAGTGTCAGCAATTTTTGAAATTTTCCGTGAAAGGAACCACGACGACGCGTCCAGTCGGCAAGCACGCGGGCCAAATGTTCATGTTCCAATAATTCCAGTTCTGGCCAGTGGGGCAAGGCAAGCTGGAGGCCCGTCCAAGAAATTCGGTACGTTTTCCAAATTCAAGGTACGAAGCAAGAGACAACCGGGTCTTTGACTGTAGAGATTTTCCAGTCCGGCGTCGGATACGTACTCTCTACGAAAAATGTCCAGTTTTTTATTGGACAAATATGCCCGCACGCATTTACGGACATATTCTCCGTAAAAATTGGGAAATATGTCCTTTTAGCAGACAAATGCTGGTGGACTTATTATTCATTTTTTAATAAGACATTTTTGTCCATTGAATGGAGATTTAAGTCCACATTGGTTCAGACAACTCAAGGGCAGACAATTTAGATCACCTATACCCTTTTCGAGAGGAAAAAAGTTCCGAGAAGCAAAAAAATGTAGAGGAAAAGAACGAGTCTTTGAATGTAATGTTGCCGCTCCCTCGTTTTCTTGAATCACAAAAACAATAGTGTACCACTCCTTTCAAATCTCAGCCATCTTTTTATGGGACTTTGAATGGAAAACGAAGTTTTCGTTCAGATAAAAAAATGGTTCTTAATTTACACTAAATAATATAAGTCAGCACCGATGATAATGAAATGATCATAATGAAAGCAAAAATTTTTCTAACAATCTAATAGGTTAGCAATAATCGAAACATTTGATTTCGCTAGTTGCTTGGAAAAAGCAAGCAAAAGTCCTAATCGAAGGCACCTCTTTTAGATGTAAGACATTACTTGTCACAGTAATGTGGTCCAATTGCCCTTCGTGTACCACGCTAGAAGTCGTGGGTTCGATCCTGATTGGGACCAATTTTTAAATCATCATTTAGAATTTACGTTAATAACATAGTAAATTAACTTGGCTTTAATATAACTAAAAAAAGATAATTGACGAAGGTAAAAACAAAAAAAAGAGAAAAATGAGAAAATTGAACTATATCGGAAATGGACTTTAAGTTCATTAAATTTGGACAATTTTGCCACTGCGGGAGTGGACTTGTGTGCGAGAGTGAAATATGTCTTCAATACGTTTTGAAGAGAATTTGTCGGTGAAAAAGTGAACATTTTTCGTATAGAGTGCAGGTATATTTATATATATATATGTTAAAAATCTTGAAAAAAAGATTCTACCTTAATAGGGGGCAGCAGGCTCCATGAACATCCATGCAGGCATTGTCGGCAGCGGAAAATGAAACGTTCAGAGACTCTAGCTTCAAAAACGCGGTCAAAAAGGGGGTACCGTTGAAAGTGTTAGAGATCATTCAGCGCCATCTATGGAAGATATGTAGAAGATATTTTGTATTCTGTTTAGCCACATCCCGAGGCTTCCAGTATGGCCGCGCTCTAGTATCGAGTGTAGAGAGAAGCTGACGCACATTGTCAGAGCGTTTATCTCGTGTATTGAATACCTTTATACTGTGTGTAAGAAGTATCAAGACGGATTGAAATCCAGCTACTCGACGCTTATCCGAGTCAGTTGAGTAAATAAAATACCAGTCAACACTGAGCATTATGTTGTATTTATTCCTGTCTCTACAGAAAGGCCCAGCAAAAATCCATGGGAAATCTTTTCTTCCGCACAATTTCAAATCCTTTAAATTCTTTGACAAAAAAAAAAACAAAAAAACAGAAACTATACGTCAAGTACCAAATCGTGTAAAACTCTATCTAATATGCATATCATAGTTGAGCTCACGTTCATGGCACAAGCACAACAGCCAGATTACACGGTCACAGAAGAGACAACAACAACAACAACAATAATAAACTACAAATCAACAAACGACTGAAAAATAAATAATAACAATTAAAATAGCAACAAAATGTAAAATTTCATAAAAAATATAAAATAAAAAAATATAAATAAGCCAATCCAACAGAAAAAAATGAGAAATAGTTGAAATAAGATGGAATTTTTTGGTTGATGTTTATAAACTTACGGGACACAATTGGCTGGCAAGTAGAACGAGATCCCAATTAACCGTTTTATACATGGCCCGATTCTTCCTTGTTGCGAAATCCAAATTTGAAATATTCTCGGTAAACAGTTGGTTAGCGTATTCGATTTTCAAATTATCTTGGTACAACAGCCAATCAATCAATGTTTCCAAAAAAATCTTTGCTGTTGAAATCACAGTTTGTTAATTTGAAATTAATTTGAAATCATCGAGTGTTGGAACGAACTTAATATTTACTTTAAAAAAGACTCTAAATTATTATTATTATCCAATGGAATTACAAACTTCAACAACAACAACTCTCTATATTATACATGTATATGGTATAATCAATAAAACTGTGTGTAGTTACTTAGTTTATCAAGTCTCTGCTCTCTTGGACGAGGTGTTTCGGGTAAGCTTCTACAAAAGTGATCCATATTGACACCGACTGTCCACGCCTACTCCTCCTTGTCGTTTTACCCCACACTGAGGGGTAATAGCGTCTTTATGACGCCTACCCTTTCCCCTATAGAAAAATATGGGCTTCCGCCAATCCCTTTCGTCAATCTTTTATTTTTTTGTTATTGATGTTGAAAAGCTGCCCCTTATTCTGCTTCCATCGGTGCAAGACATAAAAAGAAGGAAAAAGACGAGTCCTGCTCAATAGATCTGTCATTCTTTCTCGAGCAAGTCTCTTGTCATCGTCTTACTTCTAAAATTTTCCTCGAGTCAAAATTTCCATTTTTCCTTTCGCCATGTTAAGTTTCCGAGTGTAAGTATTTTATGTTTTTTTTTAGTTTACTCGTAGTTCAATCTAGTTTATTTTGTTACATCGCCAATTCATGTTTTTTAAAAATTGGTTTTCAATTCGATATTCTTATATTGTACTTGATTCCATGTTTCCGTGTTTTTATTTTATTTTATTTTGTTTTTAAACAAGGTCCGATGATGACAGCGACTATTATCCTGCTAGTCCGGTCCCTTTATCAGGATACCAGAAAAGGCCAATCTCCCCCGAGTACTCTCTAGTCGAACCGGATTTGGAGGAAGAATTGGATGTTCCATTCCCGATGATGAACCAATGGTGTAATTATTAAATATATCTACATTCGTTTTTTTTCTTTCTTGTATCTCTCTTTTTTTCTGCTGTTGTTAAAGATTTTGCAGCATGGTGTTTTTCCTTAAAAATTTATTTTTCTTAGCATTAGACTATTTTCTAATAATTTAAAAAGTGCTATTTTGTTGTGTAATTTTTGTTTTTATTTGTTTCAACATGCAATGTTTTTTTTGTTTTTTTTAGAATTATACATAATTTTTTTGCTATTATTCATTTAAGCACTTACACTACACTCTTATATTATAGAAATGGTGCCTCATACCAAGGTTCGACAAGCAGCAGCAACGAACTTTCTCCAGATCCACCATCATACTTCACGTTGGAGACGGGGACGAGACCCATCACCATCCCTGTAGGAAATGAAAATGCCAATGATAATGCCAATAAAAAGTAAGATGTAGTCTTTTTTAACAAATTTTAAAAAACCGTAGATTTTATTGTTGTTGTTAATTATTGTTGTCGTTGTTGTTAATTGTTGCTGCATGTTTTTGGTATTGCATGTTGTAGCTTTTGATCCAGAATGCCTCGAGATCCACGGAAACACCCCTTGGACAACGAAACTAGATATGTGGAAAAGGAAGAAAACGAGGATGAAGAAGAAGAAAATGGAAACGGATTAGAATAGAAGGCAAAATTAACTGCTCTGGAAGAACGAATTGCCACAATGAGAGACATGCGGACTCGTTTTTAAGATTTAAAACACAAAAACAAACAAAAGAAAAAAATTTTTCTCTTCCGTCTCTCCTCTATTCTTTTGCTTTGTGACTTCAAATTCAATGATACTGAGTTGCAACTAACTAATTGAGATTATTGCTTTTAAAATTTTTTTTTCTTTATAATACCATGCATTTAGTAATATCATCGAGTAAAACAGACGAGTTTGATAATTTAAAAAGAATTTAAGAAATTAATTGATCAAGAAATTTTATCAATCTGAAACGCCAAACTAAATAATATATCAGAGAATTATGGCTTTGGTTTGGTAGCAGGGTAAATATGTGGATCACTAGGAATATATATAGGGTTCGAGGTTTGTTGTTGGAACGGCAGCCTGGTTACGAGTCGACGGATAGCCGACTGGCAAGAAATTAACCCGCATCTAGTTTTTTTATATAAGCAAAGAGAAGAAAAAAGGTATCTACGCAAGGCAGGAATATGGAAAATATCCAAAAATTGGTGTATGTAAAAAACTACCAGGGTGTTCTAGGCTTGTGCAGGGTCCCAGGGGCAATTCCAGAATAGAGCAAGGTAAAGATATGGTACGTACGTGGAAAGGAAAGGATGTTGGGGACCAAGACCAAGACCAAGACCAAGACCAAGACCAAGACCAAGATCAAGATCAAGATCAAGACCAAAGATCAAGACCAAGAAGAAGAAGAAGACTGGACAAAAAGATATATGGAAAAGTGGGAAACAAAAATAGAAAAAAGTTACGTATATAGAGATGATAGTTTTGGTGGTGGTGGTGGTGGTGGTGGTGGTGGTGGTGGGTCAGCAGCAGAAAGCAAAGGACCAAGGGGAAGAAAAAAGCGTGTCTGTATAACTGGCCAAGGTAACTGACTCTAACTCTGACTTTGACTCTTGACTCTTGACTCTTGACTGTGATAGGGGGAGGCTGACGATCGTCGACTTAAATACTAGTCGCTGGCCGGAAGTCGTAGAGCGGGAAAATAAAACGAAGGGGTCGAGATTTTGCCTCTGTGTAATGGTTGACTAGTTGTTGCGAAAGAGGCAAAAAGGTTGCAAAAGACAAAAAGGGATGGGGTGGGGTGGGTGGGGGGGCGGGGCGTTGCTGTTGTTCAGTGATTTTTGAGGGGTGTCAGGGTGAGAAGTTAGAACCGGTGAGGGGGGGGGGGAAATGGGGCGTTGAGGCTCGGAAATGTTGGAACCTGTAAGCTCCTCCCATTGCAAAAATGAGATGAATTTAGAAGACGAATCCGACGACCTTCTTCGACCTTCAAGAGGATAACCCCACCAAATATGGCGGGCGGGGTAGGTCCTTTTTTAGATAATACACCAAGTTAATTTTTAATACGACAAAAAGGAAACGGAAGAGGTTCTGAACCATGTCATAATTGAAAATACGTTGACATCGCCAGAACAGGAGGTTGTTTCCAACACCATCGACAAAGTCACTGTCGCCGCCAGAGAAGAAGGGGAGATTGGCCACGGCATGTACGAAAATCTGTTAATTTTTTTTTCGCGACACCAGCGCCGATGTGGATGGCCAAAGAGTTAGTTTATTGCTTCCCCAGCCCCCTGACATGATGTATAATTGGATTACGTCGATCCACTTATATATCTTGCCCCTGACTACGGATTTCAATATGGCGGCGGCTCTTCCCAAGAGAAGCTCTATTTTCGTTGAGCTCCCGCTTAAATGACGAAAACCACGACTAAATTGAGTGTAAATGCCTCAATTTCTAGGTTAGGAAGCATAGGGAGCGTGGGGAATAGTGTTTTAGGACTAAATTTTCGAGCAACTAGGTATTAAGTGCTAAACTTAGAGCCAGCTTCATCCCCAGAGTAGGCCTAACGTTCGTTACGAAAATAAATACTTTTGAATGTATAGATGGTGTAGTGGCCACAAATATTTTTCACTGTTAACATAGGTGATGACATTTCGACAAAATTCTCGCCAAAAAACTTAAGGATTTAGATTTAAATGGCCAGTTGTCATCTCTTGGTACATTCAGCATATCCACGTTTCCCATTCCACATACCGCAAATTAGCCTTCGTGTTTTGGCCAGTCGCTAGATGGCGACAGCCTTTTTCAATATTTGTTTTTCCCTATATACTGTGGCCAATCTCCCCTTCATCTCTGGTCGCCGCAATGGAGAGTCTACGTGGTAAAGCAATATACAGTGAAGGGGGTACAGAACTATGATTGATCCTGTGTCAGGTGTCTCGCCCTGTTTTCAGGCCACCAATCGTCCGTTACTCAACGAAAAACTTCAAAACATCCCTGCCGAAAGGGAGATCCACACTCTCAGCGCTAGCGTAGTAAGTAAAGTCCAGAGAGGCGTGGAGTCGACCCAATCGACCAAAGGTAAGAGTTTTTTGTTTCATTTTTCTTTTATCCATAAATCTAATAATTTCATGGACTTTTCAATAGATGGAGTAGAATGGTCCAATAGTCTCTACTCACCGGGTTTGGCAACGTCGATCGAACACCGTGGTCTTAGCGCCAACTTGCTGTCACGTTGCTACCACACTTGGACTGAACTGGCCCGAATCGAAGCCAAAGTGGATGCCGCCGCTCGAAGCGCAAAATTCGGCCATCTTTATTGTTCTTTGCGTCCGTTTGGCGACGCCATTTTAAGTTACAAAGAAGTGTTGAAGAAAAGCTTGCGAGACGGCGTGAAAGCATACGAAACTTATGAAAAAGAGGTCGAAAGGATCGTCAGTATCGCCGAAAATCATCCGTTGTTCAAACCTTCCCGTCTAGATCAATGGCTCGACTTCAAGAAGGCCGAGTCTGAAATGGCTGAAGGTTTTTCGAAAATAACTGGCGTCGTCTTGATGAACAACACAACGCATTTGGAATCGAGTCTGTCCATTGTTGGATTGGAGAAGAAATATGCCCTGGTGCTTTCTGTTCCGCCACTGAAACGAACAGTACCCTCTCAAAGCTGACGGATTATATGAATATATTCTCCAAGTGGGGTATTACTGAAGACTTCATTGAAGACGTTCAAGACGACCAAGTTCCCTGGCATATGATCCAACACAAGCGAACTGTTGTGCTTAAGAAGATCAACGAATTCTCCTGCCATGTTCGTGATCAGTAAAACGGCCCGGCTAAAAGTACAGGATCAAGAAAACCGAAGCACTTAACCAGCCTTTGCTGATCCCCTGAGTAGCAAAAATCGAACTGACATCTTTAAAATTCTAAAAAGCAATTCCTGCAATGTAAACTAAAACAAAGTCTGTTGTTTGTTTTTTTTTGTTTCTTTAGTACGTAGCAAATTTTTGTATCCACTTTATATTGGTTTATTGATCTTTGCGCCATAAAGAGTACAGATTGTTATGATAGACCACGCTTTTAACCACTTTTATCACTCGCATTTATACCTCATATACGTTCCATAATTTTCTTTTACTCGTTTCAAGTTTCCCCTTTCAAATTTACATGTTTTCTAAATATTCGATCTGATTTTTAATTCTCCATTGTTTGGTCCTCGCAATACATCTTTTGTATATCCTTCAAATATTTTTAGTTGCGTCGCAATTGAATACATATACCTAGCTCTTTCTCTCGCAAACATAAACATTGATTTCTTTGGTAACTTATTTTGGAACGAATCATCGTTCTTGACGCATTGGGCGTTCTTCTTTCAAGTTATCCAATATCACCGAGAAAAAAATTAACAGCACTTTCACATGCATTTGCTCATACAGGTGTTGGATGTCAGGAAGACAGACAATATTTCTAAATATATTTCTATAATCTAGCGACCGCATTATTTTAGCCTTGAGCTAAATTCCCAGCAAATTCCATTATTTTTGCGTACCAGTTGAACATAAAGGGCTTTACTTTTGCTAAGTGTTTCTTCAGAAAGAAAGTACAGTGTTGAACGTAGTTTTTTCGTGCCCATCCTACTTTTTACAAAGAACATGAACATAATACATAATATTTATTATTATTTTTTAAAGAATCTTTAAATGCCTCCAATATAATACTATTGTAGTTAGTTAGAACCAGAGGTTAGAACCATTCTTCTCTGGTTAGAACAATGGCCACAAGAGGCATAACGCACCCAAACTCGGGTCGAATTCCAGATTTCCAGTACCCCATGCACGTATATAGGACCCCGCTCCCGGACGCCCAGAGAAAAAAGAAGTAAGAAACGAGAACGTCACGTGTTTAGTAATTCATTTAGTCTGCTCTAGGCCTCTAGCTGTTTGCTGTTGTTGCCTGTTTAGCAAAGTTTTGGTTTGTAGCATGTTTACAAAATAATAACAACTCGAGTGTGTATGTTTCTGAGCTTTAAAGACGAAGCAAAATTGTCTAATGCTTTGTAAAGAAGAAAGGATTTTTTTTTCATGTTATTAATATCCATTGTGTGTACGTGTCACAACATTTTTACCTAACTTGTGGGTGACAATTCAGAAATGAATAATTTTTTTAAAATCTTCATGTTGAAATTCATACGATGCAAAGCCAGTGTTGAAGGCCTTTCAGTACTTTCTAGAATTTTGGACGTCAGAATTTATTTTCGAGATAAAAAAGAGTACGAAGTAAGTGACGTAAAACTATACAAGTTCTTATAATTTATTTTCGTTCAGTTTCATTTTGTTAATGGGTAGGCTGACACAAAATAATGCTAATTTTGAAATGTTTTGAAAGTCTTGAGTGTTTACCTGTATCATATTTTTTCTCTAAAATAACATAGTATTCTGAAACATTTAGAAATAAAGCAACAATCAGCATGCCTCGCGTAAAAAGTAACAAGTACCGTCCACCAAGAGGAAGTACCACTCACAGAAAAAATCTTGAAAAAATGTACATGGTGGAGAGAATAGTGGCAAAGAGGTGTGTTTTTACTGACTTTTCGTTTTACGCTGTTTGCAAGAGACATTAATTTTGTGATCAACTACAAAATTAAATAGGACTACAAATGGGAAAACCGAATATTTGCTGAAATGGGTTGGTTATGATGAAAAAGAAAACACTTGGGAACCAGAAGAAAATTTAGTGTTACCAACTTTGCAGCAAATCTACGAAGATGAAATTAGAGAACAGCTGGGAATAAGCAGAAAAATAAAAATTGAGAAGAAAGCAAGGTCACGATCGAGACCACGCCCAAGACCGACCGAAAATCGTCTCATAATAAAGTCACTGAAAGAAGAGGAACCCACACAGAAGAAAAGCAAGCCATCAAAGGTAAGAAAATTAAGATAGCAAAGATAAATACAACAATGGGAATGAATAAATTCTAGCATATTATTTTCCTGTAATTCTACAGAAAGAAAATCCCAGTCTAGGATTTCAGCGTGGCTGGGAACCCGAAATGATTATAGAAAGTATTAACTTTACTGGAGAAATTAAGTACCTCATGAAATGGTAAGAATAATGTTTCTTCCTGCCTAACCTTAAATGGTTTAAATCATTTTCTACTATTCTATTAGGAAAGGCAATGAAGTAGTTGACCTTGTTCCTGCCGAAGAGGCCAATAATATTTGCCCGCAGATTGTGATCGAATTTCTTGAACTGAAGCTTCAAGGAATGTTAGCAAAGGTACCAACCAAGGGAATATTATTAGCTACGGCATGACATCTCAAGTCCACCTTCCTTTCAACTCATCCAACTTGAAGACGATCACTGGACGAATGTTGTCCCTACATAAGGGTAGCGCTATGTTCATGAACTCTCATTTCAGTTTCATGCATTTGTGTTCGGTAGGACGACTTGTACCTTTTATTGGGTTCAGTCTCACAGTCTGGTGATCTAATTGAATTAAACTTTTTGGACTAGAAATTAGATGTATTTGTTCTGAGTGAAATTATTACCAAATAATCCACTTCCGTCCTTTCTCTCGGTGCACTTAAGCATAACAAGTTTTCTAATCGAGCATTTTTGCTGGACAATATAGTAGTCTTTCAGTGAAGTTGCAATAGATTATCAGGCGATCGAAATCGCGAAGTGAAATCTCGTTAGAACTTAAGTGTTATATTCTCGTAAAAAAATTTGAATTCTTATAAAGTTATAGGACAGAATTCCAGTTGAAAATTATTTACGATTTAAAACACCTATTCGGGATCATACTCACATTATAAATTACATCGGACGTTTAAAGTGGCACTGCCCGACCGCGTATTCATGTAAAAGAAAAATAAACTCTTGTTAAGGTCGTGAAACCATCGCGCAGTGCCGCAGTCGCAGATCATATATCCATGGAAGCAATGAGCACGGATCTAGATCTACGTGCTATAAGGCAGAATGCCGTCATTTCATCATCAGGCTGACAAGCCGACAAAGCCGAACAAACATCCCAGTAGTTTGCTATAAGGTGGAAGACTTCTTGAACCGCGTGGTCATTGCGGAAACATGCCCGATGCTGTCTCTTTGAATTAATGAACGTACGTATGTTTATCAACGGATGATGTAGACATGCTATGTCATCACAAAGTCGATTGACGTGTACGAGACAGTGCACACTAAAATTCCTAAAATAAATTTTGCCTTGAAATTTTTCTTCGTTAAATTACGTAACGATGAAATGACGGCAAACCTGCGGGAAACTAATTGGCATTCTGACTTATAGCACGTAGATCTAGATTCGTGCTCATTGCTTAAAAATCCAAGAATAATGTACATGCAGTGTTTAAGAATGCACCATCTTAACTTCTAGATTTTAAATATTTTGCAGTAGGCCTACTGATAACTGATATTGTCATAATGATTCATTAAAAAGGGATTGTTTAAATATAGCTAACCAACCTGTGCCTATAAACCAGCACTTTTGATAAATCATAACATTAAGATTTGTTTTTATTTTAATTAAAATTAGCCAAACAGTGATTTCTCAATTCTTGTTTTTTTTTCTTTATAAAAAAAAAGAAATTCAGGGATGCAAATTAGTTTGAAAAACCGAACGTTTAGCTAAGTTTAGCACTCACCCCTTCCCCCATGTCCTTTCTCGTTCGCCATTGGCTGGCCTATCGTTTTGCCGAATAGAGAGTTTAATCAGGGGCAACTTCCACAGTGCAAACTCGTCCGTTATTGCTGAATGAGGCCTGAAGCCAACAGCTCATTTCCATTTAGTTCTTTCCACTTTACTGTTTTTTAAGAAAGATTTTAATATTACGAAAAGGCGCGAAATCAAGTCAATCGATAATAGAGAGAATCGATTCACATTGCTCAAATACAAACAGTGGTCACGTGTCAGTGTTATTTACGATTTTCAAACAAATAATTTGACTGTACTTCCAGTTGTATCCCGAGTAAATTTTTTTCGGTGTTTTGGGGTTTTTGGGTTTTTTTACTCGGGTATGTATTATATTGCACGTAACGCTTGTGATATTATGAATTTACTATTCCATTTTGTTCTCCGAAGCTTGCAGCATAAGTTATTTGGCATAGCTCGCCACATTTTGAAACATGGATGATTTCGAATTGTTAGCTCAACGCTGTCTTCAGTATTGGATGATTCAAAATTGAACCCAGTGGCTTTAGTATTGGATCAACAAACTCAGACAGTCGACGTGAATGTTACAGAGAAGTTACAGAGAACCCCCTGTCCCACTCAACCCCATGTCCCAAGCAACCCCACCCTCCCCTATGTATGTTACAGTTGGTATCAATATTATCACGATTGCTCCGGGGAGTGGGCGAGTTACGAGTTGCGAGAGAGAGAGGCACATTATACTTGATTTAAATCTTTAATAGGTAATAGTTGTTAACCGTGATGCTGGTACGTGACGCCCATTTAAGTAGTGTGTTAATCGTCGAGTTATAAATACATATTAGATAGCTTTATTAATTATCATACAGAGCTACCATGCTCTTGGGCTAACTATATTTTTATTTTCCTTTTATATAAATTTGTAACAGTGGCACAACAAAAAAAAACCTTTGGTAAGTAAGAATAAAAGCCGAGATAAGATAATTCCCTTAATATACAGCACATTATAATGGGTTACTAAATAGAACAGCGCTTTCCTAATAGAAACTGTCGGCAGGTCTTTTTAATGAGAAGAGAAGAGCAGTCTGTATCGCTTGAACAAGTACCTGTGAACGATAAACCGTAATCATTTATATGAACAACAAATGCCAGCCGGAATAGCCGGCGGGCACAGATAAAACAGATGAAATCATTCATTTATTGTGTATGATAAAAGTGGAAGTTCACGTCGCCGAACAGTCATTTCCGAAAATCATATGCACTACAAACAAATCCACTCTCTCCTGTACACCGACTCAGCAGTATAGTGATGGAAATACAACTAGTATTCAAATAAAACGGCCAGCTTACGATACGTTCTGTCCAAATCTTCATCCGTGAGAGTTTTCTCATCTACGGTGGGTATAGCCTTGGATGTTGTTATTGCATGGAACAAGAAGAGGGCAACAAAGACGTACATAAAAATCTTCCGTTTGAAATCATTCGAAACCATTAAAGACTTTGTCATAGTTTGATTGTAAACTAAAAATGTAAAATAAGAAACACTTACAGCAATATGACGAGCCATTTTTCGAGTTGGTATTATTGAAGAGATAGGTTTCATAAAGTGGTGTTCTACTGTTCCAGATGAAAGATGTGCCTTTTATATACACATTTTACCTTACCCGTCCTCAACCTAAAAGGTTTTCGACTGAAAGTATTCGCGCACATCTATCTATTCCCCTCCCCACTCCCATCAATTTCCTGATACTGTTAACGTTAACTACTTTGTTGTATTAAATAAACGGCAACCTTCAGGTTTCCAAATACGCCACGTATTGCGTACTACTGTAAACTTATGTCCAGCAGTCCAGCTGTACACATGTTCCACTTTAGTGCAACATAAATACCGTAAAGTGGGGCTACTTTGAACAAAAAACGACATTTTTTGGCTGTTTTTGATTGATAACTCGAGTAATATGCAACGGAATGAAACGCGAAAAAAAGCGTATCTAGAGAAAGTTATTGCGAATCCGCCTGTATCCTAGCAATCTCTGTAATTGTAGTAGAAAAAATTTTATGAGCATTCAAAAATGGCTGTTCAAAGTAGCCCCATACTGGGGCTAATGAAAAGCTTATGGGAAATTAGGAAAATAAACAAGTTGGTAGATAATTTGATGATGGGTAGGAATTTCGAGAAGATATTTTTACAGTAGCGAAACTGCTACGTGCTACCACCTTTGTGAAAAAAAAATTGAAAAAAATTGAAATTGGTGCCCCCAAAAAAATTCCTACAGAAAAAAATTAACGTTTTGGACCCAAAATTTGCGGTAAAACCTCGAAAACTATAAAATGCCTTTATGGATTTCTGAAATTTTTTGTATTAATGACAGTGACTGTATGATGAACGCATTGATTAAAAAAAAAAGCTCGACTTAGTGTATGTTGATGCCCTGGCAACAATCGAAAGGGAAAAAACAAGCTTTTTTCTTGTTTAGGTCGCGGCAGCTCCGTAACAACATTTTTAAATGCGACGAAATTCATGTATGATCATTAAACCATTGTGAAACGTGATTTCAAAATGAAAAAAAATTAAATTAAAGTTGTAGAAAAATGTTGCAAAAATAGTGGGGCTACTTTGAACAATGGAAAAACATGTTCAAAGTAGCCCCGAAAATATGAAAAAACGTGGGGCTACTTTGAACATATGAGCTGAAGGCTCAAGGAAACAGTTTCGAAATTTTTTTTTTAATCCACACGTTTTTTAATGTTTCCATTATACGAATATGCAAAAAAATCTAGAACTTTTGATCTACTTTGAAAAAAATTCAGTAACTTACTTTTCAAACTTTTCGTATGATTTTTCGGGTCACAATTTGGCATGAAAAAACGTGCACTCGTAATTGAGATACACAGATGAATTTCACACCGGTTAATGATCGTAATGAGGGGTACAAATGAGCATTTTTTCGGCCAGATAGCATTAGTCAGAAAAAATTTAAGAAGGAAAATAACTTTTTTTTTCCCTGTTCAAAGTAGCCCTCCCTGTTCAAAGTAGCCCCACTTTACGGTAGTTGAAAGAGTATAAATAAGACCTTA
Organism: Ceriodaphnia dubia; assembly: GCA_022539655.2. Taxonomy (NCBI): domain Eukaryota; kingdom Metazoa; phylum Arthropoda; class Branchiopoda; order Diplostraca; family Daphniidae; genus Ceriodaphnia; species Ceriodaphnia dubia. Next base: position 267,679 of record JAKUCG020000214.1, on the reverse strand, counting down.
CATTGCATGCATTCCCCTTTATTGGTTGACTGCGTCCCAATTTCCCCAGTTCAATATTTCCATTAAATTATTATTCGGCCTTGGGTCGGCACCTGTCTCGTGCTTCAATATTTGCTTGGATTAAATCAATTTCAGCTGTTAAATCCTACAGACTTGACTTACAAATAATTAAAATACACTTCCCAAGGATACCTGAGAGAGCCCATAGGGAGTTGAGGTCAAAACTGGTCATCGATGAGGCCAGAATCGCTAGCGTACACTTGACGGACTGACAGTTGCCATGAACCCTCCGGAATTAAAGTCTACATAGCGTCCCTCGAAATCTAACGGGACCAACGGGTGGGCCTACCACGTGCATGGATTTGCACGTGGCAACGGGATAGGCATGAAAAGGGTGAAAGGAGAGAACTAATAAAATGGAAAGGGTAGCTATTCGTATATAGGAAAGGGGGGGGGGCTTCAAACAGATGCGGGAAGAATGAAAGTGGGGGCTGGGGGATGAAAGTTCTCTCGACCATGGCTCGACACATCACGTTAAAGCACTGATCCGCCAACAGTCCGTCAATAAACGAAAGATAAAGCCTGCCCAGGTGTCAATGTGCCGTAGACTAGCAGAAAGTGTCGCCATGTTCTGTGAGTGTTTAGTTACGTGACCTCCATCGCGACTTCTCAACTTCTTTCCAAAACAAAAATTCAAGAAATTCAAAGGTAAACACGAGAAAATGAAGTAAATTGGGATTTGGAACTTTCGAAGGAAAAGGCAACACTTTGGGAAAGTTGTAAGGTGTAGCAGCACAACAACGGGAATTCATAAGTAGCGACTGTTTCTGTTTGCATTAAACTACATTAACTCTTGCAGTTGAACGTTACATAAAAAATGGACGGCAGAGATATGGAACAACGTATCATCAAAATGGCCGCATTGGGGCGCCGATTTCAAATTGGAGATTTATACGATTACCGCAGCGACAGAATTTTGAATAGTAAAAATATAATTTTAATACAACAAATTATCGGCCCAGTTAATGTAGAAAAATGCTGCTAACTAAACCGTTTTTTCTTTGTATGTTCCAACAGGTGGTGGGGTGTTACAATTTGCTAACCTGGCTTCAGCGATTCAAGCCGATGCAGAATTTCAACTGGAATTAGTGTGTCCAGACGCTATCAGCAAATGGGAACAGATGAGCCTTGATACGCACCTACAAGCTAGCACATTGGTTGGCTTCATCGACAAGTTCCGCGGCGCCAGCAACTTTTTAACTGACCGGACAATCCCTACACAAGCCACTCGGAATTTCATCTGTCGCGCCAAATCTAAAAGAGAATCCTTGCCGTCCCATTTTATTTCGGACGTTGTCCGTCTTTTGTTTAACGGAGAAATCAAAAATACGCAAATTTCAGAAGCCACTCACGTCGTTGTTGGCGTCATCTACGGAGCCGAAGCTTATTGCGTTCTATCACAAGACCTTGATGAGAGCGACCAAGACGACAGAGAAGACGCCGAAAAGAAATTATTCAACATTACTGCCAAAATGAAGACATCGCTAGAAAGTAATCAAGACGTGTCAGACTTCAAGGAACAATTCGACAACGAAGAAAAACAGCTCAGTCGCTTAATCAAATGTTGTGTGTATAGTGATCTGCGTGTTCAACCCGTTCGTGAATGTAAAGTTGTTGATGCTTACAAACATTGCTATAAGCTTGTAGAAGAGATCCAGAAGACAGATGGGAAAAATAAGGCGGTTGTGTTGGCTGTTTTGCTCTGCCCTTTAAAAAATTGCGTAGATAAAGATGAGAAATTGTTTCGCAACGTCGATAGTGCCTTGATAAAACGCTGCTGTGACATCTGGGAACAGCTGGGGAGTGCCTGCGCCTTGGCGGAGGACATTCGTACGTCCAACAAAATTACGAATCGCGCTTCTCTACGCCAGTTCGAAGAAACTATTGTAAAATACCAACAGCTCCTGAAGGCTAGCTGGAAGACGGACATTGGGAAGGCACGCCAGAATATTTTTCATGAAAAAGAAGTGGAAAGAGTCGCCAAATTTGCCGAGACTCATCCTATATTCAGACATTCTCGACTGGAGCGATGGCTCCGTTACAAGAAAGCTGAAGTAGAAGTGGCGGAAAAGATGTCCAACTTGAAAGGAATCAGTTTGGCAAGCCAAAACCAACTGAAGAAAGAGTTGGCCGACTCTTTTGAGAAGAAATACGCTCTCGTACTTAGTATTCCGCCACTGGACGAACGAACCAATGAAATCCTCTTTCAGATGGCAGACTATGTGAATAATTACGCGAGTAGCTGCCACAAATTAGTGGCCAATCAAGACCTATTAAATGAGGAGAATAACAGTGATGAAGAAAGCAGACTTCCTTGGCACATGGTCCAGCATAAACGGAAGCAAGTGCTGGCTAAGATCCGTGAGCTGGTCGATCATGTGGAGAAGAATAAGAATTTTAAGGATCAAGTCCGGTTCTTCATCACACCCCGTGAAAATGGTAAAGGATATTGGTGTCGTTACTCCGTCTACGAAGCTGAAATTCTAATACAGGACAACCTGGCTAAACTACCCATCCCACCCACAAACATACGGATTCACTCCGCTCACAAGGCAGCCAAGAAATCCATCCGTATTGAGTGGGACTACTGTGATTTGGGTAACTATCCTTGTTGCTTTTTGGTCGAATATCGAAAAAAGCACAGTTCGGAATTTTGGACGGAACAGAAAACGATGAAGCCGGGCATACATGAGATCACCATCAGTTTGAAAACCGAATCAGTGTTTGAACTTCGTGTAGCGGCAGATACTTGTATCGGCCGTAGTGAGTTTAGTGATATTATCGACATCGATAGCGACAATCTCAAGCGCCCAAATCCAAAACAAATTCCAACAGAAGAGCAAAGTGTTGCTATTGTGTACGACTCCTCGTCTAGCAGCCAACAATCCAGCGAAATCCAACTGGAAATTGAACGGAATCACGACTTGTGGAACTGGGTCGTGAAGGAAAGTGGAGTTTTAGCAAACATGTCTTCCCTTTCTCCATTAGAAACTGCTCTGCGTCAGTTCTGCACTTTGCTGGAGTCACTCGGCAACCAGATCGACCAATTGTACACTAAAGAAAAAGTTTCAGAAAATATCAAGCTTATTTCTAATTTACTGGATGATGTGACGGACTGGCTCATTCATCGACGAAGAGAAGCCGAAAAGATATCTTCGTTGCTTAAAGGTAGTCACTTACCAGTGTTTGATCTGGCGGAAATCGAAGCTAGAAAGCCGTTAGCTTACGAGAAATACGCCAAAATCTTCATTTTGAAAGTGAATTACATTCAAGATCCGTTGATTGATCGCATCTGTCAACTTAGTCGTCATCCAGAACCGCCGTTCAAGCTTCCCGTCTTCCCGTTCATCACTTATGAAGAGAAGCGGTTGGAATTTATAGCCAAGACACTCTACACTTTTTCTGCCATCGAGTCTATTGCAAACCGTTTGGACTCCAATCAAAAAGATACAACCTACCAAATTGGATTGATTCCGGTCTCTTCGATGCTGAACGATGGCACAATTACGACTATGAACTACTCAGAGAGAGCTGAAGATGTTAAACCCACTATCAAATCGTTGCGAAGAGCCCATAGTGTCAACTCGATCCGGATAAATTCACCCGATTCGAAAAAGAACCTCCGAAAGGTCGTTCAATCCCGTCTGCTACTGGAAATGTCACTGAAAGACATCCGGCCGGAATTGGAGGTTTGTTTTGTCGAAATCGAAAACATGGAACTGTTCCGGAGAGCAATCGTTAAGACCACCCGTAACTGTTCCGTTCAAAAATCTGAAATGCGATTTGTGAAAGTGGATTGCGCTGATGAATTCGTGGCGTACAACTGCTGTCGGTGTGAAAAAACCTGCAAAGAGCCAGTAAAAATCAAATACATGAACCTGGACAAACTTGGCGATGGAGAAAAACTGTGCACCAGCAAACTTTGCCGATGCCCGGAAAAGGAACATGTATTCCAGCAGTTTGAATGGCGTCACCAGACTGTCAAGATCACAACGACACTGGCGGACATGAAGAAAGAATTTGAAACCAATCGCCAACTGACGACGACAGAAGACTTACTGGCTTATTGTGCGGAAGAGCTGGAAAAAATGAAAGTCAAGGTGCTTAATTTACTGGAACAAGTGAGCGTCCTTTCTCCGGAATCGACAGCTTCGGTTGATTATCTCATCCAACTCCTAAAGAGTGAAGTTATCCGCAAACAACAGCCCGATTACCTTGTGCGTTTGGTGACATTAAGTAATTTACAGGCCGGCGATTCGTCTAAGACTAAATCGATAAGAAGCGGATCGTGCGGATCGAGACGACCTTTATTAAAATGTCACAGCTCTTTTGATGAGCGAGTCTCAGGTTCATCAATGACAAGATCCAGGGCGGACTGAGTGTATTCAATCATCCGCATCATTATATGTTTTGTTTAATATGCTATATTATACTATAAGCAACTATGTGCATAGTAAGTTTGTAATTTTTTTGTTTCACATTCAGTTTTTTTCTATAATGTATACATCATGCCATTCTGTTGATACGATATACCTCAAATTTACCCTGCATACATTGAATTACAACTCAGTAGCTTTGGAAAAATCAGTTTGGAAAACCGTTTTCGTATTAGTCAAGATTGCATCAATAGCAGCTGTCAGGGAGTTAATGGATCAAAATCAAATTCTTCTGGTAGACATGCCTACGGTAATAGTTTTGTTGTGCCAATCAATTGAATGTAACTTACTACTTCGTCGGGAACTACGGAGGCTTTATTGTCATTAGCAACGTTTATTCTGAATATGCCTTTGGCTATATCTGAACGGTGAACGAAGCGCATGCCACTTCGCCGACTGGATTTACCGAATAACGGATATACAGGAAATCAATCACTTAAATTGATAGTTTACATATTGGTATCAGATTAAGAAAGAGTGACGTGAAAAGCTGTTGGCCTCGATGCCAGCTGTTATTAAGGTCTACCGTATGTATACTCACATTAGACGAGGTATAATGTTGACTTTATATGATCTTTTCATGAGAGAAGGTGCTTGTGGTACCCAGCACTTTGGATTATCATGAAACAAGGGATGGGATGACAAGCAACCCTGTAAGCAACTGCAAGTAAATTAAGTGCGGTTAAGTGATTAACTTAAAAATGAAAGCATTTTATTGTTCAAGACAGTGTTTTGTCGTACAATTTGCATTATTACACTTTATTGCTCATGAAACGGAGAGATCTTTTTATTTGTGCACCGTATCCGTCCGTTAGTCCCTTCAAGCCGTTATGATACATTACCCATGACCTCTTTTACAATTTAGTCCCGAACTGTTTTTCGGCGGCACTTTCTTCCGGATTGAATGCAGCGTTCACGTTACCACCATTGTTTTCCACATCTTCCGCCTTTGTTTCATCAGCCGCCTTGATTGCGTTAGCATCCGTTTCTTCGGATCCTTTGTTTTTGCCTGATTTCAAATAAAGAAGAAGCAGGAAAATTACTAAGTTCCCTCATTCTGTAATGCTGACGTTGTAAACGGCTTTACTTGGTGCTGCAGACGAGAAAATCCATCGTTCCAAATTTATGAATGAGGCCTCGACAAAGATCGATACCAAGAAAGCCATCCCGAACACTGTGACCATAATGCCGAAGAATTCCGTCAGTTGACCGATGAACGTATAATAGATCATTCTGCGGTTGAGGGAGTAATAAATGTTCAGGTAATCGTAATGTATTAGGTAAACGCAATAAGTTAATCGGCTCAGCGGCAGGAACCCTCTCCAAGATAAGAGTCGATCAACGAACCCTGTTTTGATTCGATAATACAATTGGCGAATATAAGTAGGAGTACGATATTATTTACAATGTATAAAGTGACGTGATTATACATACCACCATAGCCGTGGATGCAAGCTACAATAACCCACGCAAGAACCAAGGCCCATGCAGCTCGGTGTAGTGGCCCGTACATCAATTTGACAACCCAGTCAATTGTAGGTACCATTGTTTCGTCAAGATATGGAGTCAAGCCGTAGATGATGGAGATTCCAATCGCAGCTGATAGCGTCCACAACAAGACAACAGCCCACTAAGCATGGTACGTAAATTAGAATGGAATTTATCAAACTTTATGAAGAGCAAGTTATCAGATGATTACCTGAGGCACATGCAATTTGGATTGTTTAATCCGATGCAAGTACCAGCCCGTCCAGATGCCTACCATGTAAGGTGGCGCTCGAGTCCACGGTTTGAAGTAATAATTATCCATATAACTTGTAGTGATTCGTATCATCTCGTTCCTGGTATAATTAAACAAAAAAAATTATTTACAAACTTAAATTTATCTTAAATTAATTGGACCTTATTTGAAGGTGTAGTATTCACTTACATTCTGGTGGGCATTAAGGAAGGAGGGAAACTAAAAATTGCATACACCGCAAAGTTTGCGGCCAGAGTTGCTATCGTGAAAATTACAAGAAGGGCAAGACCGGCTTTTTTCCAGCGCCATAGCGGGTAGATGAAGAGCGGCGCAATTAGGAAAAGTTGCATATCCACGGCCAAATACCAAGTTTCTCCCATACACTAAATTAATTTCCATCAATGATTGTAAATAGATTTTTTACATTAATATTGATTTGGTTGTACCTGAACATTGAAGTCTGACGGAAAGAGATTGTTGACTAATGGAATTAGACAAAAATTTACTTCAGTATAAAAAATCTGGAATCAATTTTTTAAATGTCGGCTCTTACTGTAAAGAAATTGTTTCCACCAGGTAATACGACATCCTTCAGATGCCACGACGACATTGTACCAATTAGGACCCGTACCAAGATAGACCATCAAAGTGGCAATGTATCCCAAAATGATCGCGTAAACTGGAGTCAATCTGCTCATAAACATTAAAAAACGAATTCATCACCTTTTTCTGTCTATTTTTTAAAGTAGTAGTCATACCTAAGGTAGCGATGAAGATATAGGAGTCCGAGGTTGAATTTGCCAGAATTGCGATCCAGTTCACGAAGAAGAAGGTAAGAGATTAGTAGACCACTCATTAGGAAGAAAGAGTCGACCGAAACTGTAGCATTGATGATAGTCTCCATTTGCCAGCTCATTGCTTGCTGAAATAGACAAGCGAAAGATTTGTAATTGAACGAAACACTGCTGAACAAAAGTTAATGCCGTATTAATTTACCTGCGCAACCATTTTGGGGTTCGCGACATTACTTATCGCACTTTTCAACCACGTATGCCCTAGCACGACCCAGCAAGTAGAGAGAAAACGGATTCCATGAAGACACGACAAATTGTCCGAGCCAGTGGCTGCCGGTGTCAACGATAACAATTTACGCCCGTTGCTAAGCGCTGAAAAACAGTGCAAAGCGGTCACGAACGAGTTGTCCGTCTTGGAGACAAACTCGATGCCTCGATACATTCGCCAAGCATCGTGCACCGTCGCCAAAAGAACCCCAAATCCAATAAGACTCAGCGTTACTCTGTTTCCAAAATCAGCGCCGTGAAAAATTACTAAAAACTGTTTTAAATTCTGAAAATAGCGTCATTACATGACAGCGATGTCGGCACCGTCGAACGTTGGTGAATCTTGGTCGTCTTGCGTGAAGCAATAATTTTCATCCGTTATGATGACAATAGACTGATTAGCTATTATGTAGCTTCCAATGAGTTGAGCTACAGACTGGCCTAGGTCGGAAGCACTGCACGAAGACGGAAGACAAAGGCTGAAGCTCGGAAACATATAGTTCAGAGCATCGGCGCCTGAAATTTTGGGTTCCACTCGATCGGTACTCAGCGAAGGCCCGAACAGCCGACGTAACAAATCTAATATCGGGGACGACCTATCCTCAACCGTCGAGTCATCACTGATGATATCCGAGTGTTCAACAGGTGTCGGTTTCAAGTAGACGCTGCAATACTGGCCTCGGAACCGTCCCGGTGCTCGAATAGCCAAGCACTCGTCGAACAGTCCTTCAGCATGGAAGTTACCGGACCCAATTATTCCAGCAGGAAATTGAGCTGACGATTCCATCACTGGTTTTCATTCAAAATTGCAAATACGCATGTCATTATTTTTTAAATCCATTTAAGCTGGTTCTTAAGAAACCATGAGGTTAATACAGATCGAAAGGCTAAAAGTTAATTTTCCATAGGCCTAATATACACGATACGTTAACCACCTGCACTAATACTAATTGTTGTACCAATGACTACGTAGTCAATTCTCATTTGCAAAGGTGATATTGACGTTCGTTAGAAAGTTAAACATAGAATACGGTATAAAGGTAAACTCTTACTTTGAAGAGCCCAATTGCTTCTGTTGAAAAAAATACTTTCGATGTAGAAAACGCTATCTTCGATGCACTGCTGGCTTACATTGACATCCGCTGACACATCCTTCAAGTAAGGCGACAATTTCAGGTCACGAATTAATCCAAACAATTGTCCTGAAACGTCCGCGATTACTCCAATATTTCCCGTTTTGTTCACTAAGAGATCTCCAAACTTCGACCATGACTGGTGCTGCATTCGTTGAAAAGCAAGACGTTCTACACCTAACATTTGACCGTTACACATTACGGAAAGGAAGGAAGCGATGACCAGGATTAATAAACACCAACACACCGAATGATCATTCGTTGCTGTCGACATTTCTGGAACGAGTGTGACCACTCGACTGAATTCCTACTCGTCTTCTGCTTCTGTTTCTGGTGGATACCATTTTATACTTCCACTAAAAGAGATAGAGGGGGGGAATAGCAGGACTCTTGGACTCTTCTTTTATGAACATAAGTTATCGCTTCCTCCTCTTCGCCCCCTCACTAAAACTTATTAGTTATGTAAAGATTTGTCGTGTTTACTTAACCACTCTGTATCTTATTTTCACATTTAAATTATGGCTTGTAAATCATGCCCCACTTTTGTCACGTGCCTTGGTGTATTACGCAACTTGGCGAAGAGGAATAACCGAAGAGGACGCAACAGTAGGCTATTTCTCTGTTTACTACAGGTTGTTGACCATCAGTTGACCTTAGAACTTGTAACTTCCGTAGGAGATTGTTCTTTTTATAGTAGACTAAAGCTATATAATAATATAATAACGAGAATTAGACCGTACTCAAAACAAAATGATTAATGGAATATAAGTCAATAATGCTTATGGAAATACAAAAAAATATTAATAATTTTAAAATTGATACCGTACATAGTTTAAGAACTCGCTGAGGGAGAGGACGTGACACTCGGCAAAAACTTGGAGTTATCTTATATTTATTGTGTTTACTTGGACAAGTCCTGGACAAGCCACTGGTGGATTGTTTACTCTCGTCAGATCAGGCGATATAGATATAGCGGAAAATCTCTGGTGCTCTGGGATTGCTTCCTCCCTACTGGGTACTGGTGCATGACTGTTACTGTCTTCGGATTGCTGATGAGGAAGCTCAGTGTCTCAATGATAGACCAAGACTGTATTCCCAATTCGCTTTTCCTATCAACTAATCAAATTTTCAAGTAAATGCACATGCATCACATGGCCATCTATTGATAAGAGGGCTTTTTACAGATTTTCGACTCCCGTCCAATACAGTAGCACACAAGATTAATTTCGAAATTATTGGAAACAAATATTTTATTGAATACAAACGTAGATTCAGAATCATTGATTTTTCGCTTGTTTTATTATCAATATTTAAGCAAGGAATAAAGTCTAGATATTTTAGAACTGAACCATATTCCCCCATAACACCACATTGTGCACAAGCAAAACCACAGGGCACAGGTGTTTCAAAGAGGTAGGCTACAAAGTATTTACATACTTTCGATTATTATTTTACGGCGGGATAGAAAGCTGGCATAGGAGACGCACTGAACACGGCAAGATAGAAGACTTAGAACAGGTCCACTCTATATACTGTCTTTCTCTTCATCTTCCGACGCGTCATTCATTCCATTTCTTTGTAAACACTTTGGATATATTGTATTCTCATTTATTATAAATATTGAAAACAGACAAAACATTATAAATATAAGTTAAGAAAAACATATTTGTAATTATACGAGAGTTTTTCGTGACGACTTTATGAGATCCTTTATTGTAGTAATGAGCCCTAACCCTCCAGCCCTCCCCCAACATCCGGTCCCTTGCGAGTTGGGACTAATGGAGTAATGCCGATGCGTTTATTTGCTTTTGACGCTCTGCGACATCCTATGACAGGCTGGGTTGGCTTTCGATTCATACGTTTCACTCTCGTTACAAAAAAATTAGCTTTCGTTCGAATAGACTGAAATATGCTTGATCGATGAAGTCCAACTCGCACCCCCCCCCCTGCCCCATCATAAAGCAAGTGGTGTCCAACTGTCCATGACACCACTTCTCGCGCGCTGCAAGTAACGCGACAACTGTAGTGTACTATAGTGTAGCAAATGCAGAGAAGAAAAGCTCCCCTTCCTTCATCTCTGAGCACATGTTTGATTACGGTAGGGCCTACGTCAACCGACGTCAACGTTACTACATATTACGGAGTACGCCGAGTACGGTTATCGATCATCAATCATAATAAAAATGGAAATTTGCCATGAACTTGAACTCGCCTAAACTTTATTGGCGATTTTGAAGAAAAAAAGTTCGAAGACGGCCAAACACGAACTCGGCACGAGAAATCAACTAGACACTTTGGTGACTTTGCCCTTCATATAGCCCTTCGAAACACGCTGTACTTGCATGCTATTGATGCCATAGTATTCTTGATATCAGTACATTGACTAATGAGTGCTTAATAGTAGGTAATGGTTAGTTGATTACAGCAATTTACAAAGAGTAAATTGATGTGGACTTCGTCGATTGAGCGTTTAGAAATTTCCTATTCTTAGGTATGCTCATTTCAGCCAACTCTCAAGGCCAATGCCCAACGGCTATAATAACGTCACCCCGTCGTCAGTTAATTCGCCTGACGAGTCGAATCTCGAATGTCAGATCGACCGTCGACGTTCGTCTTTTTGTGTCAGTCCAATTCAGAAATTCGAAGAACCAAGTCATTTTCTCTTTTCGCTCTGGAAGTTTTATCAGTTTACTGCGTTCAAGTTTTTTCATTTAACATCTCATTCAAGGATGAAACGTGGCGTTCACATCGGAAACCGGTATTCAAATCAAGGAAATCAAGGAAACCGTGGTAATGGAAGAGGATATCAATCATATCATCAACAACCTAGGTGTGTGCGCTTTGTGTGTGTACCGCATTTAAATTTTTTTAACAGAGATGAAAAGATGACCTTTCTTCTCGTGTCTTTTTATGTGTAGTTTGAAATCACTTTCTTCAATTAATTAGAAATTTGTACCGGATTAATGCAGTTGTACTTTTGATTCGATCACCTAGGAGTAAAGAAGTGTATTATTATGTTGGTAGTATTCAACTAGCGAATGAAGATACAAATTGCCTTCAAACTGACTCGTAAATAGCTGAGTGTATAGGCTCCTGTGATACGTTGTATATATATATATATATGATTCTTATCGAAACTCGAAACTTGTTGGCTACGTCATCACGTTTTTTTTCCAGTTGCGTAGCCTTGAACGTTATGTTGTGATGTGTCGTTCTCGAGTAGAGTTGTGTTCTTAATTTCTCAATCTGTATGTAACAAGCTGGTCTGGCCAATTCGTCCGAATCGATCCTGATGCAAAGATCTTTGACGGCGAGCATGTTGAAGGAGTGCATGTTCTGACCGATTTCGACCTGGCCCGTGAGATTCAAGTTCGCTTGGGCAAATTTTCAAATGGACCAACGGATTTCTTCCCGGCCATGTGGCCCGTCACTCTTTCTTCGAAGAATATTGAATTTCTAGCCACAAAGCCTTACGTCTTGGCACCCAAGCCGAAAGGGCCGCGCTTCCTTCTTTACGTCGACGCATGTGGTCAAATTTTTTTGGAAAATATGACGCAAAACATTTTCCGTGTTGATGAAGATCATGCAGTCAAGATGGCCTCTTTCGGCGGTCGACCGATCACCGATACGATCCTCGACGGCATCTTAACTCGAGAAAAGTTAAACAGTAGCGATTGTTGTGCTGAAAGTGACTTAGAGGCGGACGGCAAATTGACGTTTGTCATTCAGGACGCAATTCGCTGCAACGGAGAAAATCTTACGAGCTTGAACATTCTGCAGCGAATTGCCTTTGTTGAAGTATCTAGATACAGTACACTGTAGTCGATTGGTGTCGTTAAATATGACAATTTAACAAATTTCAATTCATAGGAAGAGATCATGAAGCCACGGCGGGACCTGTCCAATAATCGTGCAGTATCTGACGAAGATGAAGCTTTCAGTTTGGACATCGTCGAGATCAAAGATGCTCATCAAGCCGAGGAATACCTGTCAAAAGAATTTGATTATCGGTTCAAGTACAAATTACGATCGGTAGTCTTTTACCCGAAACATAAGGTAGAAATAATTTGTAATTACAGTGTACTTCCATCTTTCGAATTTATTGATCATTAGATTTTAATTTAGGGTTACGTGTGTGGTACGTGTCAAGACGTCTTCCAGTGGGCAGAAAACGACATTCTAGAATGCAGTTTTCGTCTATTAATTCCCAAAGGATCGAAAGAGTAAATTTATTAATTTTGGTTATTCTATTTTCTTAGTTAATAAGTTTGTTAAATCATGCAACAGGGCAAAAGAAGCTGAGCTTCATGTGGTTGGTCCTTACCGGAAGGAAATCAAATTTGACACGATCACGCTTACTGATGAGCTTCATCAATTGGACAGAGAGATCATTGATTGTCGCTATGTCGACCATCATTGGATTTTCATGAAAGTGCGTAAGGATCGCAAACATCCCAATGGCAGACGTTCTGTTCTTAGTAATACTGGCCATTACATTCTTTAAATATATTTTTACAAGATGCAGATTGGCTCTGTAGCTGAGAGTATGTCGAGTTTGACGAATTAACTTAAATTTGTAACTGATTTTTAGACAAAGTGGATGTATTGGATCACCAAGTGACTCGTAATCATCTTCTTACCACTTTGGACAAATCTCGCGGAATCGATTAAAAAGCTAATTAGTTTTTGTTACATTACATTGCAATGCTATTTACAGTTTCCTTCTCTTGGTTCTTCTTCCCATGTTCCTATATAATCCAGACAAAACGGAAAATTCAGAAATACAAAGACTGTAATAATTGTAATAGTTGTAACTTGTAAGTTAGATTATAAGTTTGTAACAGAAATACAAAGACCGTAATAATTGTAATAGTTGCAAGTTAGATTATAAGTTTGTAACAATTGTAAAGAGAAACATAGGAGGTCGTGTTTGGGCGTAGTGAAAAAAGAAAATAGTCCGACGACTACTCTATCATTAGAATACTGTAATAGTGTCAACTAGACTGTAATGGGAAAAATTGAACAAACAATAACAATGGGAATACACATTAAACCTGGAAAGTTACCATATTTCGGCTTATTACAAAAAATGTTGGGAGTATTATATTTTTATGAATGGCAATATACCTAACACCAGTGGAAAAAATTATTGTCCACATGTCGGAACAACATGTCGGATCACCTACGTATCTCAGAACCTACGTAGGTAATTTAACAGGTAAGTCGGGCGACAGGCAGGTACTCGATACTTTTTAGGGGAAATCAAGCAACCGGCGATAAAGAGGGCAAGCGGATAAAGAGAGGGCCATTGCTTCAGTTCTTCTCTGTCCTTTAGTTTACCACAGAGATGAAGGGCTCCCTTCTTCTCTGGTATTACATTACCGTTTACTAGGCCCACTACGATTACGACTAGGGCTTCACTTCGCTTGCGGGGGCCTTCGGCAAATCAAATTGAATAGTCTTGATGCCTCCGAATTTAAAATCTGCAAAGCAAATTAAACCATTTTCCGATTTTTGGCTCCTTATTCCGCTTTATTCCCGGCACATTACCTCCTATTTGAATTCGAACAATGTTTTTTGGCTGACGCGCAACCTGCGCGCAAGCATTGCAACGGCACGCGAAACGACCTGGATGACGGGGTAGGGGTATTGTGTGTTCGGCAAATTACATCCGACATCATGTCAATGACGGAAAAACCTAAGATACAATACGTAGTCGAATTTTTCATTTGATTATGTGCGAGAGGAGGTCAAACAACTAAATCGAACTAAATCAGTGTCCACATGTAGGGAACCCTCGATCTACGGTGGTAGACAAAGGGAGCGCAGTAAAAGAGTAAAAAATAACACAAAACTAAAAAATGATGAAATCCAGTGTATATCGTGCCGAAAATATGACAATGTAAATTCTATACCGGTAATCGAAGATCCACGTCGGCGTTTAGATGGCATTGCTTCAGTTACATTGCCCATTGCCTTGTCCTTTAAGAGAATCTTTGCGATTGCGCTTATTACACTATTACACAGAGATGAAGGGTTCCCTTCTTCTCTGGTATTACAATACCGTTTACTAGGCCCATTACGATTACGATTAACTTCCTCCAACCAAAGGTGATACAAATGGCTTGCGCTCGCCATACACGACCCTTAGCACGTTCACATTTTTCGCGCTTTGTGATTTCAAAAGGAAGCCTCTTCCCCTTATAGGTAAGGGCTTAAGGGCTTACACAAGGTCAAATGGAGAACTAAAATGAAACCTTTCAAATAATTATGCTTATAGTAATTAGTAAGAGTAAGAATTATTTAAAAATTGTTATACAGTTTTTTCACACATCTAACAAGCTATCTTGCTATTTTGGGCTTTTCTACAAAACTTCGATTTTGCCCACTAGGCTTAGGATAGGCGTGACAGTGTGAGAGACTTGAGAGTTGAGACTGTTGCAGTTTGCCGAGCAGAGTTGTTGCAGTTGCACGTGGTTTATGTGGTGGTAGCGTATAAAACGTTGTTGCTGCTGAATTCTTCTGCACTACGAACAAAGTAATAAACTAATGCAAATGTGGTACTTTTGTGTGTACAATTTTTCTAAATTTCTTCTTTTTTGTGCCAGTTTCAAATTCGTCTGTACGATACGATCCTGGAAAAACAACGTTCATTCTTCAGCGCAGCTATTTGTTCTTTCAGCTATTGTGTGTTGTGAAAAGTAATTTTGCTTTTAAAAGTTAATTTTATTCCTGAAATTCATTTTCCTAGCTTTAGTTAGTCACTAATTTATTTATGGTGTTGTAGACTCTCCCACAATGCAGCCTTCTTTATCTAGAACTGTTAGGGATGGAGAATCCACTCCAGGTGGAAGTCTCAGTGTTCAGGTTGTTGACAAACATGAAGACTCCATCTCGAGTGTAGATTGTGAAAAAGAAACAAGAGCAATAAACAAGACTGTTCAAGAAATGAGCCAGCTTTCTACTCCGACAAGACCAAGAGTCCAAAAAGGAAGGAAGTGTTTCAGCAGAAGCAGTTTTAAAATTACTCAACATGTTCCAGAGCTATCCGCCCTTGTGGAGACCATGCCACTTCTAGCAAAAAAGGCAAATGGAAATTGTGAACAGATTTCTAAAGCTGGAGTCAAAACTACCTCTTCTGATCTGTCTTGCGACGAAAGCAACACACCACCTCTCGATACCGTGAATCCTCCTACTTCGAGCATAAATGATCTCGCTCTCAACGTTGAAGCTGCTATGGCTGCCTTACACGGTCAACCGTTAGAAGATGCGGAGGACAAAGATATGGTGTCAAACAGTAAAAATGAAGTGCAAAATACACCGCTCGACCAAACTCTAGAAGCACTCCCTTTAGCCAACCTTCATAATAGAAATGAAACTCTATCTTCTGGACCCATACTTGTGAAGCCAGCAGCCAAGGCTCGTCTCTCTAGAGAGGTGGCAATGCTTATGCAAGACGAGGGTGCTTGCGTTATCATGAAGGAAATGGAAGAACGAGGAGCGAGCAATAGAAGGCGTACTGTTTCGACTGCTAGAATAAAAGAAATAAGGGATACCCACCTGCGAGATACTCGTCGGGAAAAGCGCACTCTTGATCACAAGGATGAATTCGATGCGAAGAAAAAGAAAATTTCGGCTCCTGATTTGCCAACCACCAGTTCTGCTAATGATTTGCCCTTATTGGTTAGTGTGTGTTCTATCCTCGTTTTTTTTCTTATCTTAATCAAAAGATATTTTCTCACACCCATCCATTTAGAATTCCAGTCCCAAATTGACTAATAATGCTCCTCCAGGAAAATCTACTCATAATGCACCTTCAGAGGTGGATATTGACGTCTCTCGTGTGTCGAATGGGCAGGCTGATTCGAGTATTGTTATGACAAGCAAGTCGAATCAAGTTGAAAAGCAGAAAGAACCAACTTTAATTGGTAATGGCATGTTGTTGTTTTTTTTTACTACCAAATGATTCGTAACAGATTTTCAAACCTTATTGTTTTCTAGATATATCAAATATGTCAACTGCCTCGCAATCTGCTGAGTCTTCTCTAAGAAATGATTCGGTCATCATTAAGTTAGGCCCAGTGTCTGTGAACGATAGTAGGAATTCTCTAATTTTAGTCAAATGAAATTAATCCTAATTCAGTTTATTCCTTTTTAGAAAAATTGTTTGCACGACTGTTTCCAAATAATAAAGAGGGGATACAATTTTGTAAGTTCAGCCAATTGTAACCGACCGTACAAAAGAAAAAAGAATCTGAATATTTTTTTTTACCTTTCAGGTCTCATTATTCCTGGAAACGCTGACTCAGCCTAAACTTGCAAGAAACTCGATAAGGCCGCCATACAAATATGTGGAAGTCCTTTGTAATGGTTTCTGTTTATTCTCCAGTTCTAGATTTTTTTTGCCACCTTTCTTTCATTTCACCAGAGGACTGACTGCTAATTGGCTTCTTATCCTTTTCTGTTTTTTTTTTGTTTTTTTTTTATTAAAACCAATGATCCTTTTCTGGTTTGTTAGGACGACGTAAGATCGAGGAAAAATTGTTGCAACCAAGAAAATCTGTTAACCAAGTTTAACCATAAGTAGTTATTTGAATCTCAAATTGTGTTTTGTAAATTTTGCGGACTCACCTTGTTTGTGGCAAATCCGCATTATCCATTAATTTAATACAGACGATCTCGCAATAGTATTATTTAGTTATACGTTTGTTTAAATTTTCTTTACTATGAGTCGTGGTTGAAATTAAAGGGTAACAAAATGTTCAAGAAAACTCGATTCATTTTTTCAAGGAACAGCGCTTACCGAAAACGAACTGTGGGTAAGTTTTCGTGTAGACTATATAACCGTATTGCTTATGCGTGTAACTTAAAAAATAGCCCCGCCTCACCCCCCCCCCCCCCCCCCCCCCCCCCCCCCCCCCCCCCCCCCCCCCCCCCCCCCCCCCCCCCTCTTATTAGATGGTACGGATGGTATTAAGGGCGACCGGGGGATAAACTGTCGTGTGTGGAAACGCCGCTGCACCAGTATTTCTCTCTGGTCGTACCACGCGCACTGACGGCACTGAATACCATCTATACGTCTCCGTCAACGTATAATAATTGTAAACAACTCGAGTAATGCAAGATGTTAATACGTAATCGACCATATGTATGATAACTATAATCCGAGTGGAGTATTACAATATCCTTGGCGACCATGTTGGCGACCTTCAGTGAAATCCTGTAGCCTGCAATAATTATTTTAAGTCAACACATACACTTGCACCGCTAGTAAGGTAAACCCAGCTAAACGAAATGGAAGTAATACAAGGTTGTTTGATTTAGATCAGTTTCAGCACTGTTATTTTGACTACCCAGTTCGAAATGCGGCAATACGATTTTATAAATCTAAATTTATGTCAAGGGGCTCGCAACTCTAAAAATGAAAAATTCCAGTACATTTTTATAGCCCGAATTCAAAAAAAAAAAAACTTTTTCCTCGTTTACCAAAACATTTCCCCTCAAGATGCACAATTCGTTGTTTGTCCCCATACCCTTTTGCCCGTCTTTTCGCTTATAAACATGAAAGAAAGGGGGTTCTTTCATGTTTCATCCGCAAAACCATTTGCTTGACTTTCCTTTCTTGCCCCAGGGTGTAAAAAAATACTCTGTACCTATCATTATTAGCTTGGCGACCCTGATGCATGAGTAAAATGCGGTAAAATGCAAATTTTCTCCCCCGTTCTCCAATCCTTTCCTTTTTTAGCCTGGCAAAAGAAAAACCGGCCCGATTTTTGTTCCTTTTTTTTTCTTTTTTAAAACCAGGTTTTGTTTGCCTTTCCGTCTCTTTTTTGACATCAGTGTTTTCTTTTTTGAATTGCGGACCCCTCGATTTTTGTAAACAGAAATTATTGCATTTTAAAAGGTTTAATAAAACAGCGCACAACGGCGTAAATGTATAGTTAGAAGCAATAAAATTCTTTTTCGAAAATTATTGTAAAACAGTTGTATTTTTATTACATTCATTTAAAAATTCTGTGTGGCTTAACTGTAACTTGATTGTAATTTAATTTGCAGCTCGGCCTTCAAACTATTGTAAGGGAATGAACGTGACAGTAGCTAGTCCACCGCCTTTGAGTGGTGCGGTGATGTCGTCCGAGTCAGAATAAGCCCAACTGACAGACATAGGTCCCGGCTGTTATTATCAAGGAAATTTAAATTATATTTTAGAAGTATGTAAGCGAAAAAAAGGTTAATTAACTTACGACAATCGCAACATCAGCAGAATCGGCTGTGTTCAATGATCGCTTAACGCGGAGAACAGTCTCCGGGGGGTATTCGAAGCTGCTTTGCATGACCAAATCAGGACTAACATCCATGACTAGTGCACCGTAGGCCCCTGAAACAATAGGTGCGCTCATATCCTGTCGAAACCAATTATCATGTACATTTTAAGCATCGGATGAAAATACCTAAACGTTGACTTACAACTACATATCCACGTCCATTGGTGTTATTGTACCCGCCCATGAAGGCGTCGGTTAAAGTTTTCTCGGCATTATCGATGGACAAAAAGAGCCAACCAACGGCATTAGCCTGGATTTGGAGAATAATGTCATCGAACTCGGCTTGGACCGTCCAATCAAGGCGGAAGCCACCGTTAGGATTCAGTTCCTGTGTGTTGTCCAAGCCGGTCGACTGGCATGCACAGAGCGCCAGCAGCGAAAGAAAAGCAACCAGTTCTTTCGTGAACATTCTGGATAATTTTTAAAATTAATAAACGACGAAAAAACATGATTAGGTAATATTACAATGAAACTGAATTTAAGTATTTAGACTACAAAACCCTAAGTTATGAGACCTCATGTTAGGCGTACCTTTCCGTCGTTGTGAAATCAAGAATAAGTGCAAGTGGATTCTATTGTTTTCTACTCCCTTTTATACGTGTGGGCTGGGAATCTTATAAGCTTATATCCAAGCCACAGAATTATATAAATGGCATCAGGCTGAGATAGTAAAAGTAGGCAGTAATAAATACAGAAATACTGTATTGTTATTTGTTCTGTACACTGTACAAAACTCAGTTTTTTATTTATGTACGTTTACTGAGCTCACTGAACTGCACTGTGCATCGAATGATAATTCTTACTTATTATCTTGCTTGCTCTATTAATCTAGGCTATATACAATCCATGGTTCCGCTATCACGTCACTTAAAGCTTAATCTGAGTCTAAAAAAAATAAGCAGCATCTCATTTTGCTTATATAAACCTAGCAGTATAGTGATTATTATGTAAAAGCTCAGTTGAGCGTCAAAGATTACGCACGGCCCGGCACGGCCACACGTTGCGTGCCATGTGAGGGCTAGAACCTGCATGGCGTACAAAATATTAGTAAGATCGGTACTTCGTCGCCGTTCGTCGCTGCGGTACTTCGTCTTATCCTGTTGATTATATGCTGCTACCATTTTTCAATGTGCACTAGACAACTATAGACTCGGCCAAGACAACTATAGTTGTAGCTGGCTGTCGTTGTAGCCAAGATAGCTTTACTAGCAGAAGTCGCTTGAGCAATGAATGAGCAAAACTTTTTTTGCTCATTCGTGCGTTTGCTCTTGATAATCGATTTCAACTTATAACCGAGACCATGTTTATAAACTGTAAGTCAGTTAATTTTAAAATAAGCTATGTGTTCTTTATATAATAAGAAACACGTAACGTCCACACAAAAACGCGACCTTTAGCTCGTTCTTCTTTCGTAAACTAAATGAACGACTTTGAAATAGACTTTTTGATAGAAGTTCCGTAAATCCAAATTCCGTTATAGGATATATGAACGACTAACCGTACTACTCGATATAGACTATAAAGCACCTGTAAAGTTGCATAAATAAGATAAGATTCTAAATTTTATTTAACAAACAAAAATAGAACTGTAACTGTACCTTATTAATTCCACCTTATCAGTTTTTGTACCCAATACACCACTTATATAATTTTGTAAGCATTGACATGGAGGCGCTGGTTGTATAAAAGGTAGGCACCATCTTTACGAAACGACAGAATCACAACGTCCTCGCTTGCTTGAACAATCCGAAGCTTCATCTTAGAAATACAGGTTTGCGATTATTTGAACTCTACAGTCTAATTTAAAACTTAAACAGAATAATAATTCACGCTGGAACATTTGTGCTTTCCAGAAATGTTGACGAAAGTAATAATCGCTTTCCTGCCATTGTTGGCGCTCTGTGCATGCCAGTCAACTGGTTTGGAAAACACACAAGAGTTGAACCCGGCCGGTGGCTTCCGTCTTGATTGGACGGTCCAATCCGAGTCTGGAGACATCATTCTCCAAATCCAGGCTAATGCTGTTGGCTGGGTCTTCTTGTCGATTGATAACGCCGACAAGACTTTGAGCGACGCCATTCTTGGTGGTTTTGACGCTACACTTGGTCTACCCTACGTTTATGTAAGAATTAAAAGACAATGTTTCTTTTCAATCCCTTTTTTTTTTGTATTATAATTACAACTGTGTTTGTGTAGGACATGAGCTCCACCATCAGCTCCACAGGTGCCCATGGCGCACTTGTCGTTGACCCCAGCCCTGATGTGGTTCTCCAAAGCGGATTCGAATACCCACCAGAGACCGTCCTCCGCGTTAAACGATCCCTGAACACCGCCGACAACGCGGACGTCGTCATTGTCGTAAGCTCAAACTAACAATTACTTTTTATTATTACTTATTACTTCAAGTACTCAAACTACTAGTATTTGTTCATGTGATGCATCAAACAGTAGAAGAAATAGTAGCCTTAAAAATCTTCATTCTATTCGATGTATATAGCCTGGACCTATGTCTGTCAGTTGGGCTACCTCCGATTCCGATGACATTAATGCTCCGCTTACCGCCGGCGGCGTGGCCACTGTCACCTTCATTCCTGCCATTTAAAATCTCTTTGGAGAGGCTGTAGGCTGAGACGAGTTCAGTTTTAAATAACATCAAATACGAATTTACCTATATTTTTCAGAAGTTTTGTTTAATGAAAGTTGTTAAGAAAATACAAAAAGTTTTACATTAAAATGTTGTTTCTAGTAAGCAATTTAAAATCTTCCAATAAATATTCCCCCATCGCAGGACGAGCGCAATCTTTTTTTTATGTGCGCTTACGGTACGTCTATATAACGAGCGCGATTGCGATCAATTGTAAACATCGAGTGTCAGCCCAAAAATTTGTTTTATTTGTTTTTAGATGTGTAAATTTTGTTTTAATATAGAGATTGATCACCCTTATTCAATTTTTTGGAGCGCGGCCCAGCTCTGCCTCATCGTCATTAGCGTAACTACATCATCATCAATATCTAGGAGAATAACAATTCTCTGTTGATCTTTTCACCACAAAATTCAATCTAAATACATTAATATACAAATTTAATTTGCTTCCTTGTTTTATCACTTTTGGTACCCACTAATACAGTTTATCCTTTGCGACTTTGCTATCACCCTACACTATCAACCCATAGCATTAAAACATTTCTATTTCGCTTCAGATTTATCGAAAGAAATTTCTTACGAAAATTTGTCATGAGATTCTCACAAGATTACGTGAAATTATCACACCCATGTTTTACATTTACTTTTATTCCATGAACAATAGACGAAACCGTTCTCATCCTACAGCTGTAATGTAAATTCAATCAACCCCTTTGTGTGTTCGTTTGGAAGCCTGCGTCGGTAAAATTCAAACAAGAGCTGAAACCGATGTACTACTAAATAAACCTTGAAATACTTTAAGCTTATTGTCTTCGAAATTTGTTGGCCAGATGACAGATGTAGAAATACAGTAGTCTAATTATTACATCTTCAAACGACCACAGACAAACCGGATTTCAATGGAGGTCACTAAGGTCCGCTACTAAAATATGTAGTGCGCTAGTGCTATAGCTAGCGCTACTAACGTCCTTGTAATCTATCACAACAGGGAATATTGATCACACACAGGTGGTCGGACACGTAACAATTTATTTTCCTTATTCCGAGTCCTTATTACATTTGTATTTGACAGAGGTCGACGGATGCGTATATAAAGCGCACGGTTATTTCATAAAAATATCATTCCACTCGTTTTAGTAAATATAACAAAATATTTCAACAAAAACTCTTCAAACTAAAATGGCTCGCCACATTGTCGTAAGGATTTTCCAATTGAAACCTTAATTTAAATACTTAACGTTTGTTTATCCAAAATAGATCCTCTGCTTATACGTCTTTGTTTTCACCCTGTTTGTCCAAGCCTTAGCAGCTCAGTCTGATGAAAATGACAGCAACGCCAGCGAGGAATTGGAAAGGACTTATCGTACGTATAAACAGAACTAAAATTCCCTTTGTGGTGACTTAAATAATTTAAAATTGACCGTCATGTATTTTAAGCTGTGTTTGGAGAGATTGAGTCAATCTAAATATCCTTGAGAATATGTGAAATCATTTTCGTACGTTTATGACGAACCGGTATATTTTTTAAATAAATACCGAAATATATTGCTCAGGTTCATGCACCAGTGATTCGGACTGCTCTTCTCTGCTGTACAAGAAAACTTGCCGGCAATTTCTTTTCGGAAAGCGCTGTTCCCTCTGAATAGAGCGGTGTTTTTACGCTCACATCTTATATAAATTTATCTCTCATTAATCTAGGGTACACTAGGTTAGGAGATGCATTGCGTGACGCCCAATGAATGAATAAAATGCAATTTTGATCTGAAAATTCTGTGCTTTTCCCTTTTCAATTATTTGTCTTTTCATCCTATTTCTCATATTTTTTTAACCACTGGAACATGTACCATGATGTGTCATTTAATAAATGACACTTTGTTGTCTTAAAGAAATCGTAGCCTACTCGGGCACTTCGGAACTAAAAGTCATGGAATTTCTGTCTGAGCGTGTATATCTAGCGGTCTAGTCCTCACCGAATATATCTTCTTTCTCAGCATGAGCGAAACATTTTGCAAGGATTAGTTGGCTGGCGGAATTACTATTCCGTTGTATTGTTGGGCCAACAAAGTTCAGACAAAAGAATTGGTGAAAAAACTATCCATCTCCATTTCGGATAGGGCGTATATGTAGAGGTTATCTAAGGCGACACCCGCTTCTCTTTTCATTAACGCTCCCAAGAGTTGAGTAGTTGTCCGGTTCTCATTTCTCCGGAGACGGAACCTCACATATCGTTGGGCGAAACAGGGAAATAGCCGAAAGTAAATTTTAAATTATCGATTAGACCTTCACTAGTGTTGGCTCGATTCCGTAAATGGTTGTAGTGTTGTCTTGATGTCTTTCGTTGATAAAAACAACCGGTGGGAAATTTAAAGTCGCGACTCGCAATTACTGACCCATTACATTCTTACTTATGTCTCTGAGATTCTCGCGAGATAACATGAGGTTGTCACACCCATGTTATAAATTGACTCATTATTCCATGATAGACGAAACTGTTCTCATCCTCGTATTTTAATCAAAATACGATCCCTTTTATGTGTTTGTTTGGAGGTCTCCGTCAGTAAAATTCAAACAAGAACTCAAACTGAAGTGCAATAAATCTTGTATAATCCTTTCAATATTTTAAGTCTATTAACATCGATATTTGTTGGCCAGATGACAGATGTAGAAATAGTCTAATTTTTACATCTACAAGCAACCAGCACAGACAAACCGGATCTCAATGTAGGTCACTAAGGCCCGCTATTAAAATGAAGTGCGCTAGTGCTGTAGAGCGTCACTAAAATCCTTGTAGGCCTACTCTTCAACAAACGGAGTATTGATCACACACAGGTGGTTGGGCGTAACAATATTATCCTTATCTGAGTCTCTATTACATTTATATTTGACAGGGGTCGACGGATGCGTATATAAAGGGCGCGGTTATGTCAGAAAAATATCATTCCACTCGCTTTAGTAAATATAACAAAATATTAACGCTCTAACACTACAAAGTAAAATGGCTCGCCTAATTGTCGTAAGGATTTTCCGATCAAAACCTTTTTTTCATACTTAACGTTTGTTTATGCATAAAATAGATCCTTTGCCTATCCGTCTTTATTTTTGCCCTGTTTGTCCAAGCCTTAACAGCTCAGTCTGAAGAAAAAGACAGCAACGCCAGCGAGGAATTAGAAAGGACTTATCGTACGTAAACAAAACTAAAATTCCCTTTGCGATGACTTAAATTATTTAAAATGATTGACATGTACTTTACGCTGATGTGTTTGGAGAAATTTACCGCAATCTATCTAAATATCTTTGAAAATAAGTGAACATTTTTGTACGTTTATGACGCTCAGGTTCATGCACCAATAACACGGACTGCTCTTCTCTGCTGTACAAGAAAACTTGCCGGCAATTTCTTTTTGGAAAGCGCTGTTCCCTCTGAATAGAGCGGTGTTTTTCCGCCCGCATCTTGTATAAATTTATCTCACATTTATCTAGGGTACACTAGATTAGGAGGTGTATTTTATTATGCGTGACATTGAATGAATGAATAAAAAGAAATTTGATCCGAATATTCTATGGTTTTCCCTAGACAATTTATTTGTCTTTTCATACTATTTCTCATATTTTTTAAACCACTGGAACATGTACGTACCAAGATGTGTCATTTAATATGTTGTCTTAAAGGAATCGTACTCGGGGACTTCGGGACTACAAGTAAAAAAACTGAAATTGCCGATCTTGTTGTCTCATTAATTACTTTTCTGTCCAAATAATTGAATTTGACGTCACATTGAGATTTTGCATTTTTATTTAATTTTTTGATTGTTTAGTTTTCTTCTGCAGACGAGACTTGATCGAGGAGTGCGTCATCTCTCCAAAGAAAGCCAGAAGAGACAACAAAACACAAAAAGCGAACGAATAAAAGGCGCCTTGTAAACTGTCTAGCGTAAATGAAACGAGTTCCTTCGATGCAGCTGGGTTCCAGTCAACAGTTTTCTTGGCAAATCTTGAACGATGGTACTCAATTAAACCAGCTTCAATTAGTTGTTGGATTTCGCGGTCAAAGTACGGTTTTAGTGGAGATTCCTTCTGTAATCCGAGAGCCGCTCGCATCGAGAAGACGCACTCTCTCATTAGGTGAACTCGTGGTCCGGCGCTAGTCATCGGATATTGCGTAGCGACGACATAACGCAGATTGTCCAAATTAGCATCCACTGCCCATTCGCCCGAATCCAATAAAGAAAACATGTAAGTCAAATTATCATTTGTGATCATCTGGCGACCGAGTTGTCGCTGTAAAGAGTTGTTGGAATGTATCAGAATGTCCTTCATCAATGGATCGTAAATTATTTTCTTTAGCGGGCTCTCCACCAGCTGCTGGATGGTGTCTATCGGTGGCGGAGTAAACGGAAATGTCATGAAAGAGATTAAACCCGATCTGTAGCCTGTCGACAGAATAAGTGCACCAAAAAGCCACATGGTGAGAAAGAGTCTGATTGCCGTCGAACGAATCTCTTGTGCTTGTTGAAGTCCAAACAAGTGACCGCAGATGGTAAGAAAACATGTAGTCAAATCGCGGTAATAGGAATCGAGCGCCGATGACTCTATCGACCACATCACTACTAGACGCAGTGTCAAAATAGAGAAGCCTATGGATAGAAAAGTTGCGATCCATACATTTTCGGAGAAAGGGTGGTATAGCGCCGTCCATTTCGGATAAGGCCGAGAGGCCGGGACGGAGAAACATTCTTCTGAAATCTTGTAGTACGAGCTGAATCCAATAATTGATAGACGAGTGTAATCAATGTAGAGATTACCCAATGCGACATCCGCTTCCTTTTTCATTAACGCTCCCAAGAGTCCTGTAGCTGTCCGGTTCTCACCTTCTCCGGAGACGGAACCCCACATTTCGCTGGGTGAAACAGGGAAATAGCCGAAAGTAAAGTTTAAATTATCGGCCATGACCTCCATTAGTGCTGGCTCGATTCCGTAAATGGATGTCGTGTTGTCTTGATGTCTTTCGTTGATAAAGACAACCGGTGGAAAGTTTAAAGTCGCGACTCGCAAATAGCGACCCATTAGATTTTTTCTCTTGTGAAACCCCAAATCATTTCGAGAGACGTTTGAATTTTTCAGGAGTCGAATACGTCGTATTTCGCTGTTAATGATCCAGTTATGTATTTCCATCAGCAGACTTTTTTCTTTTTCTCGAAGTATCAAAACGACGATTTCGCTCTTCATTTCGTTCAGCCACCGATCGGCTAAAACGGAATTCATCTCGGTGATGATAAACATCTGATTTATGTAGAAGCAGTTCAATAAA
The DNA here is from genome assembly GCA_022539655.2 of Ceriodaphnia dubia. Taxonomy (NCBI): domain Eukaryota; kingdom Metazoa; phylum Arthropoda; class Branchiopoda; order Diplostraca; family Daphniidae; genus Ceriodaphnia; species Ceriodaphnia dubia. The sequence goes on along the minus strand of JAKUCG020000214.1, from coordinate 240,971 downwards.
TCTCGATAAATCCGACTTAGCTCCTCCGTATGCTGGCTGAACAAGACAACATTGCTACAAGTGATGGCACCCGGTAGTCTTTTGTTACTATTTTTCCTGCAAGTGTGAAGGACGCTTTCATCGCCGGACAGTAAAGTGATGGATTGCTTGTAATTGTGAAACAGATTGGTACCTAACCGCTCTATTTCTTCGTCCCAGGTTGCGTCGTCGGAAACAACAACTAAATTTAGGCACAGTGGATCGCTTAACGTCAAAACCAAATCAAAAATTTTAGTTTCATGGAGGGACAAACACGTTTGAAAGTTGAGAGCCAACACAAGAAATGTGATACAACCTACGATAATCTTCGCCATCCGTGTTGAGAGAATGTTATCTTTTGGCAAACTGTAGATAAAGAATGGCCTAACTCGGATTGGGTGCGTCTATTTAAATGTTACTTTTTCAGTTAATCGATATCTAATTCTTCGGATAGAAAGTAATTAAAACTACTGTGTTCGAAAGGGTATGACGAGACAATGCCCGGCAACACCACCATCCTGCTCATTTATTCTGCAATTATCGGTCTTTACGACACGCATCACTCGCTATGCCAGACGTATTGTTTTTCTTTTAATTAACGTGTCCCTCAACAAGCAGCACGAAACAGATAACTCCTAGAACGATTCGTAAGCCCACAGCACTTGCACCAATGAGTTCCATCCCAATTTAAGCTAACGCCCTATCCGTCCCTTTCTCTCTCCCTCTCATACACGGTGTGTTAATCTGTTAACCCCTTTTCTATAATGCGCTGTTGTGCATCATACAACAGCCGTTTTATGCAATTAACTATTACCCCGAAGCATCCCCTTCCGTAAAGCAAAGTAGCAGCAGCTATGTGCCGACTGCCGTAGCCTATAATGTTATTAGCTGCAACTGCCGCACCTATTAAGGGTGCGGATGAGAGGGAAAAGCCAACGAATAAAGCGGAGAAAAGAGACAGGAAATTCCCTCCCTCCCCACGGTCGACTTTGAAGTAGAATTTCAACTGGATGTTATTCGAAATTTTGGAAATCCAAGACGATAAAATTTATTACAATTGTTTCTAATATTTGAAAATTAATCCAGTTTATTTTTTTCAAAATCCATCAATAACGTGGCAAAAGGCACCGTTTTCCTACCTGTCCCATCGTCCAATTATCAAGTCACGTGATAGATCATTTATCAAAGTCAAGGTCATCCAACTCCCAACTGCTTTTGTTTACTCGAAAACTGGCCATTCCAGTTGGGGATCGACATTTCAAGACGTCGAAATCGCGTATATACGACGATTAAAACGCAACAAGAAGTCACTAATTTTTTTGTACAGTATCGCAAGTATTGTGATTGAAAAGTGATCAAGTTGAAACTAACCTCGAATTACAATTATGGCGAGTAAATGTCGTCAAAATTTTCACGAAGACTCGGAAGCTCTTGTCAACCAACAGGCCAACATTGAACTAAACGCTTATAACAAATATTTGGCTATGGTGAGCATTACTTCACTTCTAATAGCTTCTCTATAAATATTGGCTGTCGCAATCCATTATAACCAAGCATTCGCTGGAATTCTAGTTAGCCTTTTACGGACGTGATGAATTAGCTCTGAAAGGCTTTTCTGAATTGTTTAAAGAATTGAGTGTTAAGGCCTATGAGCATGCCCACAAGTTGATCGATTATCAGAATGTCCGAGGAGGACGAGTTGTTTTAAGCGACATCGGTCGTCCACCCGAGCAAGAATGGAAATCACCACTGTCGGCCATCGAATCAGCTCTTAATGTAGAAAAGAAAGTTAATCAGGTAATTTACATGTAGTGTCGACTGTCAAAGCCGATTCAAGAGTCTATAGTATATATAATGATTTTGACCCTGGTTATAGTCATTACTAGATTTGGAAAAGGTTGCTTCAGAACACGGTGATATCCACCTGAGTGACTTTCTTAAAAAGGAATTCTTACAAGAGCAGGTAGAGACCATCAACAAGTTGGCTATTCACCACACAAATCTACAACGCGTTGGAGATGGCCTTGGTGTCTTCATCTACGACAAGCACCTCCTCTCGTAAAGATGCAATATTAATCCTGCAGAGTATGTAGAATAGCAATAAACGGGAAATTATATCAATTTTTATTAAATTATCTGTTATTAGGACTCATTATTTGCAGTATTTATACGTTGAATTATGTCGCTCAATTCTCTTAACGATAACTACGAACTGTAGTAGTATGGAAATAACAGGGAAATAAAACACCGACTTTGCATGCGACGTAAAAAAGCGTCATCATTTAAGGGCTCAGGCATGTTGAACAAGACCGACTTTTGATCACAAAGTCGCACCAGATCGAGACGATAGGACGACCAATATTCAGGTAAATAGCATACCGGTACCGGCCGTACTGTTAGGATTTTTCTCTTGGTTTCCCGTCTCTTGTGAGACGTACCAAATAAACCAGAAAATAAAATAACTTGAAATTAATTTTAAAAGTGAACAATTAATTCTTCAAAACTATGGATACATCAGTTTGTGTTATCTTTAGTAAATTTAAAATACCTGTCTTTAGAAATCAAGTACAGTGGAATGTGACATGTAAAAAAAAGGCAGAAATTGAGATTGCGTGTCGTGAGAACTTCACTACAGGGATTTCTTTGCACTGAGCTACTGTGAAGAAAGAAAACAAAAGCGCATCAAACATGGGCGGGAATGGCCTGCACATATACTAGATCCCCTGTCTTTAGATCGATGATGCATTCTGACGTGCGGCGTTCACGCAAGGGAGCGTGACCACGTCGTAAACGCTATTGTATCCGAGTTGTAAGAAATGCCGGGTCAATCGAAACGCTATTGTTTACCTACTTGTGCAAGACAAAGCCCTTCGCTTCCATGGCGACGATACTTGGTATGCATAAATAAGTAAAGCGACAGACGTTGGGTCTTCAATCTGTTAAGCGTCGCCAGTGAGTGAACAAGCAGATCCAGTTTATTACTCTACCTCATCCGTCCTCATTGGTAACGATAACAAAATGAGTCAAAGTCGTCAAAATTATCACGAAGAGTCGGAAGCCCTTGTCAACCGTCAGATTAACATGGAACTGAACGCTTACTATCAATATTTGGCTCTAGTAAGTACACCCATGCATCTTCAATCTGTTGATGTTATCAATCTGTTTCAACTAGGCTGCGTTTTTCAATCGCGATGATGTGGCTTTAAAAGGATTCTCCAAATTCTTTAAAGAATCGGCACAGGAGGAGAACGAACATGCGCAAAAGTTTATTCAGTATCAGAACGAACGCGGCGGCCAAGTAGTTTTTGACGATATCTCTAGTCCTGCCGAACAAGAATGGGCATCTCCATTAGCAGCCATGGAGTTCGTTCTTAATCTGGAAAAGAAAGTCAACCAGGTATGCACATTATTGTAGCCTACTGTTTATTACAACTTTTGAAATGATTTACATTAGAAACAGTAATTTTCTGATTATTATTAAAGTCTTTGCTAGATTTGCACAATGTGGCCACCACCCACAATGACCCTCATCTGTGCGACTACCTCGAAGGGAATTTTCTTAATGAACAGGTGGAAAGCATCAGCAAGCTGGCAAAGCATCACACTAACTTGCTCCGAGTTGGCGATGGTCTGGGTGTGTTTCTCTACGACAAGGAACTTCATGAGCATAGGCTACATTAGAATAGACTGTTACAAATCTCCATGAATTCCCGATTTATGTATCAAATAAAGACGCTGTATGAAATACATCTGGAAAGCGGAAACTTTTTTTGTATGATCCCCACGACACCTTGCCAAACTGGCATCACCCCTTTACTTAGGTGAAGTACCGTAAGTTAACAAAGCAATAGTAACGTCTATGACAAATAGCCTATCGAGAATTTTAACATGTCATATTTTTTTCTCTATCTACAGTACCGTAGGGCTACTTGCAACAAAAACTGTCAAAAAAGTGATGTTTTTTAACGATAACTCCCTTAATGCAAGAGTTTAAGTAATAGGGTAAAAAGCGTTTGTAGAGAATTAAAAGGCAAATCCGCCTGTATCCATCCCATCTCGATATCTTTTGTAGAAAAAGTTCTGTGAGCATTTAAAAAAGCTGTGTTGCAAGTAGCCCCACAAGTAGCCCCAGTGGGGCTACTTGCACTCCGGTATTTAAAGAGAAAGGGCACTGAGTAACCTAAATGCATCATTCTGGGCACTAACATTTTATTGCTCTGGAATGTCCCTTTCTTAATTCCTTCTCGCCCAGCGGTCCCAGTATTCTCCCCCTCCCCCCCCCCTCAAAATAAAATAAATAATAATAATAATACCTTGTCTGTTTCGCTCCATCGTAGATCTAACGTGTTCAAACAATTATTCTTTACGTTTAATAACACTGCACGTCCATGCCGTGCCGTGCGCCTTATTGGGCACAAAGTCAAAATTGCAGACGTCGCATCATCAAAGAATGCGCTATCAGTAGGACATGACGAAAGAGCTGCTCTATAATTCATAAAGAGATTGATGCATTCTGTCATGACGTGAGGAGTTCACGTACGGTACAAGACGCATACGTGTTCACGTAGACAAAGCAATTACAATATATAGAGCAACGTGATGTTGACCAAAAACAGTTTGTTTACCTAAAACTGGCCACAGGTCCCACACAGATTAAATCTAAGCGTTGCTTAATGATCACGATATTTGAAACTCAGGAATCAGATATCAACCCGTACGTATAAAAGCGATGCTATGGACGACTACAACTTCATCTGTTAAGCTTCGCCAGTGAGTGAACAAGCAGACTCTCATTTTACTACACCTATACAATCGCTTTACCAATTTGTATTTCTTAACAATTACGTACGGTCTTAAATTAAAAAAGAAAAAAATGGTTAGCAAATGTCGTCATAATTATCACGAAGAGTCCGAGGCTCTTGTCAACAAGCAAATCAACATGGAGCTGACGGCTTCTTACCAATATTTGGCTCTGGTTAGTATTAATTTCATTGTTTAAAAAAAATTTTTGCTTGATTTTTAATCCTGAGTTCTCTACTAGGCCGCCTATTTTGATCGTGATGATGTAGCTTTGAAGGGGTTCTCGAAACTCTTTAAAGAACTATCCGAAGAAGAAAACGAACATGCTCAGAAGTTGATCAAGTACCAGAGTGAGCGTGGAGGCCGAGTCGTCTTTAGCGACGTGAACAGCCCAAACGAGCAGGAGTGGTCTTCTCTAGCGGGTATCGAATTTGGTCTCAATTTGGAAAAAAAAGTTAACCAGGTAAATTTAATCAAACATAAAAATTTTAACATTATTTTGGAATGAACATTGTGTTGTTCTTGGTTGTTAGTCTTTGTTGGATCTGCACAAGGCTGCAGGAAAACACAACGATGTTCACTTGTGCGATTACCTTGAGGGACATTTCTTGGATGAACAGGTAGAGAGCATCAACAAGCTGGCCAAACACTACACTAATTTGGTACGCTGTGGTGACGGTCTCGGCGTGTTCCTCTACGACAAGGAACTTCATTAATAGCTTATATTATTTCAAATCGATGAACGAAGTACTATGCGTATTTGCAGTGTCGTGGCGCATGCATGCCTATCACATTTGAGAAAATAAAATATAGACTTGAATGCATTTTTAAATTTTTTTCCACTGTGTTTGCCGTATTGTGTTTTGCAATCTCGATTCTTTTATATATGCTGGGCATCAACAAAAAAAAGTGCATGGAGTATAACCGGAGTACCGTATATCACTCCTCGTGTTACTCGCTACTATCAGTATATTTACAGCTTTCTTAGCTTCGTGGGCGGCGATCAATATAAAACGGTGCGCATCATATGTTGTAAAATTTTGAATTAAATTACTCTTTTGTTTGGAATTTAGAGTACCCGTGACACGTACGAACACGATCATATGTTATCGACTGACAAGTGAATTCTGCATTGCATGCGCCGTTCAAAAGGGTCCGAAAATTCCCTTATTTGCATTTCATATTAATGTTCTCAAACGTTCCTGGCGAACTCGTTTTAAATTGGTCTGGTATTGTTGGACGCAAAACATGAGAATAATCGATGAGACAGTCATTTCTCGTTGATCGTTTATTGATTGTATTTGTCCCCACAGCAGTTAAGTAAATACTTCTTAACACTAACAAACGTCTGAAAGAAATTAACCACACTTGCATCAGTCCTATGCGATCGCAACTATTAATAATACTTAACCTTTGCCCTGAGTAACAGTACTGCACGCCCGGTGCGGCGGTGAAATGCGTGAAAGTGCCAACGGCCGACAAAATGACACAAGTTATTGCTTTGCATTAAAGAAAGCGCTATCCAAATGACTGGGCAATTGAATAAATGCGTCATGAAGGAATTGCTGATGAAATCTGACGTTGATTGTTGAAGCAACCAATACCCAACGGGCATGGGATCACGTGGATTAACCACTGTTGTCAAGCGCGCAAAATCGTGAGGTTATAACCCAAACAAGTTTGTTTTCCTGAAATTATACTGGGCAGCCAAAGCCCACTGGCAACCATGACGACGTCACTTAAATTCAGAACCATACCAGTATATAATCAATGCCGCGGGTTGTTGCAGCTTCAATCTGTTTCGCGTCGCCAGTGAGTGAACAAGCAGACCCACATCGCTCCACACGCAGATCTTTTACTTACTCCATTTTCAGTTCTCTTTACTAACGTTGACTAATAAAAATGGTGAGCAAATGTCGTCAAAACTACCACGAAGAGTCCGAGGCTCTCGTCAACAAGCAAATCAACATGGAGCTAACTGCTTCTTACCAATATTTGGCTCTGGTAAGTTGAGAACTGGGCGAGAATATTATTAGTTTATTTCAAGTGACATTTATAAATACGTAATTATCAATAACCTTCTCCGTCTTAACTAGGCTGCATTTTACGATCGTGATGATATAGCTTTGAAAGGATTCGCCAAATTCTTTAAGGAATCTGCTGAAGAGGAGAATGACCATGCTCAAAAACTGATCAAGTATCAAAATTCTCGCGGTGGCCGGGTCGTTTTTAGCGACATTAGTCGTCCAGCCGAGCAAGAATGGGCGTCTCCTCTAGGGGCCATCGAATTCGTTCTCAATTTGGAGAAGAAAGTCAACCAGGTAGAATAACTATAATTACCATTCCGGAAACACTTGCTGAAGTTAACTTTCTACTTGTTCAATATATAGTCATTGCTGGACTTGCACAAAGTCGCTGGTAGTCACGACGATCCGCACTTGTGCGACTACCTAGAGGGAAATTTCCTTCACGAGCAGGTAGAAAGCATCAACAAGCTGGCAAAGATTCATACAAATCTCGTACGTGTCGGTGACGGGCTTGGCGTTTTCCTCTACGACAAAGAACTTCAATCTTAAGAATTAAAGAAAGCACCCGTTTCATGAGCCATTTACCTATTATTTCCCATGTAGACGAGAGTGGTCTTTTAAAAGTTAATGTAGGCATTAAATCTCCTAACTCATAAACATACAAGACAATAATACATAAACAAGCATTTAATACATGTGGAAATCACTTTCAATTTTGCGTCAATCGTGAATATTTGGGTGTCAAATGGGATTGCCTGTGGTGCAATATTGCGCCACAGGCGCAACTATATTCATTAATGGATAAAATTTCTTATCAACTCTTTTGATATAATAAATGTGAAATTTTTATTTTGCGACACAAAGTTGCATCCCGTATCCCACTGTTAGGTCGTCTTTGCGCAAAATTTCTTCAATGAATTGTTAACACTAACAATATCGACAACCATTTGATATTGGATATACCATTTCATTATAGCTACTGAAACGGAATAAGCAGTAAATGGAATAAATAAAACTCGGCAAGAACAAGGTCATGAATGCTGAGCACATATGTCTGTCGTCTAGTACAGTCATATACTGTGGTTGGGTCGTGTTATCAGTTTCAATGCGGCGCGATAAGCGAATAGCAGTTTCTACTCCCCCTTAAGGAAAACTCGTCCCCCATGACCCCATCCCCCATCCCCTCCCTGTCCATTCGTTTTCTCTCATTTTGTTTCTCAGCCACAATCAAATAGCTAGTGATTTAAAAAAGTAAAGTGAATTTTCCCTTATAGAAAATCCCTTCTTTTTTCTCGAGAAATTACGTAACATGTAAGTCGCATTAACAAGCTACATTAACTTCTAAAACTGGTCGTGTGTAAGTCATATGTGAATGTGCGGTATTAGTCAAGCACAGCATTGACGAAAAAAGGCCATCAGTGTGAATGGCGTCTGATCATATGCAAACTAGAGTGATGATAGCCTCACAAGGCAGTCTCATGCAATTGTTTGAGCGGAGAGACACACGGAGACGGGGCATAACTTGGCACCACGAAAACTAGTAATCAGCGCAGGGCATTTCCCTGAACAAAATTTAAAAAGAATAAAAACTCTGAGAGAAATGTACACGATCTTACAATCCACATGCGAAGGAAGTGCCATACAACAACATACAAGATCCCGTGGCATTTCATCCTACCGACACGTGACTGATGACGAAAGTTTACCAACTATTGCCTTTTTCCAATTTTCCTTTTGACAAGTAAATTTACTCTAATCTAGTCCCAATTTTCTATGGCTTATTATTTGATTCCCTACTTTGACGATGCTTTGAGGTAATTTTATTTTGTGTGTGAATTAATTCTGTTTGTTTGCGCGAACAGGAACATGTTAGCCATATTTCAGGTCACGATGACGCAGCAATTTTGTAGAAAGCAGAACTCGGTCGATGAATCGACGAAGCGCGCAGTGCATGATGAAATGTTATCCGTAGGCTGCTTGGGTCGATGCTTGTATAACAAGATAGAGAGCAGACCACATGTTTGTCGACGAGATATTCTTAAAAACGTCTAAGTTCTAACTGGTAGAAAACCCATAACCCACCTTATGCAAGAATTCCTTGTTGATGCGTGTATACTTATATTTAATACGTTATAGTCGCAACAATAACTAGAATATGGCAAAATAATAGATAGAACTTATTTTGAATAATACAAAGTAATGAACTATTGACAACTTTGACTAAATAAAACTGAACCTAAGAATAATCGTCTTCTTCCGTCTGGCAACGAGAGTCAAAAGCAAACTGTTGGTGGGGGCAATGAGCACAAATTATCAGCTCAATCACAGGTGTTAGACAAATACGCCAAGCCCAAGAGGAATGGCGATTTAAAAGATTCACATTTTTCGGTTCAATAAAATCGTTTTGGAAATCTAAATTTTTCAAATACAGTAGTCAATTTCTGGCTTGTAAATGAAAAATCACAAAAGAAAGCCTTACTCAATTGTTTCCAAAAAGGTAATACACAGCTCTGACAATTAAGACTGCGAAACAAAATTAATGCGTAGTAAGTTCATGACGAAATCGCTATAATAGAATGGCGAGTACGAGTATCATGGAGCGTGAGTTGGCGTATGAAAAAATATTTGTACGATTTTTAATGCTCTTTAGTTGCCATGACGACACATGCAGAGGATAAAAAGGACTGCCCAAGGGAAGAAAGTTGCATTCTGTTTTGCTTTGCCAGTGAGTGAACAAACAGGTCCCACTCACTTATACTCGCTCTTTCGTCTCGTAAAGTATATTCTGATTTTGCTAAAATACAAAAATGGTGGGTAAAGGTCGCCACAACTATCATGAGGAATCAGAAGCTTCGATCAACAAGCAAATCAACACCGAGCTGAATGCCCATTATCAGTACCTGGCGTTGGTAAGTGTCGCACAAACGTCAATTGTATTTTCATATAAATCGGGGTTAACTAAGAAGCCATTTTTACTATTACATTTCGTGTTTTAGGCTGCCTTCTATGATCGTGATGACGTGGCTCTCAAAGGCTTTCACAAATTTTTCAAGGATTCAGCTGAGGAAGAGAGTGAACATGCTCAGAAACTAATTAAATACCAAAATGAGCGTGGAGGACGAGTTGTACTGACAGCCATCAACCGTCCAGCTCAACAAGAATGGGCTTCTCCTCTGGTTGCAATGGAATTTGCTCTCAATCTGGAAAAACAAGTCAATCAGGTATTATATAATTCTAATTGCACCAATTGCATTTTAAGTTGGTGTACAGAATTACATTTTATGAAACAATTTTATTTTTTTCTAGTCATTGCTGGACTTGCATAAGGTTGCCAGTGGACACAATGATCCTCACCTATCAAATTATTTAGAGGAACATTTCTTGGATGAACAAGTTGAATCCATCAACAAGCTGGCAAAGCACCACACTAACTTGTTGCGTGTTGGTGATGGTCTTGGTGTTTTCTTGTATGACAAAGAACTCCAATCCTAACTGTCTTCAATGTCAGCATGAATTTCGGGACCAAGCAACTATTGCAGGTCCAAAGTACCAGATATGTTGCCCCTGTAGCTAGTTCTCAGATGTTTCATCATATATTGGGCCACTTCAATAAAACAACCAGAATATTCCTACAATGGGTATTTCTCTTTCTATTACTCTCACAAAGCTGATTTCACAAGTGGTTTCGAAAATGAAAGACCGTGGTGTATATATACACTTTTGTTTACTTGGGTATAAGAGAATTACGCGAAACTGCTTGTTACGACGATTGTCACGTTGGCTATTTCTTGACCAACGTTTTTGGCCGGGCGGGGTAGTTCTTTGTTCTCCCTTTCAATGGAATACTTTCCTGCCTAAGGTAATGTCTCGTAGCTCGTATGGCAGTCTAAATTAAAATAAAAATACGTCAACCAAGTTGAAGGGTCCAAGGATTATATCTGAGTTGTCTTTGGTTATTAGTAAGAAGGTCGCCCAGCGTCCCCATGTAGTCGGTAATTTTTCTCTGCATATGATTTTAACCTCACAAATTTGATTAGTTTTCACCTTTATTTGTTAATCAAGCTGATTGTTTACTATTTACTCGGAAAATTCCGGGAAAATTCGGTTTTCTTTTAAATCGGCCGTCGCAATCATTAGTATTATATACGGTATAAACTTTAGAAGACTTATTAGGCGCTCCAGGTCTGCACGTTTGCATTTAAGTAATTCGAACAGGAAATCATGTTAATCTTGACGAGAACCGTTGAGTGCATTGTACTGTAATTTAAACTACTATTACAGAACTTGTTTGAGAAATATCAACGCAGATCTGACCAAAGTTTGAGAGTCGTCAGGCAAGTTTAAAAGGGTAGTAAAGAAAGAGGGAACTCGTCGGATGAAAGACCATTTTTATAGTGGTTTGACCATTATTGGTGACATGACTGAAGAAACGCAACAGTTCCTCGTCAACAGCCGTAACGAAAGCTTGCAGTTCATGCTGTGAATTGATTTGTAAAAGTATATAGAGCTGGCTAGTTAAAAACAGAATCGGACCGCCATGATTGGCCTGTAATTTCGCAGACTTAAATTATTCGAAGTTGTGACGCTCATCGCGATAATGTCGAATCTACGGAATCATCAACATTTGATATTTTTAACTTCCCTGCCGTTTTGGATCTATTCTCTTTGTATTTTGTTTGCAGATATGAAAAGTACTCATATAGTGAATGACACCGGCTTTCAGACTATCAACATAATTGATTCGAACGAAAGTGAAGTTGTTGCTCGTTCGCCAAAAAAATTAATAATGGTATGGGATCCACGCACGGCAAACGAAAGTGAAATCATTTCTCCAGCCCAAAAAAAACCCAAGAATAAGATCAGAAAGTCTTTCCGAGAACCAACTCTTCCTTACAATTTAATAGAAGAAACTGTTGGACTACATACTATACATACTTGGCATCTAAACTGTTCTGTCGGTTAGTGTGATTGATTTTTTTAGAAGTGTACGTATTTATACTATATAATTTGATTTTATATAGCATACGCAAATACGAATCGATTGCAACAGAATCACCCGTGCGTCCTCGATCTTATCAGACGTTTCTATTTATACCCCCCAACCTCACGCGAAGTTCCATATAAGCTGGATAGCCCTGTTGGGATTGATCCGTCGGATGGGCAGTCAAAAGCTATTCTTCGACTACTGCGCAATCAAGTAAAAATATATTGCTGTGAAAACTTGTTAACGAATCTTCTAATAACTTCAATGTTTCATCAAGACAAATGGGTTTTTTGTCGAGTGCGGGGCGTTAGACGGCCAATTCATTTCTAATTCGTTGTATATGGAAAGATCTTTCAATTGGAGTGGAATTCTAGTCGAGGCTGGCCGAGAATCATTTGACAAGCTTAAGACACGCAACCGTAAAGCTTACGCCTTATCCGTTTGTATTAGTCCCGAAACATATCCTATAAAAGTATACATTTTTCTCGTAAAATATAGAACATTATCTAGTTTAACTAGTAACTATTATTGTTTGGCCTTGTTGATAGAATTCGCATGAAATCGCCACAAGTGGAGAAGGCTGCACCAATTCCCATAGTTTGGATCAAGATGAAACCCAGGAAGTTGCCTCGAGCTCTAAAGAAATAAGCGATGATGACGACGATCGTAAAGTTCAGTGTTTTCCCCTTTATTCGATTTTATTAGCAGTTAATCGGACCCAAATCGATTATCTCGGCATTGATGTCAAGGGACTGGAGCTAAAGGTGTTGCTAACCATTCCGTGGAGCAAAGTAGATATCACGGTAAAAATAGATTGTCTATCGTTCAACATTACCAATTGTCAATGTGAAATGTGTATGCAGACACTATCCGTGAGATGGAATCGCGAACCTGATATCGAAGCAGCCATAACTGGCTTCATGGAGAGGAATGGATATATCAAATTCGGGTCGATAGAACTTTATCACGCAACCGATATTATCTACGTTAAAGATTTTTTCAGAGATTTCCACTTATAGAAAACTATAAATTCCTAGACCATTAACTTATTAACTTCATTAAGGCTTTGATTAAATTCAAGGAATATTTTAAATTGTTTGTGATGTAATTGCACTGGGTGCACATTGTAAGACTCTTTTATCTCAGCCATCAATAAATCTTTTATGCGTTCTAATACGTGTGGTCATTCACAAAGAGTGCGGAACGTCTCGGACGGCGGGACGGATGACAGGCAAACAATAATGATGTAGCCTAGCTAGCGCGCTAGTTTAATATTCGAAGAATCGAATTTTCGTGATAGCTACCCTTCAACATATTGTAGGACTACTAATAAGATGATATGTAACGTAATTTGTAACTTAGGTATTCACTTCAGTATTAGAAACGAACGACATGGAATGCTAATGAAGAAGACAGCCTTGAGGGACGAATGCTCATGCATCTTCATCTGCCCCTTCATTTTTCAGTCAAAAACTCAAAATCATCCTAAATATAGTTAATAGTCGTTGCGTTCTATGTGACTCGCTAAAATGGCAGCGCGAGAGACAAACTTATTAATTATTGTGCTAATAATGGGATGGAAAGGAAGAAAATTGATTTGATACAATAATATCTTTGAAACTTCAAAGGTATACTGTAGAATGTCTAGAAGGATGAACAAGCTAGGAAAACCGGATTTCCCATCAGTGAGACGGTTCATGAAAAGTGAAAACCCTATAAAAGTCGTAGGACAGCATTTTTGGTGGCACTTGTTTGTGAAACAGGTCTTTTCACTTTTCGTTCCAATAGGGAAGAAGTTTTTTCATCCCTTTGGCTTTTGTTTGTCGATGGAACCGCCAACCTTGAAAAAGCCATTATCATCTATTCAACTAGAATGCTCCTCTTGCAGTTAAAAATGGAAGAACGATAACAAACCGAAAACAGACAGTCTGGCTGAGGCCAACCTTTGACTTGGATCGTGGCATATACGCTGCTTTATTCCACCCATAAATAAATATTGCAATGATTTTCCATTGTATTCGTCCCGTTCATTTTTGTGTTATGTTTATAACCATTCCTCTGTCAGTGTATTACCTTATATTGGTGGTTAGTGATATTAGTGAAAGGTTCCAAACGACCACAGTTTCAAAACAGGTGCTTCAACTAGTTGAAGAGAATATTTACTCTGCTGGATCTAATAAAGCAGATGTATCACCAACAAATGTAATAGATTCTTGGGATGATTTATTACAAGAAACAGCGCTCGATGAAGCTATTCCTGCCGAGATTCCGGTAACACAGTCACTCGCTTTTGATCTCGACGGACCAAGGAAATGGCTTCAGGAACAGCTCGTCAAACAATTTAATTCTCAGGAAGTTGAGGAAAATAATAATATCGTTGACAACATAGTTACCATCACCGAAGCCCCTATTGGTCCGTCGCCTCCGTATAATCTGATGGAAGAAACATTCGGAACTGATTGGAAAACCAACGCGTTTTTCCCTAATAACTGCACAGTCGGTAAATTGCATTAAAGTTTAATATATAGGCTATACGTGTGCTAAACTGGGCATTCCCGAAAACAGATTATATCAATACCAATCGACTGCAGCAAGACCACCCTTGCGTAATTGCCGTCATCCGGCGGCTCTATTTACATCAGCCAATATTGACAGATGTTGATGTTCTCTACAAAATGGCTCATCCGGAAGTCGTCGATCCACCCAACGGGCAATCGAAAGCTATTCTGCAAATTTTGCGCAATCAAGTATAGCATAATTATTAACTGAAATCTCATTATTATAACAATTATTTGTCTGGTAATAAAGACGGAAGGGTACTTTGTCGAATGTGGAGCATATGACGGAGAATATCTCTCCAATACTTTATATATGGAACGAAGTCTCCGATGGAACGGTGTGTTAATCGAAGCTAACCAACAGTCGTATCGGAAGCTTCGAGCACGCAACCGGAGAGTGCAATCGTTGCCTGTCTGTATCAGTCCGGAAACTTATCCTGTTCAGGCACGTACGCAGAACACTGCAATACAAATGTAACAAGTCTACACAAGTCAATAAATGGTTTAACAATTTTAGGCTACTATTAATACCACGCTAAAATCGGATAGCGTGGATAAGCAGCCACCGATAGTGTACAAACTAATGAAGAACCCAACCCAGTCGGAAGATGGCGACGTCTACACAGTTCAGTGTTTCCCTCTTTATTCAATCTTGCTGGCCGTCAATCGGTCCCAGATAGACTTTCTCAGTTTAAATATCGAAGGACACGAATTTAAAGTGCTCAAAACTGTTCCATGGAACAAAGTCGACGTGACGGTATAATAGGCATTTTTTGCTACTTACATCGCACAACTCATTTAACTGATATTACTGATTTATAGGCTATTTCAGTGGAATGGTGTCATGTTCCAGAAGGAGAAGACGTTATGAGTCGCTACATGAAGACTCACGGATTCGTTAAATTCGGTCAGATCGGAGCAAATTCAAAAGACGACGTGATCTACGTCAAAGACTTCCTTAAAGGCATCCGCGGTTAATAATGCTAACACAAAAATAGCTTTAAAATTCTTTGATGAGTTCTGATGGTGGTTTTCTTCGTATTATTTTATACTTAAATAAATGTCTTTTGATCGACATATAGAGTGCATACGGTACTGTCGGCATGTAGGCCTCACTTGTAAAAAGCTGGACTTCTTCCATTTCCAAGGAAGGAAATGGTTGTTGTTGCTTTCTCACATATACGGTACACACTCTTGTTTGTTTTGTGTACCAGATAGGAGCTACATTTAAATCATTCCCACGTGTCGGTTACTCCTTTGGGGCGTCGTTGCACATGCCTTCCACCCCGTATTAGGCCTTCTTCTCAATATAGTAAATAACCGCTTATCCACCCAAGACATCAAGATGAAGGACAGAAACGTGCCGATCATGTCGACCGTGTCGGAGTTGTTGAGTTTGTGTTCCCCGAATCGCAAGAAGAATGTCTCTTCGGCATTTCTCTCGTAGTAGAGCAATCGTCTAGTATCATGTTACAGGCTTCTTCCTCGTACACTCTTGGATAGCTATAACAACATCCCATCGGCTGCTGCCGTGTCGACCTTTTCACCCATTTTTCCAAAATGAACTCTTTCACACTCATCTTTCTCCATGACAGGATCTACGAAAATCGATCCGGTAATATAGGATATATTCTTGGTCTACCATTTTCTCTTCTTTCTCACCCGCATTTGTCTTTACTCGACGCCTGCTGTTCTGCATAGAACGCGCCAAAAGTTTTAACCGACAGGTTCAACTTCCTTTTTTAAGAGAACAGATGCGGTTCTTCACTTAGGACCTAGCTCGTGTTTTCACAAACATTCAATACCAAATTTCCATGTTAACTCTTTCCTGGTTCCTTTAATATTATTATTATTATATAGTTCTCTATCGCTCAATAAGCTTCAGGTTTCTTATTTTAATTTTAGAATAGAAATTTCGACGATGCACCGGGTGTTGCCATTTGGTTCCAGACCGGCGGCAGCCGTCGTCGGCAGCGGCGGCGAGTTTGAATCACAATAACACCATCCTCTCCGAAAAGTCTCACAGCTTTTCTTATCCAAACACACACATACACATTCAGCGGCTCTAAAAAAAGCGTTCCTAGGCTAACTTTATTTTTTGAACTTCTCAAGACTCACTTAGCGTGCTGCTCCGGAAGGAGAAGGGAGGCGATCATTTTTCACAGCTACTTATACACACAGAAAGTGCAGTAGCCTGGTACACATACCATAAAAAACAAGGGGAAAAAAAGGGAAAGAAAAACTTAATAGTCTCTTGTTGGGGTGTAAACACACTCGACACCATCGTCGTCGGCTCCCTGTCACAACTGTGAAAGATGGCAACATCACACAGCAGCAGCCCAGAAATAAACGTACAATAGTAGCCGTAAACGCTGTTAGTCGTGCAACAGCTCGTTTTTCTTGATTTACTGAACGCAGAAAGCAAAGGAATAAGCTAGCACTAGTGTTGATTAGTGAAATGTCTCAGGTGCCGCTGCGTTCAGGAATGTTGCGATGACTCTCCATCAACCGCCTTGGTGGTCTGAAAGACAGCCAAAGAAACACCCAAAACGCCCTTTTGTAGTCTATTTCGGTTGTGCACGGAGTGATGACGAGGGCAGGATGTCATAACTTGATCTTGGTTGAATCCATTTACCAACCAACTGGGGAAGTTTTCATCTCTTCTCTTCAAAGGTTTGAGAGCTAGCTGCGCAGGTGTTTCTTTTAACTTTGGAAAAGGACGCGAGAAGAGGCTGCGTGTCAGGGAAGATGAGAAGAGGGTAATAGGTTATATTCTGCATCATAGGAAGAGGGTGCGCGAACTCGACGGCAAAGTCATCGGAGACTAAGAGGATGTAAACATCCAAACAAAGTTACCCAAACAACACCGGAAGCTGTTGGCTGTTGCAGTTACACGTAATTAACTAGACGCTCGTCTCTCTATATAGTGCTAACGGGTTTGTTTATCTCTTTTGCTTGCATTCAATGGACCACACTTAACACTACGACACATACACTTCACTTGTTCATCCGTGCACAAATAAGATCGATTTTAAGTCTGTGACTTTGTCCTTGGTTTTATACTGTACATTTCTTTCTCTCTTGTTTTAATTCTAATGGAATCAATGAATTTGATGTTAAAATAATATACTGGTGACTAACATCTTCAAAACTAAAATTTCTAATCTTCTTTGTCTAAAATATGGGAGTTTGGCGGGAGGGAGTTGGTCACGAGTAAGACTACGAGACCACTGTTATGTGCGGTTTCACCAACAAGACATTAAATTACTCAGAAAATTTACTTTCGTCCAAGAAGAAAAATCACTCTGAGCGGGGATTTGAATTTACCGGGAGTCTTATCCGAAATTCCATGTTCTCTGTCCTCCTCATTGACAGGGCTATTTTTGTTTCGACGCCAATAAATAAAAATAAAACAGATTAATTGATAATTAAGATGGTGAACAACCCAAAGAACAATTCGGTAAACATTTATAAATGCAAAACGAATCAATTCCTTTCTAAAAAAACTTAGCAAACGTTCACTTGAACGGAATCCAAAACGCCAACACTGATTCACGGGAGCACTATGTTGATAAAAATGGCCTACCCCTTTATATCCGACTCCCGACTCGTGCTGCATACTACCGTATTTAGGTAGAACCAACTATTGACGAATGAGTGCGGAAATCATCTCGGGACTCGGGATAGCTCTCTGTAGCACGACGAGTGCAATATAGAGAAGTCCAGTGCAATTTCTCAAACTTATACAGGAGTAGAACTACTTAGATAGCGGGAAAAAGAAAAGACAAATAAAAAGACTTAAATCATGAAATTA
Source organism: Ceriodaphnia dubia (assembly GCA_022539655.2). Taxonomy (NCBI): domain Eukaryota; kingdom Metazoa; phylum Arthropoda; class Branchiopoda; order Diplostraca; family Daphniidae; genus Ceriodaphnia; species Ceriodaphnia dubia. The sequence continues at coordinate 222,770 of JAKUCG020000214.1, read as the reverse complement.
TTCATTTCGTCACTATAACGCTACTAAAAGTTACATTTAATCTGACTTGATGCGAAATGAATACGAGAAATGTATATGGGCCAAAATAAATGAATATAGAAGGAAAAAAGTTATCGAGCCAACCAGGAGTCGAACCTGGAATCTCTTGATCCGTAGTCAAGCGCGTTATCCATTGCGCCATTGGCCCTCGCTGGAATGAGGACATGTGGGAAAGAAGCATATCGACTAGCTTTGTGGTTTCGTTTATCATTTCGAATGTTTTTACTAAGCTTTCACATTTCGTTTGACACTTCTGTTAAAGCTTATTGGACTCAAATTCTACTATACAATTAATTGTTGTTTGTTCTTCAACCATTCAAAGGAATACTAAATGGACGAGTTTCCCTATGGAGAGTGCAGTGGTTGGCAAGCGTTGCGTACGGAGGAGAAAAAAAAAGATGTTGCAAAATTGGAAAAATTCCAAGTTTCCGGAGGAGGAGCCAGCAGAGTTTAGAAGTACCTTGAGAACAAAAGCTGAAGAAGGAAGCTGCTGCCATGAACCTCAATGTGTCTCGTGTCTTGTGTAAAGTACCCACTCCTTTTTGCGCTAAAGCATACACACACACAACAGTTGGGGCAGCCAATCAGGGTAGGGAGCTAAATAGACAACGGGGAACTAGTAGGAGGGACAAAACCTGACGAGACATGAATACACTTCTTCTTTTTTTCCGGAGCAAAAAGGCAAAAAAGCTGGTGGATCTTCCGAGAAAGGGTCCAGTGTCTTTCGGGATTGTCTTCGATGACGATCATCATGGACACTCTACTACGTTGCGGTGTCAGTAATAAGAAGATCGACGGTGCAAGCAAACAGCGTTTATTGCGAACTCCAAAGTGCGCCCGTTGTCGCAATCACGGGGTCGTCTCTTGCCTTAAAGGCCACAAGAAACTTTGCCGTTGGAAAGAGTGCCAGTGCACCAATTGCTTATTAGTAGTCGAACGTCAAAGAGTTATGGCCGCTCAAGTCGCCTTGAGAAGGTAACATTTCCCCTGTTAAATCCTTAGCAATTCAATTTATATTTATATTTATCATGAATTAATCTGTTAGGCAGCAAAACTCGGAATCATCGGGTAAAGATGGACTGAAACAGCCGCAGAGCAAGGTTACCAAGAGTGCTGAGGCCATCTTAGCGCAAAAGAAACTCTACCAGAAACATTTAAGGACCCTGCAGCAGAGCTCACTAGCGAGAGACGTCCTCCAAAGTAAGATGAGAATAGAAAACCTCTTTCGTGTCCGTTTTCGTTTTCCCTAGCGCACATAAGTGACAGGTCTAACTACAACACACTATATACGGGTTAGAAGACATTGGATCTTGTGGTCAATGGGGTTCTTTTGGGCTAGTAAAAGACTTTTTTTTTTACTTTTTGGTTGAAAGGTCAAGTCAAGGCTTCATTAGAGAGTGACATATGACCATATGTTTTCTTCCCACATGCTTTACATGACATTTTCATTCTCACCCTTTTTAAAACTGATTCATGGTCATCCATCAGTTAAACTTATCTATTTGAAACTCTTTAGATTACAGACAGTGGGTACAAAAAGGCCAAAGCTCACCAACGGAGCAACATCAATCCATTTCGGATAAAGTTCCACTTACCCCGCCCCCGCCATTGAGTGAGCGGATGCGGAAAAGGAGAGCTTTCGCCGATCGTGATTTGGATGCTGTCATGTTCCAGCGTGAACAGCAAGCAGCTGAATTACAACGTCTCACCGGATGTGGTGATACGACTCCGCCACCGGGCCTACAATCGCCTTACTGGAACGCTCTTCACCCCATCCGTTTTCAAGTCCTACCTTTCCAACATCATCCGCTATTCCAACAAAAGGCAATCCCGCTAGTCGTTAAAACGGAATCAAAACAAACAGACGATTCCGAAGACTCTGACGTTGAAGTGGATGTTACTACTTCCAGTCCACCTACTCCGCCCACCAGCGTCCCCGTTAAAAGTAAAATATCCTTCTCTGTCGAGTCCATCATTGGAAGGCCTTAGATATTTAAGTCCAGTCCCTAGTCCTGTACATATAGCCTAGGCCTGATTTCTCTCTGTCTAAGCGCACCTGTGTTCTTTTACTTAATTGCCAAGCCTATTTATTATCAACAAAAAATGTTCCGATACAAATACATTGCACTTCTCTCTGACGTCAGTACAAGTTTGAGTCAATTAAAACACGAGACATTGACACATCATAACAAGTTAACAAGTCAGTTGAAAGGGGGGAAACGAGAAAAAGAAATGGTGACATTCCCAAATGACGGGTTGTGAGAGATTCTTACGGAAGTTAGGCCTACAAATGTTAGACACGGAACAGCTCAGCATACAGTATCTACAACAAGCCGGAAGGAGAACGTCATCGTTAACCTTTGGGGTCAAACACGACTGAAGGGAAACATAATCTTAAAAAAGAGTTGGCTGTTCGAGTCATTTGTTTTGCTTGCCAGTTTGCAAGACTGATGATGACGAACTGAGGAAGTTAAAAGTCACTTCCGCACTGATACTGAAGATATTTTTCACACGGGGGTCGCCGGTTGGACGATCGTCGCCACCGAGCTGAGGTGATGTAAATATTAATCACTTGAACAGTTACTCAAGATCACAAGGTATTAAAATCTACATCACAGCAGCTCAGCAACGTTTCCGACAATGAACGACGAAGGACTAAGAATTGTTCACGAATACAACTGGATGACGATCGACTCTCAATGCCGGTCGGCGCGGTCGGACTGGAGCATTTATATATCGACTATGAATTCCCACCACATAAGTAAGGGATGAAAGCGAAAGAAAAGAGAGGAGGAATAAGAAAGAGAGAAGGAGAAAGCAAAAACAAATCGTCAATTTCAAAGAGAGAGAGGAGAGCTGTTGGACTGGTCACAATGGAATCGGTTGCTAGTAGCTGCTGGTTCATAGTGCATACAACAGCTCGTACACACGGTCTTGTAAGCCGATGCATTACATGGTATATATACGAGCCGTCTGTTCCGCTTCTCCTTTAACGCCAATGCGGCTGGCTCCATCCGCCGATCAAGTCGAGTCAGCAGCGTTCGTGAAATACGAAGCTCACAGCAGCGGAAAAAAACTTCTTCTTCCCCCTCGGTTTCTCTGATTCTCTCTCTCTCTACTGTATATATTGTACACGTATACACAATTTCGGGTTTCTCCAGCACTCTATACACCAACACTTTTTGAAGCCTACTATACACCCACAACGGCAAGTGTTATTTTCAACAAGAAATGGTTTCATCGTTTTCCGGCAGTGATAAATATATTACAAAAAGTTTTTGTTTTCATCGTCAAACTGCCTACCTGACTGTCTTCCTCTTCATATCTCTTATCTTGATATAAAATGATTAATTTGAATATTCCATTTGTTTATTACTACGACAGTCGTTTCGAATTACAACGCGGTTTTTTTAAGTGATCCCCAAACTTTGAAAATGTCTGATGATTGAAAGCTAGACCATGTGAAGAAAACTGAGACGTCTATGACGCCACAGGGCGATGCTAATTAAGATGCTAATTAATCTTTTCATTCAATTCGCAACAGATGGTTGACTATATTAAATTGCCGATGATCAATGAGAATGGGGAATGCGTCCAGTCTACTTATCGTAGACAAAAGTCGCGACTTGGTTCCCGTCTACCGTTCGTCAGTTGTCTGTTGTCTAGTCACATGAAATCAAACCCTGAAAAGGTAGTCAAAGCTATAGGCTAATAACTAACCGAAAAGTGGGGAAAATCAACAAAACAAAATAAGTGCGTGCTGTGTAAACCAAAATGAAACAAAAAAACACTATCTTTATCTTGATAAAATATACCAAGGATTATGAAATGGGAGGTTAACCAGTTTGATCCATAACGTCCGTGTCTGGGTCATCGTTTCTGGATTTTCAAAAGTTTGTTTACTTATTGCAAATCGAATTGACAAAGGCTATAAATAAGAGCGCCGTTTGTCGTTTAACAATCAGACCCTAGGGCGCACTGTCATTTAAGTATGTAACTCTACCCACTGCCACCGCATCTACGTACATTCTTAACATCTTTTCTTTTCTTTTTTTTTTATTATTTCGATAGCAACGTAAAATGACTGCATCAGTGTGGTTCATCTCGTTTGTCTGTCTCGGATTCGCTTGCTTGGCCCTGACCGGACCTTTGGCCCGCGAGTCGTGTGTCAACGAGTCCAAGAATCGAGTCGCCCGAGACTTCCGCGCTCTCATCGAGAATGGGCGCGATTACCACAAGAATTTAGTCCGCCAACAAGAAGCTGGCAATGTCGCCCAGCAACCCTCAGCTGTCCAGCAGGCCAATTCGAAAAGTGAGTTTTGCACTTTTGCTTGACATCAAACAACAAATCGTCACGTCGATAGGCAAACTGTCGAAGTGTTTGAATTGTATCAGTGTATAAATCTAATTGGGTACATGTTTAGAAACTTTGGCATCATTTTTTTTTCTGAAGCACTCTTAACGCAAGTCTATAACTGAGTTTTTATCTTTGCCCAGTGGATCCAATTACCTATTGCTATGGTGAAATTGGTTGCATTACTGTCGACGACACCTGGTACGACCCCACTCATCGACCTATTAATCAAGAGCCTTTGCCCAGAGAAAAGATCAACACCCGTTTCATTCTGCACACCAGACAGAGACCTACTCAAGTAATAAACTATTCTAAACAATATAAGTCTTAGACATCATTGATATGAATTTTCTGTATTTCCCAGGACACCATGTTGTATGCTAGTGATCTTGATACCATCAGATACTCAACCTTCAATGCTAGTCGACCCACTCAATTTCTTGTCCATGGATTCATCGATGATGGTACTGTCCGGTGGATGAAGGTATGCCATGGCAGTTCCAGTTATTTATATAGGCCTGTTACACACACATCAATAATATATATTTTTTTTAGAGACTAACTGAAAACTTACTTGCCTATGGTGATTACAATGTAATCATAGTTAACTGGGGAGGGGGTTCTCTCCCTATGTATAGCCAAGCCACTGCCAACACAAGAGTGGTTGGCCTTGAAATTGCCTACATGGTCAACACTATGATTGTATGTATTCTGTCAAAATGATAATTTCAGATGGTCATTTTAAAAATAATTTGATATTATGCATATTATACTAGACTCATTTTGGAGTTGATCCTGGAATGGTTCATCTCTTGGGCCACTCTTTGGGAGCCCATACTGTTGGTTATGCCGGTGAACGTATTGAAGGTTTGGGTAGAATTACCGGCCTCGATCCGGCGGAACCTTACTTCCAGTACATGCCGGAACATGTGCGTCTCGACCCAACTGATGCGAAATTTGTTGACGCCATTCACACCGACACGAGAACCATCCTCCTTCTAGGTTATTCTTGGTCTTATTGAAACGATTTGAAGCAATCAGCTAATAATAACTGAACTCAGGTTACGGCATGATCCAACCTGTTGGTCATTTGGACTTTTACCCCAATGGCGGACGCGATCAACCCGGATGCAACATGGTGGATATTCCTCTGGACATGATTACTGAAGACATGATCACTGGTGGTCGAGAACTTGTGGCCTGCAACCATCTGCGCTGTATCGAGTTTTTCATCGACTCTTTACTTCCCAATTACAACTACGTTGGCTACGAGTGCATTGACAATGATGCCTTCCATCGAGTAAAACATCATTCTCGTTTCTTCTGATTTAAAGATTTAAATTGAGATCAATAAACTACAATTTTAAGGATTTTTTGTAAAAGGGCGAATGCTACTCGTGCGGAGCGGACAATTTACGTTGCGCCAAATTTGGTATGGATGCTGCACTCTACCCGACACGTGAAAGAAATTTTGTGACCCTTGCATTCGATACGGGCAAAGATGCCCCTTATATTAGTAAGCTGTTTTCTGTTCATCAAATCTTGAACTTTAACAATTGACATGTTATAATTTATGAATTTAGAGTACCATTACAGCATTAAAGTGAACCTCGCCTACCCTCCGGAAGCGGAAGCTTTTGTGTATGGCAAAATGCGCATTTCCATGTATGGGACACTTGGGCAGCTTGTTGACGTCACCATCGCCGAGTATATCTTTTTTAAAAATTTCCGTAGAACAAAAACTAAATTTTCATGTTAAATGAACAGAGATAGTCAGAAATTTGTCCATGGAACAGATTCGTTTTTGTTATACATTGACGCACTCAATGTCGGTAACATCCAGCGTGTCGAATTGTACTGGAACTATGACGGCTCTGTGTTCAATCCTTGTGGTTTATTTTGCAACGACCACCTTTATGTCAGGAGCGTCGAAGTTTCGGAACTGAATAACTATCCCGAATCGTATAAAAACGTTTTGAAATTCCATAATTTTTTTTTACTGACATACAACTTTTCACGTACTAGGAGTCGCTTGGACCACACATACAAAAGTTGCGTGATCGGAGCTGATTATGTAGACATGAAAGATAAAAGCTGGGGTAAATATTAATCAAACATCAAATAATTAAAAAACAAACTATTAACTAAAACAACAATTAAACCTGATAAATATTGTTACTTTATCAAACCTTCTAGCTGAGTTCTACCCGACTGCTTGCGCCTGAACTGAAACCTGGAAAAACAACTGGATAGTGCAATCATCCCAGCAACAAACCTATATATTTTAATATTTAGTAGTGCAATGTGTTAAATTTTTGATTCCATCATATAAAAAAAATATAAAGCTGCGACTGAAGTAACAGCTCTGCGGCCTTTTGTTCTATAGATTAACAAAGTTGATAAGATAAGAAAGATGTGCGTATGCACACGTGCATTACACTATACGCTATCGAAATGTTTGCGAGTAAAAATGACATATAAATGACAAACTCGACAGCTGTTTTTAAAAATTTACTTTACCTTATCTTTGACGTAAAAGAGACAAGATTACATAAGGATTTTATCGCTGTGGGAAATAGGATTGCATTTTCGAAATGTTGTCCTCTCAATTTCCTTGATTCCCTTGAGCATTTTCGTGGCGTCAGCGGCATTTGTTTGCGTAAGAAAAACCCGCGTTACTTTCCAGTGTTGCCAAGATCCAACTTTTTGCTACTTCGACGACTTTTTAGAATTTAGTCGGTTCTTGATTGAATTACCTCGGTATCTAGTGTTCCATACCATATTTTTTAGTTTGAAAATAAAACCAAAAAGTCTCAAAACTTGTTAAGTATTAAATTTCGAATAAAAAAGTCAAATATGAGTTTGAATCAAATATGAGTTTGAAATTTTCAGGGCTGCCATCTGTGAGTCGGCGTTTGCACTGCCCACTGACGCTCAAACTTCAAAACATTCGGATATTTCGGCCCGCCTGTTGCTTGCTTGCTGAAATTATCTTGCATCAATTATTCTCGTTTCTTGTTTTTTACTTGAAGAAGAATTTCTCATGCTGTTATTGTGGTGAGATTTTCCGTGTTCTCAATCTGTTGTTAAATCACCGAATTAGTCCATGGATCACGTCTTGTGAGGTAACTTCTTAAGAACCGGTTTCGTTCGTAAAGCTTTGTTAACATAGTTTCAATGTTTGGACCAATTACGTAGTGACAGACACTGTTCTCACATGCTATGCTATGTTTTTATTGTTTCAGTTGTACTAACTCATTGTATCTTTAGTGTAGAATCATTCCTGTGCAACAACTGCCGATACCAAATCAAGAAATAGTCAAGCCCTTGAACCAATGTCCGAGCAAGCGAACTCTGGTATGATGGTACTACCCTCAAACACTGATTCCTTACTAGTACATCTAATTAATTTAAATCATAAATTATTTTGTACTACAGGTGAAGTTCTAAACTTACCTCACCCCCCACCTTCATCAAAAAGCAGTTTTTTATTCCAAGACAAATGGACTCAAAATTTGTAACTCCAAGACCTGTCCCACAATTCAACATAATCAACACCTTTTCCACAAAAAAGGTAATTGAACTATCATGTGGATTAGAGCCTTGCTTTAAACCTTATACATAATTTTCAGGAGAGGACACTTCCTGGCCAGAAAAAACGGGCTCCACCGACCCCGACGCCGATAATATCGGCCTATTACAGTTGCCCTGGTCCCCAAAAGGCGCATACTATTTCATTTAAGTCGAAATCCGACTCGGCACTGATAAGCAGTCCTCATTACAATCTGTCGAAGGAAGACACGTTCTTTCGGCAATGCTTTGAAATCGAAGCTAACATTGGCTCTGGTTCGTTTGGCGATGTCTTTCGCGTTCGTAGCAAAGAAGACGGTCGAATGTACGCCGTCAAGCGATCACGAGTACCTTTTCGTGGTACAACTGATCGTAAGGAAAAACTAGAGGAAGTTCGAAAAATGGAGTCCCTCCCTCATCACCCCAATTGCGTTCGTTTTTATCAAGCATGGGAGGAAAAACAGTTCCTCTACATTCAGCTCGAGCTATGTCAGTCCAGTCTGAGTGAAATTTCTGAACAACAGCATGAGCTACCTGAGCACTTAATCTGGGACTACATGATCGACTTGCTATTGGTATTTAATTTACATAACACCCTTACCGATCGGCAATGAATAAATTAAACTTATTCATTTTATCTTTAGGCAATTAAACATTTGCATGACAATGACTTAATTCACATGGATGTTAAACCTGAGAATATTTTATTATCAATGGATGGCGTTTGCAAACTTGGGGATTTTGGACTCGTTGTTAATCTCAAAGAGGTAAGCTTTGATCAAAGTGTTTTACTTAGGAAAATTGTTCTATCTTCGTTCCATTGCAAGCAGAATCTATTTGACGCCACCGAGGGGGATTCAAAGTACTTGGCACCCGAAGTACTAGGAGGGGCGTTCTCTAAAAAAGCAGACATTTTCAGCCTGGGTATCACGCTGCTTGAACTGGCCTGTGATCTTGACTTGCCGGCCAACGGCACTTTGTGGCACGAGCTGAGACAAGGTTCCCTTCCCCCTACCATCACGAGACGTGAGTTTAAGTTTAATTTCGTTTTCATTGAACCAACATAAACTTTGATTTTGTTTCCTTCATTCTTCTAGCAGATTTATCCAGAGATCTGAGTGTCGTGATGGAAATGATGATGAACCCGGACGCGGCAGCCCGTCCGTCGGCGACCCAGTTACTGCAACACCCTTTCCTCCGATCGAGGAGGCGATGGCGATGCCTAAGACTGGGCTGGCGTAACGCTCGTCTTTCATTCCGTGCCAATTTGTTTGAGCTATTATTCCGATTGTTTCAACTCTTCCTGCTCATCTTCTTGCCCATACGTGCATTGGCGCGAAAATGGCGCAAATCCGACTTTGGCGTTAAACCGTCTACGCCTGTCATACACCGGCCAGAACCCTGCAACTTCGCTAATGATTTTTCGTTTTCTGATGGTAATTTTTTAAATTAGTCTTTTGTAGAATTTATCTTGATTGAAAAGTTTAACTTAATCCATATATTTTTAATTTACAGATGAAGTGAGTGACTTATCCTCAGCGGTAATCAGTGGAAATGACAGCACTCTTGGACGCCCACTTAATGACAGTTCACCCTTGCCTCAAAACAATAGCATAGAACATCGGGCAGGTACGGTGCAAATTTATTTTACGTACGTACATTTAACTGAAACAGTGATGCTGATTCATTTGATCTTTTAACAGATGAGCAGCCAGTGAGTTCGACACCTCTTGTGCTGCGTGGCGGACGATCATCGCGCCATTCTTCCCTGAGGAGATCCATCTTCAGCCGACCGACTGATCACGACTCGGCCGATGATCCGCCTTCCCATAATATGTCTTTTGCTACACCTTCCAAACCAATCCCCCGCAAATTGAATGATTACTTTGACGCTATCGCCTCGGATTCGGATTAATGCACATAGCAACTCAGAAAAATAATGGTGTGGCAAAAATAATCGCAAACAAATTATATACATTTCTAGCGTTTAGTGATCTAGTCGCTCGTGTATTTCGCCCGTTCCTTGCTATTTATAATCGCCCAAGGGTTCATCATATTTTTTTAATATGTTAACTTAGACTTTATAATATTCAGCACTTCATTGTGAAAGAAAAGAAAAAAGTGAACGAAAAAAATCACCAGCATTACCGGAAGTTTGCAAATACACGTTTTTAAACCGTTTGATTTCATTTCCAACGTTAGTATTTTTTTCTGTGTTTATTCTCTTTTGCCAGAAGAGGCAGGGGAGCGGGGGCGGGGGCTAACGAAGACAAAATTATGCTTGTTACTGGCAAATTGGCAATGCTGCTACCGAAAGCGTCTGCTAAGGGCACATTTTCATCCGTCAAAGTTTTGTTCCCGAGTATTTCTTTCTTTCATTTATAACTAAAATGGCTGAGAAAATGAGAACAGAAATCGCTTCCATGCTTCAGGGAATTGAAAGGTATGAGAAAACTGTTTTGGATGCCAATGAACTAGTGTAAATGCAGAGGAATAGGGAAGACGGTTAATGGCGGATGCTACGTCTACATTTAGGTACAATCCCGATAATCTCCAAAAGCTTGAGCGATATGTTGAGATGCAGGCACAAGAAAATATTTACGATCTGGAAGCCAATTTGAGTGTGTTAAGGCTGTACCAGTTTGGACCAAACTTTTATCGGAGTAACATTGTCAACTTGATCCTGCTTAAAGCCCTGACCAATTTACCCCACACTGATTTTGTGTTGTGTAAATGCCTCTTGACCCAGGACAGGGTAAGTTATCAGATGTTAAATAGTTTTCTTTTTTAATAACAAATTTTGCTGCAGCTAGAGGAACCCCAAGTAGCACGAGTAATGGTTCTAGCCGACTTACTGGAAACTTGTAAATTCAAGCAGTTTTGGGAGGAATTGGCCAAATGTGGTGATCTCATCATCACTGTCCAGGGATTTGAAGATGCAATTAGGAAGTTTGTTGCTCATGTTGTCAACATCACCTACCAGACAATTGAAGTTCCAGTTCTCAAGGAACTCTTGGGCAATGTCAATGGTAAAAATATAATATATGTGATCAAACTGAGATTAATGCTTATGAAACCATTTAGATCAAGTTCTGAAGCAGTGGGTCGGCAAGTGCAGTTGGAAAGATCTCGGCAATGGACGTGTTTTCGTCACGTCGCAAGAAGATTTGGTCAAGACCAAGAACATCACTGAAAAGATCGAGTTTGAAAATGTTGCTGGTATTATGGCTCATTGCATTTAAAGGACGATATTCACTGATCTGGGAAAAAATGAAGAAAAAAACATACAAACAATTCCAAGGGCAGTGTATTACTGTTTTGAAACAGCTTGATATACACATTTGTCATGTTTGAACTCGATGATCGTGCCACCACCCAAGCAGTGATTCCTATAGCTATCGCCGTATTTACACCCGGAATTTATTTTCCTCTGTAGCAGCATCTAGTTAAAAGATTTGAAATCGATTCTGCTTAGGCTTGATATGGTTTGGGCATGCGCCTCTACATAGACAAGTGAGTTTGGTGGATTTTATTAATGAGTGTTTGTGTTTGGGACATTGTAACAAACAAAGAACGCCATTCTTCCGTCTCCTTTCGTCGTCGTCCGTTTCAGAAACGGATGCTGAATCCGCGGAACTCAGGTCGTGCAAGGTATTCCCAATTGCGGAGCTCGGTGTGGTCGATTTTGGCTCCCGGGCTGCCTGTCCGCGACAACCATTGCACTCTATCGTGAGACAAAAGAAAGAAATTTAAACAAGCCATTTTAATTATCTCGATCAACTCGTTAAACACTGGTGTCGGTGACGAGAACCCCGCGTTGGCACCGAGCGCATCACGGGTCTAGTATTCTAAAAGTAGCTTGTTTCTCTACGCTCTCCACACGGCAGACCCTGCTTGCATAGTTAAGGTATTTAACGACGTGTCCCGCCCGAACCGTGACTCGGCCAGCCTTATCTAGAACCCTCAAATGGGCTCGATGCCAATCGTCATTTCGTCGTTTAAATCGTCCGGAGCTGCTGGTGCTGCACCGTCCGTTCTAAATCCGTAAATCGTTTTCTTCCAAACAACAATACCTGACGGAATGTCGGCTTATATGTTAGCCAGAAAACAAGACAGAAAAAAAGGACTTACATTTCTTCAATTCGCGACTTGTCCCCTTGTACTTTGCCGACAATCGTTCCCTTTTTGGAATTTTTTACCCAGCCAGACAGACCCAGTTGATCACAAGTATCTTTGCAGAATTTGGTGAAATAGCATCCTAGAAGTGTCAAGTTATCATTTCATTAATGAGTTCCATGTTTGGCATAGGCAAAAATAGTACACAGGTGTCGCAATCAATTTAACACTAGGTTTCATCAAACTTACGTACCTTGCACTTGTCCGAAGACTTCAAACTCAACCGAGACGAAAGTGACTCCGCCATTTGCGTTAGCTTCACCCCCTTCTTTGGGTACTTCTCCGTCTTGGCCCATGGTAGTAGTGGTAAATTGATTGGAAAATATGAACAAACACTTAAAAACAACAAATTCGAAAGATGCGGGGTAGCACCGCCGCTTAAACACCCACTGCGCACAATGACTAGGATGGAAGACAATTCCGGACCAGCGAGATCGTTTTCTTCTACACCGTTTGTACTCGTGGGAGGCGCTAGGATCGCTCTTTGAAGAGAACTTGTGTTTCGGCTGTATCTTTTTGTTGAATGACAGCCAACCAATCGGAAGGTAGAGACGCTTCCTGACTGTTCGTCGATGCTTCCCGTCGCTTCAGGGTCGTTCACGTCTCCGTCTAATGAATGCAAAAAAAGATAGGGAAAGCACTAACCTTCCTTGACGTTAAAGGAAAAAGAAATTTTGAATGGTCCTTAATCGTTATGGTACGTTGACTGCTCATATGGGTCTATAAATAGCCAGGTCAAGAGCTGACTGCTACCGAGTCACGCTCTCGCTCGCTTGTCAGCTCGTGTTTACGCAAATCGCTCAAGTAGCACAAGGAGAATGTGGGCTCGAGTGGTGCTGACTCTGTATTTCTCTCGCAAAGACTGTACAGTGTGTTTTATCAGGTCTACATAATTGATTGGATCAAAATCCAGGATCCCAGTCGATAGTTTGAGGAACTTGTTTCATTTCGTAACACACAAGTGTATCACCAGGTTGAAAATTAAAGCTGTTGTCGTCGAGTCTTAAACCGCATTCGACATCTTTCTTTATGGTGTCCACTTCAGCTTTGAGGTGTTTCATGGAAGCCAATTTTCCACGGTAAATTGTATCTTCACCACGAACCAAACGGAATAATGCAGCTTTCTTCAACACTCCTTTGACACAGCGGCCTAAATAAACAGTTGGAAGAAATAATAAATAAACCGAACCGAGGGCTCGGAATGTCAAACATTGAAAACTTACAGCCAGCGACGGGAAGCTTGTGTTTGCCTTCGGTGACAATAAATTCTTGAAGAACGTTGGCTTCACCGATGACTTCTTCTACTTCGGTGGGTGGCAGAAGTTTCTCTAATTCGCCACGAAGGTCGTCAAATAGCCGATAAATGATATTGTGTTCTCTAATCTGAACTTTATGAGACTTGGCGAGCTGCCGTACATTTGGCTGCATCACGCCAACGTTAAAGGCGTAGACGATCGCATTGAATGGCTCAGCTAATTTGATGTCACTCTCCGTGATGGGTCCGACGCCATAATGGATGAGATCTAGCGTACAATTCGACGATTGGTAGGAATCCAATACATCTAGCAATGCTTCTACAGAGCCGTCCACATCACCTATTGGAATAGTAACAGTTTTTACAACTGGACCAACAGATAACCGCTATCAAAATACCTTTAACGATGATCGATAATTTAGGACCGGCCGATTGTTCCTCTGGAGCTTTTGGTCGCATCCCTCTAATTTTGTACCTCATTCTACCCATTCGTTTTTTCTCTTCTAATTTAACTTTATAATCCTAAATAGAAAATTTAAAAATCGGATTTCGGACTTTAAACGTTAAATAAAAAAACAGTACTTTTAAATGTTCCTCCACTTTATGTTGGATAACCACAAGATCCTCTTTGGACTTTTCCATTGTCTTACGCGCTTGCCGTAATTCGACAACTTCATGTGCGCGTCTCTGAAAAGCGACGAAACTTATTTTCGATTATTTATTTGTAATGTAGAATTAAATAGTACTTCTGTTTCGACTTCGAGGATTACATCACCAGCACTAGGTAAATCCTTCCAACCAACAATTTCGACTGGTGTAGAAGGTGGAGCCTGTTGGATCGGTTTACCTTGGTCGTTGAACATGGATCTAACTTTAGCCCAAGCAGTTCCGGCTACCAGATACGAACCTTTTCGCAACGTCCCTCTTTGAATTATGGCAGTTGAGAGTTTCCTTAAATTGAAAAAATTAAAAATAAGTTCCGAGAACGGGGAAAAAAATATTTTGGTGGTACCCGCGGTACGGGTCCGTTTTAGATTCAATGACGGTCGCTTCAACCAGACCTTTTGAATCGGCCTTTAGGTCAAGTAGAGCCGCCTGAGTGTTGATTGTATCGATCAGTTCTTGGAGCCCCGTTCCTTTTAAAGCCGACACGGGTACTGATTGTACATCTCCACCTACTTCCTCTAGGACTAGACCTTGAGCAATAAGCATTTTCTTCGTTCTTTCCTATTATTGTTGATAAAATCGTACTATCAAAAGCAATAAACAAATAATATTTAAAAAAATCTTACTATGTCAGCTCCTGGTTTGTCAATTTTATTAATTGCGACAATGATGGGAACTACAATTGAAATAAAAGTTAGCGCCAGAAAATTTAGTTCGTTTTTCCGCTGTACCATTAGCTTCATTAGCCAGTCGAATAGACTCGCTCGTTTGCTCCATAACACCATCGTCAGCGGCCACAACTAGCACGACAATATCAGTGACATGGGCACCGCGGGAGCGCATGGCTGTGAATGCTGCGTGACCGGGCGTGTCAAGAAAGGTGATCATCTCACCACTGTCAAGGCACACTTCAAAGGCTCCAATGTGTTGTGTGATGCCACCAAATTCACCGTCCACGACTCGGGTGTGCCTCAAAGTGTCAAGCAATCTGCGAAAAAGTGAGTAGGCTACAATCACGATAATTCGCATGAATCAACTTTCTTTACGTCGTTTTTCCGTGATCGACGTGTCCCATTATGGTAACGACTGGATGTCGTGGAACAGACTCACTTAACTTAGCTGGTGGCCTAGTTAGAAAATAATATTTTTGAAATGGACAAATTCATGGTTCTTATTTTTATTTCCACACCTTTTCTCAGCATCCTTAATCTCTTTATGGGTTGTATGTGAAGTTGGCTCACTAGCAATCATGCAGCGCATGCCACTCTTTTTCACAATTTCCTGGATCACTTTGAGATTGTCTATGCACTTCCAAGGCTCATCATAATCAGCAGAGTTATCCACATAAATCATGACCTCAAAGACATGATCTAAATAGAAACACAGCATAAAGACATATCTTTTAAAAAAGTGTCTTGATGAAATAATACCTAGGTCCTTATCCATGGCATCTGCTAGCTGAAGGACTGACATATTTCTCCAAACTTTGATGACTTTCATGTCTGCTTTGTTTTGCATTTTGAGAGCTTGCATTGATCGTGGTGCAAGGCCTTTTTTCTGTATAAATAAGAATATATTGCTAGAAATTTGCATGACCTAAATAATTTTTCTTACTTTGTCTTCTTGAGTTCTTCTTTGTTTCAGACATATTGTGGTTGTGCTGAAGTTACAATTATGACTTACAGGAATAACAAAACGGTTCGAGGATAAAATATTTGTCCTAATAAAGCTATAACGGGAAAAATAGCAAATATTTTCCAGAAATTTTGTTCTTGTGCGGTAGGCCAATGCGTTTTCTGCACTATGAACGGAAATGGTTCTTTTGACTGGCAAAAATTTGGAAAGCCGGCAGATTCTAGAAGTCATGCCGTTTCCCGTGGAAGTTGCCATTTTCAGTTCTCAACAGACAACAGCCGAAGCTAGCAGACGACGAAGAGCAGACGACGCATTCACAGTTTCAGTGTTTCAGACACGTGTTTATTGTGAGTTTTGACAAATTGTAATATTCAGTTTTCAGTCTTAATCAGCATGACACAGTACGAAATTGGTTCCGTGGCAAATTTTGTTAGCCAGAAACCAGCCGAAATTGCGAAGAAAAAGACATTGCAGAAAAATCAATCAGTTCTCGATCAACTCTTTGCCGCCTCCAAGGATGCTACAAACATTGTCGTAGCCAACGTCCCTATCCCTACTGACAAGAAAGCCAAAAGAAAGAAGTTAAGACAGTTAAGATCTTCTGATCAGTATGCAATTTCCAACATTCCCACCTCAAAGAAGACTCAAAAGGATGTTGAAGACTTGGATGAAGAGGAAGTTGACAAAATTTTAGATGCTGGACCTGATGATGATGATGATATGGAAGAAGAAGAACTGGAGTCTGAGAAAGTCAGTCGTAAATTAAAAAAGAATGAAATGAAGAATATAAAGAGAAATGCTGAAAATAAAGGTGAGATCAAAGAAGACAGTGACAGAGTGATTTTGGTGAAAAATTTGCCCACCAAAATCAAAAGAAGAACAATCCATCACTTTTTTGCCAAGTTTGGCAAAATCAATGCCGTTTGGCTGAGATGTGCCGCCTTGGCGGATCCAGCAATGCCCAAAAAGGTTGCCGTCATCAAACAAGAATTTCATCCAGATCGCGATTCCATCTCAGCTTTCGTCAGATTCGAAAAAGCGGAATCGGCGATTGAAGCCCTCTCAGCAACAGGCTGCGAATTTCAAGAACGTCATATAGCCATCAGTCTTCTTTCTGATTCCAACATTAGAAAGCAGCTTGGTCTAGGAATCTTCGTCGGAAACCTGCCATTTAATGTCACAGATGAAGCTCTCTGGCTTCATTTTGGAGAATGTGGTAAAATCAGTGACGTCCGAGTCATCCGGGACAGAACCAATGGAATGGGCAAAGGATTCGGCTACGTCAACTTCGAGGTAAATTTGAAATGAAAATTGTGTTGTAGAAAATTGTCTAATTTGCCATACATTTTTTAGAGTGCCGATTCAGTTGAATTGGCTCTAAAGTTGGACGAATCCAAGTTAAACGATCGAGCAATTCGTGTATCGCGTTGCAAAAAGAATCCTAAACCACACAGATCGGAGGAGGAGAAGAACCCGAAAGAAAACGGTAAAGAATCGGGTGCCTACAAACGGATTAAACACAAGGAAACGCAAAAAGAAAGACAAAAAGGTGCTGGCTGGATAACGAAAATGAAGAGACGTAATAAGGAATCGAACCACAAGCAAGCTAAAGTTAGTTCGTTTGCCGGAGAAACCACTGGCGCCAATGCCAAGGTATTTTTGTCGATCTTATCTTCAATCGTTGATTCTATTTCAAATGTACAATTGTTCTTATAGGCTGTGAAAACGGGAAAAGTCGTTAAAAGGAATAAGGAAGAAAATCGCAAGAAGCAAATTGCTGCCAAATTGGCCTTTGTTAACAAGAAAAAGTGAAAGTGATGAAATAAAAGACGTTTCTTTCCTGAATTATTCATTTTTATTGGTTCCTAACTCGCAAATCTTTTTCTGCACTTCCGCTGGAAAATGCTGGACGTGTTTAAGAGCGCACTGTTTACAGAATCGTTTTGAGTAAAAAAGACTACAGTTGGTGCAGACTAGTCGTTGACAAGCAGAACAGGGTGCACCCAGGAAAAAGTAGAGATTTTGGCCGTATGGGACAAACGGATCGCGCATAGCGTAGGCATCCTCGTTGAAGACAATTCCTCGAGCAAATGGAAGACTTGTACCATGACCGTGGTACCGCTCTGACCAGCCGCACAAGGCACAATTGAATTGGCCACCTTCTTCGGTTTGTTCCGTTTTCTTTTCATCTTTTGGCTTCGTTTCTACAGGATCGTCGATTTGGTTGTCAATCGACTCTTGCTTTACTGCTACAATGTCCATCTAGGAATAACCAAAGCATGAACCAGGTGTAAAACATTGTATTGAAACAGGTTTTTAAATCCCAAACACAGATGAAGCAACTTGCAGACTATTTAGGAGGAACTAGATTCTAGTTGTGCGCGATCTTTGGGCGCTTCAATGGGCCACCAAGTAGGTCGGTGAGTTTTAACTGGATTCGAGTTTATTTTCAGTTGTGAACAAGACAAAGCTTGTTGAATTCGTAAGAGACCAAGGCCATAAAGCGATCCTTGGATGAATCCTCGCAGTTTACCCACTCGCTTTTCGGTTTCATCCGTGATTGTAGCGTCAGTGCGGAGGGAATCGCAAGGATGCTGAAAGATGAGCGGCATGAGCCGTTTTCTAATGACACCGGTGTGGTAGGTCCTGGCTGTCAATTCTTGACCCAAATAACATCCTTTGTGGAAACTGACGCCGTGTAGATAGTCGCAATTGCATTCCAGCGGAAAACAAGTGCCGGGGGGCATATCCCGCGAACCCTCTCCTACGCCAAGTTGATATCGGAGCTCAGTGTAACGATCCACGCTCTCCACAGAAAGATTTTTGACTATTTGGCTCAGATTCTTCTTTGCATCTATCACAACTCTCCAACCCAATTCTTTTATGACTCGTGGGTCTCTGGCTATAACAATGGCCTCACCGTTGAGATCTTCTGGAGGTTGGTCAAAGAGGACCCAAGGTTTAAGTGAATCCTCTACAGTGATTTTAACTTTTCTCCTGACTTTGAACATGGACAAGTGTTTGGCCAATGGTTGTGAGCTTTCGGCATCACACTCCACAAGGTAACTGCCCGACCAGGGGTAGATAATGGCATCAAAAAGGATTCTTCCCTGAGTGTTCAGAAACATGCTGTACATGTTGGGGCTGTTTTCTTCGTCCAGATGTTTGATATCGTTGGTCATAAGACCTTGAAGGAACGGACCGGCATCCACTCCAGAGACTTTAACGATGGCCCTCCCTTTTAGTTCTTGTGCGCGAACGGAGCATTGTTGGTGGACATGCCGAACTAGTCTGGCCGCACGATTAGGCACTTGTACAGACTGCCACATTTGACGAAGTATATTTTTGTAGTTTGTAGGATAAAAAAAAAAGTTCGTTATCGTACCTTGCGCAGACGAGCAGAAGTTGCTGGATTTGTTTACAGTTTGAGTCTGCAGCCACCTGACGGTAGTTGCGGCATCCTTAATTCCTTATCTAATGTCGACATCTCGAATCGAGTTCAAGGTTTTATCCCCAACACATATTAAATGTATAATCAAGGTCTGTTTGATAAGAAACACAATTTTAATCTCTTTAAATGCGGCATTTACCATTCATTCATCAAGATTATTCATTCTAAATCGATATGCTTTGTAGATCGATTACTTGCTAGGAGAGGAGGGGTATACCGAGGCGTTTCAGTACTGTAGTAGTTTCAGAGAGAGTGAGAGAGTCTGGTGAAGTTGACTCGGATTCACAGTCATCTGTGTTAAGATTCAGTTATTCCGAGTGCAGAGTTGAGTGAAGCCCCGAGTAAAAGTGATCAAGGGTTGTGAGAAGATGTCATTTAGTGTTTGACAAACATTGTGTGGCTGTCATCGAAACTGAAAAGGCCATTTACTGTTTTTGAAGAGAAAAGAGTTGGTGTGTGTGGGTTGCCCCGTTTGTGTTGCCCATGTTTGGTCACGGACGGCATCGCCTCTCTCTTGGAAATTATTGTTTGGTGCTCTGAGCTACAGGTGCCCCTAACTGACTTGCAAGAAAAAAAAAACATTCTTTCAAGATGATTGCCGACGGACATCTGGTCGGTGATGGTAGTTGGGAATTGAAAGTGTTGGTGACGGACTTGGCCGTGGAACGATGTTTACGGGTCAAAGGTGATCTGCATATTGGTGGTGTTATGCTCCGTCTCGTCGAAGAATTAGGTAAATTATATGGACGCTGTTGTTTGCCCATACTTGGTTGATGGTTGTAGAGGTTGACGTCATGCTATACGCCCCAATTTAGGCGTCTCTTGTTTATGCTTGGATTTAAAAGACATCACGTTGGAAGCCATCTTGTCCACATCTGAAAATGAGTTCTTCCGCCGCCTACTCAAAATAAGGCGGCATTTAAAAATAGCCCCAAATCTCCCCTCGAGTCACTCTCTCTCTTTCTCTCTCACAATGGATCGCTTAAAAAGCCAAATAAAAAATCAAATAAAATCTAGACAAGTCCTTGAAAGGTCGCGCTCTCTCATTTTAGCTAAAAACAGGGATTGAGGACAAGTTTTTAAAAAGGTTGTAGTGAGTAAAACTAGGGCGGTGATTGGAATGCTGGTGATTGGTATTCTCATCACGTCAAGGATCACTTGAATGTTTATTTTGGAAACATTGCGCTGCTTATTGCGGTCGGCAACATCCGGATGAGATTTTTACCACCAAAAACTTCTCTGATTTCATATTTGTTCGGGACGACGCCCTTTTTCATTTCCGCCCCACCTGATTTTCACGCCTATATCACGTGATACTGTGTGATGGATGGATTTTTTATCACATGGGTCTGGAACTAAATTTGTTGTGATGTTGTCGTTTCCAGATATTGCGGCGGATTGGTCGGACCACGCACTGTGGTGGCCTGCTCGTAACTGCTGGTTGTCGAGAACTCGTTCAACGCTGGATCAGTATGGAGTTCAAGCGGATGCATTGCTACATTTCACGCCGATGCACAAAACATTGCGTGTCCAGCTGCCCGATCTACGCTACTTAGATTGTCGAGTGGATTTCAGCGTCAAGACGTTCAATGCTGTTGTTACTCTTTGCAAGGAATTGGGGGTCCGGCATCCGGAAGAATTGTCTTTCGCCAAACCGTTGGAATCGGACGATTTGCGTTACAATTATCGCGAACGCGAAACGAACTCGCACAAGAAGAGATCTGTAGCCAACAATTCGGCTGATACCAATACTTTTATCGGACATCACGGCAATTCGACTCACAGTTCCAACAACAGTCTGGACAACATTAAGGCCACCTCCGGATGTACACCCGTCCTGCCCAACACGACCATCAATCGGTCCCCTGCTCCTGTCCCCACGCCCATCAGCTCGCCAGTTAATGTTAGTCTATTGTTTACCTTTTATTCTCTCTCGTAGTAGTAATAATTTCTTATCTTATCACCCATCAGTCGGGCACGTGGAGAAAAAATTCACCTTATTCAACGCCGGGTAGCAACGGGCACAATATGACGCCATCCATCTTTGACTTGACGGCCAACAACAGCCTCAACACTACGGCCAATGGCAGTTTTTCTAATTTGGATATGTCTCTGGCTCTCAGTCCGGCCACGCCCAGTCAAGAGGCAAGATCTAAACTTCTGCGACCCAAAAATCTGATTGAGCGTGCCCGTCTTAATGTGGCGTAAGTTGATTTGTACCCGACATTATCCGAATCTTGATGATTAATTAATGAATATAATCTAATTATTGCATAACAGTTGGTTGGATTCTTCCTTGTCCATTATGGAACAGGGAGTCAGAGAGTACAGCACTTTGTTGTTACGCTACAAGTTTTACTCTTTCTACGATTTGAATCCGAAATACGACGCTGTTCGCATCAATCAAATTTATGAGCAAGCCAAATGGCAATTACTTAACGAAGAAATTGATTGCACCGAAGAAGAGATGCTCATGTTTGGAGCTCTTCAACTTCAAATTAACTTACAAAGCGCACAGCCACAACCTTTAAATGACACTCGAGATGGTGATGATGATATTGATGCTGCCCTAAGCGACCTCCAGGACACCCTGGAAGGAACGCACGTTCATAACACCGGAGACATCACATCCATTCCGGAACTATCTGATTATCTTCGTTACATGAAGTATTAAATCATTAAATATTTCTTACCTAATCGAGTTGTTCTAAACTAATAATGTTCATTTTTTTAAAACAGACCGAAGCGTTTCACATTGAAGGGGTTTAAACGTTATTGGTTCGTCTGTAAGGACTTGCAACTATTTGCGTTCAAGAATCGAGGAGATTCGGGTTCGGGACCGGCTCACCAAATCCCATTACGAGGTTGCGAAGTCACGCCGGATGTCAATCTGTCGCAAGATAAATTTGGCATCCGGTTGGAAGTGCCTGGACCGGATGGTATGTCCGAAATGTGGATCCGGTGCGATTCCGTAAGTTTCTTGCGCCCATTCACGCCCTTCTACAAAAAAAAAAAATGACTACAACATTTCTTTTTCTCTTCTTGGATGGGAACAGGAAGCACAATACGCCAAATGGATGGCGGCCTGCCGTCTGGCGGCCAAAGGTAAAACGATGGCCGACGCTTCGTACGACGCCGAAGTCAAGTCGATTTTAGCCTTCTTGGCAATGCAGAAGCCAGCTCCAGCACCGGCCATTAATCCGTCATCACTGGACATCCAGCCAGATGATTATGTCGCTCCCCGTTTCATCCGTAAACTCAAAAATAAGGTGAAACAGAGTTGAGAGCTTAGCCTTAATCCGTTTCTTTAAAATCTTTAAAAACTGACATTTATTCCATAACAATGATAAACAAACAAAACAAACAAAATTACCTTAAAAAAGTCGTGCGCTGGGTGCACTGGAACGCAGGCTGATAAATCGGTAACCTCGATTCGCCCTCACCCAGCACGAAGTTAACTAGTCCATAGCACGGAATGCTCTTAAATTAGCTGGAATGCCTCTAAATTTAACCAGATTGCCTTAACTTCCGGGAACGTGTCTTAAGCGATTTCATAACCGCGTTAATTTACTTAGGTATCGACGCGGATCCTTGAAGCACACACCAACGTCAAAGACTTGACGCTAACCGAGGCCAAATTGAATTATATTAAAGGTAAATTCTATTGATTAAAAAACATTTTGGAACGTGTAATAACATGGCGGATTTATGGCGTACAGCCTGGCAATCGTTGCCCGAGTACGGCGTCTCGCTGTTTGTCGTCAAATTCATGGGCCAGCGTAAAGAGGAACTGCTGGGCGTGGCCTTTAATCGATTGATGCGGATGGACATGACGACGGGCGATCACATCAAAACATGGCGCTTCAACACTATGAAGGTATTGGGTTTCTAGGCTCTACCTCTAGGTGAATTATTAATTTATTGTCTGTTTGTGCCCAAAGGCCTGGAACGTCAACTGGGAGGTGAAACACATGATGGTACAATTTGAAGAAGAAAACGTCATCTTTAGCTGTTTATCGGCCGACTGCAAAGTTGTTCACGAATTCATCGGTGGTTACATCTTTTTGTCAATGCGCTCCAAAGAAGCCAACCAAACTCTCAACGAAGAGCTCTTCCACAAATTGACGGGCGGCTGGTCCTAGATCTTAAACGCTACCCCTACCCAATCCATTTTAATCACGCTTCCGCCGCCTTCCTTCATATAATTCTACTTCCTCTTACAAATCAACAACATATTTTGACACACGGGAGACAATCCAAATTAACTCTTACGCCAATATTCCCCCCCCCCTTCTTATATTGCTATGATAGCAGCAAAAATTAAGCAGTTATCGTAAATTGTTGAAACCAAGGTTTTGGTCTAACGACCACCTGGTGGTGCGAGTGTGCCTTTTTACCTTTTTTTTTTAAATCCCGGCCATCAAGTACAACAACAACCAACCGGGCAAGAATTGAAAAAAAACAAACAAAACAAAATCACGCACGGCTTGTTTTTTAATGATGTTAAAAAAGAAACCACAAATTGTTATTTCTTTTACGACGACAAACAGGTGCCTTTTACAAAACTAAAAGTTATTTGGTGACTGCAACAACAAACAAACAAACAAAAAAAAGAAATTTCATCGAGTCAGAGACGTCCACAGAAATTAACGATTATTATACATATTAGTTTAGTTAGTTCTCTCTCCTCCATCGACCGGGCTACATACCTTTAAAGCTGCATCTTTTTATTCTGTGCTTCTATCTTCTTGTTTCTAGACAACAACAAACATAATAACTTACGTCGTGTGTCTTTTTGCAGAGTGCTATAAATTTCCTCTTGTCTTCAAACATCCGAAAATACAATTTTTTGCTAATCCATAAGTCACCTGGGCCATCTAGCGGCCGGTTGGATTTGATTTGTTTTCTTTTCGAAAGAAGTTGATGAAAAATGGCTGAAAAGAGGTTGAGGAAGGAAAAGAGAGAAAAGACGAGAATTTTTTTTTCCTATCTCATCCTCTTCTACTTCTAGTCCGGCGTGACCTGATGTGTCTGCCATTGCGTACCCCGAGGGCGGAGGATGGAACAAGATTGGAGCAAAAACCAGAAGCCTTCAGTTAGTCGCTCTCCGTGCTTTCTCGACGTCACACGGCTCTGCACACAACTTTGTTGGCAAGCTGAAGAATTCTTTTTTTTTCTCCCCTCCAATCGTGAAATAGTTGAGCAACTGGAGTAAAGGACAGTGGAGGGTAAGTTCATCTGCCTATTCTATTAGTGCATTAGGTGATTGTTGAAGACTGTGTAAAATAGCCACGTGGTTTCTGTATGTGCGTGTGTGTGCGTGTGAATCGACGACCATCATCGATCGATGGTAGAAGCTGCTGCTGGCCTCCTTTTTTGCTGGGCCCAGATAACCTCTTAACGTAGACGACGCCAGGCAGCACAGCACAGCACACACACACACACACACACACACACACACACACACACTGAAAAAAGAAAAACAACAACCATTTTCTGCTGGTCTGGCTGGCTGCTCTATTTCTGATGCTGGCTCCAGAGCCAGAAGACTCGAGTCGTCGGTCTTTTCCTTTTTCCCTTCTTTTTTTTTTCTTTCTTTCTTTCTCTTCTTCTTTTTCAAGAGAGTCTGAGTGTGTGTGTGTGTTTCCAATTCCAGACGATCCTCCACGAAGACATGGCGCCCTCTTTCTCTTTTATTTCGTTTGCCAATGATTTTTTTTTTTGAATCCCGCCCTGCCTGGTTTCCCGTGGCAACGTTGTGTGTGTTACCTTCTTCTTGGTAATGTTTTGAAATAGTCATGTCGGTTTGCTACTATTGACGACGACGACGTCGACGGAGGTAGATTGATTCTTGTTCTGCTGGTTCTCTCAACACCTGACTTTTCGGTGGATGTATAGGTCTTCCGATGAGGGTCGGATGGCATAGAGGAGAGGGAGGGGTGGGGCTGGTTGCTCCCCAAAAGCTTATTGATCCAAATCTTCCGGCGCCCGCGCCATCACGCCATCCGCTGCTAGTGCTGCTACCACCAGTACGTACTACTGGCTCTCTCTTCCTTCCTTCTTCCAGGTTGAAGAAGACTCTGGATCGATATTCTCCGCTGCTCTCTCTCTTACTCTCTATGTCTAGATATATACGGCTTCGTCGTTTCGTTTCTCTGTTCTGTTCTGCTCTGCTCTGCTCTGCTCTTTTTTCCTATGTTGAAGCAGGTGCGTCAGGCAGATGTGTCAAAGACTTGGCCGTGTTTTGATAATGAGTTCCGCAGACACCTGTACAGGTGGCGGTCCTCTCGCGACCGCACCTGAAAAACAGTTTCACAATCGTCTCTTGTTTCTCTAAAGAGACGAGAACAGCGAAACCTTCACAATTTTCCCTCTTATCTGACGGGAACTTACGGCGAGATTAACATCCCTCCCAACATTTCTCCACACACACACACACACCGCTAGAAAAATCTCTTACTGATGGCAGAAACGGATCCTGCGGCGGGATGTGGATGGCTTTTTCTCTCTCTCCAACTAAGAACCAAAAAACCATGCTGTAGATTTAGAAAGAGAGAGGAGAGAGAGAGAGAGAGAGAGGAAAAAAAAGAAGTAAAGGAGGGTTGCATGTCGCGTGAGCGTCACCGGGTGACGTGGCTCCACCACCACCACGCACATTGAGGGGCCGCCGAACCCTCCTCCTCCTCGTCTGTGCGGACCCCAGGAGGGAGGAGGAGGCGGTCCTCCACTGGCAGAAGGGAGGGAGTGTATGTGAGTGTGTGTGTACAACAGAGTAGAGAGAGAGAGAGAGAGAGAGCTGGACGAGGCCAGCGGGAGAGAGGTTAGTTGCAGTCGAGCTCTACGAGTGGTGTATCATCGAGATAAATTCTTCTTATTTTTTATTATTATTATTTGTTTCATTCAGAAAGGTAAATGGCACTACTTTCTTTTTTCTCAACGTACATCTTTTATCTTGTCTTTGATTCTTTTTGGGAGTTGACTGTTTGAAATTCCTCCGGCTCTTTGCGACTAGTCAGCAAAGAGAGGGTTTCCTGCTTCGATAAATGTGAGAGAGGGAGCTTGGTAGGATGGACTAGTTACAGAAAACCTACACACACACATCCTCTCGGTCGGTTCGGCTGTTGGGGCCTCTCTCTCTCTCTCTGTGTATGTATGTATGTGTGTGTGTGTTGGCAACGTGACGCGGCCCTCAGAAGCGGAAGGCGGCGGTTTCAATCGGTTTCTTATTGCTTGTCCCGATACCTGCTGCTGCTGCTAGCAGAGTGTAGCATTGCAGAAAATCACGTCATCTTCTACTAGTAGCATTAAACTAGAGAGAGAGAGAAAAGAGAGAGAGAGAACTAGTATTACCTTCTGAGGGCGCTCGGCTGTTGTGAGGATGGAACAAGGCCAAGAGTAAGCAGGAGCAGCAGCAGAGTAGAGAACCCCTCGCACCAGAAATTCTAGACGTGAGGTGGAATGCTTCGGCTTCGTAATCAGCAAGATTGTCGGCCGGCCCATCAGGTGGGAGCCGAATGGACCAGCACGTCCCTATCTTTTATCCGTGCCTTGTTTTTCTCATCAGATAAGAAACCAACTTCAAACTTCTTGACGACGACGGAATTAATGGATCCAGGTCGTCCTGACGAACGCGATAAGACTTTTTTTGCCCAGACTTTGAGAAACACAATGCTGGCCATCCAGCAGGTGCCCCGCGTGATTCGATTGAAAGTAGCTCTAGCTCTTTCTTAACTAACGACCTTGATTCGTGATCTGAACCGATAAGATGTCGATGGTTTAACAATCACCACCAGTTGCGTTCCCGTTCAGAACGTGCTCCCGAATTGTAAACTCTTCATTATCATTATTCCTTCTTCGTCGTCGTCTTTCGTTCGTTCGTTCGTTCTTCTTCTTTCTTCTAGACTTCCTCCTCCTATTCCGATAAGAAGCCTTATCTCGTCCAAGACGGGCAGACCCACTCATTTTTTTTTTTCTTTTCCTTTTTTCTTTTTCTTTCCCTTTTTCTTGATGTTCCTGCATAGATGGCGCCACCGGTGCCATCCAGTTTAAAGAGCCAAGAACTTGCTGGCAACAATAATCACCGGCAGTCTGATGATGACGACGCCATGGCCGAAGAAGATATGGAAGACATGGAAGAATTTGAAGCCGAAGAAGCTTTGATGATGGATGAAGAGGATGAAGCCGCTGGTGGAGGTAGCAGCAGCAGCGGTAGAAATAAAGCAGGTGGTGGGCGGACTGGCCGCCAGTCGGCGCCACTACCCATCACGGCCGGTGGGGATTTCAAGTGCTCCGTATGCGACTTTACCACTCGATCGAGAGTCACCTTACAACGTCACGAACGGCTAACACATCTCAAGAAAAAGGTACGATCTTTTGGATTTTCACTTCATCTTGGTTTGGGCTTATTTCAAAATTTCCCGCTAGTTTTTTCGCTGCGTTAAATGCAATTACGTCACGCACGTTAAGGCTCGTTACACCAAACATGTCAAGTATCATTCGATGCCCATGATTAAATGTGACTTGTGCGAATTCCGGACGCCCTACAAGTGGAACCTGGACAGACATTTGAAGAATCATATGGGCGGAGGAATGTACCAGTGTTCCTTATGCAATTTCACTGCCCACATCAAGCAATCGCTGACTGTCCACATACAAAATCATCATCTCAGTCCGGACAAGGCCAGATCGGCACGTCGCCGGAATAAGGTGGGAGCCTCCGACCAGCTCAACGAAGTCAATCCGGCTGAAACGGCCATGGATGCGGATGAAGCGGAATTGTTGCGTCTGGAAAGGATGGAAGACGTGTCTAGACTCCACGCCGAGGAAGAAGAGGAGGAGGAAGACGAACACGACGATATGGAAGACCATCATCCGCCCACTTTGTCCAAAACGGACCCAGAATTCCGGGGTTTCCTCCATCCGGATGAGCTGGGACAGAACGGACGACTTTACCTCAGGAATTTACCTTGTTCCGAACTGGTCCGGCAGCAACCTAAACCTCGCGAAATGAAGGCGACAGACGGACAAGTTTCGCCAGTCAACTACAGTCTGGCCGCTTCTCCGCCAGATCATCCAGTCCCGGCCAAGAAAGCCGCACCTAGACCGATTCCTAATTTGATCCCCATCGGCCAGACTGCCCAGCCGACCTCATCAGTTCCTACCATCCTGAAAATTCCACAAATTCACATGAGAGGCGAATGGGAAGAAGACGCACAGGCCAGCGGTTCTTCAATATTAGAAGCTGTTGGTTTGCTGGCCAAGAGTAAATCGGCTGCCGACGAAACTCGTAAACGGAAAAGCGGATTTCTCGACCAATTGGCCCAGAAACTGGCCGGCAATAACGAGTCGGCTAAATCTGAAGAGAACCACCAATCGACGGCCAGTGTCTCCACCAACATTTCATGGTCATCGCGTTGCCAACATTGCCGTCAAAGGTGTAAAACCAGAGCAGATCTCCTCTCCCACTTGAAACAATGTCCCAGAGCCTTGCAAGCTGCCCAAGAAGAATCGACTCCTGTCCAGCCGCATCCGATGGAAAACAAAGTGTTTGTCTGGAACCAGTCTGTGGCCGAAGAAGAATCGAACACGGAATCGGAAACGGATGCTATGATGATGATGATGATGATGGAAGAAGAAGAGAAGCGTCCGTCATCGGTCGCCGGAAGTGATGTCTCCGAAGCCAGTTTGGTCGGTGTGGAAACGGCCCCAGGTATCGGTGCTGTGACTGGAGGTGCTGGAGCTCCAGCAGCCGGTGCTTTATCGTTAGAAAGTCGTTCGACCGTCCGTCGAGTCTACCGTTGCCCTCAGTGCTCTTTCTGGGCGACGACGGCCAGTCGTTTTCACGTCCACATGGTCGGCCATACGAATACGAAACCGTTTGAATGTTCCCAGTGCGCCTACCGATCCAACTGGAGGTAAATCACATAAGAAACGTGCTGAAACTTGGTTAGGACTCTTGGGTAATGACTGTCTTTTTTTTTTAATGACCCTCAGGTGGGATATTACCAAACACATCAAGTTGAAAGCAGCCCGTGATCCGGCTCACACGCAAGCTCGAGTTCTCTTGCTGGACGCCTCGGGCGAACGTCATTACGACCAATACGACCGTTATTTGGTTATGATGCGCGTCACGGAATCAGGTAAATAACCTATTGTGTCCTCATCTTTTGTCTGCGACGATTTTGGGTTTTGACGATGTTGTTTTTGTCGTCGTCCATTAGGTGGACCGTCCTTGACTCACGGCCGGTTCGCTATGGAAGATGTGAACCGTAAAGCCATTTCGGCCGCTTCGTCATCAAGACGGACTGATTCCTTGTCGCCGTCTCCGTCTCCATCGCCGGTGCCTTCGCCCGTCCCCGTTACGGCATCCGCCAATATGGAGACGTTGCCTTTCAATTTGTCGGCCGTTACGTTGGCCACCTCGCTGGCCAGTATCGCTTCCAGTCTTTTGCCCCCACCAACAACAATCCGCCAACCTCCGGCACTCAATGCCATCCACGATGATGTCCATTTATCCGATCACCAATCGCCCAACAAATCTGGCGGATCTAATCCTCGTCGAACAATCTGGAAGTGTAAACGCTGTGTCTTCAAGTAAGTTCCAGCTACCATTTTCACGCTCGATTATTCGATTCAAGAGATGGCATGCTAATGGGGTTTTAAATGAAATTATTGCGTCACAATGTATGTGTGTGTGTGTGTTAGGCACAAAGATAAGCGAATGGTGTTGGCTCACATGGCCAAGCACACGAGACGGGACAATTTCTCGTGCGGCCTCTGTGGCAAAGGATCCAACTGGCAGAGTGTCATTAGGGTATTTTCCCTTCTTTCGGTGTTGTTTCCGTTCTGTCCTTAGGGGAGATGTAAGGTCTTGGGGACAAACACGTCATTAATCAATCCAAATTAACATGAAAACTAACTAATAATAATATTAATGATACAACTTATCGGTGATTTGGTGGTGCAATGGTGGTTGGTGGCTGCTAACTCTTCCCTCTATAACAACTTGCTGGATTACTTTCAAACAGGGATCATAACCGGGAGACGGTCTTGCAGCACATTCGAAGTGCTCACTATCATCCGGGTGTCGGTACTAATAGCGGGAGCAGTCCGGCTCTGTCCGTTTCATCAACTGGTCTGACTAGCGGTGGGCAAGTAGCTGTTGGTGAGGCTACCGGCAATGCTCTTTTGCCACCTCCACCAGCACCGGGCCTCTCCACCGTTAGCGGTAGCGGAACTTCTTCTTCTTCTTCCTCAGCGCCTGCTTTCCGATGTGGAGTATGCAATCAAGTTTCCAATTGGAAACATGTGATTCAGGTTTTCACCTTTCACAACCCTTTTTGCTAACTTTCTTAGTTATTTTTTCAGTTGATTTTATGTTTCTAGTTTAGTTTTTATTAGTTAGTGCTTTGGGCCCTTGATTTTGAATGAAGACTGATTTCTGGTTTCGCTTTGCAGCGCCATTGCCGTTTGAAACACAATGGAAATATTCAAGTGATTGAAAATCGGGTGACGGAGGAAGACGGTCCAGAATTGAGTCGCGAAGGGGACGACGTCACTGTTTCACCGCTCAACGGTAAAGATAAAAGTGGAAAGAAAAGTGGGAAAAGAGACAGTCCTCTTCCCGATGAAGATTCCATGGGTATTTCTTCCCGTCTTTCCGTTGTCGACGAATGCAATGGAAATTAATTTTACTGAAAATGATAGGTTACATGATGCACCCAGATAAACAACAGTATTCGTGTTCAACTTGTCCATTCATCTGCAAAAGTCTGACGGATATTGAATTTCACCGGCAACATCACAAAACCGGACCCGGCCGTCCCATCAAATGTCCCATTTGTCCGTTTTTCGTCGCCGAGAAACAGTAAGGAAACTTGGCAATTATCTTGACCCAACGATTCTACTATTGAAATTCTTTCAATTTAGGGAATTGACCCAGCATTTGGTGCTACATGGAATGCACGATTTGAAACTGGACTCGGCAGGCCAGCTTTCATCCAGCGTGGAAAAGGTCACTTCCCTGACTCATCAAATGAAAATGTTGTCCTTTAACAAACTTTTGATTGAAATTTTAGGTGGAAGAGATTAATCTAGAACAATCTAGTCCTGGAAGAAGATTCCGTTGTGGCGCATGTCCATACGTCAGCGACAACAAGAGCCAATACGTCTACCACCGGCAATTCCACCGTCCACGAGGCGCTCCGTACAAGTGCTCGCAATGCTCTTACAACGTCAGCCGACGCCATTTGCTGAATCAACACTTGAGCGTTCACGGTTTACCCCCCGTCAATTTACTTGAAGGCGATCACTACGCATCCGACTCTGACGCCATCGGTTCGGAAGCCGAGGCAGAAGCTGAAGCGGCCGAAGCCATCGAAATGGCCGAGGAAGAAGTGGCTGCCGCAGAGAATCATTCTTCGACAGCCATCTCTACTGGTTCATCTTCGTCGGTCGTGACGGCCAATCCTACTGGATCAGATGGATATACACATCTTGGCTTGGATCCCAACACCATCGCCCGGTTGCCGGACTCGGCTACTGTCTCGTTGTCCGATATCCCACTAACTTGGGTATCTCGCGGACAAAAGTTCTACAAAATGTTCAAATGTCGCCATTGTCCGCACGTGAACGTCCGCAAGGCCAATATCCAGGAGCACGAAAAGAGACATCAGACCAAGACGGGCAACGGAGGAGATAACATGCACGCTTGTACTATGTGTAATTATCGTTGCAATAACGCTGGAGTCCTCTCGGCTCACGTCAAGGTCCACCAGAACGTGTTGGGTATCATCCACGCGCTGGCCGATGCTTCCAAGTCGGACGAGGAACAATTAAGACAATTAGCCGGGCCGGCAGGTCTGAAAACGGGTGAACCGCCGATCAAAGAAGCGGAAGAATCTTGCTCTTCTTTATCATCGACCGGCAGTGGAGCTCCCCAGCCTAAATTGGATTTGCTCCTGGGCCGAACGGAAGACGGAAAAGATGCCGGAAAGCGGTTACACTTTTGCGCTCATTGTCCGGCTCGTTTCCTGGTGGAGACGGAACTGTTGATCCATCAGCGGTTCCACGGAGTCAAACTGGCTTTCCGTTGTGATGTTTGCTCGTACACCGCTCGCCAAGAAAACCATTTGCTGGCCCATTGGAAGGTGCACAGTCGCGAGTATCAAGAACGAACGACGGTAACTTGAAATTATAGATTTTATCTGTTTGAATTTATTTCAATTGCAGCTGTTTTTGGTTGGTTTGTAATTAGGTGTTGGTGGAACAACACGGAGTGTCGGATAAGCATCCGCAACCGCGGATTTTGGCCGTCCAAGCTAATAGTAGTGCCGATGAAGAAGAAGGTGCTATAGATTTGACAAGCCGTAAAGAATCGGAAACTCCCAGCTATGTCAGCAACTCGGATCAAAATCCCACTTGCTGTCCGCTATGCCCAGCCAAATTCGGTTGTGAAAGTAAAGCTCTGCAGTACCACATAACATTGCACGGAAGCAACGGTCCGTTTCGCTGTCGATTCTGCAATTACGCCGTGAAAGCTCAAGACAATTTGACCAAACACGAGAAACTTCATTTGTTTCAAGCGGAAGACGAAGAAGAAGCGGCCGATACGTCCACTGACAAATCGCTGAAACGCTACCAATGCCCCAAATGCCCGTCTTCGTTCGAGAAAAAGGAACAGTTTAAAGTGCATTCCAATTTGCACGGGTCTAAACAGCGATACCGTTGCGACCGGTGCGATTACGCCGTCAAGTACTACGCCAATTTTCTCCAGCACATGAAGAAGCACGACGAGCAAGATGCTGCCGAAGAATCGATGGATACCGAACCCAACCAGCCAACCGTACCGACAATTCAGTTGCCAGACCAACCGTTATCCACGGCCGATCGGCAGCACATTTGGTTGCAAGATAAATTGCGTTCTGTCCAGCACCAAAATGTCCAGGAGCCATTGTACTTTTGCCAGTATTGCCCGTATAGGTGTGAAATTCAAGAAGACTTAACCGCTCATATTGGCCACCATGCGGCCAACGGTGCAACGGGCGGTTACCGATGCAATTTCTGCGATTTCACCGTGACGGAACAGGAGGAATTGTCTGAACACATTGGACTTCACTTTCAGCTGAAAGGCCGCAAAGCCGCCAAATTACCTGAAAGTTATTGGAAATGTTCCAATCTTGAAATTTGGTCAGAACCGGTCGTTCCAGCTGGAATTGAACCCGAAGTCGTCTATAATGAGAAGGTCAAACAAACAACAGCAGGCAGTGACGACGAAGAAGAAGACGAAGATGCTTTGTACATCGATCTCAGTACGGGTCATCCCGTCCGAGATGAAACAGCCGAATCGACTACGGTCGAAACGGAGTCCTAAAGGAAACTAAACAGTGCCATTTATATACCTACTACTACCCCACTAGTCTCGACCTTGTTGTGTATCTTTCACCGTTCCGTTTAATATCAAATCCCTCATTCAATTGTTTAACAGTTTTTCTTCTTATCTTTTTTTTCCCAATTCTTAGTTTCACCAACTTGTGTTCCCTTTGTTCAATTTAGGTAAAATTTTTGTTGTCTCTACCAATTACGTTGTCGTACGGTCCGGATTCAGTTTTCTAGTCGGGTATATTACCTGCTCCCGGCCAATTCACCTCCCCCAGTTTTCCCCCCTGTTCATCCCCCCGCCTCCATTTTCGGCCGTACAAATTGATTCTTTCTGTTCTTTAATTTATATACACACAGATACAGAACACGTTTATTATGTATATATATTATATAATGCTATATAGAGAAAAGAAAAACAGTTTTCCACCACCACTACCACCCCAAGCCATATCTCTTGTGACGTCGTTTGAAAAAGAATTCAGGTCCATTTTTGTTGACGTGTAACGCCAAGTCAGCAGCATCACGCGGTTGTTGTGCAATGTTGTCTGTGTTTTCTTTATTTTTTAATCCTACCTATTCACTACACACACACAAACACATACAATTGCATTTATTATGAAATGAAGGGAAAGAAAAAGGAAAGAAATTCCAAAATTGTTTATGTCGGTCGCCGTCACAAGTGTTGTCTCGTGTGTATGAAGAGACTTCACATACCACTATTCTACTACTACTACTAATTAAGAAACCAAAAAAGCCTTGGCCTGTATTATCAGTTTTCCTTTTTCGAATTGTCACGTTTCTATCTTTTTTTTATTTGTCTGCGTGTCGCGTGTTTTGTTTGATTTTTTCTGGTCCAGGGGCCTTGAGTCGACGAAAATTATTACAATTTACAAGTTGTGTCAATGAATTGTCTTTGGGTTATGTTATTACAGTTAGCTTAATGTAGCGTGTTCCAAATCGGGTCAGCATAGATGCGGGCGTATACAGTGATCGTCATCCGGTCTATCAACAGGAAACGGATGGAGGTGAAGGAGAGAACAGTCGGTTGCTGGCCTTTTAAGTAGACTTTTGGATTATTGATTTACTAGGGCTAGAACTTAGAAGTGCGCGCCGTATATCGCCAATGAGGAAATGGATACGGGTCGCCTGAGTAGCAGGGAAATGGACGAAAATCAAAAGAGTTAATAGAGTGCCAACATCCTTTGACTTTTGGATTTGATTTCTTTACAGTTGTATTTATTGATGTAAAAGTTTATCAACCCTAGATCGATTTACAAGTATTTTTAAACGATTGATAACTACGTCATTTTCTTTGGATCTTATTACAGTTGTACACACGATAACATTACCGATCACCATTCCGAGTGTTGAATTTCATTACAGGAAAACTTACACGGATTGCCGTAATTTTATTTTGTTATGTAGAACTTAAATAGAAGCATGGAATATATTTGCAAAGAAAAGTATTTTAAAGTAAGTTGTATTGTATGATGAAAACGCAGTTTGATGAAAGATAGATTCAAATAATTGATAGGCCGATACACTGATGCCGCTTGTGAATCGAAGTTTGTAGCGGATTACTCATCTTCACCCAGAACAGACGAGGTCTAACGAGAAACTGTTGAAATGAATTATTTTCAAATGATAAGATAGGAAACTGGCCGTTTTGGAACAATGAGCTTGATAGGTAACCAAACTACCTACTTCAAAATTACCTTTTTCAAAAGAAATATTCTACCGTACATTAAATTGGCATCAATTAATTTGCCCATAGTTGTCAAGCAAGTATTGTTTTAAAAAAGTTATAAGTGGTTCTCGAATTCCTTAAATTAATCCGAGATCATACTTCACAAGATCATTTCTGCAGTATATCTTGACGAGTATCCCACCAGATGCTTGTCCCCTACACACCTACGATGACGAGTGACGACGCTGGCTTCTGAGCGTGAAGCGGATCGTGAGTGTAACTACTTCGGTGGTATCCACTCACGGCCATTGAGGACCGTTTCCTAGATATCTATTTATGTTCACAAGGAGGGAGCTAGCGTGTTCAGAGTGGCGTGTATATTTTGAATGTAAAGGAAATAGAAACACTGTTTGAACTTTGGCTGAAAGGAACCAGTACCGGTCATTCTGGTAACCACAATAGTGGATCCTGACAGTAGCTACTTATAGATAGGGACAATTCTTCCCGATTTACTATGTATCCCTCGTGGGGAGGGGGGAGGTGGATGGGAATAATACAACAATATTTTACAGTTACCGTTCTGAATAAACAAAAATCAGTCCATCAATCTATTTAACATATGGTAGTGAACTCAAGATATCGGGAAAAATCAAGTTGTTACTGACGCGTCATCGTCGTCGCTTTCGTCATCATGCATTCAAATCAAGATTAGACACTAATATTGAAACTACTATTATCGGACTGAGTCACTGCAAACACAACAGATACGTCCAATTCAATATTATTTGTTTGTTACCTGCGGTTAGAATTAGAATAAAAGCTATTGAGAAGAGATGCAGATCAATTGGCAAATTTGTTTTCTTTTAAAACAAAGCGACCTCGAAGCGCAAAGCTTCTCGAATAATTTGAAGGATCATCCAATCCATGCCCGGCAGCTTTTTCTTTTGAAATGATCTTCATCGATCGAGCATCCCGCCCAGCTTAGCGCAAAGATTGATGTAATGATTGCATTAGTACAGACAGCTCATCCATCGCCGATTCTACAAACATACTCGTTTGATATTGGCATCAAACGCTTCAGATTAATACCGTACTACAAACTCAAGGTCTTCAATGAAGTAGGTTATCTAGTGTGCTTCACTTCTTGCCGTAAGTAATTTATTTTGAATACCTTGCTTGAATAAATAATAGCGTGCATAGTATGACGTCAAATGTGACACAAATGTTGATCATAAGGGCTAAACTGTTAGATGTTACATCATTCCCTGGCCTTGGCAGGTAGGTTCAATCGCTAAAAATCATGGTGGTAAGGGTAAGGGTGAAATTTGGGATACGACTCTCACTTCCGTGTTGCCTATACTCTACGGGGAAGGCCTTGAAAGTTGAAAATCCAAATCAAAAGAGTCTCTTTTTGTGTCCGGTTGGGACTGGACCGTCGGAGTAAAAAACGGAAGTGGAGAGAGTAAAGAGAAAGTTGACGTAATACCCAACACAGAATGCCAGCAAAGGTAGAGTTGGTTATCGTTGACACGTCCACGTGTGTTGGACTCGGAAAAGGCGGCAAAGACTCTTGTTAATCAAACTTTTATTTACAGCATTGGAACCGTAAATTGGTGGATCTAATCGTTCAATGTTAATAAACATGTAGGGTAATAGCGTCGGACCATATTGACAAAGAAAGACGGCCGCCGTCATCAAATTTGTCGTCATCAGGGGTCGTCAGCCCCGAGATCAGTTGCGCCCATGCTCGATTACCCCAACTTTACACACCCGTCAATAACTACCTACTTCCCCTTTATATTTGTCGTAAGATCATCAACTAGGTCAAGCTAAAAGTCCGGTAGTTGCGAGGGTAGTTGGTATATGGATCGGATCCATATCTGTTCATCTGGCGCCACTAAGAATTCACCGCTTGTGATGAACTGATGAGTTTTACTGTATAAATACAAATTTTGGGCTGTATCTCAGTTCTAACAATAATCAATTAAAAACAAGTACCGTAGCTGCGACCAATTTAAAATTTCAGTTGGTTAACGCACGATATTTATATACGTAAGAGAGTTCATGCGCGCATATTTATTAAGGACTATCTTACTCCCGGCCACGAGTAGGCCTATTGTCCGTGTTTAAACAATTGCTTTGACATCCAGGCTCGTATTACGCTAAGATATTATTTTGAATATAGTAAGATGTACGTATAATTTGTAATATAGTAGGGCGCATTTGCGCATTACGTTTTGATTGCATGAGAAACCGGGAATGGAAAAGTAGATTATGCCATTATGGACTATAGACCCGGATCGATGTCAAATGGAAGTTCATACCGTACAAGATAAGAGCATCCTCGCCCTCTCTAAATAAGGAATAACTTCAGCCTCGACGTCAGATGATCGGATTTTCCTCGTTCCTTTCTTTTAACTAGTTTTAGTTTCAAGTTATTCTATCCTTGATCTGAAATACAACCCAATTTTTAGTGAGACAATAAAAATGGGCTCGCTATGTGTATAACAGACTTAGACAGCTATCAAAGGTTGTTGAGTTTATCATCTGACTGCAGGTTCTTATATTAAATAGCTGTCTGATTCAGTGTCTGATTCTTTAGTCCACTACAGTACGGTACCGCAGTAGTGACCCTCGCGCACAGTTCAATAACGTACTACTACTACATCACGGAGTTTGTTATAAGATCGGTGACTTGGAAATTATCACGACGATGAGTACGAATGGATTAAGCCGCCCTGGTGATAATGTGTCGACCAGGGAAACGATTAGGCTTTACTGTACATAGTCAGTAAAAATGCTCTTCTTATTCCTCTTTCCCGCTACAAGTATAAAACACTTCCAAACAAGCTCGGCGGCACATTTTCTGGCTCTCAGAATTACCGGTACGATGCTCAGTGCTAATAAATTATTTGTCTTCGTTTTCATTTTTGGATCATATTCGAGCTGTTGGGCTGATGAATACCATCAAAGAAACTTCAAAGATGAAGCCCTGAGCTGGGGTGATGGAAGCAGCTCAGAAAAAGCTACAATAGAAGGTACTACTGACTCTTATTGTTACTTGTATTTCTTCATTAAGATCATCATCTAATGCTACATTTAGACGCCATTTATTGGAAACAACTTGGCCAACAACTTCTGCGAGAAGAAGTACAAAGGCAACGCTACGAAAGAATTGATACGTCCGCCAAGAACATCATCTTCTTTCTCGGCGACGGTAGTTGATAGTAATGTTAGTTAATTAGCTACGCATATATTATCCGTTTTAAAATATATTCTAGGAATGTCAATCGCAACCGTCACAGGTGCTCGCATCTACAAAGGACAGAAAGAAGGCGCAACTGGTGAAGAAGCATCTCTTACATTTGACAAATTTCCATATGCTGCGCTATCGAAAGTAAAGCCAAGAATGAGTTGGTAATCACTAATCAATTACGTACCTAAAACTTACACGTTTCCTCTTTCAGACGTACTGCACTGACGTGCAAGTTGCAGATTCTGCTTGCACCGCTACCGCTTATCTTTGCGGAGTCAAAACAGACTCAGACACTTTAGGGATGGACATAAACGTCGAGTATAAAAACTGCGCGACGCAAAACAATCCGGCCTATCATGTCGACTCCATTATGACATGGGCCCAGGTAACATCAATTCTATTTATTTAAAAAAAAAATTCATTATTTAATTAATCGATCCACATAGGTTGCTAACAAAGGGACGGGTATTGTAACGACAACACGAGTAACTCACGCCACACCGGCTGCTTCCTACGCTCACGCAGCCAACCGTGATTGGGAGGACGATTATGCCCTATCATTCGACGGTGTAGACTCGGCCACTTGCGACGACATTGCCGAACAACTTATCTACAATAACCCTGGCAAAAATTTAAAAGTATAGTGATTGCAGGATGATTGTTTCATTAGTTATAATGTAACCGGTGGGGACTGGGCAGAATGTCTGCTCATAGTAAAGGGTTTCATTTTCTGTTTCCCTGTTGATCGTGTATAGGTCATTATGGGCGGTGGTCGATCCTATTTTATGCCACAGTCATTGCAAGATCCTGAAACGGGAGCTAACGGAAGGCGTCGAGACGGAAAAGATCTTGTTAGTCAGTGGAAAACTAATCATTCGACGGGCGCTTATGTAACCACTCGCGATGAGTTGCTTAATCTGGACGTAGCAGCAATAGATTCTCTTCTAGGTTAGTGGCACATTATGTACAGTACATTGTCGAAAACTAGTTAATTGTCAATCATGGCGTTGGCAATTTATTTAGGTTTATTCAGTCCGAGCCAGATGGAATACTTCTTGGAGTCGGGAACGGCTAATAATCCGACACTAGAAGAGATGACTCGCACTGCCATACGGATGTTGCAAAAAGAGACCAACGGCTATGTTTTACTTGTTGAGGGTTTGTTAGAATTCTAACATTCTATCATATGGCAAATTCATTTTTTCCATCTCGGAAATATATAGGTGGCAGGATCGATCAGGCACATCACGACGGCCGCGCTAAATTGGCTTTAGAAGAGACTTACCAATTTGACCTTGCTATTGCAGCCGCATTGAACATGACAAACCGGGACGATACGCTTATCATAGTAACCGCTGATCATTCACACACGATGACTATTAACGGTATGTGTTCAAGAAAAATATTTACTGATTTACAAAGTTTATTCTTGTCTCGACATCTTGATGTTTAAACCATCCAAACTGATCTAAACGTTTTTTGACACTTTAGGTTATCCCCGACGTGGTAATCCTCTTTTAGGTAAAAATCAATTGTTATTAAATTAGTTTGCGAGAGTTTGATAGCGCAAGTTTGTTACTGATACAATGCTTCACTTCGATTAACTTGGTTTCAGAAAAAATCTATTCTTTTATTTCTTCATTGTTTTAATATTCTAATAATATTTTAGGATTGGTCCAATTTAGCAGTTCTCCTACTCTTGCTCCCGACCAGAAACCGTATACAACTTTGTCTTACGCCAACGGACCAGGTTTCACGACAACGCTAGTCAACGGAACTCGATCAAATTTGACTGGTGTTGATACAAGTAAGTATAAAAGCTACTGAATAAACTCCTTCATTTATTGGAATCTAAATAATTACAATTAACAAATTATTCAAAATCGTTCATATCCATCACAGCCGCCGATACGTACAAGCAACAAGCAACGGTGCCGTTAGATTCTGAATCTCACGGTGGCGACGACGTGGCCATCTTCGCTATTGGCCCACAAGCACATTTGTTCCAGGGCGTCTATGAACAACATTACATTGCACACGTCATGGGTTATGCCGCTTGTATAGGTCCTGGATTGACGTTCTGCAATGATCCAACAGCGCCTACAACTTCCACGGCGCCTGCAGCCCCCACCACTCCAACTACCATTGCCGCTAAGGCCTCAACAAACGCATCTCCATCGTCGTCCAGCCACATTGAGATCGACCGATTCGTATTTGTTGGCATTATTTTGAGTTTCACTTTAGTTTTCGTTTTCGCATTATGATTTCATTGTCATTTGAGTATGTGTGTACGAACTTATTAAAACTCCTGATAGCTTCATAATACAATGCGTATGGTACTGCAACTGCGAAAAATCTATTGCACCGATAAATTTTGTCGGTGCACCAACGGGCATTCGGCTATTGCACCGACAGGCCAAAAATTTTTAAAATCTACTATTTAATGAAACTGGATAGTTTTTTTTGCGCTACCACTGTGCAACCTATTAACTCAATAAAAATAAATAGCTTAATGCGTAAATAGTTTTTTTCTTAACTCTGAACGTAAATCATCGCCGACATTTCAGTACAATTAAACCAGTTGTTAATGAAATACTCTCCTAGATTCGAGCCTAGATTATTATCGTCTAAACAAATCGTTAATGTAGCCTAAAACTATTAATTTTTAATATAATTAACAATACCTATTGAACTGAGGTAATTCTTCTCTCTTTCAAGTACTATGGAACGCCAAATGACGACATTTTTTTTCCACTGTCTATTAATTTGAAATTTTCAACCTATTTATATACTCAAATTTTAATATATTATATAGAATCAAATAATGTGCTGTAATGCGCAGAAAATAATATATAATATATAAGTTTTTTAGCGTGCCCTTTTACCCCAATTTAAATGGAAATCTGAACGATAAATCACGAGGAGTCTTGTCGCCTGATCATTTCAATTTCCATTATGAAGAAAAGATTTCATTTTTTTCCAGTGTGTTAATGAAATAAACACGCTCTCAAAAGGGCCCTATTTGGACCCGTTATCTGCCAAGCCAGCGGCAACGCCGCTCACGCGTTTTCCCGAGAGGATTTTTTGTGGTAAGGTCCGGGAATCGCCATTATATTCGAGAAAAATCGAGATTCGTAAACAAATCGTTTTTTTGTTGTGAATGTATCAGCAGGCGAAAACTATTAATTTTTATATATATATATTATTTTGTGCAATACCTATATATAATATTTCGTAAAAATGTTACTTAAATATATTGTGTAGTAAACTTATACAATATGTATTATTTGAGGGAAAATTCTTAATAGACTCTTTCATTTGGCGTTCCATAAAGTACATCTAAAGTTTCCGCATAAACGGCTCTATGTGGAAGCTATCGTATATCTCCTTTCGGTATTTTCTTCAAGATTTCCTTTCCTTAGACGTGTATCGAATGCTCTAAGCGCATGGAAGAGGCATAGGTTATGCCCAGCGTTTTGGAACACTTCTTTTACAGCAGCTATTTCAGCGCAATCTTTGTCAGTGACTACCATTTCGGTTTTTGTCACGTCGTTATGCTTCTATAAAAGTCGTTATGTACATTAAACTAATCTGAAAAAAGACAGCAACGTTGCTACGATGCGACGTACTTTTGCAAATAACACACAAAAAAACTTATTTAAGATACAGTAACGAAAACTCGGCAAAAAACTAAAAGAACGGAACAGTTTGAGAATCACGATGTGATTCAAGTCGTAAAATACATTCAATTGTAACAAAGAGCACAGGTGAGACGAGAGAGCAGACAAAAACTATTATCTAGTTTCATCGCATTAAAAAAAAAACTTTTGGGCCTGTCGGTGCACCAAGGACCCATTTGGCTATTGCACCGACATGTGTCGGTGGAATACCGTAACCGAAACACCCGTTGGTGCACCGACAAATGTCGTTTCAATAGCCTCCACCCTGCAACTGGTCATTATTGGAAACGCATCCTTGCTGTAGTTTTCACTTTCAATACAATCATTGGAATACAATCGAACCTCAATCTAGAGTTACGAAGGGAGCTAGGAGACCGGGCTGGAAAACAGAGGATGATCGAGCTTCAGTAAGTTCGTAATGTTTATTTGCCAGTTTGCTCACACATCAAAAATAGTCAACTACCGGTATGTAAGAAACGAAGATACCCAATTTAGTTTAGCTTCATGTTTTCATGTATTACGATCGTTTTTATATTTTTTTAATAGTCTAAATAGTTACACGAATATTGAATGGTAATTTCCTTTCCTCTGTGAAAGCTGTAGAATTATATAGTTCATGGGTATTTACAAATAAAAAGTATTCAAATATTGAATACAGAATTGCCTAACACCCTTTTTTACATCTGGCGAACAGTGGTAGAGATCCAGTCAAGATAATGGTTGACGCGTGTATAAAGACCGGGCAATCGAGGCCTAGCGCAACCGATACCGGCGCTAACGACACCAATCAGTTGATAACGACCGTCCTTTTTCACCATCAGTGGACCGCCGCTGTCACCCTGCAAATCGAATTCTCGTTACACTGCGAGATTATTGTAGATTGAAATTTAAGTACTTGACAAGAGTCTTTGCCGCCGTTTTCAAGTCCGGCGCAAATCGCCGTGTCGACGATAACTAGTGACTTTTTCTCATCTTTGTACCACTGCTGGCACTCTGTATTTGCCAAGATGGGGACGTTAACTTTTTGCAACGTGTTGGCTCTTTTCCCGCCTTCGTTTCCAATCATCAATAATAGTATAGAATAATCAATGCTGCGAGGATTACCCAGGATGCAAACGTCCACACATACCATTTTTTACTTCGTCAGTCCAACCCCAGCCGGCCGCGGTGGCTAGAAAACCGGCGAATGAATCTTTGTCTGGGCTTGGAAGACAAGCTGGCTGCACTCGATTGGTCCATTGCACTTCGCTTTCAAATTTGATGAGGGCAATGTCATCTGCTAGCTGACGAGTCACGTATGACGGAAACATGATGATCTGATCGACCCGCAACAGTTTAGTGTGCTGGTTGTTAGCATCCAAAAGGTTATGCTCGGCCACGCTCACTTGGATTTGCGTAGCTCTTCGACTGTTGAGCCCAATTCCAGTTAATTAACTCACTTGATTGTTTTGAATATTTTTAGAGATATCTAGAATAAGTTTGAATAAAGTACTTTATGAGACAATGAGCCGCTGTTAAAGCCCACTTGTTATTGATGAGAGTTCCACCACAAAAATGTTCACCACGCAGCTTAAGCGACACCATCCTTAAATTGAATTAATGTATTGTAATT
The DNA here is from genome assembly GCA_022539655.2 of Ceriodaphnia dubia. Classification (NCBI taxonomy): domain Eukaryota; kingdom Metazoa; phylum Arthropoda; class Branchiopoda; order Diplostraca; family Daphniidae; genus Ceriodaphnia; species Ceriodaphnia dubia. Next base: position 179,010 of record JAKUCG020000214.1, on the reverse strand, counting down.
TTTTACCTTTTTGCCCCACTTTCGCATAGTCTACCAAATGCAGCTGTTTAATTTAATTATGAATACTAGAAACATTACCAGGGATATTCCCCTTCTAAGGCGTCGATTCCGTTGACGATTTTGCCATTTCGAGTTTTTGAAATTCCGCAGTCAACATCGGCCACTTTAACGCAAAATAAAAACCAGAAAAGTTAGTAAACTTTGATCAATTACTGTACATAAAACTTATTTGAGTTTTTTAGGGAGTCAAAATACTGTTAATGAAGCTGGCATCGAGAGGTTGAAGGCAAATTAAACTGATTATCACTAAAACAATTTTCATCTTTAAGATCACGTTGGAGTGAGATGCGGACACAACTTGTTTACTCCAGGAATTGAAGTGCATGCTCTAAACCAAAATAACCAGCCCTTATATACTGATCCATTTAGTTGAGCGCGAACGGGTAGTAATCAACAAAGAATCCCGACGGTGTTCTTTCCTTCCTGTTTTTATAATTCAAGGTATTTCCTCACTGTTCAGGATATAATAGGTTGAACCAATAAGGAAACGTAATCTAGCAACATTCATATACCCGTATAGTTTTGGTATGGCTCGTATTAGTAGCGAATGACAAGGTAGCCTATTCTGGAATCTGATGGCACAACAAAAACACACCCACCTCCATCAATCTGTCGTCATTCCTCAAGGATTTTAGTGTCCGAATTTTCTTCCTTTTTACTACCGGTATAGATATTCTACCTAAAACACTACTCTTATTGCCAGTATGAGTAGGAAAACCTTTATATATATTTCAGTGACGTTCAGAGACCCCAAAATAAAGGTCAGTAGTGTTTTGTTCGTAAACCGTTTTGTTCCCCCATGAAATGACAATGTTCTAGTCATAGACCCTCATCAATGCATTTACATGAAGAAGGACGAAAAGTCACGTTTTCGTGGGCACGAATCAATAAGCCGATGGCCAAGCGAATATGGACGTAAACTTCCTTAATCGCTTAGAACTACGTACGCGCGACCATATAATATCGAACGCCTACAACAAACAGCAACTAGTTATAATACCAAGATAATCATGCTAATTATTTTGCACAGGACGGACAAGATTACAAAAAATCAAAAATAAGCTTACAATTCTAGAAAGCTACTGAATGGATGCGCAGTTCAATAGAAAAACTTGTTCCTTTTAGATTCTGCTATGTAATAATGTATAGGCTACTGCTTCTGCTTGTATATTTTTATATGCAGCTTTTCGTATCTTGGAGGTCACCTATTATTTTGCGTACCGCGCAATAGACAATTAGGATAATTATAAACCAGTATCGTAATTCAAAATGAAATGAATATATAGTCCTACGCGAAGTAAATGAATATATTATAGGCTAATGAATTCCGCCAAATAGTGTTTGGGGATATTCGTTAACTACTGTCCTTCCGAATTGAGACATGAAAACAACGGAAGTGATGGTTGGCAAAACAACCGGGGTATATGAAGGTTCGTTGATCTAAGAAGGTAATAAATATTGTATTATAATAAATCCTTGCCCCAGTGGGAAGTCTCCACTTCCAAACTGGTGTGGAGTGGAGACGTATCACGCACGTCAATATACCATGAGGGTGTATTGCACGCGTGTTGGTGACATAGGCTGGCGACACACATTTTGTCCTTTAGCCTATGATGAAGCCTTGATAATACTCCAAGGAAGGTCGTGTCTTCTGTCGCGTACTTTCCGTTTTCCACCTAGGACGTGAGCTCCCCTTGTTCCTATATAAAATCACTTGTCCCCGTCCACTTCCTCAGTCTGTCACTTACAACCAAACCAGTTCCGGCTCCTGTTGGTAGTGACTGCCGTTTAACAAAAACTGTATCCGCATTGATACATCTACTCATCATGCATTTGTCTTTTATAGTGTCATTTTACTTCCTTCAGTTTGTCGACGCATTCCTTAACAGTAAATCTTTTTAAAACTGATTCCGTCAAAATAATTAGAGATATTTTCTCTTCTCTCAGTTATCTCATTGTCATAATACGTGTGCACAACCTTTAAGTATTTATGCTTCCGTAATATTGCTCTATAGTGGCAGACGTCGAGTGCGGAGTAACCAGACTTCGTACGGGTAAAATCGTCAATGGCATCGATGCAGCAGAGGGAGAGTTTCCCTGGTATCGTATTCACGTGCTTCTTCAAAGGAGAACCGTTTTTTTAAAGAAAGCTGTTGTTTACATTGATTTTAGGATGGTCTCGTTGGTAGGATTGCGCGGTGAGCGTTTTTGCGGAGGCGCTTTGATTCACAAGAAGTGGGTTTTAACTGCAGCGCATTGCATTACGTAAGGAGTTAAATTAGTTGACAACATTTTGGGCGTTTTAACTTCAATTACGTTATTGGAAAAATAGAAAAGAAGCGACGCAATTTCATGTTGGTGTTGCGGGGCACAGAACGAAAGCTGCTGAAGGAGCCAACACTGCCCGAACGCGGATGCTGCGGGTCAGCCGTATCATTACGCATCCATTTTACAATCCGTCACGTAGTAAAGTAGCCGACGACATTGCCTTGATTCAGCTGGACCAAGAAGCAGAGTGGAACGATTTAGTTCAGCCGACATGTCTACCAAACCCGGACAAAGATTCCTACTCTGGAATGATGGCTACGGTAGCCGGCTGGGGGTTGACCAACGAAATCAAGAACGGTAAATCGTATGAAACTTAACAATGCTAGACCGAAACGAGACTAAGCTCCAGTATTCTGTTGTTAAATTTTTTTCGGAAAACGAAAGGCGGCCAACGACCCAACACCCTGCAGAAGGTTGACCTACCTATTATAGAGAATAAAGTGTGTCAGGAATGGTACAAAGAAGAGAAGAAATCGTTGACCATCGTTGACACGTCAATGTGCGCCGGGTTCGAAAAAGGTGGCAAAGACTCTTGTCAGGTAGACTAGATGTCCTCTTTGTATTTGCTTTCTTTAAAATTGGACACGAATTAAATCTCGCGAGTTCAAAAAAATTGACAGGGTGACAGCGGCGGTCCGTTGATGATCAAAAAGGAAGGCCGCCATTTACTCGTTGGCGTCGTCAGTGCAGGCGTTGGCTGCGCTCGACCAAGGTTACCCGGCCTTTACACGCGCGTTAACAATTACCTGAATTGGATCTCAGAATTGGTTCGTGAAGTATAAATCAGGAGAAGGCACCACCACTCAATGGTCTGATTTACGTTTTGATATATTTATTCATGGTTAAATTATGAATGAAGGGGAAAAGGTACTAGTTACATTAATTGTACATGACAAACCTGATGTATAGTTTATGTTGCCAATTCCTGAATGATAATGATATGAATTGTAAATACATTGGTTTCTTATTTATCATTTACTTATTTCAATCAATGAAAATTAGAAGATTAAGTCAAGTTCATTGGAAAGAATTCGGTCATTATCAAGCTCAATCAAAGCACGCAATCGCAGAACTTTTGACTAAACAACGTAGTAGCTGGTGCCGGAGTAACCCCCATAAGGAAATTCAGTCAAGGGTCGACCCTCATCACTTTTCCATCCAGAGTAAGGCTGTTCTCAGTCTTCGCCTTGAGTTGCATATAGGCTCGATGTTGTTATTGACATCATTATTGCTTTAGATAGCTTTTTTCTAAGTAATAGAAGTTGAATCATGGAGTTATTCCTTTGACGAAATTTTGGAAAATTATCGTTATTTGTTATTAGTCTTTTTACGGTACTGCAACTAATGTACGGTAATTGAACTGCGCAGTAGGAAAAAGAAGGTACTAACGTAACGAATTACAAATAGGTAAGCTGTGCCTTGTACACGAACTTATGCAATGATGTTACCACCCAATTAGGCTTATGTACGTCTAATTACATTCAGCCTCAGTTCGGAACTGTTTTTCCTGGGGATGGAAAACAAAGGGCATGTTTTGACGCTTGGTTACCGTGCTCGTGAATAATCGGGGTATAGTGGCGACACACATTGTTTTCTACATATACCGGTAAGAAAGCCTTGAATATGCAGTTGACAGTATTGTACAGTAGGTATATATACTATATGGCCCTTACTAGGTTACAATTTCTGAAGGCCGCTTCCCTTTTATTTGGACGACTCTGTGGCTGCATGTATAAATACCGTTGAAGCCCATTTCGTTCCAAAACAGTTTCACTTCTACAACCGTTAGGGTAAATAGCTAGTCTACTAGTCTGCCACTGGTGCAAGTAAAAGTCGGAAATCCTCCAATAAAATGCTGACATTGGTCATCATTCTCACAGTTGTACTGCACCTTCAGTCTGTTCACTCATTCACCAACAGTATAATTTCTTATTATTAATTTGTTCAACAATTTGCAAAGTATACTCTTCATCTATTCTTATATATACTTAACTACATACCAAAGTGGCTGATATCGATTGCGGAGTTTCGAGTAGAGTCCGCACCGCCAAAATTGTAAATGGAGATGAAACTATTGAAGGAGAATTCCCTTGGCAAGTTAACCCAAATGACTTTATTCCTAACTTATCATGTACAAGTTTTATAAAAAAAAGGCGGTAATTACTACAGGATGGTGTCGTTAGTTGGATTGCGCGGTGAACACATATGTGGTGGAATCTTGATTCATAAGAAATGGGTCCTGACTGCAGCCCATTGCATTAGGAAAGAGACTACGCAATTTCAAATTTTCGTGGCTTGGAATCGCGCCACTGACATAGATAACGACGTAATGAAACAGGCACGGATGTACCGCATCAATCGAATTGCCAACCATCCTTTCTACGACCCATCACGGAGCAAAGTAGCCAACGATATTGCCCTAATCAATCTGTCCGAAGAAGTCGCTTGGAGTGATTTAGTACGCCCAGCTTGCTTACCTGATCCGGAAAATGAAAATTTCGTTGGTGTAATGGCCACTGTCGTCGGATGGGGTATGACTAAAAGTGGTACGTAAAACTAATATTATGAATTTAAAAGAATGAAATAAGACAATTGAAGGAATTGATTGAACTATACCCATAATGTTTAGGTGGTCGTCATGCTACTAAGCTCCGAAAAGTTGATGTCCCTATTATGAGCAATGCAAAATGCAGACAGTGGCTTGAAGAAGGCAAAAAGGCTTTGACAATCACCGAGAATTCTATTTGTGCTGGATACGAGGAAGGCGGAAAAGACTCCTGCAATGTATAACGGCAGACCAAAACTTCTTTCTTGATTTTCTCTAGTTCTTCTGGATCTAATTTTTCCCTCGCTCTTTAACTAACAAGTCCCTTATTATTGTATAGCTACTAAAACTTTAAACTTATAAAAATGTTGACTTTAAATTTTAGGGCGACAGCGGCGGACCTTTGGCCATCAATAATAAAGGCCATCATGTCGTTGTCGGGGTGGTCAGTGGAGGAATAGGATGTGCTCTTCCCCGGCTTCCTGGTATATACACTCGTGTCAACAATTACTTGGAATGGATCTCCAGTACAATCCTCGGCAGTAAATGAATCCTCAGCATGTTCATCACCTAATTATTTATTTAATATACGCGATCATAGATTTACTTGGTTCGAGACGTTACTTAAATGCTATTGAGAAAAACAGTAATTAAATATACACTGTCCACCAACGCTCCTTTTCTTGCCGTTTTCAACCACCACGATCATTTGCATAAACTATGTCACATACAGCGACAGGTACAAGTTTCCTGATGCGGGATGCGAAGTATGCCCTTTTATTTTATTACCGATATGGTTCTGTAAGGAAGGGTATCTAGCTATTTTCGTACCCTTCTCTATTTGAAAGGGGTGAGGGGTTAGTTTTTTAAATGTAATTATGAGTGGGTATAAAATAATTTTATTTTTTGAAAGAAGTCCAGCCTACTGTAATTCAGCAGATTTGATATTTACAGCTCGATTTGTCTTTGTTTTTGGTATTATACCTACGTCGTATGAAGCCTACTGCAAAGTCGCAAGAAAAGCTTCAGAAGCGTAGCTGAGCGAGTCGACTAGTTATTTAAGCTAAAACTAATTTTCTCTTTTTATTAATTTTTTCTGTTAGCATTTCATGGAGATAAGTGTAACAAACTGTGTAACGTGTATCATCAACAAAGATAGCAAAAGACACTCAACCACCAGAAACGATTACAATTAGAATGCGTTCGCATAATTTACACAGGGCCTACACGCCACATTACCCATCAGATATCCCAGAGTTTCCAGCGCTCCCGCACTGATAATTTCATTTATACACTTGCGCCACCAATATTCAAAACATCTTGAAAGCTTTTTTCACACCAATCTACAGTACGGTACTGTTATACACTTAATCACTCTATCTCTATGGCCTATCCAGGCCTATCTATAAACTCCGCTACCCATTGGCTGTGGTGTGTGGAAACACTGCACCAGTTTTTCGCCCCAATCGGGGTTAAAGGCAATCTGTTTGGAGTCCATCGGGATCATATTGTTAAGTGCAACCAACTCTGTCAACCCAGCTCAGCTAAAATTATCTTTACAAATTACCGTATCTTACAAAGGGAGAATCTAGTAAGTAGTCTTTGCATATTCTTGCGTGACTTAGTTTAAATTAATACTTGTAAAAATAAATAAAAAGAAACTAAAGCTATGAGCGTCAAACAGACATTTTATTGAGAGCCAAACAAAGAGATTTTCACGAATGGTTGGTACTTCGGTCAAACAGACATTTTATTGAGAGCCAAACAAAGAGATTTTCACGAATGGTTGGTACTTCGGAACCTACCAAGTCGGCCCTTTTTTTACCAAATCGGCTCGAGTCCAAAGTGGTAGTTTTTAAGCACTTAGTTGTTAAATACATGTCGCTCGCTTGGAATGACCTCTATTTCTCGTTAACTTTTCAGTCGGCTATATAATAATTTTGTTAAATGGTACATCCATCTTCTTTTTACACGTACGTGATTCGTTTTCCCCGGGATGAAGATCACGCTCTTTGGACACTAACTAGCTAAATCAATTTCTTAAGTAATAATGATCAATATCGAAAGCTCTTTTATCAACATCATGTCTTTTCCTGGTAGGCATGCATTTACGATGCGCATAACTAAAACTACACTCTGTTGCAAACGGCATTCTAATTTTTGGTGTTATCGTCGTTCGATAGGGTGTCATTGCAATTACGACAAATTTCTCGCTACGGAAGGAGCCAAAAGCGTAATAAGATGTAAATCGAGACATCACAACGATTTTACTCAATAACGGTAGTAAGACTGATACAGTTTACTGACAGTTTTCCTTTCAATTTCTAGTGATCGATCAATGGGTATTTGTGTTTTTATCGTATCATCTATCTTGTGAGACTAAGTAGAAGTGTAAAACGCAAAGTACAGAACATTAAAAAAAAATGGAGGTCGAGTTGGTATTAACTGGGGATCGAGCTGGTAAGAAAACGGTTAGTAAATATTGTAGCTACTACATTGATTGCTTAAGTTACAAGTTCCAGGTAAACCGGCTGCAGTTCGCTATAGGCATTTTCAAAATTGACATACATCAAATTGGAATCGTGATTCGCCGAAGAAGGAATTTCAGGAGGCTGTAAAGATTTCATCTGGTAAAGGTCTTTTTTTATATGGGGATTTTTTTTATTATTCCTGGTTGTCTGTGCATTTGCTAAAGTGTTGTCTAAGCTTTTATTATGTCCTTTGTTTTTCTTTTCGTGACGTGCGATTGCGTTGCACCTTCCATAAAATATGGTGTGTCTTAAAATTTTTGTTACAGAAACAATTTAGAAATTCATAATTGAAATAGTTAAGTACCTGATGTTCACCCACTGCCGTCTTTTGTATAAAAAGGTAAATGCCAATGTGAACGCCAATAACAAAACAACTCCGGTTACTGAGACACCGACGGTTAATGGGACACTTAGGCTTATGTTTGCAGATTTTTTCTCTGCTTCCATTTCCGAATCATAAATTGTCATCGCGTAAGCAACATCTGTAGCTAAAATATAGTACGTGTTAGGGGAGAGTATGAAAAAAGAAAACGTACACAAAATCCTAAAAACTAATTCGACTTGGGGGGGGGGGGATTCATAGAGCAACTAGCTATTTACGGTTTTTTATTCAGTCAAAGTTGATGTTTTACCTCTGACACATGTTGGTGCTTCGACATTCCATTTTCCGTTTACGCCACATTTGTCGACTGAATCTCCTACTAGACTTGAACCTTGTTCAACACATTCAAATGTTATAGTTTGTCCGGGTAAATAGAAATCTGAGAAGGGTCGAATCTTAATATTTTGACTCAAATTTACATCAAGAGGTTTGCGGCAAAGTTGACCTGTATTTGTTAATGTTGTAATTATCGTCTACTTAATATTGAGTTTAAAATATAGGCGGCCTAAAAAGCCAATAAAAAAGTAGTACACACTGACCCGGAAATGGAAAGACTTTGATTCCCGCATGGAGATTTCTTTTTACTTTGTGTAATGGCAGAGGAGTGATTTCGACTGTATCAGTGTTATATACCATAGCGTCAGCTGACGTTACTGGAAATTCATGATTGTAACAGTAAAAGAAATGATGCTTTGCTGCTGTTAAATGCAAGGTACACGGGAAGCTCCTGATTGGTTCTTCAGAATCAGTACCAAGAATCGAACTTTTTGAGAGGGTGAGAGTCACATTAGGTACTATTCCGGGCCCTAAATGAAAGTGTCGTTTGTATTTTAATAGAAATGGAAGTCTAAACACCACTAACGTTGCAGTATTTAGAAAAATATTATTTTCAACAAAGTTCATTTACCTGGAGTTATAAAATCTTCCCTTATGCGAACCGAATATATTTGCTTAACATTTAGCAATCTTATTTTTACCAAACATTTAGCACTGTCTGAATAAATGATTACGTAGTTTTTATAACCTTCGGTCAGAATATCATGTGCTGGAAGTAGGAATAAAGTCTTTTTACGAATGCACTAAAAATTTTGCTATATTATAAAAATATCCATAATAACCTGTATTTCTTACTTTGTTCACATGAGGTGCTAACATTAAGACCGTCACAATTAAATGGAAGAGGGAATGGAACATGGTCTATAGATAGTTCCGGATTGCAGTAAAATGATCTCCCTGATGCAGGTTCCAAGTTTTGGCAGGCAGCCCTAAGTGTTCCAGCTGATTGAATATATGCATTTAGTTGATAATTACGTAACATTAAATTTCCCAAACTTTACCAAGAGGAGAATAAGCCGAAACGAATGCAAAGTTTAAGAACAGGACAGACTGCATACAGACGATCATTCTAGCCGCCAACGTCTTGACAACAACTTTAAAGAAACACTCATAGCGTTTTATTATGTTATAATGCTTTCCATATTTCAAGTTTTTTTTTGGGGGGGGGGGTACGAAGTGGTGGAGGATGTTTATGTAGAATGTACGCATTTGCATGCACTTCCAATAGCAACGACTGCAAACCGCAGACTAGCAAGTAAGACTCTTTTTCTTTTTTTTTTCTTTGTGGACCACAAAAAAAGGTTGTGGTTTGTATGTAACATTATCAGTATAAGTTTTTCAGACTGCTTTTTTAATAAGGATTTGAAGATTTTAAATTCTGTCTATATAGCCTATTTTTGATAAGCGGATCGGTTGTCTAAGAATAATTCAAGAAGTAAAATAACGTCGTAATTTAACTCTCGATTCTCTTTTTATTAGTTATTGTATGAAAATTCTTTTCATTCATTGAATATAGTAGGCGGTGTGTTTCGTCCTTAACCGCCGGCTCGATTCGTGGACGGCGAGGAGTGCTTGGCTCTGCCTTCTTACAGCCATAGTGTAAGAAGGTCGAGAGGGTCTCAAGTTTGCATTCCGATTTGACACAATACAGAACATTTACTTTTCGGTGGTGGATCCTGCGTGTACAAACTAGTTACCTACTAGAAACTAGTCTCCTCTACTTACCTTGACAAGTGACGATGGTTTCAAACCACGAAGTACAAAAGCAATCAAAGAAAGTAAATAATTATTATTGGCACCTACCATGCATCAATAACTAGGATCGGATCCATGTAAACGAAACACCGGGAAGAAGTTATTGGCGTGCTGTGAGTGGTGGTGTATACATATGCTACTCAATTCTAGCTCAAAATTAAGAAAATTAATGGATTCTATTATATATAGAAAAAGAAAAATCACTTGGTTTCAGCCGAGATGGCTCGACTGTAAAATATTTACACAGCAGAACGCAATCGAAGAAGAAAAGGATTGATTTTAAGTTCTGCACTCGGTTCTGCAACTTTCAACGGTTTCCACAAAGTTGGCCACATTCTTCGTGTTATAAGAACTAGAGATAAATTCTTTCGAAATTTATTGGGTGGCGGACAGCTGGAACACAAGGGACAGTTCCTTAGATGGCATTACTTTCACTTACGTACTATAATAAAAATGGATTTGGACACGAGAAAAAGCGGGCGCCCGCAACTTCCTATAAGGCAAGACCGACTGTGATATCTAAAATCGTGGATTCTGTGGAACGGGTTCACTGAAGAAAGTGTTTTGATTGTTGACCATTCAGTTGACCATTTCAAATCGAGTAAATAAGAAGAAATGTGTTGCCTAGCAGATTGAAAAGTTGTAAAGGTGAACAACTATTACAAAGTTGAAGTTGTTACAAGCTTGAAACTGGGTCAAAAAACAGCGCGAAAGGGACGACCAGAGACAACTCTCACATTCCACACACGGTACAGTCTCAATTTCTTGAGTATATAAGCCTGACTACAATTCAGTATAGGCACCAGTTGTGTAATCTACCAACCCAAGTCAACATGAAACTGGTAAACATCTCTTTGGGTTTTCTCAAGCTTAAAAGAGTTCTACCATCCTTTTAGTTACAAGGCATAATTTTGCGGTTTCATATCGTTTTTACAGTTTATCGTCGTCGCTCTTTTGGCCGTTGCTGCCGCTGCCCCTTCCAGCTACTCCAAGGATGCCTACACCACCGAGAAACCAGTGATTACCATCGTCAGCCAGTCTGATGTCCGTAATCTCGATGGCAGCAGCCAGTGGAGGTAAAATTAAGTGTCTTTCAGGTCTTTTTTAGGCAATAAGTCGATATCATTAGCCGAAAAATAATTTTAAAATAACGGATTGAATTGTTACTTCATGACGTAGCTATGCTGGATCTGATGGCACCACCCGCGAAGAGTCCCAGGCCCAGAAAAAGGTCGGCACACGCGTCGTTTACGCCAAGGACTCGTACGGCAATGATTATGCTACTGACAAGTATGAGGATGTCTACGGTAACACCAACAAAGGATCCTCTTACTGGATCTCTCCAGAGGGCCAGCGATTCACTTTGACCTGGGTTGCCGATGAGGCTGGTTTCGCACCAAAGGGTGACCACCTTCCCGTTGCTCCCGTTCACGTTTACGAACTCCCAGTTGCTCCCGTTCACGAATATGTCCTCCCCGTTGCTCCCGAATCACCATTCAAATTCACTGGAGCTGGTTACAAGATCTTTTAAGTAATAGGAAAATTTATCCATTGATTGATATTGACGATCACAATCAACATTTTTTGGACTATGAACGTTTTAAAAAGCTAATAATATACTTGTATAATATACGTCTGCATAATAGGCAGCTGTCCATTCAAATGTCTTGTATCTGTACTTTTATTTTATTAATATCTTCAGTTACAGTATATATACAGAAACGGAAGCTTCACAAGCGTTAGGAAATCTCAAATTCCACGCTACGTACCTCTTTGAAGTTTGAAAAACATGTCTATGCAAGGAGCGTAGTGATAGAATTTTTTTTCTTGCCGAAAAAAAAATAAAAAATAACATTTTCCGATTTCTGACCCCGTTTCGGTTGGTGGGGTAGGGCTTGCGAGAGGGGAAAAATGACGTCGTAGCAAAAACGTCATTTTGGTAGTTTTGATTTTTTTCGGCAAGAAAAAAATATTGTGATCATATTTTTTATCGCAAGATAGTTTCAACATAGTAGATTACTGACGTACTGTTTTAAAATGCCATGCACGTCAACTGACCTTTTCTACCACCCCTTCTGCGTCATGTTAGTCCTACAATTCAAAAACCATGCGTAATTATTTACTTTGTTAATCTCCTGATATCAAACAGACGGGTATTTTTCCGATTCATTGCACTCGGTAGTTCGTCAAACACATGAAGTTCGAACTGCATGAAATCACTTGCATGAAGTAAGATAAGTAAAATTATGCGTTTATAGACACATTCATCGTAATTTAATGTGCAATTTCTTCTGCACATGCGGGCCTTGGAAAATCCTATCACTTGATTTGTTTTTTATTCCGCTATTTTCAAAATAGTTTCGTATGGAGACTCCCGCTACCTTCGACACTGGCTAGTTCCCGTTTGCTACCCCGCGCGAGTACCGTAACGAGAGTAGCGAGTGTTGAATAAGGTAGCGGCTGTCGACTTCCCAAGTACCCCTTCTTAAAAACTTACGGTACCCAACTGATTAACAGTCTCACTGGGTTTAACAAAATTTCCTTGAATTCTAGGTGATCTTAATCTATATATTCTGGACCGTCGCTGAAACTGACAAAAACCGACAAAATCGTTATACCACTTATACACGTGTACAGCAGTGTTCGTAGTGTATTATAAGTGTGACAGGGATCTACCGATTCGTCAACGTTACATATATATTAACGTCTACGATATCGTCAACTGGGTCTACAATGAACAGCTAAATGGGTGTTACGTGTAGGTACCGTACAGTAGATTTGTTCCATATTCGTGTATAGGTAAAATTAAAAGACTTCAAGATTTTAAAAAAGAAAGTCTATATCTTAATCAAAAGCCTACAGTTGACGTTTTAACGCGTGTTCAATGTAGCCCCATAATTCCCCTTATTAAATCCAATAAGAATGGCTCCTCTTGAACACATGCCAATCACAACTTTATTTCTACAAACAATAATCTAGAGATGCTATGGATACAGGCAGATTCGCTACGCGTTCTTAATAGCTGCAATTTTTTTTCGGTTTCTGACTTTCTTCTAATTTGATAGTACTCGAGTTATAAAACGCCAATAACAGCAGTTTTAAGTTCAAAGTAGCTCCAGTTGACGAACCTTATCAGGCCAGTCATTTACTAATCTGTTCATTTTGCAGGCGGGTTTTTTTGGGGGAATAAGGGTGGGGGGATTTCCCTTTCAATAAGCAGTAGGAAGCTATATCACGTGTGTAAATGTGTTTGCTTAATGACGCCCTACCTTTGCTTATGAATCATTTTAACTTTCAAAGAGCGTGCGCGTACAATTTTCTCATGGCTGCTTTTGCGTTTTACGTTTATACTTCTTACCGGTACTTAATTCTTTTAGTACGGTATGAGATTTGAACATATTGAAAAGTTAGTTTTTGATTCAGTGCACTCGCAATCGTTATACCATTGTCTTTATTTCCTGGCCTGTGTTGTGAAACGTGTTGTAACAAATATCACAGTGATATTGATTACAACACATTACCTCTAACAGATAAGATGAGTATAAAAAAGGGAAGTTACCGGACCAATGTATCATTTGAAAATCACAGTAGCCTACCTACTCTGCGTGGAGGTCTTAGTTGAACATTTCAGTTCAGAAGAAAATTTCAAGAAACGATTTTTAAACGCAATGGGTTTCATCAAATGGCTAACGGAACTTCCATTGTGGGGTAAGCTTCTCTTGGGCGTTCTGCTAGTCGGAGTCGTCGCTACGGCAATCGCCGTACCCATTGCCGTAACAGCAGATAATCAAACCACGTCTACTCAAGCTCCCACCAGTCCTACAACAATCCTATCCACCCAGCCGTTTACAGAAAATTCCAGTGAACCGTTTACAGAACATACATCCGAATCGTCCACGGAAAAGGAACCAATTCCATTTGTAAATGTTAAAGAGGAAATTCAGGAAAGGATTCCATTTCCAAAAGAAGCCAGCGACCTCATTTGGAAGGCCCTGCGGACTCGAAAGATACCAAACAAGTTTAAGAAGGCATCAAGATTCCAACAACTTACAGCAAATGTTGATGAGCGATCTTTACAGTAATATTTCAAATAAGTGATTTGTACACTCATCAAACCCCAAGTAATATGTAATGCTGTATTGTGAGTTTCTTTATTTTAATTCAAATAAATTACTGTAACATTTATTATGATTAGCCTACTGTAACTATATTCCCATTGTCATTTTTAAAGTAATATTCATTTCTCTGAGTTTTACGTTCACACATTCGCACCTCTTCAGTTTCGCACCTCGGGAAGACCAGTCTCCGCTTCATGGACCTTTCCTTTCACCTTTTCCTTCCATCTTTTCCTTTTGTGCATATCATTGTAGCGATCCGGCGATCCCATTCAGAATATGAGAATGTACCTTGTTAATGACCTTAGCCTAGTCCCTGGCCCTATAGAACGACGAAAACCATCGATCCGTTTTTCTTCCGGCTTTTCCTAAAAATTCACGAAGTATTATTGACCGAATCCCTTTGAGCATTTCTCACTGGAAAAAAGGGAAAATTTTTTTAATTCTACTGAATGTATTGTTTCCGATTTTAATAGATTTTGTCTGTCATTGGCGTGTCGATCAGTCGCGTAACACATCAGGAGGATGTGGTTCGACTCCCGAAAATGGTCAAGGTTGGGAGAAATTTAAACATAATGGAAAGCTTTGGGTTATTCTAATTAAATACGTGCACTTTTAAATTCTTAAGTGGAAAACGGGAAAGAGTTAACGCAAATTTCTTCTTTGAAAACGGATTAATTTTTGGCTTGTTTGGATAATATGATTGCTAAGGTACTCTTCAATCAAGAAGATTATTATAGATACGCACTATACAATCAAGATTGATATGCATTACTAAGTACTATTCTACCGCACCGTGGTTTTCTTTTGAATATCGAAGAAAAATAACTAAGTCTTAATGGGACTGACGAAATAGATACCGTAGGACTGATTTACGGAAAGAGTTAAGATCAGTCCTATTTCGCCCGACAGTTAAGTTTCCCTAAAATTTGCCTACTTTCCGTAGTTATCCCATCTCTTATATTTTTGAAATTTGACTTGAGAATTTTTCTTTGATTAGAATAGTTTTCGCTTCTTCAAATAGTAATGTAGAAGGGAATAACTGAAATTTCCCCCTCGAGCCTTGATCACGGGTATAGCCTTGATATCAGATCAGACCACTATAGCCTGCTATCAGCCATGATATATCCGTGAATTGATTATTGAATTTGCATGCATGATCATCTATGGCAGGATTTTAAAATCGATGAACGCATACATAACCCTAGTTCCTAGCTGGCAACGCCTTCTGCCTCCCTAACCTCTCTTTTACGAAACCTCGTATTTTTGCTTAATATTTCGACATCGTGGTCGTGGTGTCGTATACAAATTTGAGTAGACCTTTTGTGTTGTGCTTGGACAATTTAGACTTTAATAGGTTCAGACAGTTTAGTTTTTTTTTTAATACTCAATATAATTACAACTTACTTATACTTGTATTCAGCTGAAGGAACTTGTCGTTAATTATCATAAAGAAGTTCTAATGAGGTATCTTTTTCTTCTATTTAATACCTAGTTCTAGTGTGGGTTGAATCTTACAAAACTGTTATTCTGTTGTTAGCAGGGTGTGGCACAGCACAGAGTTTTTCAAATGTGATGGAATTCCAGCAGTTTTCCCTCTGTACAGTGGGCAGTTTGGCCCATCATCGCAACTCATTAGCATCTGACTTGTCGTCACATTTCAGTTTTAGTCAAAGTTTTGGTATTATAACAGAACCCATGTTACCTCAAATATTGCATGTATCTGGAGTGGGTGACATGACAATACCTATTTCACTTCAGGTATAACAGTTTTCAGTCAACAAAATCTATATATTTATCCCAAATAACTAATAATAATACCTTTTGCCAGAATGTAGAAAGGCTAAAAGAGTCAGCTGTGCCCTCTACCTTTGGGCAAGGGTTAAATGCAGATATTGCCCCATTAATGAGATCTTCCTATCAGATTGATGCAGGTCGCATAAATATTTCTTCCCCACAAAACATGTTCCATGAGGCATTGCATTCATGGATGAAACTTGCGCTTAACCAATCAAAAATCGATGTAGACGCAATCGGTGCTGAAGCCCACTTTAAAAAAATGTTGCTGTACCAGTCTGGGGGGCATTACGCTCGGCATCAATTTTTGACACAGGAAACAGGTCTTTTTTTGCTAAATGTCTCGATGCATTTTAGATTCTTACTTCTCACGAATTCTTACAGGGCATTTTGCAACGATGATCTTGCAAATACCAGTTGAAGGAGGCTACGAAGGTGGCCGACTTAACATCGAACACCACCAGAAAATTCGATCATTTGACCTGTCTATCAACAGCACTAGTGAATTTTACATTACAGTCGTTCACGCCGAAAGTCAACTACAGGTGGAGCGAGTTTCTAATGGATGCAAAATGGAACTGGTCTTTTATTTGCTGTGGAATCCACCAACTGTGACTCTTTATCCCCCTCTTCCAGATATTTCATCGTTCCTTGTTGCATTAACGAAAATCAGGGAAGAGACTGATTGCTGGCTTCAACAGTCCAAAGATTCCGACAGCCCTCCGAAAATGCTTGTGATTGGTCTGGAACACAATTATGATCCGAATCGCCATTCGTTTGCCACGCTGCTTGGTCAAGACCGTCTCGTTGCTTATCTTGTGCGTTCTACTGGTTTATTGGAAGTTTATTTAGCCTGTCTTATACGCCAAGAAACCGGTTTGATTTCTCAACCAATCACAGTTCTCAAGCAAGAAGATTGGCGCCGTTGCAAAATAAAAATGAGGGAAACCATACGAACTAACCACACTGTTAGTCATTGGATTGGTGTAGACAGTCCGGCTGTTCAGTTTCAAGGATTAAATATGGATACTCAGTCTCAGTTTGTAGGACCCGTCTTCAAACCAGGAGCTAAGGCCGTCCGACAAGAACCAATGGAGGAAAATCCGACTTGGAACAATGTGACCTTGAACTGTTGGTATCATCAGTCTGTGCTCATTCTGTGGCCCAAAAGCACGTCATTTTATTTTGACCTTCACCATCGTTTTGATTACCTGTTGGATCAAATGGAGCGAGATCTTTCCCCCGATTCAATGGATGTTTTGAAGAAAATTGTTTTGAAATCGTCGGAATGGACCATTACGGGACTAAGGATATGCCGGTTGCTGAACCTCTGCCTCCGCTTCCATGCCAGAGAAGAGGCGCTTCAGTTATTGCAGTTACTAGTGGATCAATCTATAGGCATTCCTAGTGATGATGTGGCATATCTCATCGCTGAACTCGAATGTAAACTACTGGGATGGACAAGCTGCTATGATTTGATAAACAAACTAATGGCGTGTAAACCAGTAGAACAAATCGATCATTTTGCCGCGTTATCCGAAGCCTTCTTGGACCGCCGTGCCATAGCTGGATTTGAATTTGTGTCCAATGAAATCTGGAAGATTTTTCAAACACACGTTAACGGACCAATAACGTTTAATCGATTATCACTCCTCGCCATTGTCAAGGTGCTGATTCGAATGGAAGAACGTGCTGAAGTGTACAGTTGCGAGCGATTCAATCAATTTATTGCGTATTTTGTCCAGTTGAATATATTGCAGATGTGCCATTTGGTCATTGACTTACAACATATTTGCCAAAGAAGTGAAGCTGGCAAGAATGTGCTATTGTGCCTTTGTTTCCACGTTCTAGACAAAGTTGATCCGTCGGATGGAACGTTAGAAATTTGTATTCAAGATCTCGTACGTTGCTTCGCCATTTTGGATCCCCATGAGCCGGACGTCCTTGACTTACTGACTAAGAAACTCTGTCAAGCGTCTGAAGACCCCATCGCTTTCAATCCTTTGCTCCGGAAGCTCGCATCATCACTCCACATCCTTCACCAAAATTTACGTAGTGATGTTTCTCAACGTTTTCTAGATGCCAGAATTGCACAACTACAGTCGCTTCATCAACCCACATTCACTTGGGAACAAAAAAAAGCTAAATTTCCAGCTGAATACCCCGAAGTATTGACTTTTCTGCAATCATCTGAGGAAAAAATATTTGTTAAATTCCGTTTTGCCCATGTACGAGAAGCCCGAGATTTTCAAGCCAAATATTTTGGAGTTATGGATGATTGTGTTCAGCAAGGTTACAGTGCCATGGCTGATGTCTTAGGAAAGGGTAAAGCAACTAAATGCCAAATCATCAAAACTCGCCATGTCTACTTGGCAGAATGTGAGAAGTTCGAAAGCAACATGCAAGAACTGAGATATTTGCTTGAATTGCGTGCTACCTTGGGATTCCAACCGCCGGATGTATCAATGGCAGCTTCAAAAAATATATCGGATCTCGCTTCCTCGTCGCTAGCTGATGAAACACACATCAGCAAAACCAACGAATCCCCTGGTAACAAAAGACTGAAAACAACAATGAAGCGTGCAGGCAGAAAAAAGAAGTAGAATCTGGCTGACTTTTCACTTTTCGTTCAATGAATTTCGTTATCTTTAGAATTCTATAAAGTTGAAAGAATTTTTTCTCAATTCCCCCTTTGAGTTCATTTAATTTTTATTTATACTCATTTCTAAATGCCTCTGACATTAATACATGGCTTTGGTTTCGGCTGTTGAAAATGTTTTATTAGACGTTTGTTATTTAATACCAAGAGGTTAAAATTTGAATCGATGCAGCGCTTTAAAGTCTGCTGCTGTGTAGTTCAAAGCTAAGAATCTGTTACAAGTGTAGGTTTTTCAATTCGGAAACGCAAGGAAGTTCGTGAAATTTGCGAATTCTTATTTGTTTATACATTATGAATGTTCCTGTTTTTTTTTGTATCTCGATTGCGGCTGTGTTGTTCGAGCGACATCCGAAATGCGTATATGGGCTTCTTGGCTTTTGTGAACTAAGATCTTAATTTGGAAAATGCATGGTATAGGCCTATAAGTAGGATTTTGATTTAGAAAAAGAAAAAAAAATAGAAGTGATCAGTAACACTGGACTAAAGCTTCGTTGAACACTTTTTACAGGCATACAGAAAGCTTATTCGGTCATATCCACACGGACAATTTTCGGGATCCGTAACGTCTGTATGCCTCTATGCCTGTAATTCTTTAAGATAAAAATTTTACAAAATTTTTACTCGAACTTTTTACTCGATATACTTTTCCCGTTTAATATTAAAGCCCAAGCTTCTGTAAGCTGGAAATAAGGTTCGACCAATGGAACCAATTATATTTCGTATTCCGCCACGCCACCTGTAATGCTTATTTTGCTAACAGAATCTAAAATCTGTCTGTCTGGAACTCTGGATGTTTTACAGGAAAACTGAAATCGGATTTTAGCCGGATTTTTTATTGCCTGTAAGGCTGTTTTCCTTATTTCTAAAATGTTTTCTAAAATATTTCTGTAAAAGTGTCCGTCTGGACAGGGCTTGAACGTAAAAACTTGTCAATGAATTTAGGCATCATCATTTAGTAGAAAATAAGAATAACTGTTTACCAAAAACAATTATTTCCAACTGCTTTACTGACTGAAAAGTAATTGTACGGTAACAGATTGAAGTCGGAACTATTTATATACGAACAGACTTCACCCTGCTACAATCAATTAATCTACCAATTCTGACGGCTGTTATTATTCAATTCGAACAACTACAGTGCTTTAGAAGAACTGGATGGTGTGGGATTTGAACCCACTCGCCGTGTAGAACGTACACTATACGATCTTGGGGGAAAGCGCGTTGACGACTTCGCCACTTCTTTCATTCTCGAAATATAGTTCAGAACACGGGCTCGTCGGGAATACCAGAGAGATTTCCAACAACAGAAGATCTCCGTACATATTCTCCACTAGTAAATGGTTTAAGACCAATATAGAAACAAACATGAATTCAGACACAAGTTTCCTTCGACATATGATCAGTTATTCTTGTGCGTGGAAGAGGAGGCGCGAAGAGTCTTGCACTTTATGCTGTGAATTAATTTAACTGAATTCAACTTCAAATATGAATTCGTGTTAAAATGGGAATTTCCCTCGAAGATTGAATTATATAGCTATCTATAACATTCGTAAAGCTTTTTATTCTGGGTCGGATAGGCTGGGCCGGAGAAATTAAGGCCTAAATGACCAGTACGTTTAAATGAACGTGTAAATTAAATCGAATAGTCACTTGATCTCTTCTTCATTAGAGATGAGAAAGAGAAACATATTCAATTTTCAAACCTTGATTGAATAAAATAGAATAGAAATTTAGAATGAGTCAACAGATGGCGTAATATATTGGTTTATTTTCAAGAAGAATGGGCTTGATTTTAAACGGTAGTGGCTTGTAAATGTGAACCGATGTGAACACAAAGTCATGAGAAATGTCGTGTTTCCCGACTGGATATAGCTTTCGCTTGCATACCAAAGACGAGTCACTCGAGTGCTTCGGGAGGTGTAAAACGTGGTATGTGCCCGGATATCTTTCTTTCTTTTCTGCGCGTGTAACATCTCTCAAAATATCGAGTGCCATCACTCGGTTTGCGCAGAAGGCATAATTGTGTATTCATGGCATACGCTTAACGACCAACAGCAGCAGCTGAGGTGATAAAGTTACAAGAACATCTATAAAACTTGAATACTCTCAAGATCTTTTTTAAAATTTCTCAAGTTTGTGCATCAAATGAATGCTAGGATGCATGTTGGAAGATAAAAGTAAAAATAAACTTGGAGAAATAAATTGTAACAGACAGTTAAAATTTGGTTTTCGGCAAATTCACGGAATAACAAAATTTTACATGTTAGCGATTGTATCAAACTCGATCAAATTTTACTTGTATCAGTACAGCAATCGAGGCAAAAAGTTGCCTTGTATAGTATTTGATCCTGTGATCAAAGTTCAAGTTGTTCCTATATCGTCTTCTTAAGTTGAATTAATTTCACTTCAGGGAATTCCGCATCTTTAACAAAAACAAAGTCACCAGACCGAAGCCAGTGACTCTGAACGCTACAACTGTAAAAATAGCCAATGTAGAATCTATTTTGAAAACGAACCTCCCAAAATAAGAGAATACAACGAAGGCGCACAGTAGTAAAAAGAGAAACCTGTGTATTTTGAACGAGGCGTGCCGTTTTTCAAAGCGACATTTTCGTTTTTTTTCTTCATCAAAATTTCACGGTCAAGTAGCAAAACGCTATGACACAAATGGGCAGCCATAGGCACAAAAACACGCGCACACACCGCAAAATAAAAAAGGAATAGAGCGATATATAGAACACAAAAGTTTGTGAATAAGAAATTCATCATTATCATCATCATCGACTAGGAATTCAATCAATTCCCACAGCAAAATAAATGTATCTCTGTGTCTTGTTTGTGTTTTTCATTCGATTCGAAAAGCAACAAATTTTTACCAAGCGGCTTTGCAATTTTTTTAGACAAAAATTTAGGGATATAATACTTTCCCACAATTTTTCTTATCAAATCAACGTCAAATAGGAACATGTGTGGTTGAAAAAAAAAATCATTGTCCTCTTTCAAATAGAAACGGGGTACTTTTTGTTTTATACACATTAAGGATTGGCTTCAGCGTCATTTAACCAATGTCGTTTGGTGACTTTAAAAAATTCGAAAAAAAACCAATCGACAAAATTCAATCAAACGTGAAACTGCTGGTAGCCCTCAGCTCCAGTGAAGATGACGTCGACCCAGATGCGCATGGCCTCGGCACTGGGTGCCATCAAATGGTAAGTCCGTTCGCGAGTCTTGACGCAAAATGTCAACTTGGGATTGGGTGAACGTACAGACTGCAGGTGGTCGACATAGACTTCTTCGATAGCCTGAAACAATAACAAGAGAACGACAAATGTAAACGACAACCCACAAGGTGTGGAAACACAAAGTAAAAACAAAAAACGGAAAGAACCTGGAAGTAAGCGCCACTGCGCTTGCGCGTTTCACTCTTATCAGTAAAATAAAGGAAAGTGCGCTGCGTCCGGTCAAACACAAACCAACGTTTGTTCCATGTCTTGAAACGCGATCCCATTTTGTGCAGGTAACCGCGGGCAGAAGTTGAGGTCAGCGTGACGTGCGGACAGAGTTCCACCTGGTGTCCGGCTGTTTCGACATGTTGGCGCAAGTCGAAACCATCACCGCGGACGGGCAAATAACGCGTCAACGGTCTCTGTTGTTGCTGTTGCTGTTGAATTTGTTGCGCCTGTTTTACAACAGAAGATGAAATGACGTCAACCAGTCGATTCGCCAACGTATTATGTGTGTAAGTTACCCTTTGTTTGTCTCTCAGACGGACTTCGCCGGGCAGCTCATCCCCGCCGAAAGAGGAAGCCTCTGACAACGGCCGGCAGTCTTCCAACGGTTGGTGAAATTCGTGTTGACGCACCTAACACAAACGAATTTATTTTTGATTACAAATTTTTCAGTAAAGAACAAGAAGGTCAGGAGGGACTCTCGGATGACTCCAGAACGGCGGAGGAAATCTAAACGGCCAAAATAAATAATCGAGGACGGAACCCAAACAAATGAACTGAAAAATGCTGCTGGCCACTCTACACTCGTCCTCCTACTACTACAACTAGTACTACCTGATATTTTAAGAACAGGACGTGATGTGAATCAGCCGACAACATTTCATCCGGCCGAGGCAAATAAATAGCTAGAGCTATACAGGGCGGAAATGACCGTTTTGGAGCACCAACTGCCCCAACTGAGGTATTTTGTAGAAACACCGAATGACGAATGGCGGTAAAGCCCTGTGTTTGTGCTGTCCCGACCACTCTTTCTCCGGTTACTGTATCCCTCAAGGACGAACCCTCAGGGCCACAATCGACGAAACTCGAGTAATTCCCGCCCTACTTATTGGACTTTGCCCTCGACAACTTACGAAGTCGGAACACGTATTCCGGTTTCCGTGTTAAGAAACCAACCGCTTAAAAAAAAAAAAAGAAGACGAAAAAACTGGAGAAAAAAAAAATCCGATATTTTTTTCGCTGCCCGTTGGCTGGCACATCCGTCGCTTGGAGCCAATTTAGCTCCGCCTCACAACTGTGATTATCCATGACGGAAGCGAAAATAGCAAAAATTTTTGACCAACAAAAAAATTTACCTCTTTTGCTTGCGTAAAACTTGCCTGACGAGAATTGCTGGTGCGGCGGTTAGCCCGTCCGCGCATCCGCATGTAATTCATCCACATAAGCGACATGAGTTTGAGGTAATGATTCCGATAAGTTGGCACAACACTTAAAAAGTCATTAGACAAACAATGTGTGGGCGGACGGGCTACATACGACACTTTTTTAAAAAATATCAGACGCGGTGAGAAACAAAACCCTTCAGCTAGTTGAGACGGCCAGAATCGCACTGGCCAGCTAAGCTACAACTGTCTGAGCTTTTGGGAGATGCGGCGCGCACACTGCAAACGGCGGGTTCCGGCAAACAAACTGAAACCAGGCTGCTCGGTTGGGGATTTTAAAACTTTTCTCTGTTATAAATAGACGGAACGACCAAGGAAAAGAAGAAGCCGACCACCCTGGGTAGATTCGCAGTTTCCTCTTACTATTCTTTTTTCCCCTTTTTTTCCTTTACAGTTACCCGTCGCTCCAGTTAAAACCTCGTGTCATTCATCAAGCTTCGTTGCTCGTGGCGACGGAAATGTAGAGGAAAAGTTATAAAAATAAAAAAATTTTGTTTGGCTTTTTCCTCAATTACCTTGACCTCAAGGATGCTGGTGATGGACGCACTGGGCGCCGAGGTAGTACTACTCCCGTTGCTCCCACGGTCAGGACCGGGCGCTTTGCCTAAGACGTCATCGCTGAATGCAGAAACGCAAAAAGGAAAGAATGATAAAAACTCTGTAAAATGAGACGGACCAAGAAATATCAATCAGACCTTTCTGTGGGGGCGTCGCTGCCCGTCAGGCTGGAGCGAGATTCTTCACTACTTCCGACACTGTTGAGACTATGGCAGTTGACATCTCGATCGACTGGTTGCTGTTGCTGTTCCAGCGACCTTCTCTCTTCCCATTGTGCTCGCACCTGATCCTGGACGCGTCGTTTGAGTTCGGCAACTTTCTTCCTTTCGTATTCAAGCACTTGGGCACCTTGCTGGACCAAAATCAATTGGCGATTGCGTTCAATCTCCAACAAAGTCGCTGTCGCTTTACGACTCTGGTCATCAGTATTGACCAGCGCCCGGTTCTGGCAAGCAATCCGTTCGATTCGATCCAAATCCTCTTGCGAATGCCCCATCTGACGCAATTCCTGCAGCCTCTGTTCGATATCCGTCACACTCTGTACAACAAAATGAAAAAAAGGCCTTTCAAGTTAGACACCATAAATAACGTCCATTTCAAACGACCATAAAGTCTTTCCGATGCGTGCCCAATTCATCACACAGCCAAGAATAGGCCAGTACAATACATGGGAAATGTTAAAAAGAATTACAACTTTCAGCCCGCCAGCGATGTCATGTTCACGCCGAGTGCGGTTTTACACACGCCGTGTAACCACAATCACACACTCACGCACAAAAGAAGAGAAAAAGAGATTTCTCTTTTTGCGCATGATTGGTTCGGTACCGGGTTGAGTCGTGAATTTTACCGCCCGTCTAACAACTTAACAATGAAATATCGAGTTCACCTCTTCGGTGTCTGAAGAAGCTTCTGCTCCATTGTCGTATTCCTGCCCGGCAGCTAGACCAGCTCTAAACAACTGCTCCAGTTTATTTTGTAGAGCCACCAATTTTGATTTTTCCTACATGAGAAACATTTTCAAAAACATCATAATGCACGGAAATTTCTATCATTATTTTTCAATTATGTTCACCTGCTCAATTTGTTGAAATAATTCTCTTCGTCGGTTAGTTAGCTCTTGCGCTTCGTTACGTGCCGATTCCGACGTCTGTCGCTGTTGCTGTTCCACTTCCCTGAGTTGCTGGCGCCGCTGAAGTAAACGCAATTCGACGCCGGCCATCTCTTTGTGCAGTTCTTCACGTTCGGCCTCGCGATGAGCCACGCCTTCCATTAGTCGGAACTCTAGATCCTCAAACGACTAACAAAATGGAGTAGGGTCATTATTCATCCAGATCTATTACTCTAGTTGAAATATTTACCTTCCGCTCCGTGTCTAGAAGTTCGTGCTGGAACTTGATCTTTTCTAGCAAGTCCGTCTCTTCATCCGTCGTGCCGCTAAAAGCGTCGAGTTCTTCCTCCAACCTTTCCACACAAACGTGAAAAAAAACGTGAAGGTTATAAAATTGTTATGGCGAAGTGATGATTTATGAATAACGGGTTACTTGTTTAGTTCCAGTTCAATGATCTCCATTTTGGATTTGGATGTTTGAATTTTATCGCCTTCTTCAAATCGAAACTCTTCCAACTCTGCCGCCAGTTTCTGATCCTTTTGCTCCAGCTGTTCAATCCATTTCTCATCTTGCACAATTTTCTCCAACTGTGCAGTAAGCTCGCCCTGAAGCAAAGCCCGTTCCATTTCGGCCTGGTGTCCGGGTCGGACAAAATGGAAAACAAAAAGTACACAGCTAGTTAATAAGGGTAGCAATCATACCGTACGTTATCTCCAAACCGGGCCACATTCTCTTAACAACGAGATAAGATAAAGCACAAACACACGCAGCATGTTCAGTGGTATACCTCGCGAATAGCTTCGTCAATCTGATGTTCAACGTCCGTGACGTGATTCTTCAGAGCCGAAACAATGCACATGATTTGTTGGCATTCCTTCTCCAACCGGCCGGCTTCCCTCTTGGCCGCCTAGAAAAATGAATAATTGTCATTAGATGAAAAATGACAGGGGACGGAAGAGATTTGACAAAACTCAGAAATACCTCGGCTGCCACACCGGATGTGATGAGTTGGTAGGTATGCTGGGCGGATGACAGGTTGCTGCTGCTGTCGGGACTCTCTTCTTTATTCTTGCCCAACGTAGTGCGGATGCGCGTGCGCGGACTTTGCGGCATGCAGACGTTCTCGTACGGGCTCTTGCAACTAGCAGGCGCCGTTTCAACTGTTGTCCGTTCAACCGTCTGTTGGTGATTTGAACTGGAAACAGACGGACTAGCAGGCAGTGAATTTGGCGTCGGATCGAAAGTAAAAATGCCACTCAATTCGTCTTCAGATGAGTTCAAATTGCGTCCAACCACAGTCGCACCGTTGGGCGACTGGACGGATCGTCTCGTTTCATTGCGTGGCAGCGAACCGTTAGTCTTGATCCTGGACAAAACAGGAATAGTCAAGAAAAACACACAGACATCTATACACAACACACACACACACACACACACACAGCTGTTAATCACCGTTTCCTCGTCACGGTCTGTCGACCCATAACTGGCTAGAAGGCGGAGTAACAAAAACTACAACATTAGATATCTATTACGTGACTGGAATAGCTCTATTGTTATTGTGCCTTCCCCTATCTTTATCGAATTTACTGTTAGTGACTGGGCCGAACGAGAGGTCCGGCTCTTTCCGAGCATTAAGAGATATCACAACACTGTCGCCGTCTAAGGGATAACGCCATTCATCTTTAAAAAGTCGAGATTCTCAGACTCGTAAGGGTGAAATCGTTCTGTCTAGGCTGTTGACACTTGTGAAGGGGACTCGCCACCAAAACAAATGGCCGCACAATAGAAGCGGAAGGGCGTTGCTTTTTGCCCTTTTTTTCTTTTCCTTTTTTTTTTTTTTTAGGCCAGAGCCAATGAGAATGGCATCGGTTCCAGCGTTCAACCCATTTCCTTTTTCATTTGTATGTGTACCTGTTTGGGTGGAGACTGTGACCTGGCGATGGTGGCGGTTTGCCGGACGTTGGGGCCGGCTGTTTAGTTGCATATGACGGACTGTCACAACGACTGTCGGACAAGGCGAACGCGTCGCGGGAATGGCGCTGCTCATCATCGATTTGGCGTTGGTATTCGGCGCACATTTGTAAAATTTCATCAAGCCGGGCACGTTCTTCTCTTTCTTGCTCTTGTTCTTTCACACGGTCTTCCTGAGCCTATTTTCAAAGCATTCCATGCCAAGCTGTTAATCTTAATTGGTTTAGACAATTAACAAAACAAAACAAGAAAGACCTTGCGACGGCGTTCTTCCAATTGTTCCTCGCAAGCTGCCAAAGCTTCGAGGCTGCTTCTTTCTTGTCTGAGGATAGGTTTTGGCTGTTGTTGCAAGTTTAAGTTGTGACTGGCGCCGACAGAATGCGACCGCTTGTGTTGGTGGACTTCTAGCGCAGTAGGGTTGGTGGTGGGCACAGCCGTTGGCGTAGCAGACCGTCCGCGCAGGCCCAGAACGGCACTGGCCGGCAGAGAAACGGTCGAAGAATTGGGTAAGAAGACTTTAGGCGAGGCTGAATGCCACCTCGACTGCTGCTGCGGTGACGTCTTACGGCCCGTTTCGTAATCGTCGTCGTCATCCTGGTCGAAATGCGCCAAAGTTCGCGGATGCAAATATTCCCCGATATACTGCGGACTGCTACTCCTCACTGGTTGGAAAGCACTATGGCCATTACTGTGGTGATGCCCATTAACACCGGGCATGTGAAAATATTCGGGATTGTCAAGACCTTTCAAGAACAAACAAAAGAAACGAAAACGATTAGCACGATGAATCGGCTCTTTTCATGTTTTTTCTCATCTTCTTCTTCTTCTTCTTCTTCTTTTTTTTGTGGCTGTCAAAAGTGGCGCGAGTGCACTGGAAGTTGTCTAGAGGCAAGAGAAAGAAAGTTGGTACGTACCCGGCGGCTCTGGTGAAGTTGCTGATGCACTGGTGGTGGTCCCAGACCCTGCTGACGATGTGGCAAAGTTCATGGGCACGGATGAGATCCGTGCATTGGGTAAAATCGTCTTCATCCGTTCGGCCTCTTCCGGATGATTGAATCGAAAGTAATTGGACCGTCCAACGCAAATCATAGAACCTGTAAAAGTAGTTGAAACATTCCAAAGATGAGTCAAGTCGAGTTGCACGAAGAAAAAACACAACTGGTCATAAATCCCACTCCATAAACCCTTCCGGGCCACACAACAACCACTTGTATGGAGATGGCCGAATATCTTTCTACTGGGGTCAGGCCCCCCTGCCTTGTCTTTCTCTCTGTGTAGGTTGGAAAGGTAATCCGTCCCCCTTATCTGGATCTTTCCGAAGAGCCTGGGCGTTTTGGATGGGGGAGAGAAAGACCAGAGACCAGTTATGCAAAGTAGTGCGTGACTTGTTATGGTCACACAAGATGCCGACTGCTGGGCAGGCAATAACAACGCGCACCACCACCACTAGCAGCGGCCCGTCAATGTCTTTTCTCCTCTAGCTCTCTCTCTCTCTCTCTCTCTCTTGCTATTTCATTCTTTTCTCTTTTTGAGGACGAAATGACCGCGTCTCGGTTTATTTTCAAACCGTTAAAAAAACTAACAACGAAAAAAAAAAGGAAAGAAAAGGAGGCCATGGGTGGATAGAGAGAAAATGAAGAACAAGATGAAAGTATTTTCTTTTCTTTCTTTCTTTCTTTCTTTCTTTCTTTCTTTCTGGGTGCTGGCTGTTGCTGCTGTATCAGCTGCTGTTGTTATTGTTGGGAGGAGACCCAGGAAGCTTCTCTTTAAATGGAGATGGGGATGTATCACGTTATCCCGATGTTGATGAGTGTGTT
The DNA here is from genome assembly GCA_022539655.2 of Ceriodaphnia dubia. NCBI lineage: Eukaryota > Metazoa > Arthropoda > Branchiopoda > Diplostraca > Daphniidae > Ceriodaphnia > Ceriodaphnia dubia. The sequence continues at coordinate 150,375 of JAKUCG020000214.1, read as the reverse complement.
TCACGGTCGGGCGCGCCTCTCTACCCAAAAATACTTCTCTATTGTTCTATCTATCTCGTTTTTTTAACTGCAACTCTATTTTTGATTAAGTGCTGCTTTTGGAACTTGTTCCTCAATCTGCCTAGGGCAGGTCTGGATCAAAAGAATATCAAAATGGAAGTTGAGAGATGGAGCAGTATGGGATGCTTATCTTCTCCAGTCAAGGGGATGCTGAACGATAAGCCCACATTTGGGAAGAGCAGATGGGATAAGAGAAACATGTCTCAGAGTCTGGCCTGTTCTTCATTGGGAAGAGAGCCACCACCTGCAGGAATGTCACGCAAGGCAAAAGACCAGATACCTGCAAAGTGGCACGAAAACTTCATCAAAGGGGAGAGAAAGAAGGCAAACAGGGGACTGGCCTAGGACAATGGTGAAATTGGGTGAAAAAGAATGCTATACTGTCTTTCTTTCATACCATGGCAGAAAACTGGGACACACACATGTTGAGATGCTTTAGTCTCCCTCTCTGAAGAAACTGTTTTCTCTGGACGGTTTCACTTGTCGCTTCTCCACGGCTTGATGCTGCAGTCCAACCACATTCACATCACGTTAACGACGCGTAGATTCAGGAAACAACAGACAAGACACCGATGTCACATTCGAAGTTCTCCGAGCAAGACACAAAACAGGACACCACGTTGCTGTTGCTCGTTGATGTTGAAACACACTGGCCACAAAGCAACAAGCCGCTGCATATAAAATACAACGCGAAAACGAGAGAGAGAGAAACGAAAGACGAAGAGGAGGGAAAGGAAAGCAAGTTTGCTTTGACAGTTAAGCACGCTCGGTCTCTTTAGGTGTCGGGACACCATCTAGCGGACGAATTTGTCGATTTTTTCTTTACCAGCAGGTGGTTGCTGATTCTTTCTCTTCTTTCTTTTCATTCACTGTTACATAGACAGATAGATAGAAGACTCGGCTAACGAAAACGAACAATGCATTGATCGTTTGATTGTTTCCTTTCTCCCCCTTTTTTTTGTCTATGTATACACCATGCTGGTCCGTTGTACCGCTTCATTAACGACATTCAACTCAATGCACCTGGCCAACCGGTTCCCGTGTTCTTTTCCTTTCTTCCTCAATCGGCAACTTTTTTGTTTGTTCTTTTGACTAGCTTTCACACCCAAATAAAGTCGCCGCACTGATTGAATTAAACGCCCTTTGGTTCCCAGCGGCCGGTTAACGAAAATAACGAATCCCCCGTTCCTCAAAAATACCCTGTAGATCGTAGTCCTATGTGGATTAGAATTTTCCAAAAGCCCCACAAAACATTGACACTACGGGGCGTCAATGGAAGTCCCACCGACTGGTGCCGCACCCCGTGAAAAAAAAACTCTATTTTTTTTTCAAGCAGACAAGTCACGCCATGCTATTGTGTGACCAAAGATGGTCAAAAATTCCGTGTTTTTTGAGAAAGAGAAGAGCCTGGTGCATTTTACCTTGAGTGAGACGGACGGGTGTGGCGACTGGCAATCCGTCGACAGAAGTCATCTCGCCAAGTGGATAAAGACTAACGACACCGTCGACGTTCTCGATGTAACAGTGAATAGGCTCCACGCCAGTCCCTTGTACCAAGACGTCCGGCTGCCTTTGGACATAACTTCCACCGCATCCCATCAATACTCGACCTGCTTTAAGTAAAAATCATAAATTTATCGACGAGTCATCAGGGCGTTGCATAAGACGGTTTGCTAATGAGTCGTAAGGGTGGAGTCAACATTAGACATTTCAGTCTGGAGAAAACAGATTCTGGTGAGAATGGCTAGAATGGAAAGATGAGTCATTTCTCAGGTGATGGATCTCTCTGATGAATTCCTATGGAGAAATGTAGACGCGCACGCTACAATGCAAGTCGTCGTCGTCGTCTCAGAAACAAAAAACCCTCCCCAAAAAGGTTTGAAATCATTTTCATATCTTTCTTCAATGGGCCTATCCGATTTCTTAGCTGCCTTTCCACCCTCCTTCTTCTTTGATTTCCACCGAAAATATCCCGTTTTTTTTTACGCTGCTGAGGAACCCCAGAGATGGGTGGATGATGAGAAATGAGCGATCGATGGCCACCCCGCAGGGAATATACTATACGGCGGCATTTTCTGAAATTTTTTATTGCCTTCAACCGAGCACAAACGTCTTTGAAAGAGAGAATTTACTTCCATTTGATAGGGAGAGGAAATTCGAATCATTTCCAGAGTTTTCTTATTGCTATCTCGTCGTTCTTTGGCTTTCGGTTAATAGATTGTGAGAGTTTGGCCGAATAAGGGGATACACTGTGAGTCAGAGACTATCTTGGCTTTCGTCTCGATTGACAATCGAGACAGAAATAAAAGAAGCTTAGAAAAAAGTATACTAACAATCACTGATAAAGAAATTGAATCGAGCCGCAGGGGAAATGTCAATCACGTTCACAGCCGTAACGATCCCACAAAATTCAATTACTACTCCTATTCAGCAGGCCTTCGCCGTCTGTGGAAATGTGGCTATTTTTCTCTTTTTTTTTCTCAAGTTTAATAGATTAGGCTATTACCTTCAGGCAAGTGGATGAGGGTGATGTTGGTGCTGAGACGACCGGAGCCCAAACTGACCAGATGGGGACCGCAATCGGCTGTGCGGACTTTGAGGGCGTTGTGGCCTTGTTCGCAGACCTCGACGCTTGGCGACGGCGAATGGTGTCGATACGAAGCCGGAGCTACTGGTATATTACTAGTTACTGACCGATAATGAGGTTCAGGCCACTGCTGCTGCTGTTGTTGCTGCTGTTGCCAATAAGGTCTCGTGTCTGTGTCGTAACCAGCGTTGCTGCTGTGGACCAATTGTTGGTGGTGATGGTGGTTAGCGTTGAGCCAAGCCCGTTTGACGGCGGCGGTAGCCATCATCGTGTCTCGTCTAGCACCTCCTATTGTTTAGACAACAACTCATAAAGCTATATACGGTATAAGAAAAAAATGTTTTTGTTTGCGTTTTGTCACGGCGGGTCAATCGTCTAAACAGAAAATTTAAAAAAAAGCGGATGGAAAAGGCAACAGAGCCCACCGCAACACCAGAAACCACTCAACGCTCTGACGTCGGACGCCCTATCTTGACAGAAAAAAACATAACCTTATACAGCACACACAGCTTCTAGCCATCCACACTGACTCTTGTGTGTGTATAGTTTTGATCAATGATGAATTTTTGATGGGAATACCAAGTCTGGTCGGTTGGGTCCCAACACTTGTCTTTTGATGGACTGGCTTTTCCATCTTGTTCCTTTCCTTTTCCTTTTACTATTTCTTTAACTAATGCATCAGAAGAAGCCAAAAAGAACCTCGAGAGTGTGTTGCGACAAGACGCAAGAGGGAGAAAGAGAGAGACTATGTACCACTACAACTGCCACTGCTGTATAACGTCAGAGCACCGAGCTATAATTATAACAAGCGACGACGTTGGGCTCTGAGTATGGGAAACATCTAGCTCGACCAGCAGAGAAAACAGCGGCAATGCGCATCTTCAATCCCCACGCCAGCTAGTTTGGCGGAGAAAACTGACGCCGTTCTTTCCACTTAACTTTCTCGTCCGGTTATAAAACTTACAAACCGTTTCCCAAAAAGCAATTTCCGTGGTTGTGCGTATTGGGGATATTTTTTTCCTTCAAAGTACCTTACGTTACTTACTGATAGGAAACCTATCGTGACTGATAAGACTCTCTCTCCGACTCACTTGACGGCCTCTCATCCCGCACTCACTTTGTTAGTAACCGTCTGGTTTTGTTGTTGGCTTGGGGATTCACGTGGTGTCGTGTTTCTAAAACTTTGCTCCGTGGAGAATCCGAGGTGATGACGTCAACTTATTTCCCTTCTTTTTTTCTTTTCTTTTTTAAAGTTGGGAGCGCTGAATTGATTTTAAAGGAAAAGAAAAATACCGAAGGGGTAGTAATTCGTCTTATCGACACAGACGCAAGGATGACGGTATTTTCGGTCGGGAGTCGATTAGGGTCAACATAACAGACGGAAGACCGTGAAGAATCGGGAAACCTCTACCAGTTGATAATGTTTCGTTCCTCTCTCTCTCTCTCTGTTGTAGTCTCTCCGTGTTGTAGTCTCTCTACGCCGATTAACTTGTATGTATTATGTACTCAATTGCGGAGCCCGAGGCCGTGTTTACATCAAGTTATTCCACCATCGTGACGGAATGTCGTAATATTCAAATACGGCGAAATTGCGATTATTCCACGAGAATCCAATCGATTGGCCATTTAAAATGGATGCATATGAACTTTATACAGCAACAATAACCACTCCTCGTATGCTGCATCTATAATTTTCCCACAGCACCACGCCAAAATCTGCATCTACATATACAGAGAAAAGAGAGGGATAGAGACGATGGATGGATGGACTGAAGAAGAAGAAGAAATCGGAGCGGCCAAGATTGAATTTCTTTCAACAACAAATCCGCCGAGTTGATGGCTCTCTCAGTAGTAGGTATATAATGGGAAACGCATGGAGCGTTGTGGGGGTCTTGGGCTATTAAAGAGGAGAGTGTGATGAAAAGGAACTGCGAGGGGAAGATGTAGGGCGTGACGGTCCATTGAATCATAGCTTTCGTCTTTTCCTTAGTACCTTGTACCTTGTAAGATTTTGCAGCAGCACGAACCCGAATAATATCATACGGAGTGAGAGAGAGAGAGAGAGAGAGAAAAAGGGCGAGGATCAGGTCTGATATTCGAGTCTAGTGAAGTTTCCATTCGTCTTTGAATGAAGGGCGGTAACCGTAGACAATAACAAAAAGGAGAGCAACACACAACGAAACCCTCCATCGCTTCAACAAAAGAAGAAGGCAAGATGCCTTTTCAGGAAGCAAACAAAAAAAAAGAAAAAGAAAAAACAGCTCAGCTATTACTCCATGACCTTTTATAGAAGTAAATAAGAAAGACGCAGTCGTCAGATTTCCATATGAACCGCATCGACAAATCGGTCTACCACTTTGGAGTCTTTTTTTCTCGTTTTTCTTTTCTTCGCCATTTCAAATTTCCCGGTTCAGGAAAACCCCCGACCGGCACTTGTTCTGCCGCCACGGTCTATTACACAGTTTCTCGTGATTTATGATGATGGTATTCAAGATGAAAGAGATGACTGTACCGTGTCGTTGGCCGAGGCGGATCAACAACACAAAACGGGTAAAAAGATGATGGGCGGCTACGTGTATATCTACAACGCTAGCATATCATCGAGCTGTCGTGACCCAGTGCGTGGGAGTCAAACGATTTCACGACGCTTTTGTTCCAGCAGACTCCCGCTCTGTTCCAGAAGAATATATTGTGGGCAGCACACCAAAAATCTCTTTGATTTTTTTCCCCTCTCCCCCTCGGAGCGCCTTACGTATATCCATGCCAATTATTTAGATATAGACATACAAGACACAAGGAAACGTCATCTAATATTGATAAATGGTAGTTTGTCTCGCTTTAACGAGGCATTTATATTTAGCTAGAAGTCGTTAACTAAACAATAACAAGGGTTTTAGCCGGAATCAGTGTCGTTTATACCTCTTACTGACGAGTATTTGGTGAGCGTTAGGGGAGGTTTTACAAGATCCAATCAGCGGCGTGATGACGAGGTTCGACACTCTCACTAGACACTAGACACGTACGGTAGTAGTAGACTAAGGGCATGGAGGAAAATCCGAAAATAGAGAGAAAGAGAGAGAGAGAGAGAAGTTGAGCGGTTATCGAGTTCACTTCTACACGACGTCGACGTGTGGGAGAGACTGATGGACTCACTCGGATGCGGCAACGCGGCTGTACTGAAATGTACACACAGAGACACAGCAGAAGGGAAGGCCGAGTGAAAAGAGGAAAAACCGAAAAGGGAGGGCTCCAGACCCAGCGAATGGGAGGGCTTCTATCCACACTCCACATACACTCTCTCCCTCACGCAGGCACTACAGCACTATACTGCTATACTGCTGTGCAGCAACACACAACAACAAAAAAATAAAAAGGAAAAGAGAAATAGAACTCAAAGTTGGCACCCGGCCATACGGCCGGTTCTATCCGTAACACGACACTCCCTCACTCCCACAGCCCAGTTTTCAACTCAGCAGTGTGTCATCTAAGCTCGTAATCTTCAAACGTTTGGCGACATTGAACTTTATATACCGTGTGAGTAGTTGCACAAAGTTCACTGAACTGAATTCCAAAATAATCTCCGTCTCAATCTTTCGAAAATTCTCAAGTTTTCAGTTTTTAAAAGGCCTCGAATAAGGGCTACGTACGTGGGTATCTGTAAAACAGATAAACGAGTCTCGTCGAGAGGAGACTTCAACACGTCGGGGAAAAAAGAGAGCTTCGGAGGCGGATGCTCTGGAAAAAAAGGCAGCACACGGACCGGGCGGTAAATACGACGCAGATGGCCAGGCTGTTATTCAAGCTTCGATGGTCCCTTTTCGGAAGCCGGTTGTGCGGTTGCTATGACAACCCGCAAATCCATGTTAGATCCCCTCTAGTTGACCCACTCGGTAGGTCTTTTCCGGGCGGTCCTAGCAAGTAAAGTCTATGGTTTCTTCATTTCCACGTCCACGAACAACACGGCAGTAGTACCGGTACACAAAAAGGTATGGCTGCTGGTCTATCCCCGCTGTGCCGAGTACACAACATAATAAAAGAATAGATGTCGAAAACATTACTTCCGGTCTGTTTGGTTTGTTTATTTTTAGCCTAACTCCGGAAACTAGAAGACGAAGAAGGAGAAGAAGAAACAAAAAAAAAAGGAGAAAGAATAAAGAAGATCCCCCCTCCCTCGGCATGTCGCATCCGGTGACCGGACAAGGAAGGAATATAGATGAACCGTAAACGTTCTAGAAAATGACAATTTTTCAAAAAAACACATCTTGTTATTTTACGTATATATTTATATTTATAGAACCACTGTATTTTTTAAAAATCTTATTTGTTTCCCACCCAACATTTGAAAAAAGTTTTAAAAAGAGAGAAGAATTATCAGTTTGTTATTTCAATTTGTGGGAGACATGGACATTGTCGAGTTACAACATCGATTGAAGAAGATAAAGAAAAGAAGATGAACAGCCTTCTAGCCCAACCGGTTCGCGCTGAACTATTTTTCAAGTTTCAAAATAAAAAAATCATTTAAAAAGCGGGTACTCCTCCTATTCTGTTCAAACTCACGCTGCGGCCGTTTGTACACACTCAGCATTTTCTACAAAATGTCATAAAATCATTGAGAGACAGGACAAAAGACTTGAAAAGTGAAAATAAACGAGTCGATCAACGTCCATGGCGAAGTCCCGGCTAACACTCTAATTGAGTTTTCTGTTTGTTAGGTGTGATGGGTGCCTAGTGTATACAAGTTTGCAGACTGAGAGAAATTTGGAGGGGGTGTGGGAGTTGATGGGTGGGTTGGTGAGTTTAGTGTCGTTTCTTCTTGTTTTTCCAAAGGTCCGTGAATCTAAAAATAGGTTATCATATACCGATGGGGTTGGTTGCTGGTATACGTAGAAAGGCAAAGGCAAATGTGTTGAGGGGAGATGGCGAGAGGGGCACGTGCGGTGCTTTTCCTGTCTCTTTCTATATACCGTTCACAACATCTGCTTGACGGTTAGATTGTTTCCTTATATATATATACCCCAGCCGATGGTGTGGGAGAATCTTTTTTTCCTGTAGTGAAGGAGAGAGTTGGAATCGAAGTCGAAGGAAAGAAAGTGAAGGAAGAAGAGTCATCTATCGGTGTGCTTATCCAACGACGGAAAGTCTCTTCAAACCAAAGAGGAAATGGCAAGAAGAGTCACCGTGCACAACGTAACCGACAGGTAGTTTACTGCAGATGACCAACTGCTGGCATCGTTTCCAGGTGCTACGATTGACGATGGCAAATTCTCCGGATCTTTGGATCCTAGCGGTTCTTCTTCGCAATCACCTGTTATTTGATAAATTTTCAATAAACTTTCTATATAAAAAACAAACAAACAAGAAACTCATATTATGAATACCTGATGGGCATATTTCACCAGAGTTATCGATGGATTGTGAAGTTCCTTGCGTAGGTGGTTCCATTGTTGTTGTTTGAACTTCTTGATGTGTTCCGTGATGATGGACAGATACGGGATCGATAACTAAAGCAGGCTGGGTCGGCTGGTTATCGTCGACCGTTGCTACCGGTTCAGTTACTTCAATACTAACTTGAATGGTAACACTGCTACTAGCAACTGAACTGCTATCGATGGGGGCAGCTGTTGTTGTTGTTGTTGTTGCTGTTACAGTGCTGGACACTTTGTCCTCGTTGTCATAGTCAAGTTCCGGATCTTCACCACCAGACAGGTAGACGGTGTTGGATTCAGCGCTCCAGCCGAAACGATTGCGGGATTGGACGCTGACCTGGTAGACCACACCGGTGGCCAGATCGGATAATTCGTATCCGTGGCTGTGCAATGACGGCGAGGAGCCGGTCGACGAGTTGGACGGGATGATAAGGTTGATCCAGCTAATCTCTGGTTGACCACGCGGCCTCAACCACAAGCGATATTCATAAATAGGGCTTTGACTCACTGCGTCCCACGTCAATCGGTAACCAATGCGCCGTACTTTGCTACCGTCGACGCCCTGCTGTTCCAAATCGACCGGTTTATCTGCGTCACGGGGTGGCGATACCCACAGCATGGCAGCCATCGCTTTCCCTTTATTCAAGACAGTAAGGATTGATTAATACATCTGCAAAATGAAAATTCAATGGGTTGTAGCACGTTAGCGTTGTATTATCAATATTGACGCGGGAAAACAGCTCGGATCACGCAATTTGCATATGTGTACACGACATCTGTCGGGCAACTACTGACTTACGATCATGCTCGATAGTTCCGCTTTTCATTGACTACATTCGGTCGCCACACGAGTTAATTTACCGTATTCAAATATTTTAAGAAAATAAGATAACAGAATTTTTTTCAATTTAAACTGTATAGATACTATCGTCAAAGGCCACAAATAGTTGGCCAAGCGCACGAATTATGTTCTATTTTATTATGATTATAATATAAAGCTTAAATCAAATTGAAATTTGCTACTTCCTTTTAATATGCGAATTTTAATTGTACCAAAAAAGTACCTTGATGTATTATTCAAATTTAGAATATCATAAACTAATGTAATTTCAAAAAAATGTCAACAGCTGGTGAGAATTTTTAAAATATTTCTGTAGAAGTAGTATCTATTACGGTATAGAATTCTATTATCTACTAAAAAATAAGGAAGGGTTTAGCTTTAACAGTTTAAGAACTCTTAATAAAAATCTTGTTAAAGGATTATGAGCTATTGAGCTTTGGAGTTGAGCGTTTGTTCAATTATCGGCATGCTTGCGAAATAAAATGACCGTGCACTGTTTTATACGTTAACTGCGCATTGGGATTTTTCTTAACACTCGAAGGAAAGAACAAGGAAGAAAATTTTTTTTAGCATTTGAAAAAAGCTTACGTTGTACATACACCATGCAAAGAAAGAAGTATTACGCATTATTGGGAGAAGCATTATTGTGACAGCAGTTCAGTAGTGCACCATCATTAGCTTGTTTTCGTGACTTTTAAACTTCTAACTTTAATATAACGACGTGAATATAATCCTCTTAAAATAATTCTCTTTGCACTAAATTGGATTTGACATTTTCGCAACTTTGGGCGTACTAAGTCTACCGTATAGTCGCATATAGCGAATAACAAGGTGCTAGACGCCAAAAGGCGGGAGTAGGCGGGTTAAATACAGTTCGATTCACACATAGCACGTGAACATCTTTTTTTGGCTAAAAGATGTCTTTAAGACATAAAAAAAAAAGTTGCTCATGTGCTAAATAGGTTGTGTAGGCTCACGTAGTTCAACTTTAGGTGAAATAATTAAAAAAAAACTTTTAATCTCTTGATTCAATTTGTTTCCATTGATGCGGAAGCATTTGAAAGCGCAATTAAACTACCAACTAGAAGCTGAGTAATAGCCTAAGTCAATTCTAATAAGTATAAAAAACGTGAGGCAAAGTTTAATCACAGTCAATGGTTTTATATCAGTCTAACTTACAATTAATCGCTAGTTAACTCATGTTTCTATTCTCATAATTTATGCGTTATGTAAGCTTCTGCGCTGAGTTATGAAGGCCAACATCGTCAGTCGATTCGAAGGTCATTCATTCGATGTTTCCGTGGCAATTCAATTGATCATGCAGCAAGAGTTGAGAATCGACGATTCAGTCAATCAAAAGCCAAGTCAAAGAGAAATTAGAATAGAAATGTAAAGGTAGCAATTCAAATCAATCAAATTTACCCGTCACAGTTCTATTCAATTCAATTCTACAGTACTTTCAATGCAATGCGAAGACAGTAAATCAATACGGACGGAAACGTGTTTTCAAACAATCGTCAGAAACTTGAGGTACCTACGTAATTCAAGCCTCTCTCATCATTCTGCTAGAGAAATCGGCAATCTCAACTGTATCACACACGGTTACGGTACGGTCTAACGTATCGAAAGGAGCTTTTTGTAACCGTCTAAGTATTTTTTTTTTTTTTAATAGCGTACTCGGGGACCGAGTGTTGCTAGTGTATTTTATACTTAAGAGACGGTTTTTAAAAATAAAAATTTGGGACAAATATGTTCACTGGGAGGGTTGCGCTTATCAGGCGAGTGACGGTACACAGCGAAACATCTCTCATTGGTCGATCACACATTGCGAGTCGAGAAGGAAGACAAGCTGTCGAAGTGGAGCATTTGACTAGGCGCTGCACCGTCTAAGTATAGTGACCTGAAAATCTGAATTATCTTGAGTAGGCTATCCTACCATTTAGATTTTTACGAATTTTCTATATTTCAAATTTTAATATTTTTTTACGTCTTTTGAATCCCATGTCACTTATTCCCAAAATAAAGAAATGTTATTCAGCGGAAATAGATACTACGCCATAAACGCATTATTTTGGGAGAACTGTCGTCGTCGTGGCGGTTCTGTTTGCCACAGTTTCTGTCATGAAATCCTCAACTGATCAATCCGTCGGCCACCCATTGATGAATGGCAAACATTTGAAGGCTCTTCGGGTATGTGCATCAAATAAACGGAATCATGGCAGACATTTGAAATCAATAACTGTTTCTAATAAGAATTTTGTTTGTCGCATATTACGTGCCGACTATATTCATGTACTTATAACCAAGACCCGACGAAACCCGATTTTGGAATGTTCAGTTATAAAATACGTCCGAATAACAGTAGGTAGTAATTTAATAGAAATACGAAATTGAGTATTCAAAGTGAAAGTAATTTTGGAAAGCGCAAAATAATCTTCTATCCCTGTTGAAGAGTAGCTTAACTAAACATGATCGATTTTGGAGTGTTTCCTTGATTAAGAATAATTAGGGATCTTCATTACATTAGCTAATTGTAATATCCTGTCTCTATTGCTACGCGGCAACGCTGGTGCTAGAGTGGGGGAGTCGGAGGATTCAGTTTGAAATACAGAGCTCAAGCCTAAACACCGACGCCCGATCGGGCCCCATCGTATCTTCAATTAGCAAGGACATCATCAGCAACATAGACCTTCAAACCTTAGACATTACAGCTAATGTTAGCTAATAGCGTATAGTATAAATGTTATAAGGAAACTTTTGGAAAGGAACACAAAATTAAGTTCTTTTAAATTAAATGCCCCAGATTATAAAACAGTTCCTTTCTGCACTATAATAGTCACTCTCAATCGAGAAAAATACAAAAGCTGAACACATTATCTTTTCCTTTGATGGGTCTTTGTTTTTCAAAACAACTAGCCACAAGTTCATTCCATAGGTTAGTGTAAATCTGGAAATACTTTAAAAAATTTCGCAAGTTTTGCGCGATTTCTTGAGCGGTATGCAAGTTCCCGGTTCATGTGATGTATGATATAGCGTTTGAACCTTATTGGTTCGATGTACCAAAATTTTGCCTCTAACGATATTTTTAGCTACGGTAATATACTTAATGGTCTATTATGAATAAGTTTGAATAATCATTTTTGACAGAGCTTAATAGTCGTCCGCATTCAATTTATGAAAGAGAAAAGAACGATGACGTTCTTATATTCTAAATTCAATGTAATTCAAATATGTCGAGTCAGTTTGTGCGGTGAAGAAATATCATTCCCGAGGAATTCCTAGATACTTATACAGTAGATTCTGTTTTTTGTTTTTTTTCATCACATACAAGTTGTTGTATAAACACAATTCTGTGGTTATGCATCCAACTGGATTAACGCGTGAACAGTCACCTCCTCAGTCGAGATTCGTTACGCTACTGGGTGTAGCGTGTTGCACCGATTGATGGACGGGTTTTCTAACATATTTTAAAAAACATCATCGACCGGCTGCTGCTGGTTTCAATTTCAAGACAGAGACCTTACAAGTTCTCCTTTATAGGTATAGCCCAAAAGACCCAGAAGTCAAGTTTAGACTAGTTTAAAATGACGACTTATTTCAATAAAGATGTTTCCAAAATTGGAACAATGTTGGCGTCATCCAACCTCAGCGTAACGTAAAAAGAAATGAGTTACATCAAGTTGGACAGATGAATGCGACCTTAAAAGCCCACATTCCAATTATAGTTGGACTTAGATATTAACATAAAAGAATAAGGAAAGTCTCGGTGGATCCCTCACTGCTTTACGGTGAAATAACCTCGGAAATAACCCCACAGAGTGTTGTCAACACGGGTGGTGTCATGTACTCTTAACTTAATTTTCACCTTAGTCAGGCCGTACGTGCTTCGCGTATAATATTACAAAGCTGCTTATTCGCTTTGATGTTCACACAATTTACATGGCGGCGGCACGGGATTCCTGACGTCGCCCAGCGGCTTTGTTTCCGGTTACTAGCTTATTTGGTGGGCTATTAATTTTTTCCTACACATTGATAATAGGCCGTATCTATTATTAGGCTTCGTTTGTCTATAAAAACGCACAAAAGCTTACTTCTAATGGAATTTAGCTGATTGGTGTTACTAATGCAGTCATCAAGGTTATAAGTTACACATGCGTATCCCTTTCTTGATCTTTTTTCAAATGGTATGAGCGCTTGTATGTCACATGAACAACTTTAATCCTTGCCGACGCAGACGGCGACTTGAAGAACCAATGTAACTGTCTCTTATAATCCGGTTATTCACTCACGCGCGAATCAACTGGTATCCTGAAACGGATCGATGAGATACCGACCGACATCCGACGGCGGCCGTAGTAGTGGAAAAGAACCAATAGAGAAAAAGCTGCCCAGTAGTGATGTTATCAAGCCATCAACAGACGTCAACTGCTGATCCGACTAATACCCGAAAACTAGATGCAAGTTGACATTTCGTTGGATACACAACAGATCTTTTTACGTTAGTACTTCGTAGAGATAGTTTAACAAGGTCGCATAACCTTAAAACTAAAAAAAAACTTCAAAACCCCAGAAATTCAATCTTACGTTTTTCATTACGTTTTATCTTACGTATTTCGCTTGGATTGTAACTAACATATAAAATTAGATACATGATTAGTACCGTACCCATTGTTACAGGTAATCGATTTCAAAAGGGTAGTTAGAATGTATGTGTTGTTGCTAAGCAACGCGTTGGTTGAATGCCACAAGGTAAGACGATCGTCCCTCGTCCGTTCCTTTATCTGGTCATCTTTTATTACCGCATACAACGAATAGGTCGTCTTTTGTTATTTAGAATATGATAGACGATGGGAAGTAGTAGCACAGGTAAGGCAAAGGTGTAGAATAATTACGCGTGACGAAAAGTAAGGGAGAGATTTTATTACCGGACATTTCGACGGCGGCTTCCGCCCGTCCGTGAGGGTTCTCTGCTTGGCAGGTGTAGACACCCAGATCGGCGTCGCGAACACTCTTGAAGCGAAGCACGTGCTTCAATCCATTGGCCATCACTAACGTCCCGATCCGGTTCGATGGAATCACTTGATGCTGTTTCTTATCATCTTCACTACCGCCGATACTTTCACCCGACCGAAACCACGTCACCTTTTCCCCCGAAAGTATAGGCCAAACAAAACGATTAGTTATTGGGTATATATAGTATACAAAACTTAAGCCCAGCTAATAGAATCAAGACAAAGACATCGAACGCCTGTGAAGCCTCACTCAAATGACAGGTAACATTTTTCTATAGTGAAACCATTAGTCAACTATTGTAATACCACAATAATAGTTCCCCATAGCCTACGTAGTTGTTCCAGGTAAAATGATAAACACCCTAGATGCAGTGGTCTGACTTTTTGGTACATGTAGCAGACGAATAAGGCTCTGGTTTCGGAGGCAGACCACGAGGAAGCCGCCAAACTACACTGGAGGGGAACCGTGGAACCGACCGAGGTGCAGGGTAACGCCGAGATGACCCGAATCCGTATTGCAGGGTTCTCGAATCGGTACCGGCAGGAAATAACACAGATAAGGGTTCTAAATGGCATTCTACCATTATATATAGCGGGCGCAGCCTACGTATATATTAGTAGCTACAATATATTCCAGGTCAGTACTCTACTCTACTCACGCTATGTAGATAAGAATTCGATCGATGAGCTTTTAAACAGATCAACAAATCGTACATTGTTTCTTTCGTGTTACCTGCCCACCCACCCCACCCCATAAAAAAATGAAGAGAGGCTAGAAAAAAGTCGCCTTTAGCAGACCCCATTCTTTGCGCTATTGTTAACTTTTTTTGGAAGGTAATTGGATGAACGAGCGACATCTTACCTGGGCGAGTGGTTGGGCGTAGACTGTGCATGCCAGTTCGGTAAGGGCACCTAATCCGGTGTGCACCCAGCTCTGTTCCACCACGATCTCCGGAGCGTCTTTTATAAAGAAATTCATCAAAAAGAGTTACAAGTAATGATCTATAGTTCAGGTTTGCAGTGAAAAATAAAAATAGCTTACAGGAAACTTCGACGTTGAAAGTCGCCACAGCTGGCAGATCAACACCATTATCCGCCTAAACAACCAATTTTTGTCTATATGATGCATTAATGTCAAACTAGACTCAAGGTCATGCAAAATAAACCTCGCAAATGTAAGAGCCAGCATCCAATCTGCGGGCGTTTTCGATCCGGTGTACGCTTGACACTTTTTGATTGATGTCGACAATCGACACTTCGGCGCTGAGAACTCTTCCCTTTAACGGAATCGATTAAATAATAATAAAGCTTTTCAAATGAAAGTGACATTCAGTACTTCTTACTTGATATTTCCAGACTACAGTAGGCAAAGGCCGGCCTTTAGCCAAACAAACGAGATCCAAATCGCCGCCTTCACGCAGCTGGTGGTGTGGCGATCCGGCGACGTGATGAAGTAGTTCGTCGATGGCGGCAGGAACTGCGCTCGGCCGAGCCCCCGGTCAACGAACCCCAACGAACCCCGACACACAGACACATCCAGACAAAAAAAAAAACAAGTAACAATCACCAGTTAATTACATATCCCTCGAGTATTAGAAAGTGGTGCGAAGCGGCACGGAGACAACGTCTTTAATGTCACCCACTGGTATTAAAATTTGATATAACATCCCGTTGATGACGTAACATCAAAGGCAGTACGTATCACTTATCTCTCAGAGGCAGTGTACTGCCTAGCCTTGAAAAGCTGGATTGTTTAATAAATTTTTTTTTTTTCAAAATATTTTTTAGAATACAAGATAGACTGGTTCCGTAGTGGCGTAATCATAACGCGTGATTGAGAGTTGTCAGTCATCAACTAGGCTCGTCAAAAGTTTGACGGAACCGAGGCCTATGATTTCGATGTAGTTTCCCCAACATTTCTTTTTAGCAGGCCAATAAATAAAACGTCTACATTGTTAAGGGTTCGTTAGGTGCAGCCCAAACGCTGTTCGAGGCACATTGGATTAAAGATAACGAGATAGAGGGCCATGGAGGTCGGCAAGGCAGTGTGGCAGGGGTGGAAAATGTTTCTAAATATAAAAAAAGGTCATCCAGCTTGAAAAATGGTATCGCGGCTGTAGCCGAGTGCTGACGGAGTTCTATAGCACTGTGTGAGTACTGCCGAACGTCATATCCGTTAGTATTAGCTATATAGCGCTAGTCTGGCGACAGCGACACAAATTCATGGACGCACACGGCCCCGCCCTTCCTCTTTTCTTTTTCTCTCAAACCGGCCGGCTCCAATGGGTTATAATAATAAAAGTAAAATAAAAAGCAAACTATACCCAAACCCATCCTGGCAGCGTGTTAGCTGTTACTATCCTGGCAGATCGTTACCAACATTAAAAAGAGTTCCGCCAATAACCGGACGAAATTAATGACCACAATGGAATTTATTTTTACGAACCTTCGACCTGGACGGAGTAGTTAGTGGTCCGCGGAGGCTGCGACTGAACACTGCAAGAATAATTGCCTTCGTCGTCTTCTGCCACTCGTTCAATCCTACATAGATGACATCGTGAATGTAATTTTTTTTTACATTTTCGAGCTGTATAATGCTCCTAGACATGCCGACTGGGGAATACCACCATTGGGCGTATTCCCTGCTTCGGCATCATTATATAAGTAAATGGACACGTACAAGAGGGAAAAGTCGCTTTGAATAATGAAGCGAGACTGAAGGGCGGTCGATGAACGATCTGGTAGCAGGACTCCGTTCTTGCTCCAAGTGAAATAGTCCAA
This sequence comes from Ceriodaphnia dubia, assembly GCA_022539655.2. Taxonomy (NCBI): domain Eukaryota; kingdom Metazoa; phylum Arthropoda; class Branchiopoda; order Diplostraca; family Daphniidae; genus Ceriodaphnia; species Ceriodaphnia dubia. The sequence goes on along the minus strand of JAKUCG020000214.1, from coordinate 133,668 downwards.
TATATCTAATAGCACAAACGAAAAGGTACGGTACTCTGTCAGCTGCTGGGTTAGTTAGACTATAACACGACAACAAAAGATCAGACCTTCAGCATCTGGCGGAGTGCATGGCAATTTCAAATTGGTACCGACTAGAACCACTTTCCTGCTGGTGTCGTCAACGTCGTTCTCCGATGCTAATACGGGCCCTATATGTGCTGTTCATTAATTATACCGTAAGGAATAAAAGTCAGTAATATACACACAAAGAATAGGTTTAATTGTACATAGAAAAATAGACGGGATAAAAATTCGAAATTCTCGATCATTCATGTCGACACAATTGTGTTTCACGGTCGACAGCGGACATCGACTGCATGCTGCTGTGTCCAACGCCCGCACAAACAGAGAACACACAATACTTTTTCCCTACTATATACGTTGCGCGGAAGGCAGCGCTACATATATACGCAGCTGTGTCAATTGGGAACCTATTCAACTCTCGCGCTGGAGCGTCGTGTATATACCGTAGTTACTTGCATATGGCAATAGTTACATATTGCCTAATACACTAGAGATGATGTCTGTATGCACAGCACAGACAAACACATGATTCACCGAAATATACAAGATCGATGATTACTGCTACTAGAGTGTAGGATACAATATTAGTCAAATAATGATGACCGTTTACAAATAATGTACAGCTTTTCAAGAGCGGAAACGGAGCCCATCCTTGGTCCTGAGGATGAGTGGTACCCCCCCTTCTGTTGCTTTCTCTTGTGAACAAGACCTGTCAATTGGTGGTTGGTTATACAACAAGAGAGAGAGTGAAACCGAGAGGGAATAGAAAGAGAGAGAAGACCTCGGCTAATGCTCGCGGCCCTTCTCTATAATCGTATCCTCTTAATTGAATCCCGCGCCTATATAACGTACACTATACGCACACACCGCCCGATAATAAATGGAGGCCAATTCCCAAGTGTATCATCAAGGCAACCTCTCGAACGGAATCAAAGGTTAATCCCTTTCAATGAAATATAAAAATAAACACAACGGACTACTGTGTCGAGATGATGCTGAACACAAAAATAAAGGAAGATTGATACTTGCACATAGGGGCGATCATTTTTTGTTACCAAGTATTAGTAGTAGAACAGAGCTGAGGAAGGCAGCGCTGATAGAAGCCATTCTGTGCCAACGTCGCCTTCTAATCCCGGAGCACCGGACCGAATTTGCACTGAATTCCACCATAACTAATTCTGATGTGTCAATAAAGAATTTCAAAGAAATGGGGAAGGCGCCAATTTCGAAGTAGGAGTAGTAGCACTCTAAGATGTTGATGTCAACGGATTCAACTTGTCCAGAAACACTTTGTCAATAATAATAATAATAATAATCGTAATACGGGGCAAAGTGTGGCAAAATGTGAAGGGATAAAGAGTGATGCCCTACCGCTCCGGACTCTGGCCACAGCGACAATGAATCAGTGGCTCGACGCAACCGGTCTCCCTCTTTCTTTTTCCACATGCGGACGGACGGACATGAGAGAGAGAGGGGGGGGGGGGGCGGGTGGCCAGGGAACTGGGAGGGAAATAGGAGGACCGGGTTAGACTATAGAGAAAAGTGATGGAAGAGAGAAAGAGAGAGAGAGAGAGGCCGGCTATACCAATTATGTACTCGTGCAGAGACCGTTTGCCTCTGTGCTTTTTCTTTCTTGATATGTCACAATGGTGTACATCTCTACTCTTGCATGTTTTTTGTATCTCTTTTTTAAAAGATTTCTTTCTTAAATCCTTGTTGTGCGCTGTCATGACGACAAAAGAAAATGAAGAAAATGAAAGAACTTTTTACTCTTGTCGCCTTCATCCGATCAAGTTTCAGCCATGTGTGCAATGCTGATGCACCAATGTGCGGTTTCCTTTTCTAAAATTGGGTATAGAATCAAAAGAAGACAAGCTAACATAGCAGAGACAGAGCAGCGTACACAGTTACAGAACGTCAAGTAGCCCGACTTGATGCCCCGACTGGCCGTTTTTTATAGTCCACCAATGTCTCGTTTTCCCGCATATATAGTGTGCCGCATGCCGTATGTAGAGTAAAACTAAAATACAATGTATACATTTTTTGGAGTGGTTATGTACGGCTACCGCAATCCAAAAGCTTTTAATTTTTAAAGTTGAAGAGCGCAGTAGCGGCAAAGCGGATCGACCAGGTTGCTTAGAAATACACTTATTAATATCTTGCGTTACGCTGTTACGTAATAGGATTGACCCCAATTCTGCCATACAATTGAATAATAAGCCCACATTAAGCTATACACGTTTAAGTTTGTTAGTTCCATCGCCAATAAACAAAATGGTTGGGCGTATAGTTGAGAGTCAAATTTTTTAAGACTTATTAATAAGACCCTCGGTGGCAAAGCAGACCATAGGGGAAGAGGGAGAAAATAGTATAGGGTTATCCACTGAAACCTTGGAAATGGTCGAAAGAGTTCGTCAACAGTCGTACATATTATCAACGCATTAGTTACAAACAGAAAATGAACCAGGGCACGCCCTTTTGCTGCGCTAGGCTAGTTGCTATAGTCTACGCTCGTGACGCTTCTCTTTTTCCAAATGGAGAAAGGAGGGTCCTGTCGCCATAATTGGATTTATTTGACAGATTGGTGGCTATATAGATCCATCCATCATGTATACAGCAGCGTGGATGGCACCGGCTTAGATTTTTTCACAAAGAATTGAAGGGCCGGGTTCAGCTCCGCTTGGCTTGGCCGTCGGCACAAAAGGCCAAAAGGATTGCGCTACTGTATATACGACGTGTGTAAACAATAGGCATAGACCTACCTAGGTTTACATTCATACCCAAAAAGGCGACATATATAGGCCAGACGGACACTCTTCCATCATTGGACGGCGAATGCAGCCAGATCGAACCTACCTACAGGCCTAATCCGGATTATACAACACAGGGTAATAGGCAGTGTGCCTGATTCGTTCATCATATGCATAGTAAAAGTTTTCCCAATAGCCTCTATATGATCTTTACTTTTTATTTCTGTTTTGGGAGTTTTGAATATAATGAGCTTATAGGCTGATCTGTACGTATTCCAGTGGCATCATGAATAAGATTTCCCTTAAAAGCTTTAAACTGGGTATAAGTTCAATCTTACGAAGAAAAAAGTTTTTAAAAAAATCGTCGAATAGTCCATCTTAACGCTCGGTCGTACAATGACCATACCTTCTCATGTATTACGATTTAGTAAATTCACTTCCTGCTTTTGACTCTTAAAGGATTCTTCTTGAGATACGGTATGGTGTGCCACCATTAAACCGAGGGTTATTCAAAATTCAAGAAAGGTTTCCCTTATTCACGCCTTGGTCTGTGATTTGTTCAGGTTTTTATAACATCCCTCGTATGAAATTCAAGACACACTATATAGCACTACGCCAAAGATAGAGAGAACTACCGTACTGAATGTATATGCGGTTCATGGTTTTTCTATATTGGGTAGTATGTAATATAAGAGTGAGGAGCATAAACGATGATGACATATCCCGATATCCAAGTGGCTGCATAGTGACGATGCAAATATTCCTAGGAAATATAAGTTTTGGGCATTATGGGGCTTTAATGGAATTGACACTCTAGAAAGCTAATAAAAAAAGAGTATAGGGAACTAATTAGCATGTCTGAGACGTCAATGCATGCGACGTGCTGGGGTCTAAAATATTTGCACGGAAAATGTTGCCCATCGGGATTTCAGGCCGCAAAATATTCTCATGACTGTGTCATATGACAGTGGCCATCCTTAGACAAAATTGGCCGATTTTGCAATCAGCCAAGATGGAAAATCCGATTACATGTCTGGATCGCAACAAGGAGCGAAAGGTTGGATAGCACCAGAGTCGCTGAAGTTTTTTACAGATAGATAACTGGCCAAGTCGATATTTTCCCCTTGGGCTGGGTCTTGTTTTATTCACTAACTGATAGTAAGCATACAGAGAACCGCTTCACCGGCATGCCAACATAGAACAAGGACTCCATCAACCCCCAGAGGAGTAACTTTAAATATGCAGCCGAATTAATTACGGCAATGCTGGGCCAAGATCAAACTAAGCGATTGTCAGCGAAACAGGTTTATGAACATACTTTCTTTGATGTTTATTGCCGTCAATCGTCTTTTAGTGGAGCTAGCAACAATCATTCACCCTCATCGGCTTTTTCAGCAACGAGTCAAGAAGTCAACAAATTTCTGAATTATTCGACCTGGCAGTTTCCGACACGGAAGAGATAGGACGGGGTTCTTTCAACACTGCGGTCCGCATGATCTCATTACATAAACAGAAGAAAGCGTGCAAGCGTATTGAGGAAAAAACTAAATAATATTTACATCAATGAGATTCAAATATTAAAAACTAAGCTCTTAATCACTCAACTAGCGTTGTAAGTTACTTCGAGTGGCCAGAGAATTCAACTTACTGCTTAGCAAGGACGGGACCAGCAAATAAAATACATGCATACAGTACTTATATTAATCTATTTCATCTACGGTATTTCAGTTTCTGCTAAATTATTTATCATGGGATTTTTAATTTTTATGCAGTTACATCATCATGGAATTATGCGATACCACATTAGAAGATTGTATATCTCTCTAGACAAGCACAAAGAAGAAATCCAAATGTACAGCAACAACATGTTCACCAACAAACACAATTCAATGGGACACGAGCGACTATCATCACTGTCACACCCTTTCTTTTGGACGGCGAAGCGAGACGAAGAAATCCATCGATTTCATTTCTAAATTGTCAACAGCTTGAAACGCATTGATTTTCAATGGCAACCCGATTGCAAAGCAAGAATAAATTATTCAAGATTTATAAGAATACAAATAAAACCAACATTTTTGCTGAAATCTCTATCCATTACAGGAAAAGTGGGGGAATTCGGTAATTAAAATTTGACAAATTTCCCGGGATCGGTTTCAAATAATTGTTGGTCGCAGTTTAAGTAGTGTTGCACAAAGAGCACATACTTGGCGATTTTTCTCCAGATCGTTTTGTTATATTATACACAGTTTTAATTCCCCCCTTTCTTACGGAAATTTTACAAAACTAAAAATTTCCCCCTTCCTGTCCGGATTCTCTCGCCGTCTTATAGGGGGAAAAAAAGTCCTTGGTGCACCAAAAAGTTCCAATATTTGTGCCTTTCGGTGCAATAGCCAAAAAGGGCATTGGAACAACGAAATCTTTCGATATAATAGACACCACCTTACAGAAATTTTCTTAGGTGTAAATATGTCTAGCGCCCCCTAAAGACTACTATGAAGCCTAAACGCCGGCCCATTAGATCCGTACACCATATAGGCATTTTTCAACCACGTTACGTGTCGGAAGTTCTTGTGGTCCGAAAACGTGCATTTACTAACTCGGTTTTTAAGTCAGTTTTCAAAAACCAAGTCAGAATATTTTTTGACAGGAAGACTACATAGTGGACTTTTTTTGTAGACTGTAGTCCTGAGGCCATCCAGTGTAGTTTGTTCACTAGGCCCGTCAGGCAGCAGTTTGGTTGAATACCCCGGTAATGGACGTTGGCCTCAAGCTCTCAACAGTATACTCAGTAGGTCTCATAATCCATCCACACCGCGCGTAGCTCGTTTCGTGTAGCCTGCTTTTAGTAATCTAAGACCAGTTTCTCCATACATTGGTCTGTCCGTTAAAACAAATAAACAATAACCCAACATACAATTTGTTATTCTCTATCGAACGACGTTTTTCAATAAATTTTCACCAAACCGTTTGGACGGTAGATAAGTTCAAATGTTCAATAGTGAAAATACTGTACCCGGAAAAGGTTGGAATGCAGTTTTTTCCGGGGTGATTTCTGGCTGCAGCAAAATAGGTATAAAACCACTCTTTTCAAATAAAATTACATTTAGAAAAATGAAGAGAGAATCTGATATTTATATGTATAGCTTTCTGATCCCTATACTTAAAAGATGTATTGTAAATCTTTGTTTTCACTTGAAGCTACTTAAGACCCAGTTTTTTTTTCCTTGATAGAACGGTACCTCGTACCCCATTAGGAATTGAGTCATAAAACTGGGTCCTAAGAATTGTCGAAAAACACGTTTGCTCAACTCATAAGCTTCTATAAACTTAAATTAACTGGATAAACGTGCATTATACTAGAGTTTCAAATCATCCGACTACGGTACAATTAGTAAGGAAGATAAATATTTGTAATTTTTAAATTTATAAATGATTATATTTTTACTGTATTTTCTGAACAGTAAAAAAGAATGAGCCATGGAGGACAACAAGCAATCAAATGCGCTTAGTCCATGTCTGTTAGTGAGTTAGTCAGATAAACGGAGTGCTGAAAATTGTTTAGCATCTTAATAACTTCCACTGCCTGCAGCAGCATAGGTGGGCTTCTGGCCAACAGATTGAGCAGGAGCAGAGTACATTTGTTGAGTGCTCTGGCTGGTTGTTGGTGCGGAATAGGACTGAGCTGCAGCGGGAGATGCAAAGGTGTTTGCTGTAGCAGGGGCTGGAGCAGAGTAGGATTGGGAAGCTGCAATCGGGGCAGAGTATGACTGAGAAGCAGAGGGAACTGCAGGAGCCGCAGCCGGGGTAGAAACAGTTGCCTGGTCAGCACAACCGGAAGAGTGCTGAGCAGCAGCGTTGACAGTGATGCAAGAGCAGATCTGTTGGGTGGCTGGAGCAGGTGAACCACAAGCCGGTGAAGCCGGTCTCTGTTCGGCAGCAGCGGGAACGTTGACTATTCCTTGGCCTTGGCTGGCGTATGATATTTGGCTTCCCTTCATTTCATCGAGATTGCCGTAGGAAGCAGTGGTAGGACCAGCGGCTGGTTGACCTACCCATCCACCTTGGTTACCACTACCTGGTCTATTGAACACATTACAAATCATTTTAAATGCTGGCTGTGAGTTCAGGTTATCAGATGTGATAGTTTAGAGTATTTAAACTTACTGGTTCATGTACTGTCCTGAGCAGGAAGCACCCAACATGGTACAGATCACGAGCATCTAAAATTTAAAAGTAGTAATTTAAGTTTAAAGTAGAACGATAACGTCGAAGAACGATAAATAGGAATTAAACTTGATATTGGCTTCTTACTGTTTTGAAGGAGTACATCTTGAACTAAGAACTTAAAGTGTTGACTGGAGGACTGGTAAAGATGAAGTGTGTATCTCTCGAAGAATCCGTTAAGCCTTATATAGCCGGATTTTAACTAGAGTGTATATACGGGTGATATTTGCCCGTGCTGAAAGCCTATTGAAAAAAATTCGGAAAAAAATAAAATGTACAGAAAACTGACCTCGTTTAACGGTAAGGTTGTTCACCACCTTTCACTTTATTGTTTGAGGGGCCCATTTAAGGTTTCAATCAAGTTAACGATTTAGAATTAAGTTAGGTGATCTTGTTGCTAGGTGCTTAACTAAAAATTGGTCTCTTTGAGAGATGAAAATTGAATTTCCCAAGTGGCCTTTACTTAGTTCAAGAAATATTACTACACGTAGTGTTTAGTACCGTACATTGGCGTGCCATATTTTTTAGACTTCGAGTTTTCTGAATAATTAAGACACAAAGATTTGTTTCTTATTTACATTTGAATGCCAAGAATTTGTCACTTATAAAAACACGCGTTTTAGCGCTTATTTTCTAGAGTATGAACCGAATTGCATGATTAAGAGAAAAACGTAGGATTGAGCACGAGTAGTGGTAGGAAAGAAAATAGCATTGATAGTGTAATCGCTAAACTTTTCTACAACGGATTGCAAGTTTAGCGGCCGCTACCAATATTACAAACGTGTTTGGCGCACCCATTTTTGGACATCGTTGCACAAAAACTGCATTTGAAAAGTCAAAAACAGTTCCGAGACACTTTAGAAATGTATAGAGCATATGGAATCGAGGTGAAGTTTATTGAGGTCAACATTCGGGTAGGTTAGCTTGTGGCTAGGTCAGGCAGGTATAAAGGAAGATATGGGCAAATTTATATTTGGTTTACTGGCTCACGGGGCGAGTAAACTTTGGAAAGAAAAAAGTATATAGCGAATTTCCGGAGATGGGCCTTTGCAAATTTCCATATCCATATGCTCTATACATTTCTAAAGTGTCTCGGAACTGTTTTTGACTTTTCAAATGCAGTTTTTGTGCAACGATGTCCAAAAATGGGTGCGCCAAACACGTTTGTAATATTGGTAGCGGCCGCTAAACTTGCAATCCGTTGTAGAAAAGGGTAGCGATTACACTATCAATGCTATTTTACCCGCTACCACTACTCGTGCTCAATCCTACGTTTTTCTCTTAATCATGCAATTCGGTTCATACTCTAGAAAATAAGCGCTAAAACGCGTGTTTTTATAAGTGACAAATTCTTGGCATTCAAATGTAAAGAAACAAATCTTTGTGTCTTAATTATTCAGAAAACTCGAAGTCTAAAAAATATGGCACGCCAATGTACGGTACTAAACACTACGTGTAGTAATATTTCTTGAACTAAGTTAAGGCCATTTGGGAAATTCAATTTTCATCTCTCAAAGAGACCAATTTTTAGTTAAGCACCTAGCAACAAGATCACCTAACTTAATTCTAAATCGTTGACTTTATTGAAACCTTAAATGGGCCCCTCAAACAATAAAGTGAAAGGTGGTGAACAACCTTACCGTTAAACGAGGTCAGTTTTCTGTACATTTTATTTTTTTCCGAATTTTTTTCAATAGGCTTTCAGCACGGGCAAATATCACCCGTATACTACACTCTAGTTAAAATCCGGCTATATAAGGCTAACGGATTCTTCGAGAGATACACACTTCATCTTTACCAGTCCTCCAGTCAACACTTTAAGTTCTTAGTTCAAGATGTACTCCTTCAAAACAGTAAGAAGCCAATATCAAGTTTAATTCCTATTTATCGTTCTTCGACGTTATCGTTCTACTTTAAACTTAAATTACTACTTTTAAATTTTAGATGCTCGTGATCTGTACCATGTTGGGTGCTTCCTGCTCAGGACAGTACATGAACCAGTAAGTTTAAATACTCTAAACTATCACATCTGATAACCTGAACTCACAGCCAGCATTTAAAATGATTTGTAATGTGTTCAATAGACCAGGTAGTGGTAACCAAGGTGGATGGGTAGGTCAACCAGCCGCTGGTCCTACCACTGCTTCCTACGGCAATCTCGATGAAATGAAGGGAAGCCAAATATCATACGCCAGCCAAGGCCAAGGAATAGTCAACGTTCCCGCTGCTGCCGAACAGAGACCGGCTTCACCGGCTTGTGGTTCACCTGCTCCAGCCACCCAACAGATCTGCTCTTGCATCACTGTCAACGCTGCTGCTCAGCACTCTTCCGGTTGTGCTGACCAGGCAACTGTTTCTACCCCGGCTGCGGCTCCTGCAGTTTCCTCTGCTTCTCAGTCATACTCTGCCCCGATTGCAGCTTCCCAATCCTACTCTGCTCCAGCCCCTGCTACAACAAACACCTTTGCATCTCCCGCTGCAGCTCAGTCCTATTCCGCACCAACAACCAGCCAGAGCACTCAACAAATGTACTCTGCTCCTGCTCAATCTGTTGGCCAGAAGCCCACCTATGCTGCTGCAGGCAGTGGAAGTTATTAGCCTAATATGCTAAACAATTTTCAGCACTCCGTTTATCTGACTAACAGACATGAACTAAGCGCATCTGATTGTTTGTTGTCCTCCATGGCTCATTCTTTTTTACTGTTCAGAAAATACAGTAAAAATCCACACATAAAAAACATGGTCTTTCTTCCATACTAATTGTATCGGATAGTTTAAAACTCTAGTAAAATTCCAGTTAATTCAAGTTAATAGAAGCTTATGAGTTGAACAAGATCCCTTCGGTGAATAAACCTTCGGGTTATTTATGAGGAAACTAAATAACAAATGGTTGTCCTTTTTGCAATGCCGCTATTGTTTTGCTTGCTCAATCACTCTTCCTAACCAAAGTAAACAGATTTGAACTTAAAGTAAAATGTATCGTGGTAGTGTACCGTACAAAGTAGTCTACGTGTATACTTGAGTTAAATCCAAGATTAAAAACTGGACAGCGCCAACTATGATCAAATTGGTTAATTTAAATAGCGTTAATTTTTCAACGCAAGATCTAGGTGATTAAATTGCTATGGTAATGTGCGGTAGGCTATTTGTGATTCCAATCAATCAACAAATAACGTAAGGAAGAAAATACAGCAATAGGATATAGTAAGAGATTAGAACGGGAATCCCGTGGTTTGGGGTTTGGGGGGCTCTGCCCCCATTCCCCCGTCCCGCTCACTCCCTGTTTTAAAAAATTAATCGTGAATATTGAAACTTATACTGAATAAAATAATACCCAAGTTGTCAGGTAGTAAGGGACGGATCCCATTTTGTCGTACTTGCGCGATCAAAAAAGAGAGCGCGTTAGTTGGGGAAATTTTCTTTATGGTAGGTTATAGCTCAACCTATTTTTTTCATTAAGGTACCCCCGAAAATATTAGCTAAGTAAAGTATTAAACGCATCTATCACCACTTTTTTCTCTATACAAACAAATGTGAGGTCAGCTCAAGTGGATCATCCGATAGGTAGTCTGGTTGATAGGTGAGCCAGCAATACCATTTAAGTACTGACTACTCTTTCTGCATTTAATGGATGGGAGGAAACTCATTAGAGAAACCAGGTCAAGAATGGTTTAGTACATTGCACAGATCAGAAATATTTGAAGTTAGAAAAAATAAAACCAGGTCTTCACAATGGTAAAATATTTTATTTTATTGGCGCACTTGAAATGTAATTTACAGCATGTAGGCTATATATAGTGTGGCTTATATGTACATCTGAACCTGAACCTGTGGATTTAAATGACAAAAAAACTATTTTGGACGTTTTGAATCGGTTGCTGACTCGTTATTTAAAACAGAGTAATTATAGCTAATTGAAGCTTTTTTTGTATAAATCAATGAATATGAAACATTCCTCATTATTTAGCAAATTTTCTAGTAGTAACAGAAAACTGGAATTTTAATTGTTCCTTCCCTTAAGAAAATCGCGACGGGCATCGGCTGTCGCAACCCGTGGCTCAATGTTCGTTTCTTGGTTTTTCATAGGGGGTAGAAAATCAGTACGAAATCGGTAACTTTCAGCGACGGGAAAAGTATCCGACAGAAAACCGCCAAAAACCAGTGAATAGTAGGCTAGTACTCTACTTCTCAGAATGTATCGGCTCCGATCTGTCAACTGCAGGAAGATACTTGGGGGCTCTGGTCAGTAAAACGCATCGCAGAAAAATCCGCCCGGTTACTAGCCAGTAAACAGCCGGTGATTGACGCCCAGATCCTGTTTTCACGATTTCTCAATGTAAATCAGCCTCAAAATCGTACCAAATTCTGATTTAACTCGTCTTGGCAATTGAAATGTAAATTATCTCAAAAAGAACTTTGCTTTTTTACTTAAATTCATAAACTAGAAGTAATCTTAATTGAAAAGATTTTAACACTTGCATCGGTGGGATGGGAAGAACTACGAAGGGCATCCAAACAGTTTGCGAGAGCGGCAATCGTATTTATCTAGAACTGTGGATTTTTTTTTCAAGTAATGAACATCACTTGCCTAGCTGGAATTCCATAGTATTCCATTCCGGGGCCTTTCAAAAAGGGGGAATCGCCATTTAACGCGGGCTAGGCAAGTGATGTTCAACTTGAAAAAAAATCCACAGTTCAAGATTATGATGAACTGGTGGCTGAATTTTTTTGATCCAAGTTCGTCAAAAAACTCAATGATCTGTGTTAAAACAAAAAGGGGGTCGTCCATACCCTTCGGGTGGGTACTGTAGATCATGGACTTGGGAAATTATTGAATCCCTCTGTATGGATAACCCCATAAATAGCAGAGTAGAAATCTTAGGGAATAAAATAAAGCACTAAAATGAGCAATGGATTATCGACTTCATCAGACTGTCAAAATCCAACTAGTTGTAAGTCGTCAAAAGTAGCCGACCAAACGGCCGTAAAATACGGTCGTTTAAACCCGTGAAAAGTTAACCCGTATCGGTTCAAAAACGGGTAAGAGTTTCACACCCTGCCACGGGTTACGTCGCCGACGAAAAGTAGATTGTTTACTGGCTGATTACCGGCTATTTTTTTCTAAAGGGATATTTGTCGAAAGTATATTTTATCCCAATCCCCAATCCCAAACGTGCCCAAACTCAATCCATGAAGAATGCTCAATCTACCATTCGAATTCGGTCGAAATTTGGTGTAGCGCAGGGTAACAATGGTAATTCGAGTACGCATGCGAATCAAAAACTGCATTTGGCACGATATTTGCTGAAGCTATTAAATTTAAAATATTTTACCGTTTGATTAATTTTAATTACAACATGTTAACAGCAAGTACCCTTCGGGAACCTCCCAGCGAGCGACGAAATTGGCGCTCGTACCCCTGAAGTTCGTCGTCGAATGGTATAGGCTGCCGCGAGATGGCTCTTTGTACCCGATTTCTAAAAAAAATATATTGTTTTTTAGCGAACAAATTTTTTTGCTTTTTAAAATTAAAAATTATTGTCGCTATTTGCGTTGACATCAAACTGCAGTCCGTAAGCCGTAAGGGTTTTTCCTTTTTTATTTATTCTAAGTAAGCGCATACAATGGTTTTGCGTAAAGATCCTGTCTAGTAAGTAAGGAATAACTGATTAAAACTCGGAATGTTTCTTCTTAAAAAAAAACCAGTTTTGGTGCGACTCCGAGGTTTACTCTAATGTGTAGAGGGAGCATATTACTTAATTATATTCATGAAACTTAAATGATAAGAGAGTTACGGCGCTGTTGTTCAAAAGACAACTTCCTCTTGTATACGTGCACGATGGTAACAGCAACTTGTAGGGGACCTTCTTTTCACTAATATGATTAACAAGATTTGAAAAAGAAATGTTGGTAGAAACGCTGATCTTACTTTCTCATGCAGTAAGTTCCTTTTAATTGGTCATTGGTATATAATACGATGCGGGTTGTTTATTCATATTCACCAGAAGTAGAAATTCCACACAGTAGACATGGCATCGAGCACGGCATGGAAAAACAGTTGGGATCTAAGTTAAGTGAAAACAAGATTCAATTGCATTTACTAACTACAAAATTTACACAAAACCCAACTACTTCTGAAGCTTGGGTTATTGATTCAAGTGCTACATATATATAATATATTAGAGACCCCTTCAACTGCAACGGTAGTTGCTGCCTTGCTGGCCTTAAAAAAAATTACACAAGAAACATAGATTCAAATTAACGTAACCGTTTCTTATTTCCCTCTTTTTGTATTTCTCTTTTCTTTTCCTCTTTTACCTCACACTCATTTGCACTTCTCGTCAATAATACTCACAAAAATAGTACGTAATACTTCGTACATACAATCTTTCGTTTGTGTACGTGTACGCGCTGAGGTACATACAATGAGAATTCCTTGCGTATTCCAGTAGTTGAAATACAGAGAAAGAATTGAACTAAAATACTTCCCATGTCTCTATGTGGAGTAACTCTGACTTGAAGCTATTACCTGTCCATTGTTGTTGGTCATAATTAGTTCTTATCCTAAGACATGTTAATATGAATCGCCTGCGTATCTATAGTTATAAAGGCGATGGAAGGGCAAAGGACGGAGACGCACGTTTTCGTGCGCGTCGTCACAACATAAGGCTGGTATTGCATATAAATATTTGCAAGTACTATACTTAATAATGTGTTTGTCTATTACTTGTGTAAGACTCCACTTCCCTTCATAAGCGCAACACGTGCCTTTCCAGTGTGTTTAATACACGACTTCCTCCTTCGTGTAAATAATTGTTTTGAACAATCAAACGCGCTAAGTTCCCTTGTCATTTTTTATTTTATAGAGAAATCTGTATCGTACTTATTTAACAAAGTACTGTCAATTTTCCCGTTCGCTTATTTTAAATTTCTAACAAATTTCTAACAAAAATACACTTTTGGATAACTTATTATTTTGGCCAACTTATGTAAATTTGTTAATAGTTGGCAAGTTATTTAGTACGTAAAAGAAGAATTGTTAACTTTACTTTGGAAAAATAAAAAATTTTCCCAGAAAGATCTCGCGCGATCACGCTCGTTGATTTTTCAAAATTCTGAGCGCGCTCGTTTTTAACTTGAATAAATGTAAGCAAAACTTGTCTCAAAGAATGTTTGTAAAAATATATTTGAATAAGGTTGCATTAAACTACACAAAAATAATGAGCGCGCTCAAAACAGATCCTGCTAGCGCTCACGCTTGCGTTTTTTTAAGTTGATCGCTTTTCCCAACCCTGCGCCCAACGGCCCAAGACATAAGAATATAAGGGGTCAGTCTGAACGAACCTTAATGCAATGGGTAGGACTTACGTTTGGTTTGGGTTAGGACATTAGGACATAAGGACAAAAGTTAACTCTGGTTGGTTAGGTTTGTCCTCTTTGCTGCGCGGTAATATCCGAACGATCAACAATGCATAGGAAATCGTGTGAGTCCTTCTATTGAGTATTTTCGAGCCATATTGACACTAGTCCTTTTGACTGCATCCAAATTCCCAATAGCAACTACCTTTCATCGCCTTTTTGAACTTTTTTGCTTACATACTGAATCTTAAATTTATTCAAGGCCGGCAGGGTATGACAAGAGAACCATTCCGGCCCCTATTTAATTTAATTTTGGGGGGAAATTAGCTAGTTTACGCGGTTGATGGTTGCGTTGATGAATTGACGATACTTGCAGCAATAGTTTTGCCAGCGTAGACTGCACCATTAGAGACCTTACCCATCAGACTGCATTATGACCTCAGTATGTGTTTGGCGCATTGAAGCAAAATAATACGCAAGCAGCTATTGGGCATATGCTACCATTCCGAAGACCTTCTTCAAGCGAGAAGTGTATTAGGCGCGGAATTTCACGTACACCACCTTTACACGGTTAGACGCAGGTTTGACGGCCCTCTAAAGGAGAGAACTGCTAAAAAATCAGTGGCAATATAAATCAAAGTTTCGTGTAGGCTAGACCTGCTCAACCCTTTAGAAAACGCAACCGGAAGTGTATTCTGCATGCGAAGCTAACGCCCTACAACCCTCGTACTAAAGCTAGAACATGGGAAATTCCAAGATATGCGACAATTGACATGGCACGCAACCCGAGACACTCAATTACACACAGCTGGTAGCAGTGGTAGCTGCTCTTGGCTATTTCAGTTCATCAAGTTTCATTCCCCCCCCCATCCTTCTTGATCCCGGTCCTAGTATTGCCAGATTTCCATGTAACTTAACTTATAGTATACATTGGTCCTGCATTCGCTAATCGTACGCTGTCGTAACACATGCAAGCTTGTGCCAAATTTACTATCCGATAAACGGATAGTAAGGTATATTAGCACTGTTGCTATCCAGCTTATCTTTATTCCATGAAGCTGTTCCGACCTGCATTCTAAAGCAGCTTTGATCGGCTTTTAGGGCTACTATGTGCTAGTATACTGTTGTATGTGCAAATTAATTGTCGTGTTTTGGTGAGAGGTCACCTCGGAGGTCACATGTGTATGTGTATAATATATTCACTGGATTTTATTATAAACCAGTAAATTCGAGTAAATTATCTGCACTAGGTCAGAGAGCTTCCGGGCACACAGATCCCCACCCTAGCTGGCTTTATTGAAAAGGGGAAAAACCACCGGACTCATTATCGATCGAGTCGAGTATACTTTGGCAAGCTCACGCGTCAGTTGTCTTCAAAGCAGTCCAATACTGACGACGGCGTTGTCCCTCCTTACATACTATGCATGCAGTGTATTGGGAGCAGTATACATGTCCAGACCTCCAGACGACGTGATCACGTGACATTGTGCTCGTTTCCGGCTGCCCTCGTTCTCGGCCGCACACCGACACTACCACTAACACTTCTCCTACTAGCTACTACTTCTCCTCCTCCCACTACTATCGTTTCAGACTCCTTTGATTTTTTTTTATCCTTGTTGTATGGGCTGTAACGTTCTATGGCTAAATAGCATGGCGAGAGACGGGCGTGTGTCAAACAGAACTAACAGCGTATATATGGACAATATAGATCAATTGAATACCATAAATGTTATTTTAGTTCTTGAAATGTACATGTACTGAATTTGCGATCCAACCCTTCTGACGTTCACAGCATACATACCGGTAGGTATGCCTGTAGCTGGTAGCTACGTAGACGTACATATTCTTGAACGGAACTACAAAACTATTCCCTTGAGGAATGGAGACTATTCCCGTTCGGGAATAGTCGATTCAACGGCTTAGTTGAACGTGGCGCATGCGATGCCTATTCAAAAGCTATGGTCATTCCCCATGTTACACAGTAAGGTATGCTTGCATCGCTCTCAGTTTTGGAGCCCAGTTGACGCCGCTATATATTTTTTAAATGCAAATAGAATATAAGGCAATAGAATAGAAATAAGGTGACTTGTCCGGAAGTAGTCTAAGTAGTATACGGTACTTAAACATCAATACAAGCAATATATACAGTTGTAAAAAAAATTTAATTCACTATTTTATAAGATTTCGGAGGATGATCGTTACCATAGGGTACGGTAAATGTTGTGCGAATGACGCTGCCATATCCCGGCAGGAATAAACATTTTTGTAACGAGTCAATGTTTCTTTGAATTTTCTGATTTCACCATCTCCTCTTCCAATTCACCAGCGAGAAATAAAGCGTAAAATTACTCGTTTGATAAAACAGAAGACGGCTGTGCTGCGTAAGTTTGCACTGAGCACTGGCTATGAGGACCAACATTTGTCGGATACATACTAGGGGAAATACGCCAGCACGAAGGGGAAACTCTAGCTGCCGATTACGTTGATTTCGACAAGTTTCACGGGTGCTGTACTTTTGTTGTTGCCCATGATGTATAGAGCTATATGAACTAGTCAAGTGAGTTCGATATCCTTCACGCACACACGCACACGTAGTACAGTAGTTGGCTAGTATTAGAACAGGGCGCGTAGATGTAATAAATCTATATTATCCTATCCAAAATGAGTTGAGACCCCATACATCTTACTGTAACGCCCGCTGAGTTTGACACTTGTCATTTCTCCCCCATTCCCTTCTCAAATTTCAAGTTACGTGAATTCATATTACGTGAATCCACCATTTCCCACCACTTAAATAATTTTAGTATTCACCTGAAACTGATGAATCCGTTTGAATGAATTTGTCGTCGCCATTGTCTAAAATATATCTTACAAGAAAGTAAAGGAAAAGACGAGCTGATGTCGATCACAATCCGTTTCGCCTGTTCATCAGGAATATCGAGCGTAGAAGATGGACATCCAATTCTGGACGCATTTTTTTTAGCTAGTTTTATTTGAAATTACGGAAAAACTACGAATAACAACAGTTTCTCCAGGTGAAGGGTAAGGCGTATCTTTTACTCTGGTTTCCTAAAAGTTGCTAAACAATGTAGAGGTTTTCAAGTAAAACGAGAGCTCGTCGAGAGTTAGTCACTAGACATTTGCACCATGGTTTATTCTATACGTTTCCACTAGATAAAAGACAGCTTTAAATACCAATTATGGTACGGGATTTATCGAAAAAAGTTCCAGAATATTTTGCTGCTTACCTGTTACAGCATAAAATAACAACAACAACAAAATATCGCTAAAAAACCGCAAGAAATCAATTAGCAATAGGTGAGACGTGCATTAGGCCTACAGGGGACAGAAACATTATAATCTATCTGGCCTACAGCGTTAGCTAGTATGAGCACGTGAAAATGACGAATTTGGATTTCGGGAATAGTTTAATAGACTACAAAGCGCCCGTCGGTCAATCGTAGGAGAAGAAACAATTCCGGTACGTTTATCTGTCTAACACATAATCATTAAAAAAAAAATAGATAAAGGAAAGATATCTATCGCTTCTACACATACATATATATATTTACTTTGGATGGCTTAACATTAAGTTAAAAAATATACCTAAATGAAAATAGCTAGGTGAACGAGATACAAAAGGAACGCTTCTTTTCGTCACTCGCATAGATGTGTCCTTTGTGTATCGATCAAACGTCCAGCAGTTTTTCTCTTTTCTTTTCCCAACCGGTTGGAGAAATTCTGATTTTGTAACAGTTATTGCAAGCTAGCTTCGCTAAAACTTAACCTGCATTATGAATTCTAAAGTAAAAAATGCTACCGTATTACGTACGAATGTTGCTGAGCACTTTCCTTTGCTGAGGGAGTGCGTTAGCTTTTTTCCTTGTAAGAATCAGGGATATTTTATAAGAGTTTAAAGGAGCAAGTACCGTACTTTCTATAAATTTGAAACTAGTGATGAAATATGTGCGAAGAAATTTGTTGGGTCGTATAGCTGATTGCTACACTTATATATTTTATTACGACTCTCTATATGTACAGA
Source organism: Ceriodaphnia dubia (assembly GCA_022539655.2). Classification (NCBI taxonomy): domain Eukaryota; kingdom Metazoa; phylum Arthropoda; class Branchiopoda; order Diplostraca; family Daphniidae; genus Ceriodaphnia; species Ceriodaphnia dubia. The sequence continues at coordinate 115,227 of JAKUCG020000214.1, read as the reverse complement.
AGGAAGTTGCGGTACAGTTCACTTCAGCTGGCAAGTTATTTAAATGGATCCAGCAGAATCTTTGCATGGACAATTATTGCTTTCCAGTGAAAATCCTTGCTGACAGTTGACATGAGCAAAGGTTTGCACTTCAATTTGGGATTAAAGCTCTATATAATAATATTTTTTCCATGTGTTGCTTACTCTATGTACAATTTTTTATAGCCCGGAAGTTGGTCGATCGTCATCGAATGCTACCAGATGGCATTAGGAAACGATAAAGATCCATAATACAGTATACATCCCTCATCCCACACCAATAACAAATCGAAGCTTGAGTACCAGTACCGGGAAGAGAGATTGCGTCACAGAGCAAGTTGGCGATTATTTGAAAGACGAAACAAAAGGATTCCCCTAATCAACCTACGTACATCAGTAACGGTAAGGGAATGTGGAAATATATCAAGTTTAGAAAGGGATGCACCCATTCAAAAACATACTACGTACAGCCGCCATGCGTAAAAAAACAAAGGGGGGGGGGGGGTCTCCAATCAGTTGAATCTCAACCCGAAATACAAAAATGTAAATTTGAAAGATCCAACAATGGGGCATATCCCGTGCAATCAAATTACTTCATCTGCTGCTGTTCTTTGTCACTCGAAGAAATCAATTTGTCAATGTTACTGAGGAGTTGATATCACGCTCGATTACAATAACAATCCTTTGTCGATAAATTCTCTGCGTCATCGTCTCAGTAAAGAGAAGAATCGCGTACCGTGGCGAATTTGTCGCGGAGACTATAACTCAATGACGCGAAAAGTGGATGCGCAGGAGAGAAAAAAGATGCGGTGATAGAAGGGTACGTAAGCATGCAACGCACAACACGACAAATGAGCCGAACGACGAAAACAAGAAAGCCAAGAATGGAATCAGCGGTAGCAATAAGCAATAATATTAGTAATCGCCCAACCAGTGGTGTATTATTGCGTTGACGAATGCAACTAAATAGATCTCACAAAAATTCCTCACAGCAGCAACAGTAACAGACATAAACACCAGCGTACCTGTTTTCTTGTGATATAATGAGCCCTGTACCGTCACCTGGGACACGCGTCATTAAAGGATAACGATTTGTTTATGTATTCCTTTTTTTTCTCGTTCTCTCTCTCTCTGATATTGTCTTCTGCTTCTTTTCCTAGCAAGATTGTGTATATATTTTTATTTTTGCCAGGATCTGTACGGTTACCCGATGTTTCACTTTCAGCCTACCTGACAGAGCAGTGACAGATTACCGGAACGTAAGAGACGGTAGATCACGACAGTTACAAGGTCTGGCTAATGAGCGCTAGTGTTGCAGTTGCCATAGCTGGCGTCCCACGGAACGGAAGACGCTCCAGTCCAAGAGAATAGAAGGGCCACGGAGAGCAACAAGGATAAGTGAATGAAGAGGGAAGGGGGTCGTGAGTTGGGGGTCTGCACACGAAGACGCACATGTTTACGTAGCAGGGTCTCGTGTCTCGAATCTAGACGCGCGGAGGTGGTCCGGGCGAACACGACCAGCATCGACTTGAAATGTTCGTACTTCAGCGCCGCGGACACGCCAACACAGAACACACTTAATAACACGCACAGTGTCGTTCTACATACAACAAAGAACCGTCTAATTAACGGAAAGACGAGCAAAATGCTGTTTATTTTGATTCGTCTGGATCACTTGAAGAGGATCAAACTTCTTCCGGTTCCACTACTCTTTCCACGCCACTGACGTCACTACAAATGTTGTTTTTCATTCGAAATTTTCCTTCGTGTCTTTCATTTTCCAAGTCGTTTTCTTGCATTGCGTAATTCAGGGGGAAAAAGATGCGATGCAAGCTCATCTTGCATGGCTGTACGCGGTCGGGGTTCGGCCGTATAGTTCATCCATTTGTTTTACGACTGCCACCCCCATTTCCACTATTTCCCCTTTTTGGATGATGATGACGGTGGTCATGGCAGGTTTTTCTTTTTTTCCTTTTTTTTTCTGAGAGAATGCGTGTCCACTAGACCACTACTGTCTAGCGGCGTTTGTTCCGTGGCGACGTTGCGTACTACTATTACGCACCAGCAACGGCATGACTCGTACTACTACTACTACTACTACTATGTACTAGACTACTGCTGTACAGCTGTACTATACTGTTGCGATCGTTACTTCACTACTAGTACTGTTGTTGTACGAGTACTGTTCCGCCGGTCCTACTGCTCCGATTACTGCTACTAGCGGTATACTACCAAACTCTTTGGGGTACGTACGTCGTGATGACCCGACTGCTGCGGATGAGTTTTATGATCGACCCAGACTGCTGCTACTTTATAGCCCACCACACCGAATCTAGGTCCAGTCGCTCTTTCGAGTTCTTTTTTCTTTCTTTTCTTTCTTCACTGCATCTATTTTTGAGGGTTTGTATATATCTCGTTGTGCAGTCAGTGTTCAAAGTAAAACTAGGTCAAACAGAGCATTTACATTTGCTATGATACTATCCATACACCAACTGAGGTCAAACAACTAGATGTGATACATACCATTCACAAACCCAAAATACTTTTTTTTGCCTCTGCTGGTGTATAGTTTACTCTCTGTATTATGTCGAATAATGTGGTACACGCATCCTAACGTTCGATGGCATCGTTACGGCCAAACAGGGGAACAAGTGCCTCGGTCGGTTGTATAAATAACGAACTTTTTCGGTGTGGGAGGGGGGTTAGAGTGCTAGAGGTAAACGTAGTGCGCCCTATATAGCCTAGCCTACTACTGCTACTATACTCGTGCGCACGTCTTTTGATTTCTTCTTTGCCCGTGCTGTTATTATGCACGCAGAGGGCAGAGCTTTGATCTTGAACGTTCCATAGGATGTCGGCCGAGCCTTGTGCCATTAGTGGAGCTTGACACACAACATGTGCACATATACAACAGAACTCGTACCCTCTAGACTCTCTTTTCTCACTTCTTCTTAGTCTTCGTCGTAAGCCTATTATAATCGAAAGATGTAACGAAGCTCTGCTTCTGCTGCCCATCAGTTGCTCTCCCTTTTCTGCTGCAAGCAACTCTTTTCTTCCCCGGGAGGAATAAAAACGTTCATTTCCTCGGCTGCTTTTTGCATGGCGATGAGTTTCCTGGTCCGATCTTTCTTTGGTTAAAGAACGAAGCAAACAGCCACCAACAGCAGATCGGCCTATTGGAAGTCAAGCTCTGGCGATGTAGTATATAGGCTAGTCCAAGACACACACTTCCTAGTGCTCTGTGTGCGTGTGTGTGTGTGTTTAGTCCCAGACTGCTGCATCCGACACACGGTACGTACACACGCTCCACTTGTTTGATAGCGCAACTACGACCGTGCGTGTTCTACGGCTACACGCAGACAGACAAACAATCGCCGACCTAGATTCAAAACATGGCTTCTGCTCGCTTTTGCCTATTCCTAACCAACTTGACGCCTGTCGCTGATTAGAGAGGAAGATAAGAGAGACTGCGGGAAACTGGATAGGTATGACGCGGCAGTCGGGCGGGCACGTAAACGCGTCAAACACTAACGAACTGCAAAGGGAAACAGAAAGGGATAGTTCGGAGACGTAAAGAGAAAATCAGAGTATATATAGATAGTGACGGGGCCCATCAGCACCTCTTATTCGTTTGCAGCTGGCACATACCCCCTGATGTTGATGGCACATTGCGGAGCTTTTCAAAGAAATCCCCTACGCTTTTGACTACTGCTCATTACTCGCTACGCTCCAGCTGACATTATCTTGACTAACCCCATTTCGGCTCCTTATACTAGGTAGGGGCGTACGAAATGGCGATAATCTAGTTTTTATCTGTTCGATACACAAAAACAAAACTGAAAAAAGAGACCCAACAATAATCAAACTTTGATGATGAGAATTGTAAAGAATGAAAAGATATTAATATGTGCCGTACACAACTGGCGCCAGTCCGTGCTCCGGTGCTCCCCACCTGTTCAAATATGTCTCACTCTTGCAATTGCCTCAAACTACATTCCGACTGCTATGCGCTTATTGAAACAAGCAAGATTGGAATGAAACAAACAAGCCCATACCAGGCAGTGTTGGTAACATTTTGATAGCATTCCTTGCCGGAATTCGTCGTCGTCGTTAGAGACAAAAGAGAACATCAACTATGTGTCATATTTATGAGCAATAAAAAAAAGGGGAAAAAAATACGAAAGGCCGTGAGCGAGAGAACGTCAAAGTTGTATATATACCTACACTTTTTTCATCATATTGTTCAAACTCATAATTTGCATTCCAGCTCCCCTACTACGTCTCGATGAGACTCATCCTTTCGCTAGCAACTATGATTATTGGTCCTCGCTATGTATCGCTCAACTTTACACCCACCAGTGGCCTTTGCGAATGTATAAACGACTTTTGACTCGAAACTTTCCCTGCTACTATATGCGTCGAAACGCTTCGCAGAAACAACTATAGAACTGACTGCATTTAAACTGAATGTACTACAGTATATGCCATATACAGTAGTCGCCAAATGGTACTTGGCGCGCGTTCTTTTGACCAGTGAAGGATTTTCGATCTCGGACTGCGAATGACAATGAGCATCAAAGAGCACAGTGTAGCACTTTCCTATATAGGAAAGATGGACGGAACGGACGGTAAGTCACGCTGTGTGCCTGCCTGCGTAGGAAAAGAGCGACAAAACACAGCGGCGGCGCGTTTCGCTTCGCAACAACAAAAGCCCATCGCATTGTAGCGCTGGCCGGCGCTGGCATCCATATGGATGCGCATACGGGGCGCATTTTAATAGGATATATGTATTCAATAGCTCTAGGGACCAGACGTGCTGGATCAGACACAAACGCGGGCGTTCAAACCTCTTTTTCTCTAACGTATGTATAGCGGATGTACAGTGTAGCGCCCTTCCTATCTGGCTTAGGCTTTTCTTTTCTTCCCAAAAAGTAGGAGACTGTTTGTGTCGTTTTTCTCGTTGAGGTCGTTGTGTTCTACGTGTTTCCCATTCCATCTTACTTTACGTATCTTTATTCGTATTTTCCATATGAAGAAATCACATGCTCGGCTTCTCCGGCTATTTTTTTGGCTTTCTCTTTCTCTTATTAGGCGTTCTATTTAGTCTGCCACCGCCTCATCGAATGTCTTCTATGTGCAGTATGCGTGTTGTCGTGCAAAAACAGCCTCTTCTTCTTCTTCTTCTTCTTCTTCGCCTTCTTCTTTCCCTCTTATTTTTAACAACTAAGCACCTGGTGCTTGTATTCAAAGTAATATAGACGCCCACGAGAATCACGTACGATCGGACATCCGGTTGTGTAGGTTACAGCGCCGGCCGGTGTTCGTAAAGACCAGTGACTATGCTACCGTATACTACACGTTGTTGATAGCACAAAAGCGGCCTCCGCATATAGACCATCATCAAAAGGCTTGGGATACACGTACCGCGCTGTTGGTTAGATTTGACGGGAAGAAACTCAGAGGCCTTATATCTGTCACGTCGAGCTTGAACGATAACAAGCCTTTCACGCGGCTATTATCGATGTTGTCCAGCAGCAAACTTCGTCCCCGAATCTATCGCCCAACGAGTGGCGAGAGAATGAAAGCGACAAAGAGAAAACGAGCGTTGAAAAAACGTCACGTAGTCCAGGCAGAGTAGAATCGGCTGAGCGCGGATTCCCAGGTAATCAAAAGGCGATTCTTCCCCGTCTCTCAGGTCTCTTCCTTTCTCTACTCGCTACCTGAGCTCTGTTTTTCTACGCTATCGGCCTTGCTTTCGGCTACCGTCCGTCCGTTCATCCGTCCATCTCTCTTTCTCTCTCTATACAAACATACTGTATATATACTCTTATATTATTCTATTTCACCTTTTCATCTGTCGTCTGGTGATAGAGATTCTGCCCGGCCAGTGAGTCCGCTTTATCACAAAAAGCTTTCCTTACGTCGCCCGCTTCCTTTTTAGATCTTTCCCTTTATGTAGTGGCTGCACGTCTCCACCTTTAGTCCACAAGACCGAAGTCAATAATATCGTCTCCTTTCGGTTATTCCGAGCTAATGGTAATAAAAAAAACTGGGCGCAGTGTTGAAACATTATTTAATATTTAACCAAAAGCAGAAGTCGTCTAGACGTCTAATAAATAACGATCTCATGTGTATATCACCTAGTAGTACGTGTGCTTTTGTGTTGTTGTCCTATTTGAGCCGGGCTGTTTTTATATCGCCCACGCAATGCTCTTCAGTGCCAGGACCCGGGTCCCTCTCTTTTGATACATTTCCGTGTGTCGAGTATTAATCGAGGGACTACGAGGTGCTTACCCCACCACCCGAATCCTCAGCGCTTCAAGGCTGCAAACACTTGAGCCCAATTCGCAGTTATTCGGCTGATACGCGCTGCTCTATGCTTCTGTTTACAGCTCAGCACCATTTAATATATACGTAAGCCTCTGGGATTGTCAGAAGCAATACGAAACTCCTCAAACAATTCCATAGTCTTATTTTCGTTTATGAATAACTAGGTTTTAAAAATGCCTTTTTTTCGTCTACGTCTAAAAGAGCAATGTCCATTTGTAACGGCCTTGCTTTCCGTTAAATTGTATTCCCGGGAGGAGATCCCAACTGGGAAGTTTTCCAATATATCATAAATAGAGAAGATATTTTTCTTCAAATGAAACTTTGGGTTTTGATTACGAAAAACTGTTCTCAATGATGCGTTGAATTGTTTTGGCCATTTAACCAAAGTTATTGACCACTTATTCCTATTCAGTTATCTACTCCGAGCAACGTGTCAAATTACTAATTGGTTTTCCAGCTTGTTCTTTTCCTAGGATACACTTGCTTTTGTTGGTAGTGGCTAGTGCCCCGGTTTAACGATCCAGTTTCAAACTTCTAGAGACACAAGTACCGTAGGCTATACATTTTTTCACGTATCGAGTTTGTCGTCGTCGTCGTCTTTTGGCTACAACATGACACATGGGGTCTCTGGGTCCGATGATAGTTACTAGACTTCGTTATTAAGCTATGTGAACTCGAAACAGATATAATCTCTCATATTCCCTAATGTTACAACAAGGAAAAGGTATTGTGTCTAAAGAGAAGGGGGGCTATACGCTCGCAATACTATAGTTTCCTATTCATTACAGACTTATAATATATAGAAGACGTCGCTATATATGACGATTGTGAGCACCAGCTGCTGGCTGCTTATTGGCCTCAGAAGCTCGGATAATAGAAAACCCAAACTGGAGTAGAAAGGCACAAAGATCCGGCAGTCCCGGCTCTGTACAGTGCTCTGTAAGAACCGTTCAAATGAGGCTTTTGAAATAACTAGAGGCTTTTGGCGGATACCGTATTGCACTAATATGCTCCCCAATATGCGAGAAATCTCAACATATCATGAGGAATTCGAGCAAGAATGATTTCGTACCACCTCATATCTAGAAGCTCATTTCAGTTAGCTCTAGTCCCCGTTTTGTCTGGTGTCTCTTCATCCGGCGGCACTCCTTCAACTCCCGAAGCTGACCAAAGTGCTCTCTTCTCTAATTTCTCTGAACTTGGTACCTGTTTGAAAGCTTCGAAAAACTTAGACAGAATATGGACAGAAAGGCGGTTATTCGCGTCATTCATCTGCTAGTACTTGTTCGTGATTTGAGGACTCGCGTCAAAGCCACGTCAACGGCGTGCGACGTGCGAGTGATAAAGACAAGTGAAAACTACCAGAGAAATCGTTGTATATGAAATGAAGCATTGAAAATGTTGGTGCTGCCCTAATATGAATCGAGAATCAGAAGCCCAACGACATTTCGTCCCCCCCCCCCCAAAAAAAAAAGTTCAAAGAGTGGTTTGATCTATCGAAATTTATTCGCGTTCTTTTCGGCATTTTTTTTCCTTACATTTTTTTCTACTTCTTCTTTCCTTATTTCATATTTAGGTCTTGGTAGACCTATTTGTTTTCTACTTTAGCCGACTTACCTAGTCAAATTTTTTTACCGTAGGCTATTACACGAAAAGATTCTTTCACGTCTTTCAACATGGAAATCATTTTACATTCAGAACGCTAGCATTGTTTCTAACAATCTTCCTCATCCCTCCCACTCCTTTTCGTTTATTTTCTTCTATCGTTTCTCTAGGTATAATCTATAGATATCTCCTGTGTATATTCAAGAGATAATTTATGCTGATAGATAACTTTTCGGAACATGCTGGGCCATTAACTTATATACCGTATTTAGTTCGATTTTGTTTGTGTTATTTATTTTTTTATTATTATTTTTATTTTATCGATGAGCAGAGAAGCTTTGTATACACTATTCACCTACATTCGGCCTACTTTCCAGAGAAGGATTTACAAAAGTGACAAAAAAGAGTTTTTAGTTATCGCATTAGCGAATTAATTTAATTTGTCTTGAACTTCAAAAACTTCAAAAACTTCAAAAACTTCAATAACTAATGTAAAACTACAGTAAAATATAATTATTTTTCCGTTTTAAGTCTGATCGACAATAGAGCTTTATTTTTTAACGCACTCAGTCGTTTTTCGTCGATCTTTGACCATCAATATCAGATTTGTCTGTCACCAATCAAATTGCTTGAAATGTTTACATAGTGACATATCGCATAAGAAGAGCTCTATAGTGTAACTAGACTTTACTAGAGTTTCGGCCAAATTATTATAGTTTATTGAAGTTACTGAAGTTCATATTCAGCGTTTATACTGCCACCTCCCACGTGTATTTTCTAATAAAACGTGAAAGAACAAAAGGTGAACTTCAAAAAAACTTTGATAACTACTGCAAAACTATCGACAACTAAACGGATTAATTAATTGAACTCGTCTTGAACTTCAATTAACTCTACTAATTACTATAAAACTACTGTAAACTATAATTATTTGGCCGTTTTACTAAAGTTTCGGGTTTCGGCCAAATTATTATAGTTTATTGAAGTTATCGAAATTCATCGAAGCGTTTCTACTGCCACCTCCCACGTGTATTTTCTAATAATAAAACGTTAAAGAGATCAAAATGTAAGTTTATTTAGCTTAACCGAGAGTGGTAACACGGTATGGTTTAAAGGGTAAAGTGCCAAAGGTAGGATTATTATGCAAAACACAAATGAACTTACCAATTTGAAAAATCTATAATGGAATATTAGTAGTTGGCTGCCTGGTTGCGTACTCTAGTTTTACCAGAGGGTTTTACTGCAGAACATGCACACGAAAAAAGTTTTACCAACCAATGGTTTTTTTAATGCATGTGTTGAGGTGACCTTTTTTATCTGAAGAATATCAAATCTCTGAAAATCCTTTCTCTACTCGCACGTATACCACTTGAATATACTTTTGTTTGATGTAGCCTAATAAAAGGTATCAGACGACAAGGTTCAAAACCTGATGTTTGCGCATGTAGTCTTTGCATTGTGTACCTTCCCATCTAGACTGATGAATATGTATGTAGCTATTTCCGAACATGTTCATTTTTCTTTTCGTCGATGTATTAAGGTGTGACGCAATCACTTTGACATTAAGATCGATTGATTCACATCCCAACCATTATGTCTCGCTGTTCCTTTCACACTTCCCAGTAGTGCAATTCCACGACTCTTAGCTATTACATAAGATTCATAGTCCTCGAACCTTTCAAAGCTCCCGATTGCTCAGACTTATTTCATTTACCTTTTCCTGCTTCTATACCTCTTATACTCTTGCGACATTTACTTCAAGAACCAGTAAAGCGATAAAGCACCTGATTTGTGTCACTGGGCCATCCGATTGTTCGATGCTGACTCTGAACTGAAGACGTGCGCTACTACAAAAATATAGATTTTTGTCTCATTTCAAAGGAGGCATTATTAAATCGAGGGAAGGACCTGGACTGGAGAATTCAGTGAACCGTTGTTTCATTATCCTTGACTGAAGCGCATCGGTCATTAATTACCCACCAAAGTTCCAAGTCACGAACGCAAGTAGAATGTTTTCTTTTATTTGGAATTTCGCTGCTGGTATATTGATGCGCGTTTACCACACTATTCCGCTATTGTTGGTTTCCGTGTTATTATTGGAAAGCTCGAAACATGAGAGGGTGATTATAACTGGGAACAGAGGAAGGATGGAAGGAGCAAAGTCTTCGGAGCTTGTCCATTCTAGATAAAGTAAAGCCATATAACTATATACATAAAGAATAGTGGTCCATATCGCGCGCTCAAGTCCAATTTATCAAACTTCAGCTCGAAACCGTATTACCATGAATTGTCTACTGGGAATCAACCCGTCAAACATAGAAAAGGCAACAACATTTGTTTTACGTTTTCTATGTTGAATAAAATTACGTCACGAAAACCCACTGCTGTATAGAGCAGTGTGCCTCTTTGATCATACAATTATTATTGCTATATTAGCAGATACCATTGAGTTTAAGTGTAAGTAGGGTATCAAAACCTGGTAGAGACTGCTGGTACAAGACCAGATGTGTATAACAGAAGGCCATCCATGTGTAGGTCTAGCGGTGTAGGCTACATTCGACCAGCATTGTACAAAAAGAGACTAGCGTTCCAATCACCTTTACGGCGTCATCCATTTAAATAACAGGTTATCGATCGAACGAATAAAAGTACGCACTACGCACGCCATCTTTATTTTTTGCATCAGCTATTTTGCCGTTTATTCGGAATATATATAGCTTGGACGTTATTCCGTTTGATTTTTTTTTTTTTCAGATGAGGAAAAAATAAATATACCCCCTTCCTCTACCCCCTCCAAAAAATGGATGTATAAAAGCAGACCTGATCGGGCTGTCCTACATATTCTTCGTGTCTCGGCTGGTACGTGTGTCAGTGTGTGTCTGTTGCATGTGTTTATTGAATTGCCAAGAGCCCGGCTATATAGAGTGAATTGAATCCTGCACAATATCGCATCCTCTTTTCTTCCGTCCCGACCACACACCACCACACACCACCGCCACCACTCGCGTAGCCTCAGATTCTCTCTCTCTCTCACTCTCTCAACTCTCGCTCCTTTTTCTTGGTCTTCTTTTTCTTTTTCTTCTTCTGGTCTCGATAGCTGGCGTATAGGCCTATATAGAGCCCATCTTATATGGGGATGAGGAGCGATTCGATCATCCTCGCATGATTGGATTTGTTTCGCTTGGAAGCCTTAAGGCGGCGACGGCGGATTCTCGGTCGACGAGTATATCTTCCTTTCTTTTCTCTTTCTCTTTCTCTCTCTCTGCTCTTACGTCTCTTACGTCTCTTTCGCTTTTCCATTTCAACTTCTTATTTTGATCCGCTCTTGTCTGCTTGCTGTTGCTACTGCTACTTGTACTAGCTTCTCTCCTTTATAGGTTCCTTCATCTGCATATAGCTTCTCTATTCCTTTTTTAGCTAGGCCTTCGTCTTTTATTTCGCTCACTCTTTTTATCCGATAAGGACTCTATTTGATTGAAGTAGAGGACTAGAGGAAGAAGGGATCCCTTTTGTTGAAGAGGTGTCGTCTGAACTGGCCTGACGAGATTTGCTGGGCCTATTGCTGATTGCCAAAAAAAGAAGGGACACGGACTTGAACAAAATGGGGCTCTTTCTATAGGCCTGGCCAGAAGCCATCTGATATATTTGTGTTCATTTCTTTTGTTAGAGATGATATCATATAATAATACGGCCAAGTCCGAGGGATCGGGGCTCGACCCGTCCGCCCGGCAGCAGCAGATTGGATTGGCTGTATTGCTTGTGGTTGTCCACGTTTCCTTTTTATGTGATGTAGGTCTGTACACGCGGGTTTTTGATACCTCTATATCTAGCGACCTGAAACCGGTAAAAATATATAATATATTTATATATATATGTATATAAGGGAGTAGGACTTGTGCTTTAGGATTTGCAGGCAGCACTAGCCAGTAGTAGAGGGAAAAGGTGACTTAAAGGTTAAGTGAAGCGGAATTTTTGTCCGACAAGGGGTCTCTTGGCTATTTTAAAAGGCCCCTCTGGTCACTAGCTGAGCCTGTCTGAGACTCTGAGCGAATAAAAGCGAAAGCGAAACGAATGGCAGCAGTAGGAAAGAATGAAAAAAAGCGCAAGGTCAATCCTTCCCCATCGAGATTAAGGGAGGTGAAAAAAGCAGCAGTAAAAGGAAAAGCGCAAGCGAATGTAATATGGATACCCATTCGAGCTTCTACTTGTAGAACGCCCACTCTGAACATCAACGACTCGACATCAATCAGCAATTCGTATTGCCATGTAACTATAAGGGAAAAGAAAAGAAAGAACCAACAGCGCTTAATTACATGAATGACTTGTTGCCACAGGATTTCTTTGACTTGTTTCCGAATATTTGTTTCCCTTTATTGCTTTGTTTGTATTGACATTTCCATTCTTGCTTATTTCTTCATTTGACTTGATTTCATATGATCACTTTCTCTGGTTCTACTTTATTAGTATGGTCAATCTAAATAAAATCTTTTTTTTTTTAAGTCGTCGTAAATCTGGAGACTTTTACACCAAAAGGAAGAGAAAATTCAGGAGAGTCTACCATAAAAAGACTTCCAAGATCTCGGAGGGCAAAGTTGATGTAATTAAATAAATAAGATTTTATCAATCAGAAAACCAAAATTTTCCATACTCAGAATTCAAATAAAATTAAATATTAATTAGTAAGCGAAACTAATTAATGAACACTATTTTCAGTTACTTTGCACTGCTATTAAAGTTTGTTTGATGCTGAAGTAAAGTATAACTTTTTAGAAATTTAACTTTAAAAACTAGCATCGCTACTAACGCAGTTCGTTAATAAGTAGGTCTGTTGCTAAGCGACCAGCAGACGAGTCTAGTGGGAGGATCAAAATTCGAAATTTTGAGAAATTTGACAGTGACAAAAACAATGGCTCATCTTTGCCCCACCCGTCTGCTTGTCTTTATTTAATTAGATCAACTTCGCCCTCCGAGATCTTGGAAGTCTTTTTATGGTAGACTCTCCTGAATTTTCTCTTATTTTGGTGTAAGAGTCTCCAGATTTACAATGAATTAAAAAAATAGATTTTATTTAGATTGACCATATGTACTACTTGTAAAAAACGATGAAGCGATGATGAAGTTGAAAGATGACGATTTAGTACGGTATTTATAGCATTTTAATATGAATATTTACGTAGGTCTGGTACCCGTGTAACTGGGAAACTTTATTTAATATTTAGTTTCCCCAATCTAATTAGCTAGTCTACAGCATAAAGACTTGAATTCCCACGTCTTCTTTGGTAACGTCTCTTGAAAACGGACGAGGATGTGGGCGGAATGCACAGTTGCTGATTGAAAATTCAGACATCCTTCCGTCGTCCTCTACTCTTGTGAGAATAAAAAGGAGCTGCATTTCAATACGCCATCCTAAGTATATATTATATATACTATACGGTGTCCAATGCCATTTTCTAAGAAGGAATGTACCGAAATAGGCAGAACGAACAAACCGTGCGAAAGGGGAAAGAAGGATGAATATTATTTACATCAGAGAAAACCTTTTGTGTACAGAAAGCGACAAAGATGATACTACGAAAGGATCACTGGAATCAACACTCGTCACGCCCGTATCTAATTGAATGCACTTCCGACGAACCATGCTCGTGACGTGGTTTTTCTCTTTTCGTCTCTTTCTTTTCTCCGTTGTCTCTCGTTCGGTAACTTTCGGTATCATCGGAACATTAGAATCGTCAACGTTTTTTGTTGCTCATTGGTTCTCCTTCGGGCAGAAATCCAAACAATGACTTGTTTCCAACTTGCTGATAAAGACGGATACAAAAAAGTTTTTGGGTTATTAAAAATATGTTTTTCCTTTCGTCTTGCGCATTCAAATAAGTTTCTAGACTTTGCATAGCCTGTTAGAGGGATGAATATGACCTTTTTCTGTACTATACTATAGTCGTCAATAATAGTTAACCGTATCGCGCAGCATAAAAGTCTCTTTTAACTTTCGTGCAACTCGAGGCAGTTATTCGTCTCCTAAATAGTCAACAACGTTCCGTTATAACTTTTTAACAAGAACCCAGAATGCAAGAAAAGTATTTTCCAACCTTTGATTTTGAGATTTTGTAAAATTGCTAAATCAACTAAAAGATCAATACGATGCACACGCAAAATCCCATCGTTATCAATTTAGTTTACAAAGAGATATGTAAAAAGTAAGTTACTCTTCGTCTAGACGAAGAGAAAACTAAGGAAATTGGCCGTCCCCGTTAATCAGTAGTATTGACACCTCCACTCTCGGTTATTTTTGTTCTGAATTGCAAACTGAAACTGAAAAATCTGAACACGCGATTTCTTATACACAAAACTTAAAGAAAACTAGATTTGTGAACTATTGAGTTTAACAGGGATAGTATGTAACATTTGAAAGTTAAAAAAGGGAAAAAAACGATAGTGGATGAACAGAGGCGTGAAAACTTACCTTTCAAATCTGTGCATGCAGCTCTGCACCACTTTGCCACCCTGCTCTCCTTTATACATGTTGTATAATAGACACCAGTCTAACGCACACAATCAATGAACAGATACAGCCCTGTGCCTATATAGAAACCAACAAACTTGTTCATCGTTTTGCCGCCTGAAATCCATGGCACTCTGTGAATATAACCCTTTGTGCAAGTGCTCCACCTGTGAAAAGGTTTGATCTAGTATCAGAAAATTGGCAGATTTCCTACCAAATCATCGTTTTGTTCATTTGCGTTTTGATGTTTGGCGTCATTAATAGGTTTCTTTAAAGTGGTTAACATTTCATTTTGTTATCGTCTGTTACTATTACTTGTTTGTGTGCATTCATCACGTCACCAAAACTCGCCCACTTTTTCGTGCCCAACTGGTCATTCGGCGAATTGATTGTATATGATCTATAACGATCATGTCTGGTAGATAACTTGCGAGTTTGGCAAGACGTGGATCCGCCGATGATGTGTAACTCGTCGCGTCTAATAAAGTTCGGCCTCTGCCAATAGCTATCGTCCAGTCTGCAGCTGATTTGACGACAGCTATAAGCTTTGCGACGCTCACCGACACTCATTTCATTACACACGGACGACTCGTTTTCCATCTCTCAGTCTTTTCCCAGTTTCCAGCAGCAGCAGCAGCAGCAGCAGCAAGCAGCAGGAGGCGACCGTTGTGGGGCGGACGCCAGTCTTTCTCTCTCTCTCTCCCCGTAATGACATAAGTAGTGTGCACCACCCACTACTAGACGATAACCGTCGGTACATCGTACCCAAGGCACTTGAAGGAGAGCTCGACGCCATTAGAGCTTTGCCTTTTCTCTTCCCGTTTCGACAAGTGCGCTTTGATTCATCATCAGCCAATGATAGCTAATTGAAAAGACTCGGATGGATGGATGGATGGATATGGCCTATAGTGGTCTGGAGATTGAGCCAGCAAACAGACAATGGCCGGGGAAGTGAGTGGAAACTGAATGGTCTCGTACTGTGCTACCAACAAGGAAAGGAAAAGAAGTTGTCGTGCTGCTGGCTGGTACATGGCTCCGATGTGACATCATGCGCATCATCATCGACAGGAATACGAAAAATCTCTGCGATACGCGCACCAGCAGTTACGATACCGTACAGTACAGAGTACAGTTCGGTACAACAGGAGAGCTTTCTTTTTGGCGCTATCCGGCGCTATCCGGCCGAGGCGGAAGCGTGTTTGCGACGCCATTTCCTTCCTATAGAAGTATCTCCTTCTCCTTCTTTCCAGTTTATTTTGTATTTCCCTACCGGCAATACAAACGCCGCCCACTTCCCATCTTCTTATATTAGACTATACATACGTGCTACGTGTATGTAGCCTGCACTGACTGTACGTCGACGTAGTCTAAACTTTCGCAATTGCGTGCGCATCGCTCTTGTTTTTTGTCTGTTTTGTTTTTTGCCAGTAGACTGGAACGCACTTGAGGTGGCCCCAATCGCCCATGGGAAAAATTAGACAACCGCGTGATATATAGATATATATGACACGCCATAGTGCCATACTGTGCAGCATGTCTAACGATCCACAAAAGTCGCAATCATAAGTTATGTAGGCTATCATATCGTATCTACAGAGATACGTACATTAGTTTGACTTTATTCCTTTTGTTGTTCCTTTTATCAACATCTATGGCAATAAAATAGGCTAGTTCTACGTGCGCCGCTGCCGTTGCCACCAAACTGCCGCCTGCTGCCCGCTCAACTCTCGGTTTTTCCCCCGGCTCGTTTCGTATCTACGTAGCACGTCTTATTATATTTCGGGGGCGGAGATGCGTGCGCATGTGTCATCTGGTCCCCTGGTCCCGCTCCCAGTCTCTAGCAGCACGGAGCCGACAGCGAAAAGGTATATATAAAAGGGAGGACTACAGAGGATCCGCTGGAAGGAGGGAAGGCGAGATATAGGAGCCCATTGCTGGTTGCGGGCCGTGCAGTCGCCTCTACGCTTCCGTCGACCGAATAGCGCCTGCATGCGATCGTGGTTCAGTGCGGGAAGTTCACCATTGGGGTCTAACTCGTTCTCACCGTCTCTACCCCAATTGAATTTCAACAACAGAGGCGAGTGATTTACAAAGAAGAAGATGGATCGCTGGAAGAGATGAGTTCTTACCCGATCGGTGCCGAAGCGCTTCTTCGTCTCTTGTCCCGTTCAGTTCCGGCGGAATCTCTCGAGATTTTCATCCAACAAATTACAGTGCGCTGTCGCCCTGGACGGGGTTGATTATCGGAATAAGAAAAAAAAGGGGGGAAAAAATCTACTGCAAATCGAAATAGTGCGAAATAGTGGGCGATGGAGGCAGTGTCGGCAGCGATGGAGGCAGCGTCGACAGTGGCAGCGGCTATGACGGCCACGACGACGTCGATGGTGACGTCCGTCGTCGTCCCATCGAGCACCAATAAACGGTTGTCGTCCAAGATAGCCAAAATTCAGGGCTACGTCGTCCGGGGTGTGACGGCGGCGAAACCGACGGCGACGGACGCCGAAGGATCCACCGGCACCTTGGCTTTCAATACGAGCAGCAAACGCGGTTTGCTGCGCGTTGTCCGTCCAACGTTGGCCAGCCGATCGGGCATGATGGGACGGACGAGCGTCAGCAGTACGCACCACAAGATGCAGCAACAGCAGTCGACCTATTACAGCAGCCGGGCCAACACAATCAACTCTGGCGTCAGTAGTGCGACGACCTTGTCCGACTGGCGAGGATCGACGTCCAACGACGCCACCACCACCAACAACAACAACAACAACAACAATTGGGTGGGTTCCTTCACGGAACTCTTTAATAGCACCACCTGGCGGGACTCGACGACTTACCTGAACGGCACCAGCACAAGCGTCAGCTGGGCAGGCAACTGCGTCTCCGTCTTCAACAATTCTTCATCTGGCGACGTCGTCGGTATTAGTAGTGGTGGTAGTAGTAGTAGCGGGACTTGCCAGGACGACTACGACGGGAATGCGACCTACCGCAACGGGACGGCCATCGGCGACGACGAGGAAGCCAAGAACTTCTGGGCACTGCTCCTCTTCCTCTTCCCACTGCTGACCGTGTTCGGCAATGTGCTGGTCATTCTGAGCGTTTACCGGGAGCGAGCCCTCCAGACGGCCACCAACTACTTCATCATCAGTCTGGCCATCGCCGATTTACTGGTCGCCACTCTGGTGATGCCGTTCGCCGTTTACGTCACGGTAAGCCTTGATGCCACTCGCTGCTCTCTCCTCTCCTCTTACTCTCCTCTTGCTCTGTGCTGCTCCAGCTCCACTCATCATTAATAGCCTCAGAGGCTTTTCCTATTCCCATCGTCTACGCAAATCAATAGAGCTCGTTATCGACAATCCGATTGCCATGAAAATCTTCTCGACGTCATTGAACGTGATCAAACTTTATCGAATGGAAAGATCTTGTCACTTTGTTTCAACGAACCTTCGCCAAGTCCATCGCTGCATGTCCTCCTCCTCGTCCTTGTCTGCGTTTCTTCTTCCTCATTCTTTTCCTTTACTCTTCTAATGCAATCCCGAGTTACCGCTCTTCTTCCTCTTTTCCTACTAGATGCAGCCGTAGTTGCTAAGTTCTATATACCTAAGCTTAATCATCGAGTTTGGGACCGTTGCTGTGTAACTTCGTTACGGTTCTGCGCGTGCTGAGCGCCTCTCTCTCTCTCTCTTTCTCTTCCTTTCTGGGCACACAGCAACTGCCTGTTGCGGCCAATGTACCGCGGTCCCGTTCTTTTCTTTAGCCTTTATCTATGAAATATAAATGAATGTATTTATTATATCACGACTAGTTGGGGAGAAGCTACTATATAAAATTCAAATAAATCCCCAGCACCGTCTCTCCTAACCCGGGCAACTTTTTTATTATTTTGTTTTCCCAATACGTATTTCGTATTTTTTGTTGTTTCTATTCTTGTCAATGTTGTCATCAAGCGTTGGCAGTTGTAGTGCATCAGTTGTCATTATTGTCCGAATGGTGATATTGGCCTAATATTCATGTGTTCGCTCGACCAATTACATTGGGCTTCAAGTTTACTGGAATTGTCCGTCGTGTTCTTTCGAGCGCGCGTCGAACAAGCGCGACAACGGTCATACAAAATGACGCACTTGTTCCAACTATTTCCTAGAATTCTGCTCCAGGGGAGGAAAAAAGTGTCGTTCTCGTCAATACAGTTAGTCGATCGTCTATTTTATAACAATAAACGAAACGAAACTTTCTTTAGACGTCCTTTTCATGTTTAATGTTAAAAAAAATATCAAACACTCAACTCAGACGAAACAGTCTGATATAGTGATCAATCTGAAAGGCAGGTAATTCTGTGACTTTTTCATGGAGACGGAAAACCATCAATATTAGATCTCTTTCTTGTTGTACTTACTTTTTTATATTTCTTTCCCTCATGTATGACGTCCAACTCGCCCGTCTTACATACCATTTAGGGAAAGGTCGTTTCAATATGTTACTTCGAACCAGCCAACCATTTTTCTATTGATGTAAAAGATTAGCAAAGCCAGCTAGGGAAACTACGTACGTAGTTACTCGATCTCCACGTAGCTTATATCTTAAATGTTGTTGATTCCTTTTTCTTCCTCTCCGCCTTTCATCCTTTTTGCGTCATCACATCTCCGCCGTCTT
Source organism: Ceriodaphnia dubia (assembly GCA_022539655.2). NCBI lineage: Eukaryota > Metazoa > Arthropoda > Branchiopoda > Diplostraca > Daphniidae > Ceriodaphnia > Ceriodaphnia dubia. The sequence goes on along the minus strand of JAKUCG020000214.1, from coordinate 96,125 downwards.
CGAATCGGCGCTAGGTTATAACAACGGACAAAGGAGAGTTGCACAGGGTCTACGGGCGCGGAACGATTGGATTGGAGAGGACACTCACGAAATTGCCATGTAGGCTACTGTAATAACAACTCTTAGACGCGTCGAACACGACACTCTTTTTCTTCTTTTTTCTCGTTCTAACCCTATTCAAGTACATACATACAACGAGTGGCGAGTCCTTTGCTACTTGCCGCTATTACGCACTTCTATTGGGCCGACTGACGCACGGTCCTTCTTACTTTTCTTTATATTCCTACCGGCACGTAATAACTTTCAGCAATGACGATTGACGTTGGCGGCTTCTCAAATATGCGGCCAAATGACGAGGCAATAATCTCCCCTAGATATTACCGACACTAGTACGTCGTACAAGCAGCAACGTCGACGAACTGTAGTAGCAGCAGTTTAAAATGCCCTTTCCTATTTGAACCGTTGATGTTTTCCACCAGAAGAAGAATGATGTGGCCAACCAAAAGCTCCCGAGATTGTATCGCGTCAAGGTTTTCCTTTTTTTCCGACATAGGGTCCGTTAGCTTGACTGGGCTCTTCTCGCATCGATCATACTCCTATCCGCTTTTTTCCCTCTCTCTATCTATTCTCTCTCACTCTATTTATCGAGCCGATTTAGAATTTTTTGCTTCGTGTATTGTATCGTTCCTTGGCTTTGACGGATGGAACGGCTCACTTTGGGCGATGTGGACCGTATTACTTGGGCTCCGTTCGCCCGTCAACGACGGAATCCGTCTAAATCTATCAGTAAAATAGGCCTCTGTCGGTGACATCATTCGGGAAATATTGAAAACATTCAAGGCGGCATCTTGCCGACTCTGCAGTCCGACGACTTGGAAAACCATTTGATCGATCATTTTTCTCCTAATGTAGTCGGGCTGATGTGACGACACGCGCGCCCTGCCGCTCCTTGCACTACAATACTGGACGAATCGGATGAACGTCAACGCGTTGGGTACATCTCTCGAACAGTTTTAGATTGCGACGGCCCATTATATGAAGAAGAACTTGAACCTTTTTATTTTTTTTTTCAAAAAAAAGGGAAGCCCTGATGCCATTCGACGATATCACCCATCTCTCTGCGGGTTTCTTTCTCCAATAGCAGACAGCAAGAGTTTCTAGATCGTGTTTTGATTAAAGGAACGCCAGTAGAAAGATGTCAATGCTATCGTTTGATTCATTCCTCAACAAGGGCGAAGGGGAACAAAGTCAAAAAACAAACTTTACGTTGGTGGGCGGTGAGGGGCGAAAGGAAAGTCACGGCGGATGCAATTGAGGATTCAAAGTCATCGACCCTTTTAGTCGTCGACTCTCAGGCATCAACACAGACTAGGAGCAAAGAGTTTTCTATCTAAGGGGGAGGGGATGGGGGAGAGAAACCGCGAACAGTCGCCGTGGTATATCGCCGAGTCTCATCTCTTGTCGATGATGAGGAACGAAACAAAAGAAACACAACAGAAACACGTACAAGTGGAGAAAAGGCAAGAGACACGCACGAAATTCATTATCGATATTCCTTCTTCTCCTGGCGGAGTCGAGATTCCGCCCGTTCCATACTGGTACACGAGTTCTCCTGCTTCTGCTGGGTGTTACATAACGGTGGTGTGTCTAGGATGTAACGAGTTCATCGGTCATCGTAGTCGCGTGTCCTGCCGGACGAAAAACAGATATTAGATAAGGGAAATCAGAATCACAAGACTGGGAAAAATCAAGAGAGAGAGAGAGAGAGAGAGAGAGAGAGAAGAAACGTGCGGTCCATTGGGAACGTGGGCTTTGTTGAAGTTTCTATTTGTTATTGAAGAGATGGTGGGTTACAGAGGGACAGGACTTCTCTCTTCATGCAACTCTCTCTCTATTCATATAAAAAAAACTCCATGTTTCCCCGTCGTCCATCCGCTTTATTCGTTTTTATTGGTTGTTGCGGGCGACTGGACTATGTGAACGGAGGAGGAAAACGGGCGACCAAGGAGTCCATACAAATATGAGAATATTCAGGGGAATTGAGGAGAGTTATTATTGAAAACCAAGATCAAAAAGGCCTCCCCACCCTTCTTCCTTCTTCTTCCTTCTTTCTTCCACGAAAGAACGATCAAAAAGATGGAATGGACGACTACTACTACTACTGGTCTGTGGTCTCGGGCCCACTTTCACCATCTATAGCCGGCGGTCGTGTGTACAATACACTCTGCGCGCTGGCCAGCCGAGTTGGCGACTCTGCTGCTGCTGCTGCTGCTGCTGCTGATTCTTTCCTCTGGACGTCAGTTGCTCTAGGTCAAATGCTATTGGGAAATGTTTGATTTCTGTTCAACAGGGGGAGGAGAAGAAGAAACAGTATTAAGACCTCGTCATTGAAAGTTTAGAAAGGGATCGACCCGCAAAAGCAGGTTCGACGTCAACCGACCGCAAATGGACCTCGGGACAGAGTCAATACGGGCCGAGCCAATATTCACAAAAACGGACGGGAAAAAGGAATCGCAGCCAGCCGAAACTGTTTTTCTTGAGTTCAGACTTCCGTTTACATAATACAATAGTAGACAGAGTCAAATAGTCGGCTCTACTAATAGGTGGTTCTCCTGTATACCATGGCCATGGCATTCCGAAGCCCCCTTTTTCCCCCATAGATCAAAGATCGTAGTTATGCCATCAATTAATTCCCCTCCTGCCCATGTCGGACTCATATAAGATTTGGGTGAATTTATGTAGGAGTGCAGAATAACCTATAAATTGGAGAGAACTGCATCAGAGAACAAGGAAGAGAACTCTTCTGCTGAGCTATCCGCCATCTTTGATTGGTCTATACTGTGGAACGTACGTGTCTCGCCTATGTAGAAAGCCAAACAAAAGGAGATCGAGTAGTATCCTAGTAGTGCGCCCAGCAGATCCGTACGTGTATCACAGCCCTCCCATAGAGATCTTTTCTTCTTCTCTTGTCTTCCTCCACCCTCGCTCTCGACGCTCTAGCTCGTTTCTACTGTCAATCATTAGACACGACATCTTTTCAGAGAGTGGCGTCAGGCGCCCCAAGAAGAAGCGTTGGCGGCTCTCTATGCGCGACTATGCGCCCCAGATGATGATTTCGCTCATTTCGCTGGTTTTTTTTCCACCGACGCACCGAGCTCTTAGGTTTTGATCGACATCGCCGATATCGGACAGAGATAAAAAGGAAACGATGACGATGGAACTCGGATGAATACAAGAAGAAATATCCCGAATATCTTTGTGCCGGTTCGCAGAACCTTTTGTGTGGCGCGCCTTTCACCGACGAAAGCAACTGATGGCTGATGCCAGATTCACGCTGCCATTACCTGTCTCAACAACGGCACCGCCGCCAACCGTCGAATGTCAAATTATTTCTAAGCCCAGAAAAGACTAGCCTCACGTAGAGCTCTGTCATGGAGGACTAGACGTCCTCTACGACACCATGCCAACCTTCTACTACATCATCAGTCTGAGTGAACGTTACATATTTACTACTTTTCCTCTGTTTGGTTATTGAGAGCATCCTCAAGAATGCCGTGTGTTAGCTAAACATAACTAGACAGACTGCAGCCGTGCAACGTCAAGAGGAGCAAAAAACGATTGCATCAAGAATTAAGGGGAGGAAAAATCAAAAGAGAGTTCTAACAAGTTCTGCTTCTAACTGCTGTTGGCTGTTACGGGCTTTACAAATTTGATGGATTTCTGGAACTCATTTGTCAGTCAGCGACAGCCTGGCACACTTCTAACGACCGGCAAACATTGACTAAGACCTTTTTGATTCCATTTTCCAAGTTTTCCTGCATCGCATCAAGTCGAACGGACCTAGACAAGGATTTTTTTTCTTATTTTTTGGTTTCCGGGAACGGCACGTGGAGGAAACGGTTCGTCGATTGTTCTTGATTTCATCGTGAAAATCTCCTGTGAGCGTGAGTTTCTAAGAACGGCTCAACAACCAATTAAATACGTTGAAAAGAAATGCCAAGTCCAAGTAACTCTAGACCTTTGTCTGATGTGTACGCACATCATCTTCGTATCTTTTTCTTGAAAGTATTTTGATGCCAAAAAGTTTCATTAAAATCCGCATCGTACCGTATTCAAAATCGTTTGACAGACGTAGGATAAAGGCGTCAAAACTTTGACCGACAACTTTGACCACTAATGTTTGTCAAATCAATGCGGAAAATAGGAAATAAAGGGCACGCGCACAATTCTAGTGGGTTTACGAAAATGGGATTTGAACTTGAACTTTGATTCAGTTATCAAAGTTATGAAACGTGGCTAACCACGGTTGGAACAAACAAGTAAATGGGGAGCGAGGAGAAACTAACAGAAAGGCACTTGGCCGAAAGCTTTTCCCTTTCGATTTTCCTTGTTTCGTCGTTCCATCACGCGACCACTCTGCTGCTCCTGCTGCTCCTGGTATTCTTCCTTTTGTTTTTCTTTTCTCTTTTCCCCTTTTTCATGTTTTGTCTCTTGGCAGTCTCCGTCTCTTGACTCTCTTCAGAGTATCGAAAGAGAATGTTGGCGACCGTGTTCCGGACGTCGATTCTCTCTCGTTTGCTTCATCTCTTTCCCCTTTTTCCTACAATCCCCCAATACAACGGGCAAGACATTGCCTTCAGTCCCTTCGGGCACTTGCCTGTCTGATGGAGCGCATCAGATCACAGACTAGGACATTCCCCGTTCTTTTTGTTGTTGTTGTTGTTGTTGTTGTCGCTGCTGTTGCTATTGATTTATTTTTTTATTTTTCTTCTCCTCGACTGCTAGAGTCTGGTTTTTGCATTCGACCCATTGCGCCCAATGAAAGATAAATGCGGTACACTTTGATATTAGGGACGGAAAAGGCATAGAATTTATATACGTTGTGTGTCCGAGCTAGGACAGATATAGTAGTGTTGTAGTAGATTTGCGGAAGTAAGAGACGAGAGGAAAAGGGGGTGGGGAGGAAAGAAAAGGGACTCAAGGCCAAAAGCAAGAAGATCAAGAGAGAAAATAGATGTTGTCGTTGGATGGGGGGCATGAAGAGGCAATAAATGAATTGAGGGAAAGATGATCTTGTTATTTCGTTCAAGACCCTTTGCCGGTTCTTCTCCGTCGGACGCCTGCGGCCATAAGGAAAAGAAAGAAAATCCCTTGCCATCATGTAGCTCCGCAGCTCCGCAGCTCCCCAGCAATCTAATAGACGTTGGGTGTCCTCTACCACCGTCGTCTACTTCAATAATAAACAGTTGCTCCTGGTGGTCCACGTCCTCTATCTTGCCAGACAAGACGAACCGAATTATAACTTTTGATGATTCAAGCTAGGCGAACCCGAACCCGAACCCGAACCCTATAGTTATTTCGCCCGCCGTCCAGCATTGAATAACTTTGGAGGCCAGGCAGCTAGTGCCCCATCGTGAAAATTGCGAGTTTTCTCTTTTGTTTTGTTGATGCAGCCACGTACCGGTACTGTATCTGATGAAGGCGTGCTATTTGCGTGATGAGCAAAGAGAAGAGGTACGCATAGTTACAAGGTTGTTGTGCGTCGTCAAGAGCTTTCACTTTGCCTCCCTTATTTGATCTGGAACAAGGTTTGGCGAGGTCTATAGCTACTAGCTACTAGTCACATATAGTAGGTTCACGGTCCTCTAATATAGGGACAAAGTCCGCCATACCCTAGGACTTTGGACGCTGTTACGTCTGCAGTCGGCCGGCTGTATTACGTTTTCACATCATAATGAACTATTGAACTTGGATGGCTATTAGAAGCGGCTTCCAGCCGAGACTCGAGCAGAACAAAAACAGGAAGAAGAAGAAGAAATAAATAAAGAAATAAATAAGAAGGTTCAAGGCTTTCCTTTCTTCCCAATCAAAATCCCTTATTGGTCCAAGTGCAGCCTGCGTTTCCAGCTACTATATTCCGGCTCCTGTTCCAGAGGCTCCCATTTCGTCCTTCGGTTCAGACGATGGCCCGGCCCGTCCCGGCATCCTCATTCACTCACCCGCTCCCTTGTGACAGACAAGTCTTGGGTCGTCGTCGTACTCTTCTTCGATATCATTTCAAAAACGGAGACGAGGAGCGTCCAATTTTCCTGGCTGCTCTACAGCTTGTTCCTGTAGTCGTCGTCCAAACTGTCTTTGTTCTTCGACGGAGAAAGAGCTATCAGAAAAATGTATGTGCATATGGATAGAGCAGCAGCCGGCAGAAATTCAAACGCATCACATCTGATAGGTGCCGTGGCTGTTGCTCTGCGTCGTGAGCTGCATCTCAAATTTCATCCACCCTTACGTAGGCAGACCTTGCGTAGAGCGTAGCCTGCGTAGCGTATTCCCCTATAGACATGCAGACAAAAGAAAGGAAAGAGAAAGGGGTCGCGACTGTTGTTGGATTCCTTTTGACCTCCTTCAGACCATCTTCGTTAAAATCGCACGCCAGCAAAAAGGCCAAAACATGCAGTGAATATTTCCTTTCTCCTTGCGGGTAATATAGTATTTCGGGAAAAATCGACTTGCATATCGAATTACATCATCAGTCAGGAAACAAACAAGGATGTTGAACGCGGTTGGTGCGTCTAGAATATCTCTGCGGTCGGTCGATTTTCATTCACGTGCGCTTACATTATCGACTCGGCTCCGTTCGGTTCTAATGCGTGATGGGGTAGGTACTAGACGTAGACGTAGACGCTCATACACGTTACGGATGGGTCCGTGTCCCACAGGGGACGGGATTCAAGAAGAATGAAGGGCTGTGAGAACGCGGCAGCAGCAGTTTATTGCTCTCTACTCTCTCTCTCTACGTCTCTATTGTCGCATCTTACTGTGATTACATTTCGATGCAGCTCTCTAGCAAACTGCTACCAGCTTCAAGTTGCTGCTGTTGCTACTGTGTAGAAGCGGAAGCACCCGTCTATAGTCCAATAAAGAACAGGACAGGTCCTTTCTTTTTTCCGGTGTCGGCGCCCTAGATCCTCCACATAACATTTAGACCCGCACAACTCACGTGACTAATTACTTTTTCCCTTTTCAGTTACTCTAATTATGCGTTCTCCGTCTTTCCAAAGTTTTGCCTAAAGATGGCCGCGGCCTTCACCAGCAGCTGCTTACGACTCCTATATGTAGAACGGGATGATATATATATACATACATAAATAGGTTTCTCAGGTCGATGTTTTCCGTTCCTGACTACTCTGACGAGCCAAGTCAGTCAAGCTTGAGTTTGCCAGGTGAGGTGTCAAAAAAAGCGAGACGAAAACAATCGGAAAACGCTAACGCTATATTGATTCCAGCGTTCCCAAATTGTCATGAAGTGCAATCCGTCAGCTCTTGGGAGAGGAAGAAATTCTATAAGAGGACCATCAGGAGACGATGCTAATGAAGTGATCGTGACCTAACAGTTCTTGAAGCAGAGAAAGCAGTAGCAGCAGTGTGACTCAGACATCCTCAGATTTCTTCTTTTTTAGTTGTTTATTACGTCGCATCTTGGCATCTCGTAATCTTTTACCGAAACTTTCGATCCTCACATATATGTCTCTCCCTCATCTCAGACAATTAAGCGGACTGCATCCACTCGACACACCTGGAAAACATCGCCAGATCCACTCCAGCTCCATCTTTCCTTCCCTCCCAGTCTTCTTTGTTCTTGCCGGTATGCTCCCCCTCCCTTTATGGGTGGCAAAAGATGAGGAGCTTCTTCTTCTTCTTCTTCTTCTTTTAATAGTCTATGGTGATGTTCATTGGTTCTTCAATTCCTACCATCAACTGGTCTTGACCATCACCTTTCCGACTGGAGAGATTGCATGCGAGAGATCGATAGCGATGACGGCAGCCGTGTCTGACAAGTGTTCCGATGATGATCCATAGGTTAAACACACATCGTCACACCAGCTCTTCAACCGGGCTCATTATGGGCGAATGACGAGAAAGGTCGTATCTAAGATGTTCACACTAGAAGAAATCAGCCAACCACGTAAACCAGTGGTCTACAACTCTTTGAATTGTCGAGTGACGAGCTCGTATAAACAGAACGCACGTACGGACGCATTATTTCAGTTGAAACCGTTCGTATGAAAGCCTCCGTTCCAAATGCAAACAACACAGTGCAAAGTAAGAGACCCGACCAAAGCCGTTTGTCAAACAAAAGGGAACTTGGAGGAAAATTCAAAGAGGGTGATACGCATACGGCCATATCGCCCACACGGGAACAGCAGCTGTAACGGGTCGCTCTCCATTTGTTTGCACGTGAATGGTACTGTGTAGTGTATACGTACGTACACCAGCGGTACATCCCCGCAGCAGCTGGTATATATATTTATAGCTCTGCTTCTTAAATCTACGTACGGTACTCTACTTCAGTGCCTTCAGTGCCTTCGCTATGAACAGTTTCCTAGTATTGTGGGGAAATAAGTGAAAGTACTACTGGATGGTCCTCTTTCTTATTTCTCTGTCTCGTCTTTATCATGCCTCTCTCTTTTAACAACCTGCGGTGCATAAGGTACGCGCGTACGCTACGCTACCTCCCAACAGTCTACTACGTAGGCTACGGTGTACATTTCCCTCTGCTCGGGGATCCTTATTCGGCTGAAACCTACACTTGATGCACTCCATAGCCTACTATCACTTTTTTCTTTTCAACAGTAAATTACAACCACTCTGTCTACTCACTCTCGCTTTTCTCATCTTACTATATGCATTGTATATATGTAGATGCGCACACCTTCCTTGTTGCTTTGTACACTTTGTCATTCTTTTGGGGGCCCTCGTGCCGAGTAGGTAGGCGGGGGGCGCCCGTACACAAACGGCCTCGTTAGCCGACGTGAATGCCTCGGTTGTCTACAATTCTCTCAACACCTTGTCAGATAAAGGCCCGCCTTTATGTCTAGCTCTATTTGTGTTGAACTGTCGGCTCTTTTTCCTTCCTCCCCTTTAGACACCAGACACGAACGACAACATGCACAATCAATTGTGAGCTAGATGCTCCAGCCGCATTACGGCGCAGTGCCCAACTGCCCACGGTAGTACTACGTAGGTACCGTACGCCTTAAGTACTACTCTTACATTCGCAGTTCCGCATAAATGAAGATAAACACTTAAAAGAAATACAAGTATACACATAAGTATACAATAACGGCCTTGATGAGCGAGGGGGAAATGTGATTTTGTTTTCGCTGTTTCTTTCCTTGTTATTTTCCACCGTCGACGTTTCTTATTTCCATTTTCGGCTTGTCACTGTTGCGAGTTCTTCTTCCATTCTCTTGATTTCTCTCTCTCCTTCTCGCTGTATATATATAATTATATATGTGTAATCCGACCGAAAGGAAAAATGTTTCCTCGTGTCTCGTATTAGTTATCCGAATCTTCAAGAAGAAGAGGAAGAAAAAAATGCAAAAGAATGTATTGATAACATATTGAATTTCCATATTTTGCCAAAAGAAGCGGTGATGAAGACGCGAAATGAAGCTTCTTCTTCTTCTTTCTCTTTTCTTCGTATTTCCTTCTCCGTCTAAATTTGAGTTCCCTCCTCCTCCCCCCGTGTGCTCTCCTATCTATCGCGCAGCTTGTTGAGGGCTTTAGACCTATTGGAGCTGCAATTCAATCATGCGATTCCCTGTTGTGGTTGTTCATCTTCATTTATTATAATTTAGAATATCTATAGTGGTATCGAGGGCTGCAGGAGCCCAGTCCGCCCCATTGACTTATTCATTTCGGATAGTGAATGGGATCTAATATATCAGGTTCACGTGTAACGGCCTCTTCCAGGAGCCTGCTCCTATCTATCTCTGATATACTAGACGTAGGTGGTGTGTGTACGTGCGAACCCGACGCGCCGACTGAACTCAGTTCTCGACTCTGACGACTGTCTCTATCAGATACTGAGCCGCCTTAAGCCCATTCTTCTTACGGGATCTTTTGGGCCATAGAAACTCAATTCAATAAATCAAGTGACGCTCTTCAGTCGTACCGCATGGCCTCTCAACCAATTTCAACATTTTTGAAAATTGTTTCCAGACAACCCAAAAATATGCATACCCAAGGTATAAATTGCAATCGCCCGGTTGAAATATACGGTACCGTAGATGGATTGCGCAAAGACTGAGCCAACAAAGTAGTTGCCTTATACCTTATAGATAGGAGAAAAACAGTAGGGGGTCCCGGTGCCAGGTGACGGCCGGCTGGTTCCCCTGTTCTTTACCCATTCACCTAAGGTTTATTTACATAGCTCTTCATTATATGAAGAGTCGAACAACATGTTTTCCTTTTCTTAGCTGCCTGGTTGGCCTACATACGACGACCCCCTCAACAAAATAAACAAGGCACTAGAATACAATGGCCGGAAGGTTCCAGGAAGATTTCAACTTCATTCTACGGCTGGCTAACGTTTAGAGCTCCTTCTTCGTTCAACATCTGCTCGAGTCTGACTCCGAAATAAAGACTCTTGAATGAAAAAAAAAAAAAAAAAAAAAAAAACCAGTCGTAGCTGCCGCACACTAGCCGACTAGCTAGTGTCTAAAATATATGATCCTAAAGGCCGGATGGGAGATGTCTTGGACTGGATTCTGCTGGTTAATGCATCGATAACCGCGAAGACTATAACGCTATATTCTAGACTGTAGACTCTTATTAATATCAATGGATCATGCACACGGGCGTGCACGAACGCGCCTCCAACCAAGTGGAACTAATCACGCGCGAAGCCGCAAATATTGGGCGCAAATGCCGAATGGGGGGAATAGGGGAATAGGGGAGTATTGGGATTTCAAGAGAATAAGGGTCCCGATGAATTCAAATCAAATGCAACGTCGTCTCCATGTCTAACTCGTGTCGCTTGCTGATCGTTGCGGTTTATTTCTCCCCTTGCCTTGCTTTGTTTCGCGCCTCATTGCTTCCTTATAGAAGGAAAAGATCTGCTGCCTGCATGCTGCTGCCGTGTCTGACGGGGCAGAGATTTCGGTCGTCGCGAGCAAAGCGAAGCAAAGCGCAGCAAAGCCGAGTCTATATACTCGGCTATAGTATATAACTATATATATCAATATAAATCCCAATAAAGAGGGTAGGGAATGATGGCACAGTTAGCCTAATCCTAGCTACTATTGTCAGAGTTGCGGTACCGTGCGGTACCGTGCGGTACCAATCAACAGCAAACTTTTGACGGAAGACGTCGTTCCCTATACGCGAGTTTAGGGCACAAAATGCATATTGAATGAACTGCCATCGTCTCGAGACTAGTTGAGGTGTTTCGCCGATTGACAGCTAAGGCAAACGGCGCATTCTGAATGTTTGACGGTCACTGGCTGCCAGCTGCCGCGTTTCTACTTTTCAATGTCTTTCTTCTCTTTTTCTTTTCTTTTTTTGTTTCATCGGGCCTTTTCATTCACGGCCTCTTTCGACGCTCCCTTGCATTTGTATCTGTCATTCAATCAGGTATCGATTCATCAGGCCGTGATGCAAAACACGCGTGTCCTGACGTCGTCGTCTTCGCTGCATGACCGTCTCTACTAGGCGCCCCCGCGCTAAAAAAAAAAGGGGAAAGGAAGCTCCGCATCATCGATGAACATCAGCAGAAGACGGTCGGTTCCGATCGATAATATCGACCCGATGTCTTTGTCGGTGGCTCCGTCTTTTCCTTATATCCTTCTTTTACCCTCCGCTATGACATTCCAGCCGGGAGACAAACAGTTTCGGCGTTCGCGTGATGCCGTGTCGGCCTCCCTGCGTAACTACCCGCTGTCCCTACGTCGGTTTCTGACGTCTGTGTCAGATCCCAGCAGAAAACAACTCGACTTTTTTTTATTTTTTCATTCTTTCCTTCCTTCTTGATGATTTCCAGGCTCATCTTTTATACACTATATATACTAGCTATATGATCTTTCTATATATTATTCAACTCTGTGGACCTGTACAGTAGGACCCTAGGCTGAGGCCGATCTATAATAGAAGACGACGGAAAGAATAGGCAAAAAGCGGCAAAAAGGCTGCTCATTTTCTCTTCTCTTATGTTCCGCCGCGGATGAAAGCGAAACGAATCGAGAATAATAAAGAGGAGCTAGAAGAAATCTCCAAGCATATCAATCCGATCGCGTAGTTCAGCCAAGACTACAGAGGAGGCCCAGCTGGCGCACTATTGGAAGGATAAAAGAAGCAGCAAGGAGACAAATATTAGACATGAGGACTAGGCAGGCAACCTACAACACGGACTTTCAATTCTTCCTAGACGCCATAGCTCCATCCCTACGTCGTCAGCTATCACACGCTATCTTTTATTTTTTATTTCCAAAAATAGGCTGATGCATATGCGACGAATTCCGGTTATTCTAGCTCACACCTAAGCCTATAAATATTCGACGATTTATTCCTCATTTTTTTTACTACCATCGACTGCGTACTCATCGATTGAGGCCACCATTCCCGTCTCGTCGTCCCGTTTAATGGATATAGGGGTCTACATTATTCCCCAAAAATCGGGCGCTGCTGAACTATAAGTTCCATAAACGGCGAGAAAAGGAAGGAAAATTTCCAATAAAATAAAACCTATTTACTTCTTGAAAGTCTCCTTATAGGTCAATCTTCTTTCTGCTTCAATATCCTTTCATGTGAATTCAAAACAATTCTCCGCCAATCTATAATGGGCCATATACTTTTCCTTTTTGTTACGATCGCCCATAGCGCCAGTTTTCAAATCTCTCCAGCGCCAAAAGAAAGAGAGAAGGAAAACTTATCGAGTCTACGCCAATAGGATCTTGGAGTATATCCCATATACGGTACGGTACTCTACATAGAGACGTTTTATGTACAAGACAGTCGATGGATGGAGGATTGTTTTCATCCTTTTCTTTTGCCGGAATTTGTCGCCCAAGATTTGTATATAGACAGAGTCGGGTCGTCGCTCTGTTATTATTGTGTCGCTTATAAAGTACCACGGGTAGTTGTAGTAGCCCTTTCCTTTCCTGCACCGTGTTTTCTTTGCTCTTTTTTTTCCTCCTCATTGTTGTCTTGTCATCCGATGCGAGGTCGGCGTTTGATCTTCTTCCCTACTCTCATTTCAGGGAGGTAGGGGGGGGGGAGGAGGAAGGGGGGCACTTCCCTGTATATTACATCGGTCAATATTTAGACTAGTCGGTTGGGCTACCGTCGCCAGACACACCAATGAGCAGCTCCGTCCACGTCCTGTGAAGATGGACCCAAAATAAAACCGCGACCGGTGGTTATCTTGGTTCTAAAGTACGGGAGGTACAGAATGTACGCCTGTTTTCATCTTGCACATGTTTTCAGCTCGTTAGAATCATTCGATGGTGAATGCATCATTCCCGGTGCTGAAATGAACTAGCAGCGCGCACACATTCGGTGGCGGCGTGGTTATCGTGGGATGTTGTCAAGACACGGTCATTCGAGCGAATGCGAGCGAACGAAGATTTTTCGGAAACCAAACCAAATCTGAGAAGAAACGCAGCCCCGACTGACGGCCGGGTCCGGTCGTTGATTCTGCTACATTAAGCGTGATACTTGAGTCAATAGACTAGACTGTGTGTGCGATACAAACATCCAACTACATCTGTATCGATTCCACTCGTACATCGGAAAAAAAAGGAAATTGCTTCCTATATAACCTGTTCGTCTCGTCGTCCTACTGCCATCATTCCTTGCTTTGAGGTAATACATACAGTCTGCCGTCGTACGTCGTAAAATCAGTCCGTCATCATCATAAAAAGGGCTCCGCGACTCGAGTGTTTCGAGGCTTTCTTTCTTGTCTGGCTAAATGAGAGCGAGCGAGCGAGTCGTAGTGCTGCGAACGGTACATCGCTGGCGACTAAGCCAGATGGAAGAGCGCAACTTTGTCCTCGTCTTGTCCATCGACGGGTTCTATTACGATCAAGCGCCGAGCTGCCGCTGGCTGTTGTTGGGCCGTCCGTCCGTGCCTCGGCAGATATACACTGACAAAGTAGCCCAACATATAAGGTTCTCATCCGGTCACGTACGGTACACATTCCCCCGATGAACAAGTCTTGTGTGTACAAAGCTTAGATGTCGGACAGAACCGTTTAGAAATGCCGACTGCTGATGCTGCTGCCGTTGCTGTTGCTGCTGCTGCTGCTGCTCCTGGACTCGAGGTCTTTTGTGTTTTCGCCCGATATAGCAGCTAGTCCAACAACAACGGGCTGCCGCTTCTTCTCTTTTGTTTTCTTTTGTCCCCGTGTAGTGCCCTTTGCCTCTCGACTCCCGACATAAATACAAGACTCTAGCTAGAATGAACAACCAACAAGACTACGAAGGTACCGTACGTGTATAGACAGCCGGCGACGAGATGATCGAACGGCAATAAGTGCATCGTCGTGTCGAGCGCTCGGCGTGTTGACGCAAGCGACAGGTGCGCTTCGACTCGGACGTCATGGCGCTTCGACAACAGGCACCGGCACCCTGCCCATGCACCTGCCGTGAGCAGGCAAGCACGAAGATGCACTTGTTGTCAAGAAAGAAAACGACAATATACGATAGTAGACAATATTTCCTTCATAGAGTAAGATCAGTTGCCAGGTAAAGGGAACGGTTGGCGATCTCTTTGTTGCTCGGAAAAAGAAAAATTCGGTAGCAAAGAGTAGGGAACAGCGGACACCGGAGACTCTCCCGTCTCGACAAGGTACCGTACTCGGCTTTCTACTTTAGTTCCTCGTAGTCGACGATGACAACCGCATCGAATTACCTTCTTGCCTGTTCAGACTGTCTGTGTCCATAAAAGCGATTCTCTCCATCCTGGCTCCATTTCGCGTAACGTAATATTAGATCGTAACAATCAGCTGAAGAAGCTGAACGAACGCAACTACGAGGCAATCTAGCAAATATTCAAGGGCAATCTTTTACCCGACAGTCGGATCATTGATGAATCATCGACATGGACTGGCAAAATACGAATTGAAACGATTTTTCACTTTCTAATCAGAAACGAATAGAACACTGGGGATTATCAAATAAAATCGCAGAGACATCCTGTAAGAAAAGAGAGTTTTGAATTGGTACGACACCACAGGGAACGAGACCATCGATCACTTTGGCAGGGGCAACAACCCAATTTAATTTGTCTTCCTACTTAACCCAGGACCCAGTAAATATCCCTGAGTCGCCTATTGTTGTAGATCCCGAACCCAGCCAATAATGATACACTGTAGAAATATGTAGATGGAACTGGCGAAGCTCCCGTTTCTCGTTATTGTTTGGTCTATGCATAATATGCATATTATGCATTTTCGCCAATGAGATATGCCAAATAACGTCTGTTTCAAAACTCTCTGCTGCCTCTGGGAAATCAAGAGCGAGAGAGAGAGAGAGAGAGAGAGAACAGGTATTTATTATATAGATGGAAATAATAATAACTTTGGCATGCAATGGCGCAGCTCGCGGCAGCTGCTGTTGCTCAGCAGCATTAGACTCTTTCCATCGATCAGAATATTCGATTCCTCCTCGGCTTTCCATTGAGAATTGTGCCTAGGCTCTTTTAAATCTTTGAGCGGGCCGACCGACGTCAAATCGAGTCCCTTTTCCGTCCTTTTTAAACTGCTGCCATACTCTACAGTATACTGCTTTATACCGCTCTATACTCGCTTAAGCGCTGCAACGCGCAAGTTCTTTTTTGGCGATCTTTATACGGATGACGTACGTCCGTACTATACGTATGTTGGATTCTAGTACGTGTTTTACCTATTCATCCGCGTACTGCCAGCAGGAGATGATGCTTTCTCATCTACGGTACTTCTTTTGCAGCCTTTTCATTCCGGATAGAATAAGAGATGGCTATGGCTGGCTGCATGGTTGGCTGCTGTTGACGGACGAGAAAATGCCAACACTCGTCTGACGGCTGCCGCTGCTGCCGCCGCCGCTGCTGCTGCTGCTGCTGCTCCATTCAACAGCCAGGCTGTCGCAAATAGGATGAACAAGACAGAACTTGTAGGAATAGCCGGCTAGAATAAGTTCGTGAAAAGAAACGTCATCTTCATCCGGTCGCCAGGCTCTTCCAGAAGAGTCTGATCAGAGTCTGACTCGATGATAGAAATCCAACATCGCTCATTTCCCTCCATTTCTTCACTATTCGATCCGCATCCAGCCGACATACATCCAAGCAGGCAGGCATACAGCCAACGACACGCACGCCGTTTTATTGAGGATTGGGACGTAGACTGAGCCCGGACTTTTTGACTTTTCTCTTTTCGCTGTCGTCGTGTTCTTCGTCTAACACGGCCGCCATCTTCTTCTTCTCTACTTGTGCGTTCGGCAACGCTCTCTAATTGGATTCCGGTCGCTCCATATCCCGGTGTTAACGGTTCTAGAAAGTAAGTAGTAGTCAGTCTCCAGTCTCTGAGTCGCTTTCGATCACCAAAGTGCTGAATATGATTGATGCAGCTAAAGTCAGTCGGTCGGTCGCTCGGTCGCTCGCTCGGTCGTTGGCTCTTTGGTGGAATGAGTGAAGAGTGAATGGGCATGAATGCTGAACAGCCCATCGCTCTCGCGACCCCGAAAGCCCAGAGCCCAGAGAGATCTCGTAATCAGTAATCACACTTGATGTTCATGGTCCCACCAAGTTGTGTCAAGGCTCTCACCAAGTTGTCTCTCTCTTTCTTCGCCTCCGCTTTGGCCCTGAAAGCAAAACACGCCCGCCACCGCCGGCCCGCCCGCGCAACACCGCATACATTAGGAAACGACTCGTCGGTACACTACGATCCATCATCATCTACACGACGGGTTGAGTTGACACAAAAGAATGGAACGGCAACGTTGGGGACCATGATGTCAAGTGAAGGAAGAGAGCGAGGGAGGTCAAAAAGTGTCGGATGACTGGAGCTAATGAAAAGTTTCTCGGAAAATCGAAACGTGAGCTCTGGCCCTGTCTCTCTCTCTCTCTGCAGTCTGCACTCTGAAGCACGGCGACGGGTTATGGAAGAACCTGGAATACAAGGGAATGGGAGCGCATATCATCGTCGTCGTCGTCGTCGTCGTCGTCATCATCAACAATATCATCATCGGAAAAATCGGTAGTGGAAAGTGTATATATAAGGTCATATCCCTTCATCCATCTATCTATCCATCCATCCATCCCTTTCTGCTCTCAACTCGGCTATATAGCTGTATCGATTAGCGCTGGCGCCCTTCAACCTTCGTCGTTGTTGCAAAAGAAAAGAAGAAATCAAAAAAGC
This sequence comes from Ceriodaphnia dubia, assembly GCA_022539655.2. NCBI lineage: Eukaryota > Metazoa > Arthropoda > Branchiopoda > Diplostraca > Daphniidae > Ceriodaphnia > Ceriodaphnia dubia. The sequence goes on along the minus strand of JAKUCG020000214.1, from coordinate 78,954 downwards.
TTCCAGCGCACCGCGACCCAAGGCCTCACTGGCTGCCTGCTGCCTCTACAACAGAGCAAGGACTTGTTCTCCTTTTCTCTCTCGCTCTCTACGGCTAGCGGCCCTATTTAATGAGTGGTGTAGGCCTATATCTACGGTGGGAGCGCTAGAAAAGAGATATAGAAGAAGAGGAACCATTTATTTTCCCTTTTTTTTCTCTCTCTCTCTCCCTTTTTTGTATCTTCTTCTTCTTCTTCTTCTTCTTCTTCTTCTTCATCATCTTTGTCCTAGCTCCCTTCTTCTTTCATTCCTTTTTTTTTCGTTCGGCTGCATTTGGTCGCCGTGCATCATCAAATCCATTGTGGAAACCCTCTGCTGGAACGCAGCGCATCCCTTCTCCGCGCTTCCTTACCCTTTTTCTCCGCTCCTTTTTCTCTCCATGGATGTAAGAATCCTTTCATCTTCTATTGATTCCTCATCCCACCTCTCCCTCTCTCCCTATCTCCCCCTATCTCTCTCTCTCTCTCTCTGCGTAGTACTACCGCACAGAGCGTGTGCGTAGATATTTCCCTTTGGCTGGCCCCTCCAATTCGATGAAACTTTGACGACACAGTCGATGTCCTCCGCCGTCGATGATGTCCCCCTTGAATAAATCAATACACTCTACTGGACTTGAGTAGCGATGGACCGAGAAATAACAGCGGATAAAGCAAGGCACTGCCAAATACAAATAGGATCTAATCAGGTGTGTGTGGTCACCGTCTTCAGGACTCGTTGGACGACGCCGCATATCTAAACACTTGGTCTACGTCTCTTCTGCTTTCTTTCCCTTCTTCCTTTTTAACTAGACGGAACTGCTCTAGTATGTATCAGTCTATAGAGACCTAGAGAGTGATGGATGACCACTTTACGGCCACTACAATCCTATGAAGAAAAAGGTGACCAATGCCCTATCGCGCTGGTCCATTGAAAATGGGAAAACTAACACAAGACCCAAGCCGATATTGGCTTCGGAGTGTAGGCTAATAAGTAGCGCACGCAAACGGGGACTTGCACATCCATCTTCTTCAATCAAGGTTCACTAGACTTTTGTGTGTTACAAGTCTTGCAGCTTAGTTCTCTCTCTCTCTCTCTCTCTCTCAACATATCCTAGCCAACGCGCCTTAGCCAAAACCTCTTTTGGTATCAGCGTACGCCTATACACTTACGGTAGCAGTAGAAGTAGCGCTACTTTCAGCTCCGATGATAAGGACGAAATCGAATTGCCTTTGACGTTTCGAGCACTTTCACCCTCAGCTACCTTTCGAGCAGAAACAGAGGCTTGCCAATGCGTTTCAACAGACAGTCAATCTGCTGGTTGTCGGCGTGGTAGCTAGCATAGTAGCAGCTAGCATCTACAAACCTTGCCTCCTTTCTATTTCAATTCTCTTTCCACTGATATCTTTCCACGCTTCGCTACTAATGCCATTTTTTCTACACTTTCCAACCTCTTCGACTAAATGTCTTTTTTTTTCCCTTTTCTTGGCATAGACAGATTTCTAGGCGTTTCCCCTCTTATATATATTTCTTTGCTGGAAAGAATACGCGGCAAATCAGGACCGCTATAGAAAATGATGGATGCCCTAAAGCTCATTCCACCCAAGGACCCCTTTTACGGGAATCTATTAAATGAATCCCCTTGCCTTTCTATTCCTACCTATTCCTTATTTTGTTATTTTACAACGGTTGAAACAGAGGCGTCGCGCACATCTTAAAAGGCCGGCAGTCAAGGGAGAAAAAAAAAGAAAAGTTGAGGACTCTGGCTGGCGGTGATATGTCGTTTTCGTAGGCGGGAGAGACGAAACTTTCGTCGCTCTTCCTCGTCTCTCTCAGGCTAATTAAAAACAATGGCAGAACTCAACTGGAAATAACAGTCTCTCATACCAAACATCGTCTGCCCTTTTTGTTTGTTTTTTTGCGCCTCATCAAAGTTTTGACGGGGACAAACGGACCGTTGGAACGACACAGTCGAAAGTGACATTTTGTATTATATATATCCTACTATTCCTCGCGCCTTGGATTTTTGGCTCAACTTCTTTTTCTTTTTCTTCTTCTTCTTCTCCTTCTTCCAAGAGGCGTCGTAATGACGCAAAAGAGCGGCACTTGACTCTTTTTCTCTCTTTCCCTTTCGCTATCTCAGAATAAGGAAGAAGGAAAAAGAGGGATTTCTCTTCTTTAAACAGAAGCTTTAACAATCGCAAGCTGTTCAGATGAGATATACCGCTTTTCGTGCGGGGGAGGGGGGGGCTCTTCTGCGGATTTTTCATTTTTGATTCAAAAAGGAAACACGTTTCCAAAAACCATCGAAATCCTATTTTGGGGTCTTGATTTTTCCTCTGCCTATCGTGAAGCGTTAACGACCCCCTCTACCACACATCCGCCGTCTATCCTATCCTTCCGGTTTCTTTTTTCCCCCTTCTTATTTGGATTTGTTTATTTTGGATTTAGAAAGGAGCCCGGGAGAAAAAGAATAGAAAAAGAATCCTATAATATTCTATAAATAAAGGCGAAATAAAATCAAAGAAAACGCAGAGGGGAAGAGATGAAGCGAGAGCAGTGACAAATATGTGGAAGGACGGATGCGCTTGGCTGCGATCCAGGCCCACAATGAGACGCGGGAACGGAGGGGTATATCTTCGACGTTCCTATCCCTTGAAGAGAAGAGCCAAACCTCAATGCCAGCACCTTCGGTAGTACTATTGAACGGCTTAAAAAAAAAAAAAGATCACCCCCTCGCCGGAAAAGGTCCTCGAACAGTCGAACGTCCTGCGGAACCTTTCACTCCTTGTCTGTGTTTTTGCAAAACATTGTCAAGTAGGGATCCGCAGGGATCCTATAAGGTTAGAATAAGAATAGAGCGAATCCAAGAAGCACCAAAGAGAAAAAAAAGAAATCTAAAGAAATCTATAAAAAAAAGAGGAAACAGGAGCTAAAAAAAGCGTAGGGATCGATTCAGTATAGCATTCTAATTCAATTGGTTTCGCCCTGTTGGGCCGATGCGCTCTCGCCCGCGATTCCGGAGGCGAGTAAGGCATGTGGACCGGGTCGTTGAAGAAACAGGAGGAAACAGGCGGATAGGCTAGAAGAAGAAAAGCATCGATGGGAACAAAATCATTTGACTCAGCGGTTAAATCGATTCTAATTTGAAAGCATTTTTGTGTCTGTATAGGCTAACCTAAACGGCCTAAATTCATCACGATGATAGGCCTAGACGCTTCCCTTCTACTACCAACTATTTTCCGTCTGAAAATCCATTACCGATCGAAAGCGATAAAGGGTTAAACAGTTGAGTCTAGTACAAATAGTCGGCGTCGTCGCCGTCGCCGCCATCGTCGTTGTGTGTATATGTGTGTGTGTGTCGAACTCCATTGATCAGCCCCGGCCCGGCGACGGACTCGGCGGAGCGTAAACCCAATCTCTCTTGGCGAGACTATAGTGTGTGCAGCCCTCTTGATGTGCTACGGTACAGGCTCTAAATAAACTGCTTCTATGGAGCTGTTGTCCGGCCGCCGCTTATTTCAATAGCGTTCAAGTGCGCACACAATGCCCCATCTTCATTTTTTTTTGGGGTGGCTTGGTTCTTCTTCTTCTTCTGGGGAAGGAAATCGCTAGCCGGTTGCCAACACTGTACAATCAGTCGTTGTCAAGCGGGTCGCCGGTCCCGTATTCGCCGACTTGATGCAACTTCATCAGCCGCTACCTCGTTACGCACGACGTTCCACAGCTAGACTGTACGGTACGTCTAGTGACAATCCCGACCGCGCCCATATATATTCACCACCCACGTCCTTTCCTTTCCTGTAGACACTTCTCGCTCCACCCCCGTCGCACCACTCGTCCTGGCTGCGGACCGCCAAGTCTAGCGCTCCCTTCTCAATCGACGTCGTTAACACAAAAAAAAAAAAAGCTAGCTAGCCTCTGTGTATACATTGGTGCAGGGAGGCAGACTCAGGACTCATCACTATCCGACGACCTTTACGTACATAATGCCTCGCAAAAGAAAATGATTTGGTGCCATCACAATTTCCATGCCATCTTTTTCTTTTTTCCCTTTTATTTTTCCTTCTGTCTGGGGGGACGAGAAAATGGGAACAGGAGTGTGCTGCTGCGCGGATGAATGTTCAGAGTATGTAGATTGAACTAGACGGATGCGATTCAATCAACATGTCCGCTTTCCATTCCTTTTGGGCTCGTTTTTCTCTCGGCGCCGGGGATTCAAAAATATGAAGAAGAAGAAGAAGAAGAAGAAGAAAAAAAAAATCGATAGAGGAGCAGAGCATGCAGCTAGACAGCTGTTGAAGGGGAAAAGAATCCAATCAGAGCCACCCAATCTTCCAACGAGCCTTCCAGCCTCCGTACAAAGTCTAGCAGGAAGCGCGGCAACTGCTGGCAGGGCAGCAGGCACAGCAGAGAGGGTTGAACAACGAGCGTATATCCATTGCCGTCCGCGCTACCGCTCTCTAACCACGCCGCATCATATATTGTTAACGGGACCTCGACCTGGCAACCGTCTACCTTACGTCAGCAACTGTTCTCCGCTCCTTCATTTGTTAGATTAGAGTGCTGAACTCTATAGCATTATTGCCATTACACTAGTGGATCATCATCAGCAGCAGCAGCAGTCAAAGCAGCATCAGCGTCGACAGTCACTGCGATCTATCTACGTATATTAAAGCTAAAAGCAGCGCATCGTCAGTCAGCGTTTAATTGATCCCTCGACAACGTCATCGGATGACGAACTTCCCTCCAAAAGGATTTCAAGAAGGTCGCAACTCGGCGACTTCATTTAATAGTTACCTGTAGGGATCGTGGACCTGTTCATTTACGAAATCATAAGAAAGATATATAAACAGATAAGAGAAGACTAGCTGATGTGTGATGCGATTAGACTTGGTGGCCCTTTTTTTATTATTAAAGAGTCTTATGTGGAATTGGGTGTAACTCTCAAGTGGATTGGTCTGGACCGGGTGGACTAAAGAGCAGCGCAGGCACTTGGAAACCGGCCGGTTTCGTGTGGGAAGCCAACTGTCAGTTGCCATCGGTTCATTTTTACTATCCGACAAGTGCCTTCCCACTTCTTGTCGTCAACGCCTAATGTTTTAGACTAACGTTGCCAAGTGCCGATAGCAACTAGCGCACTGGTAACGGCTTACACAATACTACTCTTCAGACTCTTCAAAAGAGAATTCTAATACACCGTATACGGTACACTCGGTACAGGTCTTTCAATTCCCTGCCAGACCTATCGACAGTGCTAGTGTTTTCCCTTAGCGTCACTTTTTTTTTTGGCTACCAGGGCAACTCTCTCACTCGCTTACCTAATCAAACAGAGTGACTCTTGTTTGTCGGCTCGTCCGTGAAAGCTTCAATGTCAGTGCACCTGACACGTGACTATCTACACTACGTACAACCGTGCGCGCTAGCAAATGACTCGGCCAGACTTCTACTACCTGTCTAAATCAGTACATCTATATAGAGCGACACTAATACAATGGAAAAACTCGTTGACAAAAAAGAAATGGAAGCCCTTTCGGCACGAGGTTATAATAGACTTGCTGTAGAAAAAGAATATAGACGGAGGGAAAATCGTCTTTTTTCTATATCGTTCTGCTGCTGTTGGCGTGTTCCTCCACCGGATACCTCTTTTGGTGTCGGGATGTATCTAGTCTAGCTGATATGGGTATATGCGTGTCCATTAACTGATGAGTTGACTATACTTTGGCACGGGGAGCGTCCGCCCTTCCTTGGGTATGCGTGACCTAGTCCCGCCTTTATTTCCTTTTTTTTTTTTCTTTGACATTTTGATTACGGTATCTCTCGTGCTCCTTTTTTTTCTTTTTCTTCTTTTTTTTTAATCTCTATATTCTTCCCTCTGGTGATATTATATCTTCACGGAGGTGCTAGTGAGTGAACGAAAGACAGTGTCGGTTACATCCTACAGGCACGCCAAGTTTATCACATACCATATAGCATATCCCATATACCAAGGCCCGTTCTTTGTGATGTACTACGTATTTTCTCTTATTTATGGAGAAACAAGCAGAGCCCTCTTGATGTAACCTATGACTCTACCATCTACCTAGTTCACAACCTAGTTACCGGTACCACAAGTAAATAGAACTGTAAATAAATGGGAAATAGATACGTTCAGTACTATTCAAGGAGAATAGAAGACTTGTTATAGATAGGCCTGCACGGCTGTGTTGCCGGTTGTTGCCGTTGTTGGTCGGGTGTTGTTGTGATGGCCTGGAAAAGAACGCTTGACGTTCTCATTTCCTTGCAGTATCAGCGGAGCCGGCCGAGACTGTCGGCGTCACAGGAAACGGCACACAGTCAGTCTCGGGGAATGTGGAATGTTATTTCTGATTTCCTAGTACTAGTATACCAGGAGGATATGGTATATTGTGCTATACGGTATAACCTTCCAAAGCCCTTCTTTCAGATTTCACACTGGTTCTGTAATGCAATCACCCAACTCTTTCTGGTAACTCGGCATTGCTCAGTCGAGCCATCGGCTCTAGTACAGCACCCACTTACAGAACATTCTAGTACGATTTTCCGCCTCGATTCCTGCAACTATATCTATATGCAGTAGGCTCTCTCTCTCTCTCCCTCAACTTTCCTTCCTCGCTACTCTTTTTCTGAATTATTCTATTTTACTTGGCCTAGCTTTCTCGTGTTGTCAGTTCGTCGCCTTGCTACAGAAAACTTAGGATTTTCCTAGAGATCTAATACGTCGTTTTCAAACTAAACGTCCCCGACGAACTTCATTAAATAATTACTACTAGTATTCGATAAGAACCTGCGTAAATCTGAACCAAGTTACATTGGAATGAAAAATTTTGTTTAACTCCAGAATAACGTATTCGTTTCGTAATATGTTGCCTCTATGTCAGCTTGTTACTAATACTGAATTAAACATTGGTAAACCCTGTAATGCATCCGCAGAGGAGTTCGGGGCTTATTTTCGACTCTTTTTAAGCCTGTTACACCTCATAAGGTGAAAATAAGCGGAAAACTGCTTCCTTGTTTCTCGGATGTGTCGCTGAGAGAGACAAGGTAACCGGGAACAGGACTTGAATTGGACTGGCGATTAACAGAGCAGGAATGAATGAATAAACATCAGAAACGTTGTTGCGAAACAAGGAAAGAAATTCGCATGAATTCAACATGGTGAGCACTTGATTGCTCTCTAATCTTTTTAGACGTTTACACGAGAGAGCAAAATCGTTCAATAATTTAACTGACACGAACAACTCGCTTGAGGGGGATCTTTAGCCTTGTATGTAGGATGTATTTCTTTATCTCTAGTCTTAATCCGTCTTGGTATATACTGTCATTAGCGGATCATGTGATAGATTTACTCCTCTTACCACGCTATTTCTGTTCTTTCTAAGTCGCAGACACAGATCCCCTGACACGAATCGCCCCCTCTCTTTATATTATACCTATGTCCTACACACAGCTCTGTCTGTTTTCATCGTCTTTGCTCTCTCTCTCTCTTTTCCTTTTCCTTTTTCTATTTTTTTGTTGTCTATTTCTAATACGTCGGTGTCGCCAAAATAGATAGAGAGATAAGATCCTTGATTGAATGGCCGTCTAGTCTAGCTCAGCCCCATGTCTCTCTCGCTTCCCTCTTGTATTCTTTTCTTTTCTTCTTGTCAACGCTTCTTCTAGCGGCTGCATGTTGGCCAGTTTCCTTTTTCTCCCTCTACACATTTTCCTCCTCCGTTCTTTTCCATCTATTATATCCAACGGATTGAGAGCAATATATATAGATGCTGGACGGTTTCTATATACCGCCAGTACTACCAGTATCGATCGGGTTGTGATCCCAATCTTGATCGACATCGAAAGAGTGGAGACCGGCGACCAACACCCACCAAAAGAAAGGAGCAGAAGAAGGGAAAAGAAGCAGAAGAGAAAGCAGAAGAAGAAGAAGAAGAAAAAGAAAATGAAGAAGAAGAAAGGGAAAGAGAAAGCAATTGAGTGCCATGACTACTGGCTGACGCCGTTTGCCGCTACAAGACGCTAGCGAGCAAGCTCTTGCTGAATGATGCTTGGCTTTTACCCCAACACAAGTTCCGTCCATATTACTTTGATTGACTGCCGTCTCGATGCTTCGAATCAAGAAGGCTAGGACATGAGAAAGAAGAGAGAAAGAGAGAGAGAGAGCCTGCCATTGCAATAGGTCTAAGACGGTATACATACGTATAATATCTCTGGCAGCCGGGAGCAACAGCAGATAATATCGTGGTGGTGGGAGGTTGTTCGATTTCCCGTTTGATAGGGTTCCGTCCGTTCTTCCCTCTGGTTGCTCCTTATACTCTGTCGATTAATTAGGAGACTTGATTCCCCGATCTAACCAGTGAGATATATACAGAGAGGGAGAGAGAGAGAGGGAGCGCTGCTTCGCGATCTTTTCGGCTGCTGTTGGTCTTTTGATCCGATAAACGGAGCCAAATGGATGGGCTGAGGGCGCGACCCATCAGGTTCTTCTGATTGGAAACCTCTTTCCCGGTTCGCGTCTCTCTCCCTCATTTCTCTGTATCGATAAGATTCCTCTTTATTTCCTCTTTTTCCAGTTTTTCTCCCCGTCACTTTCCTTCCTTGAAACTAAAGACGCTGTTCCAAGAAAGTCATCAAAAAACCTTAGCAGTCCTCTCTTATGATCCTTTCTTCAATTGCCGTCGCCATGCCTAGAAGCTCATTTCGCGGCTCAATGCTCCATTAAATTTCGAAACGGTTGTGGCAGTCTCTCCTCCGCCCAATCTTAGCCCTCTCCCAAAATCATTGCCATACCATTAATTGTCGTTAGAAAATCATTTGGCTGCCGTCGTGCTGGTAACTATACTACCACGCGCCTCCTATTTACGTCGACATAATCTTTTTAAGACGTGATCAAAGCCAATTGACAGTAGCCTATTGAAAATGTTCGAGTTGAAAGCTGTGTAGGCCCACTCACTATTTTACACTTATTTATCTAATAGACTGTAGGCTAAGTTGAAATGATTTTGAAGTTGTGGAGGAGGAGACTACGTGACGATCGGATTTCGCCGCATTTTCAATTATGTAGCGGCACAACGGTTTACCAGTTTGCCTACACCTACCTGTTCGAGATCACGTAGGCCATTTTTGCCCGGCCGGTGCTGTTGCTGAGCCATAAAACAGTCCTGAGAGACTTGAGAGACTCTAACTGTAAATGCAGTAAATGTATACCGTATATTCTTTATGAGAGAAACAAGATCCTCTCTACTGACTCTACAGGGAGATGGAACCAGAACCCCAAAAGGGCCAAGATCCTCCGAAACCGATTCTAATTATTCCAATTGGATATAGAGTGCCTCTAATGGTGGTTATTGTTAGTGAATCAGAGATAAATAAGGCGGTAGTAGCGGTAGCAGCAGCAACAGAAGGCAAAAGGCAAAAGGCTGCTGTGTTGTGGTGGGTGAATCTTACATGGCCCATCGCCGTTAGATTGTCTCTTACAGAAACACTCCCAGGAGTATAGAGGAGCCGACTGCTCACACTCGCACAGGAGCAGCAGCAGAGCAGCAGCAGCAGCAGCACCTATGTATTACGTACTATATGGGTGTTATATAGCACCCGACTGTTGTCTGCGCCGGCTGCTGCTGATGCTCCAGTAATGGCTAATAGCCAGCAGGGCAGGGCAGGGCCGACGGGCCGTTCAGAGATATTGAGAGTTTCGTGTCACCCGGTCTTACGTGAACACGGCCGGTATATGGCATAGCAAAGGGGTCCGCAATTAACACCAGACAGGCGACGGGTCAATCAAGTCCTAATACAACAGATGCCAGTCTTTTCTCATTTTTCCATATCTCTCTCTCTCTCTCTCTCTCTCTCTCTGTCTATTATTTCCTGGGAATATTCTACTATAAATGCGGCGTTCAAAGCAAAGTGTTTTGTATACTCGGAAGTCGGAACTGCTAGTACTATACGGTATTGCTGCTAGGCGCTTGAGTGATCCTACAGCCTTGTCTGGGTGAAGGCGACCAACTTAATTAAGTGCCATGCGCTCTGATAATGAGTTCCGAGCCATCGACTGAATCTGCCGATTTTAAGGGGCCGGATGCACTTTAGCTTCTCCTTGTTGTCTGGATAAGGTGAAACGCCTCTTGACAACTGGGGAACCGGCTGCATTTAAGCCATTCACTTTCTCTCCTTTCTCTCTCTCTCTCTCTCTTTCTCTTTCTCTTGACGATTTCTAAGAGTAGTTGTTTAAATATATTCCAAGCACTAGCGAGCATAGTCCTCGATTTGTTCACCGAAATTCAAATCTCCCTCTTTCTCTCTCTCTCACTTATCCACGTTTCAGGTCAATCTCAAGTGGGATCTGCCGGACGTCGCCTGCGACTTTTACATCGCCATGGACGTCACATGCAGCACGTCGTCTATTCTCAACCTGGTGGCCATCAGTATTGACAGGTAAGAGAACAGCAGGCTCGTCTTTATTTACTTACGGTAAGACCCCGGCCAACAAAAGTTGAGAGAGAAGTTTTATTACCCTTTTCTTCAAACTCTTCCGATTCCGGTAAGTAGTTGGAAGCACATTAGATTATGTACCGTATGAGTTTCTGATCGACAAAAGACGTACAGAAGAATGTAGTAAGTAAAAGACTTGTAACAGTTTAAGAGCAACGAACAATATGTTGTCCAAGTTTGGGCTTATTGTAGTGTCATTTATTATGTGCTCCTGCCCTACTCAACAAAGTAAACTACGTTCCTTTCCGTCTACCGGCCCTGACCAGTCAGTCCAAGTCCTTAAGACTATTAGTCATACGAGAGAGACGTACCACCTTTTAGTACGCTGAAAGAACATGGCAAATAGTATCTCACCGCGCTCCTGTAATAACGTCTTTTCACTTGTGCTGATCATTAGAACTGTTGCAGTATTGTGCTTTAAAAAAAAAACAAAACAGAATGTAACATGCATATTTGACAAATTAAGGGCTTGTATAAGGCATAGCCTAGTTTTACATAATAGAGACCCACAAGTTGGCGGGGTATAGTGGAGAGAAAGAGAGACAATTTACGGCATTGTCTTTCTTTCTGTATATACGAACAGTGCATTGCAAGTCGGCGTTCCGCGGCGCCGGTATCCTAAAAAGGAAAGGAAAAACCCGTCCCGCGATCGATCCGTCCCCCACCCCCTCTCTCTCTCTCTCTCTCTCCAGTCCTCGTTTCTGCGCGCTCAATTGGAAGCCATGATCCTTTTTTATTTATATAGATTCTTCCTTCTTTTTCTAACATTCTTTTCTCTTCCCCTTTGTTTGTTCACTTGGCTCCTCTGGTTGTTGTTGCTGTTGTTGTTTGATCGAGACGACTTGGAGTAAAACCCCGCCCAAATCCGTTCAATTCAAAGTCCAAGCCAAAGCAAGACCGTACTTTTTTTCTATTGAAAAGAAAAGGAAAGAAAAAGTCAACAGCGCCAGAAACAACAACAACAACAACAACAACAACAACAAAAACAATTTTCGCTCGACGTAGCAACGCTAGGAACGTGTGATTTCTTGGTCATGGACTCGTGAAAACTTCTCTTATTTGAAATCACTGAAAGTGTGGACTAAAAAAAGGCGGAAAACAATCCGTTTTTCTGAAGGAAAAATAACACAAAAGACTTATATTTAGTCTAATAAACCACAGACGCGTTGGCTTCCTACTTTGACAGTGACAGGCCTTGTCGATAAAGCGAAGACGACCGTGAAATCCATGAATTCTTTCAATAGTCCCCCGAAAAAAAAAGAGTCGCAAAACGATTGCGTGAATGGCGTCGCCAAAACGCAAGCAGACAGGAAATAAGACGGATAAAGAAGAAGAAAAAAAAGAGAGAGAGAGAGAGAAAAGAAAAAATCAGGGAAGATAAGGATAAAGCCTCTGGGAGCAAGTAACAACAGCAGCAGCAGTAAATCCTTGTCTTGACGACGATTAGAAGCCAATCAGAGATGCTCGTGTATGTCTTTTCCACTCTTCTTCTCCTCTGTCTCTCTATATGGTCTGTCCGTTTCTTTCGTTTTTTCCCCCCGTATTTTTTTTATTGCCGTCGGTCTGCTTCTTCGTTCTTCTTATTCCGTCCAAATGATTCGGAAACCAATCAAGAACACGACAACAACAACAGCAGCAGCAACAACAACAAGAAAACATCGACAGAATATAACCAGGACGAAAGCTCTGCACACATACACTCACAAAAAAAGGGAAGAAAAGAAGTGATTCCCCGGCGTGCCGCTTCGTTTGTCTACGTGCGTGATACAAGACCGTCAAGGATGGGGTTACTGGTTTGCCGTTGTGAATCAGCCAATCCGTTCTTGTTTTTTTTTTTTTTTTTTTTTTGTTTTTTTTTCTCCTTTCTGTTCTCCTTCAGTTGGGGCCGGGGCGACAAAACAAGAGTTGTAAAGCGAAAAGAAAAAAAGCCTTGACACAAACGCCTACGTCGTAACGCATTTTACGTGATCAGAGTTTACAAAGTGCGCGTAGGCCTAGAGAAGATGGGGGAAAGAAGAGAATCAAGTAAGTAGGAGACGTTGAGCAATTGTGCGGATGCTCCAACATCTTCACCCATTCGGCGCCGCCGCCGCCGCCGCCGCCTCCGCTGCCGCCGCCCTCAATCCGTAATCGTCTTTCGACCGGCTAAGCAAGTCCTCTCTCTCTCTCTCACTCTGTGTGTGTATGTGTGTGCAAATAACGAGAAGTAGGTCTGCCTGCGCTGTAGACCTGGTGGGAGTACCTTCGAGTCAGTCAAGACACGGACAGAGCCGATATATAGAATGAGGGGAAGAGAGTGCGGCCAAGTTGACGGACGTGATTCCATCCTCTCCCTATGCACGCTCCGTTGCCTATATAAACTCTTATAGAATATATCGTATATAAGCACGAACGATCAAGCAAAGCCAACTCGACCGTAGTCCGACCGCATTTTCTCCGCTCAACTAGCGCGAATAAGTCGCGTTTTTTCTTCCATCTCTCTTTTTCCTTTTTTCCTTTTTTCCTTTTTTTTCTTGTATTTTTTTATGGCTTTTGCAGTTGCGTATTGGATTATGCTACATATACGATTGGTTTGTTCATCAATGCATGTGTTGATGAAACGTCAGCGTCCGACCGATTCAAGGCTTCTTTCCGATTCCTAAAGCTCTCTCTCTCTCTCTCTTTATCTTTCTCCTGGCCCAAAAATTGGTTTGGCGTAGATGAAATATGGACATGATACGCCATGGCTTTAGATTTGTATGTATATTGGGCCGTCCAACCCCTACCCTATGCACTTGCCCAGCCACCAGGAGAAGCGCAGCAGCAGACAGCAGACTGTGCTGCTTGCCGTCCATTCATTTTCGAAGAAGAAGACGAAGAAGGGAAAAGTGAATAACGACGGAGGCAGTAGAGCGTTACCGCGAACACTAGAGCAGTAGCCATCGGGCGCGTCCAATATATTACTCTCAGCGCATACTAAGAGCTAAAGCTGCAGAAATATAGATATAAAACAAATAAATAACCAATGACTGCTCTTTTCCAAGGAAGAAGGGGAGTAAGCAACAACTTGAGGAGTTCTCCAGCCAATACTACATGATACGCCCGTATATACCACACGAAGAAACAATAACAAAAACAAAAGGAAAAAAAAAATAGGGCAAATCGACTAGACAAAGATATATCAACCCTATAAAAATGATGTATGGTGGGGAAAAAAAAAAGAAAATCAATAAACAATCGTTAAATACCAAGAAAACACGACGAGTCCCTCCTATTCATGGAATTACGGAGTCACGGCTGAATATTTGAGCTGTCTGCTGTCGTTTGTTTTTGCAAACATTTTCCTCGTGGTACAAGTAGCTGATGCTTTATAATCCGCATGACTATATTAGACCGACAGCAGTAGTAGAACGTCAAAGCTGCGCTTTCTCGGACGTACTGTAGCAGACAAGAAAAACAAACAGTCGGGGTTTGTCATCTTCATCGTCGCGCAGGGCCGAGTATATACTACGGCGCTATCCTAATAGACTTTTGACGTCCCGGCATTGTTTTGCAACTTTTGTTGAGACATTAATCTTTCCTAGAGAAAATTTCGCAAGCAAATATTAGCAAAGAAAGCCACAGCCCTCTTAAAGGGTGCTCCAAAGGGCGACTAGCGGTCAACACTGACAGCGCCAAAGGGTTTTTATGATTCTTTTTAAATTCAGGAAATAAGGATCGATATTTCAAATGGTGAAGTGGGTAAAGCGCATAGGCTAGACTCGAATGTCCGTAGCTCAGCAACGGCTGTACATACGTACGTACGTACATAGGATACCAAGGTAATAGGTACCCGAAGCACATAAGGCAGACAGATCGGAACGATTTTCCTGATCCGTATCTTTTGAAATGATCCTTTGATGACGATGAGAATGCCTCCGCAAGAGGATTTTTTCCCCCTCCTGCAATACTCCCACATTGCATCACATTGAGTGTGTAATAAAGAGCGTCGGAGTGGAATCAGGACGCAACGCAGAAAGCCCCTCTACGGGCCTTATATATATTCCCTGGTCGTCAGTTATATTTTATTGTATATTTCGTCCTGCCATAAATGGCCGTATAAATGTCTTTTATCACCCCGTCCGTCCGTCTCTCCGTCCGTCCGTCCGTCCGATATATAAATATATATATATATATACTGTGTATGTATGTATAAGTATTCTTTCATCGTCTGCAGCTCAGCAGCAGAATGATTGGCCCCCAATAACAAGACAGCGTTTCCACAAATGTTGCGCAGGTTAAAGGACATCATATCGGCCGACCAGATGTTGATATTTCTATTCTTCATTTGTGCTTTTATCGAAGAAATGCCTAAGAAATACCTTACGCTTATTTGATCGACTGTTGGTAGGAACTAGAAGTAAAATAGAAGTTATATAGAGTACGTACGTACGTGGTACGTCGAGTCTGAGAGAATTTCTTGTACGTACGTACTAAGGAATGACGATCTGTCTTTAGGTACATCGCCGTAACTCAGCCCATCAAGTACGCCCGCCACAAGAACCACAAACGAGTCTGGCTGACTATCGGGCTAGTTTGGGCCATCTCCGCCGCCATCGGCTTGCCCATCGTCCTCGGTCTGAATTACTCGGAGCGTCGTATCTCGACCGACTGCGCGTTCTACAACGCGGACTTTGTTATCTACTCTTCACTTTCATCCTTCTACATCCCGTGCATCATCATGGTCTTCCTCTACTATCAAATATTCAAGGTAAATGCCATGCAATTCCATGTCGTACGTCCCTCTTTTATTGCCCAGCAGGGCGCCCCAGCTCATTTGCTCCGTCCCACGGCTGTTCCAGTCTTGGTCCGCTCGCTCGCCCGGCCAGCCGGCGCCACTCGACTCTCAGCGACTCTCAGATTCCAATCGACAAGAGGCAAGAGCTAGCGACCTTGTTATTCGGGGCGCGTTCGTGCGCCGAACGGCCTTTGCGTGACAGTCGGCCGTCACGTCGAGAGTGGAGTCCCGCCGCCAGTTCCAGTTCCAGTCGTAGGCTGCTGGCCGCTGTTGCGCCTTTATTCGCGCTTGCTGCCCATCAATTTCCTCAATTCTCTCCTTATTTTTCAGTTCTTTTTCGTCCTCTTCTTCTTCTTCTTCTTTTCACCATCGGATGATGAGGACGGGACGCGTGCCGGCGTGCGAGCGCAACGCAACGACCGAGTGCAGAGCTTCAAACAGGCAACGGGTGTATTGATCCTTGCGCGCGCGCCCTCCGCGATGCCGCGCCCGTTCGTCACCGCACAAGTCGTCCCTCCCCTCCTTCTCCCCCTTATTATTACTGTATTATTATAACTATTATTACGATGATTATTTTCTGTGTCAAATCGCCAAGTTGATGTAGTCGTCGCTTGCCGTTAACGTTAACTTAGCCATAGGGCCTGGACTGGCAGTTCGGGCTGGCGTCCAATAGATTCACGCCACCATCACAATTTCTAGATCCATCAAAGAGCCAACCGGCGAACCCGTTTCTCCTTTTTCTCTCTCTTCAGTCCCTTGTTATATGTCATGCACCTTTGGTGCAACTCTTTCAGAAAGGCCTCCCTCCTGGCGTCCTGGCCCATCCAAAATCGAAGACAGTCGATCTAGAAAGAGTCTAGACGACGAGTAATGATCGAACTTTTCTCGTTCCTTTTCAAATAGAAAGAATGGCCTCGTTTGGCTCACAACTGCCCCGTACGATCGGACTCTCCTGTTCTGCCAATAGAGAGAGCCGGCCCGGCCCAATACAGTCTCATTCTATAGAACTTTAAAGGTTTCTTTTATTTAATGTGGAGAGAAAATGGTGATGTCACCCATTTTTCCGCTGCCCCCCTGTAGATCAATAGATAGCATTAGAGCGAACTTGGTTGACGATAAAGGAGAATCTACGTCACCATCAACTACCGTACCGACGCTAAGGGTCCACGTTTGGCAGTCGCAATCCATCCAAATACCGGCCTCTTTGACTCTCTTCTACTCATCTCTTTTCACTTTTGCACTCGGGGGAGGGGGGAGCCCAAGTCGTCGACGCCAAGAAAAGAAAGTTGTCGACGGTGAAAATTATTCATCCAATACTTAACATAGAAAGCGGACGAGGAGCAAAAAGAAGAAGAAGAAGAAGAAGAAGAAGAAGAAGAAGAAGAAGAAGAAGTAAAGCAATATCGTCACTTTTCCTTTCGTCTTTTCCCTCTACTATAAATAACTACTGCTTCATCTTCTCCCCTTTTTTCTCTCTCCGGTATGTTTTTGTATTTTCCAAGTGAAGTAGAGAAGACGATATGGGAGTTAGTAGAGTGCGTGTTTTGTTATCACCTAGCGCAGCACTCGCCTAATATAGTTGCACTTCCCCCAACTTTTGATATTGACGTTTGCAAGACGTCTCTCGGCGGTGTGTTTCTCCACCCAGATCTCTGTTACATCTTGAACTGTACACAACTCGGTAAAAAAAAAAAAAAAAAGAATTGACAGAGACGATGTCTTGTCGTTACACATACTATACCGTATAGAGAAAACGGCGCTTTTAAATCAAAAGCATCACGACGGAGCGGCATGAAAAGTGTTATATAGCACAAGGCTTTCGCGAGAAAGAAAAGAAGAAAACACTTGGGGCTGTAGGCTATGTTTATAGGTTCGTCATGGCAACATGTTCAAGGTAGAGGTTATATATCAGAGTAGGAGAAGAGAAAAATAAGATTAAACAAAAGTTATCGACAAGTTGTCTCGCCCGAAACTTTTCTTTGATATCAGATGGAAGAGACGGAGAAAAGTTGAGAGTAAGTCAACAACTTTTCACCGAAATCCCCATATACCAGAGTCTTCGGTCGTGTTTGACGACTAGGTGACCGAAAAAGTACGTAAGAGACTTGTTTAATAGACAATGTATCTAGCGATGCACGAAGGATAAGGGAGGGGGGGGGGAAGTCACAGCAATCTCGGAGGGAGCAATGTGTGCGAATTATGGAAATCTGCACAAATTGAAGTCAGGTCTATGACTTGACTATGAAGACGAATGGATTCAATTAACCGGGTTGTAAACTTTTGTTCTTTTTGAAGAAGCAGTGGTATGGTATTGTCATGAACTAAGGTCGTTGGTATTCGAATCATTTGGTCGTTTGTTTACCTCCAACAATAGGGAAGTCAGTGGGGAAGCCAAGGTTTATCAAGCGTAAATCCGTACGGAGTTAACTTGAACTGAACAACTTGAACAAGATCGTCTAACCAAGTCGAGGTGAGGACGTATATTCGAACTGTTGGCCACTCTCGGCTTTGTACGTGTCTCCAAGACGTCACCAACTTTGTGCAATGACCTTTAAGGCACACCCATGGCTTCGTATAAGAGAGTCGAGAAAGTTTTCGGGAGGCATGACTGCGATACCGTACGTAGCTACCACCAACCATATCTTGGTCGGCAGCACTACTGCAATAGAGAATCACAGAAGCAGATGCGGACGAGGGATCCCTCTCAAATAACGACGTGAATAGTGTCCCAAGGTTGGAATAACCGAAAGGCTTCATGTTTAAGTAGCGAGAGAAGCTGCGGCTGTCAACTCTTGTCTCACCTTCAACCACCGTGTCTTTCTGGGCCAGTCCCTTTTCCAGTTTGCCTTCCTTCCTTTTTCCCTTTTTTCCTTCTTTCCTCTCTCGGCACTGATACAGTATTACATCGGATCTTATGTTGAAAGGAAGGTCTAGACGGCTGATGCGCTTTGACACGATAGTGGCGATCTCGTTGGCAACACGCTGCCAATCGCGTGGCAACAGTCAGAAAATAGCAGGCGTTCGTCGCGGCGTTTCTTTCTTTTTTTCGGGTTCGGTTCCCACATTCGGCCCTCCCTAGAGGCCCCGTAGACCGACAAGTAGTATTCGACATGTCGCAGCGACATGGAATCTTTCCCGGCCGCGCACGTCTGCCGCGGATCAATTCCCTTCCCTCCGTTTCTTTTGTCTGCTAAATTTTAGCCTCGTCGCCATCGCCCTGCCAAGGGAGAAACTCCATCTAAGTTAGGAAACTTGTATTAACGATTTCACGATTTCACCGACGCCGAAAGGGCTCTAGCGTTTACATACGAAGACTTGGGCGGAAATCCTGAAGGCTCGATCCAAGCCCTAAAGTGTTTTTCCGTTACATTATCCACGTCTAGCTGGATAGGAGAATGAGAGAGTGGGAGAGAGAGCGGGAGAGAGAATGCAGCAAACTGAGAACAATTGGGTTTTCTACATCACGACTGGCTGACTATTGTAATAAGCAATGTCGCATAGACACACGAAACAAGCCAGAGGAACAAATAGGACCGACGTCGGGATTATAATACCAGATACCAACATATTCGCCGCCGCCGCCGCCGATGAGGACCAACGGAAAGAATAGTCTCGTCGTCTTACCCCACTCGCCGCCAGTTGGCTTATTCCCCGACGGCAACACGGCGGGGAATTTAATAAGGGAGCGGATGAAGAAAAAAAAAAGATGCCCTCATACGGCACGATGCTCAAGCAAATTTTTCAAACAAAAAGAGGAATGATCCCCGGAATCAAAAGAGAAAGAAAAAAAAAAAATAGGGATAGACGTCTAGTGAAACACGACGTTCGACGTCGACGACGACGACGACGATGGAAGGGTTATGGAAGAGTCATCAGCGACCATGTAATTCATCCTGCACCGGCGTCCGTCTATAATAACATACGCTAGCTAGAATCGCCGTCGACCAGCGGAGCCATGGAAACGCCAATGTACAAATCACAATTGGTTAGATACGCAGGTACGTACGTATACGTACGTACGGCGCTACTGCTGCTGCTGCTGCAAACTTGGGATGGTGGGTGGAATGGTGAAACACAGTACTCGACAGTCACTCTGCTGAGTTACGGCGCTACTCACGCAACGTGCCTCCTCTCTCTCTCACTCTCTCTCTGTGTAGGCTACTGGACGATATAACGCGAACGTTATAGGTCACGCGGTAGGCTACTTATTATCAACGCGTGTATAAAAAGATCACTATACTGTATATATACGTATAGTATCCTTTTACAGAGTGAGAGCGAGGCAAACTGCTGCCCTCTAAGAGGCGGCGGCCAACCCCGTACAGTAGCCTCAAATCCAACCTATACCTGCTGGTCAGCTAGAGGCCGCCAAAGTCTAGCGGTCGAGTTGCTATGAGGAGAACCCGGTTTTATATTACCTGGCGTTGATGGTGTCCCGTGAAATGGAGGACAAGGGACTTTGGGTGGTCAGAGACAACTGAAGAGAATAATAAGGTAGTCAAGTCCGTCCTTTTATCCACTCGAGCTCTCCCCCTGAGACGTTTCCAGCCGAGTTGCCACCGCCACCGCCACCGCCACCCGACTACTCTATTGCGAGAATTGAGCGAGAGAATGTTAGTGCCTTAGAACGTTGTGATACCGTTACTAGCACTGTACTGGACGTACGGTAGGTACTTTGACGACAGAACGGAACGTCTACAGTTAAAAATGAAGGCGGCGCAATAATGTAGACGAGCAGTTTGGCCGGCACGAGTCGTACCACTGTACCAGCCATCAGCACCGCATGCATCAAGGTCGCAATGAGAGTCGAGACGAAGACGACGACGGCGGGAGACTCTAATCTAATAGCTATTAGAGTTGAGCTGTTGTGTAGGCAGAAGCAACAAGAACTACGTGATACGCTTCGAGGCGCCCTTCCTGCCCGTACGCCATCGTTTGTCTTTTATTCTCCAATGTCTAGAGGATATATATAAGGCCGAAAGAGAGTGCTGCTGCTGCTGCGGCTGCTATAGGGATCTATTCCGACTAACAACCTATGTAGCAGCTAACAAGCTCATTCGTCTCATCTCATACCGCCCGTGTACGCTATCAATCAAAGTAGGTCGCGCATAGAGAGATTGGCGGAGGCGGATTCGTGGACGTCGAAGGCTCCATTATTTGTTGCCCAACATATTCCCCTCTCCGACGACGTCGATCCACAGTGAAGTAGTCTGTCCGCTCCGACGTTGTCATCGTGATTCCAAGAGTTTCTAGAGGCAGCTGGCCACACAGACTGGCCTGCTACACAATCCCTTTTATTGAAGACCGACGAAAATCTTCTCAATGCCGGCAATGATGGATGGATACGGTAGTATGATCCCACACAAAGTGAAAGTGTAGTCTACGTAGTCTACGTGCAAGGCGATTCAACAACAGTACAGTAGTAGACCGAAGCGCAGCTGTATGTTTCCTGTTTACGGACTAAATCTAAATCTAAATCATTCTTTCGGCTCTTTTCATTTCCCATCTTTTCTCTGTTCCATAAAAGAAGAGCTGATCGACCAAAGAATCGCCCAAGGTAGTAGGCTATATAGCAGTACCACCAATTCTACAAATCGCCAACCTAGTCCAAGTCTAATACTTTGTGCCGAACTACGTATAAGACGGACTAAGAGGATACTAGCGAATCCGCTTCTAACTGAAAAACAAAAATCATCTTTTGTTTTGATTTCTTTGATCCGCAGGGTATCCGGGAGAGGGCAAAGAGGGCGACCGCCAATCGCAAGCCTCAGCACGCTCACTTGATGGACAACCTGGCACCGCACACGAAGCGGCTGGCCGAGACGGCTATAGGCGGCCCGCCGGTAGCTGGGAGCCAGCAGCAACAGCAGCAGTCGCAGCAGCAGCAGCAGCAGCAACGAGGACACGGGACTACAGCGGCGTCCATTAGCGGATCGGGTAATGCCACAGGCGGCGGCGGCGGCGGCGGCGGTGGAGGCGGTGGAGGCGGCAATGGAAACGGAGGCAGCGGAGCTCTTGCCGGCTCGCTCTTGTCCTCGGCGCCCGGAGTGACGTTGGCCAAAACCACCTTACTCGGCCGGGCCGCCTCAATGACGATGAACAAGCAGCAGAATCGCAGACGCAGCCTGTTCGACGAGGACAAAGTGACTGATCAGGGAAGTGGTAGCCAAGTAAGTCACGTCCATCCATCTTAGACCCACGGCTAGTATAGTCTGGATTGGGTTTTTCTTTCGTCTAGTCCAGTCTCCGTCCAGTCCATTCTATCCAATGAGATGATAGAAGATGGAGGGAGGAAAGACACGGATAAAAGACATAGTCAATCGGAGCAATCCAATGATGGATTTATTCTATTCTTTACCTTGACTTAATCCTTTTCTTTGTAGTTACGTCATTACATTTGTCTCAATTGGTCCAGTAGTCAGTCGAGTTGATTGAGTCTAGTCACTCCATTATCGGTTCCCTAATAACCTACAGTATAGAGTTTTCTTTTTATCCTTTTTTTTTGTTTTTGAGCCTTGCTATTATTATTGGTGACAATAGTAGCCTACGTACTAGTAGTCTTCTGTTTCATCTGTGAATAGACCATCAGGGGAAAATGGATAATTTGACTTGATTCCTTGTATTGATTGGACAAAAAGGATGACGATGACGACGACGAGAAAGAGGAGCAGGACGGTTCCTGTTGGGGCGAGGAAGGCAGTACTAGCGGCTTACCCAGGGACAACTCCACCGACTTTATCCTGACGGCCAAGTTGCAGAACGACGACGCCAATGCCGGGTAAGTTCCTACCGTACGCGTACTACTACGCGATTGCCCTGTTTCTCTCCTGAAATCAGTATTGCTTACTTCGTAGTTACATACCGTACCGCCTATCGCGTCACCGCTTCATGTATAGACGGTCGGAAACTTGTCGAACCGAGACTGTTGTTGCAACAGCTAAATATAAACTTGGTTCGCCATTAGCGGTGCATATATTAGTAATACGCAGAGCGGTAGAGTGGGTAGGAGTAGTACCGTACCGTACCCTAGTAGTGACAGCAGTACCGTAGTCCCGCGTAGTCCAAGTTACGCTTCGCCAAGAAACCCACGCCCTGGAGCAAATGGATTCGAGTAACATGGGAAAAGTTTGAGACGAGATAGAAACAAAGGCCAGAGATTCCTTTTCTCCGATTTCCTTTCTTGATCTTTTGTGGAAATTTGATCACGTCACATGGAATAAGGCGCGGGCGGAACAGATTGAATTGCCGTTGGAAAACAGCCGGCAGTCCTCATCGTCTCTCTCTCTTTCGCTCCCTCTCTTTCTCACTACTGTGTCTGTATATAAGATCCGAGGCTTTGACGTCGCCCATATTACTATACGGCTATTGAGAGCGCAAGAATCTCAACGAACCTCGTCTCGGCGTAACAAGAAATCTATGTGATACCGTAGTGACTTATATAAATCCCATTGTTGTCGATGATGTTCTCCGATATTTTCCCCATCTGGGCTCCACTGCCTCCACACCGCTCCTGTTGACTCCTTCTCTGGTTACTTAGGAACAAGATGCCGCCACCAGGACTGGCAACGTCAACGATGCTGCTGACGACGACGACGTCGACGGTGGCCGCTGCCACTGCCGCAACCATGGCGGGTTTAAGCAACGGCGACACCAACGGCAATAATCAGCCGCAGACATCTGACTCGCTCATCCTCGGCCATCCTGTTTTGATGACGGACGGCGTTCCGTGCCTATCTCTGCCGACGAGTCGCTCCGGCTCTCAAAGGACAAGGGTAGGCCTCACTTTCTTCAATTGATTTGACATTCGTTCATCTTCAACTTTGACTGCATGCTACCCTGTACGCGCCCTTAGGTATGGATGATTGGCACCGTCTATAGGCTAACTGGCTAACCGGCTAACTATATGATGTGTCTATAATTGGCCATTGACATTCCGCCAATGATATCTTGGCCTTTCCTTATTCTCTCTCTTCCCTTTCCTTACGCCTCGTTAATTGTACCACCACCGCATATACATACCGTATAAGATCGAGGCGGTCCGCTTGGCTAGGCCCAGTGTCTGGTCCTTCCTCCGACCGACGTCTCCGATGGCAAAAAAGGGAGGGAAGGGAAGCTCGCAACGCATTGGCGGTTGTATGTGGTTGATCGATTCCTATGGCAGATAAAGGAAGAAAAGGCAGACACGGAGACGTAGAAGAACTTGGATCAGAAGAAGAAGAAGGAGAATAGACTGACGGAAATCTTTGCGGCTCTCCGATTACTAAACCCGTTGTCATCGCCATCAATGTTCTACACTAAACTGCAGCATAGGCGCATCTGTTGTTGTTGTTGTTGTTGGTTTGTTTTGTTGTCGGTCGCACACCGCGTACTATCTAATCGAATCGAAGCCAACTTGAGCGGCAATAGACTCGACGGTGCACACTTCCTTCTGTCTATGTGTGTGTCTCTATGTGTAGGCGATGCCGTAGTCAGTAGAGCTAGGGACGACGACAGAGCGACCTTTCGCTACGGATAATCATCATTTTCCTTCATAGACACGGACAATAGTGCTGACAAGAGACTGATAAATACGCAAGGTTGCGCCCAGTTGCCGATGCTAGACCGGAAACGGAGAAGAGCTAAAAGAGACAGACCTTTACAAAATGCCTTGAACCTAATCATTCTTTCAGAATGATAAGATGGATTGCCCTGCGTCGCTTATGTCGAATCCATCTAATATTTAATACTATTTTTAATAGTCTTTTTGCTCTTTGATCCCCATCTCTTATTAATCTCCTATATCTTTGATTAAATCCTCACTTCCTCTTCTACTCTCCAACAGGGAAATAAAGGTAAAGGCAATCGAAGCGGAGGTGGTGGCGCAGGAGGTGGCGGAGGAGGTGGCAGCAGTGGCGGAGTGGATTCGACGGCTGAGACGCCTCCCAGCGGCAGCGGTTATACCGGAAATGGTGGCAACGGCGGTAATGGTGGAGGTGGTAACGGCGCTGACAAGGAGAGCAAACAGTACCAGACGGCCGGCTCCAGGTTTACCATTTACAAAGTGAACAAGGCCAGCCGGAAGAAACGGGAAAAGTCGTCGGCTAAAAAAGAGCGAAAGGCCACTAAAACTCTTGCCATCGTACTTGGTAATTAGCCAATGTTACACCAATGTCTGTCGGGTGCTGCGTTTTCTGTTTCGTTGTAAGCCAGTCGGCCAGGCTTCTACTTTCACAATTCCCAGAACTTCCATCCCAATTATTTCTTTTCTTGGTATCGAGCAGCTAGTCCTTGTCACAAGCTCTGCTCATTTATACTGATATCACGAGATCGTTAAGCTTGATGCATCTCTAATTTCTCTGTGTAGGCAACATTTTCCCGCCACCCTGGTAGATAGACACGCACTTTGGCGTAGACTAGACTCCATAGGGGAACCAACGAAAGTTTAGTGTGTCAAGGGATTTCTTAAATACCGTATTAATATACAATAGTTCCTGTCCTTAGCATTGGCTTATTATATTTGTTTTGCCGCCTCCGTATTCTTATCCCAGCATCAATTATTCCGAGATCGGGGAACTTGAATTAACAAATAACAATTAAACACGGGGATTATTTTCTTACAAGAAAATGTGTGTGGTATAGCTACGGTAAAATATCAAACGAATTCATTTCTTTATTCATTGTCCTTTGTTTTACCGCCGATAAAATTAGGCGTCTTCCTCATTTGCTGGGTGCCGTTCTTCACGTGCAACATTATGGACGCCATTTGCACCAAATTTGAACGCGATTGCCAACCGGGAGGGATGGCCTTCCATCTGACCACCTGGTTGGGCTACATCAATTCGTTCATCAATCCCGTCATTTACACCATCTTCAACCTCGAGTTCCGCAAGGCCTTCAAGCGCATTCTCGTCTGCGCTGATTGATCCCCCCCCCCTCTCCCCAAACGTCATCTTTCCCTTTATATTTCTCAAAATTTCTTTCTTCTCATCACATCCAAGAGTATCGTCTCTGTCACTCGAAATATCACCAACTGATGAAGAAGTGCTCCATTCATCTATTTGTCTCAATATAAAGGGTTACGTATACCGTGCATCGTTGCTCATTTTCAAACCGGTTGTTTTCGTTGAAAATCTGTCGTTCATTGTTTAACCGGGTTTAACTTTCTAGACCCAACAACAACATTGGAAAGGGAAATCCGATCAAGTGGAAAAATACTGTTGAATTGTTGGTTTGATTTCTTATCTCTCTGTCGATAAAAAAAAACAGTTTCGCGAAATGGCTTCTTTCGCGTAAACTGCCATCATCAGTGTACACTAAAAGAAAAATTCAAAGAAAAAACACGAAAACTAACCTTACCTTCGTTACTACGGTTCCCATTGGTCACACCTTATACCACCAACAACCTTGTTCTGTGTATATTGTCCCATCAATTCTTTTGCCAATACACTTCCATACTTTCTTCCCTGTCCTCCCAAAAATGTGTGGTTCCGCGATTTAGGTCTCCCTAATGTGAAATGACAAAAAAAAAGATCCCCATCCATACACTGTATAGATTTATACATAATATAAATACATTTGAAAAAATGATGTGAAGCAAACAACGCGTTCTTTTGGCTCATTTTTCAAGTCGAATTTGATTCGGTCGGATAGACAAGATAAAGAGAACCGCAAAATGCGATTTGTCTTCGTTACAATATTCAATGGTTAATTGAAGAATTCCTCGTTGACTGGAAACATATACTGGAGAAATATAGTACTGTTTATTAGCCAAAATCTAAACACATATGGCAATGGCAATACGTAAAAGTGAAGTTCGAAGTAAGAACCTAAAGGAAAAGGACAATTAGAGTTAGAAGACGGGTCGCCGTGTCCCACACAGGCACGTAGGAGAGCCTAGATTCAAGATTATCAGCTTCACCGGGCTTCTCTCTCTCTCTCTCTCTCTCTCTCTTTCATCTGTCGCCGCTCCAGTACTATCCTACCAGTACAATCACTTTGTGCGAGCGTCTGTGTTCTACATTGATACATCACCGGCAAACAAGCGCTACCTACCTCCTGCAGTGCGGCTCTCGCTCTCCTTTCTAGTTATAATACAAACCAGCAGGACGATGCTTAAACGTTCTGATTGCGTTTTATTCCGAAAGAATGAATCAACATGTCCGCACCAGATGTTCACGGCTTCTCTTTCTTGTTCGTCGCTTTATACTGTATCGTCGTCGCCGTCGTTTTTGGTTATTATACACCGGTACGTATACACATGGTTAAATTCTCAATTCGCATAATTTTGCTTCCGCACAACACAATTTCAACCAAGTGTAATCATTGGATATATAGCTATACGTATACGTCAGTGTTTCATTGAGTTGTTGCTGTAAAAAACAGACTGCATTTGCGTGTACATAAGCTGCAATACCAATTCCAAAAGACAGTCAGAAAGCTTAATTTAGGTTTAAGATTCCATTGTATTTTAAAAATTCCTACTATTAGTATAATTAGTTAATCCGTTAAAAACTTCACCACACTTTTCTAGAATGCTATAGAAGTAACGCCCATCTAAAAAAAAAAAATGAAAACTACACCTGAAATTCCTCAAGTACTATAAATGTGCAAACCTGTTTTTTAATCATTTTTTAATGGGATCATAAAACCTCGCTTTGTTCAGGAGCGGACGCAGGACGGAGCTTGTCGTTACGCCGCACATATTCGCGGTTTTTCATGTCGATTATTTTTTTTAGCACCGGTATAGCATATGTAGAATGAATCATTATATTTTGTTTTCAAACGTCTGATCAAACGTATGATCTCTTTACGGTGTAAGAAAAAAGGATTGGCGTCCAAGTGTAAGGCTTAGAAGCGTCCTATCATTTAGCCTAATATATATATACATGATGACTAAAAACGCAATCAAGGATGCACGGCGTGCTTGAAGCATCCGGATAATGAGGTAGGCGATTATGGTCTACGTGACGGCAAAGGCAGGCCATGTCGCGAACTCTTGGCGGAGACGCCGATTCCCTCTGTCTACTTACTACTTTACATATACTGTAAGCTATAGGTGACCTTTTCGATCCTTCCTTTCCCCCCTGCGCTCCTCACCCGATCGATATGGATCGCCTATATACACAGGACGCGCAGCGATAATAATATATATATAAAGCCTAGGGCTACTACCGTTGCGAATGGATCTTACCCCATACTTCCACTCTTGTGGCTAAGACCTCTGCTCTTTAAAAAAGAAAAAAATCAAGCGAAATTTTGATGAGGACGATAAATGTGAAATAACCGAGTCTATTCGGCAAACGGCAATCCATAGTGATGGTCGCTGGGTGATGCATGACCCCTCTTGCCTATTAGATAGACTTTAGGATTTCAGTTTCATCTGCTGCTGTTGGCATCGCCCCTTTGGCTGCCAGTTTGTCTCTACGTTACTACCAGTGAAATATATATAGGCCCTAGCTATTAGAGTGGAGATAGCCGGAGTGGAGATAGCGACAAACTGAACCGATTCGAGGCGTCTACATCGTCTAGGAGGAGATCGGAAATTATTATTGAATTCCATTCGGGACGAGTGGAGGCAGCAGCATCATCATCAGCCGTGAACGCCGACAAATTGAAGTTGGCGTCGTTGACGAGTGCCCGTGAGCAGGCACTGGAGCGGTGATCCGCGCTCCCGGTTTCTCTCTTTTATCCACTTTGCTCCTATCGCGAGCCTGCGGCTCTCTGCTGTCCATAAAGTAGCTAGACCATTCCCTATAAAATTAGGCCCACGTACGTATCGGAAGACAAGTTACCTAACTATTCTACAGTTTGGTCCTGGTACATGTACAGTATCCACAAGTAAATATACTTAGTTATTGACGCAATTACTTACAGGAAAGATCTTGGCATGCGATCGAAAAAAGAAACACGTCTTTGAAGATCTTCAACACGCGCTAGAGCATCGAAAGTGTAATGCGCACAACAGCTGTCGTCGTTCTTGGTCGCATTCTTCTTGTTCTTCGTCTCTTCTGGCCATTGTAAAAAGACGTCTTGCTGTGCTATTGGCGAACGTAGCTCAACTACTTAGGTGATCAGTTCATCGACTACAAACGTTCGCATCTACTTGGCTGCTTCGCGCAGTCCTTTCTCAATAATTAACTTGCTGATGCGCAAAATACACAGTGCAAAGAACGTACGCTACGACAATCTGCGGTGTCTCATCGTCGCGAAATAGGAAATTGTTTACCTCCAGTTCTCGCAAGACGTGTGCTGGAGTTGTCAACGCTTCGATGCTCGCTATAAACAATAGACTGCTTCGACAAATGTACCCTCTAAAAAGAGGCATCCCATCAAACCCAAACCCTTTCCTTCTAGCTACGGTACATTTCGTCTTGTCTTTTTTTCCCTCTCCTTTCTGTTTTCTGTTTATACTGTACTATATATGGCACCAACGCCCGTATAATCGCCCTTATTGTTGTCGATTATGTTTTCTCGAGTGGATTTTCTATGGCCAACTAACGGTTAACTCGGTTACGTTATTTATGTATAACCAGGCGCTTCTATGCATACTGAACGTTCTTGATTTACCGTGCTTAATGTATACCCGCATATGATTTTCTTGAACTGTCGATTCCACTTCTGAAATGGCGTACTGTGTACCTTGCAACTTAATAAGTTTTCTTTGCTGGTGTATCACTTCGTTCCTTTAGATCGAATATCTGTATTTTTATGATTGTGAATATCTTCAGGTCATGATTGGCAACCCGTACTTACAAATATTTGCGCTTTTACTTGAAAATGCGGAATATCTAATGCCGATTTTTCAAGGGTCTTAATGCTATTTTTGATTTACACACAAGTTCGTGCTTCTTTATTGTAGCCATGTAGTTCCTAGCTCTGCTTCTATCCTAATCTCCAGTAGAACGAATGAACATACTATATAGACTTTATATAATAATAAGCTCTCATGTCTCATGCTGACGCAAGCTATCTCATATACAAAGTTTCCGGCTTTCGTATTCATTTTAAATACGTAGTGTATGCTGTACGGATCGGACTAATACTAGGTGCCTGAAGTTTCACCCAGACAACGTACCTATTGCCTTAAGTCGTCTTTAAGGAAGTTTTAGCTGCAGTACCTACCTGATATGTACTGCGCTCCTCGCTTGGTAATAAACAAACATCTTCTGAATAATGCAAAGAGTAGTGTAGTCTTCGAGTATTTTTGTAATAATGCAAACATGCGCGAAAGTGAAGATTGTATTTACTTTTCTGACAAGCTTTACCGGTAAAGATTTTCACGAAAAATCCGACAAAATTGCAATGCGTATTAACGTTTTTTGCGGTGTTTGCGTTAACCTACTACTTGCAATACCTATTGAGCCATCATCAACCAAAGATGAAAGCTCTGGCAAAACATCATAAGCTTACTTCAACAACAACGAAGAGTCTCTGAGCTCCAAAGATTATGGCTTGCTATGGCTTGGAAACTAATAAATTGAGGAAAATATAAACCAGCTTGTACTGTAAATGCGGATATAAAAGCGGAATTTTGGTGGACGATTAAAAAGATGAGATCATGAGAAAGACGGAAGATAAATCAAAGGAAGAAAAAATTAACAAATACACATAGACCGAAAGACGATACGTATAGAACCTTTTCTATCGACTGATACTATAGCCTAAACTGTCAATGCATTATGACTAAGAGGTTTTTCTCCCAGATATTGCCTACAAAACATTGCGTAGGTGAGTAAATGTTCAACAAGCCGGTCGTCGATGCGCCTCGCGTCTAGTCAGTTGGCTCTTGTAGAGTAAAATGTCACGAGACGTCGACCGTACAAGGAAATGAGCTACTTTATATGGATAACACGGAAAATGGAAGAAACTCGTTGATGCTTTACGAAGCTAGTAGTGTTCTTAAGTCGAATTTGACATTTTATCTTGTGACTCTTTTCTTTTGCTTTCTTTAATTTAAAAAGAAAAGAAAAATAGGAAGATGGTACATAAAAGTACAGGCGACGACGGAGGGAAGAGATTACAACGGCGTAGCCTCGTGTGATGTGTTAGTTCCTCCACAGTCCGTCTCTACTCTCTAGTACTAGACACTCTTGCAGTGTATATAGACTTGCAACCGAGCAGTAGCTAGTGCCTGGTATCCTTTCCCACTGTATAATAATCCGATTTTCGCTCCGCCGGACAGGGTAGATGATGAACAATCTGCGCCTTATTTACCAGCGGCCTACCCGTGCGCACACTGCGCGACGCAAATGCTCCTGCCTAGTACATCCGCGCGCCAGCACCGTCGCGTTGAGCCCTATACCACGACTGCAGCTAAGTCTTAGATACATTATGTGGGATGTAGGCTGCTGTAGCCTGTAGTAGCCTATATAGAAATATATACTGAAGGAGTCGGCGCTATACCCCAACGTACACATACATGATACGTACGGTACGTACCGTACCCACACACACCCCGATATATTTATTATTTATTCGTATGTTTGATTATCTCGAATGGGCTGCTGCGCCCTCTCATGGCGAAAGGCGATCTCGCATCATTTTCAGAAGAATTGTGCGCTACTGTACAATGTGTTTCTTTCCGTCTTCCCGGCGATACCAGCTATTTTATTCCCCCTTTTTTTCCTGTCTTTTTCTATATTTTCTTGTTGTAACCGATTGAGCATCGGTAGATTACTATTTTTTGTGTTATATTGTCCGCCTCTCGATCATCCCAATTCAGATTTCGTTTTTTTTTGTGTTTCTTCTTTCTTCCCTTATTCACCACCCCAGTCCTGTTTCAGTCGCCCCGTTTTTCACACTATGACTCGCCCCCATTGACCTAAATGCAGCTGTCTTCACTCAGATTTCTAGATTGTTGTTTTGTTTCTTTCCCTCTCATAAAGCTGTCGTCTAGCTCTTTCCCCAATGCCCATTTATCTCGCTTTCCATTTTTTCTGTATTGATATGTCGACACCCGTGTGACCAATTTGACCGTGGGAAACGGCCTGC
Organism: Ceriodaphnia dubia; assembly: GCA_022539655.2. Classification (NCBI taxonomy): domain Eukaryota; kingdom Metazoa; phylum Arthropoda; class Branchiopoda; order Diplostraca; family Daphniidae; genus Ceriodaphnia; species Ceriodaphnia dubia. The sequence continues at coordinate 47,708 of JAKUCG020000214.1, read as the reverse complement.
CGTCGCCTTCTTGCGAAATCTCGGAGCAAGGGGAAGGCAGTGTTTTCGGAGGATTCGACGGAAGGAGACGTTGCGATGAAGCTTTCGTTTCGACCAAGAAATAAACTCAGCCTTTGAATCGACAGAGTGTTTTTATTTAAACACTGAGTCCTCAGTCAGGGACATTTTTTGGTGCATCGACCGGGAAATTCCGCCGCATTTGAAATCGACCGACTAGCCTACCACCTACACCTTCTTTGAGTTTCAACATTCGATTGTAAGTTACCTTTCTCTTAGTGCGAATTGTCTGTTGTTGGAGGCGTCGTTCGTTTAGGGGTCTTTGGGAAAAGACCCACTGGCGCGTGCCTTAAACTGTTGGGGCACAGGACCACGAACACGGCCGTCGACAGATAATTTTGCACGTAGGGATTGGGCTACTGTTTGATCAATCGTATTGTTTTTCTTTATGTTGTCTTACAGACGACTTTTTTATACATGTGGCAATCGCTTCGTCTTGTTTGAATATTTTAAATGTTATTCGAATAGACTATCTTTGATAGTCTATCTGTGGCAAATCGTTTCGTTCGCTTGGCTATTAGCCATTATTCGAACAGACTATCTTTGATAGTCTATCTGTGGCAAATCGTTTCGTTCGCTTGGCTCTTAGCCATTATTCGAATAGACTATTTTGTAGTCATTTGTGGCAATCGTTTCGTCTCGTTTGGCTATTAGCCATTATTCGATTAGACTATCTTTGATAGTTATCTGTGGCAATCGTTTCGTTTCGCGTGGCTTATAGCCATTATTCGATTAGACTATCTTGAAAGTCATTTGTGACAATCATTTCGTTCTGTTTGGCTATGAAAGTCGTTGCAGTTAACCTGTCTTTCGTTGTATTAATCGTTAAATTGGCATGTTTCAACAAATTTAACTGTAATCGGTTCCTCTGAAAAATCTGACTATCGGATTATTATGTCCTACTGTTAGCATAGAATCAGTGTCTTATTCATCAGGCAAAGGACATAATTGATAATGTCTATCAATGAATCGGTTAATAGTCCTTCACGGGAGGGAAGGGACGACAGAATTACCGAGGAAATTGATGAGGTTTATGGGATCGGGGCATTAAAGGTCGTTCGGGACACTATCCGTCGGGGTCTTGTTCGTCATTGTAGTAACCTAGACTTTGTTTTATCGGAAGAAAAGAATAAAGATTCCATTATAGCTCATCGTGAGCATATTTCGATTGCAATTGAGGACCTTAGAAAGGCGCATTCGGACTACGTGGAAGCCTTGCGGCAAGATGGTCAGTCAATTGAAGGAGCCTATATCTATATAAACGAGAATGAATGTATGGTCCGAGAAGTAATAGAAAGGATTGATCACTATTTACAAAATCTAGATACGTCTCATTCTATTTCCGAATCGTTTGATATAGGCAGTATGGACAATGGTTTCCCCCCGCCGAACCGTCGTCTTTTAGAAATCAATCTGAAATAAGACCTTCTGCCAGTATGAATTCGTTTATAAATCCCTACAGCAGTCAATTCCATCGCAGTAGGCCAAATTCGCCTTCGTCGTCTATATGTTCACACGTTTCAAACTACAATCCGTCAAAACGGCCCCGCTACTCTCCAACATCTGAGCAAAAGCCGGTCACGGACTGGATTGACCACAGACGTTCCGTCTCGACGAATCAATCACATTCATTTAACCCAATGTGGATGATGAACGCCATACCCCAATTAAAAATTGAACCTTTCAATGGAGATCCCCGTGAATGGCCCACCTTTTTATCCTCATTTAAGGACATGATTCACGATGTCCTACCCTCCGATAGCCAACGACTCGCAGTTTTGAAACAGTTATTGTCATCTGAAGTACGCTCATATATTTCCGAATATCTTGAGAATGCTTCCACCTATTATGACGCCCTAACAGAGTTACGTAAGCGCTATGGACAGCCACAAGTAGTCGCCCGAGCCCATTTAACGTCTTTGATGAGCCTACCGACTATCAAAGACGATGACTATTCAGAACTTGGCAAATTTTCAAGAACGCTTCACGGGGCGATGTATGCATTACGAAACGGGGGATACGAACAAGATTTAGAGGCGGGAATGACTTTAGAACACATTGTCGGTAAACTCCCACCTCGAATGCGCAATACTTGGGGCATTAAGGTTTATAAAATGATACCGAAACGGGCAACTCTTAAACATCTAGCTCATTGGCTCGATGAGATTGTGATGGGCGAAATGATGATCCGACCGCCGTCAATACAAAATAAGTCTAGTAAAAAGGGGTTTCGAAAGGAACAAGACAACAGTAAGTCACGCACTAACTTTTCGTCTGGTTCGAAGCCTACAGTTTTGTTAACAGATTCGCGGGCTATCTCATGTTTTTGTTGTGGGAAAAATCACTCAATTGAAAAGTGCAATGTATTTATGGAAATGTCAGTAGGGGAAAGAGCCGAGTGCGTAAGAGATAAAAAACAATGTTTTCGTTGTCTTGATGGCCTTCATCGCAGTGTAGAATGCCCTTCCAAATCGACCTGTTCAATCGATCAATGTGGGCAACGTCACCATTATTTGATTCACGGGGCCCCGCGGATGTATCCCTTGAAAGCAAGGGATGTTGAAAGCCACAGCCAGACCGTAAATACGATGTCAAGTAAACGCACTATCTTAAAAACGCTATTAAATGTGGTCCCAGTTATATTACAGGCCAATGGAAAGACGGTGTATACACACGCCTTGTTAGATAACGGAAGTGATGTGACGTTGATACGATTGGATGTTGCCAAAAAACTGAAATTGAATGGAAGGCCTCGTTTAACTACTTTTGGAACGTTTCACGGCAGAGACCCGGCTATTCGAACGTCACAGGTCAGCTTTATTATCAAATCATTAGATGAGTCCTTCGTGGTTGACGTCACTGAAGCTTCCACCGTTCCAAATCTCAAATTACCGAAGAGAGAATACGATTTAAAGAAGCTGAAACTTAGATGGCCTCATCTAAGTGACGTAAAAATTAATGATACTGATTTTGGAGACGTTACGATTCTCATCGGGGCAGAAATACAAGAAGCTCATCAACAATTAGACAGGCGTGCGCCACCAAAGGGAACTCAAGCGCCTTATGGAATTCGCACTCCGTTCGGGTGGTGCTGCGTTGGGCCTGTTCCGGAAAGAGACAAAACAAACCAACCACAGTCACCATTTGTTCTTACAATTAGGAATCAATGCGATTTACACAAGACGGTGGAGAAGTTTTGGGAAACAGAGTCATTTGGGCTCGTCCCCAATTTAAGATTCCCTGAATCAGAAAGAGATAAGCGAGCCAGGGAATTAGTGAAAGCAACGACGACATTCAATGGAACTCGCTACTCCGTAGGTCTTCCTTGGGTGTCCTCCACCATTTCTTTAACGAATAACTATGAGACAGCCTTTCGCAGGCTCCGCTCTATAGAACATCGCTTTCGCCGGGATCGGATTTTCGCCGAGAGGTACACAGCCGTGATAAACGATTATATAGAAAATGGGTTTGCGCGAAAGGTGAATGCAAGTGAGATAGCCGGATGCGAGGGCCGAACGTGGTACCTCCCACACCACGGCGTGATAAATCCTCAGAAACCTAATAAGGTTCGTGTGGTCTTCGACGCTTCAGCCAGACATTGTGGATCGTCTCTTAATGATGTATTGTTAAAAGGACCTAACCTTTTAAATGATCTTGTGACTGTACTGTTACTATTTCGCGAAAGAGCTATTTCTTTGAGCGGGGACATTAAACAAATGTTTCTGCAGGTTCAAGTTAAATCCGAAGATCAATCTGCGCTACGTTTTTTATGGCGGTCACCCGGGGTCCACACTCCTCCTACTATCTATCAGATGCAAGTTCAAATCTTTGGTGCAATCTCTTCCCCCTTCATTTGCTCGAGTGTACTACGACGGAACGCAGAGAAACACTTTAAGGAATTCCCAAGTGTAGCAGATAAAATTGTAACGAACTTTTACGTGGACAATCTACTTGATTCTTTTGATTCGGAGGAGGAAGCGATTTTGTCCAGGAAGGCGTACAGCGCCTTGTTAGAAAGAGGTGGATTTCATTTGAATCAATGGATCTCTTCGTCTAGAAAGGTTTTGACTACAATCCCCAGAGAAGATAGGAACAACCCCACATTAAACTTGGATTTAGAAGCACTACCTATCGAAAGAACTTTAGGCGTTCTATACAACAGCGAATCGGATGAATTTATGTTTAAAATTAACCTAGACTCAGAGGCGAATACCAAGCGACGAATTTTGAGCGTCATCTCAACCGTTTTCGATCCGTTGGGTTTTTTAACACCTGTCATTTTAATCGCAAAAAAGGTGATGCAAGAAATTTGGGCGTCGGGGTGTGACTGGGATGAAATAGTAGGAGAAGCTATCTTAATACAGTGGCACCGTTGGATTTGCCACCTTCCTTATTTAGAAAATATAAGAATACCCAGACCTCTCACGCTATCACCCCATTTTAAAGAGGCTCAAATTCACGCGTTCAGTGATGCCTCGATGGTTGGTTTTGGTGCCGTCGTTTATCTGCGAGTTGTTTGCAACAAGGATCTTGCCCGAGTCTCGTTCGTTTTATCGAAGTCCCGCGTGGCACCTATTCGACCGTTAACAATCCCGAGATTGGAGTTACAAGGTGCGGTTGTAGGCTTGCGTCTCGTAAGAAAGGTATTGGACAGCCTTAGGATTCCAATAAATCGAGTTTTTTATTGGTGTGACTCAAAAACAGTTTTACAATGGATTAAGTCTAAAACATGTCGTTATCATACGTTCGTAGCAAACAGAGTTGCAGAAATTCTAGACGGATCCAGTGCGGATGATTGGTCACATGTTCCGGGAACGGACAATCCGGCAGACGAATGCAGCCGCGGATTGTTTCCTACGGAACTTAACGATAATCACCGTTGGTTCTCTGGGCCCGCGTTCCTTTATCAGTCAGAAGATCACTGGCCCGAACAACAATTATGTCGAGAACCATTGTCAGATGACCCCGAAATAGCAAAATCAAAGTGGATCGGTGTGATTAACCATTCTAAAGGGATTGAAGGGATAACAAACCTAATAAAAAATTCATCGAATTTCTTTAAATGTTGCAGAGTAGTCGCTTGGATTGCTAGGTACATACACAATCTTAAAATGAAGGCCAGTGATCAACCAATTCGATTTGGATTCCTAACTATTCCTGAATTAAAAACAGCTAAGGAGACATGTATCCGCCAGGGACAAATAGAATGTTTCGGTCAAGAAATAAAGGCGCTCAAGTCCGGTAAACCGATACGCAATGATTCTCACATTATAAAACTTGCTCCATTTCTTGATAAAGTTGGTTTGTTACGAGTTGGCGGACGTATCGATAAGGGAGATTTTTCATACGACATCAAACATCCTATCCTTCTCCCTCATGATCATCCACTCACAAACCTTATCGTGATGGAGGAACATCTTCTTTTAAGACACCCATCAGTAGAACGATTGCTAAGTAGTCTTAGATCCCGCTTCTGGATTATTCGAGGCCGCCTTACGATCAAAAGATACGTCAATCGATGCTTTACATGTAAGAGGAGGCATAAACAGCCCGATTTTCCGCTCATGTCTTCTCTTCCCCGATGTCGCATTGAGCCTTACCAGCCGCCTTTTACTAATACCGGTCTTGATTATTTTGGTCCATACACTGTTAGCATGTTTCGGCGAAAGATAAAGCGGTACGTCCTTTTATTTACTTGCCTCGTCACTCGAGCTGTACACCTAGAATGGACAGCGACTCTTGACACCAATTCATTCCTCATGGCGTTCCAACGGTTTACTGATAGGAAAGGATGTCCCGCTATAGTTTACAGCGATAACGGTACGCAGATTGTCGCTGGAGATAAGGAAATCAGGGAATGTTTAGAAAGATGGAACCAAGCAAAAATTGATGGAGCTATGAGTAGGCGTTCGATTGAGTGGCATTTCTCTCCACCTGCAGCACCCCACTTTGGTGGTGTATGGGAGAGAATGGTAAAATCTGCTAAGATTGCACTCAATTCAATCATGGATTCACGTCCGCTAACTGATGAGATGTTGATAACTATACTAACTGAGGTAGAATCCCTACTCAATGGACGACCACTGACGCATATAAGCGTTGACCCGCGGGACCCTGAGCCCCTCACGCCTAATCATTTTCTTATAGGAAGAGCAAATCCAAATATCCCAATGGATGTATTTGACGAAACAGAAATAAGTTCCAAACGAAGTTGGCGAGCTGCACAGGTGATGGTGAACCACTTTTGGCGCCGGTGGTTAAAAGAATACCTGCCTACAATTACCGAGCGAAAGAAATGGCTTCGACGAAAACCGAATTTGGAGGTGGGCGATATCGTCCTGTTGGTCAACCCAGATTCTCCGAGAGGACACTGGCCCATCGGGAGAGTCCTTGAAACAATTACCAGTCAAGATGGTGTTGTTAGAGCTGCCAAAGTGAAGACAAAAACCGGAGAATACCTGCGCCCCGCAGCAAAAATGTGTTTACTAGAAAAAGATGTTTTTGAACCTCAGTCAAAAACAGGCCCCGCTGTAACCGATTGAGCATCGGTAGATTACTATTTTTTGTGTTATATTGTCCGCCTCTCGATCATCCCAATTCAGATTTCGTTTTTTTTTGTGTTTCTTCTTTCTTCCCTTATTCACCACCCCAGTCCTGTTTCAGTCGCCCCGTTTTTCACACTATGACTCGCCCCCATTGACCTAAATGCAGCTGTCTTCACTCAGATTTCTAGATTGTTGTTTTGTTTCTTTCCCTCTCATAAAGCTGTCGTCTAGCTCTTTCCCCAATGCCCATTTATCTCGCTTTCCCTTTTTTCTGTATTGATATGTCGACACCCGTGTGACCAATTTGACCGTGGGAAACGGCCTGCCGTCGCCTTCTTGCGAAATCTCGGAGCAAGGGGAAGGCAGTGTTTTCGGAGGATTCGACGGAAGGAGACGTTGCGATGAAGCTTTCGTTTCGACCAAGAAATAAACTCAGCCTTTGAATCGACAGAGTGTTTTTATTTAAACACTGAGTCCTCAGTCAGGGACACTTGTCATTTATATTATCGCATAAGTATTTGAGTAGGGCAAAAAAGTAAGAACCAAGGAAATGAATATGATATAATGCAATATACTCGTTGATGTGGATTATTGCGTTCTGTTGTGATTGGTAGCTTAACCGACCACAGCCCCCAGTACAACGTGGTACTCCCAGCCCCCAGTACCAAGTGAGCCCAAGCTAGCCTATATTTCTGTCAAAGTTGAAAAGATTATATTGGCGGAATACTGGAATCCTAATATATCCACAATCCCAGAAATGGTTTCTGCCATCTGTGGAAGAAACCATCGATAGGCGCTGTCGTTTACTTTGGCTTCAAAAACAGTGGGACTATTCTAGTATTCTTATGATTTTCGCTGCATGTTTTTCCATAGCTTCACTTTTTTCCTTAACCTCATGGGATCGCCTGTAAATCACGGAAGAAGGTTCCTTCTCCCGTTCAAATAATCTGAAATCCAGCTTCGGCCTATATATAAACAAGAAGAAGGATGAGAAAAAAAAAATGATGACAGTAGTTTTTATGTGACAGCTATATAGGGGAAGCCGTAACAATACGAGAGGGGAATACGGTATGTCATACATAAAAACGTGAGATAAAAAAAGAATTGACTGTAGAAATTTCCATTCCACTTTGGCTTTATATTCAACCGAAACAATCGTTATCACACCCTCCAATATCATAAAGTAAAACGAATTAAGCTATTAAGCGATTTGACGTTGTCGAGTTTATCAAAGAAGTTGATCATCTGCTGACATTAAGGCTCAAAGCGACCTTTTGCATGGAGACCACCCTGACGCCACTCGGACGAACTGCTGACCGAATGCGAAGATGGAGTTTGGTATATAGGTATTCGATATTCAATTTTCTCTTAAAGAGTAGAGAGAAGAGAATAAGGGCGCCTAGGGGTGGTCTCCGGGCTGTGCAAATCCGATTTCATATTCCGCTCCAGCGAGAAATGTATAGACGTCGGCCTTATAAGGCAGTTTCTACATAAAGCCTACAATAGTAGTTGTAGTAGTGGGGGAGGCGCCTTATTGACGCAAGATGGCACCCAATTTCGATGCATGTAGAAACGCACTTGAACGTCCGTTGAAAAGGGCAACAGCTCGTGCGTCCTCGAGTTCTATAAGCATCAGCATCTGGTTGCCTGCACCGAGGTCTAATATAGATTACATTGACGCCATATCTCTTCTAATTTGATGTCATATATCTCTGTCGTTAATAACTGACTTGAAATAACCACTCTGTCGCATCAGCGATCTAGTAATTTGTCCTACTTTCCCTCTTCATAATATATGCTCTCACCCCTTCTGCCATTGTAAATCCGTTATAGTGTTATGTATATTCCTTCATGAGACGTTGGTTGGCCCTCTTTATGCAGTCAATGAAGATGAAATAGCTCTATCTCGATCCCACTGCTCGTTTCCATGTCATTATAACCCGCTCCGTCGCAGCGTTTCGCCAGCAAGCCCGCCAGTCTCCTTAATAGTTGCCGCACATCTGGTCTCTTCTGGCGAAGTGCTACTGATGCCCTCTCCATCACATATATGATAGACATAGGTATATTAAATGCGCCGGGGTGTGCAGAGTCGAGATCAGGTCGTTCAGAGTGGGACTAATAGAGGAGCGACAAGGTAGTAGTGCGTATAGTATTAGCTACCGTAGATCATATTTCTCTCTCAAGTAAATCGCTGGCAATTAGTCGGGACCTGCGTACGCGATATCGATGGGCACTCGGCACAAACCTGTATATAGTATGTAATGTACAGATAGGTAACTGGTAACCTACAGATGGGTCTGAGATGGGTGCTAGACTACTTGAGAGGAGAAATCTGATACCGCGCAGTACCAAACTATCGGTTTGTGACACTTTTCTAGATGATTTGACGAGATTTTCGAGCAACGTGACCTTCAAGTTCCATTTATACATCTTTCGGAAGACTATAATGGTTATTGCTGGACTGGTCCCATTCTGACCGTGTCTTGTTTTCACTGCTCCCTCAAGACAGCGATGAGAGATAAGCCTATCCAACTCGAGCCGAGTTTCTGCGAACTTTAGAGATATTTAGTCGCAATTGAACCGCAAGCAACTAGCGGAAAGCGGATCTACTAGTACTGTATACTACTATTTGTGTAGTCTGGCCGCATTGCCAACTTGAGTAGAATGATTAACGCGCTAATAGATCTCGACTGTAAAATATACAGTAGCTTTGGTCTCGTCTAGTCTAGCTGGCTATGCAAGAGTTCATTTCGGATCTAATCAACAACGCTGTAGATGACAAGGTTGATTGTGGACAAGCATGGATATTGGGCATGAAAGGAGGGCCGTCGTCACGCAAAATCCATTCGACTTGAACGTCTTATACGTAAATCATACAACACCCGACAATTGCTTGCCTGTCTCCGTCAGCTCGGAAAATCATCTCGGAAGTCGACTCGATCTACTGCTCTACGTTACTTTTCGCAAATCCAAAGAGTTGAACCAAATTTGATCTTCTCAATTTGAAAAGCAAGTAAGCAAAAATGAAATGACTAGTATATTTTTAAAAAATGAGACTGAATGATGACTGAATAAGGGAGACGAAGCGAATTGATAATCGAGCTCTAGATTCCGACATCAGAGCAGTGCTCGATTTTTGGGTTAGAGACAGAGCGCGCAGCGAGCGTTCGAATCCGTCCCAACTTCACTTTTATTGTCAGACGTTGTCGTAATTGATTTTTAAAATTCTTGAAGTAACAAAAACGTAAAATGTAAGCTGGGAGGATGGAAAGAAAAAAAGTACAGCTAGCAGAGAAAAAAGGATATATCCGAGCCAGTGAAATACAATTTATAATGTAGTGTGAGCATGCAGTCAAACAAGCCTTTTGAAATTATTGATGCAAACGGGAAATTAAAAAATACCACTAGATACGGGAACAGCTGCCATCCCGTGCAGGTGTGATTTTGAATGATGTACTCATTTTTATTTTTGTTTGTTAGGATGACGGTAAGGAGATGCGCGAACCACCATGGTAAAAACAGGCAACGTCGATATCAGCCAGTCTGTTATTGCCCGTCGGTGCATTTTGGTGTTACACACACTGTTACGTGCAAAAGAAAAAAATAGTTAGCAACATAGTACATAGCTATACTGTGGTATTGCTGAGTGTGTTGCGTTTTGACATGGAAGCTTGGGCCGACCTGGCTACTGCTTTAGACGAGAGTTCTGTTTTTCCAGGCCGTACAAGGTCGGCCAGTGGCAGTAATAACAAAAATCTGATCCAAGTATCAAAACAAACGAAAATAAAGGGATTCTGTCGACGCAGGACCAAATCTACGGGGAATATTATTGGTAAGATAAGATATATTCCCTTTAAAAGGTGTCATTCCTCTCTCTCTGCACTTGTTTGAATTGTTTGGGTTTTGTGCAGATAAAGCTGGAAATTCTAGCAGTAATAGTGAAGGTGAAATGGAAGATTTCCAAGAGCAAGCACAATCCAGTTTACAACAGGTATGTAAAAAATCAGAATATTTAAACTCAGACTGTTGTCACATATTTTTACTTGATTTAGACTGAGACTGATGAAGGTAGTGTAAAAGATAAGATGGCCATTGCTGCTGTACCTTCTGGACTTCCATTTGCCATTCCGTGTCTACAGAGTCCTTTATTTGGCCCATCGCTCAGTCCTTCCAAATCAGTTGTTTTCAAAACCACAGCAACACAGCCATTAAGTGTAGCAGAATCCGATTCTCTCAATGAGACAGCTTCTCCCATGAGGCCCCATACAAGAAGGCAAATTTAAATGGTGGTTGGCCTGATCATCAATTATTTCATGCTTTTTGTTAAACCTTGCAGGAAGCGGAGATTCAAGAGGATGGCTGTTGACCCAGAACCTGTGATTCAAACAGGTTTGGGATTAGATGAAGCCAGTAGTCAAACTCTGTGCCTAACTGGTCAACAGAAGAGCTTCTCTTTTTCAACATTTGCTTCTTCATCTATATTTGCCAAACCCAGACAGAGGAAAGTCAAGAAGAAACCAATCAACATTCAAAAGTAAGTAATTGATAGACATATTTTTAGGTGTTGGTCACCTATTACTGTCTTACTCCCCAACAATAGGGTACCAAATATAATAATTGGTAAACGAAAGAGGAATGTACGAGAAAGAAGTATAGAATGCGAGCTGGAAAAAATCAGCTTGAATTCATCGCCTGAAACGGGCACTGCAAACAATTTATCAGCTGCTTGTTGCAGCGACGCCTCTCTTATAGTGGGGCATTTAAATAGCGACTCGATGGATCTGGATATGAAACAACTGTAATTAAAATTTCACTCAAGTCAATTAATTTATCATCATTCAAGATTTTTAAAAAATTCTGGTCAAACTTTATCTTCATATCCTTATTTTATACCGTTTTTTAGCGAACAAGTCAGTAGCAGTAGTGTTAGTGGATCAGAGTCTGATCCCGGATTTTATACCTATGACGACGGTCGTGAAGCCGATGACGAACAAAGTGATTGGTACCAAGAAAACGGACCGACTTGGGGCGTCCCCGGGATGACTAAACCTTGGTGGGAGAAGGAAGGTACCCAACATCACTTCCGTTTCCGTACTACAAGTACTACTGCAGTAAATGGCATTGAGGAGCTTGAAGCCGACGATACTGACCAGGACGATACTGCTGGAGAAGAGAAGAAATTCCAACAGCTACTGAAAGGATCCTGGCAACATTTGAGTGATGAGGCCAAAGATGCCTACCGACTTCGCATGCAAAAGCTTCGCGATCGCATTGTAATGAGATGTCAAATTTAAGCTTGTTGACCCTCTTTATAACTTGCAACTATTTTCATCTTCTAGCCCGGACGTGAAATCAGAGCTGGCCGACGCCACTTGGGAGCCCAAAGAGGACCATCATTTAGCATATTAACGTCAGCCAATGAAAAATTGTCAAGATTCCTTCAAGATCCAGCTCAAAGCGAATTACGCCTCCACCCGATGCAGAAGAGCGAACGAGATCAACTTAGCCGTTTAGCTTCGCTCTATTCACTTCAAATGCTCAGTGAGGGAGCCAGAGGTCTCAAGTGCCCTGTCCTAAAAAAGACCAGGTTTCAAAGCCAACCATTTTGATACTCCAATTACTTGAGTACTTATTTGTTTGTTTTTCTACGTTTTCAAGCAATACAATGCAAGCTGTGCGGATCGACATGGATCGGTCTCCTTCACTATGGAGTGATTTTAAACGCCAAAGGAAGACGCCACCAGCCTCAGTCACTTCTGAAAGTGAGACACGTCTTCTATCGAACATTTCTTAGAATAACATCGATTTACCTAGGCACGCTAGACGAAGCCCCTCCTATCGACGATAACAATATCGGAAGTCAAATTTTAAAGTGTATGGGGTGGACCCCTGGAAGCGAACTTGGAACTCAAGGCACAGGCCGGACAACTCCAGTCGAAGCAATCGTTCGATCAAAATATTTAGGTAAGCACATTTTACAACATTAGAAAATATCACATCTAGAATCATTCAAAAAAATTATCATCGTCAAAGGTTTAGGACATGGATCCAAGTCAAATGATATGACTGTTGAAGAATCACTTGTCGATGCGGCCTCAATGGCGTCATCCATGTAAATGTGTCGTAGGAAAGACCGCTTATTTTTTTTTGCTGTCTTACATAAGTGCGATGGAATTAGTCTACGACCTATAATTATACCTCCATCATTGCTTCTCGTTACCTTTTCATGTAAAAAAAAGCAGGTTCCGATCAAACATAAACCACAAGTCAGTTTCAACAAAACGATGCAAATCAGAAATTTTATTTTCTTTAACTAGAACAACTAACTCGGAGAGAGCATGCCCAATCGGGTGGAGAATTAGAGAAGCCCAGTGCTTCGGCTTCATCGTCCTTTTCGTAAGGTTTCCTCAACACTTTTAACAAAACATTAGTCAAGTTAAAATCACCCTTCTCCGCTTGGCGAATGGCAGCTTCGGCCATCCAATTACGTAGAACGTATTGGGGGTTGACACTGTTCATAAGGACTCGTCGTTCTTCATCTGACACGCCAGTTTCTTGGACGATACTGCGATACAGATCGATAAATTCGCCAAAGTTTGGATGTTTCGATATGGAATGTAGCGCCCAATGCTCTTCGCCAAGCTCTATGTGATTCAACTCAAACTGACCTAATTGTCTGAAAGTCTGCGTGAAATCAGCATTTCGTTGTTGCATTATATTCAAGAGAAGTTGGACGAGTCTGATCTCGCCTTTACTGGATTTTGGCAGCCCCAGCTTTTGTCTAAAGTTGGCTATAAAATGTTCTTCGTAAACAATGTCGAATCGGCTGATGACAGATAAAGTTTTCTGTTGCTCTTCGACAGACAGAAGCGGCTGAAGAGCTTCAACCAAGCGAGCCAAATTCCACTTGAAAATTTTGGGCTGATTAAGATACGAGTATCGTCCCTCGTCGTCACTATGGTTTGGAACAAACAATGGATTGTAAGAATCTAGAAACCCAAAAGGACCATAATCGATAGTTATTGAAAGCAGGCTCATGTTGTCGGTGTTCAAAACTCCATGAGTAAAACCATGAGCCATCCATTGAGCCACTAAAGAAGCCGACTGTTCTAAAACTGTCTCGAGGAACTTTACGTAATTGTTTTGTTCGACGCTAGGCAAACAGTGCTCGATTGTAAAATCGACTACTTGTTTTAAGTTTGATAGTTCTTTTTCCCTATAATATAAAAAAAAAGCTGTATTGAGATTATCATGTATGACTATCGGTAATATACATACCTCGAAAGTATTTCTAAAGATCCGATTCGGAACCATGTGGGAGCAACCCTGAGAACAACAGCCGCTGCTTCGTACCGCATTCTTCCATTGTAAAACTGATCGCGGATGACCATGTCTTTGCTGACAACGATGGCCGCAGCTCTTGAAGTTGGAATACCTACGGAGAATCAGTATTATTGACACGGTACATGTAATGACACGGTAAAACTGTTGGAAAAACATACCCAATGCATCCATGGCTTCTGAACACAAGAACTCTCTAATTGATGATCTTAACACGGCTCGTCCATCTCCGTTTCTTGAGTATGGAGTTTTCCCAGCACCTTTAAGTTGGAGTTCATAACGTGTTCCCTTACTTATAAGAACGAAAAGTAAAAAGCGGATAAATATTTTGGTTACACGGTTGCTCCTATAAAGAATAATTTAGTACTTATTGACATATTCACCAATTGCTATTGCTCTTCCATCACCTAGCTGATCAGCCCAAAAGCCAAACTGGTAACCACCATAACGGTGAGCAAGCGTTTCTGAGCCTGGAAGCAGCTGATTACCAGTAATAAACTTCGCAAAGATGGGATTTGTCTTTTCAGCTGGATTAAGGTCCAGTATATTTTCTAATACATCATCTGAAGCAGAGACTAACTGTAACTGAGTTTTCAATGGTGTTGGTTGAACACGTGAAAAGACAGCCCCTGGGACCCTTCTGACATAGTTTTCTTTAATGGGATCAAGTGAAAACCTACTCAAGAGGGTTGGTTGTGTGAAACTCCATTCAGAGATAGATTTCATTTCTAGACACTGATCTTTTGTGGTATAATTCTTTTTGATGAAAATTGGAAAAGATGGTCGAAAGGTTTTGGGACACTTCCCGAAAAAAGCAGATGATGTCAACACTAAGTGGATAAAGCAAAATATTACTGTACAGTACCTCAAAAAACAATCTACATGTGTGCTATTCATTCAATTTGCAATGATCTGGACTGTTGATCGTCTACGTGGGTTGATATAAGAATATTTACTTTTGAAACTGTAACGACGGCGAAGCAATCTATGAAAATATGATCTGTCTTCAAGGATCAATTATTACATAATAGTCAACTACGTAAAGACGTTGCGATTGCTTGGTGGTTATGTTTGTTTACTTACATTACTTTACATTTCCCGACTCTGGACACGAAACTTAAACAGCCACCACTTAGTTGCCCTGTTACAGCCTAGATGGCTACTGTTTTTTAAAAACTCGCATGGGCGCATGGCAGTGGCACGTTAATTTTACTGCATTTTGTTTAAATTTCATATTGTATGTATTGTACAGGCATGCCTCCTGTCAAATTTCAGCGTGTCGTAAGTTTCAGCAGCGAGGATCCGGTATGTGTTCTTCACTTTGTACAATTCTGAATGTGAATATTATGAAAATTGTGATACTGCAATATTGTAAACTATGTCATAACTCATTTATTGATGCCGTCTTTCTGTTCCAGAATCAACCAGCTGAAAATCTCATCAAAGATGGGGCATACAGGAAATGGAGGTGCAAACAAAGTGGAGAACAGAAAGCTTGGGTTGAACTTCAACTAGACAAAACTTCTTGCATTTCAGCTCTTGACATTGGAAACCATGGTTCAGCATTCATAGAGGTCTTAGTTGGTAGAAGTGGTTGTTCAGAAGATGACTATAGGGTGTGTCAAAGCAAAAGTGAAATGTTTCCTATTTTTTTAGAATAACAGATTTTTTTTCTGGGGCTTTCAATTATATCTAGGTTCTTTTAAACTCTGCTTCCTTTATGACTCCCCAAGAGTGTCGAAATGAAACAAATCTCCAACGTGTGAGAATTTTCAAACATCAAGACTTGAACAAGGCTACTCAAACAGAAAAATGGGATCGTGTTAAAGTGATTTGCACGCAACCATTTAACAAGCAGCTTCAGTATGGAATATCATTCATAACCATTCATGCTCCAGAAGAGGAATCCTTTAAATGGTAATTTGTAAGCCTTTTTAAAGTTTGTGGTCATTTATTCAAACTTATTATTTAGTATCAAAGATTCAACTGCAAGAAATGTAGACCTTGGTATGTTTAAATTCAAGGAAGAAACAACTGTTGATCCCATCAAGCAAGGAAGCTTGTTTTCTCGCTTCAAAACGTCTTCAGTCTGCAACTCACCAAACACTCGTAATCTATAGGAAATTTTAACCACTAGTTTGCTAATAAATCCTATTAGTAATGTTACTTTACAACAATAGAACCTGGTGCAATCCGTGCGGCTTCCCAGAGTCTTGCTGCCGCCGCTCTAGCGCAAAGCGAGCAAGAGGCGCTGAGTATATTGAGAAAGACACCCCAAAAAGATGGCAGGCCAGATATAAAATTAACTGACAAACTTAAAGCTCAGTCTCAGAGCCCAACAATGTCAAAGGCGGTAGTGAAAGCTGAAGAACAACCGTTATTACCTAGTCGCAAAGAAGTAGATATTGGTCGGCCGAGACCAATATCAGTCATACCACGCACTCTTCTTGCAAAAGAATCGCCAAATAGGAAAGTAAAAGAAAAGAAATTAGACATCAAATCCTCCCACGATGGGATGAAAAAAGAAGAGGCATTAAAACGAAAAACAACATCACCTGCTCATTCAAACGATGTATAGCTAAAATTTGAATTTGCATGTATTTCTAAACAAAACTAATTCATGTGTTTTCAACTTATTATTTTAGACAGAACGTTTGACGAAAAAGCAAAGAATAACTAAACCCTTCAATCGCCTTTTGGAAGGCGTAGTAGTAGTTCTTAGTGGTTTCCAAAACCCCTTGCGATCTCAGCTACGTGATAAATTAGTGGCATTGGGAGCGAAGTATAAACCCGAATGGAATGCGTCTTGTACTCATTTAATGTATAATCACTACTCAACTGTCTACGTGAAATGCAATTCATAATCTTATAAATACTTTTTTTTTTACAGATGTGCCTTTTACAACACTCCAAAATTCCGTGAAGTTCAGGGCAAAGGTAAAATTGTTACCAAAAACTGGGTAGAGGATTGCTATGCGAAAAGAAAACGTTTGCCTTGGAGGCGGTAAGATTAAGTTTTGTTACTTTGAATTCCGGAAAATTTTACCATTGTCTCTTCAGTTATTGCTTAGATAAAAATGATCGAAAAGAAGAAAGTGAAGAGGAAATTTGGGATGGGGACGACCAACAAGAGTCGCCAGTGGTTTCCAAACACAGTTCTAGTAAAGCTAACTGTAGTCTTCACACAAGCTTGGAAACTAGCCTTATGAAACCTGAAGAAGATTACGGCGGCTCGACTGAAGTTGACGAAGTCGACACAGACGATGAAATTAATACGTAAGCTTAACTAACATTTTCTCGTCAAGTTTAACATTTTCTCGTCAAGTTTCGCAACGACATTTACATGTGTCATTTTAACTAGGGTCAAAAACAAAATTCGAGACGAACAGACGCGTTCAAATAGTGTACAACATTCCGACCTCTTCAATGGAAACATTTTTTTTCTAGGAAAAGATTTATCTGAGGATGTGAAAAAGGAGCTTGCACATTATGTGACTTCGTCTAAAGGGTACCATTATCAATAATATGCCGCCTTTTGTTCCTCTTGATGATGATGCCATAATCCCTTTGAATAGTCATGTCTCCTCCAAGTTAAAA
This sequence comes from Ceriodaphnia dubia, assembly GCA_022539655.2. Classification (NCBI taxonomy): domain Eukaryota; kingdom Metazoa; phylum Arthropoda; class Branchiopoda; order Diplostraca; family Daphniidae; genus Ceriodaphnia; species Ceriodaphnia dubia. The sequence continues at coordinate 30,168 of JAKUCG020000214.1, read as the reverse complement.
TCTAAAGTCGAGTATTTCATCACGGACAATCCAGATGACGCATCGATCCTTAAGGTATGTGTTGTATAGTACTAAATATTGATATTTTTTCTTGTAAAAACATTTTATTTTCTTAATTTTGCATTCCAAAGGCACAGTCGAAAAACCAAACTATCAAAATTATTAAAAGTGATTGGATAAGAGAATGCGAAAAGTTACATAAATTGGTTCCACCAGACCAATTTATAGTTGCACAGTCAAACATGAAATAAATAAAACTGATATATCAATTTTAAATAATCATGTTCGGTTTTGATCTATAAACTAGGTGTCACATAACCCATTGTACTATCTTTAATAATCCAGAATTCATCGATAACACGACCGTTCTGATCGTCCGAGACCTGCTCCAAATGCACGTGAGTTTTGTTCCATATATATAATCTCGAATATCCGTAGTCGTTACTACGAAACGCCGACCAATATGGCATTTCTGGAGTAAATTCATCTCGTTGTTCTCGGCAACCCTTAAATGTTAAATTAAATAATCGAGATGAGGAAACTTAGGGTATTATTAAATTTTTCCAACCGCCGATCCAGTAGTAACGTGAATTGGAGCCTTGGGATTGGTATAAGGATGCTCGTAACTTCCATTCATTACGACACGATTATACATTGGCCACAATCGTTCATAAGAGTGTTCATGAGCCCACAAGGCTAGGTCTACACCATGCTTGTAGATTAACGGTTCCAAAGCAAACCTGAACTAATAATGCTATAGTACATCCGTTAAATTGAAATAATGCGCGCATAATTACCAGTGAAATAATGGAAGTCCAACACGAGTAAGAGTATCCTTCTTGGTACAGTCGTCGTGATCGGTGTTTGAGCAGTACATTGGGCGATGGCCCATTATTATTATCCATGGCCGAATAGCTCTGTTTTCGTTAGTATTGGCATCTTCTAAATCTCGAACAAGCCACTCGTATTGAATTGCTATCTGTTTAACCCCGTAATTAAGAAAATAATAGAACTCCGTCGAAATAGATATAAAATGTGCTGGGCCTAAGTTGAAACTGTACATCAAGCCGTTCTCAGTGCCTGGCATGGAGAAACGTGACTTGTAATGACTAAAGTTGTATTTCTCTTCGTGATTTCCAACCAAAGTCATGTAAGGTACGTAAGCAGCAATTGGTTCAATTTGCCGCATAAAACGGTCGCCAAGCTGGCCTTCTTCTTCGTATAAGTCATATCCAAAGTCCCCCAAATGAAGTATTGCATCGTAGCGTCCTTCTTGAGCTTCTTGCTGCAAACGCGGAAGTGATTGCGGATTTTCAGAGCCCATGTCGCCATATACAGCAAGTCTGGGAGACCAATCGATTGAATCGTCCACCGTGATAAAATTAAATAAGCCAGACCAACCCAGCTGACCCCCGCAACGGTAGACTGGAATACCACATTGATAAATTATTTAGATTTACTTAAGATAGAATAGAATATTTACAATATTTCTGCTTAGGCAACAGTCCTGTGAGTTTCACTCTATGAATGAACTGCTGTCTTCTAGTTTTGCCTCCATCAACAAAAACCATTGCACTTCCAGTGGCTGAATGGTTTAGATGGGTCTCAACAACACCATATTCAACTAAACTTGATTGGTTTGTACTGTTCATGGTGCTCCATGTTACTATGAGATCATTGGGAATATCTGAATTATCCCATCATGAAAAGACAACAGCAAAAACAATAAAACAAAACTTGTAATAAAATCGGCAGAAATTTAAGAAGGCCAACTCCTGCTCTGTCTATTATCTATAAATTTAGTAATATGCTATTTTCTATACCAGAAAAAGATAAATGAATTTGTTGTGGTTGCACATCAAATAAAATGGCACAATTAGTGCGTGATGAAGCTGCTGTAAGTAGTAAAGTTAGAAAAACGGATGTTTTAATAGAGAAATCCATTATCCTTTATAATACTGCACTGAGAACAATGCGCCCCCGAATAATTAGTTAGAGAAAAATGCGCAAGTAAAACTGGCCACTTCAGCGGTGTTATTTAACTTTTATTATCAACCCGCGAGAGTTTGTTTTTTACTTTGTTTACCATGTTGTCCCTCTGGTGAGCAAATAGATGGTATTCAGGGCCGAACGTATGATTTTGAAAAAAGCTGGTGCGGCTTTTCCACACACCACAGAGGCGCACTTTCTTTGGGCTTGACGAGGGGGGATTCTGGGGGAGAGGAATTTTGGATTACTTTGTTTAGCAATTGGATTACTTTGTGTAGCAAAAAATAGCAGACAACACTCATTTGCCCATGGTATCCAAAAAGTTGCATTCTACGCTCAAGCCTAATGAGAGTGACCGCGCCTGTGTGTCCAGATATTATCCATCCTGTGTGTCCTGTATATCCATTGTGTCGAGATACCCACACCCGTTGACACAAGATCCTAAGTTGGTGTTTTTGTTTAATGCAGACACAAGGTCCCTTAGCCAATTTGTTTTTAATGAATTTTCAAGAATTACAGAAGATATCACACTAAAAACATTAAATCACCGGGATGTTATGTGTCGAGGAGACATAACGTCACACTCCCGCGCTTAACGCATATTAATGCCATCAAAAATGAGTTTATGATTACACAAATAAATTTTAACCTATTGCCCATCAATTTAAAAAGTATTACTATACACAGTGGAACAACATAACGGTCTATGAAACTATGACGAAACACCAGATTTCAGTCGTTTTCGCATCTCTAACATTTCTTGCATTTTTTTTGTTTTTTGTTCACTTCCGCTGTCGGCAATTGCAGCGACAGAATATGACTCGATACCCTCAGTTTTGCTAGACAGTGCATCAGCAGCTTCGTCCTACTATTCAACTTAACCACTAAAGTTTTTAGTATACTACTTCGTTAAATATAAATATCGTTTCTCAAGTGATAGTGAGTGTAATAGAGTACTTCAGGGCGTGCTGGACGCAATCGGACGCAATGTTTCTTTTCGCGATGACCAACACGCGATATTCAATGATCATCAGTGTTCTCTTCGGTTTCACGATGGGGTGTTATTTTCATTTTTGTCGTGTGGGTCATCTTATCTGTCCCCAGGATTCAAGCAGTTGCCAGGCCATCACTGCTGGAATAGTAATTCTTTTTTCGGGATTAATTAGTGGATCTTCTTGGCAATTTCTACCCGTCGCCTTTCGAGTCTATGTGTCTCTTGTAACAGCTATGCCAGGCGGTACTTGTTTCTATTTCCTGGGACTTGCGTCAGCCTACACCGAAACAGTGCAAGCGTTGTGGCATATTCAACAAATAACGATGATACCTCTGACAATAGCCGAATGTTTGAAAAACGAAACGATCTACTCGGCGCAAGTGATACACAACAGTTCGCTTTTTCAAGAAATTCACGTAAATAATGTGAATACCGGCATTGGTGACATTGCGTTGAATTTCAACGATGTCAATGGAACTCAACAACAATTTAGAAATGTCATGGAAGTTGGATTCCGTTGGTTGGAGAACAAGGGAATCGGCTGTCGCCAGGTCCTTACGGAACCGTTTGAAACATGCTTACGTTCTAGTGAAGCAGCCAAGAAGGACTGTCATGAGACAGGGGCAGGGACTCTCTGTGATATCGTAAACATTTCTCAAGCCATTTGTGAAAGTTTGGTGGAAATAAGTGGAGCCACTTGTCAAGATTTGGGACCGGAGAAGATCACCGAGTTGTTGGCGAGTTTCCGTGAGCGACTGGGAAATTTAGCAAGTGGGGCCATTCGGATGCGTGCTGGGATTTTAATTGAAATCCACACAACTTCTAGGGTGGCAGAGAAACTAGGAAATGCCTGGTTGTTTATTATAACCTCTTTGGATAAACAATATGAAAACATGCGTCTCGTTTACCACATCGCGACCGACTATGTCTTGCGACTCACGGGAACTATCATGGTTTTCTTGTGGCCTGTTGGCTATTTATGTTTTTACGTTTGGAGTTACCCCTCGTTCGACAACTTTTACATATGCGAGGACACTCAAGAATTAAAAGACATTGAGGAAGCGGAAGAGTTGCGAGTAATTCCAAAATGGTTTCCAACACTGAACGAGTTTGTCAAAATGCTCCAAACTTTGATCTTGACTTTGGATCAGTTCGTAATTTTTGTAATTCTTCTAGTGGATTACTACTACACAAACTGGGCGAACCATGTCTACATTAGATGGACGGAGTTGTTCCAGTATTACCAATCTAATTTGTTTACAGTTGTCCAGGAGCCTAGCCTAACGGGCATCGTATGGATCGGGCAACCGATCGTCCAGCAACTGGAGAAATTACAGCAAGCAGTTGGTCTGTCCCGATTAATGGAGACGTGCATCCGCCCACCTCCTCCCATTAGCTATTCACACTATGTTTTCATTCTGGCACTAGTTCAGAGACTTCTGTATATTGCAGTACAAAGTAGATGTCGTTTTCTCCCTTCTTTTATTTGTGCCCGATTCTACCGCCGAAGACATATTTTGAGAATGTCTCATCTTAGAACCAAGATGATGATGAAGCCTGCAATAAGTAGACAAAGCACTGTTTCTTCACACAATTTATTCAGATCGCATTTCAGATATCGTTTTTCATGTGTCATTCAATTTAGACAATGGATTCGGAAGAAATTTTTTGTTGACAAATGTTAACAAATGTTCCCTAATTGACATGTTTTTGGTGTATTGTAGTCAATTTTGTGTTCCTTATCCCTTGATTTGGGTCGTATTACTTGACCCCGTTTCATTATGGTACCAGAAAAGGTATATTTATCTGTTTGTCTGGTCGACAAGATGGACCGAGCGTCAAATGCCCCGTTGTTGTTATAAAATAAATTTTTTCCCTTGCTTGAACGCCTCGCCAAATTTTGGATCCGCGGGGTAAACGTAAAACTAAAACGCAACAATTTTACGTGGCCAAAAAATTTTCAAACGTTTCAAACTTTTTTTCGTAAGCGACAACGTCTACGTTTTCTTGCGTGTTAGAATCACGATGGCCCAATGAAAAAGCGTCATCTTCACACGTGACTGAAACTACGTCTCTTTTGTCATTTCGACCGTAAACTGTACGCAAGCTCCAAACCAGTGTGGATGGTTTTTACGTAATAAATTAGTACGTAAACGTAAGACGCAAGCCGTAAGCAAAATAAACGCCAGAAAAAGCGTGTGGACGAGGCTTAAGCCTGATTCACACTGACGGTTTTTTCACATTTCTTACGTATTTTTTCTTACGGAGTGGGGTTTAGCAACCCATGCTTTTTCCCTATCTCACCCCTTTAATCTTACGGTTTTGGCCCCAATTTGTCGTAAGAACCCTTCGTAACCGGGGAAACGAAAGAATTTTTCCCACTTTTACGTACCATTTGAATATTGTCTCTGACTATTATTTTTTTTGTTACGTTTCGGGTACATTACGTAGTATTTTTTGTTCTGTAAGTACCAACGGAAGGAAGGCCTAGTACAAACAAACAATATATATAAAGGGTCAGCTATGAGCTGCATACTCATTATTCTCATAATACTATATATTATATTTAAGAATGCTATATGAATAAAAGCCTTCAACGACTAAAATGGTTGAGGATAGTGTTTTTCACCCGTCCAGAAAAATATACTACATTAGTTATATGTTTAAAGAGTCCAAGACTGCATGTGGTCATGTGTGTTACTCTGAACACCACATTATCATGTTCCCAAAATTTCCGATTTCATTGTAATTAATATATTAGATTTCCGATAGCTTCCTTCAACAAATAGTTTTCTCTGATGTTTCACATATTTTTTACTCTTGACAATATAATTGCAACAGTAAACCAACACTCTGGCCTATTTATTGAGGGGCTAGATGTCTAGTAATCTACCGCCAAGTTCCTGCATGCAAATACCGGAATTCACCCTCTCAAATTCACCGAGGCCATTGGCGGCCATTAAAGTGTCATCTCAAGGGCGCGCTCAGCGCTCCGTGCAATGCTCGGCTAGGGGAATTCACCCCTCTCTTTTCGAGTAAAAATTGGATTTTTGTATTTATGATTCAAGTTAAAAGTTTAATTAATTTTTTAAAAAACCCGGGCGAAACCGGGTCACTGATAGCTAGTTATCCTATATTATCTATATTATCCTTCCTATATAGCAAATCGGCGAAAGCCAAAAGCAAAATATCGTTCACCGATGAAAATTATTAAGTTGTTCGTTTAAACCCACCTGTACTGTCCGTTTCAAAATCGCTATACACTTTCCTTTTTGATGGAAAGTAACAAGTAGGCTATACAAGGCGAGAACACGATGAACAGCACAGGTTGCCGAAACCCGTTTCGTAAGGAAAAATACGTAAGATTTCCGTAAAAACCGTCAGTGTGAATCAGGCTTTAAGGTTTCCACCGCGAAGCCTTTTACTCTTATTAGACTTTATTTTATTGCCATTAGTCTACTTTAAATTGCTCATTGGCAATTAAATTAAATGCAAGAATATTTGTAACCAAAAGTGCGTAATTATAAAATGATATCGCAAGCAATTAAGTCAACAGTTTTAGCCTCCTTGACATCATAAACACGTTTAGTAACGAAAGCCTGTTATTATCACGTGGCGATGTGAAAATAAAAAAAAATAAAAATTACAAGCTGCCCTGCATCTTTTGAAACCTATAGGACGCGATTTATCATGTGTGACTTGTGTGAGTTGTGTTGTAAAATATTTCCCAATCAACGCACTGGATAGTTTATCGTCGTTAAGTAATCACAAAGGAGTGATAAAGCATTCAAAGATATAAAAAAAAGCAAGCGTCCAGCGGCTTTTAAAAGTTGTACTATCTAGTACCAGAGTACCTGCCCAAAGCTGCAGAAAATCCCCCTCCCCCTCCAACCTGAACTGGGTATAGTAAAACAAAGACAGTTGAAAAATAGAAGCCCTCGAATAAGGGTAAGCGCTAAGCGTATGTACTGGCCGACCTACTTCGTTCTATACTCACTTACTGCTTATTAAGAAAATGTAAGAGCCAGTAGAATTATTTTTATATGTTTAAAACTTGGCTTACATAAAACCTAAAACGAGTATCATCATATCCTTTTTGTGCTTTCTTGTACTGGAAGAAAATAATTTTGCGTTTTTTTTCAGGCAAGCGATTCAATTTGAAGACTTTTGCCGCCTTTTCGTTTTGGCTTCATTTGTCGTCTCTTCATCGTTGTAGGCACTATCCATTGAATTCATTTCGTCATTTTACCCGTATTCCATATTCAGCTTAGGCTGAATAATCGCAAATAATGAAATCATTATTTTGCGATTATATTTGATTTTACAGTGCCGAGGAATATCAAATCGTGACAACGTGGGATAATAGGACAATTAATCATACACCAGTCATTATTCGACTGGAGCGCAATGACGCCTCATCTTTCAAGATTTCGGTTGACGCCCCTTTTTTCAACGACCCAGCTCCGCCTGGCCAAGCGGGCGAGCCTTATTATGGACTTTGGGAGTTTGAAGGTATTGATTAACCAATGTGAACCGCTTTATGTTTTGGTGCTATTGAATTTTTTTACAACAGTTGTGGAAGTTTTCTTTCTCAATGACCACGATCAGTACGTCGAAATTGAATTATGCCCGTAAGTTTGTGCTTTGTATTTAGAATTTCCGCGGAGCCGCTTAAAACTTCTTTTTTTCTCAACATTTTGATGGCATAGATGGGGCCAGCATATCGTACTGCTGTTAAATGGCTACCGTAAGACGATACGTCATAGTTTGTTTATCGATTTCGAGGCTTTTCGAGCATCAAACAATCAAAGTTGGCAAGGTGTGGCCATCATTCCGGCTACTTTCTTACCACCAAACGTTACCAAGATGAATGCATATGCCATCCATGGTGTTGATGAGAAGCGTGTTTACGAGTCGCTCTATCCAGTTCCCTACAACTCAGAAAGCGGCCCTAACTTGTAGGCCCCTTATATAGATACGATGACTATAATGGATAACAGCAATATCTTCAATATTTAATTTTAATAGTCACAAGCTGGACGCATTCAAATCATTTAACCGATCCATTATTTTGAATGAAGATGTCGGCCATACTTTGTCTCAGATATGGGAAGATTCATTTGAAGGGTATTGTTGATATTTTTTATCATCTATAACATGAATATTATAGATTTCTTTACTATTGAAGTATTCGGAGTTTGAAAATTGAAAATACCTGGAATGGGTTATTATTGGAAGAGGGCGAAACGGTCGACCTTCAGCTTGAGGCTCGATCGGGCACCGGCTTGATTGTTAAAGTCGTCGCACCATTCTACAACGACGTGCCACCCTCCGATCTTAGCGGCTGGCCGTCCTCATCTCTTTCTTCTAACGAAGTTGTTCACGTCTTTTTGCGGAGTGACAACAACCGTTATCTCGAAATTGAATTGGGACCGTAAGTCATCGCGTGTTTCAGTGTTTAGTGTATCGTAGGCTGCCCTCACTTCGGTAGGCTTAAAAATCAATAACATAAATTTTAAAAATTAATTTTCTCCTAGCTGGGGTCATTACCTGGTTGTCTTTTGGACCGGAAATCAAAATAATGTGAGCGATTGGCGAGATGAAATAGTTTATCAAGTTGAAAGGCAAAATGACAGCCGGTGGAGGGGAACGGCTTTTATCCCTCTTACGTACCTTCCTCCGATGGTAGGCTCGAGCGCTATGCATTGACTCCTGGCCAGCTAAATGCAATATAGAAGTTGTACATGCAATAAAGCTCAAACGTCTTCCGCGCTCTTGTTATTAAGGTCTCAAAATGTAATGCCCATTCAGCCCATGGACCTGAAGGAGATCAGCGTAAAATTAACAGTCTTTACCCCAACGCATCCAATCTAGATTTGTAAGTTTGTTTCTTTTATACCGTTCCGTAGACAAATTGTGGTAATGTGCCCATATCGGCATTTTCGATTTATTCCGTTTCGGCCCGGATGGATTCCGTTTCGGCCCGGATGGATTCCGTTTCGGCATTCACATTCTTAAATTTTGTAGATTTTTTCGATCAATTTTTACTGCCCGTTCCGGCCCTTATTGCAGCCGTTTTGGCACTCACTTGAGTGAATTGAATTGAGACGAATTTTTGTTGTCAAGAGCTGTTCTGTTGTGATTGATGATGATTGGAATTTTTATTTCCGTTTCTCATGTGAGGGCCGAAACGGGAAGTAAAAATTGACCAGAAAAAATCTACAAAATTGAAGGATGCCGAAACGGAATTCATCCGGGCCGAAACGGCAAAAATCAAAAGTGCCGATACGGCGTGCCGATATGGGGTACAACCACAATATATGTTCATGGAAAGCACCACAGATAGGTCATATATTTATTATATGTAATAACCTTTTTTTTTCTCCTAAACACTTGCCATCAGCCACGATAAAAACAATTATAAGGCCATCGACATGTCTATGATTTATGCGGGCAATGAGAACGCAACCTGCTCGAATCTTTGGGCAAATAGGGATTCTTCCTGTCCTCAGCAAGCCAACGCCGGTTCCAAAGAAGACTTTTCATTGCTGCTTATGGTGATCATGGCTTCGATTTCAGCCTTTCTTATCGTAGACTAAGTGGCAAAGAAATAAGTCGCATGTACCGTACCCGTATATTGAATTGTATATTGCATACTACTGTTATAATACATAATCAGATATCGTACACATCGCTACACATAATGAAAATTCCGCGCACCATTTTCTTGACAAATCACCCTTTCTTTATACGACCCAAATAGCATTATTATTATTATATAATACATTTATAGTAGCTGACGTACTAATAGAATTTGAATCGATCGTTTTACTTGAGAAAAAGGCGCTCAAATCACGAAAGAATATTTATGTCAGGGGATCTTAAAAGCCGGCGCCTGCAGGTTTTCTGGGGTTTTTGGTCTTACGGCTTCCGTTTTACGTCCTATTTCGAATTCTTGAAAACCATCCTACAACCATCCTACAAGTGTGTGTTTGCGTACGGTTTCCGGTGGAAAAGAGGCGTGGTTTCAGTCACTCGTTCTGATGGTTATTTCTCATCGGGCAATCGTGATTCCAAAACGCAAAGATACGTACGTACCGTCTGTGTCCGGTAGCCTCAGCAGTCGCTTACGTGAAAAACAGAAAAATATGATATAGTGCGAACGAATATTTGTTTTAGTTGCTCCCTGCTCATCCCAATTGCTGGGTCTTTTCAAGACAGCTTGCTTCTGGAAAGACCTTGGTTACTCATCTTTTTCTTCTTATTCCCTATCCCATTTTTTCTAACCCGGAATTCAGTAATGCGGACTTTAAGTCGGGGCAGTTCGTTTCAGTTCTTGTTCTAGGTAGTTATATCTGGTGTCTTTTCTTTTTTTCCAGTAGAAAGTACGTCGCTGTATCCCTATCTAGTGTGGTAGTGTTTTCGCCAACTAGTGGAAGTTTCGCGCTGTCTCTAAAAGAGCAGCGATTTGTAAGACGATTACTGTTGCCGCTGAATCACCAGTTTTAGCTGTTCTTGCCTTTGGACAATTTTACCCGTGACAATACGAAACTTGTTTATGAAACTTGAACAAAAGTGAACGTGACAATATGAAACTTCGTCAAAATGCTACGTTTCGGCCCTAGCGCAACGAATTACAGCGCAATCAATTCCCGGGTAGCACAAAATCAGGAAAACCTGGCCAAATATTGTTTGCACACGCGGGTCAAGCCTGGGCCAATTTTGGCCATGCTCTAGGGCTATTCAAGACTGGGCCAGGCTTGGGCCGCGTGTGCAAACAATATTGGGCCAAGATTTTCTGATTTTGTGCTACCTGGGATTACATTACCTTGGATTTATTTCCTTGTAATTACTCGACTTTGACAAAAATTTAATCTCCAAGTTTCGTATGCACAAACTAGGATCTATAATGCCATTTTTTGAACCGCCAAGTCCGTGGCCTTCTCTCTCCTATCCTGTTGTGAGCGTGGTAGTAATGAGATATCAAGATCAATGCTGTGACCGATATACAACCCGTTGTCAGGTGAGAGGCACACCGGCTTCCAAACTAATAATTAGAAATGTGATTTTAAAGTGAGAGGCGTACCAATTGTGTTTTGATACTTTTAACAACTGCTGAACTGCCGACTAAATTGTTCCCCTAATATAGGAAACTAGACGTTCGTTCGAAATAACCGTATTGTTCAAAAAGTATCGAAATTAATCAATTATTATTCTAATTTGTGTATATTTGTTTTGGTAGGAAGTGAATTGATTGAAAATGAGTTAAACATGAAAAAGTGTTACAAGGTAGCAAATAACCGCAAATAACTAGGTCAATCGACTGTACATGTTATGGAAACAACTATCACGCTGTTGATGCTTTCGCCGCTCCTATGGTATATAAACACATGCAAAACTAAGCTGAGATATACCAATTGTTTAATCTATCAACCCAAGTCAACATGAGGCTGGTAAATATTCCTCTTTGAATTTTTTTTCTCAAAGGTCGAAGCACTCTTTAGTACTTCGATCTCTTTCACAAGATAGGCCTTATAGAAGATATCTGTATTGCCCGTATCCGTCAAGCATAATGCACGACAACGCCACTTTTATTTCGTCTGCTTCCCTATGTATGTAAAGCCCTTTTCTCTCAGCTCGAGAGATGGCGCCTTTACATGCATTTGGGAGCAGACGAAATAAAAGCAGACGTTGTCGCTAGGCCACCCGTGAGGGGGAGCCACCGCTTCTGTTTACGTTTGTCGGATACCAGGCCATACAGATATCATCTATAATGCCTATATTAACGGTTTCATATCGTTTTTTTTTAGTTTATTTTCGTTGCTCTTTTGGCTGTTACTGCTGCTGCCCCTTCCAGCTACTCCAAAGATGCCTACACTACCGAGAAGCCCGTGATCACCATTGTTAGCCAATCCGATGTCCGTAATCTCGACGGAAGCAGCCACTGGAGGTAGAATTTTTCACTATTTTACGATACACGAATGCACCAGTTACTGACCGGTTAGTAATTTAACTTTATAATGATACAGCTACGTTGGATCTGACGGCACTACTCGCGAAGAGTCTCAAGTACAGAAGAAGATCGGCACTCGCGTCGTTTACACCAAGGACTCGTATGGCAAGGACGTCGCGACCGACAAATATGAGGACGTCTACGGTAATACCAACAAGGGATCATCCTATTGGATCTCTCCCAAAGGTGAGAAATTCACTTTGACCTGGGTTGCCGATGAGGCCGGTTTCCAACCCAAGGGTGATCACTTGCCCGTCGCTCCCGTCCATGTCTACGAACTCCCAGTCGCTCCCGTCCACGAGTACGTTCTCCCAGTTGCGCCCGTCCACGAATATGTTCTCCCAGTTGCTCCCGAATCTCCATTCAAATTTACTGGGGCTGGTTACAAGATCTTTTAAAGAAAACGATAACATTGAAAAATTTTCATTTCTTCTGTCGTTCTGTGTCAACTATGACGAACAACATTCTTGACAGCCGATCTAATTTATTGCTGTAATTTTGTACAATACATTTCAACATTTTCCTTTTTCTTTGGCAACTTTCTTATTTGCTTCTTTAGTCTTTTTGTTTAATTAGAAGGTTTAATTTTCATTTATTCTATAGTCTATAATATAAAAGATGCAGGAAGAAATTCACTCCCTGTGAACCGTTACAAGGTGCGCACGGTTACGGTATTTTGCTTCGCCATATTGGAAACATTAATCTCATTTGGTATTTAAATTTGGATAACTGATGAGTGATGACGAATCGCAAACTTTTATTCGGCTGTATTGTTTGAAGTAGGGGAGGGTGGGGTTGCATGGAACACTTTTCGTTTTCCCCTCATAACTTGAGTATCTCTAGACAGAATCGCACAATTTTTTGGTTGTGTTTTTCTTGGTTGCCCTCCTTTCCATTATTTTTTGCAATTTTTTTTCTTTATAAATTTGCCCGCTACGATTTTTCAAAGTTTGCCAAAATTTAGGGGCGGAGCAAACAGCGTGGGGGAAAATGGGACACATTGGGGGTTAAATGGGACAGGGCACTAATACTTAACAATAATTTATTTGAAAAATATGTAATAAAGGGTCTTTATTAGTTTAGTACAGTTCATTAAACAGTTTTTTTAATATCGCATACGGTGCAACGGCCGGTAGGGGTAGCAAATCAGTAGGTAATAGACAGTGTCGGGATAGCAGGTGTCGACTTCCCCTTTGCGGAGGAGAAGAAGCCTTAAAGAAAACTTTTGTGCTTCAGTATTGATCAATATTGCTTAAATTGCAATAAATATGAAAGAAAATTGTTGAAATAGTTTTTTTTTTCAAGCAAACATGTGTACAGCTATTGTCCACTGTGTAGTTCAATTTCCCCCTCGAACGCGATGTTGTCATTTTCTAAGAAACAGGTTTATTTCGGGGTCTGACCAGAGTGGTCTGACATGTGTAGAGGAGAGTCATGTATATACGTGTAGAGGTGTAGAGCCAAAACCTCACGTCACATTTGTTTCGAAAACTGGCAGTTTATACTTTACACTTTCCTACGGATTTCATAATTTAATGTTTAGAATTGTGCCGTTCTCTGAATTTTTCCAATTTGTTCCCCTCCCTCTATCAAGCGTCCCGACATCCAGTTCTAATAAACGACAATTAGTTGGTGCGAAAAATTGATGTGTACCACCGGTGGTAACCATGGTAACGAATGGGTTGATGAATAATTTATTCCATCCAGTATAAGATAACTTCCGATGATTTCTTAAAATTCCTCAAATTCTTACAAGACAAATCCCGTAAATGTGTAAATGTTGGCCTGCCTACCTAAAAATAGATGCACAATACAAAGTCTAAGTGACCCAACCCCAACTGTCTTATCGTCTGGACTGCCCCCCATCCAAATTGGTGTGATGCATGCCTCTCACATGTTCACACAAAATGCTAGACGCACGTATACCCTACTTGCCCTGCCTACTCAAGCGTAGGAAAATCTACTCTTTGCCCTTGTCCGGTTTAAACTTTTTCCCAAATTTAGACTGGCGAAGCGAACTTTAGATGGAAACGGACTCTGTGCTCTACTTTATCCATATCACGTGATAAAGGTATCGTTATGCGAAGCACAGTAAACAGTCAACAAGCCGTCGGGTCAACTTCTATTTTTTGCTGGTTAGCTTATCTTTTCCATGGTTACAAAAATACTGTCCGTGACATCATTGCGCGGGTGTCAAATTGACGTTGTGATCCACCAGGTAGTTGGTTCAAAACCATTATCAGTAATCTCTCATTGTCCTTGTCGACAACCACAGTATTACATAAATTAGATTGCCTGACCCTCAGGCGCCAAGCGTTCCGGCCCTCTTTTCCGGTCCCAAAAATTAAATAAAGTTTGGACCGGAACGGTTCTCTTGCTAACCCATTACGACCTCAAATTAGTTTAAGATATGTAAACCAGATTAAACCAAGAAATGCGCTAAAAGGTAGTTTGGGAATTTAGGATGTAGTCAGGACAAATGTGGACACGACTTTAGGAATAATAAAGTACTTGTAAGACATTTAAGGAGTAATGCGATCTCTCATGCATCGCTTGGAAATTACGTAAATTACCATGCGGAGCAAAGGGGACCAACCTTACATCCTTACGTACGTAACCTAACCCATAGCATTGGTTAACTGCAAAAATTTGCATTTTTCTCATTATTGAACAATTTAAGGACCATTGATCTCCATAATTTTAATCTGGCTGGTTTGTTATACTTTTCCCGACTTGTACGTAGTCTAGTATGTATTAATGCGAAAGAAATCCATTGAAAAGTGGATTTGACCATTTTGTGTACAGTAAAGAATATTTGAATTATTAACATATAAACCTGCATATATCAGTGATAATTTTTGCCCGTTCCCGCCTTTCCTTGTCAACTGTTCGGTTATCATCTTTGGCAATAATAAAGGATCTGACAGCTACAAGTCCAAAACAAAAGCTAAGGGACTGGTTTTAGCTTCACAAAAGCGCACGCTTTGATTGTAGCTGCCTAGTCCTGAAATAAACCTGTATAAAAAACCAGAAGACCTGACTAACTTCACGCTCATGCTACCGTATCAATGATGAAGATTTAACTGTATTGACAGTGAGACTAATTCAACCATGCATCTGAAGGTTATAGCAAACGAAATGCTCATCGAATAATCAATGTGGCCCCGTCACCTCTCTCGCTTTACGAAATTTTCGACACTTCATGATTTTATTGTGAAACAAAGTGATAGCAAAGAAGATCCTCGACACGAATTGGGCAGAGGGAGAAAACTGCGCAGGCTTTTCGTTCAATGCAATACAACCAAGTCTGTCACGTGACTTGCGAATCAAGGTTTTTTTTTACTATTTCACGTTCTCAAGTTTATGATATACAAAAAACCTGAACCAATATGTATCATGATGATACATACCGTATTCCATCCAATAAATGTTCCATCCAAAGCACTAGATGATAACTATAATAGTGGTTTGGATGCAGTCGATTCAAAGTTCCTGAATTGTGTTCTTCTATAGGCCTACTACAAAATGGGTAAACGAAACGCAACGCAACATCCTTGTCCGTTTTGCTTGTCCGTATGTTGACTGGCGTCATCTGCTTTCGATTTGGGAAACCTATACCTATTGGTTTACAATTTAAAAAAATAAACAACTGTGTTTGATATATTCGTTTCCAGAAACATAAATTTGCATATACATTTATGACACGATTCAAACTTTAACACCTTTTACTGTCAACTCTTCATCATTTTAATTCGTTTTTTAAAAGAAAACTCTCTAGGTGGCGCTGAACGATACCTCAAAAGGTTCAACAATTGAGAATTTTTCGTATCTCCAGTTCTCCACCTCAACGTACAACCCATGGTACAACCCAACTTTAAGCAATATACAGATACCAAGTTGTATATACACCGGTGCAGTCGACTGCAGTCTGCAGTGTGTCGTCAGGCTGACAGAGTCGAAGTTGGTTCTGTTATTCGATTTATGTAAAGAGAGAGTGTGCGTTCTTTGAGAGGTACTCTACAGTAGCTCCTCGAACTGTCAGAAAAAAGGTGAAACGTTCTCACATCCGGTATTCGTCATGGGTGAAAGAATATCTGAATTCCAATGTCACCAACAAGACAAGTCAACCGAAACAAAATCCTGTTTAACTCGGGCTTCTTTTACATTCATGACAAATTTTGAAAATTTCTTCTTAAGGTTAGTCAAGTGATTAAATTTCGGACCTTGTGAATCTTAGCCTTGGAAAAACCAAACTATTCTGTTTCAACCAAGACCATATGTGTTGTGTTACACAATCATGTAAATCTGCAAGCTAAGAACTTTTACAATTTCAAGGCTACCTGAGCGCGTCGTCTGCTATGCGGAGAATTAAATGCGCATTTCCATAGCGGCAAATTTTGACTTTTGAGAAACTTGTTCGGTAAACACGGCAGGTTCAAAGAATAGAATTCCTATATTGTTCAATTATTTATACTTAATATAATTTACTGTAAAAGATTAATATAATTAATTAAATTATTTATGCATCCTATATTCAATGTATAGGGTTTCTATTTCAAATGTTTTGCATTTGTCATTACTCAAACTTTACTTGCATTTGTCAGTTTATCACAACTTACTTATGCTTTTAAAAAACATTTCCATCTGCTCCCGCAGGATTGAATGCATAAATGGTAATGAAGAAAATAAATAAAAGCCCATGCTTCAGCTATATAAATTAACTTTGTTGTTGTTTTGAGAGGCTTTAGTTCATAGCCATCAAGAAATCAGTTACTCTATTTATTCATTATTCTATTGTTCTAAATAAGGTAATAAATAAGTGCCAATTTTTTAAACTGTTGTGCATGTTTTCAGTTTGCTTGTGTGTGGACACTTAAATATTTATGTACTCGTCTTATTTTGACATGGAACCAATCACTTTATTTCAGGTGGGGTATAATTGTGGCCAAAAACCCGTGGGTGTATATATTCTGCAGTGTTGTGATAGCTGCTACCTGCACCATAGGATTGTTGAATTTTACTGCAGAAAATAGACCAACAAAGCTTTGGATTCCACAAGATTCCGGATTTGTTAAAAACACTGAATGGCTTCAGGAAAATTTCCCCAATGACATCAGACTTCAGTCCTGGGCTTTGGTAGATGATAATGTATTGAGGCCTGAGATCCTCCTTTGGGTGAGTTATTAATAGCTTGTGTCGTTTAAAAATATCCTTTTTATCTAAATTGGCGTAGATTGTATAACCCGTCTCCTCGTTTTTTTTGTTGTTTTTTTTTTGTTGTTGTGATAGATGCTTCAACTACATGATAACATATCAGGAGTGGCATCATCAAGTGGATATAAATGGAAAGATGTTTGCTTTAAGTAAGACTATATAAGGTTGAAGAGCAATAGACAAATTAATTCAAAAAGTTTAATATTGACTTTAAAGGATTCCAGTCGTCACGGAAAAGCCGACTTCAGACGTTAAAAATACACGGCGCAAGCGACAAACAAACAGCAGCGACGATGATTTTTTCGACTTTGATTTTGAAGGATTCGATTCAAACTTCGAAGAAATTACGCCACCTGAACTTGATCCAGACTTTGAACCGGCCATTGATCTTCCTACGGGTGAATTTTCTGTTTTACGTACAAAACAATTTGCACTGAGCCTCCCATCGATTTTTCTAGTGATTAAGTTTACGCTTATAAAACATTTTGTAATTTGAATTAAACTTTTTTAACAGGCATATTTTGTGATATTGTGGATGGGCTTGAGGAGGCTTGTTTGGAGAACAACATCTTGGACATTTGGAATTACAATAAGGATGTCATCAGTAAATTGTCAAAACAGGATATCCTAAATGCTATCAACACTATTGAGAGGAGTAATCTCACAAGGGTTCAATACACTAGCCTTCTTGGTCAAGTAAGTTTCTTTGTATAAATTCCCGTAGAATGATGACTCAAAACTTATCCGTGTCGACTTTAGCCTCGTTACAACGAATCGGGTCACATCATTGCGGCTGGCTCAATTCTGGTTCAGTTATTTACTCGCGTCAATTACTCGTTGATAACCAGTGACGTTACCGCCAATGATGCAGGCACGGGTGATTTGGTGAGTGGTTTACATCATATATCATTAGTCATAGTTACCTGCTCTAATAGTTATCACTTTTAGGTAGATCCAATTAATCTGGAATGGGAGGGAGCGTACATAAACTTACTACACAACTTTACTGTCACACCCAACAACACCTACCTGTATTACATGGCTTCTAGAAGGTGAAACCTTGATCTTCAGTGTCTGCAAAAGGTTTTGTTCTAATGTCTGATTTTCTTTTGTGCAGTTTTGGCGATATTAGTTCTGCTACAATCCTGGGTGATGTAAGCCTTCTTACTGCGGGGATTGCAGTGGTTTTCATCTACGTGCAGTTAATGCTTGGAAAGTTCAATTTAGTAGAGCAAAGAGTAAGGAAACGATCATTTATCTCTTCGATGACACAACTTTTAATTAAACAATTTTATACCAGGCCTTTCTGTCGTTGATGGGAATAGCGTCTGTTGCTATGGCCATTTTAGTGAGCTATGGTCTTTGTTCTGCTTTCGGCGTTTTTTACGGACCAGTCCATTCTATACTTCCATTTTTGCTCCTGGGCATTGGCATTGACGATATGTTCGTCATTGTCCAGTGCTGGAGTAATTTAAACAAAGAAGAAATGAAAAGGTCGTTACCAGTTCGGATTGGAATTACCATGAAACACGCCGGAGTGTCTATAACAATTACATCAGTCACTGATTTTGCTGCCTTCGCCGTTGGAGCGACTACGGTATTGTTAAATGAATTAGTTTCTTTGTTTTGTTTTTTTGCAGTTTTCATAACACTTCTGTTATTAGGTTTTGCCCTCTCTGAGATCATTCTGCATATACTCAGCTGTCGGGGTACTGGCGACTTACATTTTTCAGGCCTCCTTCTTTGTGGCTTGGTTAACATTAGATCAAAGGTATTGAAATAGTTTTACTAAATTTTTTTATTTCATTAACCTATTCTCTCCATATAGACGGATTGAAGGTCTTCGAGATGGGATTATTCCATGTTACGTACACCGCAACTGGAAACCAAGTAGCCTGTCAAGGATAGAACCACTTCAGGTTTTTTTCTCCCGTTTCTTATCGAAATTTCTCTTCAAATGGCCAGTCAAGGTATTACTGTTTTCACATTGATTCATAACTCTCATAAGATAATTGATAGTTTTTTTTTTTTCTTGTTTTTTTTTGTTTTTGTTTTTTTTTTTTGTTTGTGTTTTTTTTTGTTGGGCAGGTTTTCATCTTGATTTTGTCCGCGTTTCTGTTAGCGATTAATACCTGGGGCTCGATCCTCATGCGCCAAGAGTTCAACCCATTATGGTTCATTCCGCAATCTACGTACCTGTCTCAATATTTTACTGTGCTGGAGACTCACTATCCCGACAATGGACAGCTCGCTTCAATTTACGTTCAGACAACAAACCTGTCGAGAAACTTGGATCATCTTGAAACACTGATCGATACTGTGAAAAACGAGACGGCTATCGTAAGCCGAGTTGATGACTGGTTCACTGGGTTCAAAGAGTTTACAACAAAGCGACATGCAATGAGTACGTTAAAACAGGTTTTTCTAAACAAGTTTCTATACAAGTTTTGCTTAGAGCTATGTAGAAAGTTTAACTACGTCTTACATTGTAGACTGGACGAACCCGAACATAACAGACGAGCAGTTTTCTACGTATTTGAAAAATTACCTTTTCACCCAAAAGGGTGCCAAATTCCGAAGCAATTTTAAATTTGCTAATACTTTGGATTGCCGCTCAACAATGGCGCCGCCTTTATCGGTATTTTATTGTTGGAAACCTGGTTTTATTCTACTTAATTTCTAAATTAATTTGAATTTGTTGGTAGATCACGACTTTTGATTTTGTTTTTCGCCCTTTCTCTGGTCGTGACGAACATATTCCCGCAATGAAACGTATCAAAACTATTGCAGAAGAATATTCACAGCATTTTGGAAGCAATGTTTTTGCTTCAGCGCGAATCTTTTCTTCTTGGGAGACAGACGAAGTATTCAACTTGACCTATATTGTTTTATTCTCGTTGTTGCGTAATTTGTTCTATATCACTTTCTTTTTTTCGCCAAGGTTATTATGGAAGAGCTTTATCGGAACTTGGCCATCGCGTTGGCCTGTGTTTTTGTCACTACATTTCTACTCATCGCAAATTTTTTTGCTTGTATTTTGGTACTTCTTTGTGTTGTTTTGACTCTGGTAAAACATTTTTTTCCAATTCCATTCATGCAAACGATTTTCATAAACCAATTTTCTCTGTTTAGATTTGCGTGAACGGAACCATGCATTTTTGGGGTCTCACAATTGATACTGTATCTTGCATTAACCTGGTACTGGCTATCGGGTTGTGCGTCGATTACGCTGCTCACGTTGCCCATACGTTTATGACAAAAATAGGTACCCGAAATGAGCGCGCTGCGCAAACCATTTCTGCAATTGGTCCTGCCGTGTTTCACGGAGGCTTCAGTACGTTTCTGGCCTTTATTTTCCTCGCTAATTCGGATTCGCACGTCTTCACCACATTCTTTAAGGTAACTTTTTGTGTAATCCTTTATTATTCGGACATGAACACAGATTGCATATCGGCAATTTTACTCATACTATACTTTTTTTTTGTCTAGATATTCGTCCTGGTTGTCGCTTACGGTTTGTTTCACGGATTGTTATTTTTCCCTGTTATTCTATCTCTGATCGGTCCTGACCCATTTCCTATCGCTCGTCCGGCCGTTGAAGTGGCAGCAAATGCTGAAGAACTTGAACCTCAATTGAGTCATTATCCAGAAAAGTCAGAGATCATAGGGGCCCTTAGGGAAGAGGAAATCGCCATGAAGAAATCGAGTGATGAGGAATGTAATCTATAAAATCGCACACTTGTTTTTGTTTAATTTATTGGAATTCCAAAGGATGGTGAAGTATTTAGAGACCAAAGTCTTTATAAATTCACCTTAAACCCGAGCTCGTTTGTCATATTTCCCTTGTACCGTGTAAGATTCCTATACTATGAAGGAAAAGTCGGTTTCCGCTTGTGATGCTTCTTATGCATCCTGGAATCGCTTCCGTATCTCTTTAAAGATTAGCTCTAAAGACTGTTAAATGGATGCTTATAAAGCCGACCTAATCGCATACAATTTCTAGTTGAACGTTTCGTGTTTCTGTACCGCAATCGTAATAGGACCAATTCTTGTGGTTTTACAGTTGATCGCTAAGAGCTATTTGTCCTTGCACCATTTTTTAAGGAATTGGATTTAGGGACATTTCAAGGCGGTTAACTCATCATATACTTAGTTGACCTGTTTCTTGTATCTATTTTTCTTGGCGCATTACGCCTATGATGTTTTCTTGACGCGAATTCAAATAAAAATGAAAGCGAAAAGTTTTTAAAAAATATTTAATGTCTGCAAGAACTAAGGTCGTGGATAAGTGCCGATGGGTGTATCGATCATGAAGTAAAGATCTTGGGGACCATCGACGCGCGCAGCCAAAACACCTTTGAGAAAGCAAGACTAGCGTTTTCCAAGCATTTCAAGATGGCGTTATCTCTACTAGTCATACAAGTCGGCTTAGCTTTATTTGGTATTTCGAATTCTTTGAATACAACTGTCAATGCTAAGAACGTCAGTCAGTTGGGAACAGGCAATTTAACTGGCGGGTAAAGTTGATTTTCATTACTTGTGTAGTTCATCACGCTAGGTGGCGTCAATTTCTTCCGTTATGGTAGTTGTTGAACAAAATTTAGTAGGCTAGTGCTTCCATCCAAAACATTAAAAATATTGATATTACTTTAACTTCGTCAATTGCTTTTCTTTTCATTCGCCTGGTATAGCATCCAATTTGGTTTATTAATATCGCTTTAGAGACATTACCGAGCACCGGGGTAACAATAAGCCATTGTTCCTTTCCACATCTCCGGTCGTTCATACTAACAATGAAACCAATTCGTCCTCTATATGGAATTTGGCTCATTATGCCATCAGTCCAGCGGATCATCACGACCACTTTTCGGGATCCTCGGCTATACTTGTCATTACAATTTTTGTAGGTTTTACCCTAACTGGACTCTTTCTCCTTTGGAGGCGACATCGTTATGCTAACAGGTCGGTGATAAAATTTGACTGTTCCTATTTCCCTTTTACCGAATTAATTTTATTATCTCTATTCGCAGAGAAGTGATTTGTCATTATACGACACTAAATCAAGAAGTTACACTTTCAGCGAATGATATCCCTGATGGCAATGATGATCAAGAGTTTCATTTAGATTTGAGTGATGATATGGCTAGTACCAGCGACGATGAGGTAGTATAACTTTATTTTTTTATTTTAACACCAGTTTTTATAACAAAAAAAATTTTCACAGGAACTACTTCGGTAGTTGACAATATTTACCTCGCATCTCCTCCATCACCTCACCATAATTTAAGTTTTGTAATGGAAAAACACACTCGGAGCGAGCAGAAAATTTTTCTTGTGTAATTAAAGAGATACATTTTGTTTATGTGAATTCGGACTGGTTTTTATGCTCAATCCGTAGAAAACGGGTTACATTTTGGCAAGTTGGCAGGGGTGCTTATAGCATCGACTTCAACAACTTTAACGGCCGAGAATCATTCTGAATTCTTTTTTTTTCGTCTGCCTTTCTTTTTGAAGAGCTTTCAAAACGCCACCTATAAAAAAGCATGTTTGATGTTGAACAATCCTGTAATTTTTGTATAATTATTAAATTATATACATTCTAACATGCAGATCAATGAAACAGCGTTTTATTTCGTCAACATATTCAAATTTAACGGCTTAAACGGCGTTATTACTCAGTGAACGCGTGACTAGGACTTATGTTTTCCGCTAGGGGCGCTGAGATGAGCCTCTGAAATTACTCTGCTTCGTCAAGAAGGAAGTTGGCTGGCCTTTGTTTTGAGATCAGTCCTGTGACTAGATCTCTCGTCCACCATTTTTGTCGAGTGCGAACTAAACCAGCCGAAAAGATGTTCAGCCGAACAGCAACATTTGTCCCACAATGGTTAGTTTATAACTAATTTGTCGTTATTCACATTAAATGAATTGAAGGGTTCCATCTGGTTGCCCCACAATGAGTAGCAAAATTGGAAATCCATCAATTCTCTAAAGCCCTAGTTTCCAGCCGGCATGCGAAGGAAACCATAACACCCCATTATAATATTAATATTATCTGTTTGAAATAGTGATCCGCACAGTTCTATATATTTTTTATGTCTTCAAATGCAAAGGTATTCTGGTATCTTTTTACCAAAGATTCCAACAAAGAATGTTGGAATACTTGTGAGTGTTTTTGGATCTTGAAGTTCAAATCGCCCACTAATTGCTTTTTATGTTCTTTAGTGCCCAACAAGTGCGTGGGATGGCCACACTCAAGATGATTTCCATCCGTCTGAAGTCTGTCAAGAACATTCAGAAGATCACCCAGTCCATGAAAATGGTCTCTGCTGCCAAGTACACCAAAGCTGAAAGGGAATTGAAACTTGCTCGTCCTTATGGAGTGGGTGCACAGGAGTTTTACAAGAAGGCAGAGGTTAAAGGTATTCTACTAAATGACATAGCTTTGCCTTTTTGAAAGTAAACAAATATTTATACTTTATGAAACTAGATGAGGAAGGTGAAAAGGGACAACTCATCATTGCTGTTTCGTCGGATCGTGGTCTGTGCGGTGCAGTTCACTCGTCAATCGGCCGTATTGTTAAAGCCGATATTGCCGCCAACCCTAACACCAAAGTAGTCATTATTGGTGACAAAGTTCAAACATCTTACAGAGGTGAAAGAAATGTAATTCATCTTGGTTTGAAACATTAAAACTTAATTCTTTTTGCCCCTTGATTATTATTAGGCTGTATGGCAAGAATATCGCGATGGTTGTGACTGAAGTTGGTCGAAAACCAGCCGTCTTTGGTGATGCTGCTCTTATTGCCCAAAGCATCATCAACTCTGGTCTGGAATTCAGCAAAGGAAAGATCCTGTTCAACACTTTCCGGACGGTTGTATCTTTCCGTACCACCGAAATGCCATTGTACAGTCAGACCGCTGTAGCGAATGCTTCCAAGCTGCCAATATACGATTCCTTGGACAGCGATGTCATTCAGTCCTACACCGAGTTTTCGTTGGCGTCTCTTCTGTTCTTCAGCATGAAGGAGAACGCCACTTCTGAACAATCTTCTCGCATGACTGCCATGGACAACGCAAGCAAAAACGCCGGTATTTAACATAATTCTCCATCGAAAGTTCGAAACTTTGTATAATTAAACAAATGTTTATTTTTGTGGAAAAGGTGAAATGATTGACAAACTTACAATGACATTCAACCGCACTCGTCAAGCCGTCATCACTCGTGAGTTGATTGAAATCATCTCCGGTGCCTCTGCTCTAGAAGCGAAAGACTAAATTCTAGAGTCGAAATGTTATTAGGAGAAAACAAGTCGAGAAAAAAACACATCGCTCGGTATCCATCAGAGCAATTTTGTAGTAGAGTAAATAAGAAGAGATCGTTAACCTATGGCTACGTCCCACAATGTAAAATGAAAAGTTCCCCTAATGATCATCTTCTCTGTTGGTTGGTGAAATAAATAAACAAACAAACAAAAATAGTATTTTGATTTTTAAATTGTATTTAAATTTGAAATTCTTCACGTTAGTCAAATTGCAGGAAAACCTCATTCAACCCGCAATCGTTTAGGACTGGAAGTAACGTCCGAGTTCGTTGCAGCTTGAATCTTGTTTTGTTGTTCCAATTTTTTTTCACGGTACAACTGCACATTGTCGAACCAGCGCTTGAACAATGGTTTTAAATCCCCATCACATGAGCGAACACAATCTAGCACGAAAAAAGGGGTTTTAAATGAATAGTTAAGAGCTAAATTAGACATGAATTTACTTTGAATAATCTTTGTATAGCTCGAGTTTGCCAACACAGCGCTAACAATTGCAGATTCGCCTAGTGCATATTGAAACGAACTATCTTTGACAAAAAATTCAATAGGGTTCGAAGCACTATCCGTCAGAACGTACAGACTCCCGTCTTCAGTAAATGCAACTTGTAACGGCTGGGATGTGAAAGGAAGCGTTTGGCGCTGAAATGTCATTTTTTCATCCGTTATTTTGAAAACGAGTACATCCTTAACTCTGCATTACTCGGAATTAATACGAAAGAGTCGACAAACAAAAATTATAGATAATTACCTATCCAGTAGAACAGCCGCAACAAACATGTTATCTGTGGCCTTGTGCACTACCACAGATCTTACTGCCTTCTCCATTTCTTCATCTGTAGTTTGCTTTAGATTTTCCACATGCAACATCCTACCATTAGAGTAATCCCAAATCCTGAGTGTACCATCCTATTTTCAAGATTTTTACTCCATGAAGCAATGGGCTTGGAAAATTTAATACCTACACCAGAGCCTGAGAGTAGAATATTTGGTTTTAGCAACACTAAAGATGTTACAAACTCAGTATGTCCTAGGCAAAAGGCATGGATATTGTAAGCATTGGGTAGACAAGAGACTCTAATTTTCTCATCCCTTTCACTGGTGATGACAAATTTGTTGTCATCTGAAATGACCTAACAAATAAAATGTAAGAACAAGATAGGTATTTCATACAATGCAATCAAGTAAGTATATATACAATTATTACCACATCCAGTAACATGGATAGATGCCCAAGCAATAATTTTCCTTCCTCAGCATCTGGTAACAAATAAGAATAGCAGTCCCCAGCCTTATCTAGATAAATGATGGAACTGATGAGCTAAATTTTGTAAATGAGAAAGTATTAGATGAGGAACTAGCACCTGCCACATACAGTTGACTGCTATCAAAGTTAAATGTGAGAGATGATATTTTCCTAGGTGTTTTCCACTGCTTCACAATTTCCATACTTGATAGCTCCCATACTGTCAAATTTTTGTCTGATGTGCACACAGCCAGAAATGAGGCACATGAAGACAGTGCCAGGCAAGTTCCCACATTCAGATGTGAATAGTCTTCCGAGTTAGTATTCCTGAATGATAAAAGATATTGTTGAAAATAAAAAATTTCCGAAAGTTTACGAGTTACGAACTGAGATTTTTCGGATGGTTTGTTATCCGGCTTTCCAGTGTCTTTTTGTAAGGGTGGAATGGAAATATGTCTTGAAACCCCAGTCCTGATGGTAATGGTATGAAATAAAGTAAATTACATATTCGTCCTAAGCGTTAAAAGGGTTTACAAGAACTTACGTTGCATCAACAGTCAATATTGAATCTTCTGAGGCGAGAGCAATTAGATTTCCACGTGCTACGAAAGGTGCCATCGTTTTCGTTCATCGAAATATTCAGACGACTCAACAGTCAACAGTTTTAGCGGTGGCGCCAAAAGCGATACTCCTTAAATCCTGCTATGCTATAGAGCAGTAGAACCCATACATAGCGCTCGAGAACCTACATAAGAATCACGCGAAGTAAATGTGTTTAAAATATCTGATCTCCTAAAGTAAAGTAAAAAAAGTATACAAATTACTCAAACGAAAACATTTTTTATTGCCACATGTATATTTTGATTAGAAGGAGCCCATATAAAGTTTCTACTAAGCCCGTAACACCCGAATTTAAAATATAAACCGTACAAAACATTTCTAATATTTTCTTCAGAGGCAACTGTTGCTATTTTGATTTCATAAAATCTTTCATAAAGGCAACAAGTGAGGCGACTTCATCGACGGTTACGGCGTTGTAAAGGGATGCGCGTATTCCGCCAACAGATCGATGTCCTTTCAGTTGAATCATATGATTCTTTTTCGCTTCATCTATAAATTGTTTTTCGAGATCTTCATCGCCGTTTTTTATGCGAAATGGAATGTTGACGCGACTACGAATGGAAGCGGGAACCGGGCAGCTGTAGAAGCCATTTGATTGATCTATAATTTCGTAGACCATTCGACTTTTGGCAGTTGAACGTTGCTCCATACTTTTCACTCCACCTTGTTCCGAGATCCATTTAAAGACTAGTCCCATAACGTAGAGACTAGAGATATAAAAAATATTTACTTCTAAATTATTCTAGTTATAATAGAACGATATAGAAAAGTTTACCAAAAACATGGAGGCGTATTGTGCAGTGAGTTTTCGTTGGCCATCACAGAATAATTGAAAACAGTCGGGCAGAGAGCAGATGGTTTTCCCAAGAGATCACTACGGACAATCACTAAAGTCACACCAGCTGGACCGATATTTTTCTGAGCCCCGGCAAATACGAGAGCAAACTGGAAATAAGAGAAATAAAACGTCAAACATGAAAATGACTTTCTCCTTGCACACTAAATGTTTGCAAACTAACCTTGGAAATATCAATGTCTTTGGTGAGAATATTGGAGGACATGTCAGCAACCAATGGAACTCCATGGGTCTCAGGAATATAGTTAAGTTCTACTCCACTTACTGTTTCATTAGCACAATAATAAAAGTAGGATACATCTTCATCCAGGTCCAGCTGAATTTCTTTAGATGAGGACTTGAGATCAGGCTTGATTTCTTCCACATTTCCATATTTGGAAGCCTCTTTAGCTGCTTTTGAGGACCAAGTCCCTGTATTCAGGTAGACAGCTTTACCTTTTGGAGACATGAGATTCAGGGGAACAGCAGAAAATTGACCAGTTCCTCCCCCCCCGCCATGAAGAGAATTTTGTAGTCAGGTGGAATATTTCTGGAGGAGTAAAATATTATTGGAGAAAAAATGAACTATAGTTTAAAAAAAAACCATGATGATTTCTCAATGAAACTCAATATTATACAATAGGCGGCGGATTTCATCCTGGGCGTCAGTAACAATTTTCATAAACTCTGGCGAACGATGGCTCATCTCCATGACACCAACGCCCGTTCCATGATAATCTAGCAACTCTCTCTGGACTTGCAACAGGACCTATAGAGAGAAATAACAACGTGTATCGTTATTAACACAACAGCAAAAAAAAATAAGAGAAATTAAAATCTATAATTACATCTTCAGGTAACTTTGACGGCCCGGGACTGAAATTGATTATCTTGTCAGTCATTTCATGGACGCGCGCCAAACCAAGTCGAATTGTATACTAGAGTGGGAGGCGATGAAGATTCAAGATTCATGTTGTGATATCGACGATTAGGTGGAGCCAAGTTTGTTTCGGAATGTGCTGCCACCTAGGAAAGAGAAAAAAGGAGCTGGCATGGTGGACGAGGTCATGTGGTCGAGCTCGGGGTTCATTGAGTTCATGCTGGTAGCAGCGAGTCTCGGCTGCGTGCGGCAGTGTGTTGGATCATTGGTGCATGATATAGCGTTCACATAGTTCATATTGTGTGTACTCAAAGTGTTTGTGCAGTTAGTTCTAAAAGTGTATATTATTCCACTTCTGCTTGTGTTAGAACAGATCCAGACAAACCCGGACTTGGAAAAGGTATTTGAAGTTTCTTCTTCTTTATTCTCTCTGTGTCTCTGTTATTGTTTTGATTATTGATGTGAGGAAAAGTGGTCAAGTCTCTTGATGATAGACACGCGCGTTTTCCTTCCAAGGCCGGAACGAGGTTGAAAACAAACGGGCAAGCGAAGTGAAAGCCGCTGCCAATTTGCCATGGCGCTGACCTAGAAAGAAGAAAAGGTTGAGCTATACGACATACGTTTTTCTGTTCTGTTGGGGACCGATCGGGTTAGAAACAAAAACGCTCTACTAGCGACGGTTCGAATGGTTTCATTTAATATGAAGGTCAAAGGTAAAGATTGGTCAGTGCACTCGGTCACCTTGGAAACGAGCATGGCGATAGGCTGAAAAGGGACAAAGGTTCAACATATTGAAGGGGCAATACGTACAGTTTACCTGATCGTCGTCGCTCAATGTTTAAAAAAATGCGAAACAATAAACATAACGTAAGACAGGAAGGGCAACGGTCATGATCCTCGTCTTACTTGCTGGAGCGTCCAGCAGCGCCGCCAGCCGACGATTTCTCCCTCTCTTGGCTGTGTTGTGTTTCTGAACGGAAACATTTGATCGACGGCATTACGTCAAACAGAAATCCGATTCAGCGGATGGAGGATCGGTGGAATGCGTCCAAATATCGCCACCTCGGACGCTGACGAGTTTTAAGGGCCTTTGAACGTAACGAAATGGAAAAAGGTCCGAGTATCGATTTGTTTGTGTGGACCCGGGTGGATCGATAGGTTGCGGTGGGGTTGGTTGGGGGTTGGTGTAGAATGGGAGGGGGCTTAGGTTAGGTTACGCCTGGCTGTTACCTTGGAAGCTGTAGCCAGGTATATATTATTGTGCACAGCTCTCTTTTCTCTCTCTCTCCTTCTCTCTCTCTCTTTTCTTTCTCTCTACTGTACAAGTAGAGATATGTGTGGACCTCTCTCCCTTCGGAAAAGAGGGGACTGAGGGAAGGTCGGATAAAAATAAGACGCAAAGGGAGAAAGAGAGGGCGCTTGGCACTGTTACAAAGCCAAGGGTCGGAGTGCGGGACAGGTCGTGACTGCGAGTGGGTCTGTTGCAGTTCAGCTCCGCCCTACGTGTGTGTGTGTGTGTGTGTGTGTGTGTGTGTGTGTGTGTGTGTGTGTGTGTGTGTGTGTGTGTGTGCCTGTGTGCCTGCGAGTACGAGTCTCTCTCTCAGTGTGTCAAGGATTTAGGATTTTCTATCGACTACAATTCCACGGAATTACATTCTAAAAATCCGGTTATCAATTAGGTGAGTTGAAACATCTTAATTTGGCAACCGAATCAAAAAGGCTGATTGTTAAGTGGCATTGGTTGCCAGAAAAACAAACGAGTCCACACTGTCACGTTTGGGTAGCCATCTAGCGGCCACCATTCTATTTCTTGTCCCCCTCCCTCTCTCTTAGCACGACGAGAATAAACCGGGGCCGAAGGTCGTAGGGGGAAAATAAAGAAGAAGGTCGAGTTAGTATTGGCTGTGTAGTAGTAGCGTTGAAATAGGGAAATGTTTTCTCTCTTTCAAGACGTAGAAGTCGATTTTTCTCTCGTCTCTTTGACCTTTTTCTCCTAGACTAGAAAATGTTTGTGAATATAACTTGCTATATAATACGAACCCGTAACCTTGTTGTTT